>CM051842.1:87888925-89259342 GCA_028451465.1 Erethizon dorsatum | reverse complement strand
TACCTGCATTTCAATAATAAGTAAAACAATTCAATCAGCAAGGAAATTGGAGACCTGAATAACACTCTATACCAACTAAATCTAAGAGTCATCTGTAGAAAACGCCACCACAAAGAAGCAATATGTACATTCTTCTCCAGCACACAAGGAACATTTTCCAGGGCAGATCATATGTTAGGCCATAACACAAGTATCAATAAATGTAAAAGGACTTAAATTATACAAAGAATATTCTCTGACCCCAAAGGAATAAAATCAGAAATCAACAACAGAGGGAAATTTAAGAAATTTATATATATGTGAACATTAAAAATGCCTACTTAAATAAAGAATAGATTAAAAGAGAAATCACAAAGAAAATTGGAAAATACTTTGATATGAATGAAAATGAAATTACAACATGCCTAAACTTATGGGATTCAGGAAAAACAATATCAGGGGGAAAATTACAACTGTCAACATCTATATTAAAAAAATAAGATCTCAAATCAATATCTTTTCATCTTAAGAAACCCAAAAAAGAACAAACTAAACACAAAGCATACAGAAAGAAAAATTTCCAAAATAATAGTGTAAATGAATAAAATAGATAATAGAAAAGTGACAGAGAAAAACCAATGAATTCAAAAGTTGGTTCTTTGAAAAAATCAACAAAATTGACAAACATTTAACTAAACCTAAGAAGACAGGAAAGAAGGCTCAGCTTATAAAAATAGGCAGGAGGGAGCAGAGGACGATGAAAAAAAGAATTGAGATGTGTTATGTACATGTACCAACTCCCTAAAAGGAATGTAATCATTATGTAATACAGACAGGTATTAATAAAAATAAAAACTGGAAAGAGGGTACCTAGAAATTTTCATTGTACATAGCAAGGAAGTTGGTAAATGCCCTTTTTCTGTTTTTTTTTTCTCTGAAAAAAATAACATTTTAACTAAAAAAATAGGAATAAAAGATCATCTTACAGAATTTTTTAAAAGATTATAGAGGAAACTATGAACAACTCTAAGTAAACAAATTATATAATGTAGATGAAATAGACAAATTCCTAGAAAGGCATGCATGGCCAAAAGTGACTCAAAAAGACATAGAAAATCTAAGAAATTGAATAAAAATCCTCTCACAAGGAAATTCCCAGGACCATAAATCTTCCATAGTGATTTTTGTTGACGTCTTAAGAAAGATTAACACCAAACCTTCAAATTCTTCCAAAAATAGAAGAGGGAACACTCCCCAACTCATTCTATGAGGCCAGAACCACTCTGATGCCAAATCCAGATAAAGACAGCATGAGAAAAGAAAAATAGAAACCAATGGCCCTTTTACATGTAGATGCAAACATCCTGAACAGAATAGTAGCAAGCAGAGTCAGACTACATGAAAAAAGATCATACATCATAACGAAGTACAATTTTTCTCAGGAATACCAGACTGGTTCACATATGAAAATCAATCAATGTAATGAGCTATATTACAGAATAAAGAGGAAACTATATCATCATATTAACAGGTAATGAAATAGAACACCCTTTAATGATAAAAAAGCATTCAACAGGCTAAGAATACAGGGGACATCTTTAACTTCATGAAGAGCATCTATGAAAACCCGACAGCTAATGTATTTAACGGGGAAAGACTGAAAGCTTTCTTCCTATGATCAGTTAAAAGACAAGATGTCTATTCTCTCCACTTATATTCAATAATTTAATGGAAGTTCTATTCAGGTCAATTAGGCAAGAGCAAGAAATAAAAGCCATCCCAACTGGAAAAGAAGATGTAGGATTATTTCTATTCACAGATGACATTAAATATAAAAAAATTAAAGATCTAAAATATCTATTAGAGCTAAATAATGAGTTTAGCGAAGCTGCAGGATATAAGATCAACACATAAAATCAGTCTTATTTCTATACACTGACAATTCGCAATTTAAAGAGGAAATTAAGTGGGCAGTTCAATTTATAATAGTATCTAAAAGAATAAAATACTTGGAAATAAATTGAATAAAAAGTAAAAGACTTATACACTGAAAAGTACAATGCTTTATTCAAAGAAAGTGAAGACCTAAATAAATATAAAGATATTCTGTGTTCATGAATTAGAAGACTCAATATTGTTAAGATGGTTATACTTCCAAAATTGACCTACAGAATCGACATGATCCCTAGCAAAATCCCAGTTGTATCTTTTGCATAAAAATTGATGTGCTGATGTTGGAATTGACATAAAAATATAAAGAACCCAGAATAGCTAAAACAGTCTTGATATAGAACAAAGTTAGAATGACTCACACTTCTCAACATCAAAACCTACTACAAAGATAAAATAATCATAACAATGTAGTGAAGACATAATATTAGACATATACATTAATGGAATGGAGTTGAAAGCCCAGAAATAAACCCTACATTTATTGTCAGTTGACTTTCAACAAGAGTGCCAGGATAACTGAATAGAAAAAGAATAGCCTTTTCAATAAATGATGTTTCTGATATCGGTAAGTAAAATATGTAAAGCACCCTTACAACTCAATAGTAGAAAACCCAATTTAAAACTGAGCAAAGTATATAAATAAGCATCTCTTTAAATATATAAAAACGGTCAATACGCACATGAAAAGATGCTATCATCAGTCCTCAGAAAAATGCAAATCAAAACCATAATGAGATGTCACTTCATAGCCAGTAGGGTTACTATAATCAAAAAGTCCAATAGTAAGCATTGGAGAGAATGTGGAAAAATTGAAACCATCGTTGCTGTTAGGAATGCAGAATGTTGCAGCCACTGTGGAAAGCAGTTTGAAAGTTCTTCAAAAATTTAAACATAAAATTAGTATATGTCTCAGCAACTCTACTCCTAGGTATATCTCCAAGAGAATTCAAAACACATGTTCTCACAGAAACTGCAGGGATTTTTATTGCAGCATTATTCATAACATTGAAGAATTGGAAAACACCAAATGTATGCTAATTGAAGAATAGGTAAGCAAATTGTGACATATTCACATGATATAATATATATTATACAGAAATGGGAATATATATCACTTGGCAAAAAAAATAAAGTACTTATATATACTACAACACTGATAAACCCCAAAAATATTATGCTAAGGGAAAGAAGCCAGTCATCAAAGACCACATAATGTGTGGTGCTATTTATATAAACTTCTCAGAATAGACAAATCCACAGAGACAGAAAATATATTAGTGGTTGCCTGGGGCTGCGAGTGTGAGAGTGAGAGAATAGGGAGTCACTGCTAATGGGTGTAGAGTTTCTTTGAAGGGTGATGAAAATGTTTTAAAATTGATTTGGGTATGGTTGCACAACTCTGGGAGCATGCTAGAACCCATTGAGCTATACACTTTAAATGGGTCAATTGTTTGTGTGAAATGCATCTCCACAAAAGCTGTTAAAAAATAACCTATCACAAACTGAAAGCCTGTGATATGATTTTCATATCTAACTACAAGGAAGAACAGAAGCAAAGAACAAGTTACCGTTTCCCTGTAAAGCAAAGGCTACAAGGTTCATTCCTAGATAGCTACTTCCTAGATTTTAGTCCTTCTTTCCCTTGGGATGTTGTTCCAAACAAAGAAATTATGAATACCCTCAAGAGCAAAAGATACCATTCAAGGGCAACTATTTATTTGTTTAATTTGAACCTCAGGTGGCTGAGAATTGAGTTATTTTATTCCTGAGTTCTTTGTAAATTCTTATTATGATCCTAAGGTTCTGTCTCTTCCTCCTCCTCCTCCTTCTACTTCCTTTTCTGGTGCTATCCCATTTCCCTCTCCCACCCCAGGCACCTAATTCAATGTATGTAATATAGTCCTTAAATATACTGGCACCCCTGTCAATTATCTCTTGGTACTTTCATACTACATATTGTTAGCAATTTTTGATAAAAATTATTCTGCATTTAGTAGCTACATAATTTGCACAGTGGTGTACATTCTATAAGATTCTTCCTCATGGTGAGGACTGGGTGTTCCAAGATCCGCTTTGCTTATCCTGACCCTCAGCATTCTGTTCTCATTAATCTTATTTGTCTTTGCCAGGCCTGCCTCCTGGAACAGACAGGACAGGTTTGTTACATAAACTGTTTTCTTTAGTTTTAAAGTTCTGCTCCCTACTAATGAGATATTTCACTATGCTAAAGAAAACTTCAAACAGTGATTAAGTGGAGAGATTCTGGAATCTGACTACTTAAGTTTAAATTATAGTACCACCACTTAGCTTATAATTTTAGGCAATGAACTTTACTTATCTGCACCTCAGTTTCTTCATCTTTAAAATCAGAAAGATGATAACAGTAGTGCTTACTCCTGGGTTGTCATGAGGATTTTATGAGTTAGAATCTGGAAAATACTAAGAACAATGTTGATACATAGTACAAGTGATGTGTGCTCAGTATTATTTATTTCCAGGTTGTCAGTCATTATCTCAGGTCCTCCGAGAAATAGTAATTTAATCACATTTAGTGAGGTGGGCAGAGTGCAGAAGCTGGATCTTACAGTAAACAAATCTTATAGTGTTTCAGGCAAGTTGGCCGATGTCATTAGGAGGCCTGTCACTACTTAATAAGAACAGGGTACTTGGTAAAGACAAGTCTGAACACACTCCTAGGAGTGGACTGGAACAACAAATATTGTAGTAACTTAAAATAGGAGCAATTGTAGGTGGTACTCAGACTAGGAGCATGGGATTTTGGAAAATTATAGTGGAGGTGTCATGAATATCAAACAGTAACAGTAAAACCCAGTGCTGGGTACATCATTTTTACTCAAATGTAAGCCCAGGAAGGCAAAGGTAAAGAGAGAGAGAGAGAGTAAGGCAGCACCTACAGTGGATCCATGCTTATGGTAACTCTATTTTAAAACAATAATCCCCAAATATTTTATATTTGAAAATATCACTTATTTTAGTTTATCTAAAATAAAATATGTGGCATATGCCTTTTTAAACTGAGCTACATTGAAACTTTATTTATATTATTTTTCCAATACTCCCTGAAACAATTGGACATACCCCAAGATGCTGAAAACAGTTTGGAAATTAGCTGCTCTAGGTTTCAACTGTGGCAAGGAGGTAATGAACAATATCAAAAGCTTTCCTCATTTATATAGTCATTTAAATTCAGATTTTTATCTATTTCTAGAAGTGTTTGCCAGAGTCTCTTCCATGTTGATGTATTAAAGTCACCAAAGAACTTGGAGGTCTTATTAACACTGGTGTATCAAATACACCCAGATTTGGTTGAGAGAAGATATCAATTCACCATACTTGAATTCATTAACTTACAGGTAAAACTAACAGTGTTTTAAGAGTTTCTGAATTCTAGAGTTTGAAGTGAGTACAGGAAAGAACAAACCTAGGCCTGTTTTCTTTCCTCTTTTTCCAACTTTGATGACACTGCACAACTCCATAGAAAGGGAAAACAAAAAGAAAACTGAACAAGCCAAGAGGTTGTTTGGGAATAATTTAAACAACTCAGAAATAGATTAAATTACTAAAGCAGTGAATGTGTCCCCCATCCAAAAAAATTCCAAAACACAACTACCTCAGTAATCATAATGATATTTTACCTAATTTTACCACTCAAATATAGAACAACTATTTTGATACTTGAAGAGAAATATTTCCCCTGTAGCCTTTCATATAAGTATAGTCTAATGAATGGCCTATAGAGATGTGCCAATAGTTAATACAGCCATGGTGGGTAGGACTTCGTTTTAAAAACACCCATTAATATAAGTCACTGATGTCAGAAAATATCAGTTCAGTAAAGTAATTCCAGGGGAACACTATGGAACCATGCAAGTATGCTGCTACTTGTTGATCTGGCTTAAATCAGAAAGATATTTTAGAGTATAAAGAATAACCCCCAAGCTTTGTTTCTTTGTCCACTTGTGGATGGGGTAAAAATGGAGGCACTTCTGTAAGGAGTTTGTGATGGTTAATATTGATTGTCAACTTGATTGTCTTGAGAGATCCCTAGGAGATTAGTCAAGCACATTTCTGAATATGGTTGGGTCATGGGGGCATGAATTTGGGGACTATATCTGGTCCCTGGCCCCTTTCTCTCTGTCTCTTCCCCTGTTTTCTGCTTCCCAGATGCCATACATTGAGCAGCTTTTCTCTGCCATGTCCATCATGATATCTCTGCCTTAGAGCCAATTGACTGTAGACTGAAATCTCTGAAACAGTGAGCCAAAATAAACTTTTGTGCCTTTAAGTTTCATGGTTCAGCTATTTTGACCCAGCAACAGAAAAGCTGACTAATAGAGTCCTCATACCCATCTGAACTTCAAGGATTATCGGTAAAATGAATGAATGACAAATCTCCATGTGCATAGACATCAATAAAATATAAACTAAAGTGCTACTAAATGTTGACCATTACTGAAGCTGAGTAATGGTTATAGGAAGTTCATTGCAGGATTCTTTTTATTTTTGTGTTTGTTTGAAATTTTCCGTAAGAAAAATTTCATAGACCGTTACTGAATCGAAGGTAGATTTTAAATGTTTCTTCAATCAATGGATAATAGAAGTATAACTACTGCTGTAGTAAATGCCTAAGAAAGTTATAACCTTAGAAAGATATTTTCATACTTGAAATGGTTTGGAAAAACTGCTACATGAAATGGTCAAGGATGTGGGATATGTGCAGTCTATGGAAATTGCAATATGATTCATTAGAACTAGAATTTGTATTAATTTTTAAATAAGAAAATAAAAAATTGTTTTATTATTATTAAATATAAAGATTGACTATAGTGCCTTTATGCAGTGTGTCAAAGAAAGATATCTTTTGAACAATGAGTAAAAAAGTAAGTATCTTTCAAAAGAAGTGTGCCATAGAGAGAGCGTTTGAAAACCGATATTTGTAAATGTTTTCACCCTCTTGTGATTCTGTTGCTGAAAACCATGTGTTACCTACTTGTCCAACTGTAAAGAAAAGAGTAACAAAACATTTTTAACTTACCTAAAAGAGTCTACTTCAATACCTTGAATTCATTCATAAAAAATAGTTCAGTTTACAAGAGCCATTGATTGATGTTAGGGAAATTTAGTAAGCCAAATTTCAATAAAAACCTTTATGTAGTTATGCAGGTGAGACTTAAAATTTAACAGCATGATTTACTGAGCACTGCCAATGTCAAATTGGATCCACTTAGATCCATGAATCTTTGTAAGGTTTCATTTTTAGCTATGACACCCATTCAAGCCAATTGTCAGTTTAAACTGAACTCAGTATTCCAAAATGTTAGACCATGATTTCAAAACTAATGAGGCATACTCAATCACATTGTCTCACTAAAATGTTAGTACTAACATTTCTCAAATAACAGATCAACTTTATATATCATTAAATAAAACAAAATTTATTTAAAAATATTATTTGATATTTATCTCATTTTAAATGTCCTATTTTGCATACTTTAGGGTTAAGGTTAATATATTAGAACAGCTATAAATGAATATAATGTTAATATATTCATCCTGAGATGTTGTTAAAATGCAGTTTCTGATTTAGTAGTTGTAGGTCAGGGCCTGAGACTCTGCATTTTTAGCCAACTCCCAGATAACCCTGGTGCTGCTTGTCCTCAGACCTCAACTAAAGCAGCAAGGACATAGTTGGTGGCGGTGTCCAATGTGTTTTACTGATAAAGTTGCACAATACATATATTTGGAAATTACTAGGGAATTAAGTGACCACACTTCCTTCTGGCTGTCCTCCCTAACTTCTTCTATCAGTGGAGTTTTTGGTTCTGCTCTCTGACGAACACCTTAAGGCAGCTAATCTCTACAGCTTTAGAAGTCAGCTGAGCTGGAATAGGATCAACATCCTCATGAGTAAAGTGATGTGACGAATAAGGGCACATGCTCCAGACTGGAGATGCTTCTGCCCCGTAAGCCTGATGTGAAGATTAAATAAAATAAGATGTATAAAGTATCTTGCAGAATACTCAGGAAAGTGTAGCTATTATTGTTGGAGAAGGTCGCCTGTGAACTGGGCCAAGATTCTCTTCAGACAATTACTTGGGGTCTTTTTAAATGCTGAGACAAATAAGCCATCAAAAAACAATGACAATCAAAGTATGATACATGCATGTATGGAAATGTCAAAGTGAAACCCGTTAGTTTGTATAATTAATATGCATCAATAATAATAATAATAATAATAAATTATCATCCAAAAAATCTGTGTCATAAAGTATGGCTAAAAATTTTTAACCTGAAAAGTATTTTTAAAGTGTTTTAAACCACTTCAGCTATTAAAAATAAATCAACAACAACAACAACATGTGCACAAATTCAGTAAACATCATAAACCACCTAACTTTGAGAAATGTAATTTACTTATGTCCTTCTACATAAATTAGCTGCCAATTATATCCTTAAGTACTTGGTCTATGGAATTTTTACATTATTTATGAAGAAGTTGGAAACATCTACCAAAAATGACAAATTTGTTTTTAAAAATATTGATATGTAGACTTTCTCTCGAGCCATAATTAGCTGAGCTATTTGTTTAATAAGACCATTTCTAGATTATAGTAACATGTCACCAACATATAGGAAAATTCTTATGTTTATATTCACATTTTTTGTTAATGTGAACAAGACCTACATTTTTCTTCATTGATAACAGTTGCTCTGCTCTACATTTCAATTCATCATCTATTAGAATTAAAAGCATCTATAAACTTTAAACTATCAGTTGTTTGGTTTGGTTTCAATATCGCAACTCTCAGAATATGCTTTGTGTTTTTTCCTTTTGATCTTTGAAAGATAGAGTTTAACACAGTACACACAGTATGGATGAAGCCAGATCCTTTGAAACCCAAAGGTTACATTTCTCAAAGTTACGTGGTTTATGATGTTTACTGAATTTGTGCGCATGTTGTTGGTGGTGGTTTATTTTTAATAGCTGAAGTGGTTTAAAACACTTTAAAAATACTTTTCAGGTTAAACATTTTTAGCCATACTTTATGACATAGATTTTTTGGATGATAATTGTTTATTGTTATTATTATTATCATTATTGATGCACAATAATATTGATGCATTATTGATGCAAAGGTGAGTTATTTTCCAAGTTGGCAAGCAAAATAGTTCAAGGCTATTAAACTTTTTCAACCCTGAATATCATAGAATGGCAGACCTCTTTCTCTAGACGCACATTTGTGTGTCTATATGTTCTTTTAGGTGACCTTTTATTTCTTTTGGAACTGCACTAATTTTTCTCTGATTCTTTCTTTTCCTAAGGTTAGACAGTCTCATTTTTTCTCATGCTTTCTGTCTCCCCTCAAATCCTTCCTATGTTTAGTTGAGCTCCATGATCACTAAGGCTGTCTGTTTAATTCACTGCTATTTTAGAAAAATCTAGCATATTTTGGCACAGAAAACCTGTTAAATCTGTATTTGTTAAACTTTTTTTAAGTGTTAAGGTTGGATCTCCTTTGTTTCATAGTACACAAATTATTTTATTTTATATTTTATCCTTTTTTTTCTTTGGAATAAAGTAGAACAATCCAGAAGTGCCAGAATAGAAGCACATAAACATTAACCTTTGTGAGACAAGAAAAATAAGAATACAGCTGCTTGTTTCAAAGCGAGTGAGTGAGTGAATAAGAAAAATCTTTCTCAATTTATAAATATTGGTTTAAATTCCTTACCTACTTACTAAAGTAGAAAAAGGTCAAGTAATGATTTTTAGATATAAGAATGATTGTTACTTCATATTCATCAAGCTGTCAGTGTGCAAATACACACACACTGTATTCACAATAAGGAAGTTCAAAGAGAAAAGGACCTTGTGTCTTACATTGCCCTTCCTTTACTTCTCAGATATAGCCTTGATGGAGAGGGAAAAGGCAGACTGAATAGCTTGTGTTTATTTAAATCCTAATCCATGTGCCCTCTGACTCCTCAAATGACTTAGTGGGTGGAAGCAAGCACAGGCATTGTGCCAGTCTGTGCATAAATGCTGTCACATGTAAGGCAAGAGGCAGGATGACATAGAGAGAGCAAGTCACAAGTTTTCAGGACTCTAAATTGAAGTTTTGTTTTTATCACGGCCCTAGAAAACCAGAGCCTCATGAAGTCATGATACTCATCTACCACCTCTCCTACATACTGAGGGCAGAAATCAGGTGTCCACTGCAGTCAGTCAGTCAGATTGCTTTTCGCATGTTCCCTGCCTCCATTCTAGCCGACTTTGGGAGACTTCCACGTTGTGACTGATGGTAAGAGAGATCCTTGAGTGCAAGATTATGCCTTCATCACTGTCTTACCCACACAGCTCCCAAACTTGAACCTCCCAGGGTTTAGCACAAAGCTTAGTAAGTGTTCAATAAATGTATACAGAATGAATAAATGTTGCTTTGGTCAAAGCTGCAGCTTCCACATACAGCATAATTGCACTCAGTACTGACCCTGAAGATAGGAAAAGTCATATAACTGACGCTGTAAGAAAATGTTTCTTGTTTATACTGCTGCATCTTGATCTTGGGCTGATCTAAGCACAAAGAGAGCTCTTTCAGTTCAGAGAAAGGAGGCTTATGGTGTGTGGGAGAGCTAAGAATAATGGGCTCAATTGATAGACTGGAGATGCTCTCAGTTTCTGAGAGCTTGGAAACTCCATCTATAGATCCGTCCCAGAGGGCAGAGGCAAATAAGGGCAGATGGAAAACACAGCTTTCTTGGTAACTGGCTTTCGGCTCCTCTGAGGCAAAAATACATTCACTCTGTAGCACCCTGAATCAATTCTCCAAAATACGATTCTGTGTTCTTGTTTACCAGTGCTTAAAAATAAGTCTTTGTCATTCATATTTTTATTCTTTTTTGACTTAAAGCCATTCAGCCAGACTCACTTGCAGAATATTAATTGTGGCAAAGAAGAAATCAGTAGATTACACTGAAAGTGCTTTCAAATGGATCTCCTTAACTGATGACTGACTTGTCGCCTCCAGCTAAAGTCTCCCATCATGTTCCTTGCCAAGTGCAACAATGGGACAATAAATACATAGCTAATTTTAAGTTAGCTTTTCTTTTTAGGCTGGTCTTCAGAGACTGACAAATTCTAACCTAAGGTTGTGACAGCACTTTAATGTTATATGCTAGGAGGACTAGTGGGGCAAGCCATGCAGAGAAGTAAGTTTCAGTAATTTATTTTAATATTTCCCTGCCATAGCCTGTTTATATTTACATTGTCCCTTGCATATCTGTTCTGCTCTATAAACATTAAATTTTTAAACCTACAAGCTGGATGTGGTGATGTGTGACTGTAGTCCCAGGTGCTCTAGAAGCGACTCAGGAGGGTGGCTTGAACCTAGCAGTTTGAGGTCAGTAGGTGAAATACATCAAAACCCATCTCAAAACAAAACAACTTCAAACCTTTCATCTAGCAGTTTCAGATAAAATTAAGTATTAGTCATGTATGAAGTACCAAGGTAGTACAATTCTTAAGTTCTATTGTGAGGTTGGAATAATTCAAAGGACACAATGTTTGATTGAGAACATTCTTAATTTTATTTTCTTTAATTTTATAAAATACATTTTGTAAGATAAGTTTCTAAAAGTTTATTCTTTATGTGTGTTAAAATTGAAATTGTATATCAGAAATAAAGGAAACACTTTCAGTTGATTAAATTTCTTTGTGTGTGTACATGTGTGTATGTATACATGTGAGGTTTTCAGGGAAGGGTTGGTTATTTGTTATGTTATTAAATCAAAACAAAACACAAGATATGTATTACTTCACTTTCCTTGATCTTGATTGGTTTCTTATAGAGCCTTTTTCCTCTCCTCCCTGTATGTAGCCTGGAAGCTCATCTTGTATTCTGGTCTAAAAACAAGTATCAAGTTTCATTTTGTAAAGATACTACGTCTCCTTAAACATTGCTAAAACCACTTTGGGGGAAAAGAACAACACAGTTCTTTAAAACAAAAGAACTACAGTAAAATTCTTTACTTCAGTAAGAATCAATATGATATATATTCATTTAACCCAAAGTTAATAAAAACAGGAAAAGACTGAAATCCAGAAGCTATTCAGGTTTCAAACTCGTCTGTCCTTTTCCATGGAAGTTTGCCAACTGAATAGCTGACAGCTGGTGCATTCCATTATGTAATCTAT
This sequence comes from Erethizon dorsatum, assembly GCA_028451465.1. Classification (NCBI taxonomy): domain Eukaryota; kingdom Metazoa; phylum Chordata; class Mammalia; order Rodentia; family Erethizontidae; genus Erethizon; species Erethizon dorsatum. The sequence goes on along the minus strand of CM051842.1, from coordinate 89,247,194 downwards.
GCCAGGAAAAAATAACCTCTATGTTAAATCTAACTCTTAACATGCCAAGATAAGATCACTAAGTAAAATAATCTCTCATTAGCTGGAAAGAATGATCAAACAGGTTATTCAAATTGAGGATCAAATTCACCGAATCTGTTTCTACAAAGCGTAGAGTACTTGTAGAAAATTCCAATAGGTTCATGGAACTAGCCTATTTTATTTATTTTTTACTAGCCAATTTTAAATATCATTTGTGATATTTACTGTTCAACTTTCCTTTTTTTAAGAAGAAATATAATCAAAGACTCATTCTCCAGACCTTTCTGATACAACCCCAAACAAGTGATAAATTGTAAAATGTGAAATGTGCGTTGTTCTGAAACAAGTCAAGATCTTCAAATCACCCACTATGACTGAATGGGTAAAACCCTATGAAAAGAGCACCATTGTGAAGATATGACAGAGGCCAGAGCACACAATTATTTAACAGAAAAAAAGACATGCTATCCAAAGAGTTATCTATCCTGTGTCTACCAGAGGGCCATCTCGAGTTACACCATTAGCCACCAGTAACTGTTGCTCTTTAGGCCCGTCTCTTTTTTTTCTTTTCTTTCCTTTTTTTTTTTTTTTTTTTCTGAGTAAGCTAGTTTCCTTCTATTCTCAGCTCCTTGGAAACCACAGGGTTGTCATGGTAGCTGTTATCAAGTAGAAGGGAGTGAGAAGATGCTGACAGCACCCTGTTTCTCTTCCTAACTAGGTATAAGGCCAGATGCCCCCTTAGTCTACACAGACACTATTCTCCCTTATACTATAAGTAAGATTGGCTGAGTTAGGGCTTAAACAGTCCATCACCATTGGGGTCAGAGCTCTCTTTCTGGGGGTGAAAGATCCTTGCTTTGATCCCCTTCTCCCAGCTGCATAGGCAGATTTGGACAAGTGTTCTTATTATTTTGCTGGTATTTTTTTCCTTCTATCTGCAGTGCTAATAGGGAGACAGGAATGAGTTCTCTGTTTTGTATGCCAAGGAGAATATATTTGGCCCCTCTAGATGGCAAGGGACAAAAACATTCCTTCTCTCTACCTGAACATCTTTCTTTCCACTTTGTTTCCATCCGTGGAAGTGGCCTTTGAGAAGGAAGTACTTCCAAGTCCTCAGGAGATGCTTAGAAATTGAATTAGAGCTTCCATTTCTTTGTAACCTGCAGTTGGGGAGTCACCTTCTCAAGCATTTCCCATTTCTCACAGGAACCAGCTGTGAAGCAAAATGACTAAAAGAGGTACATAAGAGGGAGAGTCCACACAGAGGAATTAATCACTGCAAGACTCTCCTTTCTTGTTACACTCATCAAGTAAGAAGAGGACCAGTCAGCAGCAAAGGCAGAGTTAAGATGGGAGACGCAACATTGTAGGCTATATGGTTAGAGCCTCGCTATTAGGGAAAAGGGGGATTTCTACAGGAGATCAGAACTTGGTGCCTCGGCCCATGAGTTTAAGAACGGCAAAGTTGTAAGTGGCAGCAATCATAAAGGTGAGCTGTAGGGAACAGAAGAGAGAATATGAGTAACAGTAGAAAAGGAAGCTCTCCTTCCTCAAATCCTGTTGGGACTTAGGAAGGGTAGAAATAAAATCATAACTAAATAAAGGGGGAAATTCTACTTTGGGAAAAACTGCAACACATCCCAGGCTTTCTGTCCATACACCTAAGTAGAAATCCTCTTTGAGATATTTCCTTCCAATGGCCCAGGACTAAAGAATTGAACCAATAAAGATTTATGCCACACTTGTGCTCAGCCTAGCACTTGGATTTCCTCAGGGAAGTGAACAACACATAGGTACTGTCACATTTACATGTCTGAGTGACTTGTAGCCATGGGGTGCTTGCTGTAGACACATAGCCATAGGATGGAGTACAGCCTTCCCTTGCTTAATACATCAATTTATTTTACAAAGTGAAAAATCAGCTGACTTTGTATAAAAGTCTCAGAAGTAGGGGAGAAGATTCTGTGAGCTCATCCTTGTCCATTCACTGCTTATTCAATGACTTCAGGTAAATTGCTGCACCGTTTAGTGCCTTAGGTTTTTAATCTCCACAATGAACACACTACTTTGACACTGAACCACATCATCACAAGACCCAGAACACAGAATTGCATTATAGTCATAGCAATTATAATAATGGAGGTCTTTCCAGTATTTCCATAAGAGTATCTAAATCCATTGGAAAGCATCCAAGATGGATTAATATTTATAGTATATAGAATGCTAGACTATAGCAAATCATGTTTAGCAATGTTTCAGTTCATGCAACTGATTGACCAGGCTGTGTTGACAATCAACAGTAATTTGTGACTACAAAGCACTTAGCAATATTAAACAATCTGTAAATACCCTATATTATCACTCATTGCTATGAATCTCTTAACTCCATTTTCCTTGCATCATTTTTATTGTTCCTTTCTAATTGCTGAACTCTTTCTACCTGGCAAACACAAAGCAGAAGTATATAACCCTACCCTTTCCTCTATCTTCCCTGTAGTTTCTGTCCAGCATTTTAAGCTTGGAAAGTCTATCTTCTTGCCTTTCAGCATAGCTATACCTAAGCTACACTAGGACTCTTTATTTGCTGAGATCATTCAAAGACACTCACCAGGGAAACCAGTGTGGCTGCAGCCCCCACAAACGCAGCAATAAACAGGTGGAAGGTCATTTGGAACTGCAGGAAAATGTAAAAAAGAAAACTATTTCTTGCAACAGCAAAAAAAAAAATCCACTATAAATTGTGAATGCAGCTTTCTGTACATGCTGATATTTTTGTGTGTTAATTACACATCTCTAAATTTTTGTTTCTCTATGTGTAGACCTCCAATTCTTCAATGTAAAGTATACCCCCTACCCACATTGCACCAAGAACACAGAAAACTCATAAAATAGTGCAGTGCTGCCAAGTAATCCAACTCTTTCCCTACAACTGTGTCCAGGGTCTCAAAATTTAAATTCAACACTTTACTTTTAAAGAAATTCCTTAGTACCTTTCTCCCCAGGATTTACTTTTATTTCCCCGTCTCATTTGCAGACATCTGTTTTCAGTAAGGTGTTTTCCTTTTTTCAAGTGTACTTACTTTTACCTCTCATTAGAGATTAACTAGTTCCAAATTGAAAGAGTTTTATAGAACTGACGTGTGTCTCTGCACGTAGCCCATTCTCTTGACAAGGTTTTTAGCTAAAAATGAAAATTTTCATTTGGGGAATTTTACGATTAAACTCTATCTCTGCTTAAAGCTACACATTTCTCTTTAAGGGAAGGAGTTTTGTAGTAGAAGTTTTTTTTATGCAGATCAAGGGAAAATAAATGTTCTTAGCCATCCATGCTCATTGACTCAAGCATACTTAGCCAATAATCCATAGAAGAGTAACCTTCTAATTCAAAATACACTAAAGAGAAAGTTTAGTCTTTAAGATTAAAGCCCACAGGTAGAAATTTCTATGGTGTTAGCTATTCCATTGCAAAATAACCCAAATGGCCCACTCACCTCAGCTGTTTTGCAGATGGACAGGAGGTTGGAGCCACAAACCTTGCCAGGGAAAGCATTCCATGGGAGAACACCTAAGTAAGACATAAAAATCAACCACGGTAAGCTTCATGGAGTTAGGGGGCCACATGGGGACCCTCCCCCCAGAGTCCTTTCTTCTCTAATTATTCTGGTTGTAAAATTGGATCTTGCCAACAATCAGGATCCTATTTTCCAAAGTTTTATGTAAAAACAAAGGTGCTATCCAATAGTTGAAAATCTTGTGCTTTTTATTGAAATATGTTGCTTTGGGGTTGAAAATAGCACTCAACCAGACTAGAACAGTATGAACGGCTGAGAAATCTCATACCACTTCTAAGGTCCCTTCCCAGGGAATAAATTTCTCCTGTTTCAGTGGTAAGGAATTAACAAACTATAATGCAGGCGTTCATCATCTTGTATTTTCCCCATAACCACCACCCTCCTTACACTAAGAAAAGAAACAAATGTTTGTTGCTTCCATGGCTGGTCTGGGAGCCAAGGCACCAATATCCTAACTCACCGTACATTCTGGCATCAGCACAGAGACTGCCTATACTGGCAGAGGTCTTGCTGGGAAAGGCAATAGATTGGCAGGTAGTCCATGTATTGAAGTAAATGTACACAGGCACAGCAGAACAGGCAAACACCAGGAGCCACACAACGGTCAGGGCATAGGTGATGCCCACAAACTAGAACAATTGACACGGAGTGGTTAGAAATCAGCATCAAGCTGCAGATGTTGAAACACAAACTGGGAGATCCTGGAATGGATCCTGGAATGAAACCAGACTCCAGGGATCTCCCCCAAATGAAATTAGTGAGCAGGGCGCCTCTGCCAAGTGTTATTGGCAGTATCTACTAGAGAACTGGCCCCAAGTGCGATGGAAGGAAGGGAAAATAGGGAAGGGATTGGAGTGAGGAGGATCCCTGGGTTAGAGAGGCTTCAGGGGAATTTTTTGGCAAATAAGGTGTAAAGAAATCAAAACAGATCTGGAAAGAAAGTCGTGCCATTTTGTGCCTTAGGCTGAGCTTAGAAAATGTTCCTTGTTACGGGATTTTTGTTCCCTGGTCATTGAATAAAGCCAATAGGATATTTAAATTTCAAATACAAAAACCTTTCCAAGCAAACTGCTGGCCACAAAAAAGAAATCACCACAACCCACACATGTTTAGCTCCCAAAAGGCCTTTCTTTTTTATTTTTCTTTTTGTGGTGCTGGGGAGTGAAACCAGGACCTTTACATGCTAGACAAATGCTCTACCACTGAACCAAATCCTCAGCCCAGCCCACAAAAGATCTTCAGAGACTGAAAACTAATGTGTGTTTTACCAGAAGCATAGATAACTTGCAGGAAAAGACAAAACATATGTAGATTTACTCTAATTCCCTCTGGGACCTCCAACAGTGTAAGATCCCAAAGTATTGTGCATTCTACCTTAGAGTGAGTTAATTTCTATGATACACCCTTCCTCTGAGATCTAAGACTCAATCCCATGAGAAGCATTTTAGACTCATGCAGTCAGACCCAGTTGTGTGGTTCCTCCTAGGAAGGGAGTAAATGCATACCAACAGATGGCTTAGAAATGGTCTGATTGTACAAAAGCATGCCAGAAAACTCATGTTTTTCATTTTGATATAAAATTTCCTAGGGAACCTTTAAAAGGTGAGGCTAAGGCAGTTGGGCACCACGTTCTTCCTGACCATCTCATTTGGCTGTAGCCATCGCTTCCTCACTCAAAATCCAGGCCCCTGGAGAGGACCCAGCCTTGGGTGGGGATGAGACCACAGATTCATGCCCAATTGTCCCCCACCCCTTGTTATTGCCACAAAATCCTGAGGATGATCACCTTGTCGGGATGTCCTAGCCATTTTCCCAAACAATGACACACCCGCTCCAAAGAATGAGCTTGATGTTGGCCTCTGGAACCCCTCCCCTTCTGGCCCCCTGTTACCGTTGCGCTCAGGCCCTTGCCGCAGATGGTGGTCTTGTAGTCGCCAAAGATCTGCCTGACTGCGCCGGTGGTGTAGAAGCCCTCAGCCAGCAGGAGGGCCCCATAAAGGAAGAAGAAAGAGGCAGTTCCATAGATGACATACTGGAAAGCATGGATCCTGCATTAACAGACAAAAGACCAATCGTATTAATTGAGAACCTAGCTCTTTTCTCATATACGTGAGATCCATCTATCTGTCTGTCTATCTATCTACATCTATCTATGTATCTATATCTATCTATCTATCTATCTATCTATCTATCTATCTATCTATCTATCTGTCTGTCTGTCTGTCTGTCTGTCTGTCTGTCTATCTATCTATCTCTCTATCATCTAAGGGGCACCTTAACAATGCTAAAGCATTTTTAGAAGAATCACTAGGATTCTCCCCTATGCTTTCACCTTATCTTTATTGAAGTAAGTGAATACAGGTAGCCAGGAGCACAGGTTTCTGCCCCTACCTGTTGCCTAACCTGCAAGCTAGAGAACCAGGAGGGCCCTATTTTCTTTTGCCTGAACTTTCAGTGATGTTACCTCATAGGAGAGAGGAGCTACACAAAAAGGAAGAGAGCTGAAAGGACAGTAGTCTAACTTGCTCTATGTGCAGGAGTTCAGTACTAAGCCTGAGCAGACATAAACAGTGTGTCAAACCAAGAGTATCAAGCGTACTCTCTCAAGTCACTGTGCCTCCCCTCCGTTCTCCATACCTACCATTGTAGGGGCAACTCAAGCAACATTGACCGTACTTATCAGAAGCTAGAAAACGCATGAGAAAACAAGGATAGGGTAGGAGGGGGCTGGCAGACAGACAGACTTCCCCATTCTGAACCTGGCACTCTTTCTCCCTTCATTTAGGAGTTCAGATGTGGCACAGATGGAATCTCTACACAGAATCTCTCAGGAATCATGTCTGACTCCACCCTGATCCCCTACTGGTTCACAGAGGTACTGAGGAATTCTGTATCTCCAAGATGAAGAGGGGAAAAACAGATGAGTCTGTGTGAGATGACAGGCACTTACACATTGATGAGATACTCATAGTCCTGGTAGTTTTTGGAGAAATAGGTCTCAATTAGTTTTTCTGTGCCAGTGAGTGCTTCATGTCCACAACCACAGAACAGTGCCACTCCAAAGAAACACAATCCTGTGGCCACCAGGGAAGCAAAGGGGGCCCCTACCAGACATCTTGCACAGCACTCTAACAAACCTGGGGAAGAAGGAGAGGAAACAGTGAGGCACACCCAATAGGTCACTCATCTACTCAATACCTCTCTGCCACACAGGGCAGCCCCTGTGTTCCCAAGCACTGAGAGATTGGTCACCCTGAAATCCAAAAGCAAGAGAATCTAGAGGTTTTGGGTTTTGGCATGTGACATTGACCCAGAATCCTAATTTTTTGCCATGCTTGAAAATAAATCCTTATTCTTGATTCCCAGTATTATGGTGATTTTTAAAATAATTCAGTAATTCAAGTAGTAAGCCAGAGAGATTATGGAATCAGTCCCTCTTTTCATCTTGTTCCAGTCTTTTTGTTTGCTTGTTTTAGTCATCCATCAACTATTTATGAGCTATTTACTATGTGCCCAGCATTGTGCTGGATTTTAATATGGGCTATGAAGACAGAAAGACACAGATTCAGTCAGATGGAAGTTTTTAGATTACTGGGTAAGAATTAACTAGGTAGACCTAATATTTTCAACTGACAATTCCAGGCAGTGAAGTAAATGATTACAGAGGGCAAATGAACTTGGAGTTGCAGAAGGGAAGAGTGCAAGTCAGAAATGTTGATATTTTCAGACAGAATTTGAGCCTAAAGAGCATTCCAGGTGGAGGAAATATTGGAAATTTCATGCTTCTAGATGTACTGAATGTTGTGTATATTTGTTGAAAGGAATGCTCAATGCTTAGTCCAGATATGTGGGGAGTAGTCCAAAGAGAAAGACTTTTCTCAGTTGTCTATCTTGTCCCATGGCAGGGCAAGAAATGATAATAGGAAGATTGCTATTATGCACAATAATAAAAATGCAGGCTTAATGATTTTTGGTCACTTTGAATGATTGTCTTGCCCTCTATACTGTAGCTTGGCCAGTGCCCCTATCCTTAGTCCTACACTAAGATTTTGTCAATACAGCTACAAAGAGACTTTAAACAAAGTCAACAAAGCATGAAATGTCTTTCTGGTACAAGGAAAACACACCAGGGCCTGGAGGCATCGGAGTTTTATAGTGCTAAAAGTCCCTGAGATCCCCAGACCTGGTACCCCTGCCCAGTGCCAGTGCTTCTGAGAAACAAGAAGGCATACAAAAATTCATAGACCCTAGAAGCAGCCGTGTCACAAGGACTAGCCCAATTTCTTAAAGTGCCCTGTGCAATGAAACTTATCAAATGGCAAGTAAATGACTGAATAGATGGGTAGTAAATGACTGAATAGATGGGTAAATGGGTGCCTCCCTCTGGCCTCTGGGCCAGAACCCTAAATGGGGAAAAAAGAAAACATTAATCTCTTCAGACAAAAATTTTAAATTAATATGTATATATGTACATATACATATATCAATATATATAAACTATAGAAAGTATATGTGTGTACATGTATATAATATATACTTTTATATGCACACACATGTATAAATGATATATTTACCTGATTTTATGTATCATGTAGTATGCATACACACAAATAATCAGCAAATGTGCTGGAAAGGTGTTATGTTTGGATAAACATGTTGTGGTTCCTTATAGAAAGAAAATAAATTGTATTAACTGATTTGGGTTTTTATATTCAAGCATTTCTCTAAGCCAACCTTACTTATCAGTAACAGGGTGCCAGGAGAAATGGGAGTCCTTTTTCTGACCCCTTAATTGTACCACAGTTTCTTTTCAGTCTTGAGTGCTTGAATACATGGAGATTTGCATGGCTGAATTGCATCAATATGAACAGATTTTGAAGGACCAAATTATCTCGATCATTTGTCTCTGTTCTCAAAGGCACAAAATAAATGAGTCCTGTTACCCATCATGCCCTGAAATTGCAGCTCTTCCCTACACTTCAAAAAGCCTCTTCTTCAAAGATCCCTGTATATGTCACATCAGAGATGAAGCTTAGAAGTTCAAGCCAAGTGAAGCACGTAGCAAACATTTGTAACAAAACTGTGTTCCTTTCCTTTTCCATGAACTAAATTAAAGTACTGCTGCCAGAAAACTTGGCCTCCATGAGAAACAATCAATGTGTAGTTGTGCTGCTGTGAATGGAGGCTGAGATTACTCAGCATGAACTTTACAAGAGTGCTTAGTAAGAATGCCTCATTGGTGCTGCCCTGTGGTGTGTGCATGCACATATATTTTATATACATATACATGTTTATATGTGCAAAAATACACACATATATACCAGAGAGAAAAACAGAACAACTGAAATTGATCACTGTTCTGAAGATATATTGTAGAAATTGATCTTTCTCTTTGTCAAGATACTAGACGCATCATGTAAATCAATTAAAGGGGCTCAGAAGTGAACGGTACTGCTGTTTTCCTTCTCTGGTTTTCCAATTTCTTCACACCCTTGAACTCTTAGACTGTTCCAGGAAAGAAGCTTTCTGTAGCCTGGGGGTGGTGGGGGGAGAGAAGGTCAGTGATCCCGCTGTTCCCTCTCTCACCAGCACAGGGTCAGAGTTTGGACAGAGCCCTCTATAGCTCCCTTAGACAAAGAAGCCTTGTTTTTCCCTGAGATCTCAGGAGCCTCATTGGTATTCTGCAGGGGCCTACAGGCCTGGGGGTGTGGAGGGGGTCAGACCCAGGGAACAATGACAGGACTGTTTGTTTAGCTCAGGGTAAGGAGAGCCACCCACCCTAGCAAGTGGCCATCCTGGGCCCACTCAAGCCCACCCCAGCCTTTTCACCCTGGGAAGGGCTAAATGGTGGTGCAGGTGTGATCAGGGACAGAGAAACTCGAACTCTTGCTAACCAAATGAAGAATTCCACTGTGGGTTTTAGCTAATGCGCCCTCTATATAATACAATAAGGATGATTTTTCCTCTCACCGTGTTAAGATAACCTCTCTTACGAGAGGAAAAAGTGAGAGGAAAAATCATCCTTTAGTGTATTTGATCCAAATCATCCTTTATTGTATTTGATCCCTTGATCATAATCCAAGTAACCAAAAGGTGTCATATGTAGTGTTCTTACTGGGTGACAAGCTTTTGGAGCAGCTCTGAATCACCTGATGCTTTCGTTATTTACATCCATATTTCTCTAGTTTCTTAGCAATCAGATAACTTAGCACCCCTTTTTCTGCTCTACTGCTGCTTAAAGCAAGAGACAAGAAGGGCATAGTTTTCAATGCATCTCCAAGGCAGAGTCTGAAATAAATGGTCTTAGATAAGTCTACCACTATTGAGCTGTAAACAATTTAACAGTATAAGCATAAGCATCAAATATTCATCTTTTCACAATAAAGATTAAATATTTGTTGGGGGGGCATTTAAATGTGGCAAAAGTGAGGAGTTCAACTAAATATCAAATTTTGAATTTCATTTGGGAAAAACTTGTTACATGCAAGACATTATCTTTTCGTCCAAGTATTCGACAGTTGAAGCATTCTGAGAAAGGCCTATTGGATTTGCTCTGATTTTTCACAGTCAAAGAAATGAACTTGGGTAGTGTAAACAATACCTTAAAACCACAGCCTGTCCATTTCAGAACTTCTCATAGTTAAAAGGATCTGAGCTGGATTTAGGAAGCTTGTGAAAAATCAAGAGAAGTTCCTTGCTGTCTCAAAAGACATTCTCACACTTTCAGGCGAAATAGAGACCATGATATGGTAGAGTGGGCATAAAAGAACTGTACATTAATAATATTACCCAATGAACTCAATTGGATTAAACTGCCTGACTCTGATGAGAGATTGTTGAGAAACATAATGCCCCTCTCTAGTGTTTTCCTTTCATTTCTGTTTATGTGGATTCAGGACAAGCATTAAACACATTAGCAGTGACCTAGAGACAATGAAAAACAGAAGGGAATTAGGAGGCCCAGTAGCTTTCTATAGAGAACTTGTGAGCTTGTTTGGGAGAATAAAATTATATCTATAACCAAAAAACAAAGTTATCTATAAATAAGTGTTAAAACAGATATAACCAAGTCCTGTAGACAAAAGTAAGCAAAGGGAATGAATCAGTTTTGAGTTGACTACAATTATCTTCAAACTCCCCAAACAAATCCAATCAATCTGTAACAGACCTTCAAGCTCTTTTCACCTACATTCTCTGACAGAGAAACCGAATCATTGTGACTTAATCCAGGTCTATCCTAGTGATCGTGTTGATCATGATGCTGTCTCTTTAAGCAGATGCCAAGAGCTCCCAAGCCCTCCCTCCTTTCCCATGCCCTGGGCATGCCTCAAGGACTAGCTCCTAGATGGAAATTCAGTGTGAATCTGGGAACTCATCAAAGAGAGGAAAGGAAGGGCTTTCATCGAAAGGAATGGTAGAAAGAGACCAATTGTACCCTGCACAATTCCCAGCTTGTCCCTTGAATCCAGCTGACAAAGGGAGAGATAGAAGAACCCTATACAATAGAGCTAAACAACAGGCAGGCTCATTGAATGAGAAACTGGCCCCATCTCCCTAAGTCTCAAATCTGCAATACAGTTTTACCCACCTCCCAGAACCCACCCCTTAACCTCACCCCATGAACAGAGGCTTCCTTGATCAGGGCATATAGCAGTTGACAGGGCCAAGATACTAGAGCAGCTGTGACTGGCACTAGGGATGTATGGGGATCAGTGAGTGGGTTCTAGGCATAAAACAACAACCATCAGGAGGTACCAGAGGCAAAGACTTTTGCTTCTAGCCTTATTCTGGTCAGACAAAGCTCTGTCTATAATCTTGTCTTTCCTACACGATATCAGCACTTATACCACATTCAGGTGCTGGAAAGGAGTCCTGCAGCCACTGGAGTCTGGGAATCCAAGCCTGCTGGATAGGCAAATCATGTGTGCAAGGTTCAGTTAAAAATAATTCCAATCTCCTCTTTAGAAAAGGATTATTATCATGACAACAGCATTCTGGACCACCTTGTGTCCTATACTCCTTTATAGGCACACACATACACATACACACACATGCCAATTTCTGTGCAAACATTAGGATGCTGGAGTACAAGCTTGATTGTTAAAAGCTATCCCTGGCACATTGGCTCCATTTTGACCATTTATGGGAAGATGAAAGAGAGGTACCTGGCACTAGAGACAATAGTAGCTGTACCTCATTCCTTAGGTCAGTCTCCTACCAGTTTCTCTTCTCTCCTTGGTTGCAGTGTGAAGCTGATCTGGGGGAAGTTGTTCTCTTCCTTAACATCATTTTGAAATAGCCAAAGAGAGATTAGTCAGTCAGTACTTATTGAGGTTTTGATATAAGTTTGGCACTGGGTTAGGCCTGTGAGCAGGAGAGGAAGGGAAAACTAATTTGTTTGCCTTCCTAGATGATGTGACCATTCCTAATCATGTCACTGCTTTGACTTGATCTTTTCTAGACATGAAACTCTGTGAAAGGAGAGGGCATGTTTATATTGCTTTCTATTAAGTCAAAGAATTGTACTGGAGGGATGATTTTTTAAGGCTTGAAGATGGTACACAAAAAGGCAACAGGGAGAAAGATGCCACTGGCTGGGTTGCTTCTTTAATGGGTTTGGAGACACATATCCCCTCCCACTCACCTGTCAGGGTTGAGGAAATTACTGCTCAGATAGAGCCAAGAAATTGTCAGGCTGTTGAGTAGACTTCTCACTTTCTTAGTTCAGACCCATGGTGTAAGTCCCCTAAAGCAGGACAAAACTTTTAATCTTCCTGACTTTTCCAGAGCTATTCAGGCTCTTCAGAGCCAAGGTGAGAAGTTGGATGAGGAAGGTTACCCTTGATCAGTATCTCTAGGACAAGTAACTGAAAATGCTGGTTTAGATGTGGTTTCTTTTTATCTCCTGCTATTCTTGCCACGTTGATAGGATTCTGTTAGTCTTCAGGCATTTGGTAAAACTGAACCTCACTCTGCCTCCATATTTTTTGTACAGGGTACACCCACTTACTCCAAACTAGCCAAAATTACACTGCTTAGCAAATGGCCACTTTTGGAGGAAAGCATTACAGTCTGGTTACCAGGGTAACAGCCACAGGATTGCAGAAGCCAATGTTTTGCTGTTCAATAATGGCATTGTGTTACGGAGCAGACAAAAATCAGCTACCACTCTTTGGTTCCTTTCTTGTTCCTTTGTTATTCCAAAGAGTCATTTGGAACATCTCTCTTCCAAGGTGGGACAAAGTTTAATGAGCTATCACTTCCCTCACAAACCTTTTGTGCGGACACCACTGAATTCAGTGTTCCTCTTTACTTCCAGTCCTAAAGAATTCTATATGGTGGAGGTAGTGAGCTTCCTATTCCTGGAGATGATTAAGCAGAGGCAGTACAAATGTTTAATTGGTGTTGTAAAAGTGAATTCTGCATTGAGGGTTGGCTTGGGTAACTTCTAAGGTTACTTCCAATCCCAAGTTAAACAGTAGCACACTCTACATCAGAACTAATAGCAGTGTAGTACCGTGTTAGAGATTGCCTGTAATTGACAAAGTATTTGAGATACTCTGTTATTGAATAACTGAAAACTCAATGGCTACTGCATCATGTGTACCTGGTCCAAGTGGTGCCCATTCCAGGGGCTGGGACCTAATATATATCCTCAGTGATGCCCTTATCTGTGCCAGTCTTACTCTAGAAGAAATTATGCAGTCTCTATAACAAGAAACTGTTTTTGTGACCACCTTACTTCTTCTTATCTTTTCTTCAGGGGTTTCATTCCCTGAAGAAGTAACATTCAACTTTCTTCTTTACTCCCTTTTTGCTTTGAACGCATAACTTCCCCAATCAACTGCCCTAACATTAGATATAGTTCCTGATGTTACACAGAGCAGGAATTTTGTTCCTCAACATTCACCTCATACCTGGAGACATAATTGGTCAAATGATTCTTACCCAAGCACAACAAAAATGTGCTCAAAGAAAATCCAACCACTCTGAAAAGAATAAGAATCATCCTCTACATATGTCATTGTATAATAGGCAATGTTAAGATTTACAGTTGTTATAATGCTTTCCAATTTTCAAAGGAGTTCCACATCATCATAACTTGATCCTCAACCTTGAAAGCAGACAAAACAGTTATTGCTCTCCTCATTTTCTAGATGACAAAGTAGGTATTCACAGTGATCTACCCAAGGCTGGACAATTCATCAAATGCAAATCTGGGACTAGAGATGTCTTGTTCTAACTCTTAGCCTAGTGCTCTACCCTCTTAACTATCATACCTGAATACATGTTTCAAAGAACTTTCTCAGTGATTCAGGATGAAACAACTTGATGGCTGATAACAGCTTATAATTGAGAACCTCCCTCTCTGGACCTTGTCGTCATCTACCTGGTACTATCTTTGATGGTGTATATGTGGGCCAATTGAGTCTTATGTCATTCAGAATGTGTTCAAGCTGCTAGCCTTGTTTGCCAAATGTAAGCAATTCTACATGTCTCTGGGGCATCATGTACGGATAAAGACCCTTGTGCTCTGTAAGCCTTACTCTGTAGATACTACCATATAACAGAAGGAGTCTCTTTGTTCACAGAAAACCTAGAAAAGCTTCCACTTCTCAACCAATTCAGCAAGTGTTAAGGTCCTATAGCCTTCTTGTCATAGCAAGGATTCAGGCTAAATCCCATGATATTGACAAGAAATGGCCACTCATATGTGTGCATGCATACACAAACACACACAACTTCCATGTCTGTTCCCCATGGTAAAGCCATTGAGGACTTCAATTTCATTTCCTGAACCTGAGAATGCCCTCTTTAGCCATGGCCTAGCCTGAGTCCAGCTTGTCCAATTGTCCCAACTTCCTACTGATACCAAACATGGCCCGAATTTTGTATCAAGCAAGCATTTATTTCATACATTTGAAGGCTAGCTAACACTCCATCGCCTCCAGCAGAACCAGGGGTTCCAGCTGACCTAGCCATAACTAAAGCCTTAGAATCAGAGGGAAAGAGAAGGTAGAAGGAAGTGAAAGGGAAGGAGGACACATGACCACATACATCCTTCTATGCACTCTCTCCAAGGATCTGTGTGACTCCACACATGCTGCTGGAATTTTTGGCAATATAGCATCATGCTCAGTACAGCAGAGAAGCAGTTAATCTAATTGAATGCTAAGGAATTAAAAAAGAAAGCAAGTACTAAAATGCAATTCATTTAAACCACTGGAAAGACCCCAAACCCCAAAGTTGGAAATTATCTTGTGAATTCTTGTGCCTGCTTGAATCTTTGATGCTGAAGTTTGTGAAACTCACCCATGTCTTTGGGACTCTGACTCCAATTGCAGCCGGCTGGCTAGTCTGCTTTGCGTCTGACTTTGTTCAGCTGGTAGGATCCTGGTCTCTCCAGTCTCCTTCTTCAGTCCTTTACTTTTTCTCTCTGAGTATCTTTGTCCTCTTCTCCTGCAATGAAAAGGGCTTTCTGATTGACAGCCAACCCCCTTAAAGGGACAGGCTTGTTTTCTTCCTCCTCTCCTCCTCCCTTTCTCCTCCCCTTGTCCCCACCTCCTTAGGGATACTCCCCTCTTTAAGGGATCCATCTTCTCTTTCTGCCTTTCACTGACAACTGTTTCATTTTCTTTTTTCTTCTTTTTTCCTAAGGCTTTTCTGGGATTTAACTTTGCTGCAAGGACATCTGGAAATATGGATTGGGGGTAGAAATAAAAAAGAAGAGTTCCTGGAAGTCTCCAATTGATCCTTGGGTCTATCGGTGTGGGATGTGGCAGCACAAGCAGGAACCCATAGAAGTGGTAGCAATGACGAGGGGGTCAGGGTCAAAACCCTACATGTTATCTCACAGAGTTCTTCCAAATCTGCCCAACCCACCCCTTGCTCCCGGTTGCCCTTGGCCTTCTCCACCTTTCCCCTTCCCTTATTTATTAACAAATAAACACTCCTCCTCCTCCTCCCAGCTCTAGAAACAAAATAGAGACAAATTTGTCTTTTAAAATAATTTCCTCCAAATACTTCTTTTTTTTTTTTTTTACCTGAATGAGAACAAAATTCAAGTTGTTGATTCCATGACAGACTATGGCCAAGCTGTAGGATAGAATTGTAATAATTTCATATATAGGATAACAGAGACCCAGAGAAGGGTAAGACCTGTGTAAATTTACATAACAAGCTAAAGAAAAAGCCAGAGTCAGGGATGTGGGTAATTTCCAAGGAGAATAATCAACTTTGAGACAAGTCAAGAACACAGTGTGGGAATTGGTTAGTAAAAATTTCGTCCCAAGAACGTAGTATATGCAAAGAGCTGAGGCCAGGCTGGGAAGAAGCAGAGAGTGGGTTGGAGTGCAGCAGCAGGTGGCAGTGAGGGCGAAGAGAAGGAGAAAGAAATACAATCCTCGCCTCAGAGAAAGAAACACTAAGAAAAAATGGACAAACAGCAAAAAACTGGAGAATACTACATGAAATCTGCCTTACTGCTAATAGTAATTTCTAAAGAATGTATTTGAGCACCAAGTGCTAGTTGACATTAGCCAGGGTAGGTTCTGTAAAACAGAGGAATCTTGAACAGAACCTGGGCTCACTGTGAGTGTTCCCTCTCCCTTCAGAAGCCTCAGACAGGTACAGGTCTCTTGACCTAGAGTGCAGAGTCTGCCCATGGAAGGCCTGTAATGACAATGGTTGGCATATAACAGGAGGGATACCTGTTAGAAGACGCCAGAGAAGAAATATATGGTCTCCTGGAACTGTTCCTATCACTTTGCCCTGGAGTAAAAGAGGAGATGAGGGGGATACTGAACAGAGCCTAGAATCTTTCTCTGAGAGGATAGGGGCAAGGTGTTGTGCTATACAGTTTTTACTTTGGGCCGTGTGACCTTGAACATGATTCTGGCTTAGGCTGTGCCATTAGGAAATAGATGAGATTTTTGCAGATGCCCCTGGGTAGTAATTGGAGTCTAGAGTTCTGTAGTGTCTGAAGCTTGTTTGGAGTCCTAGAACTCTAGATTTTTTGCTGTCATACTAGGCCCAAGGTGAAAGGATCCCTATGATGCTGGGCCTTGCAGAACTACATAGCAGAAGTTTCCAAAACAGATCAAACTAATGTCATAGGGTCGATGGGGCAAAGGGTCCTGGGGCCCCTACCCTCCCAACCCCTGCTCTCTAGCCATAGACTGCCTGCTGTAGAAGTGCAGTTGTAGGACTGTGCCATCAATATACTTCTGAATGGTCCTTGTCAGAGTGGCCCTGGACAAGAGGGAAAATGAAAGCAAGAAGTTGTTAAATGTGTGCCTTCAGTTCATCAGATGGCAGAAGGAACTGAGCCCAAAGTTTTGGAGTTTGGTGTATAGCATGAGAGAGATGATTCTTCATAGCTGAAACAGACAAGACAGTTCTGTGTGCAGGGGAGATCACTCAGGCTGAGTCCTCTCACAAATCTTCCCCCTGTATTTTTCCAGAAGCTCTGGTGATGGCTATGCTATTTGGAAGAAAATACATTTTCCCAATAAATTCACAGATACTAACTTATCCACCACATCCCCTAAATCAAATTTCTCTTTTCCCCCCTCTTTATTATCTTACTATTCATTTAATTTCCTCCCCAAGACTCTATCTCTCTGTCCCTTTCTCCTTCTTCTTCCTTGTCCTCCTCCTCCCCTCCATTTCCCCTTCCCCTCCTCCTCCCTTCTTCCTTCTTCCTCTCTCTCTCTCTCTCTCTTTTTCTCTCTCTCTTTCTCTCTCTCTCTCTCTGTCACTCTGTGTTTCTTTCTTTTTCTCTCTTCACAAACTTTGATGGAACAGATCTTCCTGTCTCCACCTTGCTTTATACCCAGGGATTAAAAAGGTACTCATATAGGTGACTGTCATGCTCACTGTCTGCAGTGCCCTAAGGATCCCAACTTCAGTGAATCTTGACACTGCCACAACAACCCCTGAACCCTTGTCCTGAGCCCTCCCTACAGCTCTCACAGGGCTTCTTTAAATGTCCTCAAGAGGCCTTTATCTCTGTGACTCCGCTTCCATTGGTTCCTCTAGCCTTGGTGCCTTTGGCAAAATGTTGTCAAGCCCGCTGGACTCTTGTAGTGCCCAAGAATTCCTGAAGAGGGCACTGCCAGCCTTCAGGGAGGCAGCCTGCTTTCTGCTTTGGGTGTCTGTGGGAACAAAGCAGGATTGTATGGAATTTGTAAACAGTTTTCTTCACATAGTTCTTATGGTACCTCAGAGAATCTGGGCCTCTTGATTACATCTTGATTTGGTTTTGTAGCTTTCTTGCAAATAACTCCAAAACACTAGGATATTATCTTCAATTTCTGCTCAGTGATTCTGGTACTATGGTACCAGATCCCTAAAGGCCTTAAAAAAGTGGGTTCTCTGTGCTCCACTGCATAGAGTATATGCTGAAATTCAGAGAAGTCCTGTGAATTTCTTCCAGAAAACTTGATAAATACTCAAGTGCCCAATCTGCTGGTCTACTTCTCCACATCCATTTAGAGGATGGGAAATGGAATAGAGAAGGCAAAAAAGCAGTGAAAGCCAGGGGTCAGCTGGTAGCATTTAGGCTTCTATAGCTGAGGCTCCCCAAGATAATGTCCTCCCCAAGATAATGTCCTCCCCAAGATAATGTCCTCAAAGACCAAATTTGGGAAGACGAATGGCTACTTCTTACATCTTTTCTAGCTCTGGCATAGAAAACTAGCTCACCAGCAGGCAGAGTTTCATGTCCTATGTACTTGCAGCTAGAACTTTCAATACCCAACTTTATGCCAATTGTCTTTGTCATGCCTTTCTGGCCAAGTGAACTGAAGGCTGAGAGCCAGAGATATCACATTCTTTAAGCTGGTATTCCAAATCAGTGGAAGGGGTGGCTTTTGCTCTTCTGTCTCCTGAGAATTCAAGGAGCAGTGCAAGGATGGACAGGGGTGGCTGGTGAATTGGATGTGTATTTGTGACAGGAAGATGCTCTTGGCTTGGAGAAAAATCTAGAAGCCAAAGTAATCAGACAAAATCAGGAAAAATGTGCCTAAGGAACACCGAATAGCTACAAGCAGTGTAGAGAAACCAGCTGTCCACACAAACCACATCTATCTCAACGATACCTTGGCTAGTTCCAGATAGGCCACATGTTTTACATGATCTCTGGCCACAGCAGAAATAAAACTACTATCCTTGGCTATCAGATACTAATCTAACTTCAGGGGATGAATTTTATTTTTCCCATTTGTCCAGTAAGGTACAGAAGCAGCTTTCTCAATGCCACCTAGTAGGTGAAGGAAAGAACACCTCTAGAGAACACCTCTCTTCAGACTCTTGTTGCTTGGAAGTTTTTTTTTTTTTTTTTTTTGAATGATTGTTCTGTTCTCTAACAATATTTGAATCAAGAGTCTCTGCCCTGAGCAACAATAGCCTCCAGGAGGAGGATGAAGAGACTGCTGCGGCCCATGTTTCAAACCCTTTGTATTTCTTACTTATATGAAGTAACAGGCCTATGTTCAAAATCCAGGACAGAGATAAATCCTGGGTACGTTGTAGGATCCATGAGATTCTAAAATAGTAGAAGTCAAGAGAGATTAGATGATACTAAGGACTTTTTGTTATATTTTTAAGTATGATAATAACATCATATTGTTTTTAAAGGGTCATTATCAGTTAGAAATGCATAGAGAAAGTTTCATATATGAAATGTCATGATACCAAAGGTTAGATGAAGTGGCATTGGTCAAAATTTGATAATTATTGAAGTTGGTGATGGGTACATGAAAGTTTATTATACTTGTTTTTTCTACTTTGTGTATGGTTGAACATGAAGTCAGAAAAGAGGAGGTGTTAAAGTTAAGATTCAGACTAACCCAGAAGAAAAAAAGAAAATTTGCCCAAGAGAAATCTTTACTATTTTTGGGAGAATGTACACAGCCTGGTAAGAGCAGCTACTTCTTGAGAAGGGGTTGGGGATTTGGAGTGGGAGGGAGATTTTTCACTCTATGCTCTTCAGCATGGTTGCAATTTGTAATTGTATGCATTTATCTATTGTATTGAAAATCCCATTAGAGAAGTCCTCAGGCTAGGTTGAGGGACAGCAGTCTGTAGTCCCCTTAGGTGTGCACCACTGGTCTCAGGTTCCTAATGACAGTGAAGCTCTCACTGTGCAAGCTGGGCAGCATTCATTGTGCTGGCCATTCATGATGTCAATACCTTTATTCTGCCTATGTCTCTGAAGCTCGGGCTGCCCAGGGCCCCAAGATTGGACTCCAAGGAACCTCTTCTGAGGCACAATTGCATGAGGAAGAGAAGTGGCTGCTCCTGCCCTTCTCCTTGAAAGCTAGAAAGGTCCTCAGCCCAAGAAGCAGTCTTCTGGTGGAACAGGCACAAATGGAGGGCTGCATTTACCCCAAGGGCATTGGCTCCAGGCAGTTGCTCAGAACTTTTTTAATTCAAATCCATTGTCTTTCTGGAGATGTGATTCTACCTTTTCCATCACCACCATCATAATAATAAAGTTTGTTGTCCTTTTGAGAAAAACCAAGCCAACCCCTTCTGCTCTAGCTACTTGGCTGGTCAAGTGTCACTTTGGGCTATGCCACCTCAAGTGAAAACAGGATGCTACAGAGCAGCTTGACTAACACTGAAGCTGAGGTTATCTTCCTTGGGAAACTGCCAGAAACCAGAACAGAGCAAGGGAAACCACGGTTCTCCCTTCCGAGAGTAAAACACTTAGGATAAGCACAGATGGTGTTGCTGGAGCTTACAGCAAATACCCCACACTGTGACACCTTGCTTTCCCTTTTCCCTCCCACTGCCCCAGGCAAGCCCTGGACAGGCTGGGTTCCTACTTTCCCCACAAGCACAGGCCCAAGTGACAGTCCGTATCCTGGCACAGGGAGAGAAGAGACCTCCTGAATCTAAGCAGTATGGGGGATGCTCTAGGGTCTGGGGAACTCGCAGGTTCCACTTATTCCTGCCCAAGGAAGTCCGTTGTTGTGGGCTTTTGCTTTGAAATCAGGAGGTCATGAGGGACACTAGGCCCTGTAACTGATGCTGTCTGTAGGCTCTGCTGAGCTGCTGCCTACCCCCAACCACCACAATAGAAAGAGGCTAATTCATCCTATATCTTGGCTTAGCCCTTCTACCCTGAGCCTCAGAGAAAAATCCTTTCTTTTTTGAAGCACAATTAATCTAAAACCATAAAGTCTAAGAAGAAATTCTCCTGGAGAACCCTCCAAAGACAGTTTTACATGCTCCTTGGGTTATCCTTGAAAATCCTTCAAAATTTCTAAAGCATTGCAATTTTTTCTACAGACTGAATCCAGCAGTTCTTGGAAGGATTTCAAAGGGTACAGTGCCAGCAGCTCCCTGCAGCTTTTCTTCCCTGCCCACAGCAGAAACCTTCAGAAAGTGAAACAAATGCTCACTGGGACATCCACCCTACTGTAGCTCTACCACTGCAGACCAGTCATGAAGGATCCTTTCTGTTCTTTGCCTAAGAGATCCCCTGCAAGGAGCTAGCAATAGGGAGAACAAGTGAGCCTAAAGTATCAGCCTAAAGATCCCATAGAACTCTCCATCCTGAGGCAGAGCTGGTCATCTCTCCTCAAACCTACTCAAAAGGGTGACCTGGTGGCTGTTGTGGGTCTGGCTCTCTCAGTTAAAGCTGGGTTTAGAGAGATTGGTTTGTTCTTGGTTACCTAGGAGTAGCCACCCTCTCTCTACTGATAACTGAGCAAAAGAGAAGCTATTGCAATTGCAGCATGAAGAAGGGTTTTAGCTAGACATGATGCAGGCCTTCCAGAATATCAGCGTTCTCTGTGAGCTATAAAATATAATGAATAAAAAGATAGGTTATAAAGTCATATACATTGGGGGTGGAGTATTAGACTTTCCAAATACCGGCTCTGTGACCTTGGACAATGGTTTAATCTCTCTGGGCCTCAATTTGTCATCCCTAAAAAGATAAAATAGTGGAGACCTCACAGCTCAATGTCTCCAGCTCAAGTCCCCATCCCATCCCTTGCCAGGGAAATCCAGCATCTTTCTTAATATTTCTGAGAATTCTGAGGGCGTCTGAGTCCCATGTGGTTCTGAATTCGGGTTCATATGGAACTTCTAATTTCACCATTCCTCTTTCATGGGCACTTTCTTCTTTCTATTTTTTATTACACCACATCAGGGGCACAGTTTTTCTTCTCTAATTTCTATTTTTCAAAAAAACCACTCACATGAAGGACTTGTGCAAATAAAGAATCTTATCATGGTTTGGACAGATAGAAAGGACATGTGTTACAGCAACACAAACAACCGATTACTAGAAATTCCAGTGTGTATAAGTTCTTGACGGTAGTGTCATTTGCAATTTCTCTGCAAATTCCAATATCTTGCTATGGAGCCACATTTGCTCCTTCCTCCCCTCTGCATTTCCTCTTTTTTCTTCTCTGGCTCATTCAAATTCATGTTCATTTCTTGTGAAAAACAATTTAGCTCCATATGTGCTATTTTCCATTCCTTTTCATCAGAGCTTCTCCTTTCCCCAATTGGCTTACCACAGGAGTTTTCCTTTAAAATTCCTGATGGAATATGCCTTTTTTAACAGAAACCTTGATGTCAACTGATGGAGTAATCATTTTGTCACCCCATTCCTATTGCACAAAGATAATCACTTTTTATCACACAACGTGTGAAGTAGAGTTTTTACACCGATTTCACACGTGAGCAAACTGAAGCTTCTAAAGTGTACTGCTAGTCCTGGAAGAGACAGAGTTCAAATCTAGTTCTTCTAAGTCTAAAGTGTGTTGCTACAGAGAAAATGTATCACAAAGTGCTAACTTACGTGTTACAGACAAATAGAGAAAAAATATGCCAGGGATGGGTACTGGAGAAATTGTTGTCAGGTAGAGGGTTCCCTGACTGAGGGAGGAGTTTACCTGCTGTAGGCTATAAGCCTCCCCATCAGGTCAGCTCCAGCGCCAGAAGAGCAGAATTCTGGGGATAGCAAAATCATAGACTTTCATCTAGGTGTGGTTGTCCATGCCTGTAATTCCAGTACTTGGAAAGCTGAGGCAGGAGGATCACTGCAAGTTGAAGGCCAGCCTGAACTACATATGGAGAACCTGTCTCAAAAAATAAAATAAAATCACAGACTTTCATAGCCACTAGGCCACTACATTCCTGAGTTGTTTATTCTAGGAGCCACTTTAAACATGACTCAGTTAAGCTTTTGTTTTTAAACAAATTTCACTTCTGGGTCTCACCTCAGTCAAAAGTGTCTTCCTACATCCAACTTACAGATGAACAAACAAAATATCAGAGAAATCAAGTGACTCACCCAAGTTAACACAGTAAGTGCCAGAAAACAAAATGCAGACTCTCTGATTTCATGTGCTGTTGCTACTTATCAGCCAAAGACCACCAGGAATACACCTGGGGTCGGTCACGTTAGGTTTGTTGTTTATTGTTGCAGAGAGAGACACTCTGCTCTTCCCCACTGTGTGCCTTTTCCCACATGGTGATGACCAATAAACCCAAACAGGTCAAGCACAGGTGTGCTTCCGGTAGTCACTGGCTGAAAGGCAGAAATACAGGTTTACTGAGGTCGAGCTGAAGCCTTTACTGCTTTGGACCTAGGTCTTCCATTCAGCAATAGTGACCATATCTGAAAATTCTTGTATCTACCTCTTTGAGGTGCTGGCCTGCCCACTCTGGGAAGCAAGTTCACACTAAATTGAGCGGTGATATTTCACAGAAGCCCTTTACCTTTGGGATTTTTTTTTCTAGCAATGAGGTCCCTTGGATACTTTTGGTCTGATCAGATTTATGTAGCTCTTTGGTGAAATTATTTTCTGGGCTTCTAACAGGTGCTCCTAATGTCTGCATGTGTCATGTCTTTGATGTCTGTTTACAAGAAAAAAGTTCATATGGAAAGGATAGGCATAGATTCAATAAGCTCATCCTTGAACAGCCCCTGGGGACTAGAGAAGTTCAAAAATTCTCCTCAGAGTATGTCTTTTAGAAGAACTTTGCCTTAGGTTATTTTAAAACCTTTAAAGACCTTTTGATATTGTCTTCATTTCCCGAAGACCTACCTTCTTTAGTTTCACCTACCCAGAATCCATGTTTTTTTGTTTGTCTCTTCGTTGCTTTGTTTTCTTTTGTTTTTGGCCTCTGGTCAGTAATGGTTGTTCTTTGGCTGAGCTCTGGAAATATAAAGTTCACCACCAACAACTATACAGACCTTAGAGTTCTTCGGGGGCTTCCTTGGTCTAAAAAATACCTCTTCCAAGCCTAAACACCTGCTTCTTTCATGTTTTCTCACCACAGCACTAACTTGCATGCTTATCTTCCTGACAGGCACAATTTCACTAGGAATAATTTTAAATTGCAGTAGGCACTTTGGGGGGCTTTGAACATGAACAAAAGAGGTACTTTAGAACATAAAACAAAAGAGGAGAAAATGCCCTGAGGAGATTGTAAGAGAGATCATTTTCTTTAATGTAAGAGATATTACCTCAGTTTTTATACTTTAAATATCAATAAATGTTTATTGAAAAGCAACTGTACTTCCAATTCATGGTGACAAACAAAAACAAAACACATCATTTACAAAAGTATTAAAATATGAAATAGTGATAAATCTCACTACAAAATTTACAAGACGTATATGCAGAAAACTAGAAAACATTACAGAGAAATTGAAGATTTTGAGAAACATTTTAAAGTGAAACACTTGAAGATAACAATTTTCCAAAAATTAATGTAATAATCTAATCTAATGAAAGTTCCAGTTTTTCTAATTGGCAGGCTTTTCTAAACTCGATATGAAAATCCAAAAAACTTTAAATTACTAAAACAGTTTTTAAAAGGAAGAAAAACTTTTGAAGGCTAACATGACATTATTTCCAGAATTGATATACATTTATAATATCTTATTTACTCTTTCAGCTTCTCACACTAGGGAGACAATTCCAAGTTTACACATATGAGTCTGATTTATTTCACTTATAAGTATGGATTCAAGTTGCATCCATTTACCTATAAAAGTCTCCAGTTTATCCTTTTTTATGGCTGAGTAATACTCCATTACATAAAAAGACCACATCTTTTTTATCCATTCCTTGGTTGATGGGCATTTGGGTTGTTTCCAAGATTTTGCTGTTACAAATGGTGCTGCTATAGACATGGGTTCACATATATCTCTGTGGTATGATGTTTTTAATTCTTCTGGGAAAACACTAGAGAATATAGCTGGGTCAAATGGGACCACTAATCCTACTTTTCTGAGAAATCTCCACACTGATTTCCACAGTGGTTGCACCAGTCTTCACTCTCACCAACAGTGGAGAAGTGTTCCTTTTTCTCTGCAGCCTCTCCAGCATTTGTTGATTGATTTTTTGATGATAGCCATTCTTTCTAGGGTGAGATAGAATCTCAGGGTTGTTTTAAGTTGCATCTCTTTTTTTTTTTTTTTGTGGGTACCGGGGTCGACCTCAGGACCTCGCGCGCCAGCAGGCTCCCATGCCGCTGAGCAATATCACTGGCCCTTTTTTCGTATGTGGATTCCAGGAGTCGAACTCGGGCCCTTGCGCTTGCCAGGCAGGCGCTTATGCCGCTGAGCCATCTCACTGGCACTGAATTTGCATCTCTTGAATGAGCAGTGATATTGAACGTTTCTTCATATATTTGTTTGCTCTTTGTATTTCTTCATCTGACGAGTGTGTATTCATCTCAGACGCCCATTTTTGGATTGGATCTCTAAATTTGGGAGATCTGATTTTTTTGAGTTCTTTATATGTTCTCGATAGTTATCCTTTGTCTGAGGAACACCTGGCAAACATTTTTTTCCCACGTTGTGGGTTGTCTCTTCCCTCTGTTGGTGGTTTCTCTTGCTGTGCAAAAGCTTTTTAATAAGACGAGATCCCAGCTGTTGATTCTTTGTTCCTGCGCAATCAGGGTTTTATTAATAAAGACTGCCTACACCAATGTCTTCAAGAGTTTTACTGATTCTATCTTCCAGCAGATTTAATGTTTCTGTTTTAATATTTAGATCTTTGATCCATTCTGAATTTAGTTTAGTGCATGGTGAAAGATATGGGTCCAATTTTAATCTTTGTCAAGTGCAGAGCCAGTTTTTCCAGCACAATTTATTAAAGAGGCTATCCTTATTCCAGCGAATATGTTTGGCATATTCTGATAAAAGACATCTATGACAAACCAACAGCCAACATTATACTAAATGGACAAAAACTGAAAGCTTTCACTCTAAAATCAGGAACAAGGCAAGGATATCCACTATCACCACTCCTATTCAATATAGTTCTGGAAGCATTAGCCAGAGCAATTAGACAAGAGAGAGAAATAAAAGGAATAAGGATAGGAAAGGAAGAAGTTAATTTATCATTATTCGCAGATGATATGATACTCTACATAGAAGACCCCAAAAACTCCACCAAAAGACTTCTAGATTTAATGAACAAATTCAGTAGCATAGCTGGATACAAAGTCAACACTCAAAAATCAATAGCATTCTTGTACACAAACAACAAAATCATTGAGAGAGAAATTAGGGAAACCACACCCTTCACAATAGCATCCAAAAAATTAAATCATTAGGAGCCAATCTAACAAAGGAAGTAAAGGATCTATATATTGAAAATTACAGTACGCTGAAAAAGGAGATTGAAGAAGATATCAGAAAATGGAAAGATATCCCTTGCTCATGGATAGGAAGAACCAACATTGTGAAAATAGCCATATTCCAAAAACTGTTATACAGATTTAATGCAATCCTGATCAAAATACCACTAGCATACCTCACAGATCTAGAGAAAACATCCCTAAAATTCATCTGGAAACAGAAGAGACCTAGAATAGCAAAGGCAATCCTGGGCAACAAAGCCAAGGCAGGAGCATGGTACTGGCAAAAAAACAGACCTGAGGATCAGTGGAACGGATTAGAAGATATAGACACAACTCCAAACACACTCAGATACCTTATCTTTGACAAAGGGGCCAAACATGTTCACTGGAAGAAAGCCTCTTTAATAAATAGTGCTGGAAAAACTGGCTTTCCACATGCTGAAGACTAAAACTAGACCTATGTCTATCACCATGCACTAAACTAAAGTCAAAATGGATCAAAAATATAAACATTAAAACAGAAACACTAAATCTACTGGAAGAGAAAGTATGTAGAAATCTTGAAGACATAGGGGTAGGCAGAGAATTCATGAACAAAACTGAAACTTCATGGGAAGTACTTCAAAGAATCAACAACTGGGATCTCATCTTATTAGAAAGTTTTTACACATCCAAAGAAATCACCAACAGAGTGAAAAGAAAACCCACAGAGTGGGAAAAAAATTTAGCCAACTGTCCCTCAGGCAAAGGACTTCTACCTAGAATATATAAAGAATTGAAAAAAAACCAGGCTTCCCAAATTCAAAGACCCAATCCAAAAATGGGCATCTGAGATGAATATGCACTTCTCAGATGAAGAAATACAAATGGCAAAAAAAAAAAAAAGAAAAAAATCTTCGACATCATTGGTCATTCGAGAGATGCAAATTAAAAAACAACACTGAGATTCCATCTCACCGTAGAAAGAATGGCTATCATCAGGAAATCAACCAATAACAAAAGCTGGCAGAGCTGTGGGGAAAAAGGAACCCTTCTCCACTGTTGGTGGGAGTGTAGACTGGTGCAACCACTGTGGAAATCAGTGTGGAGATTACTGAGAAAACTAGGATTAGAGGTCCCATTTGACCCAGCTATTCCCCTTCTGGGTATCTTCCCAGAAGAATTAAAAACATCATACCACAGTGATATATGTGCACCCATGTTTATAGCAACATAATTTATAATTGTTAAATCTTGGAAACAACCCAAATGCCCATCAACCAAGGAATGGATAAAAAAGTTGTGGTATTTTTATACAATGGGTTACTACTCAGCTATAAAGAAGGATAAACTTGAGGCTTTTATAGGTAAATGGATGCAATTTGAGACCATACTCATAAGTGAAATAAATCAGACTCGCATGTGTAAACATCGTATTGTCTCCCTAGTGTAAGAAACTGAAAGAGTAAATAAGATCCAAACTGTACAATAGGTATTGTGAAAGGGGAAGAAACTGCTGAAAAGGAAAAAAAAAACTGTGATGGGGGAAAGGAGAAAAGAAGATGGGAAAAGAGAAAAGAATATGATATATATATATATATATATATCAAATTATATATATATATATATATATATGATAGCTAAGATAATTACACTACTAACTTCTATTAGTTCATTGAAAAGAACGGTTCGTGCTTATATTGTTTGATCAATTTTTCATGCCTGTACCTTGTAATCTGAGCAACTACTTTGAAGATAACAAAACGCAATATATTAACCATTGTTAATCCCCTATTGGCTTGTTTTGAAATTCTGTATCATTGTTTTTTCTCTTTAAAATAAAAAAATTAAACAAAATAAAAACAAAAACAAAAAAACAAACTGTCTTATTGACCAAACTGCTCACCACTTTTTAGCTAATGGGTTAACTTCCTACAAAAAGTTACTGCTTTTCGCTTTCACACTGTCTAGTTCTGAGGTGCAGTAAACCCAATCATGCTTCTTCTTACTTGAAGAAGGAAAAATCTACAGCTGCTTACTTCATTACGGAATTCTCCATACCCTGAACAATCCTTCAGAGACATTTCTGTGCATTTTTACAGGAAGTGTTAACTTTACTCAACAACTCGGTTACCTCAGAGGGACACAGTGTGCTCACTCCTATGGTCATAACTGATAGTTTTGCTCCCAATGCAATCTGTGCCCTTTGAGTGTACTACTTCTTATGTAGGCATCATATATCAATGTCACATCCTAACATATCCTGTGAGGTTAGGATAATTTTAGAGGATTTCAGATATTTAAAATTACCATTCCTCCAGAAGACTGTGTTTCTCTAAAAATATATTTTAAAATATCACAAAATCACTCATTTACTTTCAAAATGAGGAACACACAAGATACTTTGTAGAACTCACAGAAGGAATCTCTTTATGCATACTAGGCAAGCTATTGATTTTCATATTAAGAATAATGAAACAGGCACAAATGATTCAAAACTTGCTTCTAAACCCTAGAAAAAGTCATAAATAACTTCTACTCTAAAAGCCTAATGAACTATTCTAATTTCAGTAGCTAGGGTTGTTATAGACAATCACATTAGCCTTGATTTCCTCTTAACTATTCAAGGAGAATTTTATGCTACAACAAATACTTCTTGCTAGGTCCATATACTATGAAATAAACACAACAGATGACATTTTTAAAAAGTCATTTGTTTCCTGGACTAATAAAAATTTCATTTATGACAATTGTTAGCATTACAGTTGACTGATACATCCTGTCCAGTTTCAAATGCTACTGTACAATCATCATTTTAGAGGATTCAACGACTCATCCTGCAACAGAGCAGATGAACAGCATAGAGTAATGCTAGCCCTACTACAGACTATATTCTCTCAATAAAATCTCAGCACTGGTAAAAATCTGGCTATCACTGGTTCATGTCCTATAGCCTGACTTCACCTCCCCTTGGCTATAGGGGAACTAGTAAGGAAGAAATAAACAGCCCCTAACAGCTAGTACCTGGCCTGATCCTATCAGTTGGGCCTTGCTGTTTTCCTGCTAAACAATTTCATAGAACATCAGCAGCAGACAAAATGAATTATACCCTGTTTCTTTAATTATACCCTTAGCTTTCCTTTAATATTCTCTCTTTCAAGAGGAGATTTACTGAAATATCCAATTGTACAATCACTGCACTTCTTCATCGGCTCCAATCCAGAGCAAAGCCTTACTTCCTTAGGTCCTCCCCAAAATTATTTAAGGCAAGTCAAATCCTATAAGTCGTTTCTAATACCTCCTTGCTCATGCTCCACGATTCCCCACAGTTTGCATTATCCCTCATTGCAATGAATAATATATATATAATTATTGACTCACTTCTATCCCACAAGGAAGAAATTATTATCATCCTTATTTTACAGATAAAGAAAGTGTGACATAGAATTTAAAACTACCCAGTTAGTAAGCTGAGAAATGCACATAAGAACCAGGACTTGCTCTCTGCATTACGCCACACTGCCCTGAAAGGAGTGCATAATGGTAGATTCTGTGAGGTACCTGGCAATTCCTTTAGAGAAAATTCCATTTTTCAACAGGTTACATCTTACTGTTCGTTAATATATTGGCATACCATCCCCCAAGATTATCCTTGGCCAATTTTAAATGTGTGTGTGTGTGTGTGTGTGTGTGTGTTGTGGATGGGTGAAGTGTGATGTATCTTGAGATCTCATATAATTTTTTCTATCACTGCTCTTGGTTATTAGAATCACTGTGACCATATTTACACAGAACAAAAACAGGCAAACCTCTTTCTTCAGGCCCCTTCCTGGCTGACTATTAGCTGAGAAGCTCAGCAGCAAGGATGCTGCTAGCTCAGCGTGGGAGTTTCCAGGGAGTATGAAGGGAGGGGCCAGAGCTACCACTGCAGAACTTCTATTTAGTGCTGACAGAGGAGAATCAGCAGTCAGTCTCCCAGAAAGGATGGAGTAAATTCTTACTTCCATCAGCCTCCTGCCCATCTTGCACTGGACAGAGGGTAGAGGGAGATTTAAAAGGGATATAAGCTATGTCTTCTCCTCTGGGTAAGCCCAATGGATAAGGCCTCTCTCTCTCATCTGAGACCAAGTGTTGAGATGCTAAAGGAAACACTCTTGGGGAGAGGGTTATTGATGGGCTGGCTGATGCGGGCATGAAACCTAGCCATGAAGGCCCTCAGATGAAGTGTGAACATTCACTGACCTAGTACTGTCTGCTC
The DNA here is from genome assembly GCA_028451465.1 of Erethizon dorsatum. NCBI lineage: Eukaryota > Metazoa > Chordata > Mammalia > Rodentia > Erethizontidae > Erethizon > Erethizon dorsatum. Next base: position 89,216,738 of record CM051842.1, on the reverse strand, counting down.
TAGGAAAATTACCAGGCCAAAAAAATAGTCTCCAGGGGTATGGAGGAGGGGATATGGGAGGAGGAGAGGAACAGAGTTCTAGCCATTTTTATGCAGCAGAAGCTTTAGAGACACCAATCTGAAGTGTGTATTTGGAGAACAGGAGAGTTTGCCTAGAGGCTGCATTTGTTTAAGAGTATTTTTTTTTTTTGTGGGTACCGGGGGGTCGACCTCAGGACCTCGCGCGCCAACAGGCACCCGTGCCGCTGAGCGATATCACCGGCCCCTTTTTCATATGTGGGATCCGGGAGTCGAACTCGGGCCCTCGCGCTTGCAAGGCAGGCGCTTATGCCGCTGAGCCATCTCACCGGCCCTGTTTAAGAGTATTTTATTTGAATTATGCTTTCATTCTAGATGGTTTGCTGAGCAGGTGACAGCTTGCAACAGTAACAGAACTGAAGTTCCTTCCAGCCACTTTCAAGTAGCACGAGAGGGGCTCCTTCTTGAGCCAGCCGGGCAAGAGGGAAACCATTAGAGAGATGAGACCAAGGAGAAGGCTCTGGAGTCTTGAGAAGGGGCCAGCAGGGGACAAATTATCTTAGACACAGTAGTGCCTTCTTAAGAATCACCAGATAAAAAAGAATTAGCTGGGACAATAGCTGTTATGGGCTTCCCAAGAACATATTCAGGATCTTCCCACAAGGGCACTGTGGTAGTAGGCGCAGGAGTGTGTGCTAGGTAGGTCCTACCTGCCGTGGATAGAAGGATCAGGCACTATGCTCTGATCTAGTGTTTTGGTATGGCTGGCCTTTATTAAATAATCAGAGGACATCAAAGATGTAGTAGAGGAGTAGGACCACTGGAATGATGCTTGGGATCTTTGGATTTGATCCTTCAATCTTTGATATAGGATGTTAGAGTGGAACACTGACTTGGCCTATCTAGACTCCTATTCTATTGTTTATCCCACAGCTACCAGGCAGTTTCTGCTCCTCCTCAAGGAAGACTCCAACCCCAAGAAAGACACAATGGCTCTTTTTCCTTCTTCAGCAGCCCAGCTGATATTGTCTGCATTTTTAAAAAGAATCTTCCTTCATGTCCTCTCCAAACAGGAGATAATAAATAAGAAAGAAAGAATCAATTAAAATCCAGTGAAAACATTTACAAGGCACTGACAAATTTTATTAGAGCTCCTCACTGGACAGACAATGCCATTTCTCAAAGTGTGTTTCAGACAGTTCCGCTGGGTGGTGAACGAGAAAAGCAAAAAAAAAAAAAAAAAAAAAAAAAGTGTTTTGCAAGCAAATATCTCTGGGAAGAGCTAGTACTATAGTTTGAATACGGTTAGTCTCCTCCAAAACTCATATTGAAATTTGATTCCCAAGAAGAGACCTAGAATAGCAAAGGCAATTCTGGGCAACAAAGGCAAGGCAGGGGGCATCACTATCCCCGACTTGAAATTATACTATAAAGCTACTGTGATAAAAACAGTGTGGTACTGGCAAAAAAACAGACCTGAAGATCAATGGAACAGATTAGAAGATGCTGAAACAACCCCAGACATACTAAGCCACCTTATCTTTGACAAAGGTGCCAAACACATTCGCTGGAAGAAAAATAGCCTCTTTAATAAATGGTGCTGGAAAAACTGGCTCTACACATGCCGAAGATTAAAACTAGATCCATATCTTTCACCATGCATTAAACTAAATTCAAAATGGATCAGAGATCTAAATATTAAAACAGAAACATTAAATCTGCTGGAAGGTAGGATAGGTAAAACCCTTGGAGACATTGGTGTAGGCAAAGACTTTATGAATAAAAACTCAACCGCACGGGAACTATCCCAAAGAATCAATAACTGGGATCTCATCTTATTAAAAAGCTTTTGCACAGCAAGAGAAACCACCAACAGAGTGAAGAGACAACCCACAATGTGGGAAAAAATGTTTGCCAGCTGTTCCTCAGACAAAGGATTACTATCGAGAACATATAAAGAACTCAAAAAAATCAGACCTCCCAAATTTAAAGACCCACTCCAAAAATGGGCATCTGAGATGAATACACATTTCTCAGATAAAGAAATACTAATGGCAAATAAATATACAAAAAAATGTGCAACATCATTAGTCATTCGAGAGATGCAAATTAAAACAACACTGAGATACCATCTCACCCCAGAAAGAATGGCTACTATTAAGAAATCAACTAATAACAAATGCTGGAGGGGCTGTGGGGAAAAAGGAACCCTTCTTCACTGTTGGTGGGAGTGTCGACTGGTACAGCCACTGTGGAAGTCAGTGTGGAGATTCCTCAGAAAACTAGGGTTGGAGGTCCCATTTGACCCAGCTATTCCCCTTCTGGGCATCTTCCCAGAAGAATTAAAAACATCGTACCACAGCGATATATGTGCACCCATGTTTATAGCAGCACAATTTGTAATAGCCAGATCTTGGAAACAACCCAAATGCCCATCAACTGAGGAATGGATAAGAAAGATGTGGTATTTTTATACAATGGAGTACTATTCAGCCATAAAGAAGGATAAACTGGAGACTTTTATAGGTAAATGGATGCAACTCGAGAAAATACTCATAAGTGAAATAAACCAGAAGCACATGTGTAAGCATCGTATTATCTCTCTAGTATGAGAAACTGAAAGAGTAAATAAGATCCAAAATGTACAATAGACATGGTGAATCAAAAAGAAACTGGTCAAAAGGAAAGAGAGACTGGAATAGGGAAAAGAAAGAAGGGAAAGGGAAAAAAATTGTATATATATATATATATAAGATGGTTAAGATAGATACACTACCATTTTTACTTAGTTCATTGAAGAGTAAGGTTTGTGCCAATAATGTTTGGACAATTGAATGCTAATGTCTGGTGTCCTGAATAACTAACTTAAAGATAGTAATACGTAATGTATTAACCATTGTTACCCTCCTATTATGTTTGTTTGAAAATTTGTTCTTCTTTTGATTTGTTTTGTTTTTTCTTCTCTTTAAAATAAAAAAAAAAAAAAAAAAAAAAAGAAATTTGATTCCCAATGTGATGGTGTTGATGGTGACAGGATCTTTGAGAAGTGATTAGGAAGTTAAGAGGGCTTAATGTTTTTCTTGCAGGATTGAGTTCTCACTCTCCTGGGACTGTATTAGTTATAACAAGAGTGGTTTACTGTAAAGTTAGGCTGAAACTTGTGTTTTGTCACTTCTGCCCATGCCCACCTATGCTTCCATTTTCCACAATCAGTTGAAGCAACATGAGACACTCACTAGAACAAGCTATTGGACTTCCTAGCCTCCAGGATGATGAGCCAATAAATCTCTGTTCCTTAGTAATAATCAGTATCGGGATTTTGTTATATCAACATAAAATAGACTAAGACAACTGGGTTAAACAAAGTTTCTTTTAGAAAGTGTAGCTAAGATTTCTTAGAACATCTACTATGCTAATGTGCATTATGGTCTCTAACAGACAGAGAGAACAGAATTTGTAGCACAATACCATTTATTTATCAAGCACTTACTGTATACTATGTTCTGCACTAAGTGTTTTACACATGTAAATACTCATTTCATCCTCACCATGTAAAATAGATGCTACTATTATCTTCATTCCATAGATGAAAAAATAGAGATGCAGAGAGGTTATGTAACCCATCCAAGGTCATAGTTAGTAATTACAAGAGCTGATAGTTTGAGGGATTACACTAGAGATTATTGATGGGATCAGTGTGGCAGAGACTGCATAGGTGTTCACAGAACCCATTCCCCCTTCTTACAGGGAACAGGTAAAATTACATTTCCTAGACTCCCTTGCAATGAGGTGGTCATTCCTTACCTGCAGAATGTTAGCAGAATTGTTTCAGTTCTCTACAGCCTGAAGAAGCTAACTGTAGGTATGCCTCCTCTGTATTCTCTCTTCCCACAAATATAAAGTATGGGAAAACTACACTATGAAATGAGTTTAGATCTCTGAATAACTATGTAGATTAGAGCCCACCAGTTCACCCCACCCCACCCTTGGCCTGTGATATGGATAAGAAATCATTGTTGATTTATTAAGCCACTGAGATAATGGTGTTGTTTGTTATAATATCTGTCCTAACCTACAATGACCAATACAATCAGGACATTCTTTTTGCCTGTACCTTCTCCTGGGACAAAGAGTCTGAAGCATTTGTTTACACTGAAGAATGGCAGTGTAGTATAGTAAGCACTAGTTTCAAAGTCAGTAAGAACTAAATTCAAATCTGTACCAGCTCTGCAATTTTGGGCAAGTTACTTAACTTTTCTGAGCTTCTGTTGCCTACAAGTTGAAATGTTAATGCCCAACTCACAGAATAGGTATGCAAATTAAATAAGATCATGTACAGAAAGTGCCTAACACAGAGTAGGTGCTTATTAAAAAGTAGCTATAATCATTACAAAGAAGCCTTGGCACTTTGCCTGACACATAATAATAAACCCCTAATAAATAGCAGTTCCCTTCCTGTAATTCTTTCCTGTGTTCCAGTAGCATAAGGGCTGGCTTGGCTTGGCTTGGCAGACACCTTGTCTGAATTAACTATCCATTCAGCTCTCTCCTGGCTACTGTCTTCTTGGTAGTGCCATCCCTTACCTCATCCTTAGGAATTTGTCCATCCTCCATCTTCATCCTATTCCAGACAAATGTCAAATCCCCAAGTGAAGCTACACTTTAGTAAGGATCTGCTTCTTAAGAAGGCTTTGTAGGGTGAATTATTCCTCTACTAGACTTAAGCTTTCAGCTCCACTCCTGTGGAGTTTACTAGGTTGAATCCTTTGGCTAGAAATAAGCAAGACTATGTTATCTCCCTCTGCTCCCAGTGTCCAATTTAATGCTAGCTTCAGTGCAGGGACCATGTGTGGGTTCAGTGTCAGCTAACGTAGCGCCATTGAATGCTGCAAAAAGGCAAGCCCAGGCCCTGTAAAGAACAGAAGTTGCACAGCTGCCAGCAGAGGACAGGTGTGTGGGTGGGTAGGGGGCAGTGCTTGCTGCAAAGAAAATTCTGATGGCAAGAAGATTCTTGATCTATGGCAATGTGTAATAACTCTGAACAATGATCTAGAAAATTGACCTTACATATGCCCACCTCTTTCTAGACAAGGCAGAGCAAATGTTACTTGTGACCTGTCCAGTTCCAACCATTCTCAATCCCCACCATCACCACCACATAAAAATAAAAAATATATATATTAAAAGCTCAGCTATTTTTAATTCTCCGATTCTCCAAAGTCAGCCTGAATCTCTCACTGTTTTTCCCCATCCCTCTGTACTGGAGTTTTCATTAATTTGAGACCTTAGGCCTCTGATGAATCTCCTGAGGTAAGCTCTTTTGTGGGCTAACTGATTGGTGTCAATGAGGAGCATGTTCTTCCTGAAGGTATGGAGGGCCTTCTCTCAGGCCCTGTAGGCTATGACTGCCTCCCCAGCTCTTGCCAGTATTTCCTGCTATTTTTGACTCTTAGGCTCATGGGCATCTAATCCCCTACCTAATCCATTCTGTCCTCTGTGGGAAGAAGACCAGTGGGTCTTTTTTTTTTTTTTTTTTTTTTTGTACTGGGAATTGAACTCAGGACCTTGTGCTTGCCAGGCAGGCGCTGCACCACTGAGCTATATCCCCAGCCTGGCCAGTGGGTCTTAAGCCCCCAAAGAATTCAAAGTTGGATCCAGCACTGAAAGCATTTTCTAGAGGTCTCAAAGGCTTCAGGGCTGATCACATTGGACAGAGGCTGAGTCAAAGATCCATGGACAGAAACATTTAGAAGGTGCCATCGCCCTCATCAGGGCAGGCACCTAATAGGAGCCCCTGGCTGCTTGGAAGTTAGGAACAAATCCTCCTGAGCCTATTCCCTGGAAAGCAGACTAAAACTATTTGTAGCTAATAGTTACAGAGTGCTTGGCAATGCCCATCCCTGTTCTAACTACTTCATAATTACACATTGAATCTGTGAAACACTCTTATAAGGAAGGTACTATTGTTATCACCATCTTACAGGGAAGGCAACTAAGGCAAAGTTTCATAGCTGGAAACACACAGAACCAAGTTCTGAACTAGATCCCACACTTGTAAGTACTATGCACACCACCTATCTAGTGTGTCCCTGCATAGATGAGGCCCCTCTTGTGCCCTCCACCTCCTGAGTTAGTTATTCACACAATATCTCATTCCCAATGTCTGGAGATTTTATCCACCTCAGAGAAAATCCTAGTGTTTTGCATTAGTTACATCATGGGACAGTGTGACCTTATGGCACAAATCAGGAAGACCCTCCCAGGAATTTGAGGAGGGCCAGGAAAGGAAAGGAGGAAGGGTAGTAAAATGAAATATCTGAAGAAGGAAGCAGTTAGTAACGTCACTGGAGAGGAGATGAGAATCCCTTCCTCTCCCCAGACAATACAACTGCTGCCTCTGGCTCTCAGACATGCACGTATATGCACGCACTCACATGCATACTTTTATGCTCAATTCTTCCAGCAGAAGGACAGGAAAGGGCTGCCAGAAAAGAGATTGCTTGTTAGCTAAGAACATTGGCAGACATGTCCTACAGTTCTGCTTTTGGAAGAGGGTAACTCATTGGGGGCTGGGTGACCCGAAGAACTCCTGGGGCTCAGAGAGTGCCTCTCCCAAGGACAGATGCTGAGAAGACACTAGGCTGCTCTGCAGGACTGGCTCAGTCAACATGCTGTGAGCATAGCTTTGTGGACAGCCTCTTGGACTTCCATTCTAGAACTTTCTTAAGGCAGGCTCAATAGGGATATCAAGAAGCGTCATTCCTTCTTGACTCTGCTTATCCTGCAGGACCCTCTCCACCTTCTAAACCAGTGGGCTACCTGACAATGGAGCTCAGTCTCCAGTTTCTCAGGTTTTGACTGCTCTGCACAAAAGTACAGTCCTGGTGAGCCCTCTGTTCCTCCAGAATAAGCTGGCTGAACAGTAACCAAAGCCTCCCCATAATGCTTCTCCCAATGTTTCACCATCCTGTGTTTTTAGAATCTGTTCTCTTCACACCATCATCTTGGAAATTGGCACTTACTCTTCTTACTCTTCTCTTAGTTTTATAGGCACACAGTCTCATATGTGTCACTTGTGTGACCCAGTTTTCTCATCTGTAAAATGAAGATAGTACTGCCCTGTATATCTCCTAGGAGTTTTTGAGAATCTGATGAGAAAGTTCTGAGTGCTCTGGTGAAGTACAAAACAATGCTGTCTGTGCTAAGAGACACTTCTATTTCACCCACCAGGCTGTAAGCTTCCAGATCCTGCTGGTTCCTTTCCTTGTACCCAGCAAAGTACTTTGCACATAGTACATACTCAGTAAAAGTGTGCCTCATGAATTCAATATATGCCTGAGAACTTAGTATTTTAAGACTGCAAATGACTGTCAAGCCTCTGTTACCGTACGATGCTTCACAGTGCAATCCTTAGACTAGGCCCTTGCCATAGTTCCTAAGAGCAGCATTGATTGACACCAAATGAAGCAAATGACGCTCAGTTGTTTTTAAAGGGATACAGTGAGGGTATGTACATGCCGGGCAATAAGGAGATTGGATCAAGGCAAAGTTTCTTCTGTCCATTAATGACCAGGAGGTAGGGGTGAGGGCAATACCTAAAACCAACACTGTGATGGTAAAGGATGATTGGGGAATAGTAGAAAACATACTATTCTTTTGTCTCTGGTTCTCTTTTGTCTCTGGTTCTTTGCTCATTACACACCATTTCAGATCCAGTCAATGCAAGCATAACAAAGGAAGAAACATGAGAAGGACCATTTCACTCCAGCAGCAGGCAGATGGTCTGAGACTCAAGAAAGGGGAAATGACCAAAGACTCATAGAACTGAATGAGACCTTTTTTTTTTTTTTTTTTGGTATCAGGAATCAAACACAACCTCGTGCTTGCCGGGCAGGCACTGTGCCGCTGAGCTATATCCCCAGCCCTGGATGAGAACTTTGAGCCACTTCCACTTTATAGTTGAGGCCCAGAAACCTGAAGTAATTCATCCAAAGTCACAGAACCAGGACAGGACACTTCCATGACTAGAACCCAAGCAGTCCAACTCACAGACCAGGGTACATGTTATTCTTTAGCCTCCGACCCAGAGGAATGGTTAGTTATTATTTACATACACTAGTCAATTTGATGTTAACAGCAATTTGAGGAGCTTGGCAGGAGAAGGGTTGTCATTCCCATTTTATGCCAAAGGAAACAGGTCCAGAGGGATTTTTGCATTAATGGCCACACATATTAGTAGCAAGACCAAGGAGTATAACCTAATACTCCTTCCAGCACAGCTTCATGGCTAAGAGCAATGCAGCTGAAGTCACATAGACCTGGGTTTGAATTTCAGTCCCACAGTTTACTCTCCATGAGACTTTGGGGGAGTTTCCTATCCTCTTTGAGGCTTGCTGTTCTCAGCTATCAACTGCAGTGATGGTGAACCTTTTAGAGCTTTCAATGATACATACAGTCTACTGCAGCACGCGTGCCATAGGTTCGCCACCACTGAATTAGAGAATGATAATAGTACTGACATCCCTGAGCTGTTGTGAGCATTAAGTAAAACAAAGAATATAGAGTTCCTGGCATGGTTGGAGGCATGTAGTAAGTACGCTCAGTAATTCTTTCCTTCTCTCTTTATCCTCCCAACCTCAGTGCCTCTCTCTTCAGAAAGAATCCAGTGGGAAGAGGAGGGGGAGAAGTTAATAACAAATTTTGCTGAGAAGTGAGCTTTGAAACACATAACCAGCAGCATTCTCCCATCAACTAGCTCTAGCCTCCCCTCTCCCTCCCTCATCCCACCAAGGACATTGAACAAAAGAGTATCTGGAGAGGATTGGCACTCCCCATGCCATTTGTGTTGCTGGACAGGCAGCCTGCAAAATCTTTAAATACAAACTTTTTAAAAATCAGCAAATCCCAATTGCCTGACCTTGGAGACAAAAGGACAGACAGATAGACAACAGATGTAGACAAATGAGCCAGGAGGACCGAGGGCCCCACAGCTTGGGAGTGAGGGAGGAGGTAGAAACAAAGATGAAAGCAAGGAGATAAATCTGCATAAATACGGATGCTCACCACATGATGGAGCCTCTTTTCCCCCAAATAGACAGCCAAGTAGCTTTGTGGCCTAGTAGGACCAGGCCTCTGTGTCTCTTAGTGCCACTAAAACCAAGGTCAATGTCAGGTTCTGACACTGGCTCATGAGAATCCTAGCCAGCAGGAGCTTGACTGAGAAGAAATGAAAAAGGAATGGCAAGCAATTGCTCTTTCTCAGAAGCCCTTTTCATGGCCCATATACTTCTCTGCTCCTTTCCCATCTATACCATTTTTCCTGGTTTGCAGAAAACTGGTTTGGCTCTGTCTTGGGACCACTACAAGGAAATGCTATCCCCTAGCAATAAAATAGGTCAAAGTAGACTGGAAACTGGCATTCCTGTTTGATTGCTTCTTTTGTCATGATTCAAGTATAACAGTTGATCTTTAAACTACACCCATTGTTTTTCCCATTGCTTCTTTTATGGCAGCATGTCCCTAACCAGATACTAACCCCCTTCCAGATGAGTCAGGCTGGGTTAAACTGATCAGCCTCCTACAATCATGGCTGAAGCAGATGAAAGCGGGCTTTCTAGGCACTTACTTGCTAAGGACTCTTCAGTCTAGTGTTTGGGTTGTCTTCAGCCAAACAGTACCCTGCCTTTGGGTTCATCCCCTGTGTCCATATACAAGAAGCGCAGTTCCCTTAAGCCAGTAGTTAGGTGTCTTGGCCTTCAGATCCCAAAGCTATGTAGCCCACCTCCCACAGAAGTTAGGGGAATCTCTAGCCTGCTGTAGCATTGGCTATCTCAGTACAGGAGGTAAAGCTCCTCTTTTACCCTTGAGTGAATGGGGAAGCTAGTCTCACTGGGTCCAGGACAGTCAGACCAGTACCTCACTGATTGAGTTTCCAGGGTCAAGTTCTCAGCACAAAGATGGGAAGTATTTGGGTCATGAGAATTCTATCCCCACGAGTAGATTAATGCTGCTATAAAGGGGGTTTATGGGAGTTGGTTCACTCTCTCTTGCCCTCCTGCCTTCTGCCTTGTGAAGACATTGCATTCCACCTTTATGGAGCATGCAGCATACAATACACCACCTCAAAACCAGAGACTGAGCACGATGGCATGTTAATCTTGAACATCTTAGCCTCTAGAACTGTAAGAAAGCTTTTTATAAATTTCCCAGTTTGTGGTGTTCTGTTACAGCAGCATAAAATGGACTAAGACACCAGGTGTTTGGCTTCTGGGCTCTTAATATTCCCTGCTCACTACCACTTCCTTGTATAAGAAGAAAAAGCACGAAGCAGAAAAAAAGGAAAGTTACAATTGCTGAGCAAATATTGGTTACCAGAAATTGTCTTGAGAACTTTCTTATACTGTATCCCATTTATTTCTATTTTCTTTTTGTACTGGGGGATGTGCTTCAGGTGCAAAGAATTTCATTGATTGGAATTCTATTAGAGTCACATTTTCACCATCAGTTCATGTGTGACCCACTTCATTTTATTTTATTTCATTTAATTTTCTTTCCCTCTTTATCACTCTTCCCAGTTTCGTCTCCTTTCCTGATGGACGTTCACTCTGTTTTTCTTGCATAAATATTATTATTCAGTATTATTCTGTACATCTTTTTCTCTTTCATGTAATCTGATAAATATAGAGAGTTAGTTCTATTGCTATCTATGGATTTACTGTGTTTCATTTTAACTATGGCATAGTATTCCACAATTTACATGTGCTGTATTTTGTTTTATTTATCCATTCTCCTGTTGATGCTTATGTAGGATTATTTCCAGTTCTGACCTATTACTGTACAATATTGCAACAAATACATTCATGCAAGCCACTTGTTTGTCTGTGAGAGCAATTCTTGGGATATGTATATACTTAGAAGTAGAATTTCTCTGTCATAGGTACATGCAAATTCAAATCTTTGTTTTTTTTTTTTTTTTTTTTTTTTTTTTTGTGGGTACCGGGGGTCGACCTCAGGACCTCGCGCGCCAGCAGGCACCCGTGCCACTGAGCGATATCACCGGCCCTTTTTTCGTATGTGGGTTCCGGGAGTCGAACTCAGGCTCTCACGTTTGCCAGGCAGGCGCTCACACCACTGAGCCATCTCACCGGCCCCGCAAATTCAAATGTTTAAAACACTTCCAAATTCCTCTCCAAAATGGCTGTATTCATTAACACAATCCTTTGCACTAATGTGAGGATCCCTGTCTCCCTATTTGTTACCAACTCGTTAGCTTATTCTTTTGAAATGTTTTGCCAGTCTAATTTGTATAAAATGGTAAATTTCTGCTCTTTTAATTTGTCTTTCCTTGATTGTAATGAGGTTGAATAGCTCTTCAGATGATTATTATTTATTTCTGCTTCCCCCTCTGTAATTTGCTTAATTATATATTTATGTTTTTTCCATCAGGTTTCTTATCTCTTTCTGGCCTTAATATTGTGTATATTCATCTTTTTTACCCATATATTTCAGAAATACTTTTCCCAACTGTCACTTCTCTCTTTTTTTGTCCTCAGTACAACAGAAATCTTTACTTTTAATGGGCAATAATCAAACCCACCTACTAATAATTGTACAGTTTGCCTTTCATGCTTAAATCTTCAATACTTTGAGAGTGTATTTTGTATATAACACTAGATAAATATTTAATCTTATTTTTCTATACAATAAGCCACTTGTCCCAATTTCATCATATTATGCCAATTATACCTGGCATGGCCCCTTCCTGTGGCTCTCAGTTCATGAGCAGTAAGTTGAGACATTCACTGAGCTGCGACTGTGTTCAGAGCCCTGAAGAGGGATTCTAGTGGAGTTTATGATGCAGAACCTGCCTTCAGGAAATGTGCCATCTAGCTGGTAAAATATTATATTGACAAAAGAAAAAGATTTGAGAGTAGACACAAAGCCATAAATAGGTTAAGATTTTAAAAACTTTGGAAGCAAAGAATACAAATTCGGAGAATTTAAAGGGAATAAGTACCTACTGGTAGGCTGGAGTGGATAAAAAGGCTAGACTAGCACTACAGGGATACTACTTGATAGCGTGACTCTGAAATGCTCATCCAATAAAGTTAGCTTCATGTAGTTGCTATAGAATAAAAATGCAGATAGGAGACACTGAGACTTCAGCATGCACCATGAACTGGCCTTGCTGGTGAACTCAAGTTTCCTTCTCTCTGTATTGCTCCTCAGCCCCAGGGTACCAATTAAGAAGGAAGCAAAGTCAGTTTTGACTACATTCCAGGTATCCAATCCACAAAATCTTCCTGAATCAGCTGTCTGCCTTTCACAGACATGGGTTGAAATGAAGAGAACTATTTATAAAATAATAGTAGTAATAACAGTTATTATTATAATAACTTCACAGCCCTTCTAGGACCCACATTTTCTCTATTAATATGCTCAACCTTGGTCACCAATGGGAAGGAAAGTAGCTTATCAGGGAGATTTTGTGGACTGAATGCCTGGACCCCAGTCACAAAAGACCTCACAGTGTGGGAGAGATAGGATGTAAGTTCCACAATGAGTTGCCTCCCTTTTTCTAGAGGCCTCCCTTCAGCCTAAACTCTTGACTTTCAGTTTATGCCTTTCCTATTCTGTGGCCAGAAAGGAAAACCTATAAAGGCTTCAGAGAGCTTCAATACCCCTGTCCCCCAGCAGTCCTTCCTTGCACCATGCTGTGAAGGTATAACATCTTGTATTCCAAACCTGCCCTCTCAGGTGTCTACATTGCAAAGTACACACCAATTATCATCAGCAGGGAAGCCTGTATTTACTGTAGCCTGCATTGAGAGCTAATTTTGCTCCTAGTAATCTTGTTCTGCTTTAGTGGCTTGAAGATTCTGGAGGGGTGGGTAGGAGGGGACCAGAAGGGAAGGGGAGGTTGGAGAAGAAAAGCAAACAGAACTCATCAAAACCAACAAACAGAAAAGGTGAAGCTCCCAGCTCCTTAATCCTCCCAGGGCCTACTCCTCACCATGGCAACCAGTAAGCTTCCAGGCCTCCTCAGTCCTCAATCCAGTTGTTAGTGAAAGGTGGAGGCTGGCTGCTTTTCCTGGAATGATTTCAATACTGGGCAAATTAAGCTGATCTTGGGGGGATACAGAACTTGAAAGAAGGAAGTGGCAGAGAGAGGAAAGGCAAGACTGAAATGATGAATGCAAGAATGAAATGAGGAACGCCAAGTTTCCATTAGGCTGAGTCTTTCAGAACTCTATTGCAAAGGTGGTGAGAGCCTCAAATGCCAACTTGTATTCACCCTCAAGAGTCTGGTGAAGACTGATCCTTCCCACTCTCTTCCCCAGTCCCGTCAGGCAAGATTACAGTCTAAGGGGAGCTGTAGCATGTGTAAGTATCAGCTCTTTGCAACACAAAGTGATTTGTTCCCGCCTTATCCTAAAGCAAGAAGAGCAGACAGATAGTAAAAATTGGAAAGGTACCTCATTTCACCTCATCCAGGAGGGAGCTGGTCATTTGTGAGAGTATCACTTTCCAAAGAAACAGGAAGTGCCCTCCTCAGGAAAGATTCCTGGCAACTCAACTTCTCTGACCTACAACTCCACTTCACCAGGCCTCCCCCAACGCTTCCATTGTCAGAGTCCTTGTCTGCTTCTGTCTGACCATTACAAGGCACTGACCACCGTGAATGGATAGCCATTTGCCATGGTGAGCAGTCCTTCAAGTCTTCTCACAAGCTGTCTTAACTCCCACTGGGTACTGTTTTGGTAACTGTCTTTCTTAAAAGACTGAGATTGAAGCTGGGCTTGGGGCTGGAGCCAGATTCTCTGACTCACACAATGCTCTGAGCCTTGACTTAGAAATCAGATACAAAGCTAGTCCCTACGTAGCTCGCATTGGTTCTACACTACAGAACTATGGATGAATTCTTAGGTTCTCTTGTACATTCATGCTTTAATGAGGAAAGGAAAGGCATTAAGTTGGAGAGGAGGAACTTAGGGGAGGTATTGGGAGTTTTACTCATGTGCACACCTAGTAAAGGGTTACTTGTTCATCTTGTTTTCCTACTGGACTTGGTTTCCCAATTTTTGAAATAGACACAATTTGTCCTTAAAAATACAACTTTACTTCCTTTGCATTTTCCCTTGCGCCTGATACTAACTGTACACTCTTCCCCATTGCCCTAGAAAGTAGCTGAGTCCTAGAGTCTGACAAAATAACCACCTCCCCTTCAGCCTCAGCCTACAGGACCTTGATGACAGAAATATTAATTTCTGAGCTGGGACGGAATCTTGCCTTCACTCACTCACAATTTACTCAGAGTCACTGGACTAAACTCCACAAGGACAGTAGATTTTGCTCAACACTATGTCTCCACAATACTTCTTGGCACACAGTAAGTAGTCACTGAAAAATTTTTTTAAATTAAACCTACTGTGTGTATAATCTCAGAGTTTGTTAATCACTTAAAATAATAAAAGCATATAAATCCCCTATTTATTAAACAACTACTATATGCCAGCACATGTGTTAAGTAGCTCATATGCACATTCTAACTTAAAACTTAGGACAACCCTGAGGGATAGCAACTATTATTAATTTCATTCCACAGATGAGAATGATGAGGCTCAGGGATGTTAATTTTTCCAAACTCACATGGTTAACAAATGGCAGAGCCTGGTGCCAAACTCAGATCCCTTGGACTCCAAAGTCTCCCTCTGCTACACATCTGGAGATATGAAAGTGGTCACTGAGACTAAGGTCACTATTTGGTTTCCTGAAAACCAGTTAAGTTTACAGATACAGTTCCTTGGGCACATTCTTTGTTCACAACACTAGCAAATTAGTTTTCCAAAGGGGCCTAGGTGAGGGCTTGTGGGTTGCTGAGTATACTTTTCTGCTTGTAAATATCCCTGATATAAGTACAACATTTTTATAGTGTACAAAATCATATGGAGGTCTGTTAGCTATTACCCATTTTGCAGACAAGAACACTGAGGCTCAGAAAGGTTATACCAATTGCCTAGGGTGATTCAGTCAAACAGTAGTAGAGCTGGTGCTAGATTCTAGAATACCAGATTCTAGGATATCAAAGTCCAAGCCCCTGGATCAGTTTGCATATAAAGCATTGGAAACTTTGCTTTGTGTCATATGCTGATTACCACTAAGAGACTGGGATGAGCTAGGGCAACGGTGGTGTGTCTCCAATTCTCAACTGAGAAGAAGGCTTACGTCTTCCATTTTGTGAGAATGAGAAACACATCACCTTGCAGGAAAAGCTTTTGTATGCCTTTTCCTCAAATACGCTGTCTAAGAATTACCCCACACACTATGGCTGCCCACTGCCAACAGCGGAAGGATATGTGCTTAGATGCACTGTAAGTTGGAAGTAGTTTCTGTGCTTTTTTTCCCCCTTAACACCTAAATAAGGATTAACAATGCAGGTTATTCCTTCTTTCCATCTGTACTATTACCCCTTGTAGCACTCTTAATCATTTTGAAAGTCCAATTACTAAAGAAAACAGGTCACCACTCTTAGATATGACAATGTTACTTTTTGAGGTAGGCTCTGGTCATAAACAGATGACTATTCAAGGGCAAAAGGCACTAAATTACTGAAGGTTTTGCTCCAGCATAAGTAGGTTTAACTCCTAAGTGGCTAAGGGGCTTTAACAAGGATCCCTCAGAGTTCTGCTAGTGATTGCTGTGTGGCCTTCCTCCCGCTGCTGACCTCTTCTGCTGCCACGCTACCCCCCTCCCCATTCCTCCTATGATAACATGCAGTGCTTCTCTGGCTCTCCCATAGTCAAGGAACCCTTCTTGAAAGAATACCATTTCCTTGTCTTCCTTCACTGAACTATTCATGTTTGCTGCCTGGGCATGACGAACTTCTCATTAAAAGCCTGGGGTAGGGATGACCTGCCTGGCACAGCCCCCAAAACTAGCCAGAGATATGGAGTGGCGGGGGTGGGAGCTGCTTGCAAAGGGCCTGCAAGGGGCAGGCCTGAGCCCAGAGCCTCAGGACAGGGGACAGAACTTCTGCAGTCTCATAGCCACCAAAAGACCACGGTGTTGATCTGGATGTCATCCTCCTCCAAAGCTGTGATCCAACTCCGGAAAGCCTACTCCTTCCCCACTGCTTCCAGTCTCAGGATCTTCTTAGTGCTGAGTAGTCAGAGAAAATCCAGTCATGAAACTGAAGAGACCTCAGCCTTCTGTCTGAGCCACTGTGACTCTGCATAACTGGCACTATGGGACAAGTTATCCCTAATTGTAGCTAGAGGGCCAGGAGCCACATAGGGAGGAGAGCCTGGAGGGGGAGACGAGATGGAGCTGCTGGTGCCAGCTCTGCCAGTAAATGGCTGGCAGGTCCAGGGCACTGCCAGCGTTCTCTTCACTGGAGTCCTCCCTGCAGAGGGAGGTGGCCCATAAGGAGCAGCGTTCCAGAGTGTGGGCTCTGGGGCCAGGCTGTGGGTTTCACATCCCAGCTGTGCCTCCTCGAGGGTGTCAGAGAATGACCACAAATTTAGCCTGACAAAGCTTCAGTCTCCACATCTCTAAAACAGGGACAACAATATTGTCCCTCAAAAGATTGCCTGAAACACATGTAAAACAGCCAGAACGCAATAAACACTCAATAAATGTTGGCAGATGAAATAGGTAAAACACTTGAAGACATAAGTGTAGGAAAGGCTTTTCTGAACAGAACCTCAACTGCCCAAGAAATAATAGCAAGAATCAACCAATGGGATTATATCAGACTGAAAAGCTTTGGTACAGCAAAATAATCTATCAGTAGAGTGAAGAGACAACCTACAGAATGGGAAAAAATTTTGCTAGCTATTTCTCAGACAATGAACTAATATCTAGAATACACAAAGAACTCAAAAAATTAAACCACCTAAAATTAAATACCCAGTCAAGAAATGGGCAAGAGAAATGAACAGACATTTCACAGAGGAAGAAATACAAATGGTCAACAAATTTATGAAAGAATGTTAAATATCTCTGGCCATTAGAGAAATGCAAATTAAAACATCAGTATTCTATCTTACTTTGGAAAGAATTGCAATCATTAAGATATTAAACAATAACAAATGTTGGGGTGCTTGTGGTGAAAAAGGAACCCTCCTTCTTTGTTGTTGGGAATGTAAACTAGTACAACCATTATGGAAATCAGTATGGTGGTTTCTCAAAGAACTGAAATTAGAAATTCCATATGACCCAGCTATCACACTCCTAGGTGTCTTCCCCAAAGAGCTTAAGACATCATACGGCAGTGACACATGCATCCCAGTGTTTATGGCAGCACAATTTATAATGGCTAAATCCTGGAAGCAACCTGTATACCCATAAACAGATGATTGGACAAAGAAATGTGGTATCTATATATAATGGAATACTGCTCAGCTATAAAGAATGACAAATTTGAGATGTGAAGGAAAATGGATGCACCTGCAAAGTATAATGTTGAGTGAAATAAACCAGACACACAAGCTTAAATAATGTATGGTATCTCTAATTTGAGTGAAGCAAAGTACAAACAAAGAGAATAATAAGGGATGGATAGAAGGGGACAAAGAGATCTCTTGCAATAGGGAAGTGATCCAAGGGAATAAGGGTGAGGGGTGAGGAGGAGGGGAAGGGAAAATAGAATAATGGTATGCTATGTACAGAAACCTAATAACCACACTTAATGTAAATATTATATGCCATAACATAAGCTAAGATTAAAAATATCAACAAGAATGAAAAATAAGATGGGGAATTGGAGGAGGAGGGTGCAGGGAGTGAAGGGGAAAATGATTAAAAGGAGGAACATGCTGAGGTATGTACATGTAACCACTCCCCAGATGATTGTAAATGGCATGAACTACAAACACGTACTAATAAAAAAACCCTGTTGGCAACTTTGTCTTAGCAGACACCATTCTCCCAAAGCTTGACCTGCTGAGCAATGCACTTTCAGGCCTGTCCTTCTGCTGGAACATGACCTTTGCTTGCAGCTTTCCTGAGTCACCCCTTCAGAATATATGTAGATCCATACCTGACCTGTAAGATTTCTTGCAATTGCACATGAGACCACTCACACACAAGGCAGACTTGGAAACTGCCATAGAGACCAGTGTTCCCACCACTCACCCAGCCTCTGCACACAGCAAGTGAAGACAAGCACTGAAGACTCCCTCAGGGAGGCAGGAAAGCTGCAGAGCCAGGCCAAGAAAAGCAAACACAACCAGGGGCTCTCCTTCCCTTGGCCTTGGGTATCCAGCCAGCCAGCTGGAGGCATGGCCCTTCCCCTGGCAGCTTACCTAAGACCTGGCTGCTTTGGCTTTGATGTTTGCTGTACACTTTGGGAGTGACTTAAGATCTTGCCTAAACATTGCAACCTATGGAGATGGGGCCCAGTCCCTCGCTTTGTCACCTTTCAAGCCATTAGTGGTTGTTATGGCCTGAATGTTTTTGAAATTCATATATTGAAACCCAAACCCCCAAGATCCACCATGATGATATTTGAAGATGGGACACTTGAAAGGTAATTAGGTTCACATGAGGTCATGAGTGTGGGGACCCCACAATGGGCCCCCTTAACAAGCAGGAGGGACTAGAGTACTTGCACTCATTCTCTCTCCCTCCCTCCCTCCCTCTCTCTCTCTCTCCATGTATATATATATATATATATATATATATATATATATATATATATATCCCAGTTGGACACAGTGAGCTAGTAGCCATCTGCCAGCTATAGAGGAGGACGGACTCACCAGGACCCAACAATTCTGGCATCCTGGTTTTCAGGTGTGATAAACTCTAGAACTGTGAGGAATGATTTTGTTGTGATGGTGTCACTAGAAACCCTGCTAACTGAGCACTTAGCGCTGGCCCCACGGAGGCACTGCCACTCAGCCACTGTCAGGTAGGGGTGGGCACCAGCACCTCCCATCCATTCTTTCATTCGTGCACTCGTTCAACAGTACTTAGCCACCATGTGCCCTGTGCCCAGCCCTGTGCTAGACGCTGTAGGTTGCACAGCAGTGAGATGAGCAGGCCCAGCCTCCACCTTGTGGGAGTTCAAGTCTAGTAGGGAGGGGCATCTGACAAGAAGCATTCACAGGAATGTGAGATTACAAATTGTGAGAAACACAATAAAATAAAGAAATTGAGTGCTGTGAATGCCTGACGTGATTGGGTAGGAGCCCAGGAAAGAACTCGCAGGTGGTGATGTTTAAGCCTCAACCCCAAGAAAGAAAAAAACACCATCCAGGCTGCAGTTCAGGAGGGATTGGTGCAGGTGGAGGTGAGCTTGGTCCGTGCCAGAAGTGGGTCCCTGTCCCCAGGCCTGGACATTTGGAAACCCCTTTTGTCTTGGCAGGGCCAGAGTCTCTGAGGTCTGAATGCCTATCGGATTTCACTTGTTTAACAAACTCTGCTGCCACCCAGACCTTTTGAACTCCTAACCCTCAGGGCACAAGTGTCACAGTCACTAGGAAGACTTGAGGAGGTATTGATGTCTGGGCTGCACTGCCCCAGAGTCTGAGATTAAGCAGATTGTGGTGGAACCCACAATTTGTCTTTTAGCACAGTTGCTTTTCTAAAACGATCTGCTGGTCTTATTATACCAATCCCTTTAGGCACTGACAGCTTAATGTTTAAAACCATTGAAGTTACTTGCATGACCTTTATATTTTCTTGCATTTTTATAGCCTCACTGGTCACTTGTATATAGGAGTCATACTCCTGACTCCTACCACAATCCCGTCCAGAACATCTGTTATGGTTTGTGTCAAATGACCCCCCAAAGTCTCATGGAGTCAGGGTGTGGGCTTTTCAGAGGTGGCTGAGTCTAGAGTGTGTGATGCTGGGATTAAGGGTGTGTGATCAGTTCACTGATTGGTTTGGCACAGCCCTAATCCCAGCAGCCTAGAGTATAAAAGGGACAGAAAGATGTTGTTAAGGTTCAGTTGTTGATTTTGCTGTCTTCTGCCTACCATGAACTGTTCTTCTCTGCAAAGCCACCCTGTCCTGGAGCCGGCCGATTATGGACTGAAACCTCTACGAACTGTGAGATAAATAAACATACTATGTTCAGTTTGGGGAAGATAAGTTTGTGGCATAATCCTAGCTAGTAAACCAGTGCCTATGAGCAGGATCCTGAGTTAAATAGTGACTTTCTCACACAAGCTGTCTTTACTCTGTGTGCATCATTTTTTCAGATATCAGGCTCTGAAGAGTGTGGATTCTCTTCAGCTTGAAATTTTTGAGTGTTTTTCTTTAGGGTGACCAATGATACCAGTATGCCTTGCACCTTCCCGGTTTCAGCATCCAAAATTCTGTGTCCCAGGAAACCCATTGGTCCTGAGAAAACCAGGATTATTGATCATCCTAGTTTTCCAGAGAAATGTGCATTTGGAATCACCCATCTCCCTGTGGCCAAGGTGCTCTGTACTTGCTGATGTCC
Source organism: Erethizon dorsatum (assembly GCA_028451465.1). NCBI lineage: Eukaryota > Metazoa > Chordata > Mammalia > Rodentia > Erethizontidae > Erethizon > Erethizon dorsatum. The sequence continues at coordinate 89,196,265 of CM051842.1, read as the reverse complement.
CCTTCTCTTCCACCTAGAAAGAAATGCACAGAAGGCTTCTGCCTCAAGTTCCCCAGTATGTACTCTCTCTCTCTCCATTTTCTTCCTAGACAGTTATATCAAAAAGGAGTGGTGGGGCTGGTGAGATGGCTCAGCAGCATAAGCGCCTGCCTGGCAAGCACAAGGTCCTGAGTTCGACACCCGGTACCCACATAAAAAGGAAAAAAAGGGCCGGTGATATTGCTCAGCAGCACAAGCGCCTGCTGGCAAGCATGAGGTCCTGAGTTCAACCTCCGGTACCCACATTAAAAAAAAAAAAAGGAGTGGTGACAACAACCTAGTAGGTCCCAGAGCATAATCAATGTGCAGGAGGTGAAATCACAAATGCTTCACCAAGGGCTAAGTCCTGGTCTCAGAAACTATCAGCTGGCAGATTCACAGGGTAATAGAAAAGAAGACATATAGCATCACCATGGCAACCAGCTTCCTAAGGTCCCAAGCACCTGTTCTTTTCTGCATAAGATTTCCCCAAACATGGATGTTTCTTACTTTCTTCTTCTTCTTTTCAATAAACATGCTAATTTTATTTTCCCTCATTTGTGCTTGATGTTCCAAGAGTAATTTAGTTTCTCCTCAGCAACAGTAGCCCCCCCATCTCTCCTAAACCTTTTCTATCTCCTTATCTTTCTTTTTCCCTACTATCTCTCCTCTGTTTTTTTCTCTCTGTCCCCACACTTTCTTGTCCCCCTTCCCCCACCAATATTTATCTCTTTCAAAAGCTAAGCCCTCATCCTGAATGCTCCAGCAGCTGCAATTCTAATGGCCTAGTAAGCATTGCTCTTTGCTTTGGGCATGCTGTAATGCCCACATCCTCTGTTCTGGCATCCCTCCCACTCACAAGCTGGGTGACACAGTGCAGTAAAACCATTTTAGCTCACAGAGCAAATGAAGGTAAAGAAGAGCTCTGGGGTCAAGAATAATAATAGTTATCATTCATTGAGTGTGATGTTCCTGACCCCATTGTAAAGCTTTATGTCTATTATCAAATTTAATCTTCATGACATCCTTAATGGCATAAGTATTATGTATTATCTCACTTAACAAATAGGAAAATAGAGACTTAGGCTGGTTAAGACTTAGTAAGTTGTAGAGCAAGAATTTAAACCCAGGCAGTCTATCCTGCCAGTTTATGACTACTTTCAAAAGAGGTTTCAGGAGGAAGATCTGCCCTGACTCATTGAATGAGAAGAATGGGGCTCAGGAAAGCCCTATGCTCATCATTATATGAAGTGTGTCTGGTCAGTAAGGAGGCCCTTGTCAAAGCACATACGCATGTGTGTATGAGTGTGTATCTTCTCCTTGAGTCCACAGGAGTAGTGGAGCAGAAAGTTGAATAAAGGGGTGGAGAAGTCTTCACTTTGAGCCTCTTTTCTATTTAGACATTCATCCTACACACATTTAGCCAACATTTCTTGTGAGAGTCTCTCTTCAGCTTATCCAGAGGCCTTGTGTTATTGAAGAGAAACCGTTGGGTGTAAATAGCCTTGTCTGTGAAGCCTGGCTCTCCATTTGCCAACTCTGAGCCTGATTCTGGAAATAATACTTATGAATTGACCAAAAACATATCTATGGAAGTAGTGAGTGTGATGCCTGACACAGAGGGGTCAAGTTTGTAGAAGCAAAACATTTCTACATGGCAAAGTTTTATTAACACAAATGGGAAGTGCTAAATTTTTCCAGAGGTGAGATGGGTATGGAGATACTGAGCCCAACTCCCTTAAGGTGGTTTCTTAAGGCTGAGGGACCCAAGGCTGCCCACAGCATGTATCTTCTTGTCTCCTGGAGAAGGTAGTCTGTGCTTTCCAGATCATTTACTTCTTGTGCTCAAAGTGGAGATCCAGCTCTTAATAAAAAAAAAGCACAGCATTTGGTTCTAAACCAGTCTTCCAGGCTAAAGAGGTCACTGGGTAAAAAAAGATGCTGGGACAACATTATTATCATTATATTGAGACAATGCCCAAGTTTACAAGTGAAGGTTGTCCCACCAAATAGAGAGTAAAGAAATGGTTTGAGTAAGGGGGCAGAGTGCCAAAAAAAAATTGCCCAGAAATCTGACCATTTCTATTTCTTTTACTTATCCTCTTCTCTTTTTTCTCTCCTCAGCTCTGTTTTTTGGAGAATGAGTTATTGAGTAAACAGTGGAAGAAACAGCCTGCATGTGTATAATTTAGCTGGCTACGGCTTAATATAAAGAGGCTTTCTTGACCCTACTGCTGAACCTTTACTGCAAAGTGACAATTTGGGAAGGCTAGATTGCCTGAGCCTGTGCTCCACCAGGAAGAGCTCATGGCCACAAGGTGCAGCGCAGAGTATAAGTGTGCACAGGCATGTCTTGTGGGAAAGGGAATAGGGGAAATATCACAGTGCACAAAGCAAAGGACCAGTTTGGACTTTTGCTGGAAGGCAGCAATTTGGCAGGGTACAGCTTGCTTGGGAGCCAAAGTTTCTGAGATCTAATCCAAGCTCTGCACCAAGTCTTTGGATCACATTGAGACTTTCATTTTAGTCTTCTGATCCCTACTGTGGCCTTCAGAAGGAGGAGCTTATATGTGATCTATAATATCTAACCATTTCTATATTTTGGTGGTTTTACATGAAATTTTGAGGGGTATGGGGAATTCTAGCCTTTCTTCTTCTGTCCCATTCAAGCCTCTCCTCTCAAATTTCAGTTCTCTACCAATTCCTTACCAAATCAATATGTTTTAGGCACCAAGTAGAAGCCATAAGGTACTTTGAAATCACCTAAGAGGATAGTCAAGGCTGCTGTCATCTCTGCTCATCGCAGAGGTAGGCCAGGCTACAGAGCAGGGTTGAAGAGAATTGGTGCCAAGGGGCAGGAGGCTGTGGAGCAAAAAAGAAGCAAGGCCTTTATTTAAAAAAAAAAAAACAACACCCCTAATAAAAACTGTGTTCATTTCATATGAGATTAGTGGAATGGCTAAAAGGATCCCCTCACTGGGATGAAGACGATTTCATCACTAACCACAGCAGAGTTTGATTTGGAAAGAGGTATTGATAATTATCCACTATCTAATCTCAAGGAAATTTAAGGATGTAGTTTGTTCTCCCTTGACTGGACACAGCTAGTTGTAGCTTACCTGGCATTTTCTCCTGAGTTGATGGCCAGCTTGTTTGATCTTTGGGGAAAAGGCCTATTCCTGAACAAACTCCATGGAACACAGGCTACAGAAAGGGCAATTTCTTCCTATAAAGGCCTCCGGAGTATCCTTTGATTCCTACAAAAGCAAGATACTTGTCCCTTCTCCATTTTTTACTCACTTCCTGGGACTAGGAGGAGCTGCACAGCAGAAATCAAGTCTTACAATGAATCAGTCATTCTGTACTTCTTATTATCCTTTTCCTTTCAAAATGAAGAGATCAACCTTGACCATTTCTGGGTATCAGGAGACTTCAGTTCATGTCTAGAAGATGACACTCTGAGCATGCTGTTTAGTAGAGGTTCAAGTAGGTACAGAGCAGTGGAAAGGCCAGAGATTGAGTATGAAATTGGACATAGGACAGACACCCAAATATTTCCTGACCACTAACTAAAAAAAGGAATACTTGTATCATTTCTGCTCTAGTCTACCTTGATTTTGACCAACTTATAAACATGATATAGTTGTGTTTGGGAAAGTGGAGGTAAGATGAGAGTGGAAATACAAGATGACAAGTAGAGAAAACAGAGATAATACAGTGTTATAGGTCTTCCTTTTCCCATCTGTAAAATGGATCTAGGAAGCACCAATAATACCAGATCAGGTTAAAACTAGAAATCCAGCATGCTGAAATGTATCAGATAAATATTCTGCATTCCACCAACTTGTAACAAATCATCTTCCCTACTTCTGACAATTTAAACACTCTTGAATGCCAGAAACTTCTCTTTCATAGTAACTAGAATGCCTTTCCAGCTTCCAAAGGGATAGGATAATTCCCTTAGGGCGAAGAGGTAGGGAGGGCCTTTTGGGGTCATCAGAGTCTCTGGTAGGCTCAGTTCTACACCAGTATTCAGTCAACACAATGAATCTGAGCTAAGACTTCCAAGTACTGGCCTTTTCAGCACTGATTAACAACTTCTCCCGGATTTGGTCTCTGATGAGGGCTTATCTCTATCTTTCTCTTCTGACTGCAGCTGGTTGCTGCTTGATCTTGAATGGAATCACCACAAACTTTTTGCCAGAATCAGAATCAAGAAAGAAAGAAAGAAAGAAAGAAAGAAAGAAAGAAAGAAAGAAAGAAAGAAAGAAAGAAGAAGAAGAAGAAGAAGAAGAAGAAGAAGCCACGTCAAATTCTCTCCCTTAAGTAACTCAGGATGAACTGAGCTCCCCTGCTTTCACTCCAGTTTCCTCCTGGATGCTTCTCTGAAGTGCTAAAATATCCATCCCTACTCTTTGAATCTTCTAAATGGTCTTCTATTCTGTTCTACCATGTCATGGATCTGATTCTGTACATGCAGAAAACTCAGCCTCCCAAGTACTTTTGCTTAAGGTGATAAAAATGAGCAGATTTCTTGGTTCTGTGCTACTGCTTGACTTAAAATGTTAAGACTTCAGCATCCTATTTGTCTCTCTGAAACTGAACCACAATTGAAGCTAGTTGTACTGGGTTTGCAGTTGTGAAATAACATCTGCCTTTGACTCAGCAGTGGGCACAATGCTGTGGAAAGTGAAGGGATTATAGAACACGTGGGATGTAATGCATGGCATAAAGGCAATGTGAAGGTTGCAGAAAGAATCTGCAAAGGACAGAAAAGAGAAGTCACATTTCTCAAAGCACCACTCTGTGTCTAATGTTGATGTTGCTGACAGTGCAAGAGTGAGTGGAAGCAAAAGCTGATGTGTGTGACCTGCTGAGATTTGGAGTAGTCTGTTGTCTGATTAGCATCTCCGGTGACTTTTTAGGAGTACCTGTCATTGAATAGAACTTGTCACTTTTAGCCATATGGAGCATAACTTTACAAAATGAAATCCACATCCCCCCATACAAAAAGAAGTGTTTCAATCTGGCATCATACATAGAGATTCAAATTATTCTGGGTAAGCGACTGTGGCTAGAAGGGCTTCATTCGTACAATATATGTTGAAGTCACAGCCACAGACCAAAAAGACTACTCATCACATCCCAGTTTTTCAGCCACAGTCACACTCTTGGACAAGAGTGATTGCTAGCAGCAGGAGCATCACCTTCAGATTATGAAGGAGAGTTTTGTTCTCTGTATGTGTCTGTCTGCAGTCAAACATATGTGAATACTCAGATGATGAACCCTACAGCAGTGCAAGGCTAGGCTAATGCATTGTTCATAATATTAAAGATACAATTCTAGGAATATAAAATTTGCATTTAACTATATCTATATTGTTGGTATAGTTAATGCAACTTTAGCTTTTCATGTAATTCTATGTAGTCACGAACCAAACTTTTCACTACTTTAGTATCCAGTGTCCTACCGCAGCAGATTTTGAATTTATTTACTTATTTATTTATTTATTGGTACTGGGACTCAAACTCAGGCCTTGTGCTTGCCAGGCAGGTGCTTGTGCTGCTGAGCTATATCCCTGGACCCAGCTTTTAAATTTACTCAAGTTAAAACCAAAAATGAAAAAGAAAGAAAGAAAAACAGAAGGTAGGAGACTAGACAGACAGAAAGATGAACTAAAAAATAAGATGGAAATGGATATAGGAAGGAAGGAGAAAGAGACAGAAGGAGAATCATAAATAATTTGAGACCACTTAGAGAAGCCCCAAAGCTAAGAGTGTTGTTAATCCCACCTAACTCTACAGTGAAGAAGGTGTTTATTAGCAGTTCAGAAAAATATGCATGCACCACCAGAGATAATCATGAGATTCAGATATATGTATTCTGTAGGTTTGGATTATTGGAGGATAAGCTTCTTGAGAGGGTGTAGATTCTGTGATGGATGGAAATGAAACTCATTTCTGACTGCTGAAAACTATTATGTTTTCTAGGCCATGTGATAAATGCCTTGCTCAAATGCTGTGAGAGATACTCAGGCCCTGGATGTGACAACCCATGCAGAAGTCTTCTTTGAGAAGGAAATAAGTACATTACAAACCTGCTAGAATATAAGCTACCTGAGGCATTGACTTCTGCTCTGTTCAATATTGTATCTCTGGTACCTAGAACAACTAGCATTTTATTTTCACTTAATACATATTTGTTGAATGTATGACTATATGAATTAGTGGAAATTAGATCCATTCCATACAGTAAATACTTATTCATTTTTCCAAGTCCTTTTGCTTTTGTTATGTAAGGGCTTCGTTCCTTGCACAACATGGATTATCACAATCCCCAAATGAGTGAAGTAAGATTCATGAGCGTGATAACAATCAAAAACCAATTTACCTTTGAGGAGAGGCATGACATGGTCCTACCATCCCCAAACAAGAACTCTGCGGAGTTATGAGACCAAGAGAGAAGGAGAGGCAGTGCAAACTCTGTGGAAACCTTGATAAAAATATCCTGCACAACTAGTGAATTGTTCTAAAGTGGCTAATGGGATAAGTGATGATTCTGAGGGTCCAGCAGGGGAAAAATGATTCATACATGGATGCTAAGTGATACAACTTCCCTAACTGGATCTCCCCCACTCTGCTGTGCTCTGGACATTGAACAAAGAAGCCAGCAACAAAGGCAGGGGCATTGCTCGCAGGGACATTGCTCACAGGTGCTGATACCTGGTTTGTCTTTGAGGAGGTGGAGGAGCTCAGTTAACCTCTCCACTGCTCCCCCCACTCCACACCATACAGACAACCCAGGTTTTGTCTGCAAAACCCAAAACCTTGAAATATTCCATAGAAAGAATGTGGTCAAATTTTTGAAGTTTCGAACTTGACAGTCACTCTCCAAAAATCAAGACAGTGTTCAATGTGTCTAACATGTGTTTGATTTTGTTCTTTCTTACTCCAGCTGAGTCAAGGACTGTGAACCTGCCACCACCACTACTGCCCTCCTAAAACACTCTGTCCCAGCTCCTGAAGTCTAGAGAGCTAAAGAGCTTCCTGCTTCTGTCACTAATGGTCCTGAGCACCAGAAGTTGAACTCTCACTTTCAAGTAAACTGTCATATATTTAGAAGTTGAAAATAGCCCTGAAAAGAAAAATTCACACACAGCAAAAAAAAAAAAAAAAAAAAAAAAAAAAAAATACGCCCTGTTCCTTAGAAGTCCAACTGATAGGCCCCAGTCATCATCAGCAAATATTTTTTAAAGGTATCTGTCTTATTTCAGAACCCTTTCAACTTTTTTGCCCAGTGATTTTGAGCTAAAGCTCTTGGAGTTTCCTCAGATTAGGGACACAGCATGCCTTTTGAGGTACACTTGAGCCTACTTTCTACTTCAATAAGTGAGATAGACAGTATATGGAGTTGGATCCAGGAAGCTATGCCAAATGCTTCTCCAACTTTGTCCTTCAAAAATGCAGCCCTAAAGTTGGGCCCAGTGGGACATCCCTGTAAGCCCTGAGGCTTACACTCAGGAGCCTGAGGAAGGAAGATCACAAGTTCCAGGCCAGCCTGGGCGATTTAGCAAGACCTTATCTCAAAACTAAAAAATTAAAAGGGATGAAGATATACTCAGTGATACGGCACCTGTGTAGCATGTGCAGAGCCCTAGGTTCAATCCCCAATACTATAAAAAACAACAAAAAAATTCAACCTTAGAAGTTACTAGATTTACACATAATGTCCATCCCAACCCAGGCATGCTGCTAGTCAGATAAAGTGTTCAAGAACCCTGCTTGTCAGCAGGGTGTAGTTGCAATTTTCCCTGCATCATCCCCGGAACAAGGGTGCATCTTTTTGCTGTGTATGAATTTTTCTTTTCAGTGCCATTTTCAACTTCTAAATATATGACAGTTTACTTGAAAGTGAGAGTTCAACTTCTGGTGCTCAGGACAATTAGTGACAGAAGCAGGAAGCTCTTTGGCCCTCTAGACTTCAGGAGCTGGGGCAGAGTGTTTTAGGAGCACAGTAGTGGTGGTGGCAGGTTCACAGTCCTATGAACCATGATGGATGCTTTCTTAGAAATATTTATGAAAATGTGTTTAATCCACTTTTAGCAGCAGTAGCTTTTCATAAGAAAAGAACATATTTCATCCTGAAAAACATGCTGCCTAGTGTTGCTTCTATACCACCTCAGTGCTGCAATGAAGCCAGTTTTCAGACTAGCAAGGCAGCCAATTGCCAAACAGGAAAAGGTACAATAGATTTTGGTACATGGAGATTCACATACACCATACTTTGATAGAGAAGAGAAAAAGGTTATGCAACGAAGTTGTACATAACATTATACCCTTCTATACCAGAAGGTGCTCAGTTTAACTTCAGAGAGTGTGGGCCTTCCTGTTAGTGCAGGAAACTCTTTGGGACATGTCAGCTCCTAGCAGCAACTTATCTAGTTCTTTGTCCCCTTTCCTCTCTTCTTCACCTAAAGAGTCTGCTCCCAGTAGTACCCTAAGAAAGCTGTATCTCTTCATCATACCAGCCAGATATTTGCTCATTGCTGCAGCCTCTCAAAGAAGGGATCTGTCTTCCCAGGTTGCTGACACTGTTATGCTCTCAGCACTCAGGGTTCCCACAGAACATGAAGGAGGTGAGACCTGAGACAATGGACCAGTCCCCATGGGCCTACCCCTTCCATTGTCCAAGAATTCCAGATGACTGTTAGGCCACAAACCCAAGAGGCAAGGGAAAAAAACTACTTCCTCATTTCTCCTCATTACAGATACTTCAGGCTGGTCTTCAAATTTACCATTCTTCTTTGACAGAGAGAGGCAGAGGCAGTGAGCTTAGGGAAGTGTCACTGGGGCTGGGATGCATCTATTAACAAATGTTCCTTAACTGCATGTAGTGTACTGGGGATTTGGCAGATAACGAGTCTCTGCTCTCAGGGAGCTCTTGATATAGTAGGGGAGAGATGCATGTAAGCTAGCAACTGTGGTAGAGTGTGACTGTGCTGAGATGCGAGAAGGAAAGGGTCCTGGGAAAATGGAACAGATGGTCTTTTAACTCTGACCTGAAGGTGGTGAGGGGAGTTCAAGAAATCTTCCTTGGCAAAATACCCAGAACTAGAAAGACAGAATAGTCAATTCTAGACACATCAGTGGAATGAGCACAGTGACCAAGTCATGCAGGGTCTTGGAGTGTAGCCTGAGAGCAATGGGGAACTGTTGAGGGAGGGGAAGGGACATGATCAAGGTTGTCAGAGAAGAGATGTTACACAGAGGAGACAGTGCACCTCTTTGCACCTGGGCCTGAGCTCTGCCCTGAGAGGTTTTGTAAGGCTTGTTTCCTGCCCACAGCGTAGGTAGGGATTGTGATGCTTAAAGGAAACAAGGAGGAAGGTTAAGGAGGTAAAGGTGCAGCCAAAGATGTTTCTAGGATGATTAGTATTTTGCTTCCATGGGCCACATAGGCGTTAGTTAAGGCTTATAATACTATCGGCCCCAAGTCCAAAAGCTCAGCTCACTCATCAATATTTCAGCAAGTATTCTTGAAAAATTTCTTCTTTCCTTTTCATTGTGGTTTGAAAATTCCTCTTCCTTAGTAATAACACAGCCAAAAAGGACATGCTGCACAAGTTCCACATGTTGATACCTTCTTATTAGTCCTTCTATATAGCCAGTGGGCTCCCAGATAAGAGCTTTCAATCCTCACAACCCCCTCTCTGGCAAGGTTGGGGAAGCCCCAGTCACCTTAGGACTAATCCATGCAAAGTGGCACTTACTGCTCCCCCTCCCCCCAGTACACAATCAAATTCAGGACAGCTGGTGGGAGAGTTTCACTGAAGAACTGAAAACTTTTGGCTTCTCACTGCTGTAATTTAGGAGAGAGTGGGAGACTGAAGATATAGGCAAACTAAAGAGAAAACAGAGCCAGGCATGATGGTGCAGGCTTGTAATCCCAGCACTTTGGAGGCCAAGGCAGGAGGATTGCTGAGAGTTTGAGGCCAGCCTGGGCTACATAGTGAGTTCAAGGCCAGCCTGGACTACAGAGCTCGAGACGCTGTCTCAAAAAAATAAAGAGAGAGAGATAACAGAGATAAAGAGAAAGTGATGGAGAGAAGAGAGGGAAACAGACACAGAGGGTGAGGCACAGAAAAGAAACAGGGAGACTGAGGCAGAGAAAGGACAAATGAAGGAAAACTTCAATGGGAGAGGGAGGAAGAGAGAAGGAGAGGAGAGAAAAAGAGGGCAGAAGAGTCACTCAGTCCCAGAGCTGTTTAGATGATGCACAGAAAAGTTTGAGGAAGAGTCAGACAGGAAAATAAATGGAGCTGGCAAAGCACCTTGATACCATAAGCAAATGTGCAGAAGGCAAGTGAGGACACCATCAGCTTCCTCTCTCCTCCATCTATGGTGGCAGCCTCTAGATTCCTGCTCCTTCCACCCCAAAATTCCTCTGAAGCCAGCAAAAACTGTGGTGTTCCAGCCTTGCTCTGCCCTCCCTCTGCTCAGGATAGTGCTCTCTTCCCATGAGCAGGGCTGGGGAAGGGTACGGAAGAAGGAGGATTTTGAGAACTACAGAGGGCCCCAAGCTCCCCAGAGATGAGCTGAGGTGGGGAAGCAGTCAAGAAAAAGAATGCACAGCTATAAGGATGAAGGGCTTGGGGGTAAGCAGACAGACAGACTGACAGGCAGGCTAACCACATAGGAGAAGGGCTTCAAAATTCTCCTGCATCATTTATCCTCTGTGCTTCCATTTAGAGGGTGGGGTAAAGCTGCCCCTGCTCTCAGCCTCCTCCTTACATCCCCTCTTGAACCTGAAGCTGTCAGCTTAAGAAAACCCAGTGGCTCTGCCTAACCCCTGTGAGGTTATAAAAATCCTTATAAAAATCCTTATAAAAATCATTAGGACTTTACTGTTGGGCCCCAGCTTGGCTCTAGGCTAGTAGGAAAGCTGTCGGTTGGGAGACAGCAGGACTGCCTACGTGCACTCCTCCAGCTGGAGAGTTGGAGGCTGGACAGAACACCTCAGGCTTTCCCCAAGCAGCAGCGGCAGCCCAAGCTCCTCCCTGGCACGTGGCACACAGACAGGCTCTGAGCCACCCGCTGGCGACTGTACCTTTAAATTGCTGCTTTCGGAGGGCGCATCTAGGGGGAGGTGGGAGGGAAGGAAACATCTTCCTACTGGCCTCCCTCCTCCCTCCCTCCAAGACTCTCCAGGGTTTGGAGAGTGATTGCTGCCCAAAGAGAATCTTTTCTAGCTCTCTGGCAATGGGCCCTCCGCAGCCCAAGGTGAGCCTGAGCTGGAACCTCTAGGATTATCTGTGTCAGGATCATTTCCTGGGGAATAGTTCTGGCCCCTGACTGGTAAATACAGGGCAGAGGAGAAGAGACAGAAGAAAAGAGAGTGCGCAACTCCTAGCTCAGCCCCTTTGCTCATTGTGAGCACCCCAAGTTGGAGGAAGGCACAGTACTTTTGGCGTTCCCGCTGGGATATCCCCTCTCACCTTGGCAGTCAGGCTGAGAAAGGGCTCCAAGGTCCCGTGGAATGACAACTCTTGTTCCTGCAACCCTCTCCTTCCTTCTCCTCTGGACCCTGCCAGGGCAGATCCTCCTCAGGTGAGCTGAGCGGGAGTGAGAAGGAGGTGCATGAAAACACTGGTGGGGGCAGGGGACAGCCAGGAGAGCTGGCACAGTTTCCTCTAAGTTTGCAGAAAGAACTCAGTCTGGAGGGCTCCAGGGAAGGATACACTCTCCCCCAATCAGGACCCACGAGTTTTCCACTAGAGATGTCAGGCACCCAGTGCTGGTGTGAAGGCTTATGCATGGGTGAGAGTTTTCTGGGCTTGGGTAGGGGTAGGGATGGGTGGCTTGGGTAGGGGCTGGGTAGCTGAGCCCCAAAATGGAGGCCATCTGTCCTGTGACCCAACTCTCTCTTCCTAACAGCTGGGCCACATACTGCTCAGATCCCTAAAAATGAGAACAACATCGTGTTAGCTATCTGATGCTCAAGGGGTTTCAGATAGCATGGGTTTGCCCCAAGACCACATCAGGATAGAGCTGGGCTACCCAAGCCTTGGCCTTCTGCAATCACCCTGCCTGTGCACACATGGCTGCTCACTGTTCCTCAAGGGGCACTAAGTGGCAATAAATTCCTGAGCTTGCAGCCAAGGAATTCTTGGGGTTCCTTGTAAATGCCTCCTAATTGTTCCTTGCTTGTTAGACCAGGAACCAATCTAGGTTGACAGGTTGAGCAGAGCAGGAAAGATGGCTGTAGCTTGGGCTGAGCTGGTCATAAGAGGAGCACATTCATTTTTTTTTTTTAATGTGGGTACCAGGAATCAAACTCAGGACCTCGCGCTTGCCAGGCAGGCGCTTATGCCACTGAGCTATATCACTGGCCCGAGGAGCACGTTCTAAGGTGGAACAAGTGAGTGCCACTGCAGTATCCTCCTCCTCTTCTTAATCCAAAGAGTACCCCGGAGCTCTTTGCCTCTGAGGAGCTTCTTGTCCCACTGCTTGTGGGTTCTTGGCTGGCTTTGAGACAAGATGCAGAACAGGACAGTAAACTTAGGAGCAAAAAGCAGTTTAAAGTGGAATGACAGCTCCTGTACTCACAGGAGAATACAGACCAAAGGGAGCACCCAGTTGGGCCTTGGTGGCTCTCCTTTAGAGGAGGCTGCTTCAGGGGCCAAGCTCCAATGGTACCATTCCCACTTGGGCTTGGGGACTGGAGGCAATTAGAGCCAAATGGGCCCTTAGAGAATCTTGAGTCCAAGTCGTTTATTGTATACATGGAAACTAAAGAAGGGGAGTGGGCCGGTGAGATGGCTCAGCGGCATAAGTGCCTGCCTGGCAAGTGTGAGGTCCTGAGTTCGGCTCCCGGTACTCACATACGAAAAAAGGGCTGGTGATATCACTCAGTGGCATGGGCACCTACTGGCACGTGAGATCCTGAGTTCGAACCCCGGTACCCACAAAAAAAAAAGAGGGGGAGTGACCAGCCTAAGGTTGCTCAGGTACCTGGTTGAATCAGAGTTTTCTCCTCACCCAACCCCAGGCTTTGCATAAAAAAGAACATCAGCTCTGGATCCTCCTATGTCCTGCCGGTGTTTGGCACTTTCCAAGAAAGAAAGAGGAAGAAATGGTTGTACACAGTGACTCCAGTCACAGGTCCTCAGATAAGGTACCCCAGAAGAGGGGGCCACAACAGTTCAGGCTGAAGACAGCTGAACCTACAGTCTGACTCAGAGTCCTAGGACTGGGACTAGTGGGAGAGGTGACCTGAGAGCGGGGCTAAAGACAATGGAGAAGTCTGGTTTCTCCATGTACAGGGCCATGTGACCTCCCATAAGGCAGGTGGCAAGTGGCCAGCAGCAGCAGCACCTGGCTAGCATGGACATCCTGTGGTGAAACCACAAACTTCTGCTTGGTCCAGCCTCCTCAGATTTTCACAGATGGCTTAGGCCTCCTGCTCTCATCACTCCTGCTGAGGTCCAGGGTGGCCTCTGTGCCTAGTGAAGGGGCTTCCTCTTGCTTAGGGAATTCAAGGAGGCAGGACTCAAAGAGGTCATAGTGGGACTGCCATTGATCTTCCCCTACTTTGGTTCCTTGGCTGCTCACCCTGGGCTGCTTGCATCATGTACTGTAGTAGATAGATTCAGTCTTGAAGTAAATAACTCTGGGTTTGAATTTTGGCTTTACCACTTACTGGCTATATAATCAGGAAGTCATTTTACTTCACTGATCCTCGATCTCATTTATATACAGTCAATTTTTCCATATCCAAAAAATTCCACGTATGTGGGTTCAACCAACTGCAGATCAAGAATATATATATTTTAAAAAACATTGCTAAACTGAGCACAGTAATGCATGCCTATAATCCAGCTACTTAGAAGGCTGAAGCAGGACGAGTGCAAGTTTGAGGCCAGTCTGGGGAGCTCAGTGAGATCTTGTTTCAAATAAAATTTAAAAAGGGCTGGGGATGTAGCTCAGTGATGGAGCACTTACCTAGCATATGCAAAACCTTGAATTCAATCCCCAACACCATAAAACAAAATTGCACCTATGCTAAATATCTACATACTTTTTCTTGTCATTATTCCCTAAATGATACAATATAACAACTATTTGTATAACTTTTACATTGCACTAGTTTTTTAAGTAATCAAGAGATGATTTAAGTACATGGGAGGATGTATGTAGGTTATATGCAAATACTATCCTATTTTATATAAGGTACTTGAGCATCCATGAATTTTGGTATACATATGAGGGTCCTGGAATCAATCTTACCAGGACAACTGTAATAGGGATAATCAGAAAGGACTGAGGTGAGTACTAAATGAGATAAGCTATGTGAAGTGTTTAGTATGATGCCTTTCATTATTCTACTAGTTACTGTTTAGTCCATGGACTTTCTGGGAAAGAAAGGGCCACTAGCTCAAAGGAAACTAGGACCCACAAAGACAGCAGTTACCATGCTATCCAGCCCCACAGTGCAGCAACAGCAATGACAGTAGTGGAGCTGGCTATCATGCTTGACACAGTTATGACAGTGGGATAGAGCAGAATGAAAAAGTCCAGCAATCCAGCCTGGGCTTGGTCCTAAGCTCTGTTCTTGCTCCCAAGGCTTTGTTGAGTTCCTGGTCCCTGGTCTATCTGTTAGCTGGTAAGCTAGTAAGCAGACATGTGGAAGGAGCTTTGTTACTCTTAGAAGGAAACTTGTTAGGGAAGAAGGAAGCTGGCTTCCAGGCCAGGCCAAATCATACTGGCACCTGCCTCAAAATCAAGCTGTTAGCAGGGAAAAGATGGGAGTTAATCTTCTCAGTATTATGTGCCTACTGGGCGGCTCTTACATGCTTCCTTAGATAGTTGAGTTCACCTGCCTGCAGTGGCCATAGCCCAGAACTAAATCATATTTCAACAGATAGCTTCCTGCTGCAAATGCCAGAAGCCAAGCCTGTCTCTTTTCAGAAGCTGGATTTTAGATCCTGAGGAGTCTCACATGAAGCCAAGCAATTAACACCAACTCTCAGATGCAATTTGTCCTTGAGCTCTTGCCATCCTTGGCTAGGGCACATGAACAAAACATTATAGTGAAATGTCACTTTTGGAGTGCTTTTCTGTGTGTGTGCTTCTAAAGTACCTTCAGGAAGAGAACACTGGATGAAGCCTCAGGCCAATATTTAAGTCCTAACCCTGTCACTCACTAGCTCTGAGATTTTGAACAAATCGCTCATTTTAAACCTCAGTTTTTCATCTGTAAAATGGAAATAACAGTCTTCAGTTCCATTTTATTGAGAATTGTGAGTAGAAAGATCTAATCTATGTGAAAGCCTTTTCCTAGGATAATTGGTGAGTTACCATATCGGTTTATAGATCTTTTGTTTGTCCTCATTTTGCACATTGGCACCCAGAGGCTCATTCTCTCTTATCCTACTGCCTGATGAGGAGATCAGCCAGAGGTGGATGGGGATGAGACTGGAAAGACTCTGTGATAAATTCAGAATACAACTGGTCTCAGACCTCTTTACCTCTCCCATCCAGGGTGGCCTTGGCAAAAGAAGATGTCAAATCTGGGCCCAAGGGTTCCCAGCCCATGTCCCCCTCTGATTTCCTAGACAAGCTTATGGGACGAACATCTGGATACGATGCCAGGATTCGGCCCAATTTTAAAGGTAAGAAACATTCACCCTACATAAACTTCTCCTTCCTTGCCACTTCAGCAGCATACTATCCAGCCCCGCTCCTGTGGCCTGTTCCAATGAAGAAGGCTGGAGGTCCAGGACTAGTTCTTACATCTTCTTGTTGCCCATGGGCCTGTGCAGCTGGCACCATCTTTTCCCAGCAGTACCCTCATGTAAAATTCAGGGAGGAAGTCCTGGAAACTGACCCCAGCTTCCTGGAATGCCCTACCAATGAGTTGTGCTTTGCTACCCTTAGGCCCACCAGTGAACGTGACCTGCAACATCTTCATCAACAGTTTTGGCTCCGTCACTGAGACCACCATGGTAAGGGGTTTTCTATTTCCCCACTAATACTCCAGTGTGAGTGGGGCGAGCTCATAAGACAGCAAGCGTTTCCTCCCTCTGCTACTCTTTTCTTGTTTCAAGGTCACAGCTAAAGTCATAGGATATCTGAAATTAGTAATGGGAAAACATTTTTCCCTAGTTCCAAACTTCCACTGCTACAGACAGACTAGCCTTAGTACCAGAGATCAAATGTGTAGTAGCGTGATGCAGAGAATAGGCTTTGGAATCAGAGAAACCTGGGTTCGAATTCTGACTCTACCACCTAATAGTTGTATTGGGCAGATTTACTTAAATCTCTTTTGGTCTCGGTTTCTCATCTATAAAATGGAGATCATGATGGCTCCATTCTCACAAGACTGATGTGATATTTAAATGAGATAATGCATATAATAAAGCACTTAGCAGAGGTTGGCACACAGTAGGTGTTTAAATAGATGCTTTTTCCCTTCCCATCTTTGCTATATCAGCCGAAAGTAGGCTCCTTTTTCAGCAGAAAATATCTACTACTCCCAACACATGGCTCCTAGCATTTCCTCCTCACTGCCCTGTTACCCATGTAGATTTGCTGGACCCCTGGTAATAGCATTACCTGTAATGGACCCATCTTTGAACCTTCCCAGGACTACCGGGTAAATGTCTTCTTGAGGCAGCAGTGGAATGACCCACGCCTGGCCTACCAAGAATATCCTGATGACTCACTGGACCTTGATCCCTCCATGCTGGACTCTATCTGGAAGCCAGACCTGTTCTTTGCTAATGAGAAAGGGGCCAACTTCCATGAGGTGACCACAGACAACAAGTTGCTACGCATCTTCAAGAATGGGAATGTGCTCTACAGCATCAGGTGCACCTGGTGGATGACCAGGAGAGTTTATGTCAACAGGAAGAAGCCAGATGGTGGCTAAAGGGTGGGAGGAGGGTCCCCAGTGCAGTGCTGAACCCCAGTAAGCTGATGTCATTTTTTCTTACTGTTCCTACCAGATTGACTCTAATTTTGTCCTGCCCAATGGACCTCAAGAACTTCCCCATGGACATCCAGACCTGCACAATGCAGCTGGAAAGCTGTAAGTGTCTGTAGAGTCACAGAATAAGTCCTGTAAAAACAGCTAGTTAACCCCATCCCATTATATTCCAGACAGGAGAAGGGCCACCCAGAGTGGGGAGGGACTTATGCAAGCACACACGGTCAATTCTTGGCAGATATGAGAGTAGAAGCCAAGGTTTCCTGACACTCAAACTAGTGTGTTTTTGCATTCCTATATTATTTGACAGTCTGGCTGTTTCGCAGGGCTGAGGCATGGGAAGTACCAAATGTGCTTGTGCTGTCTGTGAGGGGTGATTTGAAGGGCTCCTTCTCTCTCCAAGTTTACGTTCCCTCTTACAGTGCCTGAAGTAGTTTTGCCTTACTTCCCCTGAGTTAAGACACTGAAGATATCCATAAAATGACAGTGTTGGGTAGGGCAGGGAGATTCTTTGAACTCTAATTTCCCATGAACACAGATAAATATTGTAGAGAAGTAAGAAATAACAGTTCCAAGCAGAGGACTGTGTCTAGAGAGAAGTCAGCCAAGGGCTCCTCTATGGCAGAGGTATCAACCTATACGGACTGCCCAAAGTGCAGAGAAGTCAAAGGATGGCAAGCCTGGGCTGTTACCTGTTTCTGTTCCTTCTCCATTTCCTGGGTGAGGTGTGACTTCAAGATCAGGAGACATCCACAGGGTCTTCAGAAAAGAAGGCTTGTAAGACTGTTTTAGTATATAATAACAGTGATACACAGAACATGTCCTGTGGTCATCTCCTTTAAGTTCATAAACCACTTTCACATCCAGGTTTCCATTACCCTTCATAACCCTTCATACCAACTTTGAAATAATGGTAGAGGAACTACTATTATACCCATTTCACAGAAGGGGAAGTGACTTACCCATAGCCGTACAACTACTTTGAGTCAAGGCCCTGCAGTGCATTCTTCAGCCTTGGTGATTCTGCTCCCATCTCTCCTGTGAATGTTTCTGCATTCAGCATGAGCCTTTACGAACTGCCAGCTAACTTGGAGCCACTCAGCTTGTTCATATATTAACTCTTAGTTTGTCCCAATTTAAGGCCCTGGCTAGGAGTCTGTGGCATTTGCACCGTTCCATGCATGACTGGCAGGACATAAATAGCTCTCTCTTCCCTGAGGTAAAGAGACAGAATCCCTGGCTCTGAGGCTGGCTCAGCTCTAGACATGTGGTCAGTACACATGCTTACTCCTTTGGGGTTTAGATATGTTTCCTGCTGGGGTCCTTGACTTCTTTCCAACCCTCTTGGCCTACCTTCTAGGTCTGCCAGAATAATTTCTGTTCTAATCTTTCTTAAGCCTGAAAACTGGGTAGAAGATGAGTCTGGAGTAATCCCTCTTAGATAGGCTCATGAGACAATTGACCAAGTACCCTCTTTAGAAGTTTCCCTTTCCAGGATAAGCATGTAGTTCCTAAACCCCTGGCCTTACTCCTTATCTGTTCTCTTTTGCCAGTTCTAACTCTACCTCTACCCTCACGCAACACCAACACTCTGCAGCTCTTTGCCATCTCTGTCACTTGCAGTTGGCTATACCATGAATGACCTCGTGTTTGAGTGGCTGGAAGATGCTCCGGCTGTCCAAGTAGCTGAGGGGCTGACTCTGCCCCAATTTATCTTGCGGGATGAAAAGGATCTAGGCTATTGTACCAAGAACTACAACACGGGTAAGAACCAAGCTCTTTACTGGCTTTGAGGCACAGAAGGGCCTTCTGATAGGAGGCAAAGGAACAAGGCAGCCATCCTCTATTAAAGTCCTAATCTAGGCAAGATATGATGCTACATGCTTCATACAATTTATTTCATAACTTATGACAATAGTGATTATCAACACCAGTTTTCAGAAAGACAGCATCAAGGTTCCAAGAGGTTAAGTCAGTTGTCCAAGTCACACAGCTAATAACTGGCAAATTTGGAATTTAATTCCAGATCCAACTCCAAAGCCCATGTTCTTGTCCCTTTCACATTCTGCAGAGAAAATAACCCTGCACAATGAGTGGCAGAAGTCCCACTCTTCCTAGGGCCAAATTTGTTTGAGAGGTGAGAAATTTACTTCTGAGAGTATTAAATGGCTGTGCTGAACTGGGAAGGAGCAGGCCTGAAGGCAGTAGCCAGCTTACCATCCGTACCTCACACTGCCACCAGTGTCCAACTCTCCTGAACTGGCCTGTTTTTCCAACCTGAAACTTGGGCCAGCAAGTGGAGCAAGGTTGCTTTTCCACCCTGAGCGCCTGCCCTCTGCAGCTTCCCTAAGAGTTGTTAGTCCCTCTTTCTTCCCGGTAATTTGACTGTGAGGAGTTGGGACCCTGAAACAGCCTAAAGAGAGGGAGATCCTAAGTCTCTCCTATGGTGTGCTGATATACTTTGGGTTCTTCTTATGCCCATGTATGTGCATATATGTGGGGGTGTAGGGCTGTGGGGAGTAAGTAGAGGAATAGTTCATTGAATTTAGAAAATGCAGATGGGGATAGAAATTGGAATAACCTTATGGAGGGAAAATTGACAATTTGTATGTAGGTCAGTGGTTTTCAAACTTTGGTATGCAATATATCCCCCTGGGGAGTCTGTTAAAATGTTGATTCTACCTCTGAGAAACTGAGTACACATGCCAGGAGTGATGCCCATAAATTGGCATTTTGACAAACATCCTGATGATTCTGATGCAGGTGGTCTAGGAAGCATGGTACTGTGAGAAACTTTAGTCTAGAAGCTTCAATTTTCCCCCTATTTTCTCCTATCCAGGAACTCCTCACAATGTATAATAAATACAATAAATATTCCAAAATATCACATTGACTTTAGACCCCAAGAGGGCTGCTGGGTCACTGTTTACATTACCAAACTTAGAATTATTCCAAATATCTACCAGTAAGGCAGAGGTTAAGTAAATTAGATAGTGTTCTTGCTTGGTACAATAGTGTGCAGATTTTAAAAAGGATGCTAGCAAGTCACACATATCCACATGGGTAAACACAAATGAAAAAAGGTACAATTCAACATTGTACACACAGAGAGATTATATTGTGATGGAAGTACAAACCAAAAATGTGCATTTAAAAATCCTGGAAGGAGGCTTTCGTGGCTTCCTCATGATAGCCCGCCCTTCTTCCTCCAGGGTGTACTTTTATCTTGCTTTATCCTCTTTTACTCAGCCAAAGCTCACTCTGTAGAGCCAGTTTCTCCCTCACTCTTCATTTTTACTTTTTGAAATAAACTCTGTCACTGCTTTAAAAAATCCTGGAAGGAAATAGTAGCACTAAATATTTCTAAAGTAGTGTGATACAATAGATAAGAGCAAGAACTTTGGAGTCAAATAAACCCAAGTTTGGATTCTGGCTGCACTGTTTACTAGTTGCGGGCTCTTGAGAAACATAATTTAATCCTTAATCTCTTCATGCTTTAATACTCCTATTTTTAAAATGGGAAATCATGATATTATCTGCCCCAAAGAGTTGCTATAGGATTAAATGAGAGAAAGTATAAAAGGTCAGGGCACTTAATAGAGATTTGATAAATGTAAGTTTGTGAATATTATTATTCCTTATCTTTTCATTTTTTTCTATACTAAGCAAGTTTTAATTTTGTAATTAAAACCAAAGCTGCAAAAAAAGGAAGAAAGGAAGGAAAGAAGGAAGGAAGGAAGAAGGAAGGAAGGAAGGAAAGATAATATGCACACTTAGTAAAAGCATGCCATAGCAAGAAGCCTGTGGTGGCATGAGGTGGGGTGGACTTGGAATAATAGGAGGTAATAGTGTCATACAGCATGTCAGAGCCTTAATCAGGTATTGATAAAATCACTGACCTTGAGGAATTAGGTAGCCCTAATAAAAGTAAGCCTACACCAAAATAAAATAACAATACACAGTCAACTCTCAACGTCCCCAAGTTTTGCATCCAAGGAATCAACCAAATACAGAACAAATCTATTCATAAAAAAAATTGTGGGGCCAGTGAGATAGCTCAGTGGCATAAGCGCCTGCTTGGCAAGCGCGAGGTCCTGAGTTCAACTCCCGGTACCCACATACGAAAAAAAAAAAAGGGCCGGTGATATCGCTCAGCGGCACAGGTGCCTGCTGGCGTGCAAGGTCCTGAGGTCGACCCCCGGTGCCCACACACACACACAAAAATTGTATCTGTGCTGAATATAAGCAGACTTTTTCCCTTGTAATTATTGTTTAGTGTTTGTTTGTTTGTTGTGTTTGAGACAGGGTCTCACTATAGTTCAAGACTGGCCTTGAACTCTTCATCCTCCTGCCTCAGCCTCCCAAGTGCTGGGATTATAGGCATGTGCCACCACAACTAGCTGTAATTATTCCATAAATACTGTATTATAACAAGTATTTACATAGCATTAACATTTTGTTAGGTGTTATAAGTAATGTAAAGATTATTTAAAGTATACAGGAGGATGTACATAGGTTATATGCAAACACTACCCCATTTTATATATAAGAGACTTGAACATCCAGATTTTGGTATCTGCAGAAGGGCCCTGCAACCAATCCCCCACAGATACTAAGAGATGACTACACACATCCTCTCTTTTATGTATGCCTCTGCTTCTGAGGGGAGCCGTGAACTACTGTTTTCTTAGCCTTAGAGCCATGGGAAGCACGGTAAAGTGAAGACTGCTAGCAGAGAAGGCAGAGCATTCATGCATGGGCCAGTGCACTTTTATTGATGGAATAGAATGCTGTTGCCTAATGTTCTATAGGAACCCACTGCCCACTGTCCAGAGCTGATCTCTGTTGGGCATTGTTTCCAGATGTTTGCTATGTGACTCTACTCACTTGTTTAAGACACAGCCAGTGTTTACAACAGCATCATTGTGAGAGAACTTCTACGGTATTAGCAAAAGCAAGCAAGGCTGCTAAGATCTGAGTGGAGTCTGATTGTTTTGTTAATAATGATATAATAATAGTAACAGCTACCTATGTGTTCAATATCTCAAATTCATTGTCTCCCTTAATTTTTTCAAGATCCCAGTGATGGAGTTGATATTGTCATTACTGTTTTACAGTCAAGGAAACTGAAATTCAAAAGGCTTGGGTGTTTTGCTCAGTGTCACACAGCTAATAAATGGAAGGTTAGGATTCAAGTTCAGACAGTCTTACTCTGGAGACCTCTTGCTCTTTATCTTTCTGCTGTGCTATCACTTTAAAGACTTTCTGCTAGAAGCTAAACTGCTGGGAGAAAGAGGGAAAGTCCTTTATGGCTGCTCTGAGAGTTTCTTAGTACATACATTCCCGTTACCTGGGGTCATTTTGAAAAGCTTTTTTATTAGCCTTGGTGAGGCGCCCAAAGGCCAGCCGACAGAGATAGGGCTTCCCTGGTCCTGCCCCCTCAGGCTCAGCTGCCAACTGAGGACCTGAGGCCTCATACTTCACCTCTTTCCTTGCAGGAAAACTGCCCCCTCAGGCTCAGCTGCCAACTGAGGACCTGAGACCTCATACTTCACCTCTTTCCTTGCAGGAAAATTCACCTGCATCGAGGTAAAGTTTCACCTGGAACGGCAGATGGGCTACTATCTGATTCAGATGTACATCCCTAGTCTACTCATCGTCATCCTGTCCTGGGTCTCCTTCTGGATCAACATGGATGCTGCCCCTGCCCGTGTAGGCCTTGGCATCACCACCGTGCTCACCATGACAACCCAGAGCTCTGGCTCTCGAGCCTCTTTGCCTAAGGTGAAGAGATATGCAAGGGAACCTGCTTGCCATTGAGCTCCCCATTTCCCACTCATCCCATGCTCCTTCCTGCCCATCATTTGCCTTAGATTTAGAGTTGAGAAGAGGCACTGAGCAAGAGCAGGTGTTTGACATTCCCTCGTCCCCCACAGCATACTGCTAATAACATTGTCAACAATGTGCAGGCTGAGGTTAGGAATGCTGTCTTGCTAGGGAATGAGTAGTGGCAGTGCCTTACTTACCTTGACGTTCTTTGGGAAATACTGTCATGTCCAAATGAAAAGACCCTTATCAAATAGAAAGTCTTACTGTCTCATGCACAGATTAGAATATAGCCCAGAGAGGTAAAATGACCTTCTCAAGGCCATGTCCCTCCAGAAATAACCAAAGAAATATCAGGATTTTGAGCCAACTTCTGACCTCTTGCTATATCAGAAATAAGATACCATTGCAAAGCACTCTAGATACAGTATCTATTCTTTGGGGACACAAAAATTTTGAGGTAGCAAATAGCAATTAAAGGCAGTAGACTCTGATCATCTGGACCTGGCGATGTTTTGATTATGCAGAAAGATTTGTGCTGATGAGACTAGTAACAGTTCTCCTGGCCTCGGGTCATGTGGGGAATTTGGAGGTTACTTCAAAGTCCTTAGAGTCAGCAAGGCTTAGAGCAAATCAGGGAGTGAGGCCATTCATTCATTCATTCAACAAATATTTATTGAGCATGTACTATGTACCAGACACTGTACTTAGTCAAGGAGGAATAATGAGAAGCAAAGCAATTAGTTTCTTGTGGATCTCGTAGTGAACATGTTTTCTTTTGCTCTGATTTATTGGGAACCAGGCCCCCATCTTTCAATGCTTGTTCCTAATAAGAGTTTTTACTAGGACTTAAGCAAGGGGTAATCTGCAACATCCATGATGAATTTATGAATTTTCTATATGGGGGAAGCAGTGGTTAAATGTAGGAAAACAAGTCAGACATATTTGGGTTTAAATCCTAGCCTCATAATGTGACCTTAGGTAAATTCCTTAACCTCTCAATTTCCTTGGCTGTAACATGGGAATAAGAATGCTACCTCAACCATAGGGTAATTATGAAAAATAAACAATGTAAAAATGCACCAGACAGTATTTGGTACATAATAACCACTCAATATATATAATCATAATGATCAGGTATCAGAATTGAAAATAATGAGTAATGGATCTGAGATTAAAGCAGCTGGTATTGTCCCCAATTATTTTTGATTTGGTGGGAAAACTTTGAGGTATTCCAAATACCCTTAGGGTGAAACAGTGACAAAGCTCAGAGGAGAATAAAGTGTCCAAGGAGTTACAGATCACTTCCTGTAAATATGTTTTATAGGTAGATGGGGATATTGACGAGACTCTGATGAGGCAAGATTGATTTAGGCAGGGATGTGATGGCTGTGATGGCTGTGTTATGATAATAGCCTTGAATGGAGACCAGAGGCAGAAAAGTAATTTTGCACTAAGAACCCTGTCCCAGTTTATTGCCACTGCCATGCAAGGAGAGTCTTCTGTAACTCAGGGAGATAGAATGAGCAATTTACGCCTTCTTCTTGCCAAATGAACTTCCTTTTCTAGTCTCCTCCTGTGAGTTAGCACAATCCATTTGCTCCTAGGAATCACCTAGTTTCCTCATTTGGAAAAAAAAAAAGTGGACTTTGTTGGGTGGTCATTTGTTTGTAACATTTGGTATCTCCTAATCAGATTTTAATGACTTTTTTATGGCCTCATTGGCCAGTAAGCAAAATACCCAAGCATGTACCCAAACTAAATGTTCTCATTAGCCAGCTCTGCACAGCCAGGGGACTCAAGAAGCCAAGGAGCTTCTGCTCACTCAAATTTGTGCAACATCAGGTTTGGTAGGAGCCCCAAGGAAAGACATAGCACTAGGCCTGGGTCTTTTGAAAGCCACACTAGTTCCACTCCCAATACTTTGTTGACCAGGATGAGAGTGCAAGGGGCTTGCTTTATAAGAGAACTCAAATGGAGCGGCCATCCCCCATGTTCCCAGGAAACCACTCTTCTTTGCCCTTATAAGGGACCCCAAAGGCACTGATCACCCTCTCTTTGCCAGGCCCCTGATCTCCACAACTGGAAGCAGCTCAGAGCAAAATGGAAAGGCTAAATGGAAATTTCTACCAGAGACTGGCAGATTAGACCTAAAGTTACAGCAGGGAAGAAAGACCTAATTCTCTCCAGATACTGTAAGTTCTTGAGACAGGTAGTGACAAGAAGGGTAGAGAGAAGTAGAATCCAGCACTGACATATATTACTAAACCATCCATTTTTCACTCATTCAAAGAATATTTACTATGTGTCAGGCACTTAGCTTGGTACTGGCAATAGAACAATGAACAACATAGAGTCCCTGCCACAGAAGAGCTCAGAGGCCAGTGGAGGGAATGGCCAGGTAGGTGATGGATACTAAGAAGGTATAGGTAGCCTGAGTACATGTAGCAGGACAACCAATACAGACTGGGATAATCAGAGAAGGGAAGGCTTTCCAGAAAATATGGTATCTAAAGAAGAAGCTGAAGGATAAGTAAAAATTATCCAAGTAAAGGAGGAAAAGGGGACGGGAAATTGGCTTCTTGGAAAACTGCTGAAGTAGCTCATTATTGGCAGGGTCATAGATTGTAAGGGGCACGATGAGGCATGAAGTAGGCCAAGGCTAGATGTCATGGTAAGTGGAACATTGATTAGATAATAAAGGTAATGGGTAAACACTGAAGGGTTATAAGCAGGGGACTAATATGATCAGATTTCCATTTTGATAATAAGACTCTGGCTGCTGTTTGGAGAACAGATTAGAGGTGCCAAGAATAGATGCTGAGAGACCATTTAGGAAACTGCTGTAGTCCTTTAAATGAGGTAGGATAATGAGTAGATGGATTCTGGATATATTTTTAACATATTATTGACATATTAATCATTAACAAGGCTTTCTTCCTGGTATTTAAGGTATCCTTTCCATTGATGGTCCACAGCCCTTTATGACTCTCTTGTCATTAATTCATTGATCTTCACTGCATTGTTTGACATCCTTGGGGGCACAGTGGGACTGGAGATTGAGCATAAAATAGGATGCCTTCTTAGCAGGTGGCAAAGTAGAGACACCAGGGGATGCCTAATCAAAGCTGCCTAGTAACCCACTACTACGCTTTTAATGGAATTGCCCTAAAAGAAGTAGGGCAAGATTTCTCAATCTTAGCACTCCATGTGCCATTTGGGGTGGATAATTTGTGTGTGTGTGTGTGTGTGCGTGTGCGTGTGTGTGTGTTGGAGGGAGGGGCTGCGCACTGTAGGATGTTTAGCAGCATCCCTATTTTATATACATTAAATGCCAGTAGATACCACTACCCCAAAATTCTATGACCAAAAATGTCTCAAAATATTGCCAAATGTCCCTGGGGTGGGGCAAAGTTTTTCCCTATTATGAGCCACTAAGGTGGGGTCTGGTGGTACAGCTCAGTAGTACAGTGCTTACCAAGCATGTGTGAGGCCCTAGGTTGGAGCTACAGCACCAGGAAAAAGTGACTAAGGTAGAACATTTATCCAGTGAAACTTTCTCCTTACCTAAGATATGCAGCACCACCCCCACCCCCACCCAGCATAGCAGAAGCTATGAAAAAAGTCATGTGTCATATATGTATCCTACTCCTGCTAAGGAACCTTATATAGTAAGCTCAAAGTTATGCAGGGAGTCAATAAGGAAGTGAAAGAATCTCATAAACCTGAGCTCTGTCCCTTCTTCCTGACCAATCCATCTGCAACCCTGTTCCAGGAAAGGTCAGTGTTCAACCTTCACAAGGGAAGTGGAAAAAAAAAAAACTACTTAATAGCTGCTAAAGGAGGTAGTGAGAGGAGAGTACTAAGGACTAGCTATGTGGATGTCAAGAGTTCCTTGCAATTAGTGAGCATCCTGATACTTAGTGGGTGGTATTCCCTCAGCATCATGCTCTGTTCTCCCCTCCAGGGTGAGAGATGATGTCCCAGCTTACTGCTGAACTCCATTACTTAGCTAGGACTCTTGCAAAGAGCAGCAAGGAAAATCACAAGGTCAAAGGAAGAACAGAGGTGGAAGAAGGAAAAGAAGGAGCTCCTAGTCTGTCAGTGAGGCTGTAGCCTATGTAAATGACAAAGGCACTAGATTGAGAACCCAGAACCTCCTAGTCCTAGTGCTGCCTTCTTGCTTGGTAATCTTTGATAAGATTCTTTCTCTCTGAGCCCTAAGTATCTTCATGTGTCTCAATGGGAATCATGAACCCTACCCAATTGCTACCATGATTGTGTTATCCCCTAGGATTACAGAGAACAAACAAAGCAGTGTTCATGATCATTGCTATTTATTGAAAGAAAAGTATCAGAAGAAGACAAGAATGAAAAGAATAATAAGAATCAGAAGCAGAAGGAGAAATGCAAGAAGAATAAAGGAAGAAAGGAGAAGAAGTGTAGGGAGGAAAGGCAGAAAGGAGTGGAGGGTGGAGAGTGTAGAGAGTTGAAGGATGATGGGTAGCCCGATCTTTATGACATGAGCCTTCAGATAATGGGACAAATCATTGAAAGCTTCTTTAAAAATGAGAAAAAATTCAGGATAAAACTGAATAATAGCAGGCAACTGATATGGGCTGGGTATCCACTCGACTGGCCATGGAAGGACTCCAAGAAGGCTGACTGCCCTTCTGATGGATGTTGCAGGTGTCCTACGTGAAGGCAATCGACATCTGGATGGCTGTGTGTCTGCTCTTCGTGTTCGCTGCCCTGCTGGAGTACGCTGCTGTCAATTTTGTCTCTCGTCAGCATAAGGAATTCATGAGACTTCGAAGAAGGCAGAGGCGCCAGCGTATAGTGAGTATAACAGGGTGGGGGAGCTTCCTTTTTCCTTTGGACTACTTCCTCCCTACTACTCCTCCCACAAACCAGGACCAACCCAAGGGTGCAAGGACTTCAAGGAACCTCAAATTATAGTTCTAGGCTGATCACAATTAGCTAAGTAGTTTAACTCCTTTAGCTATTAACTCCTTTAGCTATTAACTCCTTAACTCCTTTACTATTTCCTTATCTCTCCAATGGGACATTAGCCCCTGTAAGGTAGTGTAGTAGAGTGGTTAAGAGTGTGGGTCCAGTGTCTGGCACATACTAAGCACTGACAATGTTACAAGTATTAGAACATCATCAAGTCAATTCATATGACATTGCTTTGATAAGTAGTAATCGTTGTATTTTGGTGTTTCCACACACAGAAGGAAGGTACCTTAGTCTGTCCTGCACTAATTGGTGGTTAAGAATTCAAGTCAGACACTTGGGTGCCTTTCTAGGGAGCATTACAAGAGGATCCCTGTAAGATGGAATTGAAAGACGTCTACTTGCCTCTTCTGGCTGTTGGATTTCTTGATTTTCACTGCGTGCATCAGAGTTGTTGGGGTTAAGCTGTTGTTCTCCCTCACTCTTGTTGGATAACCCCATTTCTTCTACAGTAGAGTGATCACCTGGGGAAATATAAGAGGAAGTATATCATCATGACAACAGAGGCAGTTTACTGTCAGTTGCCCAAAGGTATTAGGTAAGTTGTCATGGCAACAGAGATGCCTGAGCTACCCTCTCAGAAGCAAACCTCCAATTATGAGCAAAGCAGAAAGCCTTTACTGAGCTACATACTAGTTGTTTGATCTTCAGAGATGCAGAACTCTGATCTGTCTTGAGTTCTGACTCCATGTTTTCTTCCTAATCCAGAGGCTTTAAAACCAAAGGGGCAAGCACATAATGATCCCTGGGGGATAGAAAACCCATTGTTAAAATCCTGGCTCTAGGGGTTGGGATGTAGTTCAGTGACAGAGCACTTGCGTGGCATGAGCATAGGTCCTGGGTTAGATCCTTGGTACCACAGGGTAAAAAATCCTGGCTGTAGCCTGTCTGAGTCACATCAGGATAATGATTCTTCCTCTCCCTAAAACCCCATCTCCCATCTCAGCTGCCACTGGGGCACTTCTACATATGTCCACATTATGTCCGCATTGATAATATTTCACAAACTATCTGTATGGTTTCACGTTCCTTGTAAGATCCTTCTGTGGAGGGCAGGGCTGCTGTCTCATGTAGGGATTTATCAGAATTCATCAACTTTTGCTTTGCTTTATTTAGTCCTTTAGTTGGGCCCTAGGTGGCAAGCCCTCTAGTGGATTTATCTACAACTGCATCTCCTTAAGTATTAAAAAATGAGTACTCATTCTTTAAGAGATCTGAACGTTTTTCCTATCCTATATTGAGAGTTGGGGAAAATATATAGAGAGAATTGACAGTGGGAAAGAAGAGAGGTCGCTCCCTTTTATAAGCTAACTGTCCCAAGTCTTATTTTAGTTAAATAAAATATGCCTGCAATTACCAAAATCTTGTCCTTATAGGGGTTTTGATCTTGGTGCCTTCTCAATGCCTACCTTAGAAAAGAAGAGCAGGCTGCAAATCTGTCCAACGTTCTTTTTTTTCAGCTCAGCTGCCTGTGTGGATGTCCCACCAGAGAAAGACTATAAAGCTACTCCAGGATGACACTAGTCCCACCTCCTTCCCTACACTCACCCAACCTCCAACTGCCCACAGCCTGTCACCTCCTGCTCATACATAGGTTGATCCTGAGCTCATAATGGAGCCTGTCATAACCAGTGCTCAATTATTACAAAGTCATAACAGCAGCCTGAGCCTTGCTTAGAACCCTGGGGCCACATGAAAATGGATTGAAGCTCATTATTAATGTGAATAAAACCTGAAAATCAAACCTGTGCCATTAATGATATCCCTTGTCCAGTCTCCTTAAAGCTATTGCCATCTCAGTGAAACTGTAACAGGAATCCTGGAGGCACCAAGGAGACTAAACAAGTTAATGGATAGCTCATCTATTACTTGAATCTTTCTCTGGGCCTCAGTGTTCTAGCTAGAGAAGCAGAAATCTTCAGTCTGAGAGGAGCTGTTGGCATGGGGGTTGGTTGATTTTCAGGGAGCACTTAGCCAAGAGCAAGATAGGAGTATTCTAAGAGTCAGCTAGCTATTCACTCAGGCCCAGGTTTAATCTTTTCCTTCTGTAACCTCTCCTTAACAACCCATCTCTACTACACGGTGGCCTCGTTCTGTGTCACTGTTTAAAATGGTTGCACGTTTTTCTATGTGCTTGTGTTTTGTCTTCCCAGCTGGTCTATAAGATTCACAGAGTGAAGTTCTCTTTTGCATCACCTCAGTAGGGCCTTAACACCAGGCTCAAAACACAGCAGCCATGTAACCCAGCTTACCAACTTTGGCTGATTGGCAAGGACTCTCTATCAGACTGAACAAAGAGAAAACCTTGCCATTATCAAGAGAAAAACATGAGAACCAGGAGAAATTTCAAAATACTGTCGCGTGTCTTGATGGCTTCGTCCCAGAACCCTATTCACCTTTCTCTTTTACCTAGCTCCTTCTCTCATTTCTAATCTCTTTGCTTCCTGCCACTCTTACTTCTATACATGTTACTCTTTCCCATATCCACACCTCACTCCCTGCTGTGCCTTCCCTCTCCAGCTTGGTTTTGGAATATATTTCCCTCCTAGCTTTTCAGCTTTCCTCCTCTATACATAGCTAGAAAAAAAAATAAAGTTATGTTTCATAGCTATGGAAGTCACAAAGTTGTATTTAAGGCTCCATTGTGACTTTCTAACATACATACATACATACATACACACACACACACACACACACACACGCTCACACACACATGTGCTGCCGCACACACAAGGACACAGAATTTGGTCTATATAGATGACACCCAAATCCAGGACCCCCCACCCTTGGGTTTCAGGCCACTCACCTTTGTTCTCCCAAATACAAGAGATTGATATTAAAATGAAAAAGAGCTTAGAGCAGTTTACCCTATTGGCCATATTTTCTCTCCTGTTTGAAATGGCTTTTTCCAGCCTGGGAAATATTTCCAAATAATTCCCTTTTGATTTACCGTGATGGGAGAAAAGGGTAAATAATTGGATCTATAGAAACAGACATAGCAATAAGATCCAACTTTCTCTTTCAGAGTCTTTTTTTTTTTTTTTCTTTATGTGGGTACCCGGGAATCGAACTCAGGATCTCACGCTTGCCAGGCAGGCGCTTAGGCCGCTGAGCTATATCACTGGCCCTCAGAGTCTTTTTTAAATATGTATGGTATATTCTGTGCTGGAGGACAGGTGAGTAGTGGGAAACAGAGTGATCTGGGGGAACCTGAACTGGAAAGCAAGAGGGATTCCTTGGAAGATATTTTGCCTGCCTCTGTTTCTTTATCTCTATAATGGGCCCAGTAAACCTCCCCTGTAGGAACTGTGTAGGCCTTTGGTGAAAGAAGCTATGGGAATAACTTTAAGCAAAGAGCTAAATCTGTCCCAGTACAACAACTCAGGTTCAAAGTACAACCACAATAGTCAGTTGCCTCTGACTTGGATGCATACAACTCTCTCTACAAAAACTATAACAAATCAACGATAGGGCGGCAAACCTATCTGGTGAGCAAACATAGATTCTTTTCTATGCCAGAAGTGTCCTCCCTCTCTAGAGGGCATCTCAAAGGGCATCATGGCATTGTGCAGAGTGGGACAAGGAGTAATTCTGTTTGCCAAGTAGTTTGTAATTCAGTGAAATTCTCTTCTGAGAACACTCTTCTGTTTGAGACCCCGAGAGGATGCTGGTTTTACAAAAATGAAAGGCCCCTCCTTTTCCTATATTCGGAAGCACATGGCTCATCAGTCCATTCACTCATTCAACAGATACCATCTACTGAGTGCCTGTCAGGTTCCAGGTACAGTGCTAGGCACTGGGGATACAGCAGTGAATTAGACCAATGTCCAAGTTTGTACTATAAGTTTACAAGCAAGAGAAAAGGGATAGAATCTGCTGGTGAAATTCTGTCCTGAGTTTGCCTGTCCCTGGTGCCCACTACCAGGCAACTCTTATGACAGGTCAACTTCTGGTGATGTAATAATCAAAGTTTACAAGGACGTACCACACCAACACCTAATCAATGAAGCTACTTTTCAATGTGCTACCATAGCTGCAGAGGCCTCAATATAAACATCCTATGATGCACAGTGTTTAAAAATGTCATAACCGTACAACATACATATATCTTGTTTTTATCCTTTATAGTAACTACCTAAGGTAGCTGTAGGGTAACTAACTATTTCTGGTTTGTTTTGGAATTCGCCAGTTTTAGCACTGAAAGACTCAAGAAGCCCCTTGATTCTGGGCAAACCAAGACATTTTACAAGGGGACATTTTATTTTAATTGATTTCTTAGCATAAGCTTTCATTCCAAAACCTTCAGTAACTCAAAAATTGTAACCATCTTTGAAACCATATTTTTTAACTCTGCCCTTTAGAAGTAGATAAAATTAGGCTTGTTTGGATCTTTAAACTTTTTATTAGTATATTTTTGCAACACATAATAAATGTATTTATTGTGAGGTATTGGTCTTAAAAAAATAGGAGCAAATAGGTTCTGAATGGGGGTCCAAGGGCCTACTATATAAGTAAAACTCTATTGATCACTCAGGGGCTTTGGTTCTCCCCTTCCCTTTTGTGAGTGCCTTTACAAGGTGTGATCAAAAATACAGTGAATGCTGCTGTCAAGTGCCACCCAATAGAAAGGCAGGGTCATAAAAACATTACAATATGTCTTTATCCACCTTATTCACTGGATCTGGCACTATAAGACTTCTGGATCTTCCACAAAGTCAAAATGACTATGAAAGGTAAGTGTTTTGAATCAATTCAGGTCATCAGGGGAGCCCCAACAATGCAAGTAAAGACACTCACGAAAGAGGGCTTTCGAGAACTACTTCAAAAAGGTGCAAGAATGATGCGATCAGTGTATTCAAACATAGGGAGAGTATTTTGAGGGGGATTAGTAACAATGTGTCTTTTACTATAATCTATTTTTATGTTAAACATTCACTGTATTTTTTCAATTTTTAAATTTTTTATTAGTGCATGTTTGCAATACATAATGATTACATTTGTCATAGGAGTTGGCACATGTACATAACACATTTTAATTCTTTTTTCATTTCTTTTCCCTCTTCCCCCTCCCTCCATCTGTAGGTTCCCTTCCCCTTTGCAAAATATTTATCTATTTCCTATTATCTGTTTTTTATTTTTCTCTTTATTTATATTTTGGGTTTCTCATATAAGAGTAACCATGTGATATTTAAGCTTATGTGTTTATTTCACCTACCATTATGGTCTATCTCAACGTGCTTCCATTTTCCTACAAATAACTCAAGTTTAAAGAAATGGCAGAGTAGTATTCCATTGTGTATAAATACCACATTTTCTTTTTTGATCATACTATGATGTGTGTGTGTGTGTGTGTGTGTGTGTTGGTACTGGGGACTGAACTCAGGGCCTTTGCACTGAGTTACAATCCCCATCCCTTTTTCATTTTGAGACAGGGTCTCACTAAATCACTAAGTTCCCCAGGTGGGGCTCAAACTTGTGATCCTGGCTCAGCCTCCTGGAGTGCTGAGATTACAGTCATGCACCGCCACGTTTGACTTCTATCTCTTTTATCAATATCTTTTTGTCCTTACTTCCTGGCTGCTGGCTGTATTATAGCTGTGTTAAGGCTGTCAGCTGACTATTAGATAAATAGATTTTTTGTAGTTTGCCACATAACTTAGTGCTTATATAAAATTTATTCCTTTGGTGTTAATGTGTTTATTAGAATGCATGTAGGGTACAGGAACAGAATGTACATTAGGTAATAAATGTACTGACCCCTATGGCACAATTGATGATCTACAGATAAGTACACATATCTGCAGTAGTGGATCAGCTTTATTTATTCTACTTTCAATAACCCATTAGGTTATTTAAAACTTTTGGAATTTTCAGCATGAAGTTAATTTTTAAAAGATATTACATATGAGGAAAGCTAATTCTGGAGATTTTGAAATTCATTAAATTTCACTACATCTAAATATCTCAGCTTTATTGTCTGGTGATTTTGTTTTTCTGTTTATTACTAGCCAGAGATAACTTGACATTGAAATGCCTTTTCATGACAGATGGCACTTCATTGGGTTTTAGATGGACCTAAATGATGTTATGCATTTTAAAAAGGAAGCTGGGGTCCTATCTGTAAGTGGAATCATAACATATACCATATGTTACCATATATAGGTGCTTAGCATACAACTATCTCATGAGTAGTTTTGTGGCCATCAAAGATATGAGCTTGTATACTCAGTCACCTTGTCTGCGCTGCATCACCTATGAGATATTCATGTGTGGCCTGACCTTTATCCCCCTGCCTTAGAGTTTTAACCTCAAATTCTGCCTTTTCTTCCTTATAATTTCAGGAGGAAGACATCATTCGAGAAGGCCGCTTCTACTTCCGTGGCTATGGCCTGGGCCACTGCTTACAGGGAAGGGATGGAGGTCCAATGAAAGGTTC
This sequence comes from Erethizon dorsatum, assembly GCA_028451465.1. Lineage (NCBI taxonomy): Eukaryota > Metazoa > Chordata > Mammalia > Rodentia > Erethizontidae > Erethizon > Erethizon dorsatum. The sequence goes on along the minus strand of CM051842.1, from coordinate 89,161,982 downwards.
TAGTATTTATAGCCCCCAACCTCCAGCTCCTCTTCTAAAAGAGGGAGAAACCATGCGGAAACTCTACGTGGATCGAGCTAAGAGAATTGACACCATCTCCCGGGCTGTCTTCCCTTTTACTTTTCTCATCTTTAATATCTTCTACTGGGTTGTCTATAAAGTGCTACAGTCAGAAGATATCCACCAGGCACTGTGAAGTGGGTGGGAGCTACAGAGTCCAGCTGCTGGCTTTCTGCTTTCTCCTAGGTGGGCTTTCCCTTTCCATTAGACCCCATCAAGGACTTGGACAATTTCTTCCTGATCTTTCTCCCTCTCAGAACAACTACCAGTCCCAAAACTATATGGGCCTATACCGCATGGTGCCAATGGTGGCTGTACTTATAAGATGGCTCATCTACCCTAATCCAGACTTTCTTCATATTCTACCATTTCTCATGAGACTAAAGCTTGGGCATATTCCTGTGGCCAGGATGACTTCCTGCCATTGCTGGGGACCTTCTGTTTTCCACTATTCCAAGTGCAGAATATTTAGACCATTGCTATTATACCCTGGCATTTCTCATCTTAATCTGCACCACTCCTCACCCAGCAACCATCCACCCAGAGCTTGGCCTTTATTTAGCTCTCTGTTCCTTCTACTGCATGCTCAAACTAGGAGCCTTTCCTGTCCACAAGTGCTGCCCTGTGTGACCCAGTCAGGTTTTCTTACAGTGAGAGGAAGGCAAAGGCAGAAGTTCCCCTCCTCATAACAAGAATGAACAGTCATGGCTGCACTGAGCTAAGGCATTGTTATATGGCCCAACAAGAGATGTCCAAGTCTCCTGAGAAGCCCAACACTAACAGAATTAGAGAAGGAATCTTGGACCCTCAGAAAAATGGCCTTTCCAGATACACCCGAACTCCCTGCTCTCAGAAACATTTGTTCTAGTCCCTAATTAGCATGCTGACAGGAGTGTTGAGCTCCTGAGTAGCAAAAAAAGAGAAAATATATTTATTCTTTAAATAAATCACTTGATGATGCTAGAAAGCTCAAGAAAAATGAGATCAGGTTGGACATGGTAGCATATGCCTGTAATCCCAGCTACTGGGGAGGCTGAGGCAGGAGTATCACAAGCTCAAAGCCAGCTTGGGCAACTTGGCAAGACCCTGTCTCAAAAAATATATATCTATATCTATCTATCTATATATAGATAGATAGATATAGATAGATAGATAGATATTCTTTTTGTAAAATGAAAAAGGGCTGGGGATATATTTCAATGGTAGAGTACTTGCCTAGCATATGTGAGGCGCTGAGTTCAGTCTCCAGTACTACAAAAAAAGAAGGGGGGGAGGGAAGGAGGGAGGGAGAGAGGGAAAAGTGAGAGCCTCAGAGAGTCTGTTGTGGGCTGAGTTTTCACTTGTTTCTTCTTTTTCTCCAAAGTCTCTTTACTTTTCAGGACCTTTCATTTCCAACTTGCTCTTTCATCTCCTTTTGGCAAATGGTGCCAAGAAACCTTGTTCAGGCTACAGTGGGCTTCAAAGTTCCCGGCCTAGGTATATAGAGGACCCATACCCTGGAAAAACAATGACTCTACCAACCTCAGGGTAGTAGTTGTAGGAGTTAGAGGGCCACAGTCAGAGTTATTTCTTCACCCTTCTCTTGCCTCCTTTTTTCCTTCTGTAGTACAGAGCTGTGAAGAGGTGTGGCAGTCAGGTAACACTACCAGAAATCTCAGAATACAGACGGTTGGTATGGAAGAGCCTATTTCAGGCCTAACATATCACTGGAACATAGGGAAGCATTGGTCTGCTACACTGAGTCCTTTGAAGTGACCCAACTATGAGGAATAGAACCAGGATAGCCAGATGGGACAGATTGAAGTGTAATGAGATAATTAAATAATCTCTTAGATCTCTTGCTCTTTTCTCTGGACCTATTATAATTCACTATGTAAATCCGATCTCTCTGTCTCTCTCTCTTTCTTCCTCTCCCTCTCCCACCCCTCACTTCAGGGTGTTCCAAATTGAAAGTTAAGAGAACAATGGTCAAAGTAAATCCTATAATCAAACTAAAAGCTCAGCTTTCTTTCTCCCTTTTCCTGCTGAGCTTGTCCTTTCCTGTTCACTGAGATAATCCTCTTCTTTCCTTGGTTTTGAGGAGAGGATTCAGAGAAGGTCTAGAAATTATTTTTATTGGTGATATTATCATGCTAGTGCCAAGAAAATTAAAATTTTAAAACTGGCTTAAAGGAGATTGAATTGAGAAAGGCAGAGAGCCCCTGTTTTTCCCATTTCTGCTCAGGTAGTGCCAATCAGTAAGAGGCCACTAGCAATACCCCTTTGAAAGGAAGAGAGAGTATCTCTTTGATACTCTCTATGGTGGAGCTGGGGTGTCAGGCTGCTGCAGCCCGAACGGGGTGAGTAAAGGGGGGTGGACTATGGAGATGAGCTTATTGCACAGAGCTCTACTTGTTATAGATCTTGTCCAGATGGGCCAACTGCACAAATCTGCCCTGTTGGAAGTCTCAAGAACAATGCCCTGGAGACAGCTACATAACTGAGCAATAGAGCCTGCCCAACTGGGACTCGGATCAGGGCATCAGCTGGTGCTGGGAACCAAAGAAGGCAAAGTACCAGCCAACATAATAGCCAAAGGAACTCACAAAGCTACTCAGAGGCAATGCCAGGTGGAAGGTACGATACCTCCCATCAGAGCCCCTAGGTAGGAAAGGGTGATACATAGTGTCAGAATCAGGTATAATTGGCTTTCATTTTTCTTACCCTTGCCACATACATACAGGAGCAAGGGGAGTGCTAGGTCTCACTGAGGGCCTCTGACATAAAGCAATACATTCAATCACAGAATTCTTAAACTTAGACCTTTCTTACCACAGTGAATTGGCAAGAGGTGATATGAGAGGCTCGTTTGAAGATAACTTCCATTTATCATCATTCTTATAGTACTTAGCCCCCCAGAGACCCACAGTATTTCCTGCCTGAATCATATCTGGAATGATTTTAAGATTTAAAACAGCATTTTTAAAAGGGAAAAAACTCCCTACATAAAGTGTTACAAGTGTTTTCATTAATTTGTTATTAATATTTAATGTTGGGCCGGTGAGATGGCTCAGTGGCGTAAGCGCCTGCCTTGCAAGCGCGAGGGCCAGAGTTCGACTCCCGGATCCCACATACGAAAAAGGGGCCGGTGATATCGCTCAGCGGCACGGGTGCCTGTTGGCGCGCGAGGTCCTGAGGTCGACCCCCTGGTACCCACAAAAAAAATATTTAATGTGAGTTACATATTTTATACATGTTTATCCAGAGAAAGGGCTTTATTTCTTTGGTTGTTAAGGCGATCAGCAGCTCCATATTCCTTCAGCTTGCTCTGCTCTTTGGAAAACCAGTGTTCTCTCTTCCTGTTTCCCCTTAATATACTAGCAGAGCCTCTTGTCCTCCTAAAATTTACAGGCAAAGCAAAAACAGCTTTCTCTGTGGAAGAAGAGTAGTGAATAAAATTTATTCCTTTAACTTTCTCCCATAAGCATTTTCCTTACCTATCACCAAAAAGCAGACCCTCTTCTATTTAAAATGTTAAGTTGATTTAAAGTTATTTTTTCTTTTCACCAAGCAATGGTAATATCTAAACTTTTTCCAGAATCTGGGAATCTTTATATAAGCCCTCACTTGCCTCTCTCCACTTTCAATTTATTATTATCAGTAATGTATTTATTATTCTTATCTCATCATTTCCAGCTACCAAAGTCTTACATTTGACTTCACTATATTGGGTTTAATGACCTCCTTAGACCTCTGTTGATGTCAACAAATCAGTCAAACATGGGAACCATTCAGGAATTAGGAAGCCAGGTAGTACTATCATTGGTTCAATGGAAGAAATGTAGTATAACCTCTTTGGGGGAAGGTACTGCATTTTATACAACTTGTTAGCCTACACGGCTTCTGGTATCTAGCAATGCTCAATATATGTATGTAGAATAAAAGCATGACCTCCCAATTGCTTTATCATATACCACATTTCTGTTCATTTCTTTACATTAGTTTTTTGATTGCAGAAAAACAGAGCTAGAATGGAGCTTATAAAATCACACAGAATTTACACACACATGCACACACACAAAGCACATGTCTTTGGGTGGAACAGAAACAAAGTTAAGACAGAAAAACTTTGTAAATTGCATCACTGAATTAAGAATCATACTGTTCTGATTAAAGATTAATAATAATCCATATATGAAGACTAGTATCAAGCTTATTTCAAAAACCAATCACCAGATGAAAACTGGTAGTGACAAGTGTGTACAGTAGTGGAGATTTTAGGATTTTAGCAGTACAACCATCTGCCACTCACCCCTACTCCACACACTGTTCCTGCTGGAAAGACAGTCCTCTGTGAAGGGACAACAAGTAAGCTGTTCTTCCCAGCCTGACACTCTTTTCTATAACACACTTCAAAACTAGAATAATGTTTATATTATGCAAATATAGGCTGATGGTATCAGAACAGTTTGCTAGAAAACTTAAGCAGGAGGAAGAAGGGTATCTGAGCCACGGCACCCTCACATTCTCTCCATGAAAGAATGATGAAGTCTGCTGTCAAGAAGCCACTTGAAGAAGTCATATAAGAATTCAACAATTGCCACCTCTCCTGGGTAGCTCTGTTTTTTTTGCAGCCTCTGCTTTCACTATGAGGCTTTCTACAAATCCCATGGTGTATTATACTGGGTGGTGCATTACAACAGAAGTATATGCTTTCAGTATCAATTCCCTAAAGTAAGGGCAAATTCTTACCAGCACCTAAATTCAGGAAGTATGTTGCCTTCCAGATCTGGATCTGGAAAAATAGACACATATTATCTATTTTATAGCTTCAGTTCATAACTATGTTGATTAAGTGTGGAGGCTTTGGTACCAGACAGAGCCTGTGTTTGAATTACAATTCTAGCACTTATGAGATATAGGTTCTTGGAAAAATTACTTCACCTCCTGCAAGAGCCTGTTTCCTTGTTCAAAGGGCCAGTTGAAGGCTCAAAGATCCAGCATGCAATAACTCTGCAGCCTTAAGTACATTATTAAACTCTTCCATGCTTCAGTTTTCACATCTGTTAAATGAAAGTAATAACAGACCCTACCTCAAAGGTTAGCTGTGTGAAATAAATTGCAAGATTATCTACAGTTATGCCTCGGTTCATGAATACTTCTGTTTGCAAACAATGTGGTTTGCAAACAAAAGTGTTCCAAAAATTTGCTCCCATTTGCAAATTCCACATTGGGTGACAAATATGACCATGGCCATCTTCCCATCTTTCCCAAAATCATAAAACAAATTAAATTTGTAAGCAGAGGTATACTGTAGTTGTCTTTTGAACACACACATATACTATATATGAGTTTTGAACATGTATATAAAACTAGTTTGAGGCCAGGGATTATAATGTATTTATCTTGTATAACAAGCCCATAGCATGAAATAAATTAGTGTTTGCCACATACTTTTTAAAGTAATGAGCACTGTAGATCTTCAAAAATTTTTTTCAACCACCCAGTTGCAGTGCTAGTTCTCATCAACTATAGTTTCTTTGGAAAGGATGTGTCATGAAGGGCCATACAATCTAGGTGACTTTGTACTTTTTCTTTTTGCAAAGCATTTAATTGCCATGTCCTCCTCAGAACAACCTTTGAGATAAGATAATCACAGATTCATGTAAGAAGTGAAGAAATGAGGTTCAGAGAGGTTAAGTGACTTACCCAAGTCTCACAACAGAAGCAAATTCCAGGTTATAAAGATAGCCCTGACTATCAGTAGAGCAAGAATGCTTGGGATCATGGTCATAATAACACATTTACTATCTTTACTGTGTTTAATACTCACCATTCTTCCCACACAGAGAAACAAAAAGTTAGCTCTATTAGAAAACTAATGTCTTGTGGGATTTCCCATAAGACAACTGGCTCAGTAGATCAAAATGTCTTAGAATTCTAAAAACTGGCACAACAGAAATGGAAGGGCCTGCTCAGATCATTTAATCCTGTCTCTTCATCAGACAACATAGGAATATTGAAGGTTTAATGAGGCAAAGCCGAGATCCTAACTGTAAGCCCCTTTTTTCTCAACTTAGTTGAAACTGTGAAAGAATAAAATAGAAAGTAAAATATTCGAGTGGCCCATCGTTTATTAGCCACAGAGTCTCACTTCTGGGACTACTCTGACTCACAGAATGCAACAGATTCATGCATAAGGTAGTTTGCAACAGAGGAAATTGTTCCTGCGTTGACCCCTGCCTTGCTCATCACTGATCGATACCCATATAGATGTTTACAGTTCCCACAGACAAGGGGATAACACAAGCCTTGGCAACAGTTAGGATAATACTACAGATGTAAGAAAGCCATGCTGAGCTCCAATTCTAGAAATTCAGGGTTTTCCTTACCAAAATTTCTTTATGAATTTATGAATTCCTTAGATTTATACTTATTTTAGCTTTGCATAGTAGAAACATAAACTGTTATAATCATTTGGTTGGCCTAAGTTTCAGGGCAGTCCTTTAAGGAAGGAGACAATGTAGTTTCTCCTTAATATATCATTATCCTTCTCTGAAATGTACTTCATTGATTTTGGCTTTGGTCTTGTTTTGTTTAACTTGATTTATTTTGAAATTAACCCTTCTTGTCCCATCTCACTAGGATTTCAAATTCCAGGTTTATGCACCCTCTTCATCCAAGGTCACGTAACAGAAAAAAATGAATTATGGAAATTAATCTCATTCTTTTCTATATGCTACTTACATGGTTCTCCTTCCTAATATCCTCATGGTGGAGTCATGTTCAGGATAAAGGATTCAAGGGAGAGAGAGAGAGAAGGTCAAAACTAATGAAACATATCTTCAAAGCATCACAGATACCATGTCTGATGTTATTCTTCAACCAATAGATACCCAGTTACTAATGTAGGTACAAATAGTATCTATTTTTTCACTTTATCCTTCCTTGAAGCAAGGAAGCAAGGGGAGTGTGTCAGGGATGCATGTGCACCCCTCTCTGACATCTTATTTTGCTAGCTTCCCAGCCAACTGAAACCTAAATCAAAGATGAAAAGAAACCGAGCCTCTGACACTAACATGTACCCTAGTATGAGGACTATGCTCTCTCTTTGAAAGATTTCTTGGAGCTACATTATAGTTTCAGCCCTCCTCTGGGATGTAGGGCAGCTGCTCTATTTTATTGGGAAATCTGATTCCTTTTCCTGTCATTCCTTTAGTTTCTCCACCCTGCTTTACATAAGACATACACCTTGGTGGCCTATTTGCATTACTAATACCAGTCTAGTAAGGTTAAGGGATGTCAACTCCCTGCAACTCCCTTTCAAATATTCTCTACCCTGCCATTTAACCTCTACATGGAAGAGGAAAAAGTCTGGTGAGATTGGCATAAGTATCTGTTCCTTGAGTCTGACTGAGTCACCCATTTTACAGAGGGTCTACCCCTAAAATTGAGGTTCTTTGCAGGCTCTAATACCCAGAAAATTCTCCTTCATTGAGCCAATGTAAAGTAAAGTCCTTCACCAGAAATTTGAAGCTATCAAGTGAGTGATGAGTATAAAAGGTTCATTCAATTGTGAGCACCGTTTAAGCAGGGAAAAGTATTGTTCTTGGAACAATGGAGATGGGCCAGCTGAATGAACAAATGCACATGTGGAAGTAAATACATTTGACCATACTGCCAAGTCTCTCAGGTTAAGAGGACCAATAAGATTTTTGTGCTTTTTGGAGCACAAGAGTAACAGTGAGGGAGTGAACATGAGTCTATAAGAGTTTGGGGTAAGCTGAGGTTGGTGTTTTCTGTGTTTTGTTTCATTGTTTTTTATTTTGTTTTGGTTTTTAAAATCCAGTGTTCTCTGAGGGTCTGGAGGTCTAGCTCAGTGGTACAGCACTTGCCTAGCATGTACAAGAACCTGGGTTTGATCCCCAGAACCACCAAAAAATATTTTTTAAAAAGTCAATGATCGCTCATGATTTTTTCCTCCCATAATTGAAAACGTTTAAAGGTTTCTGTTTGCACATAAGTTTAAGATCTATCCTTTAGGCTGGCTTTCACCTACCAATATCACTTTATCTCCTTTGGACTCATTCACAAATTTTTTTACAGTACCTACTACCAAATGCCATACACTACTAAATACAGGAGAACACAGTGAAAAAGAAACACCTCCTGCCCTCAGAAGGGTTATATTTTGGCAGGGAAGACAAATTTGGACTAAGTTGTTGGAGAATAGTAAAATGGAAAAAAAGTGCAAGTATTATGGAAATAAATATGTAAGAGAAGGACCTGACATAGTTCTGGTGAAAGTTAGTGAAGAGGATATCATAGAAGGCTTTCCTGAGATAGAGACAGTTAAGATGTGACCTGAAGAAAAAGTAAGAGGGAAAGGAACAGAAAGACCAGTAAGACAAAGGAAAAAGGAGGTACGAGGGTTAGGAAAATTTCAAAGGAACAGATTTGCATTTTGCCAAAAAGAAAATCTGACTGCATTGTAGAGAACAAATTGCAGAGAAAAAAAGAGTAGGTCATCAGGTGAAAATTGTGGTGTTTTACAAAGGGGAAAGTAGTAGGTGCTATGAGAACATAAAGGAAAATACTCAACTTGGTCCTTGGGAACACAGAAGGTCTCCCTAAGGAAGTGACATTTAAAGGGAGATTTGAGGCCTGGGTTAGTCATAGTAAGGACTATGAGGGAATGCGAAGTGAAGAGAGTCTCTGGCACACTAATCTGCCTTAGCCAAAGCTGGCCTCATTTTTACTAATTATTTAGTCCTCACCTGGAATGCCTGACACCTTTTATCCCTAGCCAAAGAATAAATGATGCACTAGAGAAGTGGCGGCAAACCTATGGCATGCATGCTGAAGCTGACTGTTCGTTATTATAAGTTCTAAAAGGTTCACCATTGCTGCACTAGAGCCTCTGAAGTACTCATTTAGTAACTCACTATCTGGGAAGCTGACACAAGGAAAGTGGCTTGCTATCCCCATAAGAGATCTACTACTTGCATCCAAAGATCTAAGATCTAAAGTTGACAGCTTCTTCCTACTGGTCACTCCTTCCCATCCCCTTGCAATTCTGCCCTCCCCTTCTATTGTTTCTTCTGTCTCCTAGTTGTCATCCAGGATGAGAAAATGGTCTAGCTGTCCTCAGAGACTTACACCAGCCTGGACTGCTCTGCAGTGCCATGAAGGGCCAGGACTTTTGTTTACAGCTGGGAGCCTGGTGAGGCGGTGAGCACAGCTGACAGCCCCATTCTGGAGCAAACATCAATCATCCTCTGTCCTTTCAGCCAACTTTCACAGACCAGCTCTATTGAAAGCTGGCTGTACCCGCCTGGGTCCCACTGACGTCCCATCTATATCTCTGGCCTGGGAGCAGCTGGGTGAATCTCAGCTTTGTACCTTTTAGGAACTGTTCTTGCTCTCTTTCTCTGTCCTCAATTTTGAACCATTTTGTCTCAACCTCAGGGCCTTCAAAGAACATGTTCTCTGAGGTCTCCATGCCCTAAACAGTGCCCCCATTTCTAACCATATCTGCTCACTCCTGGCAGTGTACAAACACCCCTCGTTTAGTCACATAATAAAAACACAAGAACAGGGTAGTAAAAAACCACATAATTTCAATGTATACTTTATGTAATCTGCCTTTGCGAACTGGTCAGGTTCCATGTCTTTAAAAGTGTGTGTGTGTGTACACATACATGGCTTTTGCTTTTCAGATGTCTTTCCCACTGTTTTAAAAATGGAAAATCAGATGGGACATGATATCTTCCAAGAATACTTGGAAGGTCTTGCTGAGTGTAGTGGCACACTCTTGTAATCCCAGCACTCAGGAGGCTGAAGCAGGAGAATCACCACAAGTTCAAGGCCAGTCTGGGCTACATGGTGAGTTCAACGCCAGCCTGAACTATACAGCAAGATCCTGTCTAAAACAAGAAAAGAATATTCAGAAAGTCTTGAGTAAGGGCCTCTGTCACATATTCTGCTCCCCGGTCACTTCCTTCCTTAGCAGCTGTGCCTTCTTCAGTACTTACCTGGGGTGAACATGAAGCCCCATTATAGTCCTAGTTCTGTCTCTTGTCCCCAGATTCCCTTTGCCTGTGTTTTTTTGCCTACTTGCTAACATGGTTTTCACCCATTAACTGAGTCCTCTTTCTATTCCTAAATGCCAAAGGGATATGAGACACTGCTTTCACTAACAGTAGCTCATTACAGTGATGTTTCCTATGGAATCTGATGAAGGGGGACTGCAGGCAGGAGGGCATTCCCCTTCTGGGAAATCTTATCAGCATTTCTGCCAATGATGCTTTTTAAACCTAAACTTCCCACTTCCCAAATTTGACCTAGTCCATCTCTACCAAAGGGCTCTATTTCACCCAACACTTGGCTAATAAGTATTCTTCTAAAGAGAAACCCACTGGTATTCTTTTCCCCAGGATTGATAAGCATTTTTTTAAATTTTTCTTCTATTTTTAAAGTTGCTTTACAAACATTCAAAGATACACAAATGTAGGAAAAATAGTACAATAAACCCCCATATACCATCATTATGCTTTAATAATTCAGACATAGAAATTTAAGTATTACTGTTGCCCTTTTAAAAAATAATACGACAGTTAACATTTTTTTTTAATATGCGGGTACCGGGAGTCGAACTCAGGACCTCGTGCTTGCCAGGCAGGTGCTTATGCCGCTGAGCTATATCACCGGCCTGACATTTTTAAAAGCCATAATTTTTACCATTTCCAGTGAACTGGGACCATAGGTAGAAGTTATAAGCATAAGTAAACTTACCTCTGGGAAAAGGCTCAAAGCATCCTCTTGAGGCAAAGCTTAGATTATAGGCATCAGCAAACACAGGTGGAAATCAGTCCTCATCTCTTGGTTAATGTGTAACAGGGACAACTTTACATGATGATTCCAAGTGAAGTGTGTCATTCACAAAATCATGAATCTGGAAAGTTGTATGCTAAACTATCAACTCAGAAAGGGGAAAATAAAAGAAAATATACAAGTCTGGCATCCCAGTGTCACCCAAGGACTTCAATAATTAGGTTCAGTTTTTCAGTTTTCAGACACTTGAAATAACCTCTTTCTATCAAATGGATGGGTCAGTCATGGGCAGGGTTTAATTGGAGGGGAGAATTGATACACCTAAAAAGACAAAACTTTTCTATGATCTTTTTCAATTTTTGCTCTGTTATGTACTAGCAAACTAGACTGATCCAGACAAATATTCTGGACTGGTTTTATGAAATTCCTATGAAATGAAGCAAGTATAAACACTTAGTAAGACATCCTCATTATAGAAATACCATTTTTCTTAGCCTTGAAATATTAGGATTTTTAACATTTACATTAAGCAAACACTGTTCTAAAAATATCCAATTTGCTGGTCAGAAAAATTTTTAAAATATCAAATAAACCTTACAATAGGCCCATTTTATCCACCACCCAAAAGCTATGGGAGGACACTAGTGTCTCTCCCCACCCTCTGGAACAGACTAAGTACTACATTCCAGGCCTAGGACAGCTCTTAGCCACAAGGTAAGACAAGGCCAGCAAATAATGTCCGGCAGGTTGCACCCTACACCACAGTACTCAACTAAGAGAGCACAAGTCCAGGCTGAAATTTATTTTCCAACTGCCCTGGTGAGACTGCAGCAGCACAGAGAAAAAAAGTACTGTTCTCATTATCCCACTGGAGTGGACACTTCTCAATAATTTGCCCGCCCCTAGGTGCCAAGTGTTTCTAATTAGCACTAAAGCATTGTATGAGCTAATGGTAGCCTTGCAAATTAACACAGAGTTCTTGGAGCCATTAGGTGTCCTGTGAAGGCAGGGGCCATAGTTTCTATTTGGCTTTGGGCCTTGGAACCAAACAAACCTAAACTATTTTTCCCTTCCAGTTGAAGCAGATTATGAAGACAATGGCTTGGCTGTAAATTCTAAAGAATAACTCACATTTTCAGAGAACTCACTTTAAGTCAGGAATCTGCTGAAGTCTTATCCCACTAGTAAGCATAGATGGCAGGGGAATTTTCACAGCTATTCATATTGAAGGGATAGCATGATATAAGAGGAAAAAGCCTGGGCATTAGAGTCAGAGAGAAGTCTGAATCCTCGCTCTGTCATTTACTTGCTGAGCAACTTGGTGTTAGTTTTCAATGTCTCTGCACTTCAGTGAGGATTTAGAGAGGTAACAGATGTAAAGAGCTGAGCACTTTGCTGCCTGGCACATAGGGAGCACTCACTTCCTATGCCTTTTTCTGCTACCACTCTGACACTAAAACTAATTGACATTATTCATGCCCTTAGCCTTAAAATCTCAGTAAAGCATAAGAATGGGTCTCCTAGACAGAATGTTGGAGTAACAGTCAGGAGATGTGGATTGCTTGTTATAGCACCTTGGGTTAGTTACTCCCCTCTCCTAATTCCATCATTAAAGCAGAACACCCATGGTTCTGATGCTAAAAAGAAAGAGCAAAGGAAATCACTTTTCTTGGGCACCTACCATAAGACATACAATATACTATGCCCTTTAGATACCATATTAGCACCATCTAATATAATTTTTCTGTGATGGTCGGAATGTTCTATACCTGTACTACTAGAGTATCTGCTAGCTATAAGTACTATAGCTGCCAAGCCCTTGAAATGTGGCTGGTACAACTAAGAACTGAATTTTTAAAAATTTACTTAATTTTAATTAAAATTTAAAAGCCACATGTGCTAGAGGCTACTGTGTTGGATAGTGTGGCTCTAAATTGTAAAGCACAAATATGTTTCCATTTAATAAAATATATGGGAACACTGAGGCTTGGAAAAGCTGGAGAACTTGTTGAAAGTCATTTAAATTTCAAAAGGCTTACCAAATTCAAAACAGAGGTCTGGAAAGTTTAGTAGGATAATAGGGTCAGCTATACCAGAATTATCCAAGCTCTATTACTTACAAGTCATACATCCAAACAAAAATAGACTCTATAACTCATGTATAAAATGGTAACCGTCATGTAATTTATGGGCCTATTAGGATTAATTGGTATACAGCAATATACTGTAGCCCATGATATGATCTCAACAAGTCTGTTTCCTCACCACCCTCATTCGCCCATCACACATAAGAGATTCAGACATAAACAAAAAAAGAGAGCTGAAGAGTAGAGAGTATTGGAAAATAAAAAAGCAAAAAGAGAAACACTCATGTGATACTGTATTATAGAATAGAGAAGAGGAAGGGTATGAAAATCAACATGTTACCATTTACTTTGTTTGCTTTTCTACCGTCTTCTTGATACTACAACAGCCAACACAGAGCATGGGATACCTTGAAAGGTACAGGGTTTTGAGGCTCTGAAAAACAAGCCATTATGGTTGAACAAGTAAGTACTAATCCTGGTCCCCATACTTGTTGTTTACATTTGGAAAAATAACTTGATACTTCTGAACATTAGTTCTTAATCTGTACAATGGGACCGATAATATGCTAGGTGTCTCAGAACATATACATCATTTATTATTTTGCTTTACATTCTGTGGCACCCTCTAGTGGTATGTACAAAAATAAGCACTGCATTTCCGCTCTTGAAAACAGTGGTTCTCAAACCTTAGCATGGATTAGATTTACTGGGAATAGTTTGTAGCAACACAGATTGCCAAAACCCACCTAAAGAATTTATGATTCATTAGGTTTGAGGTGGGATCTGAGAATCCGAATTTCTGACAACTTCCCAGGTGATGCTGATGCTTTTGGTCTGTTTGGAAAAACACTGAGAGCTACTACTCTAAAACTTCCTCACCTTCTATGTAGAACTAGGTATGATTGACAACTGAAAGGTTTGCTTTCTATTGTTTGATTTTAATATAGTAGTACCAATATAACAGAATTTTTGTGAAGAAAATAGGGATATTTGTGTGAGGGATTAACACAGCATCTAAAATATAGTAAGCATGCAAAAAGTGAGAATCACAATATAAATTTGCCCAGGATCACAGGGCTAATAAGTGGTGAAATAGGGTTTACAGTGAAGTTTATGACGCTAAAGACACAATAAAGTTTAGCAGTATACTGTAGAAAATAGGGTGCAAATATACATATGTGATAAAAATTTTTATTTTTATTTTTGTGGGTACTGGGGGTCGACCTCAGGACCTCGCGTGCCAGCAGGTGCCCGTGCTGCTGAGCAATATCACTGGCCCTTTTTTCGTATGTGGGTTCTGGGAGTCGAACTGGGGCCCTCGCGCTTGCCAGGCAGGCACTTACGCCACTGAGCCATCTCACCGGCCCGATAAAAATTTTTAATGGAAAGAAAGATCAGTTTTCAGTACCAGGGTCTAACTTTTACCTCTGCATTATCTATCTGTACTGAATGACTAATCATCTTTACTGTATTTTCTTTTGGGGAAATTCTGAGTATTTGAAAAGAAAGTGTATGAAAAAGGGTTAGGATTTTCATCAGTTCAGTATCTAGGGTCATGCATCAAATCTGTGACTATAAAATTCAGGGGAGAAAGAAGAGAGGGATGCTGGGGAATTTTTTTTAAGAAAAGAAGGAAATAAATTAGTAAAAATATTTGAATTGTATTGTTATAGTCTTCCGCCTAATAGGGTTAATTTACAGAAGCTAGTTTTATTTTTCCTTAGGAATGAAAAGATAACATGATCCCCAGATTATCTGGAGTTTGGCAAATGGGGAGGGGGCAAAATGCCTTAATTCCAAGAACACCTAATCCTTTGCAGGGAATGGGCGGCATCTAGTGGTAAATTCAAGATGTATAAACCTCACCCAGAGAACTTTCTGGAAAATTAACAGTGCGTATTTGCAAAGTGCTTGGAGATCAGGACCGAAAGTAAGAGAAGGTCAGCTCCCGCAAAAATCTGGCGAGTCCCTAGAGGAGGGTGAATCTGTATTCTCATTAGAAAATATTTCTGCAAGAACTGGAATGGGGGCGGTGGCTAAAAGGTTAGGACCCTGAAAGCCACCGCCCCCTTAGAATTGCTAATGTGGGAATGAGAAGAGTGGTGGCTCTTAAGCATTGAAGGGCTGTGATTTAGAACAGGATTTTGGCACAGAGGAAAACGTGGAAAGAAAGTATATTTTTAGGGTCTAAAATCAGTAGGAATGCCTAAATATTTCTGACAAAAGTCCTTTATTTCTGTTGTGGTCACTTTGCCTATTTTCCTTTTCGTTAAAAGTTTTCAAACACACAAAAGTGGAAAACAACCAATTTAGAACAGGTATCCTACACACACAAACACACGTATACGCACGCGCGCGCCAGCGCGCACACACACACACACTTTCTCACACAAACACCCTAAAGCTAGGAGCGCACGCCTGCGCACACCCACTATCTCCGGCGCTGCAAGGGCTGGCGCGCGTTTACACTCCAAACCCACGGCCGCGTGAGCTTGCCCGCGCATATACACCCTGGCCCTAACGCCATTAGCCCGCGACACTCACCATTCCCACTCGCACACACATCAAAACCTCCATTGCGCCTTTTTCGTCCTTCTCCGAGAGTTGCGCAACAGCCTTGGGGGCGTGGCCCTAGATTTGACCTCGCGCTTCCCCACTCGCGGGAACCTTAGCTCATTTCCGCCTATCCTATTTCAGCAGGCCACGTAGACACTTCCTTTCCCTGTGGGGGGAGACCCACAAACCCATAATCCCTCCCTGCAGAAGAGAGAGGAAAAAAAAGCCCCTCTGGTCAGGGGAACTCTGGGTCGTGAAAATAGGCCACGTGAAACACTCTGCCCTATAGACTTATGACCCAACGGCAGTCGCGCTTTGGGAGGACGGGCTAAGAATCTAAGAGGACAAACGTCATTGGCCAGAATCTGCAGCAAAGAAGGAAGGTGATTGGTTTGTTGTGGTCCTTAACCATGAAGAAGCAGGTTGCTAGCACCCGCCTTTACTGCGGCGAAGTGTCACTGCTGACGTGGGGGTAGTGATCCAATCATTTGGTTATGGAACATTCTAAAACTCAGAGAAGACGATTGTGATTGGCTGGAGGGTATAAGCCCGCCTCCAGGGTGACGTGTCTGCCTATGGATATCAGTTGCCAGAGAAACCTGGATTTACTATGGCGGTTGGAGGGACGGCAGTGATCACACGTCCTACTGGAAAGAACTGGATTCTCGTTTCAGGTTTCGGGGTGGGGGTGGGGAGAAAGGGTCGATGATTTCCTCTTTTCCTCGGGTGTATAGACAGGATTCGCTTGTGGCTTTACAGTCAGCCAGAGGCGGATTTGTATTCCTGCTCGCCAACGCCCAGCTTGGGCAAGGCTCCTGTTCTTTCTGTGTCTCGGTTTCCATGTTTGTAAAATGGTGATAATAGTATTTACCTCAGAGACGTGTACTGTGTAATAGTACGTATAAGGCACTTAATATGAAACCTGGCTTCTACAGATATTAGCTATTGTTAATGGGGGTAAATGTTCACATAACAGAATGAGAAAAATTATAAATTGCGTAAATACGCTCATTATAGTGCCTTTTTTGTATATCAACTTCCCACGAAGATATTAATGATAAAAATATTAACCGTTACCAGTGAAATAATTTGCAACCTGAGAATCACCTCAAAATAGCGGGGATTGGAATTTCCCCATATTGAAAAGTTAAAAAAAAAAAAAAAAAAGGGAGACGGAGAGCGAGCTGGAGATGAACCACATGCTATGAGTAGGCCCTGCTTGGATCCTGATTCGAACACAGCAACTGTAAAAATCCAAGATGCTTCGGGAAAATTTGAACACGGATTCGATATTTGATGATATTTAAGGAATCGATGTCATTTTTTTTAGACGTTGTAGTGATGTTGTGGTTATGTTTTCAAATTGTCTTTTATTTTGTGGGAATATATGAAATGCTTATGGATTAAATAATGCCTGGAATTGGCTTCAAAATACGCTGATGACTAGGATTTGCTTCAGAATAATTTTAACGGTGGGGAGAAATGGGGAGGGGTGTAAATGAAATAAAATTAGGGCCCTAAAATAATCACCGTTTATGCTGAATGATAGGCAGATGAGGTTCCTTATATTCATCTGTTTCCTTTGGTATATGTTAGAAATTTTCCATAATATAGAAGTCGACTATTTGGTGAGCTTAAAAAATCCGGGGGGGGGGGAGCAGTGGGTGGGGTTACAGATGAAACAAGATGGCCTTCAGTTGGTAATTGTTGAAGCTGGTTGATGGATTCCTGTAGGTTTGTAATACTATTCCCTCTACATTTTTATCCATTTGAAATTATCCTTAATAAAAGTATTTTTCAAAGATTAGATAAGTGTACAATAAAGTAAATCTGAAACTATAGCCACAAGAAAGAAAAAAATACTTGTATATTATTTAGCAGCTCTGGCATCCTTTGTGTGTAATAAAATTGCATTGACCGGTGCAGAAGAAAACCATTATTTCATATCTTTTTATGTTCTTTTCTGTCTTTTTGTTTGACCTTCTAGGTCACCATCAGAAAAACTAAGTTTGGCATACAGTAAGGATCAGGGGATCTGATCCCGATTGCAGAACAATCCTTTACAGAATCTTGGGTAAGTGCCTTCCTCCTCCAGGCCTTATTTCTCAAATGAGATAATACCAAATAACCTTCCTAGCTTGAAGATTAATAAGCTCCTATCTGGGAAAGTACTCTAAATTCTGAGAAGGAAAAGATGGAGCTAAATCCATTGCTGCTTCCAGTATAGAAAATGGATAAACAACAGAGGGCTGTGTAATCCATACAACCCTTAATAAAAAATACTGAAATTGATCCTGTATAGTAGTTCCACAAATCTAAATCTTATGTTTGTTTTCCTTTGAGACATTCCATATGCCGCATAGTTCAGTAATTGAGAGCAAACACTAATGTGCTAAATTTAAATCCTAGCTCTGCCACTTACTGTGTGATCCTGAGTATGACACTTACTTTGTACCTAAGTTTTCTTCTTTCTAAAATAGAATTGATAGTAATAGTAGTTCCTCCTTCGTAGGATCATTGAAGGGGTTACATCTAAAGTACACTGGACAGTGCCTAGCACATATAAGTGTTTGCTTTAATAATTAAGGCTTTATTCATCCTGACACATGCTGTTTTATATAGAATCTGCCAAAAATGTATACACACTTCAGGAAAAGAAAAACTTGTATAAATATTTTAATACTAAATTCATTGAGACATCATGAGATTAATACAAGTTACCTTTAGCCTCTGCAATTACAAGAGGTGCTCAAAGTGGCGTCCTTAGCTTCCAGACATTTATTAGTATGGCAAACTGCTGCTTGGGTAACCTTGGTCATTGAGATTACTGCACATGCATTTTCAGTTTCTTCTCTAAGGGCCAGGAGTTTAGTGGGTTTTCCATGGTATACGACATCCTCTAGGGTCTCCCATATGAGGCTAACACCATCTATTGAAAAAAAATCATACTATTTTTCTTTTCCTGAAGTGTATATACATTTTTTGGTGGACTCTGTACACTTGTACTTCTTTTTGGAATTGTAAAAAAATTAATATTGTTGGTTTTTCTCCTCATTTTCCAGAAGCAGCAGTTACTACTAGAACTGAATTCTGAAATTATGACTTCTGGCTTGTCCTAACAATCTAGAAAGGCTTTAAGTATATTATCATATTTATAAGGAAATTTCCAGGAGCTATAATATTAACGAGCAAATCACACCATATTCAGTCTGCTAATAGTTTTTATATGATTCCTTGTTTTTTCAGACTAAAAAAAAAAATCTGTGAAAAGAAATGCTCCAAGATCTAAAAGAGAAAATTGATAATGTCCAATTCAAGGTTTATTCCAACAAACTGTAGAAATTGTTATTTACACTCATTTGTGACAGACACCTGCTTATACAAAAGATGTTAATATTTGGAGTCTGGATCCCAAATGGCCCGTTGCTTGCCATGAAGAGGTGAAGGAGTTTTTCAGTCTCTTGACAGTGGCATTTTCTCATGGAGCCCCTATATTTTCCTTCTTATTTTTCTCCCTTCTGAAAGCTAGGTTTCAGAGGAAGGCACTTCCCTGGTGGAAGAGAAATGCGAAGGGTAGGCACAAAACCCATTTACATGAGGCCATTTAGAGAATGATTAAGGGCTAAAGGTAGGGAGGTGCACTTTTTGGTCAGTTGTAGCTCAGAGAAAGCACGGGCCGGGATGACCAGAAATAGAGAAGGCCTCAAAGAGGAAAAAGACCTGAACCTCGAAGGATGGGCAAAACCTAGAAAAAGGGAGGGAAACAAGTCTGAGTGGTATACCCACAAAGTATACAATATGCAATGGTGACTAACTGAAAAATCATGATATATGTATCTTATTATAAATTTGTAGTCACATAATTGATATGTACATACAATCTTGTAAGCAGTTTATATTATAGAGTAGGCTCAGTTTTCCTTTTCTTACTACCCTTGGGTATTTTTCTGTCCCTAATCACTGTTCACAGTTTGCTCTATTTCCTTCTAGATTACTAAATTATATACCTGTCTTTAAAATAATGTTTTGTGTTTTTCTGTGTACAAATATGCTATCACTATAGGCAATGTTTGCAACTGGCTGTTTTTATTTAACAAATTGCCTTCAATATCTTTGTGTCCATTCATAAAATTCTGATTTCTTTCACAGTGACATTGTTTTAACTAGCAAGATAGTCCACATTACTACATTTTATTTTGCCAAATCACAATTAGTATCCTTTTAGGTTGACTCCAATGTTTTGCTACTTCAAATAATACTGCATCAAACGTCCTTGGTACCCATTATAAGTTTCACTCTAGGCCAACATTTATGCTGTTAAACTGTTGTGCTTAAACTAATGGGATACTAGAGTAAGAATATTTAGACATACCACTGTGGCAGAACAAATGGCTTAGAGATACAATGGTGAGACCTTTAAAAATTAAATAACCAGAAATCTTTGGGAAGAATACTACTTTAAAAGGCATAACTCTGGGAATTTGGAACAGTATAGAATAACATTTCAAATTACTGAGGAAAGAATGGACTTTTCAGTAATGAATATTAGGAAAAGATTGTTAGAAATTTGGGGAAAACTATAAAAATATCAAGAAATAATGTAGGAAGTCACTCTTACATTATTGGTTTAGAAGCATTTTCTCTAAGCATGACATAAAGCCAAAGGTCACAAAGGAAAAAAATTGACAGATTTGTGTGTGATGTTATGATTTGCATATATATATATACACACACACAGTATACATAGTAAGGCACCAATGAACACACTTAAAATATTTTCAACAAACAAAATCGAGCAGCAGCAAACAACCAAGTAGAAAATGAATTATTAGAAATCAAGCAATAGCAAACAACCAAGTAGAAAAGGGAACAAAAATGTAAGAAAAAGATACATGACCTATACATATGAAATGATGCTCAGTATTATACAAATTCAAGTGAAAATATCTTACTGCATGTTAAAATGACCAAAGCTTTTATTTCATAAAAATGTTTGGGGCTTTGAGTACAGCACAGTGGTAAGAGTGCTTGGCTAGCATCTGTGAGGCCCTTGGTTTCAATCACAAGTACCACACACATAACAGAAAAATATCTAGTGTTGCTGAAGGTGTGGAATAATAAACATCCATGTTTTTGCTGGGAGTACAAATTAAAAAGTTCTTTCTGAGGTGAATCTGGCTCTATCTCATCAGAGTTGTAAATATACAAATCCTTTTACTGAATATTTCCTCTCACAATATATCCTTCAGAGATACTTACCTAATGCTCTAATGTAGCTGTTCATTGATGTCTGTCACAGTATGTAATAAACATTTGGAACATGAGGATAGTTAAATTATGGTACATATGCAATTATGGAATGAGAGGTAGATATTTAAAAGTAGAGTTAAGTATGTATTGAAATGTAAAAGCACCCATGAGGTGAGAAAAGCATGGTGCAGAGCAATAGGCATCTCAATTTTGTAAAAGTAAATTAAATTAAATGAACGTTATATATTCCTATGCATATATATATATATCATACACATTGAATTTTAAAGTTATGTGAAGGTATATAAAGAAGTTATGCACACTACACGGTATTTCTCTGATTGGGAGATGGTAAAGAATGCTGAGATGTTTACATAGCTTGGTATAAATAAGTAATGCCATAAAATGTAATTACTTGGGAGATAATATAGATAACTTTATAGGTCATAGTCTTAAAAATAAATTTTAGATTAATTAAAATATTTTAAAAATTCTATGAGGCTGGGGATGTAACTCAGTGGTAGAACACTTGCCTAGCACGTGCAAGGCCCTGGGCTCAGTCCCCAGCAACAAAAAAAGTAAAGTATAAAACAAATCTAGAAAAAATATATCAGTTTGTTTTAATTTTTTAGCTTAAACATGGAAGGGAAAACCGTGTATCTTATATAAAACTAAAAATCTGACCACAAGACACTAAAAGAACACCCTAGGGAAAAATATTTACCAGAACCATTTAAAGAACTGTGTTAAACTCACTGGGAACAATTTCAAAGGGCAGAAGTATAAATGTACAGAAGACACATTTTTAAATGTTAAGACACAGCTAATGTAACTGAAGGCTGGGGATGTAGCTCAGTGGTAGAGCACTTACCTAGCATGTGTGAGGCTGTCACTTAATCCTCAGTACCATCCTCCAGTAAATACGAGTGAACAATTAAGCCCATTTCCTTAGCTAATTCACAAATGTTGAAATGATTGTATCAGAGTGTGGGGTATAGTCAACATTTTATCTACTACTTCTAAAATTCTTAAGTGGCGCAACTTTGGGAAGTAATTTGGCAATATATTAAGAGATTTAAGTGTTGTACCTCCAGCTTGGGGTGTAGTTCAGTGATAAAGCTCTTGCAGGAGGCCTGGAGTTTGATCCCGAGTACCTTGACCTACTAAATCTGCTTCCTAAAGAACTAATAGGAAATATGGCCAAAAAATGCTTGTATGAAATACTTTAGTGATTTGCAGAATAAATATGTAAGATAGTACAAGGTACAGTGGTACCTCAGTTCACAAACTTAATTCTTTCCATGATTCTGGTTACAAACTGAATTGCATGAGAACCAAATCAAATTCAATGGTTAGGTTCAAGTTGACCTTATGGTGAAATTTGATTTTCCAGAGAGGGAGTAACAGTAGATTAAGTATACCCATTTGATGGAATAGCAATTCATATGTCAGAACTTCCATGTTACAACCTTAATATGGGATAATTACTAGTTACAGTAACTTTTTAAAAAAAAGATGTAGGGTTTAATAGCATAAACTCACCTCTGTTTAGATGTATATTTAACTATTATGAGATTAAAGGTAGAAAAGTTAAGGCAAACATACAAATGTGTTTTCCCAGTTTCTGGCTTACCTGAGAGCTGACCAATAGGGAACAGCTGGGAAAGTAGTGACTGTCAGCCTTGATTTGTGAGCCTACTTTCTTCATATGTTGAATTACATCCCTGTATTTGACTCATGCCTACCAGGAACCTAAGAGTTGCTACAAAAGATGCAAAATAGGTATAGCACAAGTCCTTTGGCAAATTGAAATAAACAATAGTTCCATAAGCAAAGCTAACACGTGAAACGCAGAATACTGTAAGGTACATTTGGTATTGGAGATGGGAAAGAAATGCACTTGAATAAGTTAGCAAAGACTTAAAGAGAGGAGATAGAACTTTCATAATATTTAAATGGAGAGACAAGTCTATTTGGAGCAAGAAGTACACTGAATAAACATCAGCCTGAAATTTGAGAAACTGGCAGATTCAAAGTTTTAATAGCTTGAAAATGGGTAAAGAATGTACATAGTATCATGGAATCATGCTGTAGTTTTAAGCCTCTGGGAAGAAAAGTACAAAATGGAGTGACAGTACCAAAGCTGTCCATGAACTTGTATTACAACTAGGAGCCAGCCGTCAAAAGGAAGGGACTTTCAGCTGGGAGTGGTGGTGTACCTCTGTAATCCCTGCACTTTGGAAGGCTGAGGCAGGAGGATCAAAAATTGAATCCCAGCCTGGGCAACTTAGTGACTTATGGAGACCCTGTTTCAAAAAAAAAGCTGAGGATGTAGTTCAGTGCAAAGGCCCTGGGTTCAATTCCCAGTACTACAGCGGGAGGAGAGATATCTGGCCCCTAACTCCTGGGTAGTAGTGGTTGTTTAAAAAATAGGATGCTCTGAGGGCCTGGGATATGGCTCAGCAGCACAGAGCCTGCCTGGCAAGCACAAGGTCCTGAGTTTGATTCCCGGTACAAAACAAACAAACAAAAAAAACAAGAATAGGATGCTCAAATGAAAATGAAAGTTACGGAGACAAAACTTAGGAAATCTTCCTGGCTTTATTAGCCAAACAACTGTTGGCTAATGCTGCAGGTATATTTTTGTAGCCATTGCAGACATTGGATTCAACATAGTAATTTACATCAATTATAGAAGAACTTTTAGAGGATGAACTTTTTTTGTAGTTTTCTTACATGTGAATATGTGCAGTCAGTACCACAGATGTACAGTAAGTTAAGCTGTCATTCTCAACTTACTGGGTAAGGAATTGCTGATGAACATTGTGGCTTCCAAAATAATCCTTACCTAGCCCATCATTATTTTTATGTGTTTTACAGAGTTTGGTTTGTAATAAGTAATCTAGGTGGTATTTTAACTACTATCTATTGTGTAGAGCCTCTGCACTATATGACCCCCAAGGTGGGCTTTCTGGATTTTGCTCATATTACGTTCTCTGATAACTTCAAACACTTTATCCTGTCTGTTCCAGTTGCAGTGAATTCCTTTATAAAAATTTTTAAAATAACATTTTGTAAGAATGATGGCTTAAAATAGAATGTCATGATACTGTCCACTGTTAACACTATCTGAACCTTCATAGGATGTATCTATATCCCTTTCAGCCAGAAGGTTTCTGATCCTGCAGGGTCAGTCTATACTCATAGATGCTATGCAGGCTGATGTTGCCCTTTACTGTCTGCTCAGAGCTTTGTGCCCTTTCATTTGTAGGATACTGTTTGCTCAGTGAAACTAAGTATTACTAGCACCTAGGCCTCTTCCCCAAAACACCCCTGATTCAAGGCCCCCATTTTCAAGCATGTCTTTATTTTGCAGTACTGGGGATTGAACCCAGGGTCTTCATGCTGAACTACACCCCCAACCCGTTTTTTTTTTTTTTTTTTTTTGAGACAGGGTTTCATTAAGTCAGACAGGCTGGGATTGAACTTGGAATCTTCCTACCTCAGCCTCCTAGAGTGTTGAGGTTACAGCCAGATGGTACCACTCCCATCTTCAAGAGTATCTTGACTCTGATTGCCTCCTTGGGGCTTGTCTGAGACCTTCCCATGCAGTCTTGAAGGATAGTGATTGGTGGGCTGCTTTGGGTGAAACTTGGAGAAACCTAGCTTAAGGCTAGTTTATCATTCCTTTCTCAGAGTTTACCCAGAATTTAACATGCTGGAATTTATTTAGCTCAATTTCCCTATACACAAACATGTTTAAAACACAAATGAGATCACACTATTGATAAGGAGTGTTTTTGAGACATGCTTAATCCTATTTGGGTTATCTGTTCCTTTGAGATCTTACTGTATGCAGTATTAATGAAACCTACCCATTTGTCTAATGACATTGAACATCTTTCTTTGTCAATACATAGACCTCAACTTATTTGAATGTTATATAGTGTGCATACATAATTTATATTACCATGTTCCTATTAAAGAATGCTCAGCTTCCAATTCTTCAGTATTACAAACACCACTGCAGAAAATATCTTTATGTCTATGTTTACATGTTCAGGTATCCCTGTGAAGTATTGTGCTATCTTTTCACATCAAATTTATGAAATTCTTAAAAGAGCCTATGAAGTCTAGAAATAATTTGCCTCTGGGCCTGGTGGCACATGCCTGAAACCTTAGCACTCTGGGAGGCTGAGGCAGGAGGATCCCCAAGTTTGAGCCCAGCTTAAAGAACTTAATGAGACCCTATCTCAAAATTTAAAAAAAGGCTGGAGATGTAGCTCAGTGCTAAAGTCCTGGGTTCAATAGTCAGCACTGCAAAAAGTTGCCGTAATCGTAGATGAGAAGAGGCTAAGAGTGCACAAGGTCTGATAGCTCATCACTGGGAGACTAATTGGAGTAAAGGTCTGACAAAAAGGACTCTTGTATTTTCTTTCATGGCTCTATTATAAACCATGTAATTTTTTTCTTTGGTGGTTTTACTAAAGTTCTTCATTGCAGATACCTGCTTTTCTTTCTAGGTTGTGTCTCCCACTTCATCCTACCAGCCCATCCCTGAAGACCTGTAAGATTCCATTTGGGAAATTACTAGCAGTTCTTGGAAGGGAAAGAAGATTGTGTAAGTCAAAGGAATTGTTTCTTGTCACATCATAAGAATAATAGGCTATTTTTGCATCCTTATCTTACTAGCTCTCCCTGCTTCATTTTTTTCAGTGTGGACTATCTCTTAGAAACTCAGCTTGTTTGATTTCCACAATAACATTCTCCTGGGCCGGGGATATAGCTCAGCGGCACAGCGCCTGCCTGGCAAGCGCGAGGTCGTGAGTTCGATTCTCGGTACCAAAACAAAACAAAAAAAATAACATTCTCCTTATTCTTCAGTGGCTACTCTTAGCATATTTGTTTTGTTTGTGGTCTTTCTTTCTCACCCTTTAAATATCTTTCTTTCTTAGGTTTTCCAGAATTCCAAACTTCAAAATTCTGCCTCCGTTCTCCCTGTATGATTTCATTGGCTCTCACAGTTTCCATTACCTGCTGTATAATAATGATTCTTAGATCTCCATTTCTAGATCTGACCTCTCACCTGAGCTTTTAAAATCGTATGTTTAACTGTACAGCTTACATGCAATAAGTCCAATACTAAACTTTCCCCTCTAATCAGTTTCCTTTTGCAAATGCCACCTCATTTGGTAATGATACTAAAGAGCTGATCACCATCCTCAAAACTTGAGGGCTATCACTGACTTCTCCCTCACCAATTTTTTTACCTCCTCCAGCAAGCAGTTATTGAAAGTGGTGTCATAATTGTCACTTTAGATGTTTGAATCCCTAATGCCTACCATAGTATTTGTCCAAAAGCAGATATGTAGTAATGTATGATGACTAACTGAATAGGTTAATGAAAGGATAAATTACTTTTGTTCCTTCATTGCTGCTGATTCAAGCTAGCTCTTAAAATCCATGCTTTTATTAATTCATATTATCCTGGCTTGAAATTATAGACACATTGAATAATTTTCCATGTCATTACTTCTCCTTCTCCTTTAGTTACTGTATTCTTCCATATAAGTTCATTATCTTTCACTATCATCACCCTAGTTCAGGCCTATCTCAACTTTTATACACAAACCTTTATTGTTACTCATTTTGCCTCCTGTCAACTAAATTAATCTCTGTATTTCTTTCAAATTGTCATTCCTCCTGTTCCAAAGTCTTCAATTTAAATTCCACTGCCTTTTTTTTTCCAGCACTGGGGATTGAATCCAGGGCCTTCGCACTGAGCTACATTCCTAGCCCGTTTTACATTGTTTATTTTCAGAAGAGTCTTGCTAAGTTACTAAACTGCCCGCACTGGGCTAGAACTTGATGATCCTCCTTCCTCAGCCTCCCAGAGTGCTGGGATTACATGCATGTTCACACTGCCCAAGTTCCACTGCCTCCTATGGTTTCTTTTCTATTTAAGTCCTTTTTTCTCTAAAATTAAGAGTCTTTTAAGTGGCATCAAAAAACTAACTTATGGGCCGGTGAGATGGCTCAGTGGCTTAAGCGCCTGCCTGGCAAGCGCGAGGTCCTGAGTTCGACTCCCGGAACCCACATACGAAAAAAGGGCCGGTGATATTGCTCAGCGGCACAGGCGTCTCCTGGCGCGCGAGGTCCTGAGTTCGACTCCCGGTACCCACAAAAAAAAAAAAAACTAACTTATGGGCATGTCTGATGAATAGTTGGGTGGGATGCAGGTGGTTGTGAGGATCAGAGGAGGGAGGAGGTAGAAAGTTACATGTTCCTGAAATAGGATTTGAAATCCAATTTCTAAGAGAGTTAATATGTATTGTGTTCTCATGGACCTTATGTAGTGTAAAGTTTGCCATAGAAAACAACCAAGTAAAATACTTTATATATTACAGTGGTTGGAATAAAAACAGGGTTGAATGAGTTCCAGAAAGCAGGGTTCTCAAACTCGTGGACAGCAATCTGCAGAAGAAGACAACTTCAAAAAGCCATCCCGAAGCAATATGCAGAGAAGTAAGATGAGAGGGGCCTCCTCAGGAAAGAAGACAGCTGGTCCGCAGCCAAAGAATCTTGAGCCAGCTCTTCCAGGAAGATGGGGGGGTCGCTCTGTGGAGAACCCTCCTTCAGGATCTGTGAGGAAGACAAGAAAGAACAAACAGAAGACTCCTGGGAATGGAGATGGTGGCAGTACCAGTGAAGCACCCCAGCCCCCTCGGAAGAAAAGGGCCCGGGCAGACCCCACTGTTGAAAGCGAGGAGGCATTTAAGAATAGAATGGAAGTTAAAGTGAAGATTCCTGAAGAATTAAAACCATGGCTTGTTGAGGACTGGGACTTAGTGACCAGGCAGAAGCAGCTCTTTCAACTTCCTGCTAAGAAAAATGTAGATGCCATTCTGGAAGAGTATGCAAATTGTAAGAAATCACAGGGAAATGTTGATAATAAGGAGTATGCAGTTAATGAAGTTGTGGCAGGAATAAAAGAGTATTTCAATGTGATGTTGGGCACTCAGCTGCTCTACAAATTTGAGAGGCCCCAGTATGCTGAAATCCTCTTGGCTCACCCTGATGCGCCAATGTCCCAGGTTTATGGAGCGCCACACCTATTGAGATTATTTGTAAGAATAGGAGCGATGTTGGCCTATACACCCCTTGATGAGAAGAGCCTTGCATTGTTGTTGGGGTATTTGCATGATTTTCTAAAGTATCTGGCAAAGAATTCTGCATCACTGTTTACTGCCAGTGATTACAAAGTGGCTTCTGCTGACTACCATCGCAAAGCCCTGTGAGGGTCTACTGACCACTCACTGTTAATGTCTGGTATCTGTAAACACTTTTCTGTTCTTAGTCTTTTACTTGTATAATTAATGTTCTTTAAAATTGTCAATGTATAACAGGGCTTATGTTTCAGTTTGTTTTCTGTTCTGTTTTAAACAGAAAATAAAAGGAGTATGAACTCCTTTTCCTCATTTCAAAGTTGCTACCAGTGTATGCAGTAATTAGACAAAGAAAAAACATTCAGTAGACCATTTTATTGCCTAGTTGACAACATTGCTTAAATGCTGGTGGTTCTATCCCTTTGACACTACACAATTTTCTAATATGTGTTAAATGCTATGTGACAAAACGCCCTGATTCCTAGTGCCAAAGGTTCAACTTAATGTATATACCAGAAAACCAATACATTTGTGCTCTTTTTTTTTTTTATGGTGCCTGAATGAAGTAAAACAGCCCATCCTCTGCAAATCCACCTATGTTGTTCCTTAGGCATTCTATGGCTCAAATTTTTGAAGGATGGTGGTTTGTTTCATGGTTTTGCTCAAATTGTTGAAGGATGGTGGTTTGTTTCATGGTTTTTGTATTTGAGTCTAATGCACGTTCTAACATGATAGAGGCAATGCATTATTGTGTAGACACAGTTTTCTGGCAAAGTTGATATTTTAGGAATTGTATTTCAGATCTTAAATAAAATTTGTTTCTAAATTTCAAAGCAAGAAATTTTGCAGTGTGCCTTTAATGTTCCTGAAACTGACAAACTCAGCAGGCTCAGGAAAAATATGGGTAGTAACACAGAAGAGTTGTGACTCCCAAGTGAAAAAAATTTCTTTTCTTGCTGGGAGTGGCAGCCATGAGTGTACCCTTTTGGGCCTCAGTGTGGCCTCTCGGGGTGGATTGCTTATTAGTGCTCCTTATGTGAACTAGTTTTTTCCTTATGCTTCTTACCCCATGAGTC
Source organism: Erethizon dorsatum (assembly GCA_028451465.1). NCBI lineage: Eukaryota > Metazoa > Chordata > Mammalia > Rodentia > Erethizontidae > Erethizon > Erethizon dorsatum. The sequence continues at coordinate 89,132,975 of CM051842.1, read as the reverse complement.
TGGCTAGTATCATGGGACATTTAATGGGTACTCCAGCAGGCAGAGTTTTGCTCTTTCCACCAAAGAAAGCATGGGTAACCAGCCACCTTAGGTATTATATCTATCAAAAATACTTGTAGATTTTTAGCCAAGAATGGTAGACTTCCCTAGTTCCAGCACAAATATCATTTTCCCTCTGTTTTTATAATCCTTTGGATGCAGCACTGGGAATTTTAAGTAGAGGATCTATGGAGGGGCGGTGGGGGAGGGATACGTGGAGAAAAGAGTAGTGTTGGATGCCATTGCTTATAAATCCGTCTTAACATGGAAATTACCCAATCCAAATTTTTTCATGACTCTTCATGTCTTTACAAAGAGAAGTGTTCCATGGTTATTGTAGAAATTTTGAAATATATAGTTATGAACAAATACGGAAACATGAGTCATGTATAACCCTGTTGGGTCAGTCAGGGTTCCAGCAAGAAATAAGTGGATTTGACGAGAGTTTAGTAAAGAATATTTTCCAAATTGTCAGTAGAAGGGTAGGGTCACTTGTGCTGACATAACAAAGTGTCATAGCTTGAGTAGCATAAACAACAAGAATTTTTCTCACAGTTCTGGAGGCTGGAAGTCAGATCAAGGTATTGGCAGAGTTGTTTTTAAGGCCTCTCTCGGGTTGCACATGGCTATCCTCCCTGTGTCTTCACAGTCTTTTTCTCTCTACCTGATTGTGTCTTAATATCTTACAGGAACACCAATCGTTGGATTAGGGCCTACTTCAATGACCTGATTTTAACTTTATTTTCTCTTTAAAGGCCTTATTTTCAAATAAAATTCACCTTCTGAGTCACTAAGGGTTAGGACTTCAATATATGAATGGGGGCGGGGGGGAATTCAGAGCATCACATGGGGTTACTACTTCCAGGCAAAGGGAAGACTACAGAGAATAGAAGAAGGGAAGCAGGAGAAGTTTTGGAGGAACGCGGGAGGAGGAGGAACAGGGGAGGAGTAATGGGAATGGTATACATCTGTGTGGAAAGGGCCTCCTGGTACCAGCTGTGATCTTCAGGATGGAGTCGTCTCACAGCAACCCTGGAGAGAGAAGCCAGGAAAAGGACAAATAAGTATTTCACTCTTCTCCCTTCTCTTTCTTGCTGGGTATTTCCCTTTGGCCAAACTGGAAAACAGAGAGCAGAGAAGACCTTTGATGTAGTCTATCGGTAAGCCTAGGGTATACAGAACAGGGAGGAAAGAAGGGGGCAGTGCAAATTGGAGATACTTAGGACACCTGAAATAACTATTGTTACTACTTTGCCGTATATCTAGAGAATTATGCGTATGTATATACACTTAAGATCACAGCAATTGTTTTATAAAATTGGGAGCATTATACACACAGTTCTCATGTATGTTCTCACCAAATTGATATAAAAAGGAAATTCAAACCTAATGAAACCAGTTTATTTTTAAGTGACTAATGTAAATAAAATGTGAAAATTGGAAGATTCTGAAAAAGAAAAGGCATTACCATGTAGTAAAATTTGTTATAGAATGGTACTCTAATGGGTCACCAAAATAGATCAGAGGAACAGAATGAGAATATCTGTGAATGTGTATATGTATTTTCTTCATATGTTACAGGGAACATTAAAATCAGTAGTGAAAGAAGAGTATAGTCAAATATTTGGACAAAATATTTAGGAGAAATGTTTGATTTTTTTTTGCATTACACTTTTCTACATTCCAAATGGTTTAATGGTTCACACTTAACAAATGAAACTAAAGGTTGCTTCCCTAAAATGAAGGCGATTTTATAATTTTGATTCAGATCACCTTTGTAAACATTAGATTATTGACAATATGCCACAGGAAAAGTTGGATACATTTGAGTACCTAAATATTTTAATTAACTTTATAATAAAACAACATGAAGGAAGTTGTTATACATGTGACACACAAGAACACAATAGTCATCTAGAAATATATAACATATATAAAAGACAAATAGTTAATATCCTTAAAATGTAAAGTTTTTTTTATAAGTTATAAGAGACTAGAGTCATAGATAACAAATAGGCTGATTTTATTTTTTTATTGGCACATGTTTGCAGTACATGCAGTTTACAGTCATCTTGGGGAGTGGGTACATGTACATAATACAGCTTGATTCTTTTTTTATTCCCCTTCTCACCTCCTTTCCTCCTCCTATAAATCCCGTTTCCCCATTTTTGTTCTTGTTTATATTATTAATCTTAGCTCATGTTTGTGACATATAATGTTTACATTCATTTAGGTTATTAGGTCCTGTACATGGCATATATTTGTTCTACTTATTTTCTCTCCCTCCCCCTCTCTTCCCACCCATGTTCTCTTGGACCTTTCCCATTTGCAAGAGATCTGTTTGTCTCCTATCCATTCTTTATTGTGCTCTTTGTACTGTACTTTGTGTTACCCAAATGAGAGATACTATACAGTATTTAAGCTCATGTGTCTGATTTATTTCACTCAGCATTGTTTTCCAGGTATATCCATTTTCCTACAGATGTCTCAAATTTATCCTTTATAGCTGAGTAGTATTCCATTGTATATAGATATCACATTTTCTTTATCCATGCATCTGTTGATGGATATATAGGCTGCTTCTAGGATTTAGCTATTATGAATTGTGCTGCTATAAACATTGGTATGCATGTATTGCTATCGTATGGTATCTTTAGCTTTTTGGGATAGATACCTAGAATGGAGATACCTGGGTCATATGGAATTTTTAATTTTAGTTCTTTAAGGAATTTCTATACTGATTTCCATAATGGTTGTTCTAGTTTACATTCCCACCAACAATGTAGCCATGCCAGCAGCCATGCCAGCATTTGTTATTTTTTGATTTCTTGATGATTGCCATTCTTTCTGGTGTAAGATGGAATCTAAGTGTTGTTTTGTATTTCTCTAATGGCCGGGGATGTTGAACATTTTTTCATATATTCATTGGCCATTTGTACTTCTTCCTCTGAGAAGTGTCTGTTCATTTCACTTGCCCATTCTTGATTGGGTCTTTTATTTTAGGTGGTCCAATTTTTTTTTCAGTTCTTTATAATAGTCTACATAGTAATCCTCTGGAATAGCTTGCAAAAATTTTCCCCATTCTATAGTTTGTCTCTTCACTCTACACTAAATGACTGCTGTGCAGAAGCTTTATACTTTGATGTGACCCCATTTGTTGATTTGATTCTTTTTCTTGTGCAATTGAGATTCTCTTAGGAAATCCTTTCCTATACCTATGATTTCAAGTGTTTTACCTATGTTATCTTCCAGTAGGTTCAGTGTTTCTGTTTTAATGTTTAGATTTTTGATTCATTTTGATTTTAGTTTAGTGAATGGTGAGAGATATGGGTCAAGTTTCAATCTTCTGCAAACAGATATCCAGTTTTCTCAGCACTGTTTGTTTGTTTGTTTGTTTGTTTCCAGCACTATATGTTGAAGAGGGTATCTTTTCTCCAACATATGCTTTCGGCCTCTTTGTCAGAGACCAAAAAGCTGAATGTGTCTGAGGATGTTTTTGTATCCTCTATTCTGTTCCATTGATCTGCATGTCATAAACAGGCTAATTTTAATTAAAAAGAAGTACAAATTGCAAGTAAACAAAGTAGATTCATTTACCCTAGACAGAAATACTTAAAATAATGAAATATTTTCTATCACTACTATCACCCTCTTAGAATAGGTACTACTAAGTCACTTACCTGAACATGCTTTTAAGTGTCCAGTTAGTATATTTGTCAGAGTGGTAAAACCCAGCTGAGCTTCTGGGTTGGCTGTATCATGACTATTACACCATTGTGCAATGACTAGACCCATCATGTGTTGATTATTGCTCCTCAAATTTTGCTCAGTTTCAGTTAATGAGTAGACAGAGAGGGAGTGACAGGAGAAGGAACCTTGTAAAGAAGAAAGGAGTTTTGTTTATAGTTCCATGCATCCTACTGATTACCTAAGTATCACCTGTCTGTAACTCTGGTTGATCAAATGTGTGTTTAATGAAGATAGGTATTTCTTGGACTTTGAGTCATAATGAATGCTTCATATTAGTAGGTTAATTCCTGGTGTCAGCTGGCTTAAAGCAATTCGAATTCTGTATTGCTGATTGATATGTGACCCTGTGGGCAGGCTTGAAGACCCCTCACCCTTGTGTTCTCTGTGGGATCTAGGGCTGGCCAACTAATGACTTCTTGAAAAAGGACTCCTATCCCTTTCAATCTACAGTTGTAAAATAGCTTGTGATATTCATAAAACATGCTAAAATAAGGATCTGTTATTGGAGCTTTGAATAAGAATTTTACCAAACAGATATGAAACTGAGTTTATAAGCTTAAGCATGTAAGAAATATCCCATTTTCAAATTGCCTTAAAATAACATAAATATGAGCTATATCCAACCATGACATAGAAATCAACTTCCAGTTATCAGGGATGCCCCATTTCTATTAATCGTACAAACATCCTATGGTTTTAACCTAGTACCAAAGCCTAAGGTGATCCTTGCTGTCATCAGACACTGGTTAGGAATAATATGCTCATTTTCTGAACTGGCAAGATATCTTTAGATCCTTTTTCCCTCTTGCTTCTATCCAATTTTCTGTGTAGGGGGATCTTTGGCAAGAACAGGTGATCGGCTTCCCAGCCTCCCACAAAGTGTTCCTTGTATCATGACATGGAGAAATGCTCATGTCTCTACTACTGAAAAGACCTACAGACCCTGACCTCTTTTCTCTTGCTGCCCTCCAGAGTCCTCCAGTACCATTCAGGGACATCTGGCTTGATTTTATCAATAAATATAATCCTTGCCAATTTTTAAGAAAATCCATTGACTTCACTCAGCTTCTACTTTGAGGTCTGCCACAAACCTCCATCTCCTTGATCTCTGCTGGAAATGGGATGAGAAATAATGACTGATAATTTAGTATTTTCTAGTTAAGATCATAGGGTATTTCCTATTTTGACTGATTTCTTGGTTTGTTTGTTTTTGTGGTACTGGGGATTGGACCCAGGGCCTTTACACTGAGCTACATCTTCAGCCTTTCAGCACCCACCCCCCTTTTTAAGACAGGGTCTCACTAGTTCACTAAATTGCCCAGACTGGGCTCGAAATTACAATCTTCCTGCCTTAGCCTCCCAGGGTGCTGGAATTACAGTCTTGCACCACCATGCATGCCAGACTCTTATTGTTTTATTCTTTTAAAAAGTCCTAAGGCAAATTTCTGGCATAGAATAAGTGTTCACTTATGACAATTCTCTCCTTCCTCCCTTCCCAAAAGGAAAGGGTGAAGAATATATTCCTAAGAGCTATAGTTCTGAACCTGAGGTCTCCAGACTTTTAAGGGTCTTTAAGGAAACCTTGAAGAATTGAAGTGGAGCATGCCTGTAATCTCAGCACTCTAAGAGGCTGAGGCAGGAGGATGGTAAGTTTGAGCCCAGCCCAGGCAACTTAGCAACTCAACAAGACCCCATCTCAAAATAATAAAATAAAAAGGGCTAGGCATGTAGTTTAGTACAAAGGTCTTGGGTTCAGTCCCCAGTATTACCAAAAAAATGGAAGAGTTCACTTCTTCATTTTTCTTCTTTCTGATTCATTATGGAGGTAACACTTAGCTGAGTGTTTTCTAGAATCAAAACAGATAATATATATATATATATATATATATATATATATATATATATATATATTGTGTGTGTGTTTGTGTGTGTGTGTGTGTGTGTGTGTGTGTGTGTGTACTGGGGGTTGACCTCAGGACCTCGCGTGCCAGCAGGCGCCCGTGCCACTGAGCGATGTCACTGGCCCTTTTTTCGTATGTGGGTTCCGGGAGTCGAATTCGGGCCCTCACGCTTGCCAGGCAGGCGCTTGTGCCGCTGAGCCATCTCACCCAGATAATATATTTTAAAGTGCATAATTTACTGAACTAAAATAGTGATGATTAATAGTTTGTCTTATAGAAATGTCAATTATCAGAAGTTATATGTTTTTTCTAAACCATTAAAATCTGTACAAGGAAGAGGATAGAAGTGGGAGATATCCTAGGTTTTGTTTGAAAAGTATAAAGGGCCTAGTGCAGTGGCACATACCTATAATCCTAGCTACTCAGGAGGCTGAGGCAGGAGGATCAGAAGTTCAAGACCAGTGTGGGCAAATTAGACAGACCCTATCTCAGAGTTAAAAGGGATTGGGGATGTAGCTCAGTGGTAGAATGCTTACCTGGCATAACAAAGCCCTGGGTTTCTAGTACTGCAGATAAATATATTTTAAAATATAATAAAAAATAAAAGTAGAATAACAATTTGGAAAAGTCTCATGATAAACACTAAAAAATTAAAATAGCATGTGTAAATTCCAAAGAAGAATTCATTAGCCCAAAAGTAAGCAGGAAAGGAGGGGAGAGGAAAGTGTAAAGAAAATGAATGGTAAATAAGAAACACAAAGTAAGAAATTGAAAGTGGAAATACAGATAGAACGTTCATAACAATAAATGTATGTAGGGGGCCAGTGAGATAGCTCAGCAGCGTAAGCACCTGCCTGGCAAGCGTGAGATCCTGAGTTCGACTCCCGGTACCCACGTAAAAAGGAAAAAAGGGCCGGTGATATTGCTCAACGGCATGACGAGGTCCTGAGTTCAACCCCCAGTACCCACGTAAAAAAAATAATAATAAATATATGTAGATTAAACTCACATATTAAAAGAAAGCCTAAGACTGTTTTTTTTTAAACCTGGCACAGATTCTCAGAGATGCACTTAAAACTATCCAGCAAAGTTTGAAGTAAAAGGAATGAAAAGGAACTGGGGATGTAGCTCAGTGGTAGAGTGCCTGCCTAGCATGCTCAAGGTTCTGGGATCCATCTCCAGCATCCAACACCACCAAAAAAAAAAAAAAAAAAGAAGAAGACCATATACCAGGCAAATTTGAAGTAGAAGAAAGCTGGTATAGCAAAATCCAAGCAAAAACAAATGGGACATGGCACATGACAAACACCATTCCAAGCAAATATAGTAAATATATTGACAAGAAGTGCTCTTATCAACAAAATGTAACTTAATTTTTGTTGAATACTATGCCTTTAAAAATGGCTTTGATGCTCACTCTAAAAAGCCCTACAGTCACTTTAAATCACAAATTGATCCTCAGTTCAGTGATTAAAATACCCAGTACCAAATAAGAAAGGGCTGCTGAACTTGATTAGGAATTAAACCTTCTCTGCCCAGCTAGCACCAACTTTGGTGATATTCTACCTTGGAAGGGATATGTTGAGTTTTTCCTCTTTCTGTCCTCCTTTCCTAGCTTGTTAATGCTTACTTCAGGCCTGTCTGAGATTGGAGTGAAGTGAAGCAGTAAGGAGGAAAAGGAGCTTTAAGTGCTTAACTGGTTGCGTAGTAAGTCAGCCTCATTTACTGGATCTAGCTGATTTTTAAAGCTGAGTCTCCTCAGAGGTTCCCCTACTGCAATTCCACTATCAACTGCAAACATTCTATTGCTGCTTCCCCTTCAGCTCTGGGCTTTCCAGCGGTCCATTCTATACAGTTTCTCTGCTGTAATCCATAGCACCTCCAACAGTTCTCTTGCAAGTCTTAATATCAGTCAGCTTGCTCTCCTTCCTTGCTCGCTTCTGGTCCATGAGAAACACCAATATCTTTTTTGCCCCAAATAACTTGGAAATACATACAAGTCATAATATAGTCACTTCTCCTTTGTTCCCACCATCACCACAGCCACATTCTCTAACCAATAAGATTTCTAATGCTGGAGTCTGATCACATTTCTCTGTGTTTCCAATTTTAGGAGATACATATCAAGCTTCAAGGGATCCAGTTGCATCTATGGGTTTAATGGGGGAAATACCCCAACTCTTCTACCTTCAAATCTCATTCCAAAGAAATCATCCCCACTAAAATTCCTTCATACCTCCGCTATTTATCCTCCTCTAATCATTATGAGTTTTAGAGCTGCTCGATTATATCCTTTGAAAATGTCTTTTAGCCAGACATAATGACACACACCTGTAATCCTAGCTACTTGGAGGCCGAGGCAGGAGGACTGCAAGTTCGAAGGCCAGTATTGGCAGTTCAGCAAGACTCTGTCTCAAAAAATAAATTAAAGGGGGGGGGATGTAGAATGCTTTTGTTTTTAAATTTCATACCTGTCATATCCTGACATCCTGTCCTGCAAATTTATTTATTTTTTATTTTTTTAAATTTTTTTGTGGGTACTGGGGGTCGACCTCAGGACCTCGCGTGCCAGCAGGCGCCTGTGCCGCTGAGCGATATCACCGGCACCTTTTTTTTGTATATGGGTTCCGAGAGTTGAACTCGGGCCCTCACGCTTGCCAGGCAGGCGCTTACGCCTCTGAGCCATCTCACCGGCCCCTGTCCTGCAAATTTAAACCAAGCTGGGGTCCCCCAGTCCTGGAAGGTCACCAACTATAGTATAAGAAAAGTTTAAAAGCTAGAGTAGGGAGGATCTGGGGTTTGGAGCATGATAAACCTGGATAGAATTCAAGCTCTGCAACTTATTAGATGTAGGGACTTGGAATACATGCTCAACCTCTCTGAGTTCTGTTTCTTCATTTAAGGGAAACACTACTACCTACCTCATAGAATTGTTGCAGGAATTAAAAAACAGTGAACCATGGGCCGGTGAGATGGCTCAGCGGTTTAAGCGCCTGCCTTGCAAGCGCGAGGGCCCGAGTTCGACTCCCGGAACCCACATACAAAAAAGGGGCCGGTGATATCGCTCAGCGGCACGGGCGCCTGCTGGCGCGTGAGGTCCTGAGGTCGACCCCCCGGTACCCACAAAAAAAAAAAAAAACAGTGAACCAATCTAAGGCACTGAACACTGCATCTGGGCCTTAGTAGGCACTCAAGAAAATGTTAGTTACTTCCCTACTGTGCCTTTCTTTCCTTCAAAGTCATGCCTTTGATATGCTCTACCTTATATCTGTTCAGGCCCTCCTAGAAGTAGATGACAAGACAAAATTCAACATACACAACAGATTTGTTGGGGAAGCACCTATAAAAGATAAAGAGAGAGAGACAAGAAAAAATGAGGGGAGTCTTCAGACTGTGATGCCCATCTCACACCTGGGTAAGGAGAGGGAAGGAAGAGGAAGTAGGCAGGAAGAACCTCAGACTACAGTGCATCAGTGAGAACCTAGGTCATCCCAATGAGAATATAAGCAAAGAGTTCCCCATCAAGAAGTAAAGGCCTGGATGTAGTGGCTCAGCTGTGCTCAGACATGGTGTGGAAGCAGTCTGGGCAATGTGTGGCCTCCATATGAATCACCGGTGTAAGGGTAGATCAAGTGACTTTCTTTGGAGTCGTCCACATATTTTCTGCTGACTGTAGCCTGAACATGTTCCTAGGACCCTGAGCATGGTCCCTTCTACATTGTCCCACCATAGGTGTGTTCCTGTTATTAGGTACTGTCTCCTAAGAGCAGGGAGATCATAGTTATCGTATGGCTTTCTCTTCAGGGTCCTGGATCTAGGATCCTGAACCTTCAATGCATTCTGCTTTGGAGTTGGCAGGCAAGTCATTGCTTGAACATGTGACTTGAACAGCCTTTTGTGAGCAAGGAAGTGGCAAAGAGTCTGGAGACCAAGCTCTGGATGCTGCTGACTCTTCACCATTAATGCCTTAAAAAAGCAACTCATACCTTGACTCTTCTGTTTCCCAAGTGATAGACTAGGCTGGCAGTACATGTGAGTATGTGAATGTTAAGCTAGGAGGTGACATCCTTTCCTCCTGAGTTGTAAAATCACATGTCTTTCCAAGCTTCCTTCACCTGGGGTGTCCTGTACTTCTGGGCCAGGGCTGACTCAGATATCAGTTGCCTCACACCAGGCAGACATACAGCTAAGTCATCACACGACCAAAAAATAAGGCAGGGCACATCCCAGGTCCTTCTGGGAGTCTGAGCAAGGTGGATGGGAGAGGGATGGATGAGGTCTTTTCTGCTGGCTAACCTCATTTTGGTCCCCGTTGTTTTGGAGGCTGTATTGCACTGGAGTCTGAGGGAAGGTCAGCCCCTTCTGCTTTATCCCCAAGTTACCTGGGCAGACCCGGTGCAGACACCTGCTTGCTCAAAGACTATCCCAACCAGTGTTTCCAGTTAAGAAGCTTTGGAGCTTTACCTTCTCCCCTACAAAAATGACCCCCAGAGGAGAAATAGTAAAGAGGAAAAAGGCAACATGCTCTGACTTGCAATGGGGCAGCCATCCTCCTGCAGGTAAGTCTGTCCAAGACAGCCCAGCTGTGACCCCTGGAGGGCCTGGTGCCCACTACAGGTTGTAGCAAAGAAACCAAAGGCAGACCCATCCTGGAAAGGAGTGTGGCTTGGGTGGGCCCTTCCACATCCTACCTGACAGTCGCTCCCTGTGCAAGGAGAGCTAGGGAGCTGGATTTGTTGTGTCTTGTAAAAGTGTCACAGTAAGCCTCTGGAACCTGATCTCATTCCAGCTGGAATTCCAGCTCCAGCAGCATTCTTCAGGCTGTCACAACCTTGAAAAATGGTCTAGGGGCATGAAGAGCTCCCAAAATATCACAGAGAAAACAAAAAAGAAAGGACATATTCATTTTTGCTTTGCTTCATTGAAACTTTATTTTCTCCTATTACACTTGTCACCTTTTCTTCAGGATTTTTAAATTTTGTTTTGTTACCGTGTTTTAGAAAGTCATTCCCCCTTGAAATCCTTTTTCTTTTTTGGCACCGGGAATTGAACTCACAACCTCATGCTTGCCAGGCAGGCGCTGTTCCGCTGAGCTATATCCTTGCCCCCCTTGAATTCTTATGAATATTTTCTTATAATTTCTTTTTCTCACTTTATATTTTACAGTCTCTCTGCACAGAAAGGTATTTTTCCTAGTCCCTTGCCACCCTAACCCTTAGGTGAAGCCACTTGATTAGTTTTAGTTAATCAGCTGTGAACAGCAGGAACATACTATTTCTAGATTATTGTTATAATGGGTGAGATATTTTCATAACTCCCAGGCCCAGTGATCAGTAATGTTCCATGTTGTAAGGGCTGTTAATCTGGATCCCTAAGAAACCATGAAGAGTAGAGCCCCATTCACCCTTGATCTTCATTAACACATGTTGGGCATTTTTTGTGAGCTAGGAATAATCTTTTTGTGTGTTAGACCACTGATTTTTTCCCCAAATGGAATGGGGAGTGAGGCAGGATTGTAGGGAATGCAGTCTTGGAAATGATATGCTACAGTGTCCCTCTGTTCTGACCCCTGGCAGCTACAAGCACCAGCCACTCCCATAGCCACCGTACAGGTATCCATGGTGCTTACCTCTTTCTCCTCTTTCGCTCAGCATGCCTACATCCTCCACAATAGGAAGCTGGCACCTACATAGGGTTTCACTCACTTCCTCATCATTCCCCTTTGTTCATCATTTTCTGAATCAAAATGAACAGAAGGAATGGTCATGGTGTGGGAACTATAATACAAGGCCTGCTGCAGTGTCCTTTTTTTTTTTTTTTTTTTGTGGGTACCGGGGGTCGACCTCAGGACCTCGTGCGCCAGCAGGCGCCCATGCCACTGAGTGATATCACCGGCCCCTTTTTCGTATGTGGGTTCCGGGAGTCGAACTCGGGCCCTCGCGCTTGCCGGGCAGGCGCTTAAGCCGCTGAGCCCTCTCACTGGCCCTGCAGTGTCCTTTTAACTACTCTTCCATTTCAGGGATTTGCCAGTAGTTCCCATCCTAACTTGGACTTGTAGATATACAGGGCATTTTCCTCCTCCTTTGCTATCCCTGGGCCAGAAGTCAGCTACTTTCAATGCAATAGGGAGCTGGTACCTAAACCGTACCACCATCCCTTTTCCAGATTCCTCCCTTAATTCCTCCACCACACCAAATGGATAGCAGTAGGGGCAAGAAAGGGGTATACTTAGAATATAATTTTGGTCTGTTTCATCCTCACCTTTGCCTAACTTTAAGGTATCTTCTGCTCATTCAAACCACTTCAGATCTGGCCTAAGCAGTCTTCTCCTCCTTTTCTGCCTAGTGCCCATAAGCATGTCTGCCTGCCTCCAAGGCAGTAGAAAGATGGCCCTCAGGCAGGAAAGAAGACTGGACTTAGTAATGACTTAAATTCATGTCAGCACTTTTTCCAGTGAAATCTGTTGTAACAGTCAGCTCAGGCCTCCAATTAACCCAACAGTATTTCAACAGGAGCCGGGTCACCCCTCCCTACCTCCTACTTTACTCGGTTAATCCTTTCTGTCTGCTTCAGACTCTAGAAGTATATTGCCTACCTGAAATTTCTGTTCACCTTTCCCAGGTTATCAGGGAAGATTGGCCTCTTGGAGTTTATAAACCATGTCTCCTTTTTGCTCTCCTACTCCCTAAACTCCCCCCTCCCCCAGAACTTAAGGTCTGCTATTTCCCTTGTAGTTGGTCCAGAGGCTGAAATGAGGCTGAGAATGGGAGTGAAACATTTTTACTATTTCTTTTCAATGTTTGTCTGTTGTGTTCCTTATGGTTATTATTATTGTTGTTACTGTTGTTATTATCAGCCTACATTCTGTTTGTCATTAGAAAATAGAAAAGACCTATCAATTTTCATTTGGAAAGCAAGAAATAGATAAAAGTGTGCATGTGGGTAAGTGACTCAGACACCTGTTTTTACCACTTGGTGATAACACAAATATAGATCTTTTAAGCAGCCAGTATTTTGAAATGTACAGAGCAGCTGGAATGTCTTCTTATGAGGGGCCCCTGTTTGTGTGTGTATGAGGCTTTTCCATGAAGTCAGCCACTATGGCCACAGAAGCCCACAGTACAGAAGACACCTTGAATTTTCAGATTCTAAAAGCTAGTCACATTGTTTCTGGTCTTCAAAAATTTTATTAATTCAACCTCTGCAATTGTTGTATTTTCCATTTCTCTACCATATGCACAACCCTATTACTCCTTGCAGTTGCAGCCAAAAAGCTCCTAATCCTTACCACATCAGGGACAGATCCACATTGGGGGCTCTAAATTTTACAATTTGGAGAACCCTCTTTAAGAAAAAGGATATTAAAAAAGGTATTGGAAATTCAGGCAGCTGGGTATAAGGGGATATTTATTTATAATGAGAAATCACAAATTACAGATTTTGAACACTGCCAGATTACAAAGATCCCAATTCCCAGAGAAATGACATTTTCTTAATTAACTGCCAGGCACACTGCTATAATAATTTTTTCTCCTACAATTTTTGGCTAGAAATGCTTTGAGCTTCTCTTCATAGGACATTTTTGTAGTGTGGTCCTTAGAAGAAATTTAAAGACAACTCACTCTTTCCTTTGGTATGGTTAATCTATTTTTTATTATTGATTTTTAAAAGTTTCAGCTTTATAGCTCATTATTAGTGATGTGTAAGCTTTTAGTATTGTCACATTTGAGGAAACCACTATTAATCTCTGTCAACAAGTTTCTTATGTGAAATCTTAAGAATTCAGAGCATTTAAAATTTTCTTGTGCAGATAAATCCTAAATATTCTTTTTTAATGCAGTACTGGGAATTAAACCCAAACCCTTCACAGTGACCTACAGCCCCAACCCTTTTTTTAGTTTAGCTTTTTTTTGTTTTGTTTTGTTTTTCTTTTTGAAACAGAGTTTCACTGTGCAGTTCAGGCTGGCCCTGAACTCACTTTGTAGTCCAGGCTGGCCTCAAACTCCCAGCAATCCTCCTGCCTCAGCCTCCCGAGTGCTGGGATTACAGGTATGTTCCACCACATCCAGCCCCCTTTTTTTAGTTTTGAGACAGGGTCTTACTAAGTCACTAAATTGCCCAAGCTGGGCTTGAACTTGTGATCTTCCTGCCTCAGGCTCTCAGGAGTGCTGGGATGACAGATATGTGCCAAGTCCAAATATTCTTAATATTCTCTTGCTTTTCTTTTATTATTTATTTATTTATTTAATAGTATTGCGGATGGAACCCGGGGCCTTAGGTATGCTAGGAAAGCACTATGTCCCCATGCATCTCACATTAGGGCAAGTTAGAGTAGAAAGAGCAAGTAGTCTTAAATTGTTGTCAGTATTCTCAATTTTGCTAACTTTACAAAAACATATGAGAAACAGTTTTGGCCCATACATCAGGTTTCTATAGCCATGTAACAAAATACCACAAACCTAAGAGCTTAAAATAACACTCACTTATTTGGCTCACCGTTGGGCAAGTCAGAATTCCAGGGATGGTGTGACTGGCTTCTCTGCTCAGGGTCTTATAAAATTAAAATCAGTGAGTCAGGCAGCATTCTCATCTGGATGTTGAGGTCCTTTCCCAAATTTATATGATTGTGGGGGAATTCAGCTTCATGTGTAGGGAACTCAGGTCCTATCTTTCTTCCTTGCTGTCTACCAGGTATCATTCTCAGCTCATAGACATCTCTCTTAATTCCTTTCCACACAGTCCCATCCATCTTCAAACCAGCTATGGAAAAAAATCTCCCTCACATTGAAATATTGAATCCCTTCCATGCTTCAAATCTCTCTGAGTTAAGGAAGTGCCAGTCCCCTTAAGGGCTAACCTTCTTAGGTCAGGCCCACCTAGTAGTAATACATTTGATTAGCTCAATGATTTGGAAACTGGATTGTATCTGAAAAATCTCTCTTGCTAAATAAACATTATCGTGGGAGTGATATCATATTTGAAGGTACCTATATAATCAAGAAGAAGGAATTATATAAGTGTGAAGACCATTTGAGCTCATCTTAGAATTTGCCTTCCATAACTCATCATAGAGGCCTTCAATAGAACCTGTACAAATTAAGGGGCCCTGAAGCTGAAGCTTCATTAGCTTCAGTGTGAATTCACCTCTCCATGACCTCTGACCATTCAGGGTTTTTTCATTTCTCCTTTAGCCATGTTCTGTTAATGAGCCCCCAAACTTCACCCATACGTTGTCATGGATTAGTTATTGCTTATAGTTCTAACAGAAGTTACATGATGAATTGATCAATACTGTTTTTGTTTTGCTTTGTGGTCTTGGGCATCAAACTCAGGGCCTTGCACATGCTGGGCAAATACTCCCCTGCTGAGCTACATCACAGCCCTGACCAACACTGGTTTTTCTGTGAAGAGTTTTAGCATTTACTATACTGAGATGATAGATCAGATCTTCTTATCTTGTCTCAATAAAAGGCACTTGTAATGATTTCTTGTACACCCACTGGAGTATATCAGATTTGGACGGACATAAAGGTAAACCAAAAGAAAACAGTACTTGTCCTCTAGAGACCTCCAGGATCCTCACCATTATTGAGTGCCTACCGTGAGCCCCATATGGGATAGCTGCTTTGTGTAGGCCAGCAGACAATCCCATGTATTCTCTCACCAGTCTGTGAAATAGCGATTATTACCAGATCAATAGGAATTTGGAGAAGATACTCTCAAATGTGGACTGGAGTTATTAGAGAAAATTTCAAACAATAAGTAAATAACTATATTAATCTACTTTATTTCCTAATTTCATCCTGTCATTCTCCTGCTTTCAAAGGCCCTGATATTTAGGGCTTTTCAGAATCCAGCCTGAGTCACAGATTCTAAGTTTTGTAATTCATTTTTTCCTCTGTTCTTGCCAAAAGAGACCACCCAATCAGTGTGACCCAAACATCCTTTCTATACATCTCTTCTCTGTGCCCGTGCTGTGCCATTCTCCTAGAATGAGTAATTCCCCCTGGCCTGGAACTATAAAGGTCTACAATCATGTAAAGGATCTGCTCCTTGGGATGTTTCAAAAGCATTAAAATAGACCATATGTGCTGAAAGCCATTAATAGCCAGCTCTGAGATAGCCCAGGCTTTAAACTACCATGTTTCTGGAGAGAATCAAATAGTTTAGCTCAGGGTAGAGAAAGAGGGATTCTTGCAGAGCATTGTGGACCAATTGCTTGGTTTATGTATCTAGTTTCATCTTTGCTGAGGTCAGTGAATTGGAACACTTTTGACCTCTTCTCCCCTTCTTCCTCATACCTCCGATTAGCTATAACTTTTTCAGTTCCTTTCCATTCATTTTTTGAATACATGCCCTAGGATATTTCTCCTACCAAACTGAGCATAGATGGAAAGACTGCCTTCTCACTAAAGTAGATCATGGCCAACCTTTTCACAAAAAACCCTAAATTAACATTCATTAAATATTTCTTCCTTGTAGAACAAACACACAAAAGAAGAGATATTCCAAGTCCTGTCACAAAAATATCAAGGCCAAGAACCTGGACATTAGGCAATGATAAGGTTGATTCCTAAGTAGCAGATAGTAGGGTAGACCAAAGTTCATTCTGAGACCTGACAGAACCAGGAGTTTAAAAAGCAGTGAATCCAGGGCTGAGGGTGTAGCTCAGTGGTAGAGCTCTTGCCCAGCATGCACAAAATCCTGGATTCAATCCCCAGCACCAGGCAAAAATCAGTCAGAAAAGGCAGCAAAGCCACCGTTCTCTATTCCTCTGACCTGGTGCACATCTCATGTTACATAGGCTGCTGAGATTGCTGAGCTTTGGTCACACCATAATGATGCACAAGACATACATTGGGTTGGTAAATTCAAACACTTACATTAGCATCTCCTTTTATACCTCTTGCATTGCGTATTTGCCGCTACTTCAGTATTACTCAACCAGACACTACATTGAAGCAAATTGGCATTCTTGCACATCCCTGAATTCAGACCAGATTGAAAATTTACAAATATATATTGGTAAGTGCTATAAGGACAAAATTCTGCCTCCTCCTTTGATTCTAAGCATGTGCTCTACCAAGGACACCATTTTTAAAAATATTTTTTATCTCATTTACAGATGAGAAAACAGAAACAAATCAAGATTAAATAAATGCTAAGTTTATCTAGCAACCCAGAAGAGAGTTGGGCCTTGGAACGTATGTCTGTGGACTCCCAGCTATTCCTTTTAGACTGTGTGGCTATCTCTTATAATTCAGGAGGGCCTTGTTCCCCACATCTCACCTTCTAGAGTATTTCAAAATATGGTACCTGGATGTTCTCCTGGTGAAAGCTGTTCATGGTCAGTGGGCTCCAACCACATTTTCACTCACCAAGATGGGTAGTACAGACCTTTTCAGGAAACAGGAGCTGAAGGTATCAGAAGGCAGGCAGCACAGCCATGCAGAAAGGGAGTTGTAGGGGGCAGTCAGCCCTGGACAGCTGCCACCATGGCAACAGTCTCCAGGACTGGGGCCTTCTGCGGGAGATCTGAGGAAGCCCTGAGTGGGTCGCTGGTGCAACGACTCCTGTGCCTGGTGGGGCTGCACTTTTGTGGCAGAAACAGAGCCCTCCCTCCGTGAGTCCCCTCAGTTTTCCTTGGCAGGGCCTGTCTCCTGGAGCTGAGGAGCTCTGCCTCCCCTGCCCAGCCTGCCCCTGCTGCTACCCCCTCTACATTCTTTCCTAATGGCACTAATGGCAGAACTTGCTTTCAGACTTGCAGCTTTTGATTGTACCAGGTCTGTCCAGCCTGTGGCTCTCCTGTTCTCTTCCTGCCCCCGTGTGAATCTCCAAGTGAAAAAGATAATGACAGGTGCCTTCTCTTTTCTGATTCTGGCCTCATCCTAAATGGGACCTAGATACACACACACACACACACACACACACACACACACACACACCTCTTGTGGGTACCCAGAGAAACAAGGAAGTACCTCTGAGGAAAAGTGAGGTAGCAATTGAGACTGCTGGTAACACAGGGAGGAGGAGGGCAGGTCCAGGCCTGGGCTGAAGAAGGGAGACAGTAGCAGGCTGGAGACGGGGGTGGGACTCATAATGTCACTCACTCACTGGGGCCGTAGAGACAAGGGAGCCTCTTAAATCTCCCTTTGCCTCTGTTTATTTCTTTTTTGCTCCCTAAAGGTAGGTGGGGCTATAGCAAAACCATGAATGTGATCCCATCTAGCTTTAGGATGCTATGATTCCTCTTACCCACCATGCTGAGGATTGGCTTGTCTTAGGAATAAAGCTGCCTGACATGTTGGTTTGTTCTTCACAATCTTGCTTTTTTAACAAATCTTTTTAAATTATAAAGAAAAGCCACTTCCAGTCGTGGTAATCCCAGCAAACTACTGGGAGGCTGAAATAGGAGGATCACAAGTTTGAGCCTAGCCTGGCCAACTTAGTGACTCAGCAAAACCTTTTCTCAAAATAAAAATATATAAACAGGAAACAGGGCTGGGAATATAGCTCAGTGCCAAGACCCTCTGTTCAATTGCCAGCACCTAAGTAGATAAATACATGCCATACCTAAATCATTAAGATATTAAATGCTAGAGTTAGCTATTCCATAGAAAAGAAACAAGAGAAACATCAATCATAAGACCTCCTGGTTGGTAATCTTTAGCTTTACAGAACCCAGAACATCTGGTGACCTTCAGCTAACATCAGAATGTGTGCCAAATAAATTGACCACTGTAGTATTAATGACTACTCCGGTGCTCACCCATCTGTGGTGCTGTAGTTAGGGCTTGCAGGGGAAACAATACAATACAGGATACATAATTTATAGGATTATTTTATAATAGTCATCCAAAGAGTCACATACAAAAGAGTGCAGGAAATCTGTCCACACACTTAAAGACCCAAAGAATCCAGCTGAGGGCCTGGATTCCACAGCAATGTCCTGCATGAGTCCAGCTGAAGACCTAGAGCCCTTGGCAATGCCCCCACGAGTCCAACTGGAGGCCCAGAGCCCACAAAAATGTCTCATGCAAGTCTGTTTCACAGATCTTTGCTGGGAAGGCCCAAGGGTCAGTGGTGGAAGCTAGAAAGTCTGTGCCAGTGGGATGAAAGATCTGTGCCAGCAGGCTGAGGGATCTGCACCGGAGCCAGGAGGCAACGCTCAGAGTAAGGACCAGAGCTCCCCCGAAAAGTACCACAGCCATCCTCAGCGACAGTGAGGTCCTGAGCTCCTCCGATGATGATTTCTTTTTTTTTTTTTCCTTTATGTGGGTACTGGGAGTTGAACTCAGGACCTTGCGCTTGCCAGGGAGGCGCTTATGCTGCTGAGCTATATCACTGGCCCCACCTCCGATGATGACAACAGCCAAGTTCCTATCAGGAGAGCCAGCGTGACAAGCTCCTCGAAGAGAACCAACAGCGCCAACTGTTCCTCTCCAGTTCTCCTTTTTAAGTTGTTGACAACAATCCTCACGTGGGCCCTCCACACCCAGCACCATGCTGATTCAGTTCAGCTGGGTGTTAGAAGTTGACCACCAGTTGTCAATCCACCACATGTGGCAAAAAAATATATTCCCTTAAATTTCCTTTATATGTTCTTCACGCATGGTTGTTAGCTAAGAGTGTCTTTAGGGTTATAGTCTGGCCATGTTCTCATCAGCTAGCTCATCACAATAATGTTCTCTATCACTGCCTTTTCTCTTGGCTTCTGTCATGCAAGGTGCAGACCAAACCTTTTGCGTGGTGGTGGGAACACCGTTTGTCCTGTGTGGGGGCATGAGGACCTCCTCTGAACTATGGCAGCTGGCATCCTTTCCTGAAATCCAGACAAACCCAAAGTACAGGCCATAACTGGTGCTGGCTTTTTCTGCTGGTCTCCAACACACTCATAGCTACAGTTCACCTTGGGGACTCTGTAAAGGGCCAAGAACAACCCCACTCTGAGGTGGGGTGACAGACATTGGAATAGAGGAGACAGAATCTTGGATATTTAGTACAATAAGCTTATATTTAATGAGTGCTTATTCTTGCCTTCTGTCCTGTAAATGCTGATGAAAAAGATATACGCATCCTTGAAGAGTTCATTGGCTTATAGAGAGAGGAGATGCCTAAAAATATTTTTAACACACAATAATAATGAAGTCTAAGCCATCTGGCACTTTAAAAGCACCCAAAAAGGAGACCTAACTCGGCTTGCTTTGATCACTCTCAGGAACATCCTCTGGGAGTGAATAATATTTCACTTCATTGATTGATTTTTTTCACTTCTGGGGTTGGAAACAAGGAGTGTTCTTCCATTAAGCTATATCCCCAGCCCTTTTATTTATTTATTTTTTGATATTTTGAGACAGAGTCTCACTAGGTTGCCCAAGCTGGCTTTAAACTTGCGATCCTCCTGCCTCAGCCTCCCAAATAGCTGAGATCACAGTTTTTCACCATCATGCCCAGCTTCAGTTGAATTTAATGATTGAATAGGATTTTGCTGAAGAGAGAAGGGAAGGGCAATCTAAACAGAAGCAGCAACATGAGCAAAAACATTGGGGGTTGGTCTCAAAGGCCTGAGTCTAGCAAGAGTTGAATGCCATATCTGTTACAGAGTCCAGTAACCCTAAATGTACTTTATAACTCAACAATTCCACTTCTGTTCACCTGTCCTAGAGAAATTCACATATGCACAAGGAGGCATGCACAAAAAGGCCACTGTGGCATGTTTGTAATAGCAAAGCACTAGAAACCACCTAAATCTCTATCAAAAGGGAATAAACTGCAATATGGTTAGAGTATTCAATATGTGCATCAACTGTAAATGAACTAGATTTATAGGTAATAACATGGATAGATTTCCAAGATATACTGTTGAGTGAAAAAAATATTTTGTTGAGTGAAATGTAGGATATGATGCCATTTATGTAATATCATTTAGATCCTATAAATATTTTTATTTATATGTATGTATATTATGTGTATACATAATGCATTCTATAAATATTACATATATAATAATAGTATATATATATGTGTGTGTGTGCATATATATTTATATATACACACACAAAATTTGTATTGCTTCTCATGTGAATTAACTTCTAATACTTTTTTCATTTTTTGCTGAGCGAGTAGAACTTTTTTTTTTGGTTTTTTGAGACAGGGTCTTTTTATGTAGTTCAGGCTGCTCTTGAACTCTCTACATAGCCCAGACTGGCCTCGAACTTGTGGTGATCCTCCTGCCTCAGCTTCCCGAGTGCTGAGATTACATGCATGAACCACCATGCCCATTGAGCTTTTCATTTTTAAAAGATTGTATCTAAATCTGTAATATATGTTTTCAGTATAATATTCTAATTTTGCATATGTCATTTAATATTATTTGTGTTCTTTTTTACTTGAAAGATTTTAAAAGAGATGGGGAAGGAGATTTGGGAAAGATTGGTAGAAGGGTTGGGTAAAAGATCAACTGGTACTGTTACAGTTAGGAGAAATAAATTCTGGTGTTCTATTGCACAGTAGGGTGACTATAGGTAATGATAATGTACTGTATATGTCAAAAAAGGTAGAAAAAATATTCTGATATTTCACAGTGAATAAATGATAATTGTTTGAGGAGAGAGATATTTATCCTGATTTGAATATTATATAGTACATACATGTACTAAAACATCACATGGTACTCCTTCATTAATACATATAATTATTTTTGCAGTGCTGAGGATTGAACCCAGGGCCACAGACCCTGGACAGTTTTTATGTGTCAAGTACACATGCAAATCAAAGTCAAGTACAAGTTTTGAATGAGATAATCTTTTATTAATTTTTAAATGAACAAACATGCTTCTAGGAAAAAATTCAAACTTTATAAAAGTGGGGTGTGGGAGAAGGGAATATTCACAGCTTTTCTGACATCTAGAAGATGAATGGAATTAGATGAGGCAATAAGAGACAAAGTAACATTTTAGGAGAAAACAAGGCCTAATAGGTAAAAAGTCTGACTTATGAATTGAATTTGAATTCAAATCCAGATTCCTTCACTTATCGGCTGTGTGACTCTGGGTAAGTCACCTAAACTTTCTGGGCTTCAGTTTCCTCATATATAATAAGTAATTAATAGCTTTTTCAAAGAGTTGTAAGGACTAAAGGACATTTTAAGTATAAAGTGCTGGCCAAAAAATAGGTGCTTGATCACTTTAAATTTCTTTCCTCATCTCCAAACAAAATCAGTACACTTTCCCCTACTTTATGATTTTGTGGGGACTTTCCATTTTGTGGCCTTCAAATATAGATCTCTGAGATCAAAGAGAAGACTTTTATTTTCATCATGAAATAATCATCAAGGGTTATGGTTCATGCAGTACCCATGCAGATGACTGTCAAGGCACACACATAAATAAAAAGAAATAAAATGCGTGCTTTCAAGATACAACTACAAATATACAAATGAATACATAAAAGCATTTGAATATTAAATAAAGTAATATGCATACATGTATACTATATAACAAAGTAAGTTGATAAAGTTCATAAAAGGAGATGTACACATACAATATACATAGAGGCACCTCAATATCAACAATGATTTTCACTAGGTAGAGGAAGAATAGATGATTTATATCTTTTTTTTATTTTTAAAGAGAAGAAAAAACAAAACAAATCAAAAAAGAACAAATTTTCAAAACAACATAATAGGAGGGTAACAATGGTTAATGCATTACGTATTATTATCTTTAAGTTAGTTATTATAGCAGCACAATTTGTAATAGCCAGATGTTGGAAACAACCCAAATGCCCATCAACTGAGGAATGGATAAGAAAGATGTGGTATTTTTATACAATGGAGTACTATTCAGCCATAAAGAAGGACAAACTGGAGACTTTTATAGGTAAATGGATGCAACTTGAGAAAATACTCATAAGTGAAATAAACCGGATGCATATGTGTAAGCATCGTATTGTCTGTCTAGTATGAAAAACTGAAAGAGTAAATAAGATCCCAAATGTACAATAGACATGGTAAATCAAAAAGAAACTGGACAAAAGGAAAGAAAGACTGGAATAGGGGAATAGGGAAAAGAAAGAAGGGAAAGGATTTATATCTTTTAATACTTATCTGTATTTTTCAGTAGAAACATACAGCTTTTTCATTAAGAGAAAAATTAAAAATAGCATACGACCGGTGAATGTCAAACACATTCACATGCACATACATGTATGCACACACTTACCTTGACTTGAGATAAGGAAAAAAACACCTAACCGTATGTTGCGTTTTTTGTGCCACCTCAACCAACCTCTAGGAAGAGCTTGACCCATGTGACCTGAGTTGGTCTGGCATGAGTCAGGGTGGGAGCATCCTTCTTCTAAATATCAAATCTCCCCACCACCATCTTAGTTTCTCTCCTACTTCTTCTTTGTTCACTATGTTCAACTGGCAATTCTGACTCTGATCACCAGATTCCTTCCTCCCTCCCTACCTCCCTTCCTTCTGTCCTTCTGTTTTTCTTTATTTTTGTACTAGAGATTGAACCCAGGACTTGGCACTTGCTAGGCAAGTGATCTTCTACTGAGCTATATCCCCACACATTTTTTATTTTGGGACAGGGTCTTGCTAAGTTATCCAGGCTGGTCTCAAACTTGCAATTCTCCTGCTTCAGTTTATCAAGTAGCTGGGATTGCAGGTGTGCACCACCACATCTGCTACCTCTCTGTCTCTAAATATTTCCCCAAAAAGGTATTGGCTAGGTAAAAGAGAAGGTTTTAAAATTTTTCAGCTTTTACACACAAATTGCAAAACAATGCACTCAGTAGAATCCCATGCCTGTTTGAAAATGTATTCATGGAAAAGTATAGAAGTATACACAATTGGATTCTTCACCCATTCATTACAAGTATTCATAGAGTGTTTGCTATGTGCCAGGTACGACCAGCCAAAATCTATATTTCCATTTCGATCTCTTTCTCAAACTCCAGAAACATATCTATCTACAACACTACCGGACATTACCTAGAGCAAAATAAAAATGTGAAAATTCACTGACATCCACAAAACAAGGATAATGTATTAGCAAGTCTAAATCAGTTATTCCCTGAGCTCTTAAAAATTATCATCTATTGGAGGCAATGTTGTGTAGTCTGGAGAACAGAGAATTTCATGCAAACAAATCTGAGTTAGAACACAAGTTCGGTCTCTTAATCATCTGTACTACCTTATTCCCCATTTGTCAAAATAATTGAGTTTGTTTAGATCGGTGTTTCTATCGTGTGTGTGTGTGTGTGTGGGCGTGGGTATTGGGGATTGAACACAGGGCCTCTTGCAGATTAGTATTTCTCAATGAGGGAGAGAGAAATCTCTGGTCATTTTGCTAGGACTTTGAACCTGATTGCTGCCCCCCACCCCCACCCCATACTAGAGATTGAACCCAGGGCCTTTGCATTGAGCTGCATCACTGGCCCTTTCACAATTTTGAGACAAGCTCTTACTGAGTTGCCCAGGCTGGCCGCAAACTTGCAATCCTCTTGCCTCAGCCTCCCAAGTAGCTGTGATTACAGGCATGTGCCAAGGAGCCTGATCTCTTCTACATTGCCTCACCAGGGGCACCCCACTCGTGTGTGTGTGTGTGTGTGTGTGTGTTTGTGTGTGTTCCTGGGGATTGAACCCAGTGCAGTCCTAATTTTTTAAAATATTATTCTGAGACAGAGTCTCCCTAAGTTGCCCACACTGGCCTTGGACTTGTAATCCTCCTGCCCAGCCTCCTGAATAGCTGGGATTATAGGCATGTGCCACCATGCCCAGCTCACACTTACTCACTATCTTCTGAGAGAAGAACACGCTTAGTAAACAGAGGGCTTTTTCTCCAGCACCCTCAGTGCTTTCTGCTCTGGAGTTGGCTAGGCAAGTTGCTGCTTAGACATGTGAGATACCAGCCTTCCGTGTGGGCAGGGAGATGTTGAGGGTCTGTCTTAGTCAGTTTTATGCTGCTATAAGAGAATATCTGAGACTGGGTAATTTATAAAGAACAGAAATTTATTTTCTCACAGTTCTGAAGGCTGGGAATTTCAAGATCAAGGTGCTAGCATCTGGCGTGGGCCTTCTTGTTATGCCTTCACATGATGGAAGGCAGAAGAGCAAAAGACCTTGTCCTGTCTGTATTCTCATGTGGCAAAAAAGCAGAAGAGAGAAAACCCACTTCAACAAGCCATTTTTATAGAAACATTGATCCATTCATGAGGACAAAGCCAGCTCCCATTATGCCCCAACTCTGGCACATGAATTGTGGGAGACATTCAAATCACAGCAGGGGTGCAAGGAAGTAGGATCTGGATATATTGACCCTCCAAGATCAGTGCTTTAAAAAATAATCTGAGGCAGAAGGATCACAAGTTTGGGTACTATCTGGGCAATTTTGCAAGATCCTGTCTCAAAAAAAAAAAAAAAAAAAAAAAAAAAAAAAGCCTGGGGATGTAGTTCAGGGTGAAGGCACTGAGTTCAGTTCCCAGCACCAAACAAAATACTATCTTCATACCAATTCCAAGTTGAATGTCCTGGTCCCTAACTTATAGACTAAGCCTGCAGTGTATATGAGTATGTGAATGTTCGGCTAGGAGGTGACATCCTTTCCTCCTGAGTTGTAAAACCACATGTCTTTCCAAGGTTCCTTCACCTGGGGTCTCCTGTACTTCTGGGCCAGGGCTGACTCAGATATCAGTTGCCCCGCACCAGGCAGACATACAGCTAAGTCATCACATGACCAAAAAATAAGGCAGGGCACATCCCAGGTCCTTCTGGGAGTCTGAGCAAGGTGGATGGGAGAGGGATGGATGAGGTCTTTTCTGCTGGCTAACCTCATTTTGGTCCCCATTGTTTTGGAGGCTGTATTGCACTGGAGTCTGAGGGAAGGTCAGCCCCTTCTGCTTTATCCCCAAGTTACCTGGGTAGACCCGGTGCAGACACCTGCTTGCTCAAAGACTATCCCAACCAGTGTTTCCAGTTAAGAAGCTTTGGAGCTTTACCTTCTCCCCTACAAAAATGACCCCCAGAGGAGAAATAGTAAAGAAGAAAAAGGCAACATGCTCTGACTTGCAATGGGGCAGCCATCCTCCTGCAGGTAAGTCTGTCCAAGACAGCCCAGCTGTGACCCCTGGAGGGCCTGGTGCCCACTACAGGTTGTAGCAAAGAAACCAAAGGCAGACCCATCCTGGAAAGGAGTGTGGCTTGGGTGGGCCCTTCCACATCCTACCTGACAGTCGCTCCCTGTGCAAGGAGAGCTAGGGAGCTGGATTTGTTGTGTCTTGTAAAAGTGTCACAGTAAGCCTCTGGAACCTGATCTCATTCCAGCTGGAATTCCAGCTCCAGCAGCATTCTTCAGGCTGTCACAATCTTGAAGAATGGTCTAGGGGCGTGAAATGCTCCCAAGATGACATCATACAATGAAAAGTAAAAATAAAGAGCCAGATGTGGTTGCACAAGCCTTTAATCCCAGCACACAGGAGGCTGTGGCAGGAGGACTGAAAGACTGATACCAGCCTGAGATACAAAGGAAGGGCCAGGCCAGCCTGGACTACACAAGGAGACCCTGTCTAGGGTCTAAGCTAAACTAAACTAATGAAAATAAAGCCAAAGGCATAGGGCTGACTAAACCATTTTGTAAGATCAGTATGAGAGGAGAACCCTGAATTTATTTCCAATGCATTTTACTTACATTGGAAAGTAAGACATTGTACTGTATGATGTCAGTTGTGAAAAATACATCTTGCTATTAAGTTGTGCCTTTGCTTTTTATTTTGTATATCATCTTGCTTTGCTGTAAGAAATCCTCTAAATTTTATGTTATAAAATTAATGAGGTTGCTGGGCACAGTGATGCACTCTAGTAATCCCAGCATTTCAGAGGCTGAGGCAGGAGAATTGCAAATTTTAGTCCTGCCTGGGAAACTTACCAACATTCTGTCTCAAAATCAAAAAGGACTGGGGATGTACCTTGGTGTGAAATCCCTGAATTCAATCACCAGTCCCACAAAAAATAAAATAAAATTGGTGAGGTTGTTTTGATTTTCCTTTTTATTTTTTTTCTCTCTTTTTTTATGGGAAGTCTATTGGGTGCTGTTGCAAATTGGGTAGTAGTCTCCAATTTTATTGAATTTATGTCTGCTTTAACAGTAGTTCCTGATGTAACAAAGGGTGCATTTTAGGATATCAAGTCTTAAGTAATTTAAGTTCTTCATATAATGTGATTCAAAAAGAGAAAACTTTAGCCAAAGGTAAGCTTAAAATCTTAGCCACCAAAGAGGAATTTTGGACAGGTTGTTTCTTAAAAATATGCTTGAGAAAACTTTTCATCTTCTAACTCTGATGCAGTTATCTATACTTTTATGCCATGGTTTATTTTGAACTAAAATCAAAATTATACTGTCTATACTTTCAGCTCTCCTACTTTAATGTGCTAATTTACATAAAAACAGATTTAGTGAATCTGAAGCAGAGCCCTGGCTTCAACATTTTTTGTAAGAGAAATATTGATATATAAAATATCTAGGGCCAGTGATACGGCTCAGCAGCATAAGCGCCTGCCTGGCAAGCACGAGGTCCTGAGTTCAACTCCCGGTACCCACATAAAGGAAAAAAAGGGTCGATGATATCGCTCAGTGGCACAAGCCCTGAGGTCGACTCCTAGTACCCACATAAAAAAAAAAAAAAAAAATATATATATATATATATATATATATATATGACTTTAATGTTGAATTTGAGGAACAAATCCCTCCCCCACTGTGTTCCTTTTGGAATCATAGTTCTAGAGAAGTATACACACTGACACAGAGTTATTCAAATGGAAACTCAAGAGTTCAAGACAGATCATAATTTTAAATAAAATTATTAACTATTATTTGTATTTTGACCATTAATAGGATCAATAAAATAAAGTCTATGAATTATAAAGGTAGTTAATGGAGAAGTCATAATATCTGATATGTATGTATACACTTTATTTATATACACACATAATATGTTAACATTTTACAACATACTTTTGCATGTTTCTTGTTGGTATGGAATAGTGTAGATGGGGGATGTCCTAGTTTGAGCCCAAGTTTTATTTTCCTCTTTTATTTATACAAGTTAGTTGAGTTGGTTAGGCAAACTTGCCAGAAGCCCTTGAGAATTCGCCCTCAGGCAAGTTAGGCAATTGTTATCATAGTTATCTTTGGATATGGGAGGGGGAGGCTCTCTCAATTCTGAGTACACAGCATAGTATCTGCCTCACAAATTTGTCTCCTAGCCCGGGAGGCAGTAGACTCATGTTTGAGTTCTGGAAGAAAAGCGAGGCTTTAAGAGAAAAAAAAAATGGAAAAGTCTATTTTGCTAAGCATTCTTTTCAGCCTTTGAGGTCTAAGCAGCACTGGGATGCTATATACTTGGGTAAGTATGATATTCAAATGAGAAGAGGGGTATTCTTCATTTACCTGTAGCAAACACAGTGCAGTTTCAGCTCATCAGGTACTGCAGAGCAATCAGTGAGGCTTTGCACCTTGAGGATATCAGCAGTGAAGGGGCAACTGTACTTGTATGGCAGTTTCTGAAAGTACAGTAGGAGAGGAAGAGAATGTGGCACTCACCTGAATTTCACAGGAGTTGTTGGTGAGCACTTGGGTACTATCCTTTGTATGACGAGAATCTACAGGGGTTAGAAGGGTGTGTGCAAGTGAAGAAAGAAAAAGACACAGTTCACACAATCTTTATCTCATTTGGTCCCACAGCAGCAATGTAAGGCAGGTCTGATTCCTATTTAAGTGGGAAAAAATATGACTCTTACATATAATAAGCACCGGCTGTATATTTCTGCCTAAGAGATTCAGAAGAAATACAGGATCCATTTTTTTTTTGAATTCTGACAAATATTTATTAAGGATCACATTGCCTTTATAACTGCTTAACAGATTTTTTCCAAAATTGCTTCACGTTTTTCATTGTTTCTTTTGCAGAAGTAGTATGTTTTGAAAAATGAGAAATTCACACAACGCAAAAATAAAGATAAAAATTAACTATAACATAGTCACTGTTGAGCCTTGTAAGTATATACTTTTAGCTTTTTCTTTACATATTAATATATGTTACATGTTTTCTTTTACAAAAGCAGGGTACTATATACACACCTTTTCAAAATTGCCTTTTTCACTTCACAATATGTAATGTACATCTTCCCATGCAAACGGGTGGGACTCAAATGTCAGGAGGTAAAAAAAGAGAGCCCATTTTATGTCAGTTACAAGCTAAACACCTAAAATAAGACTGCGCAAAAAGTTAAAATTAAGACAATCAAACGTATATAAAATGTAAACAGAAAGTCCAGGTGACAACACTATTAGACAAAACAGAATGAAAGGCAGAACACATTAAATAGGATGAGGACAGCTCCATTTGGCCTTCCAACGCATTATCATCAGTTTGTTTCTTACTCTTTTCATCTCTTCCATCTCATCTGCTGCCTTTATCATCTCCTCATTACTTAAGTTCCTGCCATGTATGTCCCCTCTAAACTGCGGGCGAAAATGGGCTAGTCTTTCTTTGAAACTTCCTTCTTCGAGCTTATGTTTGCCCACTCCGCAAGGAGGCTGCTCCATGGGAGGGCGCTCCTGGAACAGGTCCTGGCAGGAGAGGCGCTCCCGCGGAGGGCGCTCTTTAGGCTGAAGTGTCTGGGGCCGGAGCTCCTCGAGAAAGAACTCCTCCTCCGCGGACTGCTCCTCCTTGGGACAGTGCTCTTCCGGAGGCTGCCCCAAGAGAGGCCGGTCCTCAACGACCATTAGCGCGCTCTGTGACTGTTCTTTTTCTTTGTATGATTTTTCCATGTTGAGAATTTTCTTCTTCAACCACAGTTATTATTGGAAAACAACAACAACAAAAAAAAGGCAGAGTCTAGTCACAGTGCTTGGCGGCTGGACCAACACCCTGACCATTGGTTCCAAAGCCTGCCTCTCCCAAATCCCGGGCCTACGTCCTTTACCCTGCTCTTACCCAGAGGCTCTCCGGCTGCTGCTGCTTCTCGGTCGCCTCCTCCTTCCCGAAAGCCCACCATTTTCCCGGCAGGCCTTGCCGCAGACCACAGGCGCAGTGAAAGGGGCGGGACAGTGGGGTCCACGGATTCGTTCCATTCGGCTTGCTCCTTGCACCCCAGTCCTGGCCCACTGCCCACTCCGTCCAGTTCCTGGACCTCTCCCACCGGTGTATTACTAGTCCTACCCTCCTGGAGGTGCCGGCCTCAGACCTGCAGACAGATGCGAGACAGGGTAGGGGGCGGGGAGAGGGGAGGAGGGACGTAGGGAGGGACGCACACCTTCCCTTTCTGGACACAGCAGCTGCCTCTGCGTCAACCCCCTTGGGGCTGGTCTCCCTTCTCAGACCCCACACCAAGCTCTGTCCTTGGTGCCCCCACTTCTCCGTCTTGCGTCGCTAGTGGCAGGAAGTGGAAGCCAAGGGATACTTAGAAACTATTTGCTGGTGTCTGTATTTCCCTCCTGGGAGAGGCTTCACTCACCTCTCCACCTCACCCCCATGACCACTATTTTCTGCAGGGAAATTGTGGGTGAGTGGGGGACAGGGCTGGGGCCTCAGGTAAGGCCAGAAGTCTTCGATCTCGGTCTGAGCCTAGGGATTACAAGGTAGCACGCACACAAATACGGATTTTGATTTCAGAGGCTCTAGAAAACTTACTTCCTTCTGCTTTCCCTCTGGACCAAAGGGTAATGGAAAAGCAGTGTCTGGACAAGCCAAAAGGACCTGGACAAGAGGGACTTGGGCAGACATAGACTTCTGGTCATGTGAGGGCTTATCATCACTGCCTAGTTCAGGTCCATAGTTACCAATTTGACGGGCGAACATTTACAGCAATCTGCCAGAATTTCCTGACCCGACACACAAGGCATTGTCACTGACCTCTATTTATATTTGCCTTTTCCTGGTTACCACAGAGGATTAGCGTCTGATCTTGGAGGTTATTGCTTCTTCCTGTCTACTTCCCCACACTACCTCTCTGTCCCTTCCCTCCCTTCATCTACCAAGGCCTCGGATTTCCCCTACATTTCAGATACTGCCCTGAAATTTGACTTTTACCTTCATGAATCAATATTATATGCTAATATGCTATTATATGCTAATATATATATATATATTTTTTTTTTGTACAGGGAATTGAACTCAGGACCTTGCACTTGCCAGGCAGGTGCTGCACCGCTGCGCTATATCCCCAGCCCTTGAAAGTTATATTTATTTGGGAAAGAAAGCTTCTGTCTAAGAGAGACAGAAGTGGTCCCGAGTGGGTTGCCAAGGATCCCGCTTTTAAAGGGAATTTTATAGAGCAGGTGAGGGGGGTCCAAGGTGGGAAAAACTATAATCAACTAATAAGATTGTAAGTATAATCACTTTAGTAACATTGATCCAATGGGAAATCACAAGGTGGGCATGAGGTGGGACAAAGCTATGGTCAATAAGATTATGAGCATAATTACTTAGGTAATATTGATTAAATGGGGATCAAATGGGGAAGCAAGTCACATAGCAAGCTTACATGGAACAGAACAGGGGCTTTTCCTGGAGGGGGTAGGTCAGTGGCTCTTCCTGCCCCCCACCCCAAGGTGAGTGATACCTATTTAGAATATCAATCGCTGCTGTTCATCCCTAGGGGCAGTATGTGGGTATAGTAATTCTATCTTTTGTCTTGAGGTCTGGCCCTCAAAGGAATGCACCTCCCCCACAGTTACATTGTGTTCTCATCTTCTGCACTGACTCTTGAGGGTCTATTCCTGTCTGACTGCCTATAATATTTCTACCTAACTTAGCTGTCTATAATAATCTCATTACAGATGAGAGACAGTCCTTTAGTTTTTCTTGATGTCACTATTTTGTTTTTGATCCCCAAACATATATTAGAAGCTCCAGTCTAAATTGGTAATTATTCAGTTCTAGACTCTAGAAAGAGTTATTTGTAAAATATATAGATCTAAAAAGACAATACTTTTGATTTTCGTAAATCAAAATACACATTTAAGTACAGATGGCCCAGAAAATGTACTTTTGTCTGAAATGGGAGAGTTGTTGATATGCATTATGGCATATTCTCTCTCTCTCTCTCTCCCCATACACACACTGAATAGTTTATATATAAAATTTTCAATACTTACTCACAATAGAAGAAAGTTTTTTTTTTTTTTTTTATCTGAGACTCTAAATCCTTAACCAGCCATCTCTTGTTGCTTCTAATTGAGAAAGTTTACATTAATTTATGAAATCGACAAATAATTGGGTCCTGGGACTGCTAGACCCCAAAAGATAGATGCAGCAGAGAGGACATTCAGTATTAAATTACCCAGTAATTGTGTTGATATTATACTGAGTAGCAGAATAGAAATCATGCTAACATAATCAATTGTCATTCCAAGTACTATATATTTTTGAATTTAACAGTGTTTTGCAATCTTTAATCTTGTGCCTAAATCTCATGTACTCAGAATGAACACTATTTTCTCATGCAGATGACCTTTCTTTCAGAGAACAGATTACTCCCCCCACCACACACACTTTCTCTCTGTTTTACATTTTCAAGGTAAGTGCCATCTGATTTGTAAGGTTTCTAGAATTTTTTTTTCAAAACCTAGGCTGTTCAGTAAATTCCGAAAAGAAATTCACGTATGAAATTTCCCATGCTAGGAAATTTTTGTTGCTCTTCTCTGGTATGTAATTTACTTTGTGTTGAGATAGCCAAGTAGTAGTTTACCTTTATAACTTTTCAATAATTGTTTTAATTTTCCACTTTTCATTGATATGTGTCTTTTTATTAGTACATGTTTGCAGTACATAATGTTTATATTTCTCATGTGGAGTTGGTATACATACATAATACATCTTAATTCCTTTCTTTATCCCCTTTCCCTCCCCTCTCTCCCTATTCCCTCCATCTCATGGTAACCTTCCCATTTGAGAAAGATCTATCTCTCTACTACTTATTGTCTTTTATTATGCTCTTTATTTATAATTAGTGTATCTCATATAAGTGAAACCATGCAATATCTAAGCTTGTGTGTCTGATTTATTTCACTTAATGTTATTGTCTCAAGATTCATCCATTTAGCTACAAATGACTCAAGTTTAGCTTTCTTTATGACAAAGTAGTACTGTGTTGTGTGTAAATACATTTTCATTATCCATTCATCTGTTGATGGATATATAGGCTGCTTCAAGATTTAGCTATTATGAATTGTGCTTCTATAAGCATGGGTATGCTTCTGTCACTATAATATGATGTCACTTTTAGGAAGATATCTAGAAGGGAAATAGCTGGGTCAAATGGAATTTCTAGTTTTAGTTTTTTGAGGAATCTCCATACCGATTTCCATAGTGGCAAACAGAACTCTGGTTGTACAGGAAATAGTACCAAGAATCAACAAATGGGATCATATCAAATTTAAAAACTTCTGCACAGAGAAAGAAACAACCAACAGAGTGAAATGACAACAAAATGAAAAACCCAGTCAAAAACTGGCTAAGTGAAGTGAATAGACACTTCACAGAAGTTCAAATGGCCAATAAATACATGAAGGAATGCTCAACATCGCTGGCCATTAGAGAAATGCAAATTAAAACACTGAGCCAGGTGTGGTGGCACACGCCTGTAATCCCAGCACTCAGGAGACTGAGGCGGGAGGATCACCATGAGTTCAAGGCCAGCCTGGGCTACATAGTGAGTTCAAGGCTAGCTTGAACTACATAGCGAGACCCTGTCTCAAAAAACAAACAGTAAAAATAGAAAAATAACACTGAGATTCTATCTTACCCCCAAAAGAGTGGCCATCATCAAAAAATGAATTAATAACAAATGCTGGTGAAGCTCTGGGAAAAAAGGAACCCTTCTACATTGTTGGTTGGAATGATATGTGTCATTTTTTGTTTTCAGATTTTTGAGACAGGGTCTCATTGTGTAGTTCGGGCTAGTGTTGAACTCACTATGTAGGCCAGGCTGGCCTTGAACTCAGAGTGATCCTCCTGCTTCAGCCTCCAGAGTGCTAGGATTATAGGCATATACCACCACACTCGGGGATATGTGTCTTTAAAATGAAGCTTACCTGTATCTTCTTTATTTTCGGGAGGGGGAGTGCTGGTACTGGAGGATTGATTCCAGGGTCTTTGTACTGAACTACATTCCCAACCCTTTTTATTTTTTATTCATTTTGAGACAAGTCCTCAATAAGTTGCCCAGGCTAGTAGCATCCCAGAGTGAGGGATTGTCACGTCTTGTGTATGTGTACACCATGCCATGCCACACCACTGCTCTGCTGGAACATGGAACACGCAGCTACCATGACCCTACCCAGATAGTAAACTTAGCAACAGTAATGAATTAAAGAGGCAGAGCTTAAAATAAAAGAAGACAGTTTATTTGGAAAAGGGCAGAAAAAAAAAAAGAAGATAGACAGCTACTCTGGAAGAGTAGGGAGTATCAGAAAGTCAATACCCATGGATTTTTGTCCTCAGCAACATTTTATTTAGGACTAATAATTTCTCCCATCCTCCACCCAGAAGATGTGGCCATCTGAAGGGCTCCCTGGCTGTCTTTGATTCTAACCTGAGCACCTCTATTTACGTTCTTTTTTTTTTTTGTGGGTACTGGGGGGTCGACCTCAGGACCTCGCGCACCAGCAGGCACCCCTGCCACTGAGCAATATCACCGGCCCCTTTTTCGTATGTGGGTTCCGGGAGTCGAACTCGGGCCCTCGCGCTTGCTGGGCAGGCGCTTAAGCCGCTGAGCCATCTCACCGGCCCTCTATTTTTGTTCTTTCTAGCCATTTGATTCCTTCCTGCCCTTTTGTGATGGATAAGAATGGGGAGGGGAGCCTCACAGAAGGGCAGCTTAGGGTTAGAAATTATATATCTGGTGCAGTGGTATAGTGATGCTAAAGCGAATATACATACAACTATATATGTGTGTGTGTGTGTGTGTGTGTGTGTGTGTGTGTGTGTGTTATATATTAAATAAGAATCCTTAGTTGGCACCCCTTGTCTCCTTTGTATTTTATTGGAGGGGATTACCCTGGTTTTTCATGTTCCTGGCTACATCCCTGTTTTGTCTGTAGACTCTTCCTGCTGAATTCTTGTTAATTGTGTTACCTTGTGCCTTTCTGGGTCTGGTTTTCCTTTCTCTTTGTTTACCTTTATTTTTCTAATTGCTGGACTTTAATTGTAGAGGCTTTAACTGTAAAAGCTGCCTCTACTAAGATTTCCTATTGATTTTTAAATAAAGCTTAATGAGATCCTATTTTATCCTTTTTCCTGCTTATGAATCCTGTCCCTACAGGATTACAGCATATGTCACCATGCCCAGAACCTTCATTCTTTCACCAGTGGTTCATTTCTAACTTGTGTGGATTCTTTCCTAGAGAAGTCTGATTTTATTCATTTTTTTTTTCATTTTTATCTTTATTCTCCTTACATCCTATGATAGATAACTCACTATTTTGTAAGACATTCCACTGAAATTTTAGACAGTTCTAATTCTTCAGAATTTATTTAATTAATACATGCAAAGTAAATATAAGGTGCAATATATGTTTAGACCTTAAACATATAAAATGATCAAAATTTGACATCACTTTAAATTTGGTTTTGACATTTAAACTTGACCTTTATCTACTGGCATGGATGAAACAAACATTTTTTGTTATTGTATAAATGAGATACACTTATTGGTAATAAGTTTATTTGTAGATATTAACACTTGCTTCCTAAACTTATCAGAGCTGTAAAGATGTCCTTAATTCTGTCAATATAGTTACACCTTATACCTATTAAAGGAGTCTAAAATTTGACTTAAGAGTAGAAACTAAATATATGTAAAGTTTCTATATAGTTGTGATACCAATTATTGCTAACCTTAAGGTATATTAAATGGTATATTTGTGTTTCTCAAGTGTACAGAAATTCAAAGAAGTAAATGAAAACATCACACTGGTGACTTCCAGCTAAAGTTGTTTATGGTGATAAACTTTTTAGCGTCAAGTATCTGGCTTTCCCTTACTGATGTTCCAGGTATTTGTGAAGAAATGTGCATGCCAATCCAATATGAGACAACCAGTCAGATGATGCACATATACTTTCAAGGTCATGCTTGTGTGATTGTTATGTAATTGTGTCATAACAGTTATAGGTACCTAAACATTGTGCACACCAGACAAGTTCTCTCTAAGGATTAGAGACTAGGCATTCATAACATGCAAATACATCTATAAACAATTACATTCTACTTACATGTCACTCTGGTAAACAGAGGATATTAAAAAATAACAAATTATGTAAAAGTTTCTTTATGTTATTTAATATTTTTTATTTAGATACAGGTAACTAAAAATTATTGTACACTAAAATGGATATTTAAACAGGTTTCAGAGATAATAATGTCATCACTGGGCTCTCAAGATAAAATGCTATGTTGCCCTTAATTTCAGATCTTCTCTGTAAAACATTATCTGTTAGCATTCTACAAAAATTTGACTTCTAAGGTGACCATGGTTAGTTAAAAACAACAACAACAACAAACAGAAAAGCAGTTCTCTGGTCATACTGTGTATAGTTAACCTATGGCTCCTACTGCCATATGGTTGAAACTTAGCTCTGGATGTTCAGTAATTGAGGGTTGAGCTAACTAAGGATGAGTCAGGTAAGAGGACAACTATATTTTGGCCCTGGCTCTCCAAAGTGAACAAGGACCCAGGACCTGAGGGAAATTTTCCACAAGATCCTACAACTCTAGTGAGTCACCCAACCTCCCAAGCAGTGAGATTGTTTGACCCCCGTGAATAGGAGTCAACCAATATATAGTGTGCTAAAAAGGAGGGTCACCAGAGAAAGAAATGTCTCCCATGCTTCCATGGGAAGGCATATGGTCAAGCAAGAATGTGACCCATTCTGGCAGCTGACACTGACAAAGGAGCTGAGGGTCTCTGTACATGGTTCTAAAAACCCCTAAAGAGTCTTAACTGATCTTGATAGATAGCAAGAGGTTAATCTTGATTGACACAGATCTCACTTTATCTTGGTCTTAAACATGCAGCAGAAAAGTATAATCAAAAGATATACAAAAAATAATACCACAGTAATAAAGGCTAGATATAGAAAGTGGGCTCCAGTCACTGAACCCTGCTGGCAGTTTTTACTTACACCTATAGCTGACCACTCTTATGGTTCAGTGAGGCTAGAAAGCTACAGTGGAAGCTATAAAACCTCAACAAGAGTCTTTAAATTCCTTTGCTAAAATTGTCCTTCAAAACCACCAAAATATCCATCTTTTTACAGCTAAAACTGGAGGGACTTATGACAAAGAAATATCAGACTTATAGATAACATCAATCAGTAGAGAGGTCCAGTAAGCTGGTTACATTCACTATTCCTCTCCCTAAAGAGCAGTGTCTGGACATAGCTCTTTTTCTCAATTTGTCTTTCCATCCCAGTGCTCGTGCTTCCATTGCACATGCTTTAATCTCTTCGAAAACAGTGTTTATTACCTAGAGGCTGCCAAACTCTAAGTGATCATGCAGATGGAACCAATGGCAAATGTGCCAGACACCTTTTACCAGGATCCACAAGATGGATATTGAAAAGGAAGGTCATAACTGCTAAACTGCAACATGACTACTATTCAAGGTCCCTTAGTTTAGCCCTCTGGAGAAAGCTCCTAACTGCAGTCTCCCCTACATTGACCCTTCTCAGCTCAAAGCAGCTACATTGAAACTTCTCCCCTAGATGCACTTAGGGATAGCTCTTCAGAGGGGCCAATATTACAGACAGCTAAGTTAGATAGAAATACATATACAATCAGAGAGCGACTGGGCTCCCAAGGAAGTCAGAAGAAAAATAAAGATGTCAAAATTGTGGATGGAGGTGCATCTGAAGAAGGCAAGGCCTGAAGATAAAGTCACAATGGCCAGACTGCATACCACCCAAAGGGATGAACAGAAACTTGAGATTATACTGTAATTAGTACCACCCAGTCCATGAAGTCCAGATATGTGTCAGACACCCAGGTGAGTGAACAGAATATCTGGACCCATTCCTTTGCAAAAGTGTCCCTGATTTAGAAGTCATAGATTGCACAAGTTTTGTGATGCCCTTGCTACATGCCTTAATTTCTTATTGTATCAACATTACCTAAGTGGCTATACTTGTAATCCTATTGGTTGATGGTAGTTTGACCCATGTTGTACTCACATTGTGACTTTGCTGTATAAATTAACCCTGACATAAGGCCTTGATGGCAACCCACTTTCAGGACCCCTCTTGTCTCTCAGGAGCTCTCAGTAAAACTTTCCTACTCTTGACATCTGTTCCTTTGAATTCATTCCTTGATTTTGGGGTATACGGACTTGGCACATCTGACATCTAGCAGGTTGGGAGCTATATTTCTCCTACATCACTAGCATCTGTATTTCCAAACTCTCATCAATGGTTAATTTATACTGGTTTGGGTATTTTCAGGGATAGTTTTGTCTTCTATTAACAGTACTAGAAAGTAAGGAATCCTGTCACTGGACAGGATAAGAGGGGGTCCCCAAAGCAGAGATGGTTAACCTTGACTTACCCCATCCCATGGGCAGGATGTAGGGTTGCTCATTTTCATCACAGAAAAAGAATTTGCAAGATTTATCATTGAGAGCCATAAAGGGGCATATTAGTTAATATTTTAAATGTATACACTCAATGAAACAGAGTGTAGGTGAGAAACAGAGACCCTTTGTGGCCTTTAGCTGAGTATATATATGAGGGGTGGCAGACTGGAAATCTGTGGAATTTGGGAATCTATGGAAAGATGGGATTCAATTTATAGATGAAAGGTAATGCCCCTTTCTACAGGGGATAGGTGATGTCCCAGGGATTTGGGAGTGGAAATCTGTGGAATTTGTGAGTCTATGGAAAGAGGACTCAATTTATAGATGAAAGGTGATGGCCATTTCTACAGGAAAAGGGTGATGGATTCATAAGTGATAGCCATCACAGGTGGTACAGCAGCGGCCCATCCACAAGGTAAAGGCCCATTTTACAGGGAAAAGGGGATGCCTATTCCCAGGTGAAAAGGCCCACTTACAGGTAAAATGAAATACTCAAACTCATTTATAAGTAAAAAGAATGACCCAGACTTATTGTCTTTAATAGCCTTATGAAGTTTTTACTGGGTTTGTATCCTGCAATGGCAGTTTTTATTAAAAGTACAATATAAAAATTGTTACTTTCCTTGTCTCTTCTCTACCTACGTATATTTTTGTATGTCACCTTAATTCATTCCTGAGAAGCCTCATTGAGAGATTGGTGGGGGGGAATTAGCCTGGTATGGCATATTCCTGGCCACTACAAACAGTAAGAGGAAAATTTTCACTTGAAAACACAATACTCTCCTGAGATTCCTCCTATATATTTCCTGAGTGCTAACCTCATCATCCTGCTGAGTACTGAAAGCGTGCTTTAAATTGACACATTGTAGCTAATATACCGAGTAACAGAATCTCAATTTAAAGAACAAGGAATTGACTCTAACAAGATAATATTTAACCCAGAAACACAGAATTATCTCTACTTGGATTAAGATTAAAACAATTTACAGAAGTACATTAATAATTGGATGTTCAAAGTATTGGGACCAGGGTGGATCTCAGTTGGCTACAGTTAGAACTAGATCCATTTTTGTCATATGGCATTCACCATACCTACTATGACATTCAGATGCATCTATACATATTATACTCTATAGTGCTTATTCTAGACAGAAGGGAGTTATAAGATCACTCCATTCTACACTAGGCAAAAGATGCAGTATATTCCAAAACATTTACAAATTCAGGAACATGTAGATTGGTGAATGACCTCAAAAAACCGTCACATCACAAATAGTTAAAGAAATTGGGGAAGTATCTTAGTTGCTTTTCTTCTTCAGACAGAATACCTGACACCCAAAGTTAAAGGAGGAAAGCTTATTTTAGCTCACAGTTTGCAGAGGTCTCAGTTCATAATTGGCTGGCTCCATGGCAGGGCAGCATGGCAGAGAGGCATCACAGAGGAGAAAATGTTCATGGCAGGCAGCAAAAGCAGCAAGCAGCAAGTGACAAGCAATGAAGAGCAGTCTTCTTTCTGTGCCTTATATTTTGTACAGGCTACACACCCTTAGGGCAGGTAGCATTCATACCCTTAATCCTAGGTCACACGGTGGCTCAATCCCAGCATCACAACCTTAATCCCAGCATCACACACTCTTGATCCAGCCACCTCCAAAAAGCCCCACCTATGACCACATGAGGCTTTGGGGGGACATCTAGACACAAGCCGTAATAGGAAGTTCAACCTAAAGTTTTAAAAAATGTCTTGGTGGGAACAACTATCTAAGGATACACAAGGTGGCATATTAAAAATAGAGCAATGATTAGCACAAAGTGCTCCACTAATATTGTTGCCAAACCTAAGTCCATTTAGTCACCGTTTGAGGAGCCTAATAAATCAAGAATAAATTCTTGGTGCAAAGAAAAAGCTTATTCCTGAAGGTTTTTTTCTCTTTGGCCCCAAGCTGGGCATCAAAACGAGTGCCAGACAAACTTTCCTCTGAGTTACACTGAGTTACATCTCCAACCTCAAGATTTACTTGTAATATTGCAAACTGCATAGACTCAGATGCTCATGTTCATCTCCTTGCCAGTGACTAAATTAAAGGAGGCCATATATTTGCATAAAAAGGAAAAATAGCTCCTAGAAGACGGAAGGGCCCATTTGCCTCACATCACCATCTACCAGTTTCCAGGTGGGCAAGGGTCTTTTATAGTAAGAAACAGGGGAGGGAGAAACAGGGAGAGAATGAAGATCTTTACACTTGCTTTGTCACTTCCAGCCACCTTCAGCTCATCCTCCTTTCTCTTGTGGAAAAGAAACCAGGCTCCTGTCCTCCTGGGGCTGACATCTGCATATGCTGTCACTTCTTTTAGGCTGAGGAGTGGTAGGGGAAGCTATTTATGCCCTAGGCCCAAGGAAGCCACTTGTCTCTAAATGAAAAAGTTCCATTTTGCAGTGCTGCTTACAATTTTCACTTTGCCTCCATGCTATCAAAGCTAGTGCCAGGCAAGCCCTCCTTTACCACTGAATTACATCTCCAACCTCAAGATTTACTTGCAGTTCCAGCAGAAAGAGAAGATGGCTGGCTAGTGTTCTGGAAAACAAACTCAACTCAGTCTAGTTTTCAAGCTTCTTTTATCCTTAGGCAAAGAAAAAGGAAGGAAGGCTTGGGTGGAGAAAGGACTGATGGCTGGACACTTTGAGGCTTCGCTCCAGGGCTCAGGAACAGGGTGTTTTGAAAGTTAGTGGCTGGTACACATTAAGCCAGATTCACGATGCCCCTGTGAACCTCAAAGATCTTTGGGTTGCGTTTGGCTTGTCATCAACAATTTGAGAAGGAGAAGAAATTGAGGAGGTTTCAGTGCATCAATTTGTACTACCAGTTCTAGCAAAACATTCCTTAAATTACTAACATGCAGAGTTGAGCAGAAATCTGACCTAACCAAAGGTTAAGATAACAAGGGAGTCGGGTGCAACATGAAAGCTTTTGACCCTATTTTGTCACCCATTAGATATCTTCAGGCTCATGTGAAGTGTCAGTACTTTCAACAAGAGTGGCCTTAAAGTCTGAAAAGTAACCTAGGCAACTGGTGTCTTCATAACATGCACGTCAAAGGTGCTGTCTACAGCAAAGCCAGTGAGAAACTAGTAAAATATTGCATAGCTGTGTGATCTCTAAAAATAGTGACATTTAAAGTCAACTAAAACCACGTGAAACTACAGGCTTCATTTGGGCTTTCTTTCGGTTATAATATTTATACAAAAACCAGGATGATTGTTATGTTATACTATTATAATTATTCCTACTATTGTTACAGGTAACACCTACAGAGCATTTTCTATGTGCTAGGCATCATTCTAGGTCCTGTACATAGGAGGATATTGACTCATGGACTGTCTTACTAATCCTATGCCATATGTCCTTACTACTCTCGTCTCCAATTTGGTAGGTAAGGAAGCTGAGTCACAAAAAGTTCAATTAGATTGTCTCACAGAGGAGAAAGGAAAAGAACCAGAACTGGCTATTTCAAGCTTTCAAGGATAAAAGGCACTTTTATTATTTTATACTTGTTCCACTACACGTGTCGGAGTCAGGACCAATGTGTATAAAGAATTTAAGGCAGATTTCATTTTAACGGAATGACAAATACATTAATTAATGAAACAAGGAGTGGTAGCTCATGGCTGTAATCCCAGCACTCTGGGAGGTTAAGGCAGGAGGACCACAAGTTCGAGCCAAGCCTTGGCAATTTAGCAATTTAGCAAGACCCAGTCTCAAAATAAAAACTAAAAAGAGATCTGAGGATGTAGCTCAGTGCAAGGCCATGGGTTTAATCCCCAGTACTGCCAAAAGCAAAATACAAAATAAAAAATAATTAAACATATGAAGTTTTAACCCCACAACTTAACTTTAAACCTTAGACTTACATTATAGCTTGTTTTTAGATGTATACATATATATATGCCCAAATATATGTTATTTCATGAACTAAGCTAATAGTTGATTATTTAACCAATCATGAACTGATTACTGGAAATAATTTTTAGGTTAACATTCAAATATTCTTTAACTCTTAAAGCTTACTTTTTAGTAATCAAAATCCTAACAATGAGAACACAAGAAAATTATTTTAGAAAATATGGAAACTTTGATTTTAAATCTAGTTTTTTAAGTTTAACCAAGAGCATCTCAATACGTTAGAAAATCATATCGTTTTAAATATAAAAACCCTAATCTTTTAATTATAGCCAAATATGTTACCAATTTTAAAGACATCTTTTTTCTTACCAAGTGATTTAAATTAGCCTACTGTTAAGCTATGTGATCCACAAGCACCTGAGACAATGTCTTGAGTGTTTATTTATCTATAAGCCAATTTAAATAGAACTTTTGTAGGATAATGTATACTTAAATGTTAACACACAGAAACATACATATTAACATAAATTACATAATTACATAAATCATATGTAAACTTTATGTTATCAAATTTTAAATCTTTTATTCCTATGTATGTCTCAAGCCTTTCAGTCCTTATCTAGTAATGTTTTAAATGAATTTGGCTGTCCTGAAAACCTATACAAATGGTTTTCCATGGAAATCTCAAAAAGAACAAGAAAAGAAAAGCAAAGATGAAGAAAGAAAAGAAAAGGAAATTGTTGGGCCGGTGATATGACTCAGCAGCATAAGCGCCTGCCTAACAAGCGTGAGGTCCTCAGTTCAACTCCCAGTACCCACATAAAAAGGAAAAAAAAAAAAAAAAAAGAAGGGCTAGTGATATAGCTCAGTGGCATAAGCGCCTGCTGGCAAGCGTGAGGTCCTGAGTTCGACTCCCAGTACCCACATAAAAAAAAGAAATTGTTCAGCTAAAAATTATTTTTCTTAAATAATGCAGCTGCAGGTGTTTTAAATGGTTATTAATACAGATTGACCAGACAGACGGACAAGCATACAGAAGACAATTGCATTTAAATCAGAGTGCCCTCTCAGATGTTTGGGTAAACTGAACTACCATGATCCTTTAACAGTTTTTAGGTTTTTATCTATAAATAGACTAGTCAGAAGTCATTAATAAACAGAGATCTCCTGTAATAAGAGACAGAAGGAAAAACCCTTTTACACCTGTGAAAGTGAGGGCTGGTTTAAGAAAGGACCTAGGCTGATCATTAATTTTATTGGAATAGTCAGCTATACAGGCTTTTCGTTATTGTTTTGATAGCCACGGTTTTTTATAGCCACAGCTGTTAGCCAAAACTGCTGGTTTGATTGATACATGTAACTGTTCCCTCTAAAGGATCAGAGTTTTAAAGGTAATTTCAACTATTTTATTTTCGGGGGTTGCTAAGGCCACATTGGGTGTAGAAAGAGACTAAGTGAAACTTTTTGGAGCTAAGTATGTACTCCAAAAAGCAGGGGAAGAAGGCCTCCAAAGCTCCAACCTGCCCTGTTGCAGATGTCTACATAGGATAGTTTCTTCCTCTTTCGAAAAGAAATAAGCAGAAAGAAGGCATACCTTTCTATCCCTCTTGCTCTGTTTCTAATCTAAGGCCTCCCTTAGTCTTAGCCCTGTCCGGGGCCAGCGGCAGTGAACTAGAGGTGTGAGGAAGTGGCCAG
This sequence comes from Erethizon dorsatum, assembly GCA_028451465.1. Lineage (NCBI taxonomy): Eukaryota > Metazoa > Chordata > Mammalia > Rodentia > Erethizontidae > Erethizon > Erethizon dorsatum. The sequence goes on along the minus strand of CM051842.1, from coordinate 89,089,049 downwards.
AACTGGGTTAGCCTCTCTTTCCATGAACCTGGGCCCCCTATCATGATCCTGTGACCCTTGGACCATATTTAGCTACAGGTTTTTAACTGGTGCTGGCTTGGCAATATATTCTGGAGAGAAATCATGGCAAGAGAGAGGCAGTGCTCTGAGGACTGGGGTTCTGGCTATCCCTTAATTACCTGTATCTATTTAAAACTGTTATTAAACCCATAAGGGTTCCTACAAATGTTTTTTGTTCTACTAATTAATTCATCTGTGCTATTAAAACCAGTCAGTCTGCCCTGTGGAGTACTTCTTGATGGGAAGCAGAAGTGAAAGGATTTAATTTCCAGTTCCCCTAATGGCTGAAAAGCCAATAAATTTGGAACAAAACTTTTACATTTATTCTTTGACAGTTTGAGGATTAAATCTAGCCAGTTTTTGAGAATATAGCCCAGAGATAAGTGAAGGTCAGCTTCACTCTGGAAGGGTTGCAAGGAAGGGGAAACTCACCATTCCACAAACCTGGTCCTGGGATCCAGCAGCCACAGGAATTGCCTTGGAACATGAGGACAAAATCCCAACCATGTCAAGGGCAGAAAGACAATCAAGACCAAAAGCTTTCTCAGGGTGGGTCTTCAGTCTTTACCAAAACATGCCTCCAAAGACAAATGCTACAATTAACTCCAACTGCATTGCCAAGCAGAAATCCTACAATCAAAGAATCTGAATGACTGCTTTTTAACTTTCTGAGAGAAAGAACAAGAGAGAGAGAGAGAGAGAGAGAGAGAGAAAGAAAATCACAGGACAGATTGGAGATGTTCCTTTAAGCTTTATTGTTTTGGAATCATATATGTGTGTGCTTTCTAATTTTATTTTAAGACTGAATCAAGAGGTTCTAAAATATAAGAGCAGGAAGAGAGCACACTGTTCCCTATATAAGACCCAATCCCTCTTGAGGTTACAAATCAAATTGTCAGAGAAACTGGGCCAGTGACAGAAAAAATACTGAAAAACCCCAGCCTGTGAAGGAGATCTATCACCTCCAAGGATAGATAGAGGCATGAAATGGCCCAGAAGAAATCCCATGCTTGGGCCCTAGGCCAAAGAAGTCTCTGGGACATTTTTGTGCTATTCACTGAAACATCCAGGCAATCTCTCTCAGGAGCAGGACAAGGCTAGGTTTTGCTCAAAAAGCACTCTGAAGGTTTCTGTGTCTCAGTATCTGCAATACACTTATGAAACTCACAGATTAAAGCCTATACTCATTGCCCAGCAACCACAAATTATGAATTAGTGAAAGTACGTATGTCAGTTTCTTTCCTCCCTTACACCCATAAGTGATGAGAACCAAGGCTAGGAGGGGAAAGAACAAGGAGGTTGGGCCCCCCTTTTTTTGAGAGTGGGAGAGTGAGAAAGTGAGAAAGAAAAAGTAAACCCCTGGGTTCCTTCTCAGTTTCAAGTACATAGACTACCAAATCTCATGAATAGTATCAACTATCACCTGATTTTCCAATTGAAACTCCATGGCTTGGGACATGATCCCAGCCATCCAAAAAAGGGGAGCCATGGCATCAGGCAGACTGAGTGTGTGCCCTTCGGTTTAGGGAGAGATTAAAAGAGAAGTTTAGAAAGCATCCCTCAAACTAAAATGTGTTTACATCCCCTCAGATGTGTATGCTTTGAAGGCATTTTCCTCTAGTGTCACCCAGAGGCCAGTTTCCTTCACTGGTTCTCAGGATTCAGTTTCATGTGTCAGTTGCACATGAAACTGTGATTAAGACAGTGAATGGGTGCTTCATCCTTATTTGTGCTAACCTGGATAAGCAAAATTCCAAATCTCATTTGCCCCAGAGATGGAGGTGTGTGTTCCTCATCTAAAGGATTTCCTATTTGAGGCTACCAACATCCTGAAGTGTGCCTCCTGACACTTCTTTCTATTTCTGGTCAGAGGAAGCAAATACCTCTTATCTTTGATGTCCTCATAAATGAATGCTCATTTTCTAGGGATTCAGAAGCTTCCAATTAAAATGAAAACAGATTTTCAGGACTGCAAAGAGAAACATATTGCCATTTACCGACAATGTTAAAAACCATCTATAACAGAGATGAACTGCCGAAACTTGTCCCTTAGCCTCAGACATACACATAAATTCCGCAACTAGTGTAGAAGTCTAAATGCTACATATACAAAACAGAAATACAAGGCCCTGCTTTCAAAAATAAAAAAAAATGTCCCACCAAAGGAACCTAAAAATGAAGATGTTACAACATTCCCATACTCTCAACTTAAATGTATCATCATTTTAGCAAAAAAGACAAGACATAAGCTACTGATAAAAGATGATAACTTTTGTTTACTTAAATGAGTCACAATACAGAATTCTGTCAAAATATTTAGGGGTGCCCTGAAAGAAAACCAAACTCTTACCTCCTTCCGAAGATCTCACTGTGGCCTCTAAAATGATATAGGACAAATATAACTCCCAATCTGTTAGATGTCAGATGTACCGAGTTGGTGTCCCCCAAAATCAAAAAATGAATTCCAGGGCCAGTGAGATGGCTCAGTGGCTTAAGCGCCTGCCCAGTAAGCACGAGGGCCCGAGTTCGACTCCCGGAACCCACATACGAAAAAGGGGCCGGTGATATCGCTCAGCGGCACGGGCGCCTGCTGGCACGCACAGTCCTGAGGTCGACCCCCCGGTACCCACAAAAAAAAAAATGAATTCCAAGGAACAATGGAGGTTAAGACTAGGAAAGTTTTATTGAGAGATAGCTCCTGAGAGACAGGAGGGGTGCTGAAAATGGTGCCCAGCAAGGCCTTTAGTTAGGGGTAATTTAAACAGCAAAATCACAATGTGGATACAATGTAGGTCAAACTACCATCAACCTATAGTGTAAGGCTCGATTCAGACAGGACTCTCCCAGTACCCATCCTATCTGCCAGCAGAGGCACTGTTCTCAGCTCAGCATCAGGGCTGCCCTTGGCAAATACAGGATGTAGTAGAAGGAATAAGATGGAACACAGAATCTTCCAAGCACTGGAAGACACCCAACCATTTACACCAGATGCCTCAAGGACTTTGCCCACTGAAGCATAAGACATTCAGAGAACTTTGACCACTGATGTTTACTAAAATCTTCCTGTCTAATGTCCCTTGCTTTCTTTCAAGCCCTATAAAAAAGTACACTTCTCTTTGTTCCTAGCAGACGGCCCTTTTGCCCTCTGTCTGCCTGCATCAAGGCACAATAAATTCCACACCATGTTGCCTTTACACAAACCTGTGGTCTCAGCTGGTCTCTGCCTTATGCTGTTCCTTACAATAGGATTACAAGTATAGCCACTTATCTAATATTGATCCAATAAGAAAGTGAGGCATATAGCAAAGGCATATGGCTAGCATCATTAACCTTGGATTATTTATGACTTCTAAAACAGAAAAATTTTGGGGAAGGGATGGGTCCAGATGTTCTGGTCACACACTTGGGTGTCTGATACATATCTGGACTTCATGGACTGGGTGGTACTAATTACAGTATAATCTCAAGTTTCTGTTCATCCTTTTGGGAGGTATGCAAGTCTGGCCATTGTGATTTTATCTTGAGGTCTTGCCTTCTTCAGATGCATCTCCAGCCAAAATTTTGATCTCTTTCTCTTCTGACTTCCTTGAGAGCCCACTCCCTCTCTGACTATATATTTATTTCTATCTTAACTTAGCTGCCTATAATAACATTAAGTAGCCAAGATGGGATTTCAACCTAGGCAGGGTTTAGAGACTAGTTCAGTGATAGAATACTTGCTTAATATGTAAAAAACATACATATTGCTTGCTTAATATGTAACACTATTTAGCCTTCATGGGTATCTCCAGATGTTGCCCCAAAGTCTCATACAATCATAGGTTTGGCTTTTTTGGACTTGTCTGAATCTAAGGTGTGTGCTGCTGGGATCAAGGATGTGGTGTTGAGATTGATTCATGGTGCTATGCTAGGATTAAGGCTGCCCCATCCTAGATTTGAGTGCTACCTGCCCTAAGGGTGAGTAGCCTGGATAAGATATAAGGGACAGAAAGGGTGTTGTTGTTTGTTGCTTGTCACTTGTTGCTTGATTGCTTGATGCTTGCTGCCTTCTGCCTTCTCTGCTTTGCCATGGACTATTTATCCTCTTTGATTTGCTCTCACATGCAACCCTGCCTTGGAGCCAGCTGACTATGAAGTGAAACCTCTATGAATTGTAAGCCAAATAAACATTTCTTCCTTTAACTTTTGCTGTTGAATATTTCATCTCAGCAATGAGTAAAGTAACTAAGACACCAGGGATGATGTTGTGGCTTTTCCTGTCCAGACAAACTCAGAGCACTGAACTTGGCCTGTGTTGTCCTTTGCTGCTGGGCTGCAATACAGTTATAGCTACTCTTCCCTTTGGGAATCTTATATCACCAACAACTACCCCATCTTAAATTCTGAGAAACAGAGGTTAGAACAATGGCAAGGCTGGTTACATAATTTGTGAGGGCTAAATTAAAATTGACAATGCAAGGTCCTTTTTCAAAACACGAGAAAAAAATTTCCATTAAAGGTACTAAAATATAAAGTTGTTCTCTTTCTCTTCCTCCCTGTTTTGGTTTTTTTGAGACAAAGTCTCATTTTGTTGTCCAGGCTGGCATTGAAATCACTATATAGCTCAGGTTGACCTTGAACCTCCTAGGTGCTGGTGAAGTAGGATAGAAGAAATAAAAAACTAGGTAGAAAGGAGACAAGGAAATTGAGATCTTAAAATTAACAAAAACTGCAGCTTCAAGACACAAAAATTATTTGAACCTTTTTCACTTCCAGGAAACTCACTAAAATTTTTTTTCTAAAGGTCTTACAATAAGCCTGTAAATCCAGGCTCTTAACCTGTCCTTTTTGCCTGTAAATTATGCTTCCTCCAACTTTGGGAAACAGAAATATTGGTGCACAGCATATCTCAACTTCAAATATATGTAGATGGCTTGCATTGTAACCTGACAGACAATGAAGTTACACATCCTAAATAATCCAATTTGAAGACACCCCCTTAAATGTACCCCACTCTAGCTTGTAACATTTCTCATTTCTCTGAGCACCAGCACTCCATTCTTTGGGTATGTCCTAATAAGCTCTTCTCTAACCTTTTTCTGATGCACCCTGAAAATTCCTTTTCTGTGATGGGAGTCACCAAACCTGCAAATTTATTTTTAAAAGGTAAGACAGGTTTCTTATTTCAGCCTCAGAGATATCTCAAACCCAACACCAGTAATATCTCTCTTGGCAAGCCAGTGACAGGAGGTAAAAAGAGGCATCAAGATGGCAACTTTGGCAAGTCCAGCCAAAAGGCTTTTTATTTATTTAGTTATTTTCTTTCTTCATCCCCACTTTCCTCCAATCCGTTGGCCCTCTGTGTTAGCAATGGCAAACTAGAAACCACCTGGAAACACAAGTTTTATGTGAGCAAAAGGCCGGATTTATTTGTCTGGACTGAGATCATGGACGATTTCAGTAGTTTGCCAGAGGAGAAGTTAAGTTTATATAGGGTTTGGGGATGGGGTTATAATCCCAAGGAATCTGGGTGGAATGTTTGGGGTCAAAGTTCCAAGGATGGTCTGTGCAAGTGTGTAGATAATACTGGACTTTCCAGTGTCAGGGAGATTGTATGTCCAGTCCTAAATTTTCTTTATGGTCATCTGTTCTGCTTGCTGAGGGCAGCATGGCCCTTTTAGTGGTTTCCTATTGTTTGCTGAGAACAGCCTATTTGCTGATAAGGTCTTGCCTGGGTCAGGCATGACACTCTGAAGCATAGGTTTACTCTGAAGCATAGTTTTCTCCCAATCCCTTTGCCTCTGAAACATAGTTTATTTTTTGTCTTTCCCTCTGCAATCAGAAGGTCTTTCTTTTCTTCTATTCCAGCAGTGAGAGATTTTTAACCCCCCTAGAGAATGAGTGCTTATACATAAATGGGCACCAAAGACAAGAGGAACTTTCTCTCTCTGACCAGAAATGGGAAGAGATGTCAGGAGGCACTCCCCAAGATGTGTAGTGGCTGCAGTAGGTATTCTTTTAGGTTAGCACCACATCTTATCCCTGGGTCAGATGTGACTCTGAAAAATCTTGCTTACCTAGGGAGACAGAAAATAATGATGAGCTCCTATCCAGTGTCTTAAGCAAAATTTCTCATGCAGCCAGCATGGGAAATCTAATACTGATATTATAGACAGCTAAATTAGGTAGAAATATTATAGGCAATCAGACAGGGCTAGGCCCTTGAGAGAGTCAGTGCAGAGGATGAGAACACATTACATCTGGGCTGGAGGTGAAATTGTTGAAGGCTAGGCCTCAAGATAAAAATGGAATGACCAGGCCTACATGCTTCCCCAATGGATAAGCAATAAATTGAAGATTACACTGTTACAAGGGTGACATCAGAACCTCAAAATATGATATAGGGGAAACACTATAACTCCCAACCTGTTGGATGTCTGATATGCTGAGTTCATGTTCTCTAAGAATCAAAGAATGAATTCTAGGAACAATAGAGGTGAAGAGTAGGAAGATATTTATTGAGAGAGGTAAATATAGCTCCTGAGATGCAGGAAGGAGCCCAAATGGGTTGCCTGTGGACCCCACTTTACAGGGAAATTTTATAGAGCAATACCCGTGTGGGTAATGACATGGGCTACAGCTATGATTAACCAATAAGAATACAAGTATAGTTGCTTAGGTAATGGTGATCCAATGGGGAAACAAGTCATGTAACAAAGGTGCATTGAAAGAACAAAGACTTTTTCTTGGAAATGATGGGTGCAGAGGTCTTGGTCACCCACCGGTAACATTAGGCCTGGTGTTTGTCCTTTGAGGAAGAATACAGGCCTGGTCATCTCATCTTTATTTTGAGGCCTGATCTCCAACAGGTGCATCTCCAGCCACAGTTGAGATGTGTTTCACATTTGTCCTGGCTCTCTTGAGGGCCTAGCTCTGTCTTACAGCCTACAATATTTCTGCCTAGCTTAACTGTCTATAATAATACTATAATTTATATCTCCTAGTCCAATAAAGTCTAGATAGACATCAGTCACCCAGGTGGGTAATCAGGATCTTCTGTTCCATCTCTTCCTAAAAAGGTCCTTGTTCTTTCCATGTATACTTGCTACATGACCTGCTTCCCCACTGCATCAGTGTTACCTAAGTGGCTATACTTGTAATCTTATTAGTTAATCATAGTTTTGACCCATGATCCATGATTTTGTCAGCTGCCACTGTGTGTCAGGAGCTTGATTTGGGGGATGTTATGTATGTAGCACAACCTCCAGTTGAATGGCAAGCCTGGATTTGGTGAGGTGGCTTATGTGGCCTGACCTTGGAGAACTAAATAGGCTGTCATATTTTTATCATGTGTTTTTCTTGTCTTTCTTTATCTTTTTCCAGAAGTACACAAGGGAAATCTTGAAGGCATGCAGTGCACCTTACTTCAGTATGGTTAACTCATTATCTATCCCTAAAATGTCACCTTTTGGTTGTATTTTGTGAAACTGGGATTATTTTAAAAGGGAGGATTTAAAAAAATGTTACTTTGCAACTCAGTATGGGGTCAGTATAAGTTAGAAAGTGGTGAGACATGACCTCTAAATGGGACCATAAATTTTAACACAATATTCCAGCTTGATCTATTTTGTAGGAAAGAGGAAAATTAGACAAAAACCCATATTTCCAGGTATTTATGTCCCTATATCAAGACCCAAAATTATGTGGATCTTGTACAATTATGTGGAAAATTACAGCAAGTAATCTCAGTCTTGGTTAAAACTATTATCTATTGCTTTTCTAGGGATTAAAATTGCCTCTAAAACTCTCAGCTAAGCCCTTATGAAATGCTCTATAGAAGCCCATTTCTAACTTTAGATTTAGTCACTGACCCTAAAACACAGGAAATTATTAAATATATGATCAATCTAGACTAGGTATAGAAGGTTTACTAGAAATGATAATACTGTTCTTTCAGCACCAGACTCTGCAACTCATATTCCTAAAGACTCAACCTAGTGATTAGGTGTTAAAGTTTAGGAGAAGGAGTCACCTTTAGATCAGCTCCTCCTTAAGTGGAAGGGTGCCTACAGAGTTCTTTTAAGCACAAACACAGCTGTTCACCTACAAGGACATACTTCTTGGATTCACTTACCAAGAATAAACCTGTTCATTTGAGACTTTACAGGATCAAGAAGTCAAGGAGACAGAGACATGTGACCAATACTCCTGTAAGCCTTTGGAAGATTTGCAGATACCATTCAGGGAGAATAAGAAGGCTGAATCAGGATAAATTAGATAAGTTAATACTGCTTAAATATATCCTCTCACAGCCACTACTAAAATCAAAGTCTGACAATTCAGTTTTCTCTTAACCCTTATACCATTCTCCAATGGGGGAACTAATGTTTTCCTTGACTGGGCCCAGCAATATGCCAAAATCATTGACAAACATGAATTCTGGGTTTATGGGCAATTACCCACTTCTAGTGCATCTCAGCTACTGTGATGGGTATCTTTGCTACAAGGAGATGATTGGATAAAGCTTCAAAATTTTGTAGAACAGCTAAGAAGTGCAGTGACAATTTTAAAGCTGACTCCCAGGTCTAAAGTCTCTCAGTGGCCAATAAATAAGACTCTTCATCAAAAAGGCCACGGGAAAATTTTTTCTCTAGCCACAGTTAGTACTCGGATATGGAAATATAGAGATCCTAATCTACCTCAGACTCCTACAACTTCCATGATGAAAGATAGCCATTAGTTTATAGATAAATATTTTCAGGCCTGCAATAAACATATTTGACTGACATCTACTATGTGGTAACTCAGCCAACTAGCACCCCTTTGTTGGGAACATAAAAGCATACTTATGATAAATGGATCAACATCATCCAAAATGTAACATGGATTTCTATCCAAGACTGTAATCACACGATTGGGTTAAGAGATACTGACTTATTTGCTACCGACTGGAGTGTAAGAGCTAAAATATGATGGCGAGCCCCAAACAATTCCAAGTGCCTCTTTGGCACAAACCTATGACCTTGGTTGCCCCCAGGGAAGATAGGAAGACATACATTAGGGTATCCATGGGTCAAAGAGAGCTGGGTTAAAACTATAAATCAATCAGCTAGCCTCCCAGTCTTGCACCATTTATGGACCAGATAAGTTTTCTACTGGTATGATCGTCTGGCCATTATATTTAATCCCTAAATAGAACTTGAGGATGTAATGGGCACATTGAATCTCTTACTAACTACACACAAAAAGCTCTACATGACACCTCAGAGGGTATTTCATTATGAAGTTCAAAAGTAAAATTGGTGAGAAAAGCCATTCTACAAAACCAAATTGCCCTAGATATTCTAACAGCAGCACAAAGTGGAACCTATGCCATTATCAAAACAGAATGTTGTGTGTACAGTCCTGACAACTCTGCAAATGTGTCTTCTGCATTACATGATCTGCATTCACAAATTGATGCAAGTCAGACTCTTCCATAAGCTTTAATGACGGGCTAACATCCTGATTCTCTGGAACATCTTGGTGGAGCAAAGTTCTGATTTTTCAGGATATGATACTCTGCACTGAAATTTTTTATGTTGCATGATTCATTGTTGTTGTGGGCTAATGTTTTATATAACCTTGCCCTCTTTTTCAGACTATGGAAAGATGATGGTTCTTCAAAAGGACTTCTTAGGAACCACCATGTAGAACCAGAACTGAGACAATGATTGGCCCTGCCCTCCCCTCCCCCAGCAACCTGATAAAAGCTAGGCCCCTTCCTTTGTTAATAAGCCTACCTGATTTTCTCTTGCTGATCCCCTTTCAGTTCAAGCTACAGTTTCTTTTGCTTTGTCTCTTCCTTCTGCATCAAAAACTTTGACTGGCTTCTCATGTTTCTTGGCCTGGTTTTTAATTTCTTTTGTCATGTGGTCAAAATTTACTATCATGATATCAGCTGTAGGGGTTTAAAATGTTGTGCTGATTCTGGGGTGCTTCCCACTGGGGTCTTCCAGAGCATGATGGACAACAGGATTGACAGAGTGATAAGTCATGTCAGCAATGTCTATTGCACATGTCCTTTCCCATAATTCACCATGTTATAATTGGATGTATGAGATGCAGTTCATATGCATGAACTTTTAATGAGCTCCATGTAAAGAAAGGTTATTGCAGGTCATGTAAACAAGTCAGGTGTGTATGTGTCATGGTTTGGAATTTTGGAATTTTCCAGAGCAGGCTTGGGGATCTTTGCTTTTCTTATCTTTGCCTCCATGTAGTAAGCCACAGGACAAATGTCAAGGAGTTGGCCCTGGGGGATTGCTTAGGTTCAGTTGAGTGGAGGGGAGTGGCCCCATAATTCCCAATTTTACTATCTATATCCTCCCCCAAGAGGCCTGGTCCTTGAAAATCTTTAAGGGATGCTGAGGATGGAATGTCCATCTTCTATAGCTACTTTCTGTTGAGTAGTAACATTGACCCTGACTATATGGAGACTATGGAACTCTCACTCTGCCTGATCTAGAGGGCTAGGGTAGCCATATTCCTCCTCCAAGAATTCAATGATGAGCTTGAGATAGCAAGGCAGGTTTTGGTCCTTAGTTCAGATCATCATCTATAATTTAATGGCTGCTAAACAAGAAGAAAGAAATTTATCTAAGAGATTAAGGATGCATGGTCCAAATAGTAAGGCTATGAGAAGCATTAATAAAGGCCTCATCAAGAGAAGTAACCAGGATGCCCAACTCCAAAGATTTGACTGGATCCCCATGACTCAGATAGTTCCTGTTGGATCCTAGAAATGTGGCTAGCTAGCTTTTTCACTCTTCTCACTATTCTCCATTAATTGACATAAAAGCAACATACTTCTAGAAAGAGATATAATACCCTTTCTCAGTGGTGAGGAGATCTAGTCCTCTATGGTTTTGTAGAACCACCACTGTCTTTGAGTCTATTTGATTCTACAGGATGACAATGCTCTGGGAGACTTCCTCTAGGCTGTCTGTCAGGTCCTCAGATATTTTTTGATAGTAGAAAGGAGTTGTAGTTAGTCTTCCTACTCTAGTGCCAATTCTAGTTGCTATGCCTAGACCCACTAGGAGAGGAACGAGTTCTATGGCTCACTTTGTTCTTGTCCTGCTGGCTAAAGGAATCAGAAGGGATTATTAGGTGCTGTGTTGGTCTCCAAGGCTACATGTTCCTGTCCAGTTTGTTGGAAGACATAAGTAAGAATTCATGCCATATAGGAAGATAAGTCCTTGAGTCTCAAGACAGAAATTATTTTTAATAGTAAACATATGGGTAAGCTAATTATTTTCATTTTCCCAGACAGATTAAGTCCCTGCCAATGTAGCTTCAGTCAAGGCTGAAAGGACCCATAAGAAGTATCTGGAGTAGCTGCAGTAGTTCTATTTTCCCAATGTATAAAATTTCTTTTGGTACTCATTCATTTGAGTTTTCATAACCAGATACCAGCAAACAGTTACTGGTCATGGGCTGAGAGCAATCTCCCCATGGAAATATAGAAACATAATCAAGGAGTCTTCCTTGGCAATATCCTGACCCCCTGTTTCCTAACCCTTTTGTGTCCAGAGATGGCCTCCCTGAGATCCACATCAGAGTTTTAAAGGAAATGGCTTGATTTATCTGGATGCTTCCATGCTACAGTGAAGGGTATATCTTTAGGATTTGTTTGCAAAGGGAGTCTTTTAATGGGCCCAAATCTTTTTTTAAATTTTTAAATTTTTAAAAAATTTTTATTTTAAAGAGAAAAAAATAGAACAAAATTTCAAAACAACGTAATAGGAGGGTAACAATGGTTAATACATCCCATGTTGTCATCTTTAAATTAGTTACTTAGGGTACAAGATATCAGCATTCAATTGTCCAAACAATATTAGCACAAACCTTTCTTCTCAATGAACTAAGCAAAATTAGTAGTGTTTCTGTCTTAACTATCTTATATATATATGTAATTTTTTTCATTTCCCTTCTTTCTTTTCCCCATTCCCCCATCCCAGTTTCTCTTTCCTTTTGACCAGTTTCTTCCTGTTTTACCACATCTATTGTACATTTTGGATCTTATTTACTCTTTCAGTTTCTCACACTAGGGAGACAATACGATGTTTACACATGTGTATCTGGTTAATTTCATTTATGAGTATTTTCTCAAGTTGCATCCATTTACCTATAAAAGTCTCCAGTTTATCCTTCTTTATGGCTGAATAGTACTCCATTGTATAAAAATACCACATCTGTTTTATCCATTCCTTGGTTGATGGCTATTTGGGTTGTTTCCAAGATCTGGCTATTACAAATTGTGTTGCTATAAACGTGGGTGCACATATATCACTGTGGTACGATGTTTTTAATTCTTCTGGGAAGATACCCACAAGGGGAATAGCTGGGTCAAATGGGACCTCCAATCCTAGTTTTTTTAGGAATCTCCACACTGATTTCCACAGTGGCTCTACCAGTCTACACTTCCACCAACAGTGGAGAAGTTTTCCTTTTTCCCCACAGGCCCCCCCCCAGCATTTGTTATTAGTTGATTTCTTGATAATAGCTATTCTTTCTGGAGTGAGGTGGAATCTCAGTGTTGTTTTAATTTGCATCTCTCAAATGACTAGTGATGTTGCACATATTTTCTTATATTTATTTGCCATTTGTATTTCTTCATCTGAGAAGTGTGTATTCATCTCAGATGAATGGGCCCAAATCTTGACTCAGGCCTTGGTCTTGAGTCCTTTTTATTAGAGGAGCTCCTGGAACTTAAGCAATATGTGAATAGATATTGGCCCCCAAATGGATTGTTTTGTGGAAGAAACCCAAGTAAGACTACTTTGATAGGATTTAAGGAGGGCGGTAGCCCTCCCTATTGAGATTACCTTGGTCATTTCATTGACCTGAAAATCATATAGGCTATCTAAGGATATTTGGGGTGGAAGGTCATCTTTCCAGTAGCCTAGAGCCAAGCTGGAATGGTCACAGCAGTATATTGGCTGGAAGATGGGGAAAGACAGAGTCAATAATCCTTGGCCAGTTTGGGGTTAGGAGAACTCAATAAGAGATGGGCTAGATTTAAGATTCTGTATAAATGATCACTGCTCATTATCTCCTCCAGAGGCAATCCTTGAGCCACCAAAGAGGATCCCAAGAAAAATTAAGAACAGTTCAAAAGAGGGCATTTTATAACTTGAGGTGAGGATCTCAACAGTAAGTCGAGGCAAGCAAGTGAGTAGAAAAACTAGCTATACAAGACATGCAAGGAGAAACCCTATTCCCAGGATGAGACTGATTTTTCCTTTTTCCTAGAGTGGGCAAACCAGTTTACTTGTTTGGCTAGCAGGTTGATGGATGTTTTCTTTTCTGTAAAGGAATTTGAAGCCATCCACTGGTTCACAGGTGTATGAGGTTGTGTTATTTTTTTTTTCTTCATCATTTTCTGGCACCTCAGGCAGCTTGGATTTTACCCTGGAGAGGTGAATACAACTATCTATTCCCCATACCTTGATGGCAGAGGGTGTGATCATTTTGGGGTGAGTTGGTCCTGGGGCCCACCCTCCTTCTAGGTCTTGATTAGAACCTGGTCACCAGGGTGGACCTTGAGCTGACAATTGTTAGTTCCTAGGGGTGGAAAGCTTTTGTTTCCATATTCCTGGAGGGCCTGTTGGAAAGATCCCTGATGGGTGACATTTTGGAGGAGCTGGGAAGTCTTGGTGTCAATAAGGAGGTCAGATGTGAACAAGGGTCTCCTGTACATCTCAAATGGGCTGAGATTAAGTTTGGATTTGAGGGGCAGCCTGAAGCCTCATTATGGTAATTTGAAGGCGATCTAGCCACTTGTAATGGATTTCCTGGCACAGCTTAGCTAAGGTCCAATTGAGGGTTTGCTTGGCTTGTTCAACCTTCCCTGAGAACTGGAACCTCCACGCAGCAGGGAGATAATATTTAATTCCCAGGGCCTTGGCAATGCTCTGTGTAATTGGATGTGAAGGAAAGGCCATTATTTCTCTGGATGGACTTAGCCCAAACCCAGGAATCTCTTCCTTAAGAAGGACTTTTACCACTTCTAAGACTTGTTCTGACCTGGTAGAGAAAGCCCCTATCCCTCCGGTTAAGGCATCTATGCACACCAAGAAATGCTTATACCCCTTACATGAAGGCATGAGGGTGAATTGTATTTGTCAGTCTTCCCCAAGGGGGATCCCTCACCATTGTATTTGTTCAGGCAATGGTTGTGTATGGGTCTGTAGATTATGGAGGGCACCAACAAGGAACACCTTACAGACCTAGGTTACAATGTTGTGACTCCAGGCCTTATAAAGAGCCTATGTGCTACAGTGGTGGTTGTGTCCCACCCTAGGTGGGAGGCATCATGCAGACACTTAATGACTTTCCACTGTGCTTGTTGTGGCAATAACAGCCAGGGTTCCACATACCACTATTGGCCTTTTTGGACTCTTCCCTCATCAAGAATCATTTGAAACTCATCTGTAGAGTATCCTGGTTCTAAGTTTGAATGGGACCACAGGGAGGGTTATTGAGTTATTTTGGAGGGGAGCCTCTTTGGCAGCCAAATTTGCCTTTGAATTACTCTGGGAGATAGAGTCCAAGGAGAGTTGATGTCCCTGACAGTGGGTAACTGCCAACTTGCTTGAGAGATTTACTGTCTCAAAGAGGTTGAGACATGGTCCCTTGTCCATATTTTATTGGTGACTGGCAGCTAGTCAAAAGTCCACTTTCTTTCCAGATGGCAACATGTGCATTCAAGATCAGAAAGGCATATTTAGGATATATCTAGATCTAGATTTATTCATTCTTGCCCTGGGCAAGGCAATAAGTTCTGTCTTTTGGGCCAAGGTCCCAGGAGGGAGTCTTCTTACTTTAATGACATGATTTAGGCTGACTATGGCATACTCTGCCCTCCTAATGCCATCCTTTATGAAGCTGCTACCATCAGTAAGCCATATGCTTGCCATCCCGCTCAATGGGGCATCTGGCATAATTCTTGGCAATGATTTGTTTGTACTCATGTTCTACTGGTTGGTTAGTTGGTAGGAGAGTGCCAAGTTTAGAACTGTGCAAGACGGAAGAAAGATCTGGATTTTTGATAGGGGTGGCTGGGTGTTTAGTGAGCCTTTCTCTAATCATCCACAAATGTCCCTTGATTTCCAACAGGGCTGTAACCTGGTGTGGGGTTAGAACTGAGAGATTCAGTCTCATTTTTTCATTTTTTGGTACTGGGAATTGAACTCAGGGCCTCGCGTCTGTCTCATTGTTATCTTTTTTTTTTTTTAAAGAGAAGAAAAAAACAAAACAAATCAAAAGAAGAACAAATTTTCAAAACAACATAATAGGAGGGTAACAATGGTTAATACATTACATATTACTATCTTTAAGTTAGTTATTCAGGACACCAGACATTAGCATTCAATTGTCCAAACATTATTGGCACAAACCTTACTCTTCAATGAACTAAGTAAAAATGGTAGTGTATCTATCTTAACCATCTTATATATATATATATATATACAATTTTTTCCCTTTCCCTTCTTTCTTTTCCCTATTCCAGTCTCTCTTTCCTTTTGACCAGTTTCTTTTTGATTCACCATATCTATTGTACATTTTGGATCTTATTTACTCTTTCAGTTTCTCATACTAGAGAGATAATACGATGCTTACACATGTGCTTCTGGTTTATTTCACTTATGAGTATTTTCTCGAGTTGCATCCATTTACCTATAAAAGTCTCCAGTTTATCCTTCTTTATGGCTGAATAGTACTCCATTGTATAAAAATACCACATCTTTCTTATCCATTCCTCAGTTGATGGGCATTTGGGTTGTTTCCAAGATCTGGCTATTACAAATTGTGCTGCTATAAACATGGGTGCACATATATCGCTGTGGTACGATGTTTTTAATTCTTCTGGGAAGATGCCCAGAAGGGGAATAGCTGGGTCAAATGGGACCTCCAACCCTAGTTTTCTGAGGAATCTCCACACTGACTTCCACAGTGGCTGTACCAGTCGACACTCCCACCAACAGTGAAGAAGGGTTCCTTTTTCCCCACAGCCCCTCCAGCATTTGTTATTAGTTGATTTCTTAATAGTAGCCATTCTTTCTGGGGTGAGATGGTATCTCAGTGTTGTTTTAATTTGCATCTCTCGAATGACTAGTGATGTTGCACATTTTTTTGTATATTTATTTGCCATTAGTATTTCTTCATCTGAGAAATGTGTATTCATCTCAGATGCCCATTTTTGGAGTGGGTCTTTAAATTTGGGAGGTCTGATTTTTTTGAGTTCTTTATATGTTCTCGATAGTAGTCCTTTGTCTGAGGAACAGCTGGCAAACATTTTTTTCCCACATTGTGGGTTGTCTCTTCACTCTGTTGGTGGTTTCTCTTGCTGTGCAAAAGCTTTTTAATAAGATGAGATCCCAGTTATTGATTCTTTGGGATAGTTCCCGTGCGGTTGAGTTTTTATTCATAAAGTCTTTGCCTACACCAATGTCTCCAAGGGTTTTACCTATCCTACCTTCCAGCAGATTTAATGTTTCTGTTTTAATATTTAGATCTCTGATCCATTTTGAATTTAGTTTAGTGCACGGTGAAAGATATGGATCTAGTTTTAATCTTCGGAATGTGTAGAGCCAGTTTTTCCAGCACCATTTATTAAAGAGGCTATCTTTCTTCCAGCGAATGTGTTTGGCACCTTTGTCAAAGATAAGGTGGCTTAGTATGTCTGGGGTTGTTTCAGCATCTTCTAATCTGTTCCATTGATCTTCAGGTCTGTTTCTTTGCCAGTACCACACTGTTTTTATCACAGTAGCTTTATAGTATAATTTCAAGTCGGGGATTGTGATGCCCCCTGCCTTGCCTTTGTTGCCCAGAATTGCCTTTGCTATTCTAGGTCTCTTCTGATTCCAAATGAATTTTAGGATTGTTTTCTCTAATTCTGTGAGATATGCTGTTGGAATTTTGATTGGAATTGCATTAAATCTGTATAACAATTTTGGAAGTATGGCCATTTTCACTATATTGGTTCTTCCTATCCAGGAGCAAGGGATATCTTTCCATTTTCTGATATCCTCTTCAATCTCCTTTTTCAGAGTACTGTAGTTTTCAGTATAGAGGTCTTTTACATCCTTCATGAGGTTGATTCCTAGGTATTTCATTTTTTTGGATGTTATTGTGAAAGGTATTGTTTCCCTAATTTCTCTTTTAGTAAGTTTGTTATTTGTGTACAGGAAGGCTATTGACTTTTGAGTATTGACTTTGTATCCAGCTACACTACTGAATTTGCTTATTAAATCTAGCAGTTTTTTAGTGGAGTTTTTGGGATCTTCTGTGTAGAGTATCATGTCATCTGCAAATAATGATAATTTAACTTCTTCCTTTCCAATCATTATTCCTTTTATTTCTTTCTCTTGTCTAATCGCTCTGGCTAAAGTTTCCAGAACTATGTTGAATAAGAGTGGGGACAGTGGACATCCTTGTCTTGTTCCTGATTTTAGAGGGAAGGCTTTCAGTTTTTGGCCATTTAGTATAATATTGGCTGTTGGTTTGTCATAGATAGCTTTTACCAGATTGAGATAAAGACCCTCTATTTCAATTTTCTGTAGGGTTTTTATCATGAAAAGGTGCTGGACTTTGTCAAAAGCTTTTTCTGCATCTATTGAGATGATCATGTGATTTTTGTCTTTGGTTCTGTTAATATGCTGTATTGCATTTATTGATTTACGTATGTTGAACCATCCCTGCATCCCTGGGATGAATCCAACTTGGTCATGGTGTATAATCTTCTTGATGATTTGTTGGATTCTGTTTGCCAGTATCTTATTAAGGATTTTTGCATCTATGTTCATTAGGGAGATTGGCCTGTAGTTCTCTTTCTTAGTTGGGTCCTTCTCTGGTTTTGGTATCAGGGTAATGCTTGCTTCCAGGAATGAATTTGGGAGTATTGCTTCCCTTTCAATTTCATTGAAAAGTTTGAGAAGTAGGGGCATTAGGTCTTCTCTAAATTTCTTGTAGAATTCGGCAGTGAATCCATCAGGGCCTGGGCTTTTCTTTGTTGGGAGGTTTTTAATTACATCTTCAATTTCATTGGTTGATATTGGTTTATTTAGGATTTTTAAATCTTCTTGATTTAGCTTTGGTAATTCATACGAATCGAGGAATCTGTCCATTTCTTCTGCATTTTCCATCTTAGTAGAATATAAATTTTCAAAATAGGTATAGATGATCTTCTGGATTTCTGCAGGGTCCGTCGTGATATCACCCTTTTCATTTTCAATTGCATGGATTTGAGTCTTTTCTTTTCTTTTTTTAATAAGGTTGGATAAGGGTTTGTCAATCTTATTTATTCTTTCAAAGAACCAACTTTTTGCTTCATTGATTCTTTGTATTGTTTTTTTATTCTCCAATACGTTAATTTCTGCTCTGATCTTTATAATTTCCTCCCTTGTACGGGCTTTTGGCTTAACCTGCTCTTCTTTTTCTAGAAGCTCGAGGTTCACCCTTAAGTTGTTTATTTGCGCTTGCTCTATTTTCCTGATATAAGTATTTAATGCTATAAATTTCCCTCTTAGGACTGCTTTCATTGTATCCCATAAGTTCCGGTATGTTGTACTGTCATTGTCATTCAGTTGTAGAAAGTGACTAATTTCTTCTTTAATTTCATCTGTGACCCATTGGTTGTTCAGGAGGATGCTGTTTAATTTCCATGTGTTTAGGGAGTTTTTGTGGGATCTTTTGCCATTGATTTCCAATTTCATTGCACTATGGTCTGATAATATGCATGGGATAATTTCAATTCCTTTGCATTTACTTAAGCAGGTTTTATGAGCTAGTATGTGGTCTATTTTGGAGAACGTCCCATGTGCAGCTGAGAAAAATGTGTATTCTGATGTTGTGGGATGGAACACTCTGTAGACATCTACTAAGTCCATTTGTTCAAAAGTTTGGTTCAGTTCTACTATTTCATTATTGATTTTCTGTCCAGTTGATCTATCTTTTTGTGACAGTGGAGTATTGAGATCTCCCAATATAATTGTATTAGTGCTTATTTGATTTTTCATGTCCTTTAGTACTTGTTTTATATAGCTGGGTGCATTGGTATTTGACGCATATATATTTATGATCGTTATCTCTTCCTCTTGGATTGTTCCCTTTACAAGGATGTAATGACCGTCTTTATCTCTCTGAATCCTTCTTGGCTTGAAGTTCACTTTGTCTGCAAAAAGAATAGCTACCCCTGCTTTTTTCTGGGTTCCTGTGGCATGGAGTATTGTTTTCCATCCTTTGACTTTCAGTCTATGAATTTCTTTCTGAATTAAATGTGTATCTTGTATACAGCATATTGTTGGATCTTGCTTCTTGATCCATTTCGCCAGTCTGTGCCTTTTGATTGGTGAATTGAGACCGTTAACATTGATGGTTAAAACTGATATGTATTGACTTGTCATGATATTTTCCTGTTGTTGGTTCCCACTCTTTGTTTTTCTGCTTTCCGGCTATTTAATTATTTGCCCTGCCTGGTGGATTCCTTCTGTTGGGGTTCCTATCTCTTTCTAGAATGTCCTTCAGAACGTTTTGGAGTGCTGGTTTGGTGGTCATAAATTTTCTCAGATGTTCTTTGTCATGAAAGTATTTTATTTCTCCATCAATTTTGAAAGATAGTTTTGCAGGGTACATCAATCTGGGCTGAAAATTATTTTCCTTTAGAGCTTGCAATACATCATTCCAAGCTCTTCTTGAATTGAGGGTTTGTGCTGAAAAGTCAGCTGTGATTCTGATGGGTTTTCCTTCATAGGTGATTTGTCTCTTCTCCCTAACAGCTTTTAAGATTCTGCCCTTCTGTTGAATTTCTGGGATCTTGACTATAATATGTCTGGCTGAAGTTTTTTTTGATCATGCCTAGTTGGTGTTCTAAAAGCTTCACTTATAGGGGTGTCAAATTCCTTTTCTCTTCCAGGAAAGTTCTCCCTGATTATGTCTTTGAACAAGGTTTTAATGTCGTTGATGCTATCTCCTGCTTTTTCATTTATTCCAATTATTCTTAAGTTGTTTATCTTTGAGTCATCTAGCAGCTGCTGAATTGATTTTTCATGGTCCCTTGCTATTTTTAAGAATTTTTCCATTTCATGATCACTAATTGCAAGCCTGTCTTCTATATCTGAGATCCTGTCCTTGCATTGGCTTATTCTGCTACAAATACTTTCAATGGAATTTTTTATCTCTTGGGTATCTGCTTGAATCTGCCTTATGGATTCCATTTCTTTCCTATGCTGAGCATTCATGGTTTCTATAGTTTTCTTAAGTTCATCTATTTTTTTGTCTGTATCAACTATAGTGTCCTTAAGCATGGTCTTCATTGTAGACATTATCTCTGCAGTTATCTGTGAGATTATTTCTGTTTTAATTTTTTCCAGAACCTCATTCAGTTGCTTTGTTGTTACCACTTCAGATAGGTCAGGTGGGTGGCTTTCGGATTGTCCCACCTCGTTGCTCCCTAGGTTTGCCTTTGGTGAATTGGATGTGTGGGGTTGCATCTTGTTTAAGTGTCGTCTCATTTTTTCTTTCTTTAATTCCTGGGGTGATGTTTGCAAATTACCTATAGTAGGTTACTTTATTGCTAGTGTTTAAGATCTTTAGAAGATGACTACTTCTCTGCAGTATCTTCCAAGTGGAGCTTGCTTTTAGGTTTTGAGCTTTCTGCCAGATCCTACCTCTTCAATTCGTTGGGTATGCGAAGTTGCTACCTGTTTGGCCCAGTCCTTGATTCTTTGGTAGTGTGCCACTGTATTTTCTGTGTCCCTTAGTCAATCTCAATCATGAAATATCAGGAAGGAAAGATGTTTAGAACAATTATTTCACATTTGGCTATAATGTTAACTAAAGCATCAAACACAGCCTAGAAAATGACAGACTGAGCTAACCAGTTATTTACCACTTTTAGCTGTATAGAGTTGCGGTTATATAACAAAATCTAAAACACACCAGAAAAATTATATGCAGTATACAAGTCCTGTGTATGGCAATTTTTCCCCTGAGGAGTTTAAATTTAAAATGAGTTAAGGAGGAAATAGAGTATTGGGAGAAGAGGAAGGAATTAGATGTAAGGTTAGAGGACCAAGAGGGATCCCACTAAAATTGGGACACTAGTGCAGAGGACAGGTGGTAGAAAGAGAAGGAAGGGATGAAAGGAAGAACAGATCACAACCACAATCACAAAGAAGTTAGAGGCGCTATTTACACTCATATAAAAAACCAGAGAGAATAATGAAGGAAAGAGCAAATACACATACAGAAACAAAAACGAAGATAAAAACAATAAAACAGACAGATCAAAAATATAACCCCACCAAAAAACAAAACAAAACAAAACAAAAACAAAAAAACCCTTCGCCAGAACAAAAAACAAATCAGTGAGAAAAAAAAATAATAAAAAATAAAAATAAAAATAAAAAAATAAAAAGAATCAGTTCCAGGTGTTGACTCTGCTGTAGGCAGTTACCCTGTGGTGACAGAGTCCTGTTCTGTGCAGGTCCGTCCCAGTAAGCCAGGAGCGCCCTCTGGCGGGCGGTGAGCAGATGCGCGTACTTTCAGGCAGAGACCAGTCTAGCTCGCCTGCGCTCTCAGCGCCCTTTCACGATCCCTGGGCCTGAGAGGCTCAGCGCGCTGTCCGGAGCGCGGGTTCCCTGCACTGGTTCCCGCCGCTCTGGTTTTTCGCCACGCCCCCCACAATGGCGCCGGGCCAGTCGCTCTCTGGCGCGGGACAGGTGTGGCTGAGAGTCCAGTCTCGTTCGCCTGCTGACCTCAGCACACTTTCGTGGGCCTGAGAGGCCCCGTGCTGCTCTGTCCGGAGCACAAGTTGCCAGAGCAGTTTTCGAGCCTCTCTGAGTTTCGCCACACCCCCCACAATGGCGCCCGTCCGGTCGCTCTCTGGCGCGGGGCAGCTGTGGCTGAGAGACACTCACCGCTGGTCAGCACCGTTCTCCGCCGCTCCCCTGCCCCACCACTGTCTCAGGATCCTCCGTGGGGGCTCCCTGGGCACCAGCTGCCACCGTGTGTCCGTAGAATTGAGCCTCCGCGGCGCTGCAACTCCCGGGATAGTGGAAGGTGCGCGCGCGCGGTCTGCTCCTTCTTTCCTTCTTCTTTGTTGGAAGTCACCCGTCACTGGTGCCGGGGGTCCCAGATTGCGCTTCAGAACTTCTCTGGGTTTCGGGGAGGCATCTCCCCCCCTCCTGCGCTTTCCGGGTCGCTATATTCCCGTGTTCCAATGGTAACTTTTAGAGAGAGTTTCGCTGCCTGCTTCTTACTCATCCGCCATCTTGAGGTCCTCCCTGTCTCATTGTTATCTTACAGGCTTCCTGGACTAAGAGCGCTGTAGTAACTATTGCTCATAGGCAGATGGGCCAGCTCTGTGCCACCTCATCTAGTCATTTGAAAAAGTAGGCCACCAGCATGTTTCCTGGCCCAGACACTAGGTTAGTACTCCTGTGCTATTCCATGTTTCTCAGCCATGAAGAGAAAAAAAGTTTAATTAGGTCTGAAATTCCTAATGGTGGCACCTGCATCTGGGCCTGGAATGCCACCTGAATACTGGGGTCCATTCTAATCATTCAGTTTCTGGTCCCCTAGTTGCCTCATATAAGGGTATGGCTATTATTCCAAAATGAGGTATCCATATGTGGCAGAAGCCAGCCATTCCCAAGAAAGCCCTCAGCTGCTGTTGAGATTCAGGAGGGCCCCATCAGCAAATCACCTCTATTCTCCTTGAGGACAGATGTCTCTGTCCCTGTGTTAAAATGTATACCAGGTAGATCACAGTTTGTTGAGAAACATGAGCTTTATGTTGGAATAGCTTGTACCTCCTCTTTGCGAAAAGATTGAGTCTCAATGGTATCTTGATCAGATAACTCCGTGGTGGGTCTTCAAACGAGGTCATCTACATAGTGTAATAGACCTCCCCTCTTAAATTTCAGGTCTCTAAGGTCTTGAGCTAAGGCCTGTGAAAACAACAAGTGGAGGTTATCTCTAAACCCCTGAGGAAAGATAGCAAAGTATACTGTTGGCAGAGCCCAGTTTGGGGATCCTTCCACTCAAAGGGAAACAAGTATTGGGAGCTAGGTTTTAAGAAAATAGAAAAGAAAGCATCCTTGAGATCAAGGACAGTGGCTCCTGATATCTGTGCAAGAAGGGTATATGGTTCTGCCACTAGGGGCGAATAGGCACCACTGCCTCATTGATGATTGTGAGATCTTGTACTACATGGTATTCTCCCAGTGACTCAACTACCAGCAAAATGGGTATGTTGCATAGAGACAAGCATGTCACCAGCCACTCTAGCCAAACATTTATTAGTAATGGGCTTTAGCCCCAGCCTAACCTCTCTTTTAAAGAGGTACTTCTTTTTGTGAGGGTATAGATTAGCATCCCTGAGCTGAATGATTACCAGGGTGGCCTGACAGTCCACCAGAGGGTGCCATCATATTATACTTGGGGATCAACTCCCAGCAGAGGAATTAGGCATTAAGGAACCAGGTTGGCTGGATCTCTGGCAACCAGAACATGGGTTGCCAGAGGTTCGATTGACAGAGTGGTCCTGAGCAGGAAGAGTATACCTCTTCCAATTAGTGGTATGGGGCATTTCGGAACAGTATTACCAAGAAGGCAGACTGGAAAAGGAAATCTCCCAACCGGCAGTTCAGAGTGAGAATAAAGAAAACTCACATGTTCAACTCTTTCAAGGCCTGTAACTGAGGAACAGTATGTTAATTTTCCCCAGTAAGAGGTTAGAATTGAGTAAGATGCCCCAGTATCAAGAAGGAATGTAATTTGCTTGCCTACAATGTTCAGAGTTATCCAAGGCTTGTGCAATGTGTCCTTGGGCAAGGGCCACACAGGCTGCCTTGGGCACTGTCATTCAGTGGCTGGGCATTTTTTCTGGCCACCATGGTGGAGGATAACTTCATCCTTTTCTGGGAATGAGGGCAGTTCCTTCTCTAGTGCCAAGGGTCCTTATCCATATTCTGACAGGCTTGGCAAGTATTCAGCAGCTTTTGAGGACAATCCTTTGCCCAGCACCCTGTTTGCTTGCACTTGAAGCAAGCAGACTTTCCTCCATCATTCTTTGGATTACCTCAGTTGCCTTTAGTACCACAGTCTTTATCATGAGCCTTATCCATGGGGCCAACATGGCTTTAGCCTGCCTTTTCTCCTTACTGAACTCCCATTTGTCTTCTTCATCATGGTTATTAAAGATCATGTAAGCTACACTGACCAATTGACTTACCTCAGCTTGTGGGCCCTGTTGGAGTTTTGAGAGCTTCCTCCCAATGTCTGGAGCTGACTGGCTAATAAAATACTGGCCCAGGATAATTTGGCTCTCTCTAGACTCTGGATTTAAATTAGTATATTTACAGAGTGTTTCCTCAAGCCAGTGTTGGAAAGTCGCTGAATTTTTTTTGGCGGGGGGGCTTTGAGACAGTGTTTCACTATGTAGTTCAGGCTGGCCTTGAACTCACTTTGTATCCCAGGCTAGCCTCGAACTTGCAGCACCCCTCCTGCCTCAGCCTCCTGAGTCCTGGGATTATAGGTGCACACCACCACACCTGGCCAAGCTGCTGAATTTTCATCAGAGCCCTGACTGATTCTTCTGAGCTTATCATAATTTATAGGCTTGGGCATGCCTTTGTGTGTGTCTGCTAAGATGGTCTGGAGATCTAACCTCTGGTTTCTCCACCTTCAGTATTATAATTCTACCTGGGCCTATTGGTTGCAGCTGCAAAAACCTCATTATTGGCCTGTCTTGAAATTTTTATAATTCTCTTTCTCTCTATTACTATGCAGCAAGAAACCAGGATGAACTGGACATTTTACCAGGTCAGATAAAAGGCCATTTTCATGACATGGAATCTATCATCAAGCTTCTCATAGTACTCCAGCAATTTCTCTATACACTGCTAGATATCCATGACTGAAAAGGGGCGTGAACTCAAATAGTACCATCTGTGTCTGCCATTTTTCAAAGGGGTAGGATGGTGGCAGGTTTAGATGTTGAGTTCCCTGAGTCCAAGGCCTTATGGTAGGCAGACATGGACCTAGTATGTGGTGGACTCAGGAGGTTGACTTTATCTCCTGAGGGCACTGATGGCATAGGTTGGTAAGGAGGTAGCCTATGGGGGGAGAAGATGACAAGAGGAGGTCCTCAACAGCATGAGCTCTGGTAGACAGATCAGTTTTATGGCAGGCCTGGCCAAGGTCGGGCTTTTGGTAGAGAGTCATGAAGGCTTGCACATAAGTCACCTCTGACCATTTTCCTTGTCTCTTACAGAAAAGGTCTAATTGGAGTATGGTGTTATACTTAAGGCAGCCATTAGGGGGCTACACCTCCCAATCCCCCAGTTGGTTATATAGGCCAAACTTTTACACAGGAATATATGTTTTTTTTTTTTTTTTAGGATCTGGAGATCAAATTTTCCCAGTGTCTGAGAAGGCATTCAAGTGGGGAGTCAGGTGGAATGGATGAGGGCAAGAGGAGTAAAAATTAGGTCATAGAAAACTTTTCAGGGCATACCCTACATCAGTCCTGACCTGTTCAGTCCTGAGGTATCCCCTAGTAATGCTGAACTCCTTGAGATTCAGATGGCAGATATCTCTGGCCTTGTGTGGGCACTGGTGCCACTCCTTTTGGACTTTTGAATCTCCCCCTTTGGCCACAACCCATCTCCCAGAGAGGTTCCAGAGTTGGGGTGCCCTACTGGCTGGATGCTTCTAGCCAATTATAGAATCACCAAATGTCATGGTATACCTAAGGAGGGATAAAAGTGCTTACCCCCTGAGAGACCTGAATAAAATTCTGATAAATTTTCCTGTGTAGGTGCCTCTTGGGGACCCTGACTGACAGAGTTGAGTAATTTGACAAGTTGTGTCCAGTTATGACCCTTTTTCTGGAGTAACAGAGCCTCTGGGTCCTGATGAGAATTTGCTACAACTATTGCCAAGTAGAGTGGGTGGAGCTTGCTCACTTTCAGAGCTGAGGAATGTCTAATGGGTGAGGAGCCCAGTAGGTGGGAGTCTTAGAGCTTGGGATAGGATGAGTCCCTAGGGAAAGAGACCAAACAAACTGGGAAGGCCATATGAGCTGCTATTAGCCTAGGCATTATAGGATTCCAGACCCTGCTGCCACCAGTAGCCAAGCCAGGGCCTATCTGTAAACCTTGAGCTCTTATACATTCCCTTCACTCTTCCTTATCCCCTTCTTCTGCTCCCAACTCCCCTGTATTCCTGCTAACCCATGTCATAAAAAGGTAGGAGTTTCCTGTCAGATAAAACCTTTACAGTGAAAAAGCAATGAGTTTTAAGAGGGAGTGAAACAATCCTCCTGTTTGGCTTTGGAGAGTGAGGGGTGGGAAGGATGAGAGAGGGGATGGATAGAGCAGTTTAGAGGACATCCCTCAGGCTAAAGTGTTTAGGACTCCACAAGTGTTTATGCTTTTGGACATTGCTTTTTCTGGTGTGATCTGGAGACTGATTCTCTCCACTGTCTCAAAGTTGGGGTCTCCCATGCCAATTGTACAAGAAACTTTGGTCTTGACTCTAGAGGGCTTCATCATTACTTGTGTCCTCCTGAGGAAGCAAGATTTTCACAGTCCCATCTAACCTAGAGATGGGGTGTGATACTAACCTTAAGGAATACCTAGTGAGGTCACTACACATCTCGGAGAGTGCCTCCTGACAATTCTTCCCATTTCTGGTTGGAGGAAACAAGTGCCTCTTGATCTTTGGTGCTTTTATATTTAAGCACTCATTTTTCTAGGGACTTAGGAGATTCTGGCTACTGAAAAGGAATTCCCAAGCTGCAGGGATTCATGGCAAAAGAGAGGTTGCACAAACCTAAACCTGTGTGTAAGTTTTCTTCCTCCCAGCAGAGCCTAAAATGCTCCATTCCATGATTGGGTTATCCTTTCACAAAAGATTTCCGGCAGCAGACACCCTAATGGCCTGTAATTGACCCATGCCTACAATGAGTGACAAAAGACACAAGAATGGGAAGAAGATATATAAAATCTCTTCAAAATATTCCTTACCTCCTAGTTGGCTTATCAAGATGTTACCATGGGTAATGAGGTCTGGGACAAGTTCCTAGGTTTTTGTGCATGATGAACAACAAATTGGACAAGGCATGTGACAGTAAGGAAAAAACAGCAGAGTTTTTTAAGGCTATAGTACACTCAAAGTGAGTGGGTCAGCACAAGCATTTCAGGCATAAGGTATAGTAGAGGGGTTTAAAATGTTCTGGTTCTGGGGTGCCTCCCATTGGGGTCTTTCCAAGCATTATTTTTAACATAATTGACAGTGATAAGTCATATTAGTTGTGTCTATTGCACATGTTCTTTCCCGTAATTCACTGTGTTGTAATTGGATGTATGGGATGCAGTCTATATGCATGAACATTCAATAAACTCCAAGTGAAGAAAGGTTATTGCAGGTCATACAGGCAAGTCTGTTGTGCATGTGTTGTGGTTTGGAATTTTGGAATTTTTCAGGGCAGGCTTGAGGATCTTTGCTTTTCTTATCTTTGGCTTCATGTAGTAAGCCATAGGACAAATGCCAGGGGGTTGGCCTTGGGGTGTTACTCAGTTTGAAATCAATGGAAAAGAGTGGTCCACCAGTGAGTGAAGGAGAGCATCTCTGTAACCCCCATTGTACTATCTGTATTATAACCATCATCAAAGTCAATTTTAGAACATTTTCATCACCTAAAAAAACTGATATGATAGCACACACCTGTAATCCCTGCAGTTTGGGAGGCTGAAGAAGGAGGATGATAAGTTTGAATCTAGCCTGAACATCTCAGTGAGACCCTGTCGCAAATAAAAAAAAAATAAGAAGCACTGGAGATGTAGCTCAGTGCAAAGGCCCTACATTCAGTCCCCAGTACTGAAAACAACAACCTTGTACTCTTTAGCGATGACTTCCCAACCTTCATTTTCCCCAACTTGAGCCAACCACTAATCTATTTTCTCTTTCTATGGAAATACCTACTCTCTACATTTCACATAGAAAGCATCATGTATGAATATATGGTCTTTTGTGATGGCTTCTTTCACTTAGCATAATGTTTGGAAGGTTTATCCACATTGTAGAATGTATAAGTACTTCATTTCTGATGGCCAAGTATTATTCCATCATTTGGATACACCACAGTGTGTGTGTGTGTGTGTGTGTGTGTGTGTGTGTGTGTGTATTTTACTGAAGATTGAACCCAGGGCCTTCTCACTGAGCTAAATCCCCAGCCTTTTTCTCATTTTTCTAATTTTGAGACAGGGTCTCACTAAGTTGCTAAGTTACCTAGGCTGAGATTAAATTTGCAACCTTCCTTTCTCAGCCTCCCAGAGTGCTGGTAAGAGATAAACTCTAGAAAATGATCTGGCCTTAGGCTTACAATAGACAGAATACCTTCTGGCTCTTGCAGACCACAAGACCATCTTGCTCTCCCCATATTTCCTTAACATCCTGACATAGCCCTAAAAATTATGCTCCTGCCCTTATCACACTTACTTGACCTCTGGTATTAGCCGAAGGACCATGTGCTCTAACTGCTTTAGAGTAATAGAGTAATCCAATGGTCATTATAATATCATTAGCATATCAGCATTGCTGTTTTGACTTCCCCATGGGTTTTGGAAGGCATGCTAGATCCATTTAGGCTCATATAAGTTCACAAACTCCCCTCATAACATGAGGGTAGAAAATCACAGTTGATTAGAAAGAAGCCCAGCTAGTTACCACCCATGACTACTTCCCAAATTCTAGGCAAACAAAAGAAAGGCCAACCCTGAAACTCACTGCAGTTGCTATTTCTGGCTCTGCTCACTCCATGTTCTTGCATGTGTACTTTTATTACTGGCAATTGCCATTTCTAGGTTCTCCTGCTCAGAACTTTACCAATTGTACTTTAATGTTAAACCTAAAACAAATGGGGCTGCTCTGAGTCAAACTCACTGTTGAGTTTCACTGCTCCCAATCTGGCATGTACTTTCCCTTTAATAAATCTCTGCCTTCTTTCCTACTTCTGTGTGTCCTACTCAATTCTATGTTCAGGATACAAAGAGCCTACATACTGGGTGAGAATGAGACCAACAGCCTGGTAACACTGGGATTATAGACATGTGACATCACACCTGGCTGGGTACACCACATTTTGTTTATCCCTTCATCAACTGATGGACATTTGGGTTGTTTTCACATTTTGGCTGTTATGAGTAACGTTGTTATAAACATTTGTATAAAAGTATTTGTGTGGAAATATTTTTTTCTTTTAGCTATACAACTAGAGGTATAGTAACTGTGTCTAACTTTTTGAGAAACTACAGTTTTACATCCCACCAGCAGTGTATGAGGGTTTCCATTTATTCTTTCTTACTAACAGTTGTTATTACTTGGATTGTTTATTGCAAATATATAGAAATACAATTTATTTTTATATATTAATATTGTACACTGCCACTTTAATGAACACATTTATTAGTTTTAACAGGTTTTTTTAGTGGATTTCTTAGGATTTTCTGAGAATAGAGATTGCTATGGTCTGAATATTTGTGTGTCCTGGGGGAAAGGGGAAAGGAAGGAAGGGAAAAGGAAAAAACAGTATAAGACAGTTATACTACTAGTTTCTCTGAATTCACTGAAAATGAAGGTTTGTGCTAATATCATTTGGGGAATTTTTTATGCCCATATCTTGTACTCTGAATAACTACTTTGAATATAACAATACACAATGTATTAACTATTGTTATTCTCCCATTATATTGTTATGAAATTTTGTGGGGGTTTTTCCACAAAAAAAAAATTATATGTTGCAATTAATTCCCAATGTGATAGAATTAAAGGGTAGAGGCCTTTGGGAACTGATGAGGTCACAAGAGCAGAGCATTAAAAGGGATTAGTCCTTCGGGGCCGGTGAGATGGCTCAGTGCCTTAAGCGCCTGCCCGGCAAGCGCGAGGGCCCGAGTTTGACTTCCGGAACCCACATACGAAAAAGGGGCCGGTGATATCGCTCAGCGGCACGGGCGCCTGCTGGTGCGCGAGGTCCTGAGGTCGACCCCCCGGTACCCACAAAAAAAAAAATAAAAAAATAAAAGGGATTAATCCCCTTGTGAAGAGGCCCAGAAGAGCTCGCTTTCCTTTTCCACCATGTGAGGATGCAACTAGATGGTGCTGGCTATGCCTCAGAGATTGAGCCCATACCAGACACTGAATCTGCCAGCACCTTAATTTTGAACTTCCTAGTGTCCAAAACCATGAGAAATAATGTTTTGTTGTTTGGAGTAGCTACACTGCTGAGGGTATTTTGGAATAGCAGCCTTAATTAAGACAGACTTAGTTTTACTCCTTTCTTTCTTATCTGGATTCCATTTTTCTTACTGCCTAAATTCCATGGTTAGACCCTCTAGTATAATACTGAGTAAAATTGGAGAGGTCATATATCCTTGTCTTGTTCCTGACCTTTTTTTAAACAGATTTTTGGTGGTACTAGAGATGGAACCCTGGAGCTTTGTGCTGATCTACATCCCCAACCCTTTTTGTTTTTGTTTTCTTATTTTGGCACAGAGGAGTTTTCAGTGGCACAATCAATTGGTGTGCAGTACTCACATTTTGATACTGCATCTCACTAAGTTGCCCAGGCTGGGCTCGAACTTATGATCCTCCTGCCTCAGCCTCCTAGACAGCTGAGATTACAGATATGTGCACCGTGCCTTCCTTGTTCCTGATCTTTAGAAGAAAGAACATAGGAAAATGAATATACGTTCATAGTTATTGTTATATTAACCATATATATATATATATATATATATATATATATATATATATATACATATACTGTTTAGATCTCTTCACTTGGTTCCTCTGAGTTCAAGTTACCATCATACATTTCTTTAGCCAATAAAGTGCTTAATAGCATCCCATATCTCTAAGGCTTTGTATATTTTTCTTAGCGTTTTTGTTGTTGGTTATTTCAATTGCATCATCTGTATCAACCTATCTTTGAGTTCATGAATTCTTTCTTTTCCCAGTTTAAATATACTATTGAAATACATATTTCAGTCACTGTGCTTTTTGACTCCATAATTTCCACTCTTTTGACAATTTATATATCTTTATTATTCTATATTTGATGCAACATCATCATCTTCCTTTACTTCTTTAATGATGGTTTCCTTTAGTTTGATGAACATATTGTGAAGCTGGAGTTCTCTGAAGGAGATGTATCTATATTAAAGATCCTGTGGACTGACCTTGGCTGAGTAGAACATTTTGACTGTGGAGAGATAGGATGTTGCAAGTTGGGAGCCAAAATTATCTTGGGCTAGGTTCTTCAGAAAAGTAGCCCTTTGGGCCAGTGAGATAGCTCAGCGGCTTAAGCGCCTGCCCGGCAAGCGCAGGGGCCTGAGTTCGACTCCCGGAACCCACATACGAAAAAGGGGCCGGTGATATCGCTCAGCGGCACGAGCGCCTGCTGGTGCGTGAGGTCCTGAGGTCGACCCCTGGTACCCCCCCCAAAAAAAAAAAAAGAAAAGTAGCCCTTTATTTTTAACCTTTGTATCTGATCCAACATTCTCATGACTACTGTATTAGGTAAACTTCTTGGAATGTATTATTGAGGTTTGCAGATCTCTAACCTCTATAACTAAGAGTTCCATAACATCAGAAATCTTTTGGAATGATTTCCCTACTTTGTTGCAACCCACCTAATAATGTCTCCACCAATGTATTTGTTGAGTGTATTGATTTATGATTTTCTTTGTTCTTTGACTATAAAAGTTCATATACCTCTTTCACTTTAGAATATATCAATCAGCATAACTTGAATCTGTGTTCCCAGGCCAAGAACACTCACATTTGGCTCAGAATAAACTACTTTTTTATTTCTTTTACAGCAAAGCTGTTAATTTACATGGACAATATTTATAATATATATTTTGACATTTTTGTTTAGTATCTCACAAGCAGTATATGTTGTGTGCTTATTCCTGGTGTATAGGTCATGCATTTCTTTTTTTTTTTTTTTTTGGTGGGTAGTGGGGGTCGACCTCAGGACCTCGCGTGCCAGCAGGCGCCTGTGCTGCTGAGCGATATCATCAGCCCTTTTTTCGTATGTGGGTTCCGGGAGTCGAACTCCGGGCCCTCGCGCTTGCCAGGCAGGCGCGTACGCCTCTGAGCCATCTCACCAGCCCGGGTCATGCATTTCTATTCATTTGCAAATTTCATAATTTTCTTCTGTTGTAAACTGGACATTTAAAATAACACAAAAAATAATAAAATAATACAACAACCGTAGGTACTTGTTTTCCCTTCCCCATCTGGGTATTGTTATTTCCATATTTACTTATTTAGTGATTGCCAGATTATTTTAGTGAAATCTATGTTCACACACAGTGTGAATCCTCTTAGGTTATTCCTCGGGGGGCATAGCCTTGCCTAGGCCCACAGTCACCCTGGGATGAAGACAGTTTAGACAGGACTCTTCTACCTGGCTTTTTCCCCTACTACACCCAGATGTCAAGCTCTACTAATTGCTTGCTTATTGCTCTGTTGTTTTTGTTTTTTTCAGTTTTTTTTATTAGTACGTGTTTGTAGTACGTAATGATTACATTCTTCATGAGGAGTTGGTACAGGTACATAACACATCTTAATTCTTATTTTATCTCTTCCCCTTTCCTCTCCCCCCACCCTGCTCCATTGCTTTCAGCAATGCCCTGGGCTACAGATTATTCCATACCCTGAGATTTACTCTGATCTCAGAATATCTCCTCCCAGCTCTCAGTTTCCTAGGTTCTCTCTGGCAAACCACAGGATTATTGTAAATTCTCCTAAAATCTTTACCAGTCCCTTGAAAGTAGGGATCTGTTTCCCCATTTTCCTGCAGACAAAAAGGGTATAATTGTTTCTAAATAATTTTGAGATAGTAGTTAATTATACTCCTATGATTTTTCCCTGTGTTGTGATTTTTCTAAATCCTTTTACATGTTAATAAATTTGTATGCCTTTTCTCCTATTTAATATCCTTTTGTCAGTTTACTTCAGTGAATCCTGAAGAGAGGAAATATCCCTTCAGCCCTTTGATAGAGTTGGGCAACCATCAATACTATCCAATATTAGAACATTTTCATCACTCCTAAAGCAAGCCTGGTCCCTATAACCAATCATTTTCCACTTCTCTTCTTCTCCCAGTTCCAGACACACTGTCTGTGTAGATTTGCTAATATGGCAATTTATTGGAAATGAAATAATATGTAGTCTTTTGTGACTGCCTACTTTCACTTAGCATAATGTTTTCAACAATCATCCTCGTTAGACCATGCAGCAATACTTCACTTTTATTGACAAATATTGTTAAAATAGGACAATGGGGGCTACTGGTCTGCACCTCTCTACTCACCTGAACCTCGATGACTTACCAGGGCTAAGCCTTGACCTTTGCCCCAGAGGTTCCCACAGGGTGGTTGAGATAATGGAAACAAAGACCCTAACCGCTCCTGGGAAAATTCTGGTAATTCCAAACCAAGAAGCAGGCACACTAAGCCTCTCCGTGTTATGGCAAAATCGCAAGATTCACTCACAGAGGCTGAGTGCAAACACAAGGAAATTTATTGGCCGGCGGATGATGTCCCAGCTTTGAGCTATGGCATCATCTCCCAGTCTTTGTTTTCAGAAGTTTTCATATGTTACAAGTTCCCCATAAGTCCCCCCTCCCGTAACCTTAGTAACCACATTCTGGAATTTCACAGGAACATCACTAGGTTTATCACAGGCCCTCTCCAAACATCTGGTCTGTTTGCTGTAGCTATTTGTTCCTCCTTTTATGGGTTTTATGGTTAACTGGGAAGGGGTCTGAGGAGTGAGTTTATCTATGGGTTAGTGCCTTAATATCTAACAAGGTTGGGGAGTGAGTGCATCTAGGGGTTAAGTGAAGACAAACTGGAGTCTAAAAAGAAAATAGAGTCACTTTAGCCATATCACCTGGACCTCCCTGCATGACTTTGAGTAAACTTTCTTCCTCTGGAGCTCACTGAAAGTTCATGCTTATGTACTGCATTTTATACACACAGCTGTAACAGAGGGAATTATGGGAAAGGACATATGAAATAGACACAGCAGACATGATTCAGCACCCTGTCAATCATGCTGTCAATCATTCCCTGGAGGACACTTGATGGGAAGCTCCTTAAAACAGGTGGAGTATTTAAACCCCTACACCCTATGTTCTCTACACTTGCACAATTTTCTTTTTGCTGATTGGAGCCTGATCACTTCAAACATACTTTCTCTTCAATAAACTTGGATCCTGTTTCTTTGCCATTGTGTGCTACATCTAATTCTTTGTTATTTGCATAAAAGCACCTGGAAAACAGTTTCTGAGCCCTATAATCCATGAACATATTTTCTGTTGTACAATATACCATATATTGTTTATCTATGCACCAGTTGATGGACATTTGGGTTTTGTCCCCTTTTCTTGGTTATTATGAACAATGCTGCCATGAACATTTGTGTGGAACTTTGTATGGCTGTATGATTTTTGTTTATCTTGTGTAGGAAGTAAATTGTTGGGTCATATGATAACTCTATGTTTAAGAGTTTGGAGAACTGCCAGTATATTTTCCAAAGTGAATGCACATTTTACATTCCTGACAGCAAGATATTGTCACTGGCTAGTATGGGTCCTTGATTAGTGATAGTGGAAATTAAATCTAAAACAACAGTATGAATTTACAGACAAAAGCTTTTTATTGGAAAGTAAGATAAAATAAGAGAAGGTCCACATCTTGAATAGCTGGAGGGGCACACTCTGATGAAGAGGATCAAATTGGCCCATCCACAAAAGAATGGAGACCAGTTTTATGAGATGCTATTGTGGGGTAGCGTCCTGTTGATCATTATCTCAGTTTTGGTTTCCTTAGCTCCAGAGAAATCCTT
This sequence comes from Erethizon dorsatum, assembly GCA_028451465.1. Classification (NCBI taxonomy): domain Eukaryota; kingdom Metazoa; phylum Chordata; class Mammalia; order Rodentia; family Erethizontidae; genus Erethizon; species Erethizon dorsatum. The sequence goes on along the minus strand of CM051842.1, from coordinate 89,054,036 downwards.
ATGGTGTGAGGCTAGTTTGATTCCCATGAAATTATTGCTCCTGTTTGGGAGGGTGACCTCATCATGAGGTGGTCTGCAAGGCTATGTTTTTCCTGGAACCCAGATGATTACAAGCTGGAGACTTCTAAGCATCTTGCGGTGGGAGTGATGCTCTGAAATTGCACTTTGTAAAAGCTGGTAATCAAATATCCTTGTAAATCCTGAAAACTAGTTACTTTTAATTTGTTATCCTCAGTCATGAAGGGGGATGAGAAAGACTATGTAAATTAAGGGTTAATAAACCATTTTTTGCCAAGTTTTTCTAAATGATTAATATTCCTATGTGTAGAGCTGTGCATGTCCCGAAGTTTTAAAGTAATAAGGGATACAAAAATGAAGGTTAAGGATTTTTGTTGTTGTTGTTTTTAGTTACCTACTGGGACTCTGTAGGCCAAATTGAAGATACACAGGTTTTAGCAAAAACTGCCTTTAAATCTCTGATTAGTTCAGGAAAAAAACAAAACAAACAAACAAAACCAAACACATACCATGCTTTTAATGAGTAAGAGGTTAAGGGGCCCAGAGCTTGTTTGTCCTTTGTCCCTATGGTAGTCTCTATCAGTCTGAGTGATCCAGTCTTTCTCCATTCTTGCCAAAACTTATATTCCGTCTCTTTCATTTTAGCCATTCTCGTGTGTGACATGGCATCACATTGTTCTGATTTGCATTTCCTTAATGAGTAATAATTTGAACTTATTTTCATGTGCCTATTGGCCATTTGTATATATTTTTGGGAGAAATAAATATTCAAATCATTTGGCCATTTTTTGGGTAGTGCTGGGGCTGAAACCCAAGGCTTTCTGCATGCTAGGCAAGCCCTCTACTACTGAGCTACACCACAAACTACTATTCACTTTTAAAATTAGTCTTGTCTTTTTTGTGATTGACTCATCAAGTCCTATAAATACAACAGAAATTAGTTCCTTATGAGATATATAATTTGCAAGTATTTTCTATCATTCCGTATGTTGTTTTTTTTAACTTTCTTGATATTATCATTAGAAGCACAAAAAGATTTCAGTTTGAAGTTGAATGTACCTTATCTTTTGTCATATATGCTTTTGTTGTTATAGTAAAGAATAGCCTAACCCAATATCATGAATATTTATGTATGTTTTGTACTAAGTATTTTTATTGTTTTAGCTCTTACATTTATATTTGTGGTCCCTGTTGAATTCACTTTGGTGTAACCTAATGGTCTGAAGTCAATCTGTATCATGTGATTATCTAATTGTTCTATTACCACTCATTTAAAAGCTGTTCTGAGTCATTTTGGCAGACTTGTCAAAGATTCCTTGAGTAGAAGTGTAAGAGTTTCCTTCTGGGTTATCAATTATAATCCATTGACCTTTACTTCTTTGTATGGTAATACCATACTGGTTTGATTACTGTTGTTTTGTGTTACATATTAAAATTGGGAAGGGTAAAAACTCCACTGTTGGTCTTTTTCAAAATTGTTTTGTCTATTCCTGGGTCCCTTGCACTTAGGATAGTTTTGTCATTTCTGCAAAGAAGCCAGGTGGGAGTTTGATAGGACTTGTATTAAATCATAGATCAGTGAGGGAGTATTGCAACCTGAACAATATGAAGCCTTTCAATACATGAATATGGAATCTATTTCAATATATTTAGATTTTCTTTAATTTCTTTCAACAACATTTTATAATTTTTTTTCAGCTTACAAGTCTAGCATTTTTTTGTTAAACTTATTCACAAGTGTATTTTTCTTTTTGATGTCATATATGTAATCATTTTCTCAAGCTCATTTTCAGATTGTTAATTTCTGGTTTACAGAAGTGGAATTGATTTTTGCATATTGATTTATATCCTGCCACATTCTTGTACTTGTATATTAGTTCTCACATGGGTCAGTGATGTAGCTCAGCAGTGCAGTGCCTGCCTGGCAAGTGCGAGGCCCTGAGTTCAATTCCTTGTACCAAAAAAAAAAATAATGTATTATTTCTCACAATTTTTTAATGTTTTATCTTTTATTTTATTGTAAATTAAAATTTATAATTATATATATTTATACTGTACAAAGTGTTACTACAATTTATGAATACAATGTAGAATAATTAAATCAATATAATTACTATACCCATCACATCAAATACTTATCACCTTTTGTGATGAGAATATTTAAAATTTGCTTTCTTAATTATTCAAAAATAGACAATGCACTGTCATTAACTTTTTTCACCATGCTGTGGTTCTCATCATTTTTTTAATGGATTCCTTAGGATTTCTTTTCTGCAAAATTATGTTATTTTAAATAGAAACACTTGTATTTCTTCATTTTTTTTCTTGATACCTACTTATTTATTTAGCCTGATTATCCTTGATGGAACTTTAGTACAGTGTTGAGTAGAAATGGTGAGGGAAGACATCTTTGTCTTGTTCTTTTTCTTAAAGGGAAAGCTTTAAATTTTTCACCGTGAAATACAATGTAAGTTCGTTGTTTTTCATAGCTGTCCTTTATCAAACTGAGGAGGTTCTTTTTATTCCTAATTTCTTGAGGATTGTTATGCAAAGCTGCTGAAGTTTGTCAGATTTTTTTGCATCTATTGAGATGATCTTGTGGTGTTTTGGGGGATATATATATAGATATATAGATAGATAGATAGATATCTATATACGAGATACATATCTATATCTATATCTACATCTATATCTATATATAATTGAACTCAGGGTCTTCACAGTGAGCTACATCGTCAGCCCTTTATATTTTTTTGAGACAGGATCTCACTAAATTGCTAAGTTCCCAAGGCTGGGCTCAAACTTGGGATCTTCAGCCTCACAGAGTCCTGGGATTATAGACATGCACCACCATGATTAACTAATATGGTGTTTTATATTGACTGACTTTTGTGTGTCATAACATGTTTACATTACTGAAATGAATTTCACTTGGCCATTGAATATAATTCTTTTTATATGTTGTTAGATTCAATTTGTTAGTAATTTGTTGATATTTTTGCATCTATATTAATAAAAAATTGATCTATAGTTTTTTTAAGTTTATTGGTACAATTTTAAGTTTGTTGGTACTTTTTTAAGTTTATTGGTACAATAAATTTATTGGTACAATTTTTTAGTTTATTGGTACAATTTTTTTAAGTTTATTGGTACAATTACACATAATGACCACATTCACTATAGGGAATTTGTATTTGTACATGATATATCTTGATTCCTCTTTTTTTCCCCCATCCCCATCCCCTCTTTTCAAACCCCCTTCCCCTCTCCATTCACAAAGCTTGGTTTTCATTTTATCCTTCTTTTCTTTCCCTTCCTTCCTTTCCCCCTCCCTGATCTATAGTTTTCTTTCTATGCCTAGCATTGTTTTAGTATCAGGGTGCTACTAGTTTCATAGAATTAGTTGGGAAGTATTCTTTCCACTCTTATATTTTGGGAAATATTTAAAGTGTTAGTTTTAATTCTTTTTTAAATGTTGGCAAAGTTTGTCAGTATAGCTGTCTGACCCTGACCTTTTCTTTGTGGAATTTTGAAAAATGAATTCAGTCTTTTTATTTGTTATGCTCTATTCACTTTCTGTTTCTTCTTATGTTAATTTTGATAGTTTATGTCTCTATAGGTTATGTTTGTGTCACCTAGGCATCTGATTCATTATCATACAATTGTTAGTATGATTCTCCTAGTAATGTCCCCTCTTTCAGTCCTGATTTTACTATTGTGAGTTTTTTCATTTTTCTCTCCTTTTCTTGGCCAATATATTTAATGATTAATTAATTCATTCATTTTGTAGATCTCAAAAAAATTTTGGTTTCATTGTTTTTATTTTTATAATCTTTACTTCATTAATTTCACTCTAATCTCTATTATTTCTTTTTCTCTGCTTGCTTTGATTTAGTTTGCTACTCTTTTCATAGTTTTTTAAGATGGGATACTAAGTTATTAATGGAGCTCTTTCTTCTTTTTAAAATATGGGTGCCTACAGCTATGAATTTTTCTCTAACTTCTGCTTTGGTTACATCCAATAATCTTTTGTATATTATGTTTTCATTTTCTTTGATTATAAATCATCATGTAATTTCCCCTTTTGCATCTTCTTTAACCAATTGCTTCCTTAGAAGTGAATTTATTTCCCACATATTTTTTAATATCCTAATTTTCTTTATATTGTTCATTTTTAATTTCATGTCATTTTAGTCATAGAACATATTTTATATTATTTCAATCATTTAAAAATTTTTAGATTGTTTTACGGCTTAACATAGTCACTGGGAAAAGTAGAACAAACTAATCCAAAGCAAACAAAAGGAAAGAATAAACATCTGAGTAGAAGTAAAATACAGAATAGGAAAGTAATAGAGACAATCAATGAAACCAAATTATTTACTAAGATCAACAAAATTCACAGTGTGGTAGTACATGCCTATAATCCCAGTACTCTGGGAGGCTGAGGCAGGAGGCTCACAAATTTGAGTTCAGTCTGGGCAATTTAGCCACATAGCAAAACCCTGTCTCAAAAAAAAAAAAAAAATTAAAAAAGGACTGGGGATGTATGTCTCAGTATGAAGGTCTCGGATTCAATCTCCTGCACCACAAAAATAACATAAAAGTAAATAAAAATAATAATTACAATTTAAAACTCTTATAAAAGTAGATGGAAGGCCGGTCATATAGCTCAGCAGCATAAGCGCCTGCCTGGCAAGCACGAGGTCCTGAGCTTGACTCCCGGTATCCGCATATATTTAAAAAAAAAAAAAAAGTAGATGGAGAGAATATTTTCTAAATCATTCCATGACATGACTGTTGCCCTGATACTAGACAAGATAAAACTTCTCAAGAAAAATAAAATGTAGATAAATATCCCTTATATAGACAGAAAAATCCTCAAGAAAGAAATAAATATGATGCTCAATCCAGTGCTGTATCATATATAGAAACCAAACGAAATTCATTCTAGAAATGCGTCTAAACATATGAAAATCAATTAATATAATAAAAAGCCATATTAATAAAATACAGGAAAAAAAATCACATGATTGTATCACTAAACATAGAAAATACATTTGATAAAAATGGGAACTTTCTTCCAAAAAAATGGGAACTTCCTTGACCTGATAAAGAATAAACACAAGTGTAAGCTATTGATTACACTTATTGCTTCCTCCCTAGGGCCAGGAACTAAACAAGAATGTTTAATTTTCATACTTTTTTCAATACCATACTGAAGATTCTAGACAGGCAATTAAGTAAGAAAAAGAAATAAAAGCCATCCAGATTAGAATGTTGGAATGAAAAAAAAATTCGTCTCTATTAATGGGTTAAATAATTTAATATATAGTGTTCCACACACCAAAAGAGTTTTAGAACTAATAAATGTGTTCAGTAAGGTTACAGAATATAATATTAATATACCAAATGAAATGTATTGCTATACACTACCAATGAATTAGTTAAAATGAAATTAAGCAAATGATTCAACTTAAATATTCTCACAAAGAATGAAATGATATAGGCGTGTAGTTTAGGAAGGAGAGTGTCTGCCTAGTATGTATGAGGTCCTGGGTTCAATTTCCAGCACCACAAAAATAAAAAAAGAATAAATCACTCAGGGATAAACTTAAAGAAGTACAAGAAATAATGCCAGGTCTGATGATGCACACCTGTAATCCCAGTATCCTAGGAGGCTGAGGCAGGCAGGAAGATACTGAGTTCAAGACCACTCTGGGCAATTCAGCAACTTAAGAAGACACCCCCCTTTCAAAATATAAAGCAGAAAAAGGCCTGTGGATGTAGCTTAATGCAAATGCCCTAGGTTCAATTCTTAATGCAAGAAGCACAGATTCCCAGCAATCCGTATCAAAAGTCCTGATATCTTTGCAGAAATTCATGAATTTATCCCAAAATTCATGTGGACATTTAAAGTATCCAGAATAGCCAAAACAATCTTGAAATGGTGAAAAAAATTGGAGACCTTACATTTGTCTATTTTCAAATCTCCTGCAAACTTGCAATAATCAAGGCAGTGTTGTACTGGCATAAGGATAGACATATAGAGCAATAAAATAGAATTAAGAGTGTAGAACTAAACCCTCACAGTTATGGGCAATGGATTTTTGAGAAATGTTCCAAGATCATTAAATGGGGGAAATAACAGTTTCTCAAGAAATGGTACTGGGACAACTGGATATCTACATGCAAAAGAATGAGTTGAAATCTATCACATCATTGAAAATGATAGAATCATAGATAGAATCATAGATCGAAGTGTAAGACTAAAACTATAGCATTCAGAAAAAAACATAAGAGTAAATATTCACAACCATGCATTGTTTTCTTAGATGTGACATCAAAGGCATAGGCAAAGACAAATAATCTGGATTTAATTAAAATAAAAAGGTTTTGTGGTTCAAAGGACACCATCAAAAACCTAAAAGATAACCCACAGAATGGAAGAATATATTGGTGAATCTAGATTATATAAATTTCTCTTATAAGTGAACAATAGATAGATTACCCAATCTTTTGTTCTGAATAGACAGTTCACTAAAGAAGCTATACAAATGGTCACTATGCCAGTGGAAAGATACTCAAATCATTAATGATTATGGGAATGCAAATCAGACTACAGGAAGATACTTCATACTCACTAGGATGGATAAAATAAAAAGACAAAGAACAACGAGTTTTGAAAGACTATGAAGAAATTGGAACCTTTGTGTATTGTAGGTGTGAATGTGGAATTGTGAATCCACCATGGAAAACAGTGTTTCCAAAATGTTAAGCATAGATTTACCATATGACCCAAGAGTTCTACTACTAAGCATATACTCCAAAGAATTGAAAACAGGTGTTCAAACACCAATTTTACACAAACGTTCATAGCAGCATTATTCATAATAATCAAAGATGAAAATAACTCATGTCCATGAACTGATGAATGGATTTTTAATATGTGGTTTATCATCAATGGAATATTATTACACAGTAAAAAGGAAAGGAATACTAACACACACACTATAACACGAATAAACCTCTAAGATATGTTAAGTAAAAGAAGATAGTCACAAAAAAAAAACACATCTTATGGGGTTTCATGTATATGAAATGTCAACAATATTCAAGTACATAGAGATAGAAGACAGATTAGTGGTTGCCAGAAGCTCCAGGGAAGGGTTAGAAGTGGGGAATGCAGGGTCTGGTAGTGTACGAAGGGTTTCTTTTTTGGATAATGAGATGTTTTAAAATTAGATAGTGGCTATGGATGCACAATCCTAAGTATAATAAATGCCAATGACTTGTATAATTTAGTAGGGTAAATCTTATATTATATGGATTATATTCCAATAAAACTGGTATTTTAAAGAGTGGAACTGTTACCATTTAAGGGCAAAATATTGCCTCTTTGTGGTGAAGCAGTCTACTGTATTCAATCTTTCTTCTGGAAACGGTGCCATATTAGTATTTCATCATAGGCCTCTGTTTTTGATAGATTCTAAGTTTAGCTGTGAGAGTAGTCAGATCAGTGTGATAAGAGGAAGTCAATATTGTTGACCTCTTTCATAGCACTATTACCCCATCCATGGCCACTTTGTATGTGGGCCCACTGAGTAAATACTGGGATAGCTGGATTGGGAGAGAGGCTGAATGGTATCTATAGAGGCGGTCATGTTTTCCCCCCAGTTATTGAAAGTTTCCTTGGCAGTCAGTGCCCTCAGTGAGCACAGTCACTACCTCAGTAAAGAGATACAAGCTACTTGGAGGGGAATGTAGCCTAGTAGCTTTTAGATCTCAAGACCCTCTCAATAGGTAAAACTAAAACCTTGGTCAGGGCATCTGCCATGTGGGAGCTCTGTGCCTGTTCCTTTATTGCCATTAGATACCCTGTGAGATCTAATGCCTGAGCAATGTAAGAAGGGTGAACCTGCTCTCTGTCTCTGTCTCTCTGTCTGTCTCTGTTTGTCTCTGTCTCTGTCTCTCTCTCTCACCTTTTCAGAGTATTTCAAATAATACTTTCTCAAGTATCTGGGAAAACTGAGTAGCAGAGGGCTCCCTCCTTCCTGGGCCCTGGATTCTAAACCTTTTCTTCTGAGATTGGATAGGCCAGTCCCTCTTTGAAAACAGTACTGTAATTGAGATAAACTTTTAAAAATTAGAACATGAGGGTGGCTCAACTATTTCGTGACCTGAGCACAAAAAGATAACTTTGAATTTTATTTCTGATAAATTTTAGTAATATTTGACTGAAAAATGCAAGGCATTACATGGTGTTATGTCAAGAAATCCATGTTGCTAGTATAGGCTGAGTATCCCTGATTAGAAATGCTTGAGACCACAAATGTCTCAGATTTCAGAGTTTTTTTGTTTTTTACTTTTTTGGTTTTGGAATGTTTGCATAGACTTTACCTGTTGAATGCCCCTAATCTAAAAAAATCTAAAGTCAAAATGCTCCAAAATCTGCAGTTGGGAGAAGGGCTTTATGCATACTCCTTTCCTTTAGCCCTGTGGGGACTTTAGGGAATCAGAAGGGCAATGTCACCAGGAGGATTCCATCACAGAAGTGGTTGTCACATCAGGGAGTATAGTCACAAGGCACAGTGAGACAGGAATAACCAGCAGACACTAAAGTATCCAGAGAAGAGTGGCACTGCTTTTCTGCTGCTTGGAGTTGTGCCTGGGCACAGGTGAGAACTACCTTTAGTCCTTCTGAATGTTTGATAAGACCCAGAGTCCTGCTCTTGCAAGGGAGTTAGCTCAACACAGCTCACATATTTAGCATGTCATCTGATCCACTGGGCAGTCCTGTGGCAACTATTTTCCCTATTCACAGAAGACAAGATTGAATCTTGCAGCAATGGATCTGTTGTAAGTGCCAGGTTGATTTCTCTAGCTATGAGTCCTGGAAGTAATGCGAATTTCACTTAGCTTGTATTCCGACAACAGGGATTTTAAGTGTCCTCACTGCCCTTATAAGCTCATTCAACAGTACAGTTGCTTATCATATATTGTTCTCTTTTTAGTTTTTTTAAATTATGATATGGCAAATGTAATCTATATCCATTAGGAAAAGGTGGAGATGAGTGAACAACAACAAAAAAGAATCACACACAGAGGAGCCATAGGATGGCTAGGTACCCAGGAGGAGGGGCAGCAGTACCTACTGACCTGGTTACACCCAAGGAAGATCCTAGATGGGTACAGCAGCAGAGCAATGGCATGGATTTACATAACTAGTGGGGGGTCAGGCTCATTTTTAAGTGCAGGTGAGACCTATTCTTGGTCCCTGTATAGGAATAACCACTGCTAACTTTTTAGTGTACACATTTTCAGTCTTCCCTGTGTAAATACATTATGCACACATATTTACATTTTTATAAAAATAGGCTGATACTGTATATGTGGTTCTACAAACGTTTTTATTATTGTTTTACAATGTACATGCATATGGATGAAAATCCAGTACTGTACTAAAAGACAGTGTGCTGTAGTTGGGTCAAAAGGCTGCTGGTAAGGAGAGTGATACCTAAAGCAAAGTATCAGCTTAAGGTTAAAGTATCTACCAGGGTAAGCAGGGCCAGCACTATGCTCATCAGGAAAGTAGGAATCCAAGACCAAAGACATTAAAGGTATGGGATATCCTGCAAACCTCTTTGGCCCTTACCTCCGCCCCTCACTACCCTGACACCACTTGGGCCCCTTGGCGGGTATGCATCCAGTAGCTGTCTTTGCATCCACTGAAAATCATTTATCCTCTGCTTTTTCTTTAGCTCTTCTTGAGCCCTTGCCATATCTACACACTCTCTCATCATTTCCATGCTGCTCAAATGCCTGTCCTGTAAATTCTCCTGACACTCCTTGGGGGAATTCTCAGTCCCTCTATCAGTTTTTCTTTTTGCTTTGCGGGGCACATAACCTTCAACGGGGTGCTTTTCAGTGGCCCACAGCTTGATGGCTGGCTGTGCCTGAGATTCTAGCCAGCCCTTAGCCTGTGGGTTGCCGTCATTCTCCAACTTGCCTTGTTTCTGGCTTGCCCTCTTCTTTCCTTTGTCCCTCAACACCTGGCTCTCCTTCACCCTCTAGCTTCCCCTCAGGTGCTGGCTTCCCCTCATGGTCAGGCTTCCCTTCCTCTTCTGTCTTTCTTTCATCTTCAGGCTCTACTTTGTCTTCTGCTTTTCCTTCCTCTTCAGGCTTTCCTTCATTTTCACTGCAGAGATATTCCATGTCAGGATTTCCCTTTCTGTTCCTGTCCTGGGGGTAGGGGTTGAGGGAAGAGAAGACAAAGAGGAGATGTGGGAGACTCAGGGCACAAGGGTGGAACCTAGGTCCAGATAAGACCTGCATCTCCCTTGTGAGGGCTCTCCGAAGCTGGCCTGGCCTCTAGGTGTGGCTTGTGCCCTCCACTCACACTACGTACATCCGATACACTGAAAGCCAGCAATTCTCTGGCAGGCCCTGTCGTTTTCTCTGTTCCCTCAGCATGGCAAGATGTGTGCAGTGTATGTGGTGGGGGTGGGCATTCTGGGCCCCTCATTCTGCCCCACCCCGGCCTGGGGTTGAGGGAAGCAGTGCCCTCTGCACTCTCAACCTTCTGGGTCCTTGTACATGCCACTGCCCTTCCACTGACCTGCGGAGATCCTGGGCAGGTTGCTTCTTCTTTTCAAGCCTTAGAGAGCGCTGGCCACAACAGATGCGCACACCTGCAGACATACAGGACACAGGGACAGAGGATGAACACTCAGTGGGCTCACAGGGACTTGGGTCCTTTTCCTGAATCCGGGCCCTCTTCACCGACCTTTGCCTCCCCCCACCCCACCCCACCCCACCCCCATTCCTTTTCAAGCCTTGGACGTCCACCAGGACGCCTTCCAAACTACGTTTGGGTTTGTGTGTCCTCTCCTGGAAGCAATCTGCCCCTCCCTTAACCTCCTTTCAGCCCAGGTCAATTTGGCTTCAGAGGCGCTCTTTATGAAACAGGAGTTTACTTCTTGAATGCGTCTTCATTTCACTGTCTCAATGCGGGATGCCCCCCTCTACCGCCTGCTCAAAAAGAGATGGATGCGGGGGAGGGTCGAGAAGGCAGCAGGCGGTTGTGGGGCTCTCTCTCCCTTTCCCTCTCCCATCCCCCACCGCCTCGTCCACTTCGCTCCCCCTCCTCACCAGTCTCGCTGAGTCTTTTCCCCGCCCCATCCCCTTTGCTGCGACCCACCTCTACCTCTGCCCGGGGTCTGCGGGCAGCGCTTGCCTTCTCACCGACTTTGGAGGACCCAGGATAGACCTGCGCCTCTCTGGGCTTGCAGAAGCCTGCTCACGGCTCTCCAGCCACCCTGGGCAGCTCAGGGAGCTGGTTTCACGCGAGCGCAGGGACCCAACACGTGAGCGCCACGTCACCAGAGCTCCTCCCCCCCGCCTCCCCTTTAACTCCCCATCTTCGAGGGACCTAGAAGTTGTAGACAGTAGGAGGGGTGTGGGTGGGGGCAAAGGTGAAGGTCATCCAGAAGAGGGGAAGCTTTCTGACCCAGGTACCTTATCTAGCGCATCTCTTAGCATCCTCGCACAGTATCCCTCTCACACACCCAGTACAGATGTGGCAGCTATTCAGAGTGGCTATCGGACTTTGCCAAGAGTGCTCAGCTCCTAAACACCAACAGTTGTATTGCAAAACCGTCTCTGCCTGACTCCAGAGCCTGGTAGTGGTGGTGCCTCCAGGAGGCTAAGCCGCCACTCTGAATAGCGGCGTTCCCTGGGATTCTGTCTGGGTTCTCCCCTTCTCCGTTCACATGTTTTCCCTGCCTAGGTGATCTCATTTGTCACACTGGTGACTCCCAAATCTGCATTTCCAATTTATTCCCTTCCTGAATTTCAGACCCATTTTTTTTCTCACCAGCAATAATAGGAAAACATTTCTTGATACTTTTCAAACAATATATGATATACGTTTACATTTTCACTAACGTGACTGTTGATGACTCAGTGGCAATTCATTTTACATTCCTGCGTTCTATGTGAACTGTCTGCTTGTGTTTTTTACTGGGCTGTTGGTCCATCTCTCATTATTTTTCAAGTGTTGTTTATACATTAAATTTAGTAGGCCTTTATGTATTGTATATCTTGCAAATATTTTCTTCCAGCTTGTCTGCTACTTTTTGGCTTATGGCATTTTTCTGCCTTGCATTAAAAATGTAGTCAAATTTATCAAACTTTTATTGCTTCTAGATTTTGATTCATAGTTAAGAAATCTTTTCTATATGTGGGCAAAGAAGAACTCACCATGTTTTCTTCTAGTATGCATATGGTTTTATTTCTTTACATTTAAAGTTTATACTTATGTATGGTATAAACTATGGATCTCAACTCCACAAACCAGGTTTTCTTTTCCCAATGGGCTGCTCATCTTTTCCAGCATCATTTATTAAAAAGTCTATCTTTGCCTTAGTGATTTGAGATGCCACCTTTATTGGATACTAAATTTCCATACCTACTTGGGAAACTTTCTGGGTTTTTCCTTCGATTCCGTTGGTGTGTTTACTGTTCGCACACCAATTTTAATTATAGGGGATTTATAAGTTCATATAGAGTTAGTCCTCCCAGTAGTTTTTCCTTTAAAGTTTTTTGCTATACATTCTTGTATGTTTATTTTTCCCCCTAACCTTTAGTATCAACTAGTTTCAGATCTATTTTAAATAACTATTAGACATATTCACTCAGATATCCATTTCACCATCCTTACTTTCCCTCATATTATTTTCTTATGTTAATTGATGGCCCCAGAAATCACATAGCTGCCTGATCCCCACCCCCCCAATCCAGGAATCATCCCTGATTCTGTTTCTCTCTGTCACCAAGTAGAGTATTATCATTTAGTGACAGGGATACATTCTAAAAATTACATCATTATGGGATTTTGTCATTGTACAAACATCACAGAGGATACTTACACAAACTAGGATAACTAAAGCATCACTAAGGGACCACTATTTTATACACAGTGCATCACTGACTAAAATGTTATGATATGGTACACAGCTACTCATATGGCTCTTTCCAGTTCTCCCTGATTTCTACTCTTGCTACCTGCATTTGGGCATTCAGTTTTCCTTTCCTGGTCTGTGGTGGCAAGGCCCTTTATGGTTTTGCTATCTCAAGTCTCGCTGTCCTCTATTTATTTTCCCAAAACATTATATACTATTCTATATCCATGCCTATTCTTATTTGCATCTTCATTGTAGCCCTTGAAATAAGTATGTCACTAACAAATTATCTCTCAAACAGAAACCGCTCCATAATTCAGGTTAAAAAGAGTAATGCACTGGATATGGTGGTAGGCCTGTGATCCCAGCTACTCAGAAGGCTGAGGCAAGAGGATCACAAGTTTGAGTCCTGCCTGGGCTACTTAGTGAAACCCTGTCTCAAAATAAAAGTTAAAAAGGACTATTGATGTATCTTAGTGATAGAGTGCCACTAGTTAAATCCACAGTATTGAGAAAAAAGAGCCTTTGTTCTTAGCCTGATTACTTTAAAATCAACTTTTTGCAATTATTGAAGATCTAAAGTAAAATTTGAATTTTGAGATAAAATTCAAAGAAATGGGCCTATTCAATGTTTAGAGAGTTAGGAGGCTGGATTCCTTGATGGGATAATTCAGTCTTACAAAGATAATGAGTTCTATCTATGCCTCTTAATATATGAGAACTTCTAATAATAAACAGTGTTGCATTGGTCCAAAAGTAGGAATCTAGTGGAAAATAAGCATGCTTTTCTATACTCATAGGTTTTAATGGGCTAGTGCCAAAAAGCTGGCCTACTCCATACACTGACTTTTTTGCTTTAACTAAATTCATGTAAACTTGATAACCCAGGTCTCTAAACACAAGGAGAGATAATTTATCTTTATCATCTTCATCAAGAGATGTTGTTGAGTAACTTTATGTGCATGACATCACATGGTCACTATATAATGTACACTTTAATAATGAGTCTCATTATTTACCATGAAGATCAAGAGCTAAAATACCAGATTTGTCATTTACTAGCTGTGAGAACTTGGGAAAGTTACTTAAATTCCATGAGCCATAGTTTCTCCATCCAGAGAATGGGAATAACATTACCTGTATCAGAGGATTATCATGAATTCTAAATAAAAATGATTATAATAAAGTGTTCAGCATATGAGATCTTTTACAAATGCTAATTCCTTCCAACCTCATTTTAAACTCCTGTGAAAGATATAACTTTGCAATAAAAATTTGCATTGCTATCAGAGGCATCACTTGGAAATGTAATAAGAGGAAATACTGTGGTACACTATGTATGAGATTCATTGACATCAGATCAATGGATGATGGGATAGCAGAAAAATGCACTGCACTATCAGCAGCTCCTATATTACCATCTAGATGAACATCTGGGAAGCACAGGTATATGAGAAACAAAAACACGAGGAATTGTGGATGCTACTTCTGTCTGGAGAGAACACTGGAGTCAGGAGATCTGAGTTCCAGAGACAGAATCATCACTATTGATTGTGTGTCCTAAGGTAAGTCACTTCCAATGTGCTGCTTCTACCTCTGAAGCACATTGAAGGAATGATAGATCTTCATATCTTGGCCCTCAGTAAAAGATAGCTGTAATGATTTCTTATACATCCACTAGAGTATGTCAGGTTGGGAGAGACACAAAGCCAACCACAAGAAAAACTTGTCCTCTAGACACTTGTCCTTTAGACATTTCTGGGAACGTCACCATTACGGAATGCCTGTCATCTTCCCCACATGGGGACAACTGCTTTATGCAGATTCTTGGGGAATCCAAGTGCTCACTGGTCTGTTAAGTAAGGATTCTTTGCTGCATTGGATGAATGAGGAACCTAATGGTCAGAGTTTACAAGCTCTTTAAGAGCCCCCACCCCCTACTCTGGGGATGGAACCCAAGACCTGACATGTCTGAAGCAAGTGCTATACCACTAAGCTACACCCCCAGGTCAGTTTAAGGATATAAAGTTACACACTGTGGTTAGTGCCAAGCATGGTAGCCAACCCAGGTCCTACAATTGAGGCATATTTCTATGTCTCTATGTTATCTCCCATTTCAACTTCCTCCTCTTTGTTCATAGATGAGTTAATAGCTGTTTCTTTGGGCCCTACAGATTCCTAGCACTTCTGTATTTTCTAAATAAGAAGGGAAAGGTCTCAAGAGGAGGGCACTAACTTGCTGGAAAATATAATTTCTCTGTAGGCAGAAAACCCCTTCACATGAGGCCATGTAGAAAAAGGGCTAAAGGGAAGGGTAGACTGTTGGGGCAATAGAAGGTCAGAAAAGACAAGGATCAGACTGAAGTAAACAGAAATCTTCAAGAAGGAAAAAGACTTGACCTAAGCCTCAGAAAATGGGCAGGATGTAGGAGGGAGGAAAAGGACAAAATACAGCTGTTTCGATCATAGTTCCTGGCTTTACATTAATTACCTTTGTCTGCTTTACTGAATGGGTCAGGTAACTCTAATTTGAAATCAAAATCTCACTAAATTTCTCCCTGTTCCGTAGCAAGCAAGTCTCTTTTCTGACTTCAGTGTACTTCCTGAATCTGTCACTACCTTAGAATCTCATCGTCTCTTTTCTGAACTCTTAGTCCCTTCTTTAGTTTTCCCGCTTCTTGCTCTGCCCTCTGCCTTTCCAGTAACCCTTACATATTAGTATCAATTTTCACTCTTCCCTGGTTTTAAACTGTCAATTTCCTGCTTGAAGACTCTGGATAACAAGTCCAGCACTCACAGCATGTACACTCCTACTGTAATGGCAAATTTATAGAAATTGTATATTAGAAATTAGAAATCAATTAGTAGCCTGTTACTATATTGAGACAGGATATGCTCAGGCTGCTTGTCACATAATTAGACTGCTAAGCTCAGTTAGCCTTGACTGTCTACATCCAGCTGCTTCTCCTAGAGAGCACACCAGGACAACTTGACCACATCCAGCTACAATGTCTGTGTTTTTCCACCTAAAATATATATCTGAGTTTTTCCAACATGGTTCAAGAACTTCATGTCTGGGACTATCTGGCACAGTCAAGGACACATTTAACTCTACATACTCTGCTCAAAATCACTCCCTCCCAGAATGTTCCTTCCTTATGATAAACAATTCCTTTTTAAGTAAGCCTGCTTAAAACAAATCTGCCTGACAACATATAACTTAACTAATGTAATCAATCACATAATAACCTGCTATCAGCTTTGTACTTCCTGCTTTAAAAATGTATTTTTTTGGGGGGGTACTGGGAATCAAACTCAGGACCTCTCACTCGCCAGAAAGGTGCTGTGCCACTGAGCTAAATCCCCGGCCCTGCACAAAATGTATTTAAACTGAACTCTAAGCTGACTCCCGGCTGGTGATTTGGACTCAGACTCAGTCCCCCAGCCTGCCGGCATTAATAAACAAGTTGCCTTCCAAACTCCTCAGTGCAGAGCATTTTCCTTTCAGTCCAGGTTTTTCTGCAATACTACATTCCTCATCCTGACATTAAGCATCCATAAGAATTGAGAGAACACAATACAAATCTAGTCTCCAACTTCTCTGCTCCCACAGATAGGGTTTGCACCCCTCATCATGTAGCCCTTAATGAAGGCTGCCTTCTACCTTTCCCCGTGTGTGTGTGTGTGTGTGTGTGTTTCTATGCATGAACATAGAAAGTGTTAGCTCATCAGGAAAGTGGTGAGATGTAGCAGATTAGATGGGATACTATCTGCTATAATGGTTCCCATGTTGATATATGGTGATTTACTCAGAATTCTCAGAAGAAGCTATTTTCTATTTAGGTCATAGCTGAAACTTCTTTCTATATGTACAAAGATTAAAGCAGAAATTTTATTAATTTATCTTCTGTTTAATGGGCTTTTGTTATTAAAAAAAAAGAATCACATTGTGACAGAAGGGTGATCCTTGAACCCATGCATCTAGATCTCTTCTGTTCCCAATTAACATCCTTACTTCCCCTCTCTTAACACTCATTATTAGGTTTCATGTTTGGAAACTTTCAGAAGTTTAAAGTTTTTAAAATCCTTTTTGGTGGATGGATTGCTCTGAGTTATCCAGCCCATAATTACCAGAAACAAAGTTTACGTATGTATATGATATTCATATTGTCCTGCCATTTCATATTTTAATTAATGCATATTGGAAAAATTTTTTAATTTCATTACAAAAAGAGCCACAGGATTCCTTTGTTTTTGTTTTTGTTTTCTTTTCCACAGTTCTGGAAATCTAACCTAGAGGTTCATACTAGGCCTGTGCTCTAACACTGATCTTACTCTCTATCCCAAGCCACCTGTTCTTAATTACAGGAAAACATTCCTTAGTATCTAACCCTCTAGTGAGGGGCATTTAGATTATTTTCATCAGCTGGGTATTTAAAAAACCATACAAGAGGATACAAAATGAGTATGGCACAGTCTGCATCTGTAAGGAGCTTACAGGTTGCTGGGGGTACAAGTATTTCAAGTCCTGAAAGAAAACAACTTCCAACCCAGATTGATGTACCCTGCAAAAATGTCTTTCAAAATTAATGGAGAAATAAGATACTTCCATGACAAAGAACAAATGAAGAAATTCATGACCACCAAACCAACCCTACAAAGAGTACTGAAAGATATTCTAGACAGAGACAAAAATGACCAAATTCCAAGAACAACAACAGAAAGAAACCACCAGGCAGGACAAGCAATTAAACAGGGAAAAAACAGGGCATCAACAGCAGGAAAATAACATGACAAAGATAAGCCAATACATATCAGTTATAACCATCAATGCAAATGGCCTCAATTCACCAGTCAAAAGAAACAGACTGGCAGAATGGATCAAGAAACAAGATCCAACAATATGCTGTATACAAGAAACACATTTAACACAAAAAGAAATTCATAGACTGAAAGTCAAAGGATGGAAAAAAATCTTCCATGCAATAGGAACCCAGACAAAAGCAGGGGTAGCTATTCTGTTTGCAGACAATGTGAACTTCAAACCACGAGTGATCAAAAGAGATAAAGAAGGTCACTACATACTTGTTAGGGGAAAAATTCAAGAGGAAGAGATAATAATCATAAATATGTATGCACCAAATATGGGACCACCCAACTATATAAGACAAATATTAATAGACATGAAAAATCAAATAAGCAATAACACAATTGTAATGCGAGACCTTAATACCCCATTGTCACAAAGAGATAGATCAACTAGACAAAAAATCAGCAAAGAAATAACAGAACTGAACCAAACTTGTGAACAAATTCACTTAGCAGATGTTTTCAGAGTTCCACCAAAAATTATCAGAATACGCATTCTTCTCAGCTGCACATGGGATGTTCTCTAAAATAGGCCACATACTAGCCCACATAACATGTTTAAGTAAATGCAAAGGAATTGATATTATCCCATGCATATTATCTGACCACAGTGAAATGAAATTGGAAATTAATGGCAAGAGAAACTACAGAAACTCTATAAACACATGGAAATTAAATGACACCCTCCTAAACAACCAATGGTTCACAGATGAAATTAAAGAAGAAATTAAACAATATCTACAACTAAATGAGAATGCAGATACAACATACCAGAACTTATGGGATGCAAAGAAAGCAGTCCTAAGAGGGAAATTTATACTGGTGAATTCTCACATCACGAAAACAGAATGAGCACAAATAAACAACCTAGGGGCCGGTGAGATAGCTCAGCAGCATAAGCACCTGCCCGGCAAGCGTGAGGTCCTGAGTTCGACTCTCGGTACCCACATACGAAAAAAGGGCCGGTAATATCGCTCAGCGGCACGGGCGCCTGCTGGCACGCAAGGTCCTGAGTTTGACCCCCGGTACCCATAAAAAAAAAAAAAAAGGAAAACCCAAAAACTAATGCTGCACCTCGAGCTTCTAGAAAAAGAAGAGCAAGACAAGCACAAAGCCCATATGAGGGAGAAAATATAAAGATCAGAGCAGAAATCAATGCCAGTGAGACTAAGAAAACAATAGAAGGAATTAACGAATTGAAGAGTTTATTCTTTGAAAGAATAAATAAAATGGATAAACCCTTAGTCAACCTTATCAAAAAAAAAAAAGGAAAGAAATGACTCAAATTCATGCAATGAGGAATGAAAAGGGTGAAATCACTACAGATCCTGTGGAAATTCAGAAGATCATCAATACCTACTTTGAAAATCTTTACTTCTATGTAGTATGGAAAACACGAAGAAATGGACAGATTTCTAGAAATGTATGAATTACCAAAGCTGAATCAAGAAGATGTAAAAATTCTGAATAACCCAATATGAGTTAATGAGATTGAAAATGTAACTAAAAACTTACCAACAAAGAAAAGCCCAGGTCCTGATGGATTCAAAGCTGAATTCTACAAGAAATTTAGAGAAGATTCAATGCCAATACTTCTCAAACTCTTTAATGAAATAGAAAAGGAAGCAATTCTCCCTAACTCATTCCTGGAGGCAAGTATTACTCTGATACAAAAACCAGAGAAAGACCCAATCAAAAAGGAGAACATAGATGCAAAAATCCTCAATAAAATACTAGCAAACAGAATGCAGCAAATCATCATGAAGATTATACACAATGACCAGGTCAGATTCATCCCAGAAATGCAGTGATGCTTCAACATACACAAATCAACAAATGTAACACACCATATCAACAGAACCGAAGACAAAAATCACATGATCATCTCAATAGGTGCAGAAAAATCTTTTGATAAAGTTCAAGACTCATTCATGATAAAAACCCTACAAAAAATCGGAATAGATGGACTTTACCTCAATCTTATAAAAGCCGTCTATGATAAACCAACAGCCAACATCATAGTAAATGGACAAAAACTGAAAGCTTTCAATCTAAAATCAGAAACAAGACAAGGATGTCCACCATCACCACTCCTATTCAATATAGTTCTGGAAACATTAACCAGACCAATTAGACAAGAGAGAGAAATAAAAGGAATAAGGATAGGAAAGGAAGAAGTTAAATTACCATTATTTGTAGATGACATGATACTCTACATAGAAGAATCCAAAAAATCAACCAAAAGACTTCTAGAATTAATAACCAAATTCAGTAGCATAGCTACTCAACACTTAGAAATCAATAGTATTCCTATAAACAATCAACAGAGTCACTGAGGCAGAAATTAGGGAAACCACACTCTTCACAATAGCATCCAAAAGAATGAAATACTTAGGAATCAACCTAATAAAGGAAGTAAAAGATCTATACATTGAAAATTACAGCACTCTGAAAAGAGAGATAGAAGAGGATATCAGAAAATGGAAAGATATCCCTTGCTCATGGATAGGAGGAACCAACATTGTGAAAGTGGGCATACTCCCAAAACTGTTACACAGACTTAATGCAATCCCAATCACAATACCATTAGCATACCACACAGATCTAGAGAAAAGATTCCTAAGATTCATCTGAAAACAGAAGAGACTGAGAATAGCAAAGGCAATCCTGGGCAACAAAGGCAAGGCAGGAGGCATCACAACCCTTGACTTGAAATTATACTACAAAGCTACTGTGATAAAATCAGCATGGCACTGGCAATAAAACAGACTTGAGGATCAGTGGAACAGATTAGAAGACAAACACACTCAGCCACCTTATCTTTTACAAAGGGGCCAAATATGATCACTGGAAGTAAGATAGCCTTTTTAATAAATGGTGCTGGAAAACTGGCTTTCCGCATGCTGAAGACTAAACCTAAACCCATGTCTATCACCATGCACTAAACTAAAGTCAATGTATAGATCAAAGATCTAAATATTAAAACAGAAACACTAAATTTACTGGGAGAGAAATTATGTAGAAATCTTGAAGACATAGGTGTACACAGATACTTCATGAACAAAACCCAAACTGCACGGGAAATACTTCAAAGGATCAACAACTGGGATCTCATCTTATTAAAAAGCTTTTCTATATCAAAAGAAATCACCAACAGAGTGAAAAGAAAACCCACAGAGTAAGAAAAAATTTTAACCAATTGTCCCTCAGACAAAGGACTTCTATCTAGAACATATAAAGAATTAAAAAAAATCAGGCACTCCAAATTCAGAGACCCAATCTAAAAATGGGCATCTGAGATGAATGCACACCTCTCAGATAAAGAAATACAAATGGCAAAAAAAAAAAAAGAAAAGAAAACGAAAAAATGTTCAACATCACTGGTCATTTGAGAAATGCAAATTAAAACAACACTGAGATTCCTTCTCACCCCTGAAAGAATGGCCATCATCAAGAAATTAACCAATGACAAATGCTGGCGGGGCTGTGGGGGAAGAAGGAACACTTCTCTACTATTGGTGGAAGTGTAGACTGGTGCAACCACTGTGGAAATCAGTGTGGAGATTCCTCAGAAAACTAGGATTAGAGGTCCCATTTGACCCAGCTATTCCCTTTCTGGGTATTTTCCCAGAAGAATTAAAAACATCATACCACACAATATATGTGCACCCATGTTTATAGCAGCACAGTTTGTAATAGCTAAATCTTGGAAACAACACAAATGCCCGTCAACTGAGAAATGGATAAGAAATATGTGGTATTTTTATATAATGGAGTACTACTTAGCTATAAAGAAGGATAAACTTGAAGCTTTTATAGTTAAATTGATGCAACTCGTGACCATACTCCTAAGTGAAATAAATCAGACTCACATGTGTAAACATTGTATTGTCTCCCTAGTGTAAGAAACTGAAAGAGTAAATAAGATCCAAAATGTAAAATAGGTATTATGAAAGGGGAAGAAACTGCTTAAAAGGAAAGAATAACTGGGATGGGGAAAAGGAGAAAAGAAGGAAGGGAAAAGAAAATGTATATATTTACAAGATAGCTAAGATAATTACACTACTAATTTCTATTAGTTCATTGAAAAAAACAATTTGTGCTTATATTGTTTGATTCATTTTTCATGCCTATATCCTGTAATCTAAGCAACTACTTTGAAGATAACAGTATGCAATACATTAACCGTGGTTAATCCTGTTAGCTTGTTTTGAAATTCTGTATCATTGTTTTTATTGTTTTTTTTCTCTTTAAAGTAAAATTAAAACAAAAGATACATCTGTCTTAATCACTCCTATACTCTTAGCCAAATCATAGTGCATTTTAGTGTTCCTTCCCTAATGTTTCTATTTACTTTCTGAATTTACAGAGCAAAATGGCTAAAAACTACTGTCCTAATGGACATGACACATTAAAATACCTTTGAACATATTGTAATGCGTAGCAAAAAATATGGTAGAGTAACTTTTGTAAAATACTTGTGCAGTATACTGACAAACACTGGCATTTTTGAAATATCAATAATTAGTATGAAATAAATTAAGTGACGTAATGGAATACTGTTTTCTTCAAACATGTCCATAGCACTTTCTGTGAACATGAACACTGCAATGAAAAGAGATTGTGGTTTTCCCAAATTTTATGACAAATGTGAGTCAATCATGTGATACCCCCTTGTGGTATTTACTTGCAGGTGATATTTGGTTATTTTTGTAGGTTTCCTTTGCATTAAAATATTTCTTCAAGCCCTTTTATAAAATTTTCTAATATACTAGAAAATTATGAATAGTACTTTTGATGAAAAGACTCAATTTTTCTGTTTGATTCTAATGATGGTAATATTAGTATTTTTCTATGAAAAAACAGTAATCATTTCATCATACTAGCAAAGGGATTTAAAGCATGTACTGAGATTAACTCAAGATTATCTGTTTTCCTCTTAGCACCACAAAGTGATTCATATTTGTATTCTTCAGTGGATCTTGATTATCTTTTTTTGTTCATCCTTTACTGTGATGTTAGCCATAATCACTAATATTTTATGAAGGATTTTAATATATTTGTCTACAAATGTACTGCTCAGAATTCTTTTCAGCATGCTTTCTTTATATTTTATTTTATTTAAGTAAAAAGAGCACATAGAATCCCAGCACTCTGGCAAGATGAGGCCAGAGGCAAGATAGAGGTCTAGAATCCAGACACCTGGAAAATAAGAACTTGGCAAAGAGCAAAGAGAAGTAGATAGGAATTGGGAAAGAACTGTCATAAAAATTATAAGCTACAGAGAATTTGGAGAGATGGATTATATTGTGTAGAAATGAATGACATACACCACAGCTTGTGGCTCACAGGGAAGGGAACCTGGCTCCACAGATGCAGGGTAAGCACCCTAAGGCCAGGAACACAAGGGAGACTTGGTGCTCTGGGCTGGAGCCCACAGCTATTATGAACTGCAAATGTAGTGTGGGATTTTGCTTCAAGGGGATTCCTTCCACATGGTGAGCAACAGTCAGTGAGGGAACCCAGTACAACACTTGACACATTGTCTGAGAGTGCTTGATTAGGCATCATTTCAGGAAAAGGTTAAATATTTGAGTCTGAGACTCAGAACAACTGGGAGACAGCTTCACTTCAGGGTTCCTGTGTGGCCATTCCATAGTGACTAGCAGGAGAAAACCACAGGAGACAACTGTGGCTGTGGAGCGGACTGGACAGAAAACCCCTGAGAGGCTTAGGCTCAGGCCAGAAAGGGCATAGGCTTCATCCCCACCCTGCTGTGAGAAGCCAGTCTAGCTTGAGCTGCACTTGCAAATTGCTGGGTCTGAAAGTGCGGATATTGAGTACTTGAGTCCTTGCCCTGCTGCCCTGCACCAAATGTAGCTCTGAGGTTTGGTTGCCTCCCCCAACTACCAACATGAGCAAGGACATGCCCAAGCTTGGACAATTGCCATAGCCTGGGATAAACAGAGGGGCCTATGGAAGAGAGGGGGACACTTCACAAAATCACAGCCCATAAAGCTAGGTAGAGAAAACCATGACTTGTTGGACTCCAAAACTGTGGATCATGAAAAAACAAAAACCACTCATTCAGAAATACAGATTTTATTCTATTTCTGTCTCATTTTCTTTTTTTCATTTTTTTTTCACTAATTTATTGGGGCGTGGGGGCTTTACCTTTTTCCTTTTCTTCTTTCTTCCTTCTTTTCCTTTTCAATTGATTTTTTTCTGTTTAATTTTTTCCTTTTTTTCTCCATATTTTTTCCTTTTACCCTTATTTTTTAGTTGCTCTTTTCTGTCACCTTTATCTAATTCTATAGATATGCCTCTAGCCCTTAATAGGATCAGTTATCTCACTTTTCTTCTTCTCATCTCCCACTGTTTAATTTTTCAATTATTTTTCTTTCATTCCCAACCTCCTATATCTTTAATAGTATAATCATTAAGCTTTATTAATTTTAAAGAGTTAACTCTGTGTTATTACTGTTGACTTCTTTCTATCATTAGTAGAGGGATATTTATTGTATTTAGTAGATATTTGTTGTATGTCAATATTTAGTTTTTCTTGGTATTTATCCTATAATTATAGATCTCTTTTCTGTGATTAAGAGTGGCATATTGTTGGTTCTTATGGTATATCAATATCCAGTTTGTCTTGAACAATACCGGTATTATTGTTGTTGATTTACTTGCTATGCTAGGGTCACACAGTTGTTGCTATTGCTAGGTTTTCTGTGTATGCAAATATTTGGATTAGCTTTGTGTTATTAACATATGGTAGTCCACTCCCAGAGAACTGGGTATTGGGCCAAAAACATGTCATCCTTCCCTCCCAAATTAACAGAGATGGTCAAATCTTGGAACAGAGGCAGAAGACTATAGTTTGCCATGCCTAGAGTCCACCACTGAAAAGCAAACATTAACTAAAGAGATCTCCATACTCCCAACAAAGTTTTTCCACTATAGCACCAGCAAATCTAAGCACAAAACAAACAAGCAAGCAAAAAAAGGAAACATTAGAAAAGAAGGCAACAAAATGCCTCCCCAAACTGAAGCTGATTCATGACATATTGAGGGAGAGGAAAGCAAAAGCCACATACGTGAATTATTTAAAAGGATAAGGGAGGAACATAAAATACAGATCAATAAAATGTTCAGCAGGCTCACAGAAGACATAATTAAACAGATAATGGATATAATAAACAAAAATATCAGGAAGCTTACAGAAGACACCAATAAAAAGCTAGATGAGCTAAACAAAAATGATACAAAACATGAATGACCAGATTTGCAAAGAATTAGAGTCCATGAAAAGGTTCCAAGCAAAAAACCAGGAGATTGAAAGTATGAGCAGCAAAGGCAGCCAATGTGAGAACAGTGTTAGAATTAGAAGACAAGGATGCTATCCAAGACCAATTACTCAGAGATACCTTCAAAACAAGAAGAGATCATGAAAAATGGATTTAACAGCTGTGAGATGATGCAAAGAAGACTAATATAAAATTAATTGGAATAGGTGAAAAATCAGAATACAGCCCAAGTGGCATAAATAAAACTTTTTACATAAACAATGGCAGACAATTTTCCAAATATAGGGAAAGAATTAAACATATAGATAAGTGAGGCATATAGAACATCAACTAGCCATGATCAAAAGAGAACTTCTCTATGACACATCATAGGCAAAATTCCAGAATTCCAAAACAGGGACAGAATCTTAAAGGTTGTTAGAGAAAAGCAATTTATAAAAGTAAACACATTAGAATTCTGGCAGACCTCTTAACACAAAACTTAAAGGCCAGGAAAGCTTGGAGTGACATGTTTCAAGTTCTAAAACAACTGCCAACCTAAACTTATATATTCTGCAAAACTGTCTTTTAAATTTGATGGAGAAATGAGACATTTCCATGAAAAAGAGAACCTCAAAAATGTATGGCTACCAAATCAGCACTACAATAAATTCTCAAGGATATCCTAGAAAGAGACAATGAAGTTAACAATGCCAAAATGTCTAGTAGAATGAATGTACCAGACAGGGTGAACAGTTAAGCAGAAAAAAAAAAAAAAAGAAATCAGCAACAGGAAAGTAATGCCTTGAAAGGAATAAGTTAATACCTTTCAGTAATAGCTTTCAGTGTGAATGGTTTCAGTTTCCCAATCAAAATACACAGATTGTCAGAATGGATCACAAATAGAAATCCAACAATATGCTATATGCACATTTGGTCCAAAAAGACTCACAGATTAAAAATCAAAAGATGGAAAACAATATTTCATGCAATGACAATCTGAGAAAAAGCAGGATTTGCTATCCTAATTTCAGACAAAATGTACTTTAAGCCAAAACTGATCAGAAGAGGCAAAGAAGGTCACCGCATATGGGTTAAAAGAAAAATTCAATAGGAAAAGATAATAATTATAAACATGTATGCACTAAACTCAGATGCATCCAACTTCACAAAACAAATACCACTGGACATAAAAATCAGATGAACACCAATATAATTATAACAGTGTACCTCAATGCCCCACTGTCACAGACAGATCAACTAAACCAAAACTTAACAAAGAAATATCAGAGTTGAACCAAATCTTTGAACAAAATGGGCTTAATAGATATTTATAGAGTGTTCCACCAAAAACCAGAATGCACATTCTTCTCAGTAGCACATGGGACTTTCTCCAAAATAGACCACATACTAAGGAATAAAACATAGAAGAGTAAAAATTACCCCTTCTATATTATCAGACCATAGTGCAAGGAAACTAGATATCAATGTCAAAAGAAACAACAGAAATTGTGCAAACACATGGAATACCCTCTTGAATAATCAACAATAGGTCACAGAAGAAGTCAAGGAAGAAATTACAATTTTTGGAATCAAATGATAATCCTAGTACAACATACCAGAACCTGTGGGACACAATGAAAGCAGTCCTAAGAGGGAAATTTATAGCCATGAATGGCCACATCAGAAAAAGAGAGTAAGACCAAATAAATAATCTAATTATGCACCCGAAAATTGTAGAAAAACAAGAACAGAGAGAGGGGGAGGGAGGTGAGGGAAATGAGATTAAAGGGGGGATTGTGAAGTGCTGTGTACATACACCAAGTCCTGTACTACAAACATAATATATATATTATGAATATATATATATATATTCAGTGGTGCCTCGGTTGATGAACTTAATTCTTTCCATGATTCTGGTCACAAACTGAATTGGACAAGAACTGAATCAAATTTAATGGTTAGTTGAATGTTGACCTAAAGGGGAAATTATAAAGCTCAGGGCAGAAATTAATGAAATTGAGACTTAAAAAATACAGAGTCAGGGCCAGTGAGATAGCTCAGCAGCATAAGCGCCTGCCTGGCAAGCCCGAGGTCCTGAGTTTGACTCCCAGTACCCACATAAAGGGAAAAAAAGGGCCGGTGATATTGCTCAGTGGCACAAGCGCCTGCTGGCAAGCGTGAGGTCCTGAATTCGACTCCCGGTACCCACATAAAAAAATACAGATAAATGAATCGAAGAGCTGATTCTTTGAAAGAATAAAAAGAATTAAAAAAAAACTAGTTAATCTTATCAAAAAAGGAAAGAAAAGACACGAATTAATGCAATTAGAACTGAAAAAGGCAAAATCACAATGGACACTGCTGAAACCCAGAAAATGATTAGTAACAACTTTGAGAACCTGTATGCTAATAGGAGAATTCAGATGAAATGGATAGATTCCTAGGTGCATATTGTTATGTCTTGTAATTAAACGTCCCCCCAAAGCCTTTTGCATTCATAGGTGGGGCTTTTTGGAGCTGGTTGGATCTAAGGAATATGATACTGAGATTAAGAGTGTGTGACACTAAATTAGTCTGCTGATTGGAATTAACATAATTCTGTGTATGGGTAATGGGAAGACCCACCCTGGATGTGGATGGCATCACCCAAAAGGCTTGTAGCCTGGATTGGGATAAAAGGGGAAAGGGAGGTTTGCTTCTGCTGCATGCTACTTCTCTGTCTCCTGCCTGCTTGCCATGGACTATTTCTCCACTGCAATGACCTTGTGCTTTGCCACCCTGCCTTAGAGACAGCCAACTATAGACTAAAACCTTACAAACTGTGAGCTGAAATAAACCTTTCCTCTAACTTTGGGTGTCAGGTATTTTGTCTCAGCCACAAGAAAAGTAACTAAGACACATATGAACTACCAAAACTGAACCAAGAAGATAAAAAAACCCTGAACAATCTAATAACAGGGAATGAAACTGAAGAAGTAATAATAATAATAATAATAGTAAAACTACCAACTAAGAAAAACCTAGATCCTGATGGATTCACTGCAGAATTTCACAAAAACTTTAGGGATGATCTAATGCCAATACTCTTCAAACTCTTCAATGAAATTGAAAGAAAAAGCGTATTCTCAAAGCCATTTCTGGAAGTTAGCATTACCCTGATTTGAGAACCAGAAAAAGACCCAACCAAAAAAGAGAATTACAGGCCAATCTCTTTAAAGAACATAGCCAGAAAAATCAACAATGTACTGACAAATAGAATGCAACAAATCATCTAAAAGATGACCAAATAAGATTCATCCCAGGGATGCAGGGATAATTCAAAATATGAAAATTAATAAATGTAATTCATCACATAAACAGAACCAAGAACAATAGATGCTGAAAAAGCTTTTGACAAAATCCAACATCCATTCATGATTTTTAACCGCCCCCCAAAAAATAGGTATAGAAGGATCTTGTCTCAATCTGATAAAAGCTATTTATGACAAACCAACTGCCAACATTATATTAAATGGGGAGAAGCTGAAAGCCTTCCCTCTAATATCCAGAACAAGACAAGGATATCCATTATCACCACTTCTGTTTAATATAGTTCTTGAAATATTAGTCAGAGAAATCAGGCAAGAGAAAGAAATAAAAGGGATATGTATAAGAAAGGAAGAAATCAAATTATTATTATTTACAAATTACATGATTCTGTACATATGAGACCCAAAAAGTCCACCAAAAGACTCCTAGAATTAATAATCAAATACAGTAGTGTAGCAAAATACAAAATCAACACACAAAAATCAAGTGTTCCTTTATACAGGTAATAAACTCATTGAAAAAGAAATTAAGGAAACAATATCATTCACAATAGCATCAAGAAAAATTAAATACTTAGGAATTCTAACCCTGAAAGTGAATGATCTCTACAACGAAAACTACAGTACTCTGTAAAAGGAGATCGAAGAGGATATAAGAAAATGGAAAGATATCCCCTGTTGCTGCATAATATAAAACCAATATAGTCAAAATGGCCATACTTCCAAAACTGATATATGGATTTCATGCAATCTCAATCAAAATACTAATAGTATTCCTCACAGTCTAGAGAAAACTATCCTATAATTCATATGGAACCAGAAGAGACCTAGGCTAGCCAAAGCAATCTTGGGCAATAAGAACAAAGCAGGAGGCATCACAATCTCAGACTTCAAATTGTACTATAAAGCTACAATGATAGAACAGCCTGGTATTGGAAAAAAATACAAAAATATGAGTCAGTGAAATGGAGTTGAAGATGCAAAAACAACTTGAGGCACATTAAGCTACCTGATCTTTGAAAAAGGAGTTAAAATCTCACACTGGCAGGTAGGTATAATTATTATGCCTATGCTTTGTAACAGTGGATATTATATCTGATTTACAGAATAATCTGAACTTACGTTGTGCAGACAGGGTCTACCTTTGTAGTTCAGGCTGGGCTTGAACTCAGTATGTAGCCCAGGCTGGCCTCAAACTCATGGCAGTCCTCCTGCCTCAGCCTCTTGAGTGCTGGGATTACAGGCATGTGCCACCACACCCTTAGATGAACACAATTTTTATAAAGAAGATATCTTGAGATATAACAACCCAGGAACATGATTTATCATGAATAAATCGAGTATTTAGTAGTAACATATACCAAGAGAATAACTAATGAAGAGATTCAGTAAGTTTGTAGTAAGTTCTAAACATCTATATTTTAGTAAAACTTTATAGGAAAGTCTTCAAAAATATGTGCACAAAGATTTATCTAGGTGTTTATTGCATAACATGAACCTTTCACTTACATATTTTGTTTCTGAGATTCATCTATATTTTAATTGCTGTAGCAATAGTTCATTCATCTTTCTTGATATATTGCATTTCGCTGTATGGTTTACTATGATTTATGTATCCAGAAAGATCTGCTGATGAAAATTTCAGTTGTTTTCAGATTTGGGCTATTGAAAGAAAGTGATACAGGGCCTTTTCTTATACAGATCTCCTTGTGCACATCTGTTAGGTGTTCTGCATAAACACCCACAGGTCCATTACAGGTGTTATCAGATTGGCTCAGTCTGCTAGGTAAGACCAAACTTCTCTCCCAAGTCCATGCACCAGGTCACAATCCAATCAGTTGTGCATAAGGTCTTCCATTGCTCCACATTTTTCATCTAAAGAAGTGGCTGAATGCACAGTTCCAAATACAGTCATTTGAGTCAAGCACAATGGGATTATGATAGTTGCTCTTTCTTTTAGTAGCTCTGTAGCTCTGTAACACGATTGATCTCCCTGTGTCTTGCTCTTATAATCTGTAAAACGAAATTCTGATACCAAATAGAATATCTTGAACATATAGACAGGCAACATATGTTTCTTTCCTTCCCATTCTGTCTTTCCCTTTAGGATTTTATTTTAATGTCAAGATCATCACTGTGTCTTAGAAAGTATTTTATAAAAGTTAAAAGAAGGAAAACAAACACACTCATTTGCATTATGTGACAGACTCAAGGCTATTTTTGTGACATAGAGTGCTTTGGAGAGGGTAGTCAGTGGGTTCAATGATACAGTTACATAGAAGCAAGAAGTTCTGGCGTTCTATTGTACAATTGGTTCACTATAGTTTATGTTGTAGTGTGCATTTCAAAATAGGTAGAAGAGAGGATTTTTTTTTTTGGTGGGTACTGGGGGTCGACCTCAAGACCTCACATGGCAGCAGGTGCCCGTGCCACTGAGCGATATCACTGGCCCTTTTTTCGTACGTGGGTTCTGGGAGTTGAACTCAGGCCCTTGCGCTTGCCAGGCAGGCGCTTACGCCGCTGAGCCATCTCACCGGCCCAAGAGAGGATTTTTGAATGTTTTCATCACAAAGAAATGATAAATATTTGAGATGATGGATAGGATTACCCTTATCTCATTACACTTTGGATACTTATGTTGCAATGTCACACTATATTCCATAAATATGTACAATTATGTGTCAAGTAAAAATAAAATAAAACTTTAAAAAAGAATGCTATAGAATGCTGCAGAATGAGTTGGCTGATGAAGGGGGATGGGAGAAAAATTCTTGGTCTGTCCTATTGAATCATTGTACCTTCCCTGTGGATTTCATGGGCTCATGATCAGTTGAGCTGTGACCCAGACCTAAGAGTCTGGAATCTTCTTGGAGCTCCAGAAAAATGAAGCATTTGGTGACTGTGGGTGTGCAGGGAGGGACACTGGAGCAAGAGTGGGGAACTCTTCCTGAATCTCAGTGCTTGAGTCTTCATTCTTCTTGGATAACTTCTCCCTAAGCTACCAAAAAGTATTATACCAGGGAACCAACTCAATGGGAGTATGGTTTTGGCACTGAGTATCCACTATGTTTTAGACACTTTGCTATCTAATTTATCTGTATTTCTTCCTTGTTGTCAAGCACTTCTACTCAAGCAGAGTTTATGGAACAAAGGCAGTGTCCTTGAGAACACCATTAAAAATCTAATTTACATGGATGGGAGAACAGAAATTCCCTCTGATAAGTTACATTTAGTTGTAAATGGCAACAAGAGAAATCTAGGGTGTCAGAGACTCCCAGGCAGGGTGAACAACATATTCAAAGGCCCTGTGGTGGAAAGTAGCTTGGCCCATGTGGGATGGACAGAGGTCAGTGTGGCATGCTGAATATGAAAGAGAGGGTGGCTTCAGATTAGGGTAGTAAAGATGGAAGGGTCCAGAGCACCGAGATTCCTGCAAACTAAGGTTCAGAGTTTGCCTTCTCCCAAGTTCTGGCAAGGCACTGGAGAGTCTGTAAATAGGTGTGGTCTCATTTGCTTTTGGCAGCCTGTAAGGTGTTGGACTCTGGGGGTGAAATGTCTACCACACTCACAGTTGAGCAGACCAGAGCTCCTTTGTGAAACAACCTTGTGGATGAAACCTCTGCAGCTGAAGCAACAGAACACTAGATCACTAGATTTTTTGCTATGGAAACTTAACATTACTTTGATAATGGTGGTGATAAGAACATACGACAGGACTAGACGTTTGTTGGTGAGACTGTCCTGATTCTTCTACTTATGTGAATATATTACCTAATGTGAAGAAAGATAAGCAATCCATTATGGAGTTCAGGTCAAGCTATTAACCCTACTGAAGGAGGACAAAGATCACTGAGATACATGGCCCACTTCACTTGAATGGGTCTAAAACAAGCTGATACACTTAGAAATTCTGTTTGTGAAAAAAAATGTCCATATTAACCCATGACATCATACGCAGCCACAGTTCTTTTCTTTTTTATTTTAAAGAGAAAAAAGATAAAAGTAACAAACAGATTTTCAAAGCAGGTTAGTACTACAGTTACAATAATTAATACATTGCATATTGCTGTCTTCATAGTAGTTATTCAGAGTACAATATACAGGCATGATACCTTGTCCAAACAATAATAGTGCAAACCTTTCTTTTCAATGAACTAAGAGAAACTTAGAGAAACTATCTGTGTAACTATCTTAACTATCTTGTGTATGCATATATTTTTTCTTTTTCCCTTTCTACCTTTCCCCTTTCCCCCATCACAGTTTGTCTTTTCTTTTGAACTGTTTCTTCCCAGTTCATGATATCTATTGTACATTTTGGATCTTATTTACTCTTTCAGTTTCTTATACTAGGGAGACAATACGATGTTTACACATGCGAGTCTGATTTATTTCACTTAGGAGTATAGTCTCGAGTTGCATCAATTTACCTATAAAAGCTTCAAGTTTATCCTTCTTTATAGCTAAGTAGTACTCCATTATATAAAAATACCACATATTTCTTATCCATTTCTTAGTTGATGGGCATTTGTGTTGTTTCCAAGATTTAGCTATTACAAACTGTGCTGCTATAAACATGGGTGCACATATATCGTGTGGTATGATTTTTTTTTTTTGTGGGTACTGGGGGTTGACCTTAGGTCCTCATGCACCAGCAGGCGCCCGTGCTGCTGAGTGACATCACTGGCCCTTTTTTTGTATGTGGGTTCCGGGAGTCAAACTCACCAGCCTGGTACGATGTTTTTAATCCTTCAGGGAAAATACCCTGAAGGGCAATAGCTGGGTCGAATGGGACCTCTAATCCTAGTTTTCTGAGGGATCTCCACACTGATTTCCACAGTGACTGCACCAGTCGACACTCCCACCAACAGTGGAGAAGGGTTCCTTTTTCCCCACAGCCCCTCCAGCATTTGCTATTAGTTGATTTCTTGATAATAGCCATTCTTTCTGGGGTGAGATGGAATCTCAGTGTTGTTTTAATTTGCATATCTCGAATGACCAATGATGTTGAACGTTTTTTTCGTATATTTATTTGCCATTTGTATTTCTTCATCTGAGAAGTGTGTATTCATCTCAGATGCCCATTTTTGGGTTAGGTCTTTGAATTTGGGGTGCTTGATTTTTTTCAATTCTTTGTATGTTCTAGATATAAGTCCTTTGTCTGTGGGACAGCTGGCAGCCACAGTTCTTGACCATTCTGATGTCCTTTAAAAGATATTATTCTTCAGAGCATAAAATTTTCCCTTAGTGAGCTATAATTTGGAAGGAAAATAGATTACATTTATTCAAAGTTTTAACTATATCCCACTGAATATGATTTTATACTTTGCATCTTACATCATATACTATATGGAGATAATTAGCATTCCTAAATCAATTTTGATAGAATGAAGAATTAAACAAATATGTCTGAAATGTACATTGAATATAATTTTTGTTCTCAGTATCTGTGGCAGATAAATTTAATTATCAAATTGAGTAGATTAAGAGACTCCTGGAGAGGTGATTGGATCATGGGGTGCTATATTCATTGATCCACTGATGTTCGTAGCTGAATGTGCTGCTGGAACACAGTCTGGTTGGAGGAGGTAGGTCACTGGGGGTGTGTCTTTAGAGAGTATATCTCTCACTGGCATTTTCCCCTTGCTCTGCTCCCTGGCAACCACAAAGTGAGCAGCTTTACTCCAGCAGCTTTCTGCCATTAATATATGCTCTCTGCCATTAATGTATGTTCCTGCCTTGGACCCAGCTGACCAAGGATTGAAATTTCTGAAACAGTGAGCCAAATAAACCATTTCTTCCTTTAAGTTCTATATGTCAGGCATTTTGTTCCAGCAATTGGCAAGCTGACCAATACAGTATCCTATTGCTTATTGGATATTTTTCAAATATGTTGTTTTGTAATGGCTTATAAATACTGTGTAAGTTTATGCGTGGGTTGAAACGGTCCAGACCTAGACAAACTGAAAGTTTCTTTCCTGATCAACATTCTTCCATCCTATACCCTAAAGGTAACCACTGGTATCATTTGGTCTGTACTTGGCATATATTTTTCTATGTATGACAAGATGCACATGCATGCATAGATGCATTGGTCTATCCATTAACTGATTTATTTATTTTTAAGATACCAAACCAGAATCAAAGAATAACACCTGTGTCAGTGTTATGGTTTGTGTCTAGATGTCCTCCCAAAGCCTCATGCAGTCATGGGGGCAGGCTTCTAGAGTTTATGACTAATTCATGGTCTAATGCTGGGATTATGGGCGTGAGTGCTACACCCACCCTGGGGCGGGTAGCCTGCATGTAATATAAGGGAGGGAAAGAGGCTTGCTCTCTCTGGTGCTCTTGTGCTTCTCCCTTTTTGCTCTTGCTGCTTTTGCTGCCTTCCGCATGAACTAGTGCCCTCTGCCATGTGCCACCCTGCCTTGGAGCCTGCCAAGTATGGACTGAAACCCCCACCAACTGTAAGCTAAATAAACCTTTCCTTCCTTAATTTTCGCTGTTGGGTATTTTGTCCCAGCAACAAGAGAAAAGTAACCGAGACAGTCAGTCAGTTGTTAATCAATATGATTAAACACCTAAGAATGTCAACTTGGAGGAAAAATTTATTTAGCTTCATGATTTCAGACATTTCAGTCCCTGGTCCCTTCGCCCTATAATTTCTGCTCCTGTGATGAAGCAGAATGTCATGGTAGCAGGGCGTGGCAAAGGAAAGATGCTTATCTCTTGGAAGTCAGGAAAAGTCAGGGGGGATCCTTTTTGACCTATGAGTTAATTAGATATGGGTTTAATTTCCAAGTTCTTAGAAATTTCTTTGATACCTTCCATTATGTATTTCTAGTTTTATTAATTATTGTGAAGTACCGCATTCTGTTTGTTAAGGTTTCCTTTATATCTCTGGATACAGGTGCATTTGAAGAGTGCGTATTCTGCTGTTTTTAGGTTGAGTGTTCTCTAAATGTCAAATAGATCCAGTTGGCTGATGGTGTTGTTCATTTCATCTGTAACCTTGATTTTTAGTCTACTAATTCTACGTATTACTGAGAGAGGAGTGCTAAAGACTCCAATTACAATTATGGATTAGTCTATTCCCCTTTCAGTTCTGTTAGCTTTTGCTTCATATATTTTGAATCACTGAATCTATCATCTATCTATCTATCATCTATCATTTATCTATCTATCATCTATCTATCATTTATCTATCATCTATTTATCTTTCTATTTAAAACTGTTCTACCTTCTAGGTTAATTGGCTGAACTACTTTAAATCATCAACTCTATTACCTTTAAGGTAATTATATCATTCTTTTTGAAATGAGTTTTTTTTTTCCTTTCTGTAGTGGCGGGAGTTGAACCCTGTGCATGGTAGGAAAGTGCTCTAGAACTGAGCTACCCCCAGCCCAGAAATAAACTTCTTGTAGATAGCATACAAATAAAACATTTTTGTTATTAGTATAAGTTTGTTATACATAAAAATTACATTCATTTTGGGGAATTTGTACATATACATATACCATTTTTAATCTTTTCCCCCACCCTCTTCCTTAGATTCCCTTCCCATCTCTACAAAGTCTACCTCTCTGTTTTCTACTATCCCTTTTTTTACTTTGATCTTTAAAATTATTTATACTTTGGGTTTCTCATATAAGAGAAACCATGTGATATTTAACCTTCTGTATCTCATTTATTTTATTTAGCATTATGGTCTCAAGAGCCATCCATTTTTCCTAAAAGTAACTCAAATTTATCCTTCTTTATGGCTGACTAGTACTGCATGGTGTATATATACCACATTTTCATTATTCATTCACCTATTGATTGGATGTTTTTGGACTACTTGTCAAAAATCAGGTGGCTAAGAAAAATCAGATGGCTGATGGTATATAGAGTTCCTTCAGCATCTTTAATTCTATTCCATTAGTCAACTTGTGCATTTTTTGCCAGTACTGTGCTGTTTTTATTGAGATGGGCTTGTAGTAACACTTGAAGTCCAGGATTGTCATCTGCTTTCCTCTTTTTGCTCAGGATTCTTTTGTCTACTCTGGGTAACTTCTGGTTCCATATACATTTTAGGATTGTTTATTCTAGTTCTGTGAAGAATGCTGTTGGTGTTTTGATTGGAATTTTCTACATTAATTTTATATCCTGCAACTCTACTGAATTTGTTAGTTCTAATAGTCTTTTGATGACGTTTTTAGGGATATATATATATATATATATATATATATATATAATTTCTATACACATATATATATATACATTTATGCCAAGATGTATGTATATATACATAGTCTATACATTTCTATATATATAATATATATACATATATATATATATGTATATATATATATATATCCATGTTACCTCCAAATGGAGACAATTTCACAACATTCTTTTGGATTTAGATACATTTTATCTCTTTCTCTTGCCTAATTCTCTGGCTAGCACTTTTGTATTACCTTCAACAGAAATGGCAATGGTGCTGAGGGTGTAGCTTAGTGGTAGAGTGCCTGCAAAAGACCCTAGGTTTTGTTCTTAGCACTGCAAAGAAAAAAAAAGGGGTAGGGGTAAGAGTGAGCATCCTTGTCTTGTTCTTGATCTTAGAGGAGAAGTTTTCAACTATCACTGAATATATTGTTAACTGTAGGCTTGTTATATGTGTCCTTTATTGTGCTGAGCTACATTCCTTCTATACTTAACTTGTTAAGAATTTTTACATGAATGGATGTTGAATTTTGTTGATGGCCTTTTTTTCATTTATTGAGATGATCATCTATTTTTTGTCCTTTCTGTTAATATGGTGTACCACATTTATGAATTTGTCTATGTTTGCCTGTATCTGCCTATATTTGCATCCCAGGGATAAATCCCAGTTGGGGTCGTGGTGGATGATCCTTTTAATGTGCTGTTAAACTCAGTTTGCTAATGTTTTGCTGAGGATTTCTGCATCTGTGTTCATCAGAGATATTGGTTTATAATTTTATTTTCTTGTATATCGTTGTCTGGCATAAAAGGGTACTGCTCACCTCCTAAAATGAGTTTGGAAGTTTTCCCTTTTGCTCAGTTTTTTTAGAAGAGTTTGAGAAGGATTAGTACTGATTTTTTAAATGTTTGGTAAAATTGAGCAGTGAAGACATTATGTCCTGGTTTTTTTATTTTAGCAAATTAAAATTTTAATATACATGAAGAATAAAGAGTTACCTAAAATCAATGGGAAAAGAGAATTCAAAGGGGAAATTGGGCAAACAGGCAATCCAAAGATGAGCAAAACTTTCAATTAAAATTTCCATAAAACATTTTGAAGGGTTCACTAGTTATACAAAATGCAATTAGAAGCCAGGGGTGATTGTGCACGCCTGTAATTCCAGCACTCTGGGAGGCTGAGGCAAGAAGTCTTGTCTGGGCACCTTAGTGATTTAGCAAGATCCTGCTTAACAAAATAATAAATAAAGATGATGCTGTAGCTCAGGGTGAAGACTTGGGGTTTTTCTTTGACAGGAGACTTTTTATTACTGATTCAATTACCCTACTTCATTTTGGTCCAATTTTTTATTTCTTGGTAGGTTGTATTTGTTTAAGAATTTATCCATTTCTTTTAGGATGTCTAATTTATTGCTATATACAGCAATTGTTCATAGTAATATCATTATCTTTTCTATTTCTGTGCTATCGTTTATAATGCCTATTTCATTTCTGATTTGCTTATTAGAGTCATCTCTCTTTTTAGTCTATCAACAATTTTAATTCTATTTTTTCAAAAGAACAAGTCAATGTTTGTTGACTTTTGTATAATTTTTCTAGTCTCTGTTTTGATTATTTCTGATTTGGTATTTATTATTTCTTTCCTTCTACTAACTTTGGGCTTAGTTTGTTCTTTTTCTAGTTCCTTAAAATATAAGGTTATGTTTTTTTAGAATTTTTCTTCTTTTGATGTAGGTTTTACTATACATTTCTTTCTTGAAACTCTGCTGCATCCCATAAATTTGGTATGTTGTGTTTCCATTTTTGTTTGTCTCAATCTATTTTTAAATTTCCCTTCTACGTTTTTCTTGCACTTATTGTTTATGAGCATGTTATTTAATTTATATATATTTGTGATTTTTCTGAAATTCTTCCTGTCATTGATTTCTAGTTTCATACTATTGTGGCTGGAAAAGATACTTGATAAGATTTCAGTCTTCTTAAATTTTTTAGGACTTATCTTGTGGCCTAACATATGATGGATCTTGGAGAATGTTCAATGTTTGCTTGAGAAGAATGTATATTCTGCAGCTATTGGATGGATTCCTGTTGGTGTGGGTCTTGTTTGTGCACTTGCTTGTAGTAACAGTGGCATTGGTGTCTGATGAGTGGTATTTGCGGAACTGCCAGGAAGTTGAGACCTGAAGTATAAACACATGTGAAGGAGCTGTATTTCTGGGATCCAGGGTGGTAATGAACCTAATACGTGGGGTGCAGGCTCTTCTGCTGCTGCATTAGTGGCAGTACAGGTGCTTGCAATGTAGTAAGAGACAAGAATGGGAGAAAAACTGTAGCTCCTGCATTAAGGCAAGGTATAGCTATCTATGGAGACTGAGCTAGTGCTTAGAACACAGTTGTGCATTGCAAAGGCTTGGCTCTGGGGCCAAGTGTGTACTAGATCACTGTGCTGATAGCTCCAGTGTCTGAGGTAAGGGTGGGCACTGTGCAGCCACAGAATCCTGTAGAATGGCTATGGTTCTGGATCTGGAAATGCATAGAGTTGGGAATTGGGGTCAACTTTCCCAAGTGCAGGACAACAGTTGCTGCTTCTTGTGGGGAAAAAAGTTGTATGCAGCTTTGTCTTCCTATTTGCATTTCCCTTGTCAGAATGGCAAAAGCTGCTGGAGTCCTCTGTGGAGCTACCCTCTGGGGACCATGGTGGTTCCTACTGGGTGGCTGATTGCCACAATGTTTGCATTTCTTCTTTGTTCCTAGCTACCTTCAGGCATCCTATGTATGCTAATTTCATCAGAGACCCTTTCTATGTGGATATTCTCCTTTTTTGCTCCATTGTATTGTTGCAGATTCTTGAATGGATACTTGAGCCCTTGCTGAGCTATTTAGATTTGTGAATGGCTGTCTGCATAATTTTTTTGTTGTTGTTGAGAGATGAAAGGTAGTATTTCTTACTCTGCTATCTTGTGGGATTTTATTCTTTAGACTTCCCCTTCACCCCCTGGTACTGGGGGGTGAAACCAGGGCCTCCCAAATGCTAGGCAAATGCTCTATCACTGAACTATATCTCCAGCCATTTTTAAATTTTATTTTTAGGCAAGGTCTTACTAAGTAGCCCAGACTGGTTTGTAAAGTTCCATCCTCCTGGTTAGTGCTCCCAAGTAGCCAGGATTATAGGTGCGTGCCGTTGTGTTAGATATTATAGAACTTTTTCCATAGTTTCTACTTAAGTGAAATATTGTATTGTTTTGTGGTATGCTTTTGTCTATGAAGAAATATGAAGAGAACAAATACACATGTGTATCTCAATAGTGGAACCTGTCATATGTGTCTCCTTATCATGTATATCCTCATACTTTCAGACTTACATATACACCCATTCTCAGTTTATATGCTAAAGGGAACACTAAAATAATCTCAGATAATATTTTTCATTACTTTTTCCAAGTGCTAGCTAGCCCAAAACAATGAACAGAAAGCATTTTCCTCTTTGTCCCAGGACTAATTTTCCATCTTTCATTTATGTCATTTCTCATTACACTATTATGCACCTACACATGGAACCTACACTGGACCATTCTGGTGTGAAAAGAGTGTTTTCTTGAAATTAGTTTGCGTGTGCCCACATTACTACCCAAATCCTTTGTTTGGTTTAGGGATGCATCCCACTTTAAGGTTGATTAGTTTTGTGCCACAAGTGCTGGGCATGTGTATATTTTTCCTTAATTTATTTTTTTTTTTTTTGTGGTACTGAGCCCAGAGCCTTTGCACTGAGCAATATTCCCAGCCACATATCCCCTTTTTAAAATTTTGAGATAGGGTCTCACTAAGTTGTCTACACTGGGTTCCCACTTGCAATCCTCATGCCTCAACCTCCCAGAATGCTGGGATTACAGCATTGCCTGCTATTAGCTAATCCTCTTGATTTAAGGATGTTCTCCATTCTAAAGCTGAGCCATTTTCCTAGGGGAAGAACTAAAAATATCAATTTTTTTCTCTTATTTTGTCCAAAACCAAGACACTTTTGTCATAGATAAAAACAAAAAATGTACAAAAGGAAAAAAAAACTTTATCTATTACTTGTAAATGAACTGTTAACTTTTAATATGTATATTCAAGAAAGCTTGTCACTCAAATGAAATTTTTTGAATATATATTCAAACATTTAAAAAAATTTTACTATGTAAATATAATTATATTTAAAAATAGGAATCAGATAATACTATTTGTACCTTTATTAACTGTTTTGTTAGGATAAATATCTTATAAATATCAATCCATTCTCATCAATATTAATCCACATAACAGTAGACAAAGCCATAGACACATTAGTGATCAAAATAGTCATGAAAATCATGACCAGAATGGTTAATATTCACTGCTGATTTCCTCAGTGGTAGACACTATTTTAAATACTAAGCCAATACTTACACGTTTAATCCATACCACAACTTATGGTTTATATATGAAATATCCCCTCAAAGTCTCATGTTTTCAGAGGTGAGACTTTTGGAATGTAATTGGATCATGCGGGTGCTGTATTTCTTTAGTGGATTAATCTATTGGTGATTTTATTTATTTATTTATTTATTTATTTATTTATTTATTTATTTATTGAGGCAGGGTCTCACTGTGTATTTCAGGCTAGCTTTGAACTCACTTTGTAGCCCAGGCTGGCCTTGAACTTGTGGTGATCCTCCTGCCTCAGCTTCCCAACTGCTGGGATTACGGGCATGTGCCACCACACCCGGCCTCTATTAGTGATTTTATAGCTGAACTTGCTGTCAAGGTCTGGGGCCTGGTTGAAGGAGTCAACTAGGTGAGTGACCTGGAAGGGTGTATTTTTGTCTCTGACTCCTCCCTTCTCTCTGCTTCTTGGCTGCCATGAGGTGAGCAGCTTTTCTCCATCATGCACTTCTGCCATGCCCCTTCTGCCTTGGAGCCAGCAAACCATAGATTGAACCCTCTGAAACCATGAGCCTAAAGAAACCTTTCCTCATAATAAGTTTTGGGTGTTGGGTATTTTGTCCCAGGGACAGGAGAGTGACTAACACAGCAGCCTATGAAGGGGAGCTAGTAATTGCCAACTTCAGATGCAAGGGAAATACAGAGAAGGGAAATACAAGAGAAATACAATGAGGGCAGACCTAACCAGTGGGGAAGCTTAAATCTGAAAATAGGCGGTACAGTTCTGAAGTAAGTACATTGGACTAGCATGTGTTACTGCCTTTTATAGGAAAAACCTTTAATCTTACTTTGAATCAGGGCAAAGCAAAACAAATAAAAATGAAGCAACATGATTTTTCCCTTTGTTTACTAGGCAGAAATTCAACATTGAGAAAAATGATTGTGGTTTGAAATTTAGGGAAATACATCCTGCTATATATACTGTGGAAGGGGCTGTCTGGTATCATATATTCCTCTGTCTCAGGAATGTTCCTGTTCGGAAGTGAGCAACTTTCTCATAGGTGTGGAAGAACATGTTTATGTATCCCTGTGTTCTTTATTGTTTTGTTTATTTTCAAGACCAATAGGTGTTATACATTAAAAATAGAATATATAGGAAGTAATGTAAAATAATATTCCTAAAACAGCATCAAAGAAAGCTCCATTAATGTTTTCACCTTATGATATTATTCTGTCAGTTTTCTCATATATGTATGAGAGGAATTTATACATGTATGTAGGAATTTT
Source organism: Erethizon dorsatum (assembly GCA_028451465.1). Lineage (NCBI taxonomy): Eukaryota > Metazoa > Chordata > Mammalia > Rodentia > Erethizontidae > Erethizon > Erethizon dorsatum. The sequence continues at coordinate 89,011,700 of CM051842.1, read as the reverse complement.
GATATTTATGTATACATAGGCTCTGATTTTAGTTTTTTAATGAGCTTGTATCACTGTGGTGGGTTGGAATTGTATCCTGTAGCCAGATATGTCTAAGCTTTATTGCCCAGTACCTGTGAGTACAACCTTACTTGGAAATATCGTCTGTACACATGTAATTTAGATCTCAAGATAAAATCATCCTGGATTTAGCGTGTATTTTATATCAAATAACTATTGTCCACGTAACAGAAATGAAAAGGGGGGTGTGAAATACCAAGGAAAAAGATCATATGAAGGACAGATTGGAGTGATGCTGCCACAAACCAAGGAAAACAGACCACCAGAAGATGGCAGAGGGAAAGAAGAATTCTCCTGTCTAAATCTTCAGAGGAAGAGAGACTCCATTAACACATTGATGTCAGATTTCCAGTTTATAGAACTGTGAGAGAATAAATTTCTGTTGTTGTTTGCTGTAGATTTGTGGGAATTTGTTATGGAAGCACTAGGAAAGTAATATACTAACAAACAAAATATCTCACATGTCATTGGTTGTGTATAAACATGAGTCTATATCTTATTGCATTGTGAATGTAAGGAAAGTATTATCAATGGTATATGCAAAACACATTTAAAATTGAATATTTTAATATATCAAGTGCATTTAAATATCTTGAGCCATTTATGCTCATAACACATTTACAAGTTAGGTACTGTGGCTAATTTCCATGTCATAAATGAACAACTGAGGGTCAGAGAGAATAAGGACTTTGCCCAGGGCTTCGCAGTTATGGAGTACAACAGCCTGGATTAGTACTCAGTAAATCATGCACTAGAGCCCAAGGAAACTGTTAACAATTTGTTCCCAAGAGAAAGAAGTAGCCTGTGTGAATATGCACATTGTACGAGGTTATTAAAAGTAGTACTCATATGTCTTAGTTACTTTTCTCATTGCTGAGACAAAATACCCAATACCCAAAGTTAAAGGAGGAAAGGTTTATTTAGTTCACAGTTTGTAGAGGTTTCAGTCCATAATCGTCTGGCTCCAAGTCAGGGTGGCATCACAGAGGAGAAAGAGTTCATGGCAGGCAGAATATAGCAAAGTAACAAGGAATGACCATAGATCTTTCTGTCCCTCATATCTTATCCAGGCTACTTAGGGCACTTGATCCTAGCATCGCACCATGAATCATTTCCATTGTAACTCTAGATCTAGCCACCTCTGAAAAAGCCCCAAGTAGGACTGTATGAGGCTTCGGGGGGACATCCAGACACAAGCCATAACATCACGTATTATTATGTTTGTACAAAAACTGGGGAAATGAAGAATGCTAACAGGGAGTGTAGAAACCTCTCTTTGGAACTTTGAATTTGAGTGGCAGTAAGGGGCTTGGCGGAAGGGAGGAGAGGGCAGAGAGTCAGAGGACAAAGTGAGAAATCTTGTGGCTGAATAGGTGATGAGGCAGTGCAAGGGGAGATTTTTAACATTTTATTTCTTTTATTAGTACATGTTTTCAGTACAAAGTGTTTACATTCCTTGTAAGGAATTGGTACATGTACATAACACATCTTAATTGCTTTCTCTCCCTTAACTTCCCTTCCACCTCCCTCCATTTCTTGATCTCATTCCATTTGAGAAAGATCTTCCTACTCCCTATAATCTATCTTTTATTTTGCTCTTCATTTATACTTTGTGTTTCCCATATAAAAGAAACCAGGTGATATTTAAGTTTATATGTCTTATTTATTTCACTTAACATTATGGTTTCAAGGTACATCCATTTTCCTACAAATGACATTGTGTATATATACCACATTTCTTTATCCATTCACCTGTTGATGGACATATAGGCTGTTTTCAGTATTTAGCCATTATGAATTGTGCTGCTATACAAATGGGTGTGCATGTATCACTGTAATATGATGTCTTTGACTCTTTCAGGAGGATACCTACATAAGGAACAGCTAGGTCAAATGGTGTGGTGAAAGGCTGAGCTGGAGCTAGATCACACATGTGGGGCTAAAGCAAGGCCATCTGAGAACACGGAGCATCCAAGATGAGCCAGACAAACAAATTGTTAGGCAGGTCCTTTCTCCCATTAGGAGAGGGGTTTCATTTTTTATCAACCTCTTGCAGATTGTATAAATAAATGCATTGCAGTCACTGGGCAGTTCCTTTCTCCCATCAGGAGAAGGGGCTCCATCTGATCTCAGCTTTCTGCATTCTGACTCTTGTCCTCATTTCTTCATCCTCCACTGTCTTTACCCCCAGGAATTTCAAGAGCTGTGTGGGACAAGGCAAAATGGAATTTCTATTTTTAGGTCTCTGAGAAATTTCCTTAGTTGTTGTACTAGTTTACATTCCCACCAACAGTGTTGAAGGGTCCCCCTTTAATGCGGCCTCACCAGCATTTGTTATTATTTGATTTCTTGGTGATGGCCGTTCTTTCTGGGGCAAGATGGAATCTCAGTATTTATTTATTTATTTATTTTTGAGACAGGGTTTCTCTATGTAGTTAAGACTGGTCTTGAACTCACTATGTAGTCAAGGTTGGCATCAAACTTGTAGTGATCCTCCTGCCTCAGCCTCCCAAGTACTGGAATTACAGGTGTGCACCACCAAGCCTGGCTCAGTGTTGTTTTAACTTGCATTTCTCTAATGGCCAATGATGGTCAGCATTTCTTCATGTATTTATTGGCGGTTTGTACTTTTTCTGTGAAGTGTCTATTCATTTCACTTGCTAATTTTTGATTGGGTTTTTATTTGCAGGGTCTAATTTTTTAAAATTTGTGTTTTTACATTTGAACAGGTTTGAAAGTTAATGTGAAATGGCCTGCTCAGATTTAAACCTTGAAGTTGCACATCTATTCATTTCCCTCCTCACCCTTTTATTTCTACTTTAGAACTCATGAGACCGCTCCATGGAATAGTATGAGTTGTGAGCTCAACACATGCTTAGTTATTAGTGAATGAAAGAATAGACAACTGTGTGGAAGAAATGCTAGTAACTTGGGTTTTTGTCTCAGGGAGGCAACAGGTGGTTGGAATGCTTCTGTGATGTGGCTGCCTGATGATACATGAACTGACAACCTCATGATTGTGGGATGGGTTCAGAATTTTCCTATAAATATATTAATATGCTGAGCAGTCCAGGAACAGCCATTAGTCAAACACCGCACCTTGCTTTTCTGCTGTGATCCGTGCCTGAGCCCCTAGGTGAGTTCACAGGCACACATATCTTCTCAGTGTGTGGAACTGGATATGGGTCTGCTCAGAAGCATGATGTGAAAACTGTTGTTATCAGATTATGAAAGACTCAAGAATGAAAAGAACCTTCTGCCTCTAAAACTTTGAACACAAGGTATATCAGAGAGATATTTGCTTCCTTTGTCTAGATGGCTGTGTTCTCTGTAGGACAAACAATGAGAACTGGTTTTCACCTCGCTGCTTTAGCGCCTAGGCTTAAGCAGCCCCTACTGCTATTTAAAGGGCCGTTGAATTCACACTCCATACCATATTCTCAGGGCAGATTTTGTTATTTACCCTTAGGGACTGCTCTGCAAGCATGTATGTAAGATCAATCTCATTTCACAGATGACCAAGCTTAGGCTACCAGAGCCTAAGTCACTTCTCTCGGTAAGTGGCAAGATTGAAAGGTCCATATTGTTCCCTTTTCCTGTAGTTGGGACAAAATACCTGCTATACAGGACTTAAAGGAGGAAAAGATTTATTTGGCTAATGATTTCAGGGGATTCAGTCCATTTTTGGCTGGCTCCAAGGCAGAAACATCACGATAGAAGGGTATGGTGGACCAAAGCTGCTTGCTTTTTGGCAGCCTGGAAGTGATGCATAGGAGAAGGGCACCAGAGAGGGAGAGGCCAAGGACCAGACAGTCCCCAAGGTCATGCCCCCATAAATCACACAGACACAACCAGATACTGCTTTACTAATCTCGTAGGTACCTCTTAATCCAGTTGAGTTAGCAATCAAGATTAACCATAACAAGGTTCAATCCTGAATTTTTCCTAGAATACACTGAGTATTAGGGACCCCATCAGTGGGCCCCAATATCCTGCCAGGTGTTATGGCACATGGCGAAAAGAAAGAGCAAGAGACAAAATGGCAGGGCAACTGGGAACTGGGATGACTATTTGTTCACGGGGAACAAAAGACCACAAGGCAGCCAGAACCTTGTTATTTGAGGAACCTGGTGAGGGGATTATTAGACCACTCAGAGGGTGGTGGTAGTATTATGCTAATGAGGGTCTTTACATTGATGAGGACCTTAGGGAGAAATGGCAGGTTACCAGGGAGTTTGTCCTTTCCCCAAGGTGAAACCCTTTTCTTATTTCTACTCGGTTCTCAAGGAACCAGGGTGTCTTCAGCTGATGTAATCTTGCCCTGAGGTGTCATAGCATCACTGGACCATTGAGGCCTCAACTGTGACAGGAGGCACATGGAGGTACGTTTCCGCATACCATAGCCGGCTCCCATGGCAAGATACCAGGCCTTGGACAAGCCCTAATCACAGTTTAATTATGAAATTATTTTCCCCCAAAATTATATAGAATGTTCCTTGACACCTGAGGATTCACATGAGCCATTTTACGTCAGGAGGCTGGAACGAATAACATTTTAGATTATCTCAGACAATGATGGACGCAGGGAGATTTCTTCTGTTAGTTCAGTAATTCTAGAAAACTCTGGTATCCTGGAGCCAAGCTCCCAACCTGTCTGTCCTTTCTCCTTTCTGAGCCCCATGGTCAGAGACACTCAGTGACAATCTTTATTCTGGACACCAGGTGGCATTCACTTCCTTTTGTCTTTTTCTTTTTTCTTTTGTAATGCAAAAGAATATATTTTGTTAAAAAAAGTAATGAAATAATTTGTTTACTATGATTCCATTCTTGTTTGGAAAATTCACATATATATATCAAAACAGTTCAATTTACTGATGACCCCAAGGCATTCACTGACGTCTCTCCTTCTTGGTGTGGGCTGAGGTGTTCACATCATACAGTGGTATTTTCCAGACAACAGGGCACCCACCCTTCACTATCCCACCCTTGCCCAGGCTTCCAAGAACTTCTTCTGCCCCCTTTCAGTCACCTCCTCTCCAGGTCATTACAGACACAGCTGCTTAGCTCCTACTCCCCCCCCCCATCCTTGCAATCACCTCCCGCCAGCTGGTCTAGATGTGCTAAAGAGACTTGGCGTTTTTTACGGTATTATTTTACACATAACTACTTCTTTTTTGAAAAAAAAATAGAATCACTTTGTGTAAGCTGGTTTTAAGGCTGTATCATTTTTCTGCTCTTTGTATATAGGCGTATGTATTTGTAGAGAGCTTTGATAGTGGTGGTACACTGATGCCACCTTGTGACAATAGTTTGAACTGCAGATTGAATCCCCTGAGCAGGAAGGTGGGGAGGGGCTGAAACTCAAACCCATCAGACAGAGATTTCTGAAAGTTTGTGTGGAAAGGGGGGTATTTCCATGATACAAGTATATGATGGCTTCCAGAAAGATAGTGAAGCTTATCATCTGAAAAGAAGGTTTTATGTAAGATAAAAATATTTCTCATTTTTATACTTAAAAATCTGGATAAATATCTAGAAACGTGAGCAAAAATGAATCTAGGCTACTTGTGATCCTTGTAACCTGCATTTACTTTTATTGTGACCATATTTCCTTACAAATACATTTTCATAACATTTTATATTTCTCTACATCATAATTTTAGTTGTTTTAAATTTTACATCAAATTGTTTTTTCATTACATGGATGCTGCCAAGTTTATTTCTCCTGTATCCTTGTGATAAAACTTGAGTTCCTTTACCATTTTTTAGTTATGAACTGTAGTTTCATACTTCTGACTGTTTATGTGCAGATATAGCCATAAACATTACAATAAGTTTCTCCAGATTTTCTTTCAAAACCATAAAATCTGAACTATTTTACATTCACACAGTACATTCAGAATGATACTACTAATGTATATTCTTAACAACATAGTATGAAAATGTCTGTTTCTCCGCACTTTGGAAATAATGTGAATCACTGCTAATATGATAGGTAACACATCATCTTTTATTATTTCCATCATAATTTATTTTTACTGCCTCTTAGAATTCCATTCTATGCATATAACAAATTCAATTTTTTTTTTGTGGGTACCGGGGGTCGATCTCAGGACCTCGCGTGCCAGCAGGCACCTGTGCCGCTGAGCTATATCACTGGCCCTTTTTTCGTATGTGGGTTCCGGGAGTCGAACTCAGGACCTCGCGCTTGCCAGGCAGGTGCTTATGCTGCTAAGCTATCTCACCGGCCCCTCAATTTTTATAGCCCCATTTTATTTGGAATGTTCCCTACTACTGACCTTGTGTGGATGACATTTTTGTGTACACTGCTAAAGGGCACAGTTTAAGGCAGAGTTCATGTGGCTGTTTGCAAGGTGAGATGAATATGTCCTCTTTCAACACAGCAAAATAACTTGGAAGAATTCTAGTAATACCAGAAACTGGTTAAAGTGGTGTGTGTGTGTGTGTGTGTGTGTGTGTGTGTACGCTGACAACCACATTTCTTTCTGCTTCCTTCTGCTTCTTTGTGGCTTTGCATCCATTTTGACCTTGCTTCTTAAATTCAGCCCAGAAATAAAGAAAGGGAATTCTTAGGATGGCAGTCCTTACAACTTGAGCCTTAGTAACATCCCTCACTTCGTCCTCAATATAGGCTTGTACAAGAGAAGTTGTTAGTGCAAGGGGTGTGCAACTATGTAGCTCGTTGATAAGTACTGCCACACTAACATCCAGAGAGGTAATTCTAGTTTAGTCTCCCTAAAATTGAAGCATGTGAAAAAATCTGAAGATGCATGAAGAAAGTAGTAACACTGACTTCTTGTCACAGAACAGTCTTGGACTCTATTGTGGACCTGTTCTTAAGGCACTAACACAGTTGGAAGATATGAAAGTGATAAATGTAAATTAGGTTTTCCATATAAGGGCCATCTAAGGTTGCGTGTGGGGGAGGGGAAGACAGTCACTGACTGAAAGAACACAGGACACAAAGTCAGCAGGGCTGAGATGCAGCCACAGATTTTTAGACATTCATGTTTATATAATATACATGCATTACGTATCTGAATACCAGGGCCTGGGGGTGTAGTTCAGTGATAGAGCACATGGTTAGCATGTACAAGTACCTGTGTTTGATCCTTAATATGAAAGCAAGAGGAAAAAAAAGACCTGGGTAACATCATATTTTTAAACAAATATTTTGGAATATAATTTAAAAACAGATTGGCACATTTTGAAGCTGATTTTTGATAAATATATGAAGGATATGCAACCATCACTGTAACTGAGTTTAAATGTTTCTGTTCCCTAAAAAACTCCCATTGTGCTTCAATACAGTTAAAACTGCACCTGCCTTTAGCTCCAACAGACATGCCTTTTGTGCAGGAGAGAAGCAGGTTTCTTTCGAGATCCTGAAAGGTGAAATGGATTCCTCAAATATGTCTGCTAAACAGGATGCTGGAGTGACAGACAGGAGATTTCCCCAGGCAGGTGTCAGACCCAAACAAGCAAATCTGAAACATTCTTGCCCTTTGGTTAAGTCTTTTCACTCTCTTAGCCTGGCTGGAAATATATAGATCTATTATGTATGAGGGTCTTTTCTGTGTGATAGAGTGATGGGAAGGCAAACAGATGCACCTGGAGACAGCTCTTGGTGGCTGAGCCCACATCCAGGTTGTGGACTCCGGTTTCTGTGTTTCCTAATCTTGTTCTCATGTTTTCTGCCCCCATCAGCACCACTGAGATTCCCACCTTCTTCCTATGTTCCCTACTGTCACTAAGGGCTAGGAAGAAAGTGAGGAATGGGGCAAAGACAGGAGAGAGGCAGAAGTAGCCCCCAAAGGACCTACTGTTCTCTGCTGTTTTCCCCTGGAGGAGTTGGAGAGAAGGTAGAAAATCATCATCCTTTTTCCTCTTGGTCGATGTGCTGCCATGTTCCCAATTTCTTTCTATGAATAACCTGATGTAACCAATCCCTGTGACCCCACAACTGGGTATCATGCATGGTCCAAAGGATTTCAACTATCCACCATCATCTTCTTCAACATGAGGGACTGTTGAACGAATACCTATAAGGTACGATATTGGGAAATTTAAAAATGGTCATTTTCCAAATGGGATGGTACTGGTTATGTTGTGGAGACAGCAAAAGTTGAAATTTCAGTCATCCTGCCACTCATCTGAAGAGGGTTTTAGTCTCTGTGGGGCTGAATGTGATCACCTGTGAAATGGGACTTGCCATGTCTTCTTCATTGCTGTCTGAGGATAAATGAGAAAAAGTATAACATGCCCATGTGATATAGTAGATAGGACTAAAATACAGTGGTGGCCCCTATGCCTCTTTTGTCCCAGGAGGAGATGACACTGTCATACACCCAAGATCATTAATGTGCAGAGAGCTGTGGAAAGAGAGCAGTGAACACTGAAATGTGTCTCAGAACTTGTGAGTTCTGGGTCAGTGCTGAGGTGTGGGAGGAGTTACTTGGGGGGTTGGGGAATGGGTAACAATCATAACATCATTTTCTATTACTGCTTTGCTTTCCTGTCCCCTTAGTTTACCATCTAATGTGACACTGGAGAAGTGGTTTCCCATTGATTCTGAGGTAGAAGAGATAGTATGGAGTAACACAAAATATATGTTAGACAAAAGCCTGGACATATCCCTGACTGCAGAAAATTGAGTGAGTCATTTCTCCTGTGCTGGCCTCACCCTAGAGCAATAATGCCTCAAAACAGTGGCCTGAGTTCTGAGGAAAGAAAACAGTTTAAATCTGGACACCACTGATGAAGTTTGAGTGATCTTTGTTTTTTTTTTTTCCTTATCTGAATCTCTAGGCACAATTCTAAGCAGACATCCAATGACACGCTTAATTCTATGACGACATCTAGTGGCACTCACACTTTTGTAACCCTCTCCCCTGTGAAGGTGGGGAGAGCCTACGAATATGAGATATCACATCCATAGTTATATTCTCTTACATAGCAAAAGAGAGACTATCTGAATCCTGACACAAGTCAAACCCTTTAAAAGTACAGATTTATCAGAAGCTGGTCAGTCTCTCAATCTTATGGATGTGTGTATGACAAAGGATAAAAGACAATAGACAAAGTAATATGGTATACAGGGGTCCAGGAAGGTCAGAGCTCTTGTAGCTAAGACCCTGACTTCTCCAAACTGCCAGTATTTATTGGAAATATCATATTGGGAGCATGCAGCAAAGTTCAGGGAATAGCTGAGGCAAAAGGCATGATAGTGAGCAAGGCCTTGTGAAAATGGATCAAAGACATTCCAAGCAGTAAATCTTTGCTTAATGAGAGAGCTGTTTAGTCTCTAATGTTGGCAGTTGTTTGTTTGGAACTCTGAGTGAGAATTAGTGCTCTCAGCTGTAGTGTTATCTTGCCTTCAGAGATGTCACAGTGTCACAGGCCACTATAGGCCTTTACCGTGACTGTTGGCATGCAGAGTTCTGTTTCTTCATGCCAGCCGCTAGCTCATCAGACAAGTCACTAAGGCCTGGGACAGACTCATAAGCTAATATAGAAAGCCAATTGATTAATTCTAAAGCCTGCTCAGTGCCACCTCAAAGTGGTCTCTGTCACAGTTTTCTCTGGCTGTTCAGAGAAGAGTAAGTCAGAGACTCAAAGCACCAGCAACATTAAACACACCATTGCTGGCTGGAAGATGAAGGAGGTCATGTGGCTGAGAATTGGACTAATCCTTTGGAGCTGAGAGCTGACAGCCATCAAGGGAACAGGGACTTCAGTGAATAGTCATGAGGAAACAACAAGAACAATGTACCACCAATAAGATTATTCTTGGAGGTGTATATCCCCCCTGTGACTCCAGAAGTGACCTCAGTTGATCCTGTACTGACACTTTAATTCCAGTCTTGTGAGACTCTGAGCAGAGAATAAGGTCATTCCCTGACAGACTTCTGACATGTAGACCTGTGAGCTAATGAATGAGTGTTGTCTTAGTTACTTTTCTCATTGCTGAGACAAAATACCTGACACCCAAAGTTAAAGGGGGAAAGGTTTATTTAGCTCACAATTTATAGAGGTTCCAGTCCATAATTGGCTGGCTCCAAGGCAGGGTGGCACATGGCAGAGGGGCAACAGTTCATGGCAGCAGAAGACAGCAAAGGCAACAAGGGAAGAGGGAGAGAGAGAGACAATATTCTTTCTGTCCTTTACATTGTATGCATGCTACCTGCCCTAGGGCAGGTGTAGTACTCACAAACATAATCCCAGCATTGGACCATGAATCAATTGCAAACTCTAGATTCAGCCACCTCCAAAAACTCTGTCCCCATGACTGCATGAGGCTTTGGGGGGACATCCAGAAACAAGCCATAACAGGTGTAGATATTCGTCACTACATGTGTGGTTACACACTGATAGAAAATAAACATTCCAGTTAATCAAATCCATACTCAATGCATATATATTATCTGTTCGTGAGTAGATGAAAATTGGAGAGAATTACACCACATGATACGAGCTTTTATTAGTGTATGGTGGTGCTGAAGGTTATGAATAAATTCACTGAATGCATTTTCCACATTTCCACTCTTTATTATTATAATTACTAACTCACATTAATAGTACACATTAATGGGTTTTACTGTGTCATTTCTATACATTGTGCATGTTGTGGACTGATCATATTCATGTTCCTTTCTATCCTCTCTCACCCTTCCCTCTCTCTGCTCCGGACCCCTTTCCAGTTCCTAATAGTTCCTCTTTATTTTTCAGGTTATTTTTTTTCCTCATTAGTTTCCACATATGAGAGAGATCCACATTTTCTAAATGGATAAGGGGTTACTCATTAATGAGAAATTAAGTCCTATAGAGATTTACTTGTGCTAAATATGTTAGATTTCAGACATTTAAAAAAGTATAATAAATGCAATAGTAAGCAGCCATCTGTTCCATCAAGGTTATAAAATCCAACATTGCAAAATGGCTGCCCCTGAGTAACTTTTCTGATTACCTCACCACCAGAGAGGGCCATTATTCAAAATGTGTTTTCAACATTCTCATGCTTTGCTTCACATTTTACTACTCATGAATACATCCCTAAACAAAACACATGATTGTTTTGCTTATTTTAAGCATTATGTAAGTGATATATTTATATACTACTTGCTGAATTTCTCTTCACTTAAAATACTGTTCCTATGAGCTCTCTAATAAAGCAGCTTTGGGATTTTGATATTTTAGCACTGCTGTGTGACCATGCTTATATGTGTCAGACACTCTTGGCATTCGTGACTTCAGAGAACAGCAACTGATGTGCTTAATATACCATTTAATATACCATAAGGTCAGCAATAATTGATATCACAGCTATATAAAAACTTTGCATATATTTAGTTTCTGTTCTTAAGACAAATTTTAGATTCCCTTAATAGGTTTTATAAGGTGTAACTATATTGACAAGAATTAAGGACATCTTTACTGCTCTGATAAGTTTAGGAAACAGTGCTAATGACTACAAATAGATTTATAGTACTTGTTTTAGACTTAAGGGAGTGATAAGATCACTCCATTCTACACTAGGCAAAAGATGCAGTATATTCAAAAACATTTACAAATTCAGGAACATGTAGATTGGTGAATGACCTCGAAAAACCGTCACATCACAAATAGTTAAAGGAACTGGGAAAGTATCTTAGTTGCTTTTCTTGGTGTTGAGACAGAATACCTGACACCCAAAGTTAAAGGAGGAAAGCTTATTTTAGCTCACAGTTTGCAGAGGTCTCAGTTCATAATTGGCTGGCTCCATGGCAGGGCAGCATGGCAGAGAGGCATCACAGAGGAGAAAATGTTCATGGCAGGCAGCAAAAGCAGCAAGCAGCAAGTGACAAGCAATGAAAAGAGCAGCCCTCTTTCTGTGCCTTATATTTTGTACAGGCTACACACCTTTAGGGCAGGTAGCATTCATACCCTTAATCCTAGGGTCACACTGTGGCTCAATCCCAGCATCACAACCTTAATCCCAGCATCACACACTCTTGATCCAGCCACCTCCAAAAAGCCCCACCTATGACCACATGAGGCTTTGGGGGGACATCTAGACACAAGCCGTAATAGGAAGTTCAACCTAAAGTTTTAAAAAATGTCTTGGTGGGAACAACTATCTAAGGATACACAAGGTGGCATATTAAAAATAGAGCAATGATTAGCACAAAGTGCTCCACTAATATTGTTGCCAAACCTAAGTCCATTTAGTCACCGTTTGAGGAGCCTAATAAATCAAGAATAAATTCTTGGTGCAAAGAAAAAGCTTATTCCTGAAGGTTTTTTTTCTCTTTGGCCCCAAGCTGGGCATCAAAACGAGTGCCAGACAAACTTTCCTCTGAGTTACACTGAGTTACATCTCCAACCTCAAGATTTACTTGTAATATTGCAAACTGCATAGACTCAGATGCTCATGTTCATCTCCTTGCCAGTGACTAAATTAAAGGAGGCCATATATTTGCATAAAAAGGAAAAATAGCTCCTAAAAGATGGAAGGGCCCATTTGCCTCAAATCACCATCTACCAATTTCCAGGGGCAAGGGTCATTTATAATAAGAAACAGGGGAGGGAGAAACAGAGAGAGAATGAAGATCTTTACACTTGCTTTGTCACTTCCAGCCACCTTCAGCTCATCCTCCTTTCTCTTGTGGAAAAGAAACCAGGTTCCTCTCTTCCTGGGGCTGACATCTGCATATGCTGTCACTTCTTTTAGGCTGAGGAGTAGTAGGGGAAGCTGTTTATGCCCTAGACCCGAGGAAGCCTCTTGTCTCTAAATGAAAAAGTTCCATTTTGCAGTGCTGCTTACAATTTTCACTTTGCCTCCATGCTATCAAAGCTAGTGCCAGGCAAGCCCTCCTTTACCACTGAATTACATCTCCAACCTCAAGATTTACTTGCAGTTCCAGCAGAAAGAGAAGATGGCTGGCTAGTGTTCTGGAAAACAAACTCAACTCAGTCTAGTTTTCAAGCTTCTTTTATCCTTAGGCAAAGAAAAAGGAAGGAAGGCTTGGGTGGAGAAAGGACTGATGGCTGGACACTTTGAGGCTTCGCTCCAGGGCTCAGGAACAGTGTGTTGTGAAAGTTAGTGGGTGGTACACATTAAGCCAGATTCACGATGCCCCTGTGAACCTCAAAGATCTTTGGGTTACGTTTGGCTTGTCATCAACAATTTGAGGAGAAGAAATTGAGGAGGTTTCAGTGCATCAATTTGTACTACCAGTTCTCGCAAAACATTCCTTAAATTACTAACATGCAGAGTTGAGCAGAAATCTGACTTAACCAAAGGTTAAGATAACAAGGGAGTCAGGTGCAACATGAAAGCTTTTGACCCTATTTTGTCACCCATTAACTATCTTCAGGCTCATGTGAAGTGTCAGTACTTTCAACAAGAGTGGCCTTAAAGTCTGAAAAGTAACCTAGGCAACTGGTGTCTTCATAACATGCACGTCAAAGGTGCTGTCTACAGCAAAGCTAGTGAGAAACTAGTAAAATATTGCATAGCTGTGTGATCTCTAAAAATATTGACATTTAAAGTCAACTAAAAGCACATGAAACTACAGGTTTCATTTGGGCTTTCTTTCGGTTATAATATTTATACAAAAATCATGATGATTGTTATGTTATACTATTATAATTATTCCTACTATTGTTACAGGTAACACTTACAGAGCATTTTCTATGTGCTAGGCATCATTCTAGGTCCTGTACATAGGAGGATATTGACTCATGGACTGTCTTACTAATCCTATGCCATATGTCCTTACTACTCTTGTCTCCAATTTGGTAGGTAAGGAAGCTGAGTCACAAAAAGTTCAATTAGATTGTCTCACAGAGGAGAAAGGAAAAGAACCAGAACTGGCTATTTCAAGCTTTCAAGGATAAAAGGCACTTTTATTATTTTATACTTGTTTTGTTCCACTACACGTGCCGGAGTCAGGACCAATGTGTATAAAGAATTTCAGGCAGATTTCATTTTAATGGAATGACAAATACATTAATTAATGAAACAAAGAGTGGTAGCTCATGCCTGTAATCCCAGCACTCTGGGAGGTTAAGGCAGGAGGACCACAAGTTCGAGCCCAGCCTTGGCAATTTAGCAATTTAGCAAGACCCAGTCTCAAAATAAAAACTAAAAAGAGATCTGAGGATGTAGCTCAGTGCAAGGCCATGGGTTTAATCCCCAGTACTGCCAAAAGCAAAAAAAAAAAAAAATTACTGTAGTATATAGTAAAATGTTAACTGATCATGTTTTTGACTAAGCATGATCTTTGTTAAAATTTATCCTCCAGATATAGCCTGAGGAGGCCTCTGCCATCATCATTAATGGAGTAAGCCAAACACTTCCCTATCTGGTTTAGTGACTTTGGTGCTCAGTACCTGCTTCATATGAACAGGAAAATTTGCCTCATGGCTGAGATGGATCATGTACAGAGCAACCCCAATGGTTGGTACTGGGCAGTGTTCCAGTCCTTACTCCTGGAAGGACCCGTAGATCTCCCTGATCTCTGTGTGGAAATCTCCCTTCCCCTTTCATTTTGTCCTCAGAGGCCCTTCCCTACCTACCATGTAGAAGAGCCCAATTCTTCCCATGAGTTTACATTTTCTTAAAGGATGGAAGAAACCCTGGCTTCAGAAAGCTCCTGCCATCTGCACTACTGTAAACCTCCCCTAAGACCATGGGAAGGGGCACCAGGCCTGGCTCCCTGCTGGGAAAGGAAGGAAAGGTAAACAATGAGAGAACCAAGAATAACCATCATTTTACTATGTGTCCTGATAATATATCTTCCACCAATTACTTAAGATTCCTATGCTCCTTGACTCTAGCAGTAGGCCTTTTGTGCAGTCTTTTTGACACCCTGCTCTGTGGTTAGGAGCATGTGCTTTGTAGTCACATCCATGAAGAGAGGATTAGTGATAATTCAGTAGCACAGTTGTCAGGAGATTAAATCAAGACACTAATGTGAAGAATCTGGCGTGGGGCTTCTTTATACAATCTGCTCCATAAACATTAGCTGGCTTTCTTTTCTGGAGCAGGCAATTCCTGTGCAAACTTGACCTGTCCCCTTAACCAGGGCTACTTACCCAGGATGCACATCAGAATCACCTTGATGAGTCTTTCAAATCCCTCACCAGGAACTCCCCTGTTGGTGGAAACAGGGCTTTTTTTCAAAGGCCAATCAAGTAATTAATCTATAATAATATTGGCCTCAGTAAGTGGATACACCCGTTTGGAACCAATGGTGTATATAAAGGTCCATTTACTCTTTACTCCAACACTAGGTATTGTCAGCTTTTGTCATTTTGCCAATTTGATCTATTCCTTTCATCAAGAACTGCCCCATTGTAAGTGTTATTAAATTTATATATTCAGAGGCTCCTCTGAAATGTTGTCAGAGTTAACAAATAAAAATACAGAGTGCCCAGTTGTATTTGCATAAAATAATATTACATGCCACATCCAGAGCAATAGTTCTGTCTTAGTTGCTTTTCTCTCATTGCTGAGACAAAATACCCAACATCCAAAGTTAAGGCAGGAAAGGTTTATTTAGCTCACAGTTTGTGGAAGTTTCAGTCCATAGTCAGCTGTCTCCAAGGTAGGGTGGCATGGCTGAGGGGTCATGGTGGCGGAAGACAGCAAAAGCAACAAGAGCCAAAGGGGCAAAAGGAAGGAGCAAGCCTCTTTTCTTCCCTTGTATTGTATGCAGGCTATCCACCCCAGGGTGGGTGTAGCACTCACACTGCCAATCCCAGCACTAGACAATGAACCAATCACAAACTCTAGATTCAGCCATCCCCAAAAAGCCTGCCCCCATGACTGAATGAGGCTTTGGGGGGACATCCAGACACAAACCATAGCAAGATCCAATAATGTATGTTCTCACACAGATAATTTATTTTCAGGAATTGGTTCATATGATTACGGATGCTGGAAGTCCAGTATCTGTAGGATGGGTTGGCAATCTTCAGAACAGATCTAGTGTTGCAGGACAAGTCAGACTATATCTGCTTTCTGAATTTCTTCTTACTCAAAGGTCAGTTCCTTTTCTATCCTGCCCTCCAATAGTTTAGATGAGGCTGACCCATGTTATATGGAGGCATTAAACAAAATCCGTGTCTTAAGTGTTGATTCCACTAAAGAAAACACCCTCATAGGAACTTTGAGATTAATAGTGATTGGATATCTGGACATCCAGAATAACATTGACGAGATATCTGAACAATATATTGGAGTCAAGTTGTCAGTTAGAATTAATTAGCACACATTAAAAAATTAGTCATTGTAGCCAGGTGTTGTGGCATACTCTTGTCCCATCTACTCAGGAGGCTGAGGCAGGAAACACTTGAGCCCAGGAGTTTGAGACCAGCATGGGCAAAATAGCAAGAATCTAGGTCAAAAAATTATGTGTTGTTTATCTGTGATGCAAATTTGACCATATATCCTCTATTTTATGAGGCAAAGCCCTACACATGAAGGGCTCTGTGGAAGACCAAGTTGCTCCAGGAATCAGCCACTATTCAGTTCCCAGCAATGGTCATCACCCATCTGAAGGACATCTCTGGATGTCTCAGATGAGTAAAGCCTCCAGATCACTACATCTCAGGTGCTAGACACCACATGGAGCAGAAAACATGTGGCAGAACCCATTCAGTGTAGAGATTCCTAACACATAGTAAATGGATACTGTTTGGGAGGAGGTGTTGTTGAACATAAATGGATATCCAACACATGATGGTTTTGGCGACCTTTCTCTCTCTCTCTTTCTCTCTCTCTCTCTCTCTCTCTCTCTCTCTCTCTCTCTCTCTCTCTCTCTCTCTCTGTGGTCTGTTATTGGATGAGAAAGGGATTCTCTTATCTCTGAACACTTGAGGAGGGGCTTTATTATAATTTTGACTGTAGCATATGTGTGTCATTATGTCTAGGTATGTTTCTGAACATTCAATCAATTCTCTGTTGAAGGGATTTCCAATGGATATTTTCATAATGTATGCTTTTAAAAACTGTCTTGAAAATTAGAAGCTAATTATACTCCCCTTCTACAGGATGAGCCTCCACTAAAATCCATTATGTTAAGGAATTAAGAGACAGTAGCTGAATCCTGATCCCTGAGCCATGTGGAAAGCTGTATCTTCAGCAGTTTGCTTGATGAGTATACAACCAGAAGTGGGGTCTTTAGCATGCGGGGAAGTGTTTCTCAAAGAAGTTGTCCTGAAACATTTTATCCTTATATCAGAATAACTTATGTCAAGGAAGTAACATTCTTGGACACACATGCACAAGGCTCCTTTAGGAAAGAGATATGCATTGTAGGCCTTGATCTTTGTGACTGTCCCTAGATGAAATTGCCATGTGCATAAGTCTGCCTAATTCATGAATTCATTCATAAGAAGTTGGTGTGTCAGCAATTATAAGTCATATTCTCCAACATCACACTTATAGAAATAAAGTCAATGTAATGTTCATATTCTTTGGTAACATTTCTTTGTATACAGCTCAGATTTGGAGCAGAAGGGTATATTGAGGGACCCTTAAAGACACAAACATTGTGAAGTAAAAACGGGGATAGTTGGAGCTATAAACAAAAAGAGAAGAGCTGCACACCCATTGTAAGACCTACACCTGAGAGCAGAGCAGAACAAGTGCTACTGAAGGGCAGCTTACTACTAAAGTTTGAAGGAAGAGGACCTGGGGTGTGTGTCTTCTGTTCTTCCAAATTTAGTAAGTCATTCCTTTGATAGAGTGAGTTTGTAGAGAGGGAGATGGGTGTTTGCCATGGATGTCCCTCCACATGGAAGAAAATATGAGGAATGGAGGATAAAAATTCTTGAGGATAATCCAATATGTATTTCAACTGGATAATCAAATAAATTTATAACTATTAAATAAGTATAACATTCCAGCCTTTCTTCTTTGAAATAATTATAAGATTCCTCAGATGATATTTCTTTTGTGTCCCTGGATCTTTCAGTCATGTGACCGTGGATAGTCTCTTAGTTTTCTGCTACTAATGGCAAACTGCTTAGCCAGGTGTGTGAGTTGTGCATGTTCTCACTCTGAGGGCTAGATCATCCCCAAGCACCTAGGAGATATCCCTCTGGTAACACAACATGAAGGTCACTTTTAAAGCAAATAAATACAGTACTTGACAATAGGGATGCATATGTTCCACCAAACTGCAGAGTTCCCATAATTATGTAGGTCCCAGTCGAGTCCTTAAAATTAGTATAGTTTCTCAGGTGGTGGACTGAAGAATGAAGACAATTTCTCTCAATGAAAAGCAAGAGGTCAAAGGACTGTACTGAAGAATTTCCGGTTTAGCGGAAAAGGCTGCACAATGTGTTTGCCATAGTAACCTGACATAATCTCAGCAACTGTGACATTTAAATAGTGTTACGCCTGGCCTAGCAAGAAAAGTAGACCCCTACCTGCAGATCTTTGCATTCAGGTGAGGGTGTAAGTGCCTCACTGTGCAGTCTGTACCTCCCTGGGACATAGGGAGACGAAGGGATCCTAAATGGAACTAGGCTTCTTTCCTCCTCGGGATTCCATGCCCAGCTGTCTCTGGAGGGAGAGAGATGTGGGACTCTCCTGGCCCCAGGGAGTGTGGTGTCCTGCTCCAGGATGTCCTGGAGCTACTTTCCATGTAAGGTGGGAATGGGAGGACAGTATGTGGGAGGAGCCTCTCTGAGATCAGCTTCTCTTTCTATAACATAGGGGTAACACTGTTCACCACAGGATTGTGGGAACCTTCAGTGATAACACCTGCATGTAAAATAATGTTTCTCATTTGTCTCTCAGATGCACATTGCAGTATTTCTTTGAATCAATGTTTTTCTTAGCAATTTGAGATTTTAACATGCATTCTTCAGTGGCGGCACCTCTGTATTCTTTTTATCATGATTTTTCAAGAAACAGGAATTTATCAAGTATTAGCTAAATTGTCAAAATGCCAGGTATAAGAATTCGGTATTTTCAAAATAATACCATATACACTGTTCTATTATACTCAGTTATGCCTGAAAAGTAATGAGATATATCTAAATATTATTATTTACCAGGATATAAAATTTGAGTTCTATAACACCTAGCCTTCCTAGCCTCCTAAATCCCTTCCCCAGGCAAGCATAGCACTTCTGTTTTAAGTTTGATGTCCCAGGAATTTATTTATCTGCTATGGCACTGCTGAGGGGGATTTCACCCAAGGACTTGTGCTTGTTAGGCAAGTGTTCTAGCAATGAGCTTTACACACTGCCTGCTTCATTCTTTTTTTTTTTTTTTTTTTTTTTTTTTTTTTAGTATTCCACTATGTGGCTATACCACACTTTGTTGTATCTATTCACCTATTCACCTGTTGTTGGATATTTGGGCTGTTCCTAATATGGGGCTTTTAGAAATAAAGCTGCTATGAGCACTGATGAATAAGTCTTTTTAAGGAAATATGCTTTCTTTTCCTAGGGTAAAAAAATATATATATAGGTGTTCAAGGCCTGAATCTTATCTTAGATATAAGATTAATATGACCAGAATAGAAACAATCACTTGCAATGGAATTTGTTTGTTTATTTATTTATTTATTTATTTATTTATTTATTTATTTATTTTTCCAACAGGGTAAAGCTTTTATTTTTTAACGTTTTTATTAGTAGATATTTGCAGTACACAATGATACATTTATTGTTAGGAGTTCGTACATGAATATAGCACATCTTAATTTTTTTTTTGTCCTATGTTTCTCCCAACCCTCCCTGCATCTTCCAACTCTTGGCCCCCTTCCCATTTGCAAAAGTTTTATTTCCATTTTTTTCTTCTTCTTTTCCCATCACTCCCTCCCATTCCCACTCCACCCATCTCTTGTTCACCTTCCCATTGAAAAAGAACTGCCTATATCCTATTATCTAACTTTTATTTTTTCTCTTTATTTACATTTTGGGTTTCTCATATAAGAGAAACCATGGAATATCTAACTTCGTGCTACTGATTTATTTCACTTAATATTATGGTCTCAAGATGAATACATTTACATATGAATGTCTCAAGTTTATTCTTTATGGAAGAATAGAACTCCATCGTTTAATAAATGCCACAATTTCTTTATCCAGTCATCTGTTGATGGGCATATAGTTTGTTTCCAAGATTTAGCTGTTATAAGTTGTGCTGCTATCAACATGGGTGTGCATGTATCACAGTAATGTGATGACTTTATATCTTTCGGGAAAATACCTAGAAGGGGAATACCTAGGTGAAATGGGATTTACATTTTTAGCTTTTAGAGGAATCACCATGATGATTTCTATAGTGTTTGTAGTAGTTTACATTCTCACCAGTAATGAAAAAGGATTCCTCTTTTCCTGCAGCCTCAATAGCATTTATTTGATTTCTTGATGACAGCCATTCTTTCTGGAATAAGATGAAATCTCAGGGTTGTTTTATTTGTATTCTCTAATTGCCAAGATGTTGAACATTTTTTCATGTATTTATTGGCCATTTGTACTTCTTCTGAGAAGTATCTATTCATTTCAGTTGCCATTTTTGACTTGATCTTTCATTTTGGGGGGGTCACTTTTTCTGAGTTCTTTATATATTCTAGATATTAGTACTTTGCCTGAGGAATAGCTGGGAAGTTTTTCCATTCTGAAGGTTGTCTGTTGACTCTGTTGGTTGTTTTCTTTGATGTGCAGAAGATTTTTAATTTTTTTTTGTGGGTACCAGGGGTCGAACTCAGGACCTCGTGTGCCAGCAGGCGCCCGTGCCGCTGAGCGATATCACTGGCCCTTTTTTCGTATGTGGGTACTGGGAGTCCAACTCAGGACCTCACGCTTGCCAGGCAGGCGCTTATGCTGCTGAGCCATCTCACCGGCCCAAGATTTTTAATTTGATACGATCCCATTTGATGATTCTTGGTATTATTTCTTGTGTCATTGCGGTTCTGTTCAGCAAGTCCCTGGCTATGCTTATGTCTTCAAGAGCTTTGCCTATTTTGTCTTCTAGGAGACTGTTGCTGTTTTAACATTTAGATCTTTGATCAATTTTTATTTTAGTTTAATAAATGGTGAGATATATTGGTCTAGACTTAATCTTTTGCATGCAGGTATCCGATTTTTCCAGCACCATTTATTAAGCAGGATGTTTTTCTTCCAGCATATGTTTTTGGGCCCTCTGTCCAAGATCAAATAGCTGTATGTGCTTGGAGTTGTTTCTGCTTCATCTGTTCTGTTCTATTGATCCACATTTCTATTTTTGTGCCAGTACCATGTTGTTGTTACTACTGTATTCTTGTAATATAACTTCAGAACTGGGATTGTGATGCCTGCTGCTTTGCTTTTCTCACCCAGGATTGCTTTTGACATTCTGGATCTCTTCTCACTCCATATGAATTTTAGAATCCTTTTGTATAGATCTGTGAGGAAAGCAGTTGGTTTTTTATTGGAATTGCATTAAATCTATATATCAGTTTTGGAAGTATAGCCATTTTGACTATATTGGTTCTGCCCATCGAGAAACATTTGATATCTTTCCATTTTCTGATGTCCTCTTCAATCTGCTTTTTCAGTGATGTAATTTTCATTGTAGAGGTCTTTCACATCCTTGGTTAGGTTAATTCCTAAGTATTTCATGGTTTTTGATGGCATTGTGAATGGTACTGTTTTTCTAATTTCTCAGCGAGTTGATTTTTAGTGTATAGGAACACTAATGATTTTTGTGTCTCGATTTTGTATCCTGCTGCATTGCTGAAATTGGTTATTAATTCTAGGAGTCTTTTGGTGGAGCACTTCAACTTCTTTTCTGATACATATACCTTTTACTTCTATCTGTTGCCTGATTTCTCTGGCTAATGTTTTGAGTACAATATTGAACAGGAGTGTTGCTAGTGGACATCCTTGTCTTGTTTTTGATTTCAGAGGGAAACCTTCAGTTTCCCCCCATTTAATATGATGTTGGCAGTATATTTATCATAAATAGCTTTTATCAGATTGAGATAAGGTCCTTCTATACTTATTTTCTTAAGGGGTTTTATTATGAAAGAATGTTGGATTTTGTCAAAGGCTTCTGTGTCTATTGAGATGATCATGTGATTTTTGTTCTTGCTTCTGTTAATGTGATGAATTACATTCATTACTTCACATATGTTGAACTATCCTCACATCCTGACAATGTAGCCTACTTGGTTGTGATGTATGATCCTTTTGATATTCTGTTGCATTCTGTTTGACAATATCTTGCTGAGGATTTTTAAAACTATATTAATTAGAGTGATTGGGCTATAGTTCTCATTTTTGGTCAGATCCTTGTCTAGTTTTGGAACCAGGGTGATAGTAGCCTCCAGGAATGACTTCTGGAATACTCTTTCCCTTTCAGTTTCATTAGCCACTTAACAATTTACTCTGAGTGTCATTTGAGCACTGTGTTTGTTTACATGGTGATTATCCCAAGCATCACTTGGGAAGGTGTCATTTCAGCCAGTCAATTCTTATATTGAATAAATTTGATGGAATTGTCATTTTTACATTTCCTGTTATATTATCTTATAAAAATTAATGAAAAAACATGCACTTTTTGGTCATCCTGTATTTAAGTAATTGGACTGGTAAGTGTTTAACGAGTTTGAGTCGTATTGGCATTAGATTTTCTTTGAAGTTCTTGTAGAATTCAGGAGTGAATCCATTGGGTCTTTAGCTTTTCTTAGTTGGTAGTTTTTTTTTTTTCCTTTTACTTTTTCAGTTTCATTGCCTGTTATTGGATTATTCAGGATTTTTAAGTTTTTTTGGTTCAGCTATTTTATTCAACTATATCTGGGAATCTATCCATTTTTCTGAGTTTTCCAGTTTAATGGCATACAGTTTTGTGAAGCAGTTGCTAATAATCTGGATTTCAGCAGTGTCCATTGTGCTTACAATTTTTAATTTCTAGTTCTTTGTCTTTTCTTTCCTTTTCTTGTTAGATTTGATAAGAGTTTGTCTATTTTGTTTATTCTTTCAAAGAACCAATTATTTGATTCATTAAATTCTTTGTATTTTTTTAGTCTCCATTTCATTAATTTCTGCTCTGATCTTTATAATTTCCTTTATACTGGCTCTAGATTTGGATTATTCTTGTTTTTCTAGGACTACGAGTTATATCATCAAGTCATTTATTTGGGCTCAGTCTGTTTTTGTGATGTGAACATTCACAGCTACAAACTTCCCTCTTAGAACCACTTTCATTGTGTCCCTTAAATTCTGCATATGTAATATTGGCATTATCATTTAGTTGTAGGACCTCTTATTTCTGCCTTAATTTATTCTGTGACCCACTTATTGTACAAAAGTGTGTTGTTTAATGTCCATATGCTTGCATAATTTATGTGGTTTCTTTTACCCATGATTTCTAATTTAGTTGAAATATGATCTGATAATATGCAAGGTAATGGAAGTGGTCCCATATAATCAACCTGCCTCGAGTTTATAATTGTGTCTAGCATGGTACATCTATTCTGCATGCAAAAGAAAACACACTAATTCCCTTCCCAGAATAGAAGGCAGGTTTTCTATGGGTGAGGCTTACTTTTAACAAGTGGTGGAAGTGAGAATGGTACCACTTACCATTACTCCAAGTGATTTACTAGCAAAATTTTTGCTTATTGTTCCCTTTACCTTATGTTCTGCTGGCCTAGAAGTCTTATTTTTAGAGGGCAGAATACTTGTACCAGGAAGCACAACAATTATTCCATTGAACTGGATGCTAAGACTTCACCCTGGTCATTTCTTTCTCTTCATACCTCTGAGTAAACAAGCTAAAAAGCCACTTGCACTGTTGTCATGGGTGATTAACTCAAGACTGTCATGAGAAATTGGACTATTACTTCACACTGAAGAAAAGGAAAATATAAATGCAGGGGATCCCTTAAGGTGCCTCCCAGTATTACCATCTCGTTATTAAGATCAATGGTAAACTACAACAACCTAATCCAGGCAGGGTGACAACTGGGTCAGAAACTTCATGAATGAAGGTATGGATCACTCTACCAGGGAAAGAACCAAGACCTACTGAGGTGCTTGCTGAAGGCCAAGAGAATATAGAATGGATATCAGAAGAAGTTAGTTCTAAATACCAGCTACAACCCCATGATCAGTCGTAGGAATTAGTATTGTAATTGTGATAGTTCTCTCCTAATATGGTTCCTATGTAAGATAATGTTGATAGACAATATTGTTTCTTAAGTATTGTTAAACCTATGTTATAATTTTCAAGTTATGAAATGTTAAAACCACTTGATTCCTGGACTCATGAATCATGGCTACGGGAGATACAGTATCATGTAGTGGCCACTGATTCAAGGTATATAAAGCCTTTTGAAGGCCCTTGCCTCAGCTGTGCAACTATTGCTACCTAGATGGTGTTGTAACTCCATCTTCAAAAAGCCAGTCCACCTTTCTATCAATCCAACCTCTTCTGAATGGTGAGTAACATGGAAAGACCAGTGAATTCCATGAGCATGAGCCCATTGCCTCACTTCTTTGGCCATAAAATGTGTTCTGTGGTCAGAGGCAATGCTGTATAGAATTCCATGATGGTGGATAAGGCATTCTCTATTTTTGGCAGAAGTATTATGCACAGGGAAGGAAAACCCATACCCAGAATAAGCGTCTATTACAGTAAGGACAAAATACTATTTTTTCCATAATGGAAGTGGTCCCATATAATCAACCTGCCATGAGGTCGCAGGCTGATAACCCCAGTGAATGATGCCATACTGGGGACTCAGTGTTGTTCTCTGCTGCTGGCATGTTGGGCATTCAGCAGTAGCTATAGCCAGGTCAGCCTTTGCGAGTGGGACTCTGTGTTGCTGAGCCCATGTATAACCTCTTTCCCTGCCACCATGGCCACTTTGTTCATGAGCCCATTGGGCAATGACAAGGGTGGCTGAAGAAAGACGTTCACTGCTATCTACATAAAAGGTCACTGTATTCTCTTGATTGTTAAAGCCCTTTTCTGTTGCAGGTACATTTGGTGAGTGTTTATATGGTATACAAATAGCCTTACATTCCTTGCCCATATGGAAAGGCCTATCCATGTACTTCTTCCCCAAATATCTTTGTCGCCATTTTTTCAGTCATGTTCCTTCCAAGTTCTACAGTGGCAGAGTCATTCCCCCATCTCCACCCTCACCCCCTGTGCGGCTGGCTTCTCCTCCTATACCTGAGGAAACTAATCCTGTGTTGACCAAACATGATAATGCTGACACTCAGGACCTACCCTCACCACCCACTTTTGCCTATAGACCTATAATAAGCCTCAAATCACAGAAGGCTCCTAAGGGTGAGGTACATAGTATGACCATGAGGAGATATGTCATCCTCCCAAAGAACTCCTTGAGTTTTCTAACTTTTATAAGCAGAGGCCTGATGAGCAAATGTGGAAATGGATTTTATGAGTATGGGATAGTGGTGACAAAATATATACCTGGATCAGGCTGAGTTTGTCAATATGGACCTGTTAAGTAGACATTCTGTACTTAATATTGGTATTTAAAAAAAGGTGTTAATAGTTTATTTGGCTGGTCAGCAGAAGTATGACTCATAAGATAGCCAACTGTATGAGTTACAGATGACTGATATTACTTGGTTTATTGTTGATGAGTGGATTCAAAGGATCAGGAAAATTGTAATCTCTTCTTCAGGCAAAATAATTTTATTAGGAAATTTCTAGAGACCAAGTGCCTAAAATGAACCCCAAACTCACTTATTTATAGTAAAATGGAAACACCATAATTAAACCTGAATACTGATGTTTTAAATTAGAAAAAAAAAAGCCCTTTTAGCTAATGCTCAGCTGCTGGGGCAAACTGACTTGCATACCAACAGAGAGGGATCTGTGTGCCCTTGTGGCACATATGCCATAGGTTTCACCACTGGTCTAGGAGCTCAACATCCCCCCAAACATCTCCATCTCAATTTACAGGCTCCCATTCTTTTCCAATCAGTGCTCTCACTGTTACTTCCAATAGCCTTTGAGGTTGAACATTAAATTTATGCTATATTTCAGCCAATCAAATTATGAGGGCCTGTACTTGGGATTCTGCAATCTCAGTCCTGTGGCTCAAAGAGAGGAGATTCTCTTTCAGGACACACTTATAATCTTTTAGATTTTTATATGTGTCTGGAACTTGGAGTTTGAATCTTTGAGCTCCTTACTTTCCTTTATTAATTTGTCCTCGTAGCTAGATTTTAGATTTCCTATGTATGTTTTGATCTCATTATTTTCCTTCACTAGTTTGTCCAGAGATGCCAAGAGCAAGCAGCCAGCATCATTATATTTTCCACATTGCCAAAAATATTCAAAAGTATTGTATACAGAGTTGCTAAATTCCTTGCATCTCACATATCATTAATTAGGATAACAAGTGGATTTACATTGGATATTACTTTAAACATTTCACATCAAGGACTATCAGTATTCCCCACATTATCAGAAAGAGAGACCATGGCATTTTTAGGCCTCATCAAATTAGAGAACCACCTCCAGAAACCACTAAAGCAATTAAAGAATTTCATCTTTACAATTCTGTTTTTCTAGAGCCAACCTCTCTCTACCAAAATCTATATCAGTCTGTGCTCACTAGAGAAACAGATTTAATGTAAGATACATATATAAATATGGATTTATATATATATATGTATATATATGTATATATATATATATATATATATATATGGATTTACAAAGTAGGCTTATAATGGTCACCTGCAGAGTCGTGTGTGGAAGAGTGCAAAAGGGCTGTCTGCATGCTGGAGATCCAAAGGATCCAGTCAAAGTTCAAAGCCCTGGAGCTCACTGTATTTTCCTGTGTGAGTCCATATCAGGAGGCTGAAAAGCCTGCGCTCGAAGGCAGAAGAATCTCTGCTGAAAGCCAGGAGATGGACATCCAAGGTGAAGTTGAAGACTGGTGCTCCTCCAAACAAACGGAAGTGAGCTTCCCTTCTTCATTCCCTTTTTTATTCCATTCAGGCTACAAGCCTGTTTCTTGATGCCACTCACACCTAGGGTGGGTCTCCTGTCTTCAGTAAATCCATTTGGCACACCCAGAACCATGCTGATCAAATCTTTTGAACATTTTTTACTCAAGTTATCACAATCAATTAACTATCACAGTCTCCTTGTGTTTAAGGTTTGTGTTAAGAAGTCAGCTTTAATTCTGATGGGTTTTCCTTATTTATTACTTTTCTTTAACAGATTTTAAGATTCTGTTCTTGTGTTGGACTTCTGGGTTTTTTACCATGATATAACATGAAATGTTTTAATTTTTTCCTGAGCATGGCCATTTTGTATTCTATGCCTCACTTCTCTGTATGCTAAATTCTTTTTCCATGTTTGTAAAGTTTTCTGTTATTACTTCTATAAACAGTTTTTTAATCGCCTTTGTGTTATCCTCTGATTTTTCACTAATTCTAATTAATCTTAGGTTAGCCTTATTTGCATTGTCTAGCAGCTGTTGTATCCATTTTTCATTTTCTATTTTTGTTTTTAAGGTACCTAATTTATCTATCACAAATCACAGCCCTATCTTCTAGATCTGACAGTCTAGCCTCACATTGGTTGCTTCTGCTGCCCATAGTTTTAGTAGAAATTTTAATGTCCTGGATTTGTGTTTGAAAAATTTTTATGGATTCTGTCTCATTTCTATGCTGGGCATTTATGTTTTACATTCTTTCTTCAGTTCTGCTAGTTTTTTCTTAGTATCTTCTGTACACTCACTGATTCATTAGGATTATAATAAATAAATAAATAAATAAATAAATAATAAATATTGTGTGAAATAAAAAAATTTCTATGTATTTCCAAATAAGTGATTTCCTCCCGGGACCTGAATCTTTGAAAACCAGCAAGTCACACTCCTCTACTTTATAGCCTGTGGTGTGAGGTGACCCTTCTGCTCATGAGGTCTCCCATCTATAAATTATGTCCAAGCTGTGACAACTGCCCAATCCTAGATGGTTCCCTGCTCATGTATGTACATGGGGAAGCTATCAGATCCCTGGTCTCTGCTGGATTTAGGCAGCAGGATGGGGTCTCAAGCAGACCACTGGACTCAATGCCATCACCTTCAGATCCAGCCACCTCTGAAAGTCACACCTGTTGAATCTGGCCTCCCAGCATGGAATGCAGGCCCAGTGTCCTTCCTGGCCTGAGCTCGAACTTCCCCGGGAATCTATGTCTAGCCCTTGTCCTCTAATTGTCTATCTTATGTAGCTGTCTCTTAACCAGTCACTGTGGTAGAATAATACTTCAGTCCTGGAGTGAAGCTGTAGTATGGGTATTCTATGGCTCAGTTGCAGACAATCAACCCCTTCCCAAAATGGCATCTGATTAAACTCTCTCTGCCAGTATGGTGATAATACATATAGATGATAATAAAAGGAATTTTATTCTTTTCTCAATATGGTGGGTGCTACACTAGAATTCTTCTTGAATTCTTTCCCACCATGAAGCCACTCTTGGGATAAAACCCTAGACTGATTTTTAGTTTACCCCAGCTGTGGGCTTTTCTTGGGGCTAACTCTGCTGCCCATCTATTATATCTTCCTGAAGTGGCTGACTCCTCCTGGCTTCCCTCTTCTCCAGGGTGTTGGCCTTGTTCTCAATCATGTTGGTTGTTTGGTAGTCACCTCTGCAGCACTGTACTGGGGGAACCAAGGTGTAGAGCCAGCTAGGAGTTCAAGGTTTGATGCTCCAGCAGGTGGGGTTATCCTCCTCCCACCTGAAGTCTATTTAAAGATTTAGGTAAAACTGATGCATATTTCTTTCTGAACTGCAAAACTGGTAAAATATTATAACTTGGTAAAATAATCATAATTATATTTGAGAGTATTTGGTTATTTTAGATGACATGACTGTGTATAATTACAATAGAAGAAATTCTAGTACAATTATTATTTTTGAAAATAAGAAAAAAATTAACTGACATTTTAAACTAATCCTTAGGAAAGTGTTGGCTCTACAAAATTTTTCTTTAGAATGGATAAAAACTTTATTACCATGGAGAAATACACATTATAACCTCACAACACTTTCTAACTGACTGCATATGGTATTTTAAGATCCATTTAATGGTGTTGTTAGGAACCACTGATTTTTATTTATACAAAAAACTATGTAAATTTATAGCAAATGCATATTGTAAATAAAATTCCTACCACAATCTGTAGTATTCATTGCTTTCAGACTAAGAACCCATACTTAAGACATGCCTCAAGAGCTAATACAAAGCATATAGCTGATAATAAAAGGAATTTCATTTTCTTCTCTAATGATGACATCAAAATAAGTTTAGATGATTTGTGAACCTCACAGACACTATTTCACAACATGTGTTTGCTCAGATCTATGTACTCACTTAAGCCAGTTGTCTATCCCACCAGGGATCGTAATGTTGGAGCCTCCTCAACACTGCTGCTATCCAGATCTGGAGTAGAAGATTCAACAGCCATCACCACCCAGATACTCAGAACCTGCCTCCTTCAGGCACTTGATAGGAGCTCAGTTACCAGATGATGAGTTGTCCAGGGATAGAAAGAACCAGCAATTGCTAAATTTTATGGAGTAAATATGTGCCAAGCACCACAGTAGGCACTGGGTCAATGAACAATAGCACTGATATAGTTTGATAGTGACCACGACTACAAGGTGCAATACACTGCACACTGGGCCTTTTTCTTCTCCTTGTGTCATGTATCCCCAAATGACAAGTCTCAGAAGGAATAAGAAGTGGCCTGAAGTCATACAGGCAATTATGATCCCATAGTCTATGGGCTATGGGTTTGCCCGTATTATCACTGAAATTTCCCCAATCATTTAGGTGAATACTGTTACCCCCATTTTACAGAGGGGAAGGTGATTTCAGAAAAGATTATTCCATATTGTCCTCTGGTTCACCATCTGTACATGGAAAGTAGTTCCAGGACACCCTGGAGCAGGATACCACACTCCCTGGGGCCAGGAGCATCCCACATCTCTCTTCCTCCTGAGACAGACTAGTATCGAGTCCCAAAATAGGAATAAGGCCAGTTGGACCTGGAGTCTTTTTGCCTCCCCACATCCCATCCCACACTGTGAGGCACCCGCATCCTCAACAGAGTCAAAACACCTGAAGGATGGGACAGTTCTGCTCTTCTCACTGGGCCATAGAAGCTGCTGTTAAAAATGTTGTCATAGTCACAGTCTTTGTGATGATGTCGGGTTACTATGGCAACTACAACACACAGTCTATTCGACCAAATTGGAAATGTCTCTGCACAATCCTTTATCTTGTTTTCACTGAGAAAAATGTCTTTGCTTTTAGGCCTACTACCTGAGAAAGCACACTAATCAGTGAGACTGGGCTGGGGTCCAGGCAACTATGGGAAGTCTGCAAAGTTTTTTGGAACATGTATGTCCATATTGTCAGGTATTTGCTTGCTTTAAAAGTGGCCTTCAGGTAGTGTTATCAGAGAAATGTTTCCTAGTCACTTGGAGATGATCTAACCCTACAGGGAGGAACAGGCACAACTCACATGCCTTGCTAAGCAGTTTACCATCAGTTGCAGAAAACTAAAAGACTGTCCATAATCACATGACTGAATGATCTAGAAACACCAAGGACAAATCATCTGAGGAATCCCATAATTATTTCAGAAAAGAAGGGTATTGTAGTTGGAGTTTAGAAGGGAAAATATTTAATATGACACATAATTTATAGAATTATTTTATAATATTCACCCAAAAAGTCATATGCAAAAATGTGCAGATCTGTCCACACACCAGAGATCCAAAGAATCCAATTGAGGGTCTGAATCATATGGCAATGTTCTACATGAGTCCAGCTGAAGACCTAGAACCATGGCAATGTCCTCCAGGAGTCCAACTGGAGGACACGAGCCCACAGCAATGTCTCATGCAAGTCTGTATCAAGAGTCTGCACTGGGAAGGCCCAAAGGTCAGTGGTGGAAGCTAGAAAGTCTGCAGCAGTGGGATGCAGGATCTGTGCCAGCAGGCTGAGGGATCTGCACTGGAGCCAGGAAGTGACACTCAAGGTAAGGAACAGAGCTCCCCCAAAAAGAATCCTCAGTAACAACAAGGTCTCAAGCTCCTCCAATGATGAGAACAGCTGAGTTCATATCAGGAAAGCCAGCGTGACAAGCTTCTGCAGGAGAATCAACAGCACACCATCTTCCCTTCCAGTTCTTTTTCTATGCTGTTGGCAACAATTCTCAGGTGGGCCTTCCACACCCAGCACCATGCTGTTCAGTTCAGCTAGGTTTTACAAATTGACCATTAGTTAATCCACCCCAAAGGGCTGGAACATTGTACTCGTTTAATAGGCATAAACTTCTTCAATTATTCATTTAAACTATATATTGGATTAACCTAGGGAATTCTTATGCTCAATTTCTCATATTTTCTTCCATTGGGGGACATTCATGGTAAATACACATCTCTACACACTCACTCCTTCTCTATAAGTTGCATGTGACTGATATTTTGTTGAAGTGACAGGAAAGTGACTAATATAATAGTGGTGATGGTTGAACATCACTGCAAATGTACAGAATTATACACAAAAATGGTTAAAATAGTAAACAATATAGGGGAGAGAGACAGAGAGAGAGAGAGAGGGAGAGTGATTCTGAGTGACTCTTTCTGCCTCTGACATTACTTACTGTGTGTGAAGCCTGGACTATCTTGAGATCATGTTAACTGGACAGTCAAAATGCTAAGAAAGAGAAGAACCTGGGTCCTAAATAATACTAGTGGAACAGCCAAATTAACCAAACCTGTAGCTGTTTTCTAAAAGATTTCTTGTTAAATGAGATAATAAATCCCCTTATTTAAAAAAAATGTATTGAAAGATGATTGCATCCTTTTCTTCATGATCTTCAAGTACTTTTTCCTATAAGGAAACAGCAACAACAACAACAACTATATATATATATATATATATATATATATATATATATATATATATATTTCATTTTCTACTGCTTTGAATCCAACTGGCCTCCATGAGAGTTTCAAGTTAAAGTCATCTCTTTTGTGGGAGAGTGAACACAAGGAAAGTCAATACATAAATTTGTTCATGTATTATGTGTTTGCCACTTTTGATAGATTTGTTCATTTTCTCCTCATAAAGACTTTGTGAGTTAAGTATCAATATGATTATTTTATAGATGTCTAAAGTCAGATTCACAAAAACTCACCACTACAGGATCATTATAATTATAGGGAACTTTATAGTTCTACCTATTTACATATACATATAAGGTGATATATATGTATAATTATATATGTTTTAATATCATAATCATCCATTAATATAATATATTCTGTTGTATTAACACAGCCATGCAGTAAGATATGATTGTCTCCGTAGCTAAAAAGTATTTGACAGCATTCACACCCATTTATGTTTTTCATAATTTTCTTTTCTTTATCTGATACATGAAAAATGTGCATATTAATGAGGTGACATATAGTGGTTTAATACATATATACAATGTATAAAATTTAAGGTTAAATATCAACCTCAAACATGTATTATTCCTTCATGGTAAAAACATTAGAATGTAGCTTTCTCAAATATATGTTATATAATTTTTCTTGTACAACAAATGTGAAATAGTACATCAGAAATCTTTACTCCTATCTAGCTGTAACTTAGTACCCATTGAATAACTTTTCACCATGCATCCCTCCCCTCTTCTTTCTCCAGCTTCTCCTAATCACCATTCTAGTCTCAGCTTCTACGAGATCATTTTTCTTTTTATAAAATTCTACATATAAATGAATCATGTGATATTTCTTTTTCAGTGTTTGGCTTATTTTACTCAGACTAATGATCTCCAGTCACATTCTTATTGTTGAAAATGATGGGATGTTATTGTTTTATATAGTATAGTATAGGATAGTATTCCATTGTGCGTATGTGCAAAATCTTCTTTATTCATCAGTCAATGGACAGTTAGGTTATTTCTATTTCTTGACTGCTGTGAATAGTAATGGGAGTGCAGCTGTTTCTTTGCCATACTGATGTCAGTTCTTTGTATATATACCTAGAAGTGGAATTTCTGGATCATATGGTACTTGTATATTTACCTTTTTGATGAAACTCCACTTGGTTTTCCATAAAGGTTGTATTAATTTACATTCCCAGCAACAGTGTGCAAAGGTTTTTCTCTTTTTTTTACATCATCACCAGCATCTGTTATCTCTACTCTTTTTGATAATAGTCATTTTTCCTGGTGTGAGATATGTCATTATGGTTTTATTTTGCATTTCTTGGATGAATGGTGATATTGAGCATATTCATATACATCATGGCCATTCAGATATCTTCTTTTGAGAAATATCTATTCAAATTGTTAGCTCATTTTTAATTGGATTATAAAGGAGGAACTAAAAAAAACTTAACAAAATGTTTTTCTTCTCATTTTAATCCTAATAATTATGTCTGGAGCAGTAGTCATATCCATTGCTCAGATCAGGGAACATAAATTAAAAGTTAGGTAAATTGACTTAGGGAAACAATATTATAAATTATACCTTCAAGATTCAAAGCCTGGAATTAGACAAAAGAATAAGTCTTTTCCTCTCTAGCCTATGAGCTGAATGTTCATGTACCACAAAGCTTTATTTTTTTCAGTTTTTCTTTTTAAAACAATGTGCTAAAATGCTTTTTAAACACTAAAAATAATGATATGATGTAAAAAGCCATATTAACACCAAAAGTTAAAAATTAAAATGGGTGTGAATAGTTGGGAAAATATTTACCTCCTATATTCATGCATAGTGTTTGTATCCTTTCAGGATAAAATACTTTTAAACAATAAATAAAGGTGAATGATATCAAAATGTAATGCACATAAAAAGCAATATAATTACCCAATAAATACTTGGAAACATATCAAGTCAAATAAATTAAATGAGAGTGAATTATGTTAAGTAAAATAGGGAAATTTAAAAATATACTGTAGGATATGATCCAGTTTCTGTGAAAAAACCCAGCAGAAAAGGAGAATTAGCATGTATATGAATCTTAATATATTAAATACAGAAAAATATCTTTTGAGTGAGGATCAATAAATTAATAGAGTTGATACTTTCATTAAGATGGACAGAAAGTCAGGGTAAAAAGGAGAGACAACACAATTTCTGCTTTTAAATATGCATTTGTATTTGATATTTATGAACAATGGTAATCTTTTTTTTTTTGTGGGTACCGGGGGTTGACCTCAGGACTTCTCGCGCCAGCAGGCGCCCATGCCGCTGAGCTATATCACCGGGCCTTTCTTCGTATGTGGGTTCCGGGAGTCGAACTCGGGCCCTCGCGCTTGCCAGGCAGGCGCTTATGCCACTGAGCTATCTCACTGGCCCCAGTAATCTTAAAGTTATTGAAATAAAATTTTATAAAACAGGAAAATCTTTAAACCAACTCATAAAAAGATAGTGTAGGAATATTTTTATTGATTTAAAAACATGCTTATATACTGTTGTGTGAAAATACTAAATCAAGATTTCTTTGAAAATAATTTGAAGTGCACTTGTGGGTGATATGGAGGATTTTGTTATTTTGTACATTCACATTGCTATAGTGCTTTAAATATAGGAGCTATTTTATAAAACACTGAAAACAAATGAGTATTAGCTTATTAGTAATATGATGTTGATATATTAATTCAGAAAAATGTTTGCACTATACAGTTTTTAAAGTAGAAGAAACAAATAAAAACAGTTTATCTGCCATTACTTCTGTATATGAGTGTTTCTATGTCTTAAATTCAAGTCACTTACTCATACAGTGTGGGGAGACCCTGTACAAAGGACTGTTTGATGTGAATGTGAAAAAAGAAGGGACTTTCTGGACAAGAGTTTAGGACTTTTGGAATGTGTGGTTAGAGTTCAGAGCAGAATCTGCAAGACAACAGTCAGCAGAATTAAAAGCAGTTTTTCTCAGAGATGTTTGCTGTGGCCACTGTGTCCTGTCTGCTCCAATAAGATTGCTTGAACACGGTTAACATGTATCACATAACAAGCCATCCTTTTCCAGCCCTGTTCCCTGACCAAAAGTACTATACAATATGTTGTAAATGCTTTTCTTTATATCTTTGTTCTCATGTCTTTGAGCTACAAATAAATAACTGCAGAAGTCTTGGCTTGCATATGTTTCCCTGAAGCTCTATTATGCTGAGGTAGCAGCCCCTCTGGGTACTCTCAGTGACTGAATAAAGTCATCTTTTAATAATCTTTGAAGCATCTTTGAATAATCTTTCTCATCCTCTCTGTAGCCAGGATCACACACTGTGATGAGTGGTGCTGAACTTACAAACTCACACATGAGCCAAAGAAACAGTGAGGCAGCGGTGTGAGGTATGAAACTGCAAGGCAAACCTGCCGCTACAAACTGGCATAAAGGAACAGCTTCCCCAAACCTGAAAAGGAACCAAGATGTCCAACTGTTCATTTTAGCCTCAGTGAGAGAGACAAAACTGGCCACAAAATAGCCCAAAACATCATGGTGATGTTGCAGACTAGGTCTTTTCAACCCAGAGGTTATCATTGTCCAATTGTTTACTGAGTGGGGACAGTGTTTCTTTGTGTACTCTTTCTTTTATCTCTTACTTTCATCCTCTCACTTGTGTTACTATCATGGGATCATCTAGAGATCTTTTGAATGTCCAATTACTAGGTGTGTGGGGACAATATATTTGTTTCTCATTTTGCTCTTTTACTTTCATTTCTACTGCTTTGCCTATGATATGAGTCAAACTTAATCTATGTTTGTTACAATACAAAGAACATTTACAATATCTCTTAAAAACATCTGATGGCGGGCCGGTGAGATGGCTCAGCGGCATATGCGCCTGCCTGGCAAGCGAGAGGGCCCGAGTTCGACTCCTGGAACCCACATACGAAAAAAGGGCCAGTGATATCGCTCAGCGGCACGGGCACCTGCTGGTGTGCGAGGTCCTGAGGTTGACCCCCGGTACCCACAAAAAAAAAAAATCTGATGACAAAACAAAATAAAAAAAATAGAGTAAAATAAAATAAAAAATAAAAGGAAAAATGAAAAAAGAAAAAAATAGAAAACCGAGAGAGAGAGAGAAAACAAAAGAGGGAAAAAAGAGCCAAAGGCAACAAAATTCAAGCCAGTAAAATATGCTAAACTGGGACAGATCTATCAGGAAAATAGAAATGCCTATCAGTATTTTTACAGGGGTTCAAGGATGTCATGGTCATCTGAGAGTGCACTGTGATTACAAAACCTGCAGCTGCTTGGTGTGAACTCAACATTTTTTTTTTACTCTCTCAAAATTTCCATTAAAAACCTATTTATATGTTTTCAGACAAAATCTTATATAAAATGCTTGATATCAAGAAAATTGGTTTTATAAATGCACTACCTATTGTTGCTTTGTGCAATAATTTAAAAGTTTTTTCACTGGTATTCAAGAGATAAACATAAAAATGGGACCAAAATCCTATAATGGGAGAAAAATCTTATGAGTTTAAAAAAACACACAGCTTCTCAACAGCAGTGTTCCTATCTGTACATACTGACACCACTCTTACAAGAGTGTAAATTACAGCTTTGCTTTCACTGCCTCTGAAGTCCAATTTGGATCTAAACAAGTAAATTCATTTCTTTTACAATTGGGGGATCACCCAGGAAATTCTGTGCATGTGTGTAACAGGTCCTGGGAGAGACAGAGACACATCCCATCCCATTTTCAGGTGGCCACCTCTACCTAGGATTTTCTGTCTCTGTGCAGAAGCCATAGCACACCTGTGACTGTTGTTCTGACAGCAAAACCAATGTAGCAGGAGATAAAATAGACACTTGCAGAGACCAAATAACCTTGTACACGAGCTAAAAAAAATAGACTGTAAATACTGCTTCTTAAATGTGTAGGAGACATGTTTTCAGAGTATACATAAAACATTTATTGGAAGAGATTACAGAAAAACTCAGTCACATGGACCAACTGAATATAACAAACAAACATTCTAAGCCTAGGGAAACAAAGATAGGAAAAAGAAGTTCTTCCTGGAACTTTGCCCAGATGATCTGCTGGACATAAATGTCATTTCCTAAATTGACAAGAGCCCACTATTACAAGTTTGGCTGATTGATAAATTTACTTCCAATTTGATTTGGTATTTTTGTTTAATTGATATGCTTACAACATTTCTTGTACTATGTAACTTTTTAGACTACAATTACAGGTTTATCTGTTCTGCTTTTTTGTTAGGGATAAAAATTATTTTCAAAGCCAGTGAAGATTTATTGGTAGCAGGTCAAGTTTAAAATGTAACAACTTGAGAACAGAAAAAAAGAAAGACAGAGACACTTTAAAATCAAAGTGGATACTAGATTTGTTATATAAAGGTTATAATATGTAAAGTAAAGCAGAGCTTATAGAGAAAGTTATAAGTCTAAAGCTACATTTTGATATGAAAAAATTTTGTATGATATGTTTTTATCCTACCAGAATAGGAAAAAGAGATAAGAGGCAAAACCCCGAAGGTTCAAGTACGTTGAGAAGATGTTTGAGGAGGATGCCGTTTACAGAAACAAAGATGTGTGTTTAATTATTTTAAACTGCTCTTGCTGGTTTGATGAAGCCCACACTACCCCTTTTAAAAGCTCTAAGGGGCTATGGCCCTGACACTCATCAGTCACTCCTCCCCAGGTCCCAACTCTCCCATTTAATTGATGCTTTCAGACAAAGCCATAACTCTCATTTCTGAGATTAATAATATTAAACATGAGATTTTCTGCATGACTAGTAGACACCTATATTGGTCAATAACAAAACACAAGACAAAGCTGTCTCCTTGGGGAGTTCCAACATAGTTTGTAACATTCACTATTGCTGGCTTCATGGTGTATTACACATATTTATATTTCCCAAATCTACAGGTCTTCAAAAATAGAAAACTATACAACATCTCATCATATTACTGACTTCCAGGCTAAAATTATTTATTTGATAAACTTTTAAATTCAAATATCTGAGTTTCCCTTACTTGTGTTCTAGCTATTAGTGATAAACTATACATGCCAGTCCAACATAGAACAGCCAACCAAAGTATATAAATACTTTTTCAAGGCTTAAGCTTATATAATTTTTATGTGTATGTTATATATACAGTGGTACCTTGGTTCATGAACTTAATTCTTTCCACAGTTCTGGTCACAAACTGAATTAGATGAGAACCAAATCAAATTCAATGGGTAGATTCAATATTGACCTTATGGAGAAATTTGATTCAGTTCTCATTCAATTCGGTTTGTGACCAGAATCATGGAAAGAATTAAGTTCATGAACAAAGGTACCACTGTAGAGTAATACCTTGGTTCATGAACACTTCTGTTCACAAGCAATTCAGTTCTCAAACAAAAGCCTTTGAGAAAATTTTGCTTCCATTCACAAAATCCACATCAGGAGACAAACACAACTGCAGCCATCTTCCCCACACAAACACAAATGCAGCCATCTTCCCCTAAATTGTGAAACAAATTAAGTTCATGAACTGAGGTACCATTGTATATGTAACAATACTCAAGAATGCTCTCACCCTGTGCAGTCAAAATAATGCGTGTTACATAAAATACATCTATAGACAAATAAAATCTTAGGTGACACTCTATTAAAAAATAAATTTAGATGAAATTTTCTTCATGTAATTTAATATAATTATGTCATCATAACTATTATGCTAATGTGTTATATTTCCCTTGATCTCAAGTTTTCTCTATAAAGTTTTATAATTGTTATATGATAATGTTCTAAAGAGATTCAACTTCTGACACAACCATGATTGATAACAAATAACAGTTCCCTGAGCAACCACTCAATATTTTCACTGATTCCACTTATGTTGTGGGGAACCTGTAGGTCATTGTAACTGCCCTGATTCTTAATGATAATGATGAAATTCTCCTCCGCATATTTAGAGACTTGTAAGAATTGATTAGACACTGCACTGCCCTTTTTATGTTACTCACATATGCTCTCACTTTTATCTTCTTGGCCCCCTAGTGGAAAGCAACACTTGTGCTGACCCTCTGGTCATGTTGTCCACCTCTTTAGAGGAGGATTTTGCTTCATATCATTTTTTTAAAAAAGGTACTAAAGCACTCACTTGTTCTCTTAATCTTACACAAAGACAGCCCCAAGAAATCATTTACATCTGCCCTGACTGCCGAAAACAGGTATCTGATACTTATTATATAGGTGTCAATCCCTGTGGTTTAAAAAGTAACAAAATTTGACAAATGGACTAACTCACAACCCCTTTTAGTAAACTGAAATCTATCTGTCATCTATCTATCTATCATCTATCTATCTATCTATCTATCTATCTATCATCTATCTATCTATATTTACAATCAAATAAAACTGTAAAACATGTTACATGTCATTACTCTTATATTTTTCTATAATGGGATTGCCCTCACAAACTAAGACTTATAGTAGTCCTGCTTATATTTCTGATTCTTTTCAGGCTTTCTTTCAATTCTGACATATTAATAATGTCACAACTATACCTCATAACCTTTCAGGTCAAACAATAATAGAATGAGCTAATGGGCTCATTAAGACCCAATTATTAAAACAAAAAGAGGGGAGTAGGATGGGGGAGCTCCTTCCACAAGAACAAGTGTCTAAGGCATTATTTATTGTAAATTTTTAAAATTGTGATTCAAAAGGTTTCACCACAGTAGAGAAGCACTTTATTTCCATAATAGACAGGCCAAAACCTTTTTTTTTTTTAATTATCATCACCCATTGTTGTGCCCTCAATGGCTGGGTCCAACAGAATTGCTCACTTGGGGGAGGGGATATGCATCTGTTTTGTCACTCACAGGCCCTATTTTGGTTCCCATGAAAGCTATTTGTTCATATCATGTGGTGCCAGGGGAAAATAAATCTACTACCTTCTACAGCATACTCATCAGGACCCACCCAGAGAGATATTAAACAACTCATTGATCACGCTGAACAAACACTGCAAAGCACTGCATTCCTTTCACTTCAGAAAACATCTTCCTGGCAATAGTAGCACAAGTCACTTATAATTCTAAGATGGCAATAGTGAAAGTGTTTTTTATTCTGCTTCTATTTAGCTGTACACCAAAAGTAAGTGGAATGGTATATTGGGCACATATACTTACACCTCCTGTGTTTGATATAATCACCTGGGGAGACCTTGAGCCTTCCCTCTCTTTCAATACCTCTTTTACTGGTGGACCCTAGGTACCCCCTTCTGGCTCTTTAAGTGATTGTGGTAGAGAATCATATTTTCATTGGGTCCAACTCTACTGAGGGAGCCTACCATCATGTCTTTATTAATACTGCCAGAGTACTAGGTTCCTCCGTGTCTGGCAAACACCTTACAAAACTCAACATTCCAGTAGGTTTTCACCTTCGGATACCTATAGAAGATGGCCTAGATTGGGGGTAGAATTCATGTCAGTCCACCAATCTCTGTTATTCATCTTGCTTTTAACCTAACCCTAGAAAATTGTGGACCACATAATTTGATGGAATTAAAGTTTAATTCTACCTGGAATTATGTTTTGCCTTTTAATTACTAAGGTAGCCCACCTTCTTGGAATCCTGTGCTTTCTGGATCTGTGTTATGCCTCTCCTGAGGCACTTACTTTTCCCCTATCAAGAAACATTTCTGGTGCCTAGTTATTCCCTTCCTCCATCATATTATTTGAATTGGTAATTATCAACATATAGATAAGCTCAGATGGATTGCTCACGATACTTCTGGCCATGTTGTGATCTGTACTACCTGTCCATGTATTCTAGTTTTCATTAATCAGGAACCTAAGTTAACCAAATATAATCCCCTAATCATCATTACAGACCCTTTAAAGCATTTAATATTTTTTGCTCACTATGCCACCTGGTTAACTCCTTTTGTTATAAGTAATGATATTTCTCAACTGAATGTTACACACATTATGGTATTCAAACAGCAAGCCAAAGCAGGGCTCCCCATCAATCTCACTTAATAGTGGATGGACAATTCTGCTCTTGAACAAATCATCTCAGCACTTGAACATATCAGACAAAAGCACTTTCTAGGCATTTTGATTGCAACTATTATCACAGCTACTGGATTAGCCATTACTGCGGTGACTGCTGCAGTTGCCCTAACTCACTCAGTCCAAACTGCTCATATTCTGAATGGCTATTTCCAAAATGTTACTTCAGAATTGTTGACTCAAATTAATATTGATAAAGAAATTATACAAAAACTTGATGCCGGGCCGGTGAGATGGCTCAGCGGCATAAGCGCCTGCCTTGCAAGCGCGAGGGCCCGAGTTCGACTCCCGGATCCCACATACGAAAAAGGGGCCGGTGATATCGCTCAGCGGCACGGGTGCCTGTTGGCGCGCGAGGTCCTGAGGTCGACCCCCCGGTACCCACAAAAAAAAAAAAAAAAAAAAAACTTGATGCCTTTGAGACCTCTGGCAATTGACTCAGTGAACACCAACAAGTGCTATGAACACCTATTCATCTTAGTTGTGATGCTCCATGTGTGTTACTCCTATTGTTTTTTAATCTTGTGGGGAGGTCCAACTCCTTCTCCACAGTGCCTTCCATACACATCCGGGCAGAGATATTACTAATTTCCAAGAATGGCTTCAGGCCCAACTTCATAAACTTCAAATGTGGCTCACAACATTACTTTGGAACATCTCAATGATATTGCCTACCAGCTCAATCTTAAACACTGGTTCTCTGGTCTCAGCATTCACATTTGGATTCTTATAGCTATTGGAATAATCATTTTTCTGCTCTTTCTTGTGATTCTAAGAATACTCTGTATGCTGTCCTAATGGACACTTCATGTAGAAGCCATAATGACTTTCCTGCATCAAACCCAATACCCCTGTAACCTGTACTCTCTCCATTTTGCTGAATCTAGATTATAAAAAAGGGGGAAATTGTGGGGAGACCCTGGCCAAAGGAGTGTTTGAAGTGAATGAAAAAAAGGAAGGGGCTTTCTAGACAAGAAGATTCCTGGAATGTGTGGTTGGAGTTTAAAGCAGAATCTGCAGGATAACAGCAGAATTAAAAGCAGTTTGTTCACAGAAATGTTTGCTTTAGCTATTGTGTTCTCTCTGCCCTAATAAGATTGCCTAAACTAGGTCAACATGTGTCACATAACAAACCATCCCATGCCAGCCCTGTCCTCTGACAAAACTCCTATACAATGTGTTACAAATATTTTCTCCAATGTCTTTGCTCTCATGTCCTCAAGTTATAAATAAATAACTGCAGAAGTCTCAGCTTGGAGATGCTTCCCTGAAGCTCTCTTATGCTGAGGTAGCAGCCCCTCTGGGTACTCTCTGTGACTGAACTAATGTCTCGTCTCCAAGTAATCTTTCTCATCCTCTCCGCAGCCACAATTGCACACTGTGATAATACACTGACTTGTGCAAGTTACTTTTTGGCTCATATGGGGCCAGACTCCCAAATTAACAACTGAAGATGCCCAGGTTAGCATGAATATAGAAGGAGCATTACCAGTATGTGGAAATTTTTGGAAAGCTGTGGCCTGAGCAATGAAATTCCTTCTCTTTCACTCCCCCGGTTACCTCATTCTCCCAAACTCCCTAATTGGGATTTTCAGATCTGCAATTCTGGCTCTGGTCACCAGGTGGCAATATTTTCCATTTTGTACCGGTTATTTTTCCCCAGGTGAAGAAACATAATTTTTACAAACTGAAACAAAATTTCCTCAATGCAAATGATGACACAATAAGGATCATGTGATTCTAACTCTCTGAAAAATTTATGTTTATAAAAATATTGAAAGAAAATACACATAATTTCATTTCCTGCACGTTCCTACATCTGCAGCTAATTAATTAAATATAGAGTGTCTATTGTATGTCAGGCACTGTCAATACAATCCTACATGTGTATCTTATACCTCTCTCTGTCTCCAAACCCGCATAACTGGAAATGTCCACACAGAGCAACACTGATGTTAGAGCCATAGTGTATATCTTTGAATGAACTACTTTTCAGGCAAGTTTAGTCCAACTTTCACCTTGAGACTCATAAACTCCCCATATTAACAGAAAAGTATGTGTTTTTTTAATTTTATGAAAAATAAAACAAAATTTCATAATAAAACATGAGAAGAGCAATAGTTAATACAATGCATATCATTATCTTCAAAATAGTTACTCAGAGACAAAAAGTTCTCACAAAGAAGAAGCAAACATAACAGGACAAAACTTTCTTTTCAATGAAATAATGGAAACTAATAGTATAAATGAAATGAGTTAGCATGTACATTAAATTTTTTGATACAGCAGAATAAGTAATTTATGGAATTACCTAATCCCTACTGAATTTCTGCCTGTATCCTATTAATCTATATTCTATTCACCCCTTCTCTCTACATACATTCATTTTCTCATATAAGAGGAATCATATGATATTTAAGCCTGTATGTCTGACTTACTTCACTTAACATTATATTCTCAAGTTGCATTAATTTACCTACAAATACCTCAAGTTTATCTTTCTTTATGGCAGAGTGCTACTTCATTATGTATAAATACCACATTTTCCTTATTCATACATCTACTGATGGACATATATACTGCTTCCAAAATTTAGCTATTATAAATCGTGCTGCTATAAACATGGCTATCGATATATCCTTAAAATATGATAATTTAAACTGTTTTTGGAAGATACCTAGAAAGGGGATAGCTGGGTCAAATTGCATTTTTAGTTTTAGCTTTTTTAGGATTCTCCACATTGATTTCCATAGTAGTTGTACTAGTTTACATTCCCACTTTCAATGTAGAAGAGTTCTTTTTTCCCCACATCCTTGCCAACATTTGTTATTATTAGATTTTTTTAGTATATGTGCTGCCGAAGTGAGCACATATTATTAGATTTTTTTGAGGATAGCTATTCTTTCTGGGGTAAGATGGCATCATCAATGTAGTTTTAATTTGCATTTTTCTAATGGCCAGAAAATTTGAACATTTTTTCATGTATTTATGGGCCATTTGTTCTTCTTCTGAGAAGTGTCTATTCATTTCAGTTGCCCATTTTTTGGTTAGGCCTTTTATTTTGGGTGTCTAATTGTTTTGAGTTCTTTATATATTCTAGATGTTAGTCCTTTGTCCAAGGAATAGTTGGCAAAACTTTTTCCCATTCTTTTTTTTTTTTTTTTTTTTTTTGTGGGTACCGGGGGGACGACCTCAGGACCTCACGCGCCAACAGGCACCTG
The DNA here is from genome assembly GCA_028451465.1 of Erethizon dorsatum. Taxonomy (NCBI): domain Eukaryota; kingdom Metazoa; phylum Chordata; class Mammalia; order Rodentia; family Erethizontidae; genus Erethizon; species Erethizon dorsatum. The sequence continues at coordinate 88,967,329 of CM051842.1, read as the reverse complement.
TGCCGCTGAGCGATATCACCGGCCCCTTTTTCGTATGTGGGTTCCGGGAGTCGAACTCGGGCCTTCGCGCTTGCAAGGCAGGCGCTTAAGCCGCTGAGCCGTCTCACCGGCCCCCTTTTTCCCATTCTGTAGGTTGTCATTTCACTCTGTTGGTTGTTTTCTTTGCTTAGCAGAAGCTTCTCAATTTGATGTGATGCCATTTGATGATTCTTGGTATTATTTCTTGTGCCATTAGGTTCTGTTCTGCCTGCAATTGTTTCTGCTTTTTCTGTTATGATCCATTGACCTGCATGTCTGCTTTGTGCCAGTACCATGCTATTTTAATCTCCATAGCTTTATAGTATAGCTTTAAATTGAGGATTGTGATGCCACCTGCTTTGTTTTTGTTACCCAGGATCTCTTTTCCTATTCTGAGTCTCTTCTGATTCCATAAACTTTAGGATTTTTTTCTTTAGATCTGTGAAAAGTGTCACTGAATAAGACTCCACACACACACACACACACACACACACACACACACACACACACACACACACAATTATATGCTCTCTCCTTTTCTCTATCATCCAATAACCTGTCTTATGCCCCTGTTCCCTTGCCTTTAGTCAGAAACTAACTCCAGTGTAGCCTTATAGTAAGACAGCACACTCACCCAGAATGTTGAGGATATGACTACACAGCATGTGCTCCTAACTATTAAGCTGGATGCCAAAAATGTTGCTCACCAGGCCTCCTGCCAGAGCCAGGAAGAAGATGTGCCAGCCTGGGTACTTTGAGTGGCTACTATCAGAGCTGTAGTTAGTGTGTCAGGACACATACTGTTGCACTCATTAATTTCTGTTCTCTCTGTGCTTACTCATCTCAGTAAGAAGCTAGGCCTGGTGCCCCTTCTCCTTGCCTCAGGGGAGTTAGTAGGGCTGGAGACAGAAGCTGTTTGAAGCCAGTGTTTCTTCCATCCTTTATGAAAACTTAAGCTTATAAAAATGATTGAGTTGCTTGGACTGGGAAGGTAGAGCCTTTAAGCACGCAAAGATTGGAAAGGAAAAGAAATTTATTCTCAGACAGAGATGGAATTGGAGGTCTATAGTTCACTCTGCAATTAATGACCTTGATATGAGCATTGCTTTGTATCAAAGCCTGGAGTTTCTTGAGAGTTCATAAAGGCTACGCATCCAGCCGTAAGACAGATTTTCCTTTTGGGATGGAAAGATTGATAGAGTAGGGTCTGGGGTTCCAAAGGCAATGACTCAGCTAGGGAAACGGGTGTCTCAAGCCTTATGAGTGCAGATACATGAGTGATGGCAGAGGACTCACTAGCCTGCATCTGGTGGACATATTCTCACAGTAGGACTATCAAAGAATGTGAATATTACAACTCATCTAATTGAATTTTAAAATCTTTTTATTCATGTGTTTCAATGACATACATGACAAGATTACCAATTGTGTTAGATTGGTGAGAGTAATGGGTTTTACAATGTTTTTAATATTCGCCAATGAGAAATAGTCTTTTTGGAATTTTTGGGTCATTTTTTTGTATCAATGCCATATGTCTTATCCTCTTTGTGCTGCTATAGTAAAATACCTGAGACTGCGTATCTTAGTCACTTTCCCGTCATTGGACACAATACTCAACATTCACAATTTAAAGGAGGATTGCAATGCAGTAAAAGGATAGCAAAGGGGATGGTGGAGAAATGATGCTCAACCAATGGCAACAAGGAAGCAGAGAGAGAAGTGAGGAGCCATGGATAAGGATATACTTTCTAGGTCATGCCCCTAATGACCTGCCTCCATCCAGGCCCTACCTCCTAATAGCACATTCAATTACTGAACTCATCAACGGATAAATCCATTTTAGAGTGTAGTACCTCATGATGCAGCCATCTTCCATTTTTGGAAATTTTTGAGGTAAATTATAGCCCTGGGTAATTTTTAAATCACAGAAAATTATTTCCTCACAGTTCTGGAGGCAGAGAAGTTTAAGATCAAGGTGGCAATATCTTCCTGCTACATCATCACACAGCAGAAGGTGAGATGGTGAGAGAGAGAGAGAGAGAGAGAGAGAGAGAGAGAGAGAGAGAGCAAAAGGGAGCCAAATCAATCCTCTTATAATAAACCCACTCTGATGATAACAAACCCAGTATCAAAAAAAAAAAACCACAAAAATAAAACAAAACAAAACAAAAAAAAAACCCAGCATTAACCTATCCATGAAGGCAGGGCTTCTACAATCCAGTCATCTATCAGGGTCCCACTTCCTAATACCATCACAGTGGCAATCAATTTTTTTTTTTTTTTTTTTTTTTTTTGGTACTGGGAATCAAACTCCGGAGCTTGCACTTGCCAAGCAGGCACTGTGCAGCTGAGCTATTTCCCCAGCCCACCAATCAAATTTCTACATGAATTTTGGAGGGAACAAATGTTCAAAGCATAGTAGTATATTTTATATGTAGTTTCTAAATGCAAAGAAATGGTTCCACTTTATGCTTTATAATGATCTGAAATAACTTTAGTGTTTAAAAATAAAATCCAGTAAAAGATATTGTGTTTAGGTTGTACCTTCTTTAAATTGAAAATGTGGGGCCATGAGAACTCCATACACTTCTGTGAAGGAAAAAGTTGGAACAATTTCTTTTTGTTGACTCTTATTAACATCTAAGGGAGAAACAAGGGAGGCCAGGCCCATGTCAACTGCAGTACACTTAGATTTTGTTTGCAGAGAGTATCAGGCACATGTGCAAGCATCATCACATAGAGTGCCTAAAAATATAAAAATATACCCAAAATTATCACATTAGTAAAATATTAGAAAATCGATTTTAGGAGAAAAAAGTGCAAAAGTGAACCTGCTCTATGATTTCATACATTTAAAGCTAAATGCATGTAAACAATAAACAATTATACTTTTGCAGAATTTCCTCATAGTGGCTCTACAAGGAAGACACCATTATTCCCAATTTACAGATGACAAATATCGAACTCACTGACAAAAAATATTAATTCTCCATAATCATCTAGTAAGGCACAGGAATGGGGTTCTAACACTTACCTTCCTGTAAGGACACCCAAAAATCTCCTTTATAAATAAAAACCATCTAATAATTAAACATTTGTAATTTAAAAGTTTTTTAATATTACACCCTTGAAGGTATTCACTCAAAAACACCCGTTTCTTTGAAGCTGCTGATGGTACAGATGAAATCTCAGTGCAGGTTCATATAGGAGGTATTGGGTCTGGAATAAGAATCAAGGGCTTGTGATGTCTGCACTGTCTCCTCATTTGGGGCATAGTGGAAAGGATTTTTCAGTACCAACCTAGAAGATCATATAAGAAGATAGAAAATGATGAGGAATTAAATGAAGGGTTTGATGAGTTTCTCTCTCTTGACGTCCTTTAACAAAATCATTCTGCAACACAAAAAACAGCTCAAAAGCTTCATTCTTTATTTGAAGGTGAGTCCATCCTATTTCTCTCTGCTACATTTCTTGGTGGTCTCTATGTCCGAAATAGCCTTTGGTTTAGATAACTGCTATCATTTTTGTGCCTGGAAGGAAGGAGATAGCTAAGCCAGGATGGATATTTGTTGGAGTCCTACTGCATGCCATCTACCCTGTACAGGATTTTTTATTTACCTTTTGCTACAGTTCCATTAGAAAGGCATTTTGAGAGACATTTTAGAGATTACTAAAGGCAATAATAAAACCTGAAATTTCATTAAAGTTTTTCCTCTTGTTTCCTGATGCCACCAGTAATCTGAGTGTTCTGTTTTCCCTGAGTATTCGTGTGCAATGCTACCTCTGGTGTTGCTTAATTTATTTATATAATGAATTACTACTTTTAAATTATAATATTGAAAAAGTTTAAATTCTGCATGGCCAAATAAATCATTAAATCTTGCCAGAGAATGCTAAATACTTACAGATTATAAGAAGCTATTTCTCATGATATATGAAGAATTTTTAGTAACTGGTGTGACAGAGGGTCCAATGTGGTAGATAGTCTCTAACATCATCCCCAATGATCCTTGATTTCAGTGTGCATTCATCCCCTTGTGGAATTTCTCCCATTGTGTGGGATGGGGTTAGTTACTTACTATTAACAAAATGTGTAGAAAAAGTGGAGATGTCATTTTTGACATTAGATGACAGAGGCTGTATATTCCTCATTGGACACATTCTTCTTGCTCTGAAAAGAGAGAGCTGCAATGTTGTAAGGTATCCACAAGGCAAGTAATGAGGGTCTCTGAAGTACGTGTTTTATTAATTTATGTGAAAATGTAGCTTGCTCTAACTCTTCAATGCCACTTAACTGGTGTTTGTAACTGAGTCTTCAAAAGGCAATTAAAAATATATATTATATTTTTATTAGTACATGTTTGCAGTATATAATAATTACATTCATCATGGGGGATATGTACATGTACATAACAGATCTTAATTCTTTTTTCGTTCCCTTCCCCTCCCCTCCCTCCATCCTTTTCACCTTCCCATTTACAAAGGTTCCATTTCCATTTTTTCCTACAAATCTTTTTTTTGTTTATTTGTTTAAATCTCTTAACCCTTCCTTCCCTCCTTCCTCCCCCATCTCTTGTTCCCCTTCACAGTTGAAAAACTTCTTCCTAATATCTATTCCCAACTTTGCTCCTTATTCATACTTTGGGTTTCTCACACAAGTGAAGAAATGCTGTATTTAAACTTGTTTGTCTGATTTATTTCACTTAAGATTATGGTCTTGAGGTATGTCCATTTACCTAAAAATGCCTAAACTTTATTCTTCTTTATGACAGAGCAATATTCCATTATATGTGAATACCACATTTTCTTTATCCATTCATCTGTTGTTGGTCATTTGGGCTGTTTCCAAGATTTAGCTATTACAAATAATGCTGCTGTAAAGAAGGTTATGCCTGTATCAATGTGATATGTTTATAATGTTTTTGGGAAGGTAGCCAGGAGGAAAATAGCTAGGTCAAATATAACCTCTAGTTTTGATTTTTGAGGAATTTCCACACTGATTCCCATAGTGGTTGTACCAATTTACACACTCACCAACAATGCAGAAAGATTCCTTTTTCCCTACACCCTTGCCAGCATTTGTTATTGGTTGATTTCTTGATGATAGCCACTCTTTCTGGAGTGACATAAAATCTCAATGTTGTTTTAATTTGCATTTCTTGAAGAGGCAGCAATATTGAGCACTTTTTCATATATGTATTGGCTGTTTGTATTTCTTCATCTGAGAAGTGACTATTCATTTTAGATTCCCATTTTTTGAGTTCTTTATATATTCTAGATATTAGTCCTTTCTCTGAGAAGTAGCTGACAAAAATTTTTTCTGTAGGTTGTCTCTTCATGCTGTTGGTGGTTTCTTTTGCTATGCAGAAGCTTTTCAATATGATGTGATACTATTTGTTGATTCTTTGTGTTGTTTCCTTTGCAATTGGGATTTTGATCATAAAGTCTTTACCTACAACTATGTCTTTAAAAGTTTTACCTATTCTGTCTTCCAGAAGATCATGCATTTCTGTTTTAATATTTAGATTTTTGATCCATTTTGATTTTAGTTTAGTGCATGGTGAGCGATATGGGTCCATGTTCAATCTTAGGCATGTGGAAAGCCAGTTTTACCAGCTTCCCATTTGTTAAAGAGGCTATCTTTCCTCCAGCCCAAGTGCTAGCATCTTTTCCAAAGATAAGGTGGCTGAGTGTGCCAGGAATTCCTTCTGCACCCTCTATTCTGTTCCACTGATCCACAAGTTTGTTTGTTTGTTTTTCTGCCAATACCATGCTATTTTTATCACTGTAGCTTAGTAGTATTACTTGAAGTCTGGGATTGGGATGCCCTCCTGCTTGCCCTTGTTGCCCAAAATTGCTTTTGCTATTCTAGGTCTCTTCTGGTTCTGTGAGGCATACTGTTGGTATTTTGATTGGGATTCTGTTAAATCTGTGTAACCATTTTGGAAGTATAGCCATTTTCACTATGTTGGTTCTGCCTATACAGGAACAAGGGATATCTTTCCATTTTCTAATATCCCCTTTGATCACCTTTTTCAGGGTACTATAATTTTCATTGTAGAGGTCTTTCACTTCTCTGGTTTGGTTAATTACTAAGTATTTCATTTTTCTTGATGCTATTGTTAAATATGTTGTTTCCCTAATTTCTCTCCTGGTAAGTTAGTTATCAGTGTACAGGAATGCTATTGTTTTTTGAATGTTGACTTTGTATCCTGCTATGCTACTGAATTTATTCATTAATTCTAGGAGTCTTTTGGTGGCATTTTTGGAGTCTTCTATGTAGAAAATTATGTCATCAGCAAATAATGATATATTAACTTCTTTTCCTACTTATATGCCTTTGGTTTATTTCTCTTGTCTGATTGCTCTGGCTATTGTTTCAAGAACTGTATTGAACAGAAGTGGTGAAAGTGGGCATCCTTGTCTTGTTCCTAATTTTAGAGTGAAATCTTTCAGGTTTTCTCCTTTTAGTATGATCTTGGCTATTGGTTTTTCATAAGATGGCTTTTTATCAGATTGAGACAAAGACCTTCTATCCTTATTTCTTTAGGTATTTTTTATGAATGAATTTTGGATTTTGTCACATGCTTTTTTGTGTCTATTGAGAAGATCATGTGGTTTTTGTTCTTGCTTCTGTTAATGTAGTGTATCGCATTTATTGATTTATGTATGTTGAACCCTCACTGTGTCCACTGGAATGGTCATGGTGTATGATCTTTTTGATGATTTGCTTCATTCTGTTTGCCAGTATCTTACTGATGATTTTTGCATCTATGTTTAGTACAGAGATTGGCCTGTAGTTCTCTTTTCTCATTGAGTCTTTTTCTGGTTTTGGTATCAGGGTATTGCTTACTTCAGGAATGACTTTGATAGTACTGCTTTCCTTTCCATTTCATTAAAGAGTTTGAGGAGTACTGATATTAGATCTCTAAACTTCTTGTAGAATTAAGCAGTGTATTTGGTAGGATCTGGGCTTTTCTTAGTTGTTATTTTTTTGTTGTCATTGTTAATTCTTGAATTTCATTGACTGATTTTGGATTATCCGAATTTTTATATCTTCTTTGTTCAGCTTTGGAAGTTCATATATATCCAGGAATCTAACCATTTCTTCTGAATTTTCCATTTTATTGGAGTACAGGTTCTCAATGTAGTTACCAATAATTCTTGATTTCTGCGGAATCTGTTGTGATTTCACTCTTTTCATTTCTAATTTCATGAATTTGGTTCTTTCCTTATTTTGATAAGGCTGGCTAAGGGTTTGTCTATTTTGTTTAATCTTTCAAAGAACCAACTGTTTAATTCATTTATTCTTTGTATTTTTTTTTTCCTTTATGTGGGTACCGGGAACTGAACTCAGGACCTTGCGCTTGCCAGGTAAGTGCTTATGCCGCTGAGCTACATCACCGGCCCTATTCTTTGTATTTTGTTTTTAAGTCTTAATTGAAGTAATTTCTCCTCTGATCTTTATAATTTCTTTCTTCATACTAGCTTTGGGTTTGTATTGTTCTTCTTTTTCTAGAACCTTGAGGTGCACTATTATTTATTTGTGCTTGTTCTCTTTTTCTGAAATGGGAATTCAGTGCTATATATGTCCCTCTTAGAACTGCTTTTATTGTGTCCCTTAGCTTCCGGTATGTCATACTGACATAATCATTTGATTATAGGACCTCTCTGATTTCTTCTTTGATTTTCTCTGTGATCCATTGATTATTCAAGAGGGTATTATTTAATTTCCATGTGTTTGCATAGTTTCTGTAGTGTCTTTTGCTATTGATTTGTAGTTTCATCGTACTATGATCTGATAATATCCATAGGATAATTTCAATTTCTTTGCATTTATTTATCCATGTTCTATGAGAGTGGTGATAACTCTATGGCTTGCATGCTGCAGAGGACTGTTCGTATCATTGAAAGCTCTGAAAGGTTCACTATCACAGCTCTATGGGCTAGTATGTGGTCTCTTTTGGAGAAAGTCCTATGTGCTGCTCAGAATAATGTGTATTTTGTTGTCAGGTGGAACATCCTATAGATAAGTATATTTGTTCAAAGGTTTGATTCAACTCTGATATCTTTATTCATTTTTTGGGTAGTTAATCTGTCTACTTGTGACAGTTGGACATTTAGGTCCCACATTACAATTTTATTTGTGCTTATCTGATTTTTCATGTCCATTAGTATTTGTTTTATGAAGTTGGGTGTGTCAGTATTAGGTGAGTATATATTTATGGTTGGTATCTCTTCCTGTTGAATTGTTCCCTTAACCAGCATGTAATGACCTTATTTGTCTCTTCTGATCAGTCTTGGGTTGAAATCCACTTTGTCTGAATTAGAATAGCTACTTCTCATTTTTTTTTCTGGGTTCCTGTTCACGAAGTATTGTTTTCAATCATTTGACTTTCAGTCTATGAATTTTTTGAGTTAAATACGTTTCTTGAATGCAGCATATTGCTGGATCTTGTTTCTTGATCCATTCTGCTAATTTGTGTTTTTTGATTGGTGAGTTGAGACCACTTATACTGATGGTTATGAATAATAGGTATTGACTCATCCTTACCATTTTATTTTTCTTGTTGTTTCTCTTTCTTTCCCTTCTATTTAATTGCTCACCTTGTCTGGTGGATTCATTCTATTGGGCTTTTGGGCATTGTTATCTTCATTGTCTCTTTCTAGGATATCTTTGAGAATTTTTTGGAGTGTTGGTTTGGTGGTCATGGATTTCTTTAAGTGCTCTTTATCATGAAAGTATGTTATTTCTCCATAAATTTTGAAAGATAATTTTGCAGGATGCAACAAAGTGCTTTGGAAGTTGTTTTCTTTTGTGCTTCAAACACTTTACTCTAAGCTCTCTTTGACTTTAGGGTTTGTCTTGAGAAGTCTACTGTAATTCTGATCGCTTTTCCTTTATAGGTTATTTGTTTTATTTTCTCTAACAGTTTTTAAAGTTCTATTTTTGTTGTTGTTTTTTTTGAATATCTGGAATCTTGACGTTTATAAGTCTTGGTGTAGTTCTTTTCTGATCATTGCTATTTGGAGTTCTAAATGCCTCAATTATCTCTATAGCAAATTCTTTTTTCATGCTTGGAAAGTTTTCTGCTATTACTTCTGTAAACAGGTTTTTCATGGGTATTTTACAATCTTCTGATTTTTTATTGATTTTGATTAATCTTAGGTTACTTGTATTGATATCGTCTAGAAGTTACTGGATCAATTTTTCATGTTCTCTTGCTATTTTTAAGGTATCTCTCATTAGATGGTCACAAACTACAGCCCTGTCTTCTAGGTATGATGCTCTGTCCTTTCATTGGTAAATTCTGCTGTATATATTTTCAAAAGTTTTTAAATTCCTGGATTTCTGTTTGAAACTGTTTCATGGACTCCAGTTCTTTTCTGTGTTGAGCATTCATGGTTTGCATGTCTTTTCTGAGCTCCTCTATTTTTTTATTAGTATCTTCTCTAGAGTCACTAATCATTGTTTTATTAATGTCACTATATTTTTAATTATCTCTGCCTTGAATTCACCAAGCATCTTTTTGATGTGTTTTATTACTTCCACTGCTACCATTTGAGATATTTCAGCTATGTGGCTTTTGATTTCTTCCCCATCAGTGCCCTCTAGATTTGCTTTGGTGTAGTTGGAAGCTTTAGGGGCATTTTGCTTTTGTGTTTTCTCACTTTCTATATTTTTTACTTTGTTTTCCATGCTAATGCTTGCAAATTGCTTATGATGGGTAGTGTTACTGCTAGTATTGAGACCTGTTTAGGTAATGACTACTTTTCAGAAATGTCCTGTAGGCAAAGCCAACTATTGGCCTTTGGATCTGTCCCAGGATAAAATCTCCTCCATTTCATAGGGCGGGAAGGTTGCACCCCATTTGGTCCAGTAATCAGCTCTTTGGTAATGGGCTGCAGTAATGTTTATGACCCCAGTCGATCTACATATTAACATATAGAGAAAACCAATTGAAAGTTTGTCACCTTGGCTAAAGTAGTAAAATCGGCAACAAAAATAACATCAAAAACAAACTGGATAATGACAAACTATAACTAACACTGTACCATTATAGGAGTAAGATCTATAATTACAATACAAACTCAAAGACAAACCAGATATTTGTATATAGTAAATATCTACTCAATAGAGCAATTTTACCTCCCATCACAACAGAACAGTGTTCAACTGAAGTAAGATATAAATTATAATCCACAGATTCATAAGAGTAAGTGATTATGCTAGTATGGATAAAGTGTGAGCATGGGGGCATGAAGAAAAAATAGATTTTTGAAAATTAAGCAATGGAAGCTAGGAAGAAGGTGGTAAGATTGAAATAGAAGGCCACATTAAGGAATAAAATATTATTAGTATTAGACAACAGTAACAGATTATAAAAAGTTTAAATAATAAGGGATAGAGATTAAGCTAGAGGGAAAATAAGAAAAAAGTATAAGGAAGCAAGTTGAAAGGAAGATAGTGAGAAAAGGGGAGAGAGGGGAGAGAGAGAGAGAGAGAGAGAGAGAGAGAGAGAGAGAGAGAAAGGAGGACCTATTCAAACAAATAAAACAAAGTAATATTTTAAAATGGGAATAAGAAAATGGGTGATAAAACACCGAACTCAAACAAAAGGGAAAAAAGTATGATAATTTTTTTAAATTTAAGTAGAGGAGAAAAAAAAAGGAAGAAAAACATAGGGCCAATAAAAGGGAGGAAATAAAAGGGGAAAAATCCTACATATTTCCAGAAAATTGTTTTTCTTCCACAGCCTGCAGTCTTTAATCCAATAAGTTACATTCTTCTCTGCCCCACCTTATGGCCTGTACAGACTTTTATGTTCAAGAGGTCCCCTGTTTGTAAACTCTTGATTGTGGCAACTGTTCAAGATGGGAGACAGACCCAGGAAATGCATGGAGCATTGGATTCTGAGGTGCCTGGCATGAATTCCTGCTGGTTGGGCACCAACACTGAGTACCTGATATATATTCCAGTGTCCATGGGACTAGCTTACAACACCAGATGGAGGCTCTTGCTGGTCTGGTGTGAAAAGCGTAGACTCAAGTGTGCCCAGGATGGATGTGAGGAGATTCTGGTGGGCCCAGGGAGGGCACAGCATACTGGATGTGGTCTCACAGTGGTCTGGGGCACAAGGCAAATCAGGTGGACCTTAACCCTTGCTACAAACCATGCAGAGGACTGGCATAATGTGCCAGCCTGAAATTCTGCCTGGGACTGTGGTGAGGTGCAAGATGGAAATGGTGATTGCCCAGAATGTGAGTGGGGTATGTGGCATTTAATAGGGGCTACAGGAGGATTGGTGCACTGGTCAGACTTACACAGGACTGGGGCTCCCAGTGGAGACCATGTTACCCAAGGTTGTTATTGGATATCAGACAGAGTCTCTGGTAAGTGTAGGTGTGATGTAGGGCAGTGAGAACTATGTGGGAACTCGAGCAATCTCAAGGTGTCAGGCACAAACTTGAACAACACCAGTGTTAGCTCTGTGTGCCAGATGAAGGCCCTAGTTGGCATGGGACAAACTTGAGGTGTCCAGCAATCACTCAGGCATGCCCAGGGGCCAATATTAATGACTTCAGACATGAGCAATTGGGTGAACTTGGTGGTTATTTTCACTCATTTGTCCCCTCACTTCATGTGGCTGTATGGGTGAGGAATGAGCTGCCATTCCCCCTGGTGTGCGCTAGTGGTGAGGATGCTGCAGGGCTGCAGCATCTTCAGTGTTTAGAGAGGGGACAATGAGACAAAGAGGCCCTTATACCCTAAGTCTATTCTGGGAGGCTATACTCTGCTGTGCTCCTTGGTTCCCTCTGCCTCTTTGGGAATTTCTCAAGATAACTGTTCCTGGGATGTGAGAGGGTAGAGGTCCTAAGGACCAGCCCTGTTAGGCTGCTTCCCCTCTTTTTAACTCATATGTGTATGTTTTGTTCAACCTAGAAATATTTTCTTTCAAATTAATTTTCTGTATCAGGGTATATGTTGCCTGCTTCCAGTTACTTGTGTTTTTATTTAACCTTTTCTGAGTCTCTTTGACATGGCCTTTCCTCTATTCAGGCATGTTGGATCTCCCGAAAGGCAATTCTTTCAAGCCAGCTGCTTTCTGATGGCAAGACATATATTAAAGCCAGGGAATTCCATGAGCAAGGGCCCATTGCTACAAATTATGTGCTGTGAAGTTAGTTCCTTGATCAGAAACAATGTTGTGTGGAATATTACAATGGTGGACAAAGCATTCTATAAATCTACAGATGGTACTTTTGGCAGAAGCATTGTATGGAGGAAAGAAAAAAAACCTACACCCAAAATGATCATCTGTTGCAGTAAGAGTAAAATGCTGTTCCTTCCACAATGGAAACAGTCCAATGTAATAAAACTGTTACCAGGTAGCTGGCTGATCACCCTGGGGAATGACACCATATCAGGCTCTCAGTGCTGGGTTGTGCTTCTGGAAAATTGAGCCAAAACCATGTTAACTTTGGTGAGTAGAAGCCCGTGACCCTAAGCCCATACATATTTTCCATCCTTGCCTGCATGCCCACTTTGTTCATAAGCCCAACTGATGATAACATGGATGGCTGAGGGAAGATGATTGGTATCAATATGATGGGTCATTCATATCCACCTGATTATTAAAAATCCTCCTCTGCTGAGGTCACTATTTGGTAAGCATTCACATGCAACACATATATCATCATGGGTTTTTTTTTTTGTTTGTTTGTTTCTTATTTTTTGTTTTTGCCCAAAGAGGTCTATCCATGTGCCTTTTCCTCCAAATTTCCTTGTCACCAATTTTCCAATTGTGTTTCTTCTAAGACTCTGATCATGCAGCTAAACTATTGGACATACACATGATTGGTATATAATCTCTTGTCTGGCCATTTCTACTTCCAAGCAGAGTAACTAACCAGGTTTACTGCTCAAAGTTCTGCCCACTGGAAGGATTTCCTTTTACCAAAGTCCTTCAGAAATGCCCTATGAAGAAGCTGTAGTGTTGTAACTGTCCACTTTCAGGTGGTGCTTGCATATTGTGAAGCACCATTTGTAAACTGGGTTGGAGTCTTTTCTTCCTCTGTCAGCTGATCATAGGGAACTTCAATGAGGCCATAGGTGCAGGCAAGGAGGGAAAAGGGACTATCATAGGAGTGGGGTCCATGGGCATTTGGGGCATTTCTTACAACATGTTTGTATCTTTACAGTCTGCTGAGCCTAATCTCATGTGTATCTCTTTTATTTCATAGAGTACTTCTGTGCATGCTCATTTTCATGGCTAGGTCAGTCAGATAATATCCAGTTCATGATGGAGAGCTCAGGTCTCATGGAAACTTGGCTGGCCATGGTTATGTGTTCAGTCTCTTCTAAGGCCCACTAACACACAAAGAGCTGTTCCTCAAAAGCAGAGAGGTTATCTGCAGAGGAGGATATCAGGGCTTTGTTCCAAACTGTAGCAGTTCATGCCACCAACCCATAGAGGTCTACCAAGGGCTCCAAACAATATCACTATCTATCACTCACCCTTCAAGCACCATTAGGCCTTCTGGATTATATGGTCCAAGTGGCACATCAGCCTGAACTAACAGATTTTTCTTGTTCTCACCTCCAGTAAAATATAATAGACTTTTTGGTCAATCAGTAAATGAGCCAGTGTAACATATCCAATTAAGGAATATGTTGCCTCTAGAATCAAAAGAATAGAATTAGGACAGTGTGCCTTTAGTAGAAGGGACCAGTTGTAACAGTTTAACTTCAACTTAGAAGGGCTGTCTACATGCTTCATACACCAGATCCCTAGAAATTTTATGAAGGGAGAAGTCCCCTGAATTTTTATCAAATTTATTTCCAGCTACTGACATCCAAATATTTTACCAGTAATTCTAAAATAGTTGCTATTTCTTATTTACTAGGTCCAACTAGCATATTGTCACCAATGTAGTAGACCCTTATGTGTGATACCTTATGTAAAGGAAAGGTAATAAAGAAACACTGAAAATGAAATTATGACATGCAGCTGGAGATACAGATTTTGAGTAGGACTGGAAGTTGTACTTCTTGCTTTACCAACTGAAAGCAAACTGACTTTGGTGGTCTTTATTGACAAGTATGGAGAAAAATGCATTTTTCAGAACAGAAGAAAATGCATTTTCCAGAACAGTTGTCACATATCAGGTATTGAACCAGGATATATGTTAATTTTTTAAGCAGTGCAACCATATATGGTACAGCTAGAATTGGTATCACTACCTGGTTACGCTTAGGGTAATGCACTGTCACTGTCCCAGGTCTATATGTCTTCTGTACAGGCCAAATAGGTAAGTTGAAAGATGTGATGTAATCATCATCTCTTCATCTTTCAAGTCCTTCATGGTGGCACTCATCTGTGTAATCTCTTCAGGAATTCAGTATTGCTTTTGTTTTACTATTTTCCTGGGTAGAGGCAGTTCTAGTAGCTTACACTTGGTCTTTCCCATCACAATATCATCATACTATAGGTTAAGGAATTGAACTGGGGATTCTTCTAACTTCTGGTTATGTCTACTCAGGTTACACATCCTGAAACTAAAGAAATAACCACAAGATGGATTTGCAGACATACTGGGATCACTGCAAGGTGGACCTAAGCCAAAACCCCGTTAAGTCACTGCTCTTACTGGTAGACCAGACTGATATTTGGATCTTATGATAATGTTGTATAACAGGAAACATATGTAGTGTTCTCTGCACCCAGTTCCTGACAGTGAACCTAAGGCATATGCAATTTTCTGGGTGAGAAGAGGAGCTTCTGACCCAGCACCCCTAAACTCCTTGGAATTTCTTGGGTGATAGGAGGCTCTCTTATTCTAATGAGGAAACTTTTGGTCACCTCCTAAACAGCCTGAGGTGGGTGGGTTGCCAGGGAAACCAACCATGAGATTAGAGGGTTAGTACCTGCAGTTCCACCCTGAAACTTCCTTGGAGGGGAGTGGGACTAATGGTTCTGTTGATCACCAATGACTAACAATTTAATTAGTTCTGAGTGCACACCTCCCTCTGTCCACTGCAGTGGCACCACTCCCATTCACCATGACCTTCCACTGGACTTCTGCAATATTCTCCTGATGGTTGTCCCTACAAACTATGTTGTCCCCCTGTGGTCCATTCTTCACACAGCAGCCACCTTCTGAGAACGTGAATCAGATCATGTCACTCCCATACTCTAACCCTTTGCACTCTAAAAGAAATGCAAACTTCTTATACAGTCCAAGCCCCATGGCTCCATCTGCCTTTCACTTCACCTCCCACCAGTCTGCACCTTGTCTGCCAGCTGCTGAGGTTTTCCTCTACTCTTGGATAAGCTGGGGGTCACATGGGGTAGGGACACTGACAAATGGCCTGACCATGACTATCTTCTTCTTGTCAGTCAGGACTCTGCTCAAACATCACATCCTAAGAAAGAACTTCACTGACAACTCCATCTATTGTAATCTGTCCTGATTATTTCCTAGTCTGTTTATTTTCTTCCAAGAACAAATCTCTTTATGAAATCTACCTGATACTTGATTTATTTTCCTGCTTGTTACCATTTTTTTCAAACTCAAATAATAGCTCTGAGGACTTCATGTGTCTTGTTTGCTATACTGATTCCCTGGTCCCTAGATCTGAGCCTTGTATATAAATCACTGAATAAATGTTACTTAACTGAAGGAATTGCTTCCTATTTGATACACCAGGAATGACACACATATTTAAAGCTGAGTAGCAGGGATATCCAACAATGAAATCACATATCAAAGGATTCAAAATATTAAAGGATCTTGTTGCAAACCTATAGCAGTGCATTTAATATTTAGATTAACCAGAACCAACTGGAGAAATTACTAACAATGTAGGTAATATCATATCATAAGATCCAAATATGTAGATGTTATGGTTCGTGCCTGGATGTCCTCCCAAAACCTCATGCAGTCAGGTGGGTGGGCTTTTCAGAGGTGGCTGAATCTAGAGTTTGTGATTGGTTCATTGTCTAGTGCTGGGATTGGGGGTGGTCAGGTCATGGTCAGGCTAGGAAAGATAGCCTGCATACAATATGAGGGAGGAAAAGAGACTTGGTCCTCCCTTTTGGCTCTTGTTGCTTTTGCTGTCTTCCACCACCATGAACGGTTGCCCCTCTGTCAGGCCACCCTGCCTTGGAGTCAGCTGATTATGGACTGAAACCTCCACAAACTGTGAGCTAAATAAACCTTTCCTCCTTTAACTTCAGCTCTCAGGTATTTTGTCTCAGCAATGAGAGAAAAGTAACCAAGACACCTCTCTTCACAGTTTCCTAATTTTCATTTAGAAGACTTAGCTTGGACACAAATATCTGTTATTTTAACAAGCAACCCCTGATGATTTTGATGAAATGGACCATGGACCACCCTAGAAAATATCCTGACCTAAACAGCTCACATTTGAATAACAATAATTTAATCCAACCCACGCAGAGTTCTGGGACATCTGCATTGTGTCCGTTAATGTAATTACTCCAAAGTGCACTGGTCCTTCCTTCTCACTTGAGACCACAGATTGCATTTCCATATGAGAACACACATACATTCCAAAATAGTCTTACCAGTTGGGAAGAGTGGGAATTGTTATCCTGTTGAACAGACAACTATGGTGGAAGGGAAGTGACTTACCTAATAGTGTCTCTGTGATGGGACACTGATCTCTTCACTTTTTTCCAGTAACCTTCTGGCTGAGTCCACAACGTGTTTGGTTTTTCCCTATGTCTTTCTGGTTCTGTGGTTCAGCATCCATGTCCTTCTCTGACGTTACACTAGGAAAAGGAGTAAGGGGATAAGAAAGCACACAGAATAGAAAAGAAGAAGAGGATGGAAAAGCACATGAAACTCAAGGGGTAGGGAAAAGATATATTTCCTGTCTTCAAGAACTTAACTGGAAGCTGTGCAATGATGATTTTCTCTTCCTCAGCTCCATCCCACAAGCCTTCTACACCTAGCAGGGACACTGAAGCTCACACGTATTGGAAATGTGGACTTATTCCCACTTGCTTTTGCATTTCCAAGTATTCTTTCTGTAGCCATGCTGTGACAGTGATGTTGGAAGTATTGCATTGACAGAATATGGAGACAAAGTTAAAATGAGGAAGTCACCTTTGTTGAGGGCCTACAAGATGCCACACACTGTGGGCTATTTTCTAAACTTTTTTCTAAAAGTCATCAAAGTGATGCCCTGAGGTGGGTCATCAGCAATTCCTTTCTACAGATGGGAGGGTGGTCAGCCTCAGAGAGCAAAAATTGATGCACCAGGAATTCTAGGGACATGTAAAATGGACACTGAGGTCAACTTGAAAGGGCTTGCCCTGGCCAATTCTGGAATAATTTGAGAACCAAAATATATGTTGATAGTAACAGAAAGTAACTCTGAGAAAAATGGGAATCTTTGAGTCATAGTGATATAAATACATGCATGAGTAAATACGTTCACAAATAAATGAGAAGGAATTGAAAGTTCTTTTCTACACTCAAGGAAAAGTAATAATTTTAGAAGGAATAACAGCATTGGAAAAGTAACACTTGACAGGTGTCTTGGTAATAAGTGGTTCAGGAAAGAATCAAACATGGGTACTCTGCTCCAAATCCCACAGCCTTCACTAAATCGCCATATGCTTGTCTAGCAAAGCTGGAAACAAACAAACAATACTACTCTGATCTTGTAACTAATATTTACTAGGAACTGATAAGGACTGATATGACCACAGTAATTAACCTCACATACCCTCACAATAAATTTTCCTGGTAGCTTCAGCAATATACATATTCATTCATATACACAGCTCTTGCTCTTGCTCTCCCTCTCCATACCACAATACCAGAAATTCATTGAGATTTCTGAAGGATAAAGAAGAAAAGCCTCCACTATTCAACAAATTTAATTTTGACCACATGTAAAGTTGAAAGCTATTAAACTAGTTTTTTCTTGTCTAGAATCATAGGTAGAATTAGCTCTAAAATATTTTTCTCCCAAATTTCAGTACATTGTCAATAACTTCTATAAGTTGACAAAGAAACACAGGTAATACATATTAATCATAAAGTATCTTTTCATCAGGAAGTAATTAGACAGAGATTTCAACCTAAAAGATTATTGAACAGGCACTGCTAAATATTTGCCTGCTGAGAGTCAAGTAAAAATACAATTAATGGAAATTGTAATTGAAAATATTGCCATTTATAATAGAATCTGAAAGTATGAAATAATTAGGAATAATCTATTGTTCATGATATGCAATACTTGTAATAGAAAAATACAAAACATTTTTGAGAGAAATTAAAGACCTGAATAGAGAGGCATATCTTTATAAGATGGGAGATTCACTAGTAAAATATTAATGCTACTAGTATTAGTAAAAATAATTAATACTATTAGTATTAGTAACATCAAAGCTAAAAACCAATTAGTAATACTAATATTAATGTTTAATACTTTTAGTATTAGTATATTTAATACATGTAATATTAATATTAAACAATCAGTAATACAAATATTAACACTAATAATAATGCCATTAATATTAGTAAAGTATTAATACTATTATTTCTATTCACCTCAAACTGATGTATAGATTCAGAAGAATCCAAAAAACAGTTAACAGAATTTTATTTATTTATTTATTTATTTGAACATGTTTGTAGTACATAATGATTACATTCATCATGGATAGGTGGTACATGTGCATGACATATCTTCATTCTTTTTTTTTTGTGGGTATTGGGGGTCAAACTCAGGACCTTGTGCATCAGCAGGCGCCTGAGCCACTGAGCAATGTCACCGACGCTTTTTTCATATGTGCGTACCGGGAGTCGAACTCAGGACCTTGTGCTTGCCAGGCAGGTGCTTATGCCTCTGAGCTATCTCACCGTCCCATATCTTCATACTTTTTTATCCTCTTTCCCTCCCTTCCACCTTCCTCCCTCCATCTCTTGGACCACTTCTCCTATTTTTACTTTGTACATGTTTGTAATACCTAATGATCACGTTCCTCATATGGAATTGGTCCATGTACACAACACATCACGATTTTTTTTTTGAATCCCAATTTTCTCCCTTCCCTCTCCTTCCATCTCTTTGTTCCCTTCCCATATGCCAAAGATCTATCTCATTACTTTCTATTGTCTATCTTTATTTTGTACTTTATTTATATTTTGAGTTTCTCATATAAGAAAAACCACGCAATATTCAAGCTCGTGTATCTAATTTATTTCACTTAACATTATAGTCTCAAGGTGCATCCATTTTCATACAAATGACTTAAGTTTATCCTTCTTTATGGCATAATAGTACTCCATTGTTTATAATGCTACATTTTCTTTATCCATTCATCTGTAGATGGACATATAGGTCAATTGCAAGATGTAGCTATTGTAAATTTTGCTGCTATAAACCAGGGTATGCATGTATCACTTTCATATGATGTATTTAATTCTTTGGTGGAAGATCCTTAGAAGGGGAAGAGCTGGGTCAAATGGAGTTTCTAGCTTTAGGTTTTTGAGGAATCTCCATACTAGTTTTCTTAGTGGTTGTACTAGTTTACACGCTCACCAACAATGCAGAATTGTTCCTTTTACCCTGCAGCCTTTCCAGCATTTGTTATTTGATTTCTTGATGATAACCATTCTTTCTGGAGTGAGATGGAATTCCAATGTTGTTTTAATTTGCATTTCTTTTTTTTTTTTTTTTTTGGCACTGGGAATCAAACTCATGACCTTGCACTTAATTTGCATTTGTTCAATGGCCAGTGGTGCTGAAATTTTTATGTATTTATTGCCAATTTGTACTTCATCTTCTGAGAAGTATCTATTCATTTCATTTGCCCATTTTTTGATTGGGTCTTCAAATTTGGGGGTTCTAATATTTTTGAGTACTTTATATATTCTAGATATTAGTCCTCTGAGGAGTAGCTGGAAAAATTTTTTTCCAATTCTGTTGGCTGTCACTTCACTTGGCTCTTTCCTTTGCTGTAAAGAAGCTTTTCAATGTGACATGATCCCATTTGTTGATTCTTGGTATTATATCTTGTACAATTAGAGGTTCATTTCAGAAAGTCCTTGCCTATACCTATATCTTCAATATTTGTACCTATTTTGCCTTCCAGCAGATTAAGTATTTCTGTTTTAGCATTTAATCTTTCATACATTTTGACTTTAGTGCATGGTGGGAGATGAGGTTCTATGTTCAATTTTCTGCATGTGGATAGCCAGTTTTGCCAGCATCATTTGTTGAAGAGGCTATCTTTCCTTCAGCATAAGTTTTTGGCCCCCTTGTCAATGATCAGGTAGCTGAGTGTGCCTGGAGTTGTTCCTGCATCCTCTGTTCCATTGATCCACACATCTTTTTTGCCAATACAGTACTATGTTGTTTTATCACCATAGTTTTGTAGTATAACTTGAAAACTGGGATTGTGTTGCCTCCTGCCTTGCTTTTGTTGCTCAGGATTGCTTTTTCTGTTCTAGGTCCCTTCTGGTTTCATATGAATTTTAGGAATTTTTTTCTCTAGTTCTGTGAGGAATGCTATTGATATTTTGATTGGCATTATGTTAAATCAGTTTTGGAAGTATGGCTGTTTTGACTATATCAGTTCTGATTATGTAAGAACAGGGCATATCTTTCCATTATCTGATATTTTCTTCAATCTACTTTTTTAGAGTACTGTAGTTTTTGTTGTAGATGTCTTTCCCTTCCTTGGTTAGGTTAATTCCTAGTTATTTAATTTTTCTTGATGCTATTGCAAAAGGTATTGTTTTCTTATTTTCTTTTGTGGTGATTTTATTACTGATTATATAGGAACACTATTGATTTTTGTGTGTTGACTTTGTATCCTGCTACACAATTACATTTGGTTTTGAATTCTAGGACTCTTCTGGTGGAATTTTTTTGACTTATGTAGGGGATAATGTCATCTGCAACTAATGATAATTTGACGTTGATATATATATATATATATATATATATATATATATATATCCCTTTTATTTCTTTCTCTTGTCTGATTGTTCTGGCTAATGTTTCAAAAATCATATTGTATAGAAGTGGTGATAGTGGACATCCTTGCCTTGTTCCTGATTTTATAGGGAAAGCTTCCATCTTCCATCCATATAATATGATTTTAGCTGTTGTTGTCTCATAAATGGCTTTTATCAGATTGAGATAAATTCTTCTATACTTATTTTCTTCAGGGTTTTTATTATGAATGGATGATGGATTTTGTCAAAGACTATTCCTGAGTCAATTGAGATGATCATGTAATTTCTGTGCTTACTTCTGCTGATGTGGTGTGATGGATTAATTAATGGTCAACTTGTAATACGCAGCTGAACTGAATTTGTGTAGTGCAGGGTTTGGATGGCCCACCTGAGGATTGTTGCCAACAGCATCTGGAGGAGACAATGGTGTGCTGTTGTTCCTCCTGGGGAAGCTTGTCATGCTGGCTTTCCTGATATGAACTTGGCTGTTCTCATTGTCAGAGGAGCTCAGGCCCTCGCTGTCACTGAGGATGGCTGCAGTTCTCATTGTATGCTGCTACAAAGGGAACTCTGGTCCTTACCTTGAGCACTGCTTCCTGGGTCCAGTAAAGAGTCCTCAGCCTGTTGGCACAGATTCTTCATCCCACTGGTGCAGACTTTCTAGCTTCCACCACTGATCTTTGGGCCTTCTAGCACAGAGCCTTGATACAGACTTGCATGAGACATTGTTGTGGGCTTTGGGCCTCCAGTTGGACTCGTGGAGGACATTGCCATGGGCTCTAGGTCTTCAGCTGTACTCGTGCAGGACATTGCTGTGGGAACCAGGCCCTCAGCTGGATTCTTTGGGTCTCTAGTGTGTGGACAGATCTCTTTTGCATTTGACTCTTTGGGTGAATACTATAAAATAATCCTATAAATTATATGTCCTGTATTAAATCTTTTCCCTTATAAACCATGACCACAACATATGGCATATTGCATATATTGATTTTCATAGGTTTAACCATCTCTGTATCCCTGGAATGAATACTGCTTGTTCACAATATATGTTCTTTTTGATGACTTGTTGCATTCTGTTTTCTGGTACCTTACTGAGGATTTCTGTGTCTATCCACATTAAAAATTTTGGCTGAAGTTCTTTTTTGGTTGGATCCTTTTCTTGTTTTAGAATCAGGGTAATGCTGACTTCCAAGAATGATTTTTTTTTTTTTTTTTTTTTTTTGTGGGTACCGGGGGGACGACCTCAGGACCTCGCGCGCCAACAGGCACCCGTGCCGCTGAGCGATATCACCGGCCCCTTTTTCGTATGTGGGATCCGGGAGTCGAACTCGGGCCTTCGCGCTTGCAAGGCAGGCGCTTAAGCCGCTGAGCCGTCTCACCGGCCCTTCCAAGAATGATTTCAGGAGTACTCTTTTCTTTTCAATTTTATTAAAGAGTTTAAGGAGTATTGGCATTAGATCTTCTCTAAAATTCTTATAGAATCAGCAGTGAATGCACTGGAGCCTGGGCTTTTCTCAGTTGGTAATTTTTAAAAAATTACATCTTCAATTTTATTGCCTGATATTGAATTATTCAGGATTTTCATATGTTCTTAATTCAGCTTTGGTTGTTCATTTATATCTAGGAATCCATCCTATCTTCTAAATTCCCCATTTTATTGGAGTACAGGTTCTCAAAGTAGTTACCAATGATCTGTTTTTCACCAGAATTCATTGTCATATAGCTTTTTTCATTTCTAATTTTGTTGATTTGTGTCTTTTCTTTCCTTTTTTGTTGAGATTGACTTGGCATTTGTCAATTTTATTATTTTAGTATTTCATTTATTTTATTAGTATTGGTAAAGTATTCTATTCACATCAAACAGATCTATAGATTCAGTAGAATCCCCCCAAAAACAAAAGATTTTAAAAACAAAATTAAGAGGCTGACTCTAAAATTCATAAGCAAAGGCAAAGGGCTTAGATCAGTGATAGTAAACCTTTTAGAATTTTCAATGATACAAACAGCCCGCTGTGGCACGTGTGCCATAGGTTTGTCTCCGCTGCTGGCCCTAGACTATGAAAACAACTTTGAAAAAGAGCAAAGTTGAAAGATGAACATTTGATTTCAAGAAACTTTATAAATATTTTTCCTTTTCTCTTCCTTTCCTCTTTCCCCATAGTTAAGATAGTTATACAGCTAGTTTCTCTTAGTTCATTGAAAAGAAAGATTCATGCTAATATTGTTTGGACAATATTTTATGCCTATATATTGCACTCTGAGTACTATGAAGATAACAATATGCAATGTATTAATTATTGTTAGTCTCTTAATAGACAGATTTGAAACTCTGTTTTATTTTATTTCTATTTTTCTTCTCTTCAAAATAAAATTTTAAAAAAGAAACCTTATAAACCTACAATAATCAAGACAATGTGATAGCTAGTTGTGGTTGTTCACACCTGTAATCCCGGCTACTTTGAAGGCTGAGAGAAGGTGATGGCAATTATGAGGCCCGTGTGAGTAACTTGTCAAGAATTTGTGATAATTTTTTTTTTTTTTGTGGGTACCGGGGGGTCGACCTCAGGACCTCGCGCCAGCAGGCGCCCGTGCCGCTGAGCGATATCACCGGCCCCTTTTTCGTATGTGGGTTCCGGGAGTCGAACTCGGGCCCTTGCGCTTGCCAGGCAGGCGCTTAAGCCACTGAGCCATCTCACCGGCCCTGTGTTAATTTTTTTAAAAAAGGTTTTAGATGTAACTCAGTGGTAGAATAATTGCCCAGCATGTGCAAGCCCCTGAGTTCAATCTCCAGCACAGAAACAATAGTTGTGATAATGGCACCAAAGTAGAAAAGTATATCAGAGGAACAGACTATAGGATCTAAAAATAGCCCCATAAGTATATGATATATGAGCTACTGCATTTCACAATGATGCTAAGGCAAGTCAGTGTATAAAAGATAGTCTTTCCAAAAAAATTTGAAATGTACTTATGGATATCAAATGCAAAAACATAAATATATATGATTCATAAATCATAAGATGGAAAAATCAGCTCAAAGTGCATTAAGGATCTAAATACAGAACCTAAACATGTATAAAACTCCTCCAAAAAACACAGAAAAAGCATCCTAGTGTTTATGACTACAGATTAGGAAAATATTTCTTGTATATCACATGAAAACCACAGTCCATATTTGAAGAAATTGATAAACTGAATTTCTTTAAATTTACAAATATCTGTTCTTTCAATATATGGTTGAGAAAATGAAAAGGCAAGGCCTTGACTAGGACACAAAGTTTGACAATCATATAAAGTACTTGTGTCCTGAATGTAGAAAATCTTACGAAAAGATTTGAATAGACACTCCGGTAAGGAAGATATACAAATATCAAATAATTACATGAAAAATACTCAACATTGTTAATCATAATGGAAGTGAAAATGGTAATTACAGTGGGATGATATTACATTTCCAAGGCCAAAATTAAGAAGACGGATACCAACCACTGACAAGGTTGTGGAGGATGAAATTCTCATAAACTACTGGTGGCAGTGAAAAATAGTACAGTCACATTGGAAACAGCTTGGCAGTTTCTTATAATATTAATTTTACTTCTATCATAAGATCTAGCCATTGAATTAGTAAGCATTTGCCATGGAGAAAGAAAGCATATTTCCATGAAAACACAGGTTCATAGAATCCTTTCTTACTAGACTCCCAAATTAACCTAAATATTCATGAACAGCCGAAGAGATAAAACAAATTATGGTATAGCTATATGCTAGAATACTGTCCATCAATACAACAAGTGAACTATTAATATACACAACAGAAAGAAAAAAATCTAAATATAAATGCAGGGTGAATGAAAAAAGCCAAATGTCTCTAAAACTCTATGATTCTATTTAAAAGCATTCTAGAACCTGAAATCTTATCTATAGTAACAAAAGTGCTCTGTTTACCTGAAGACAGAGTGGTGCAGGGAGAAGGGGCTGGGTAATACAGAGCAGAAAATATTATGTGTTAGGAAATGATAATGACATTTAAGTCTGTCTGGGAATTATAGATGTAACTGGCTATCATTAAAATAGATCAAACTGTAAAGTAATTATTCATTTCAAAAATACTGAATTCTTGGACTTGCCATATTGATAGTTTTAGCTAATAACTGATAAATTCCTATCTTTTAAAGAGTCCCTTGTCAATTTACTTACCTTTTTACCTAAAATATATTTTATTGGTGTATGTTGATGATACATAAAACTTAGCTTTTTTTTGAGGAATTGGTACATCTATATCATATTGGATTACTTTTGATCCCTTTTTCTCCTACCCTTCTCCCTCCCCGCTTCTCTTTCACCATCACCAAAAGTCTGGCTCCCTGTTTCCTATAAAGTCTCATTTATTTTAATCTTTATTTATATTTTGGGCTTTTTATGTAAGAGAAACCATGCAATTTTTAACTTTCTGTGTTGACTTATTTCCTAACATTGTGGTCTGGTGAGCACATGGATAAAAAAGGAACCCTTCTCCATTGTTGGTGGGGATGTAAACTTGTACAACCACTATGGAAATCAGTACAGAGACTCCTCAAAAAAGCTAAAGTAGGGCCGGGGATATAGCTCAGCAGCACAGGGCCTGCCTGGCAAGCATGCGGTCCTGAGTTCAATTCCCAATACCAAAAAAAAAAAAAAAAAAGCTAAAATAGAAATTCCATTTGACTCCTGGGCATCTTCTAAAAAGAGTTAAAGTCATCATAACACAGTGGTACATGCATACCTATGTTTACAGCAGCATGACTCACAATAGCTAAGCTTTGAAAACACTTAGATGCACATCAACAGATGAATGGATAAAGAGAATGTGATATAAATACAGAAATCTTGGCTTTTTAAAAATCATTATAAAATGTGGCACCATTGAAGGATGCATACTAAAATCTCAAACTACTAGGAAGAACAGCTAACCTACAGAATAGTTCAACATGTATCAGAAACACATGTGAATAACTATCATTAAGCAGATGTTATCACTGAAGGTTGCTGTGATCCTGTAGACGAACATACTTACTCCGATTTTACAGACAGGTAAGTCATGCTCAGAGAGAGGGTCATCCCATATAGTGTGCTCCCATGCCATGCCTGTACATGGAAAGTAGTTCCAGGCCACCCTGCAGCAGGACAACACACTCCCTGGGCCCAGAAAGGTTCAATAACCCTCTCCCTCCCAAGACAGCCTGGAATCCAGTCCTGCAGTGAGAAGGAGCCCAATTATATATGGGGTTCCTTCATCTCCCCGTGTCCCTGGGAGGTTCTGTCCCAACCTCAGGGCATCCACACTCATAGCTGAGTCAAAACACCTGAAGAGTGGTGGGGTACCCTGGTCTTCTCACCAGGCCATGGAAGTTGCTACTAAAATGTCACATTTACCACCATGACATCAGGTTACTATGGTAACCATGATGTGCTGCCTTCTCCCCACATATTTAATACCTCTGTACAAAACTCCCCTTTGCCACCTTGCATTTCTTTGGAAGCAAAATACCTTCATGCTTCAGGCCACCACCTGAGAAAACATAAATTTGAGAGACTAGGCTGGGACCAGGCAATTGGCAGAATCCTGCCCAATTTGAGAGAACAAAACTCTGCCCAGTTTGGTGGAACAAAGCCTACCTTAGTTGTTAGGAATTTCTTTGGCTTTAAAAGTGACAGTTGAGGGAGTTGCATCAGTACAGTGATCCAGAGTTGTTCCTTAGGGCTCCTGGAGATACCCTAGTCCTCTGAGGGAAAACTCACATGCCACAACAAGTGTTCGGCCATCTGTAGCAGAAAACTGAGACATTTACATAATCATATGACTGAATGATCTAGAAACACCAAATAATGTCATCTGAGGAATCTCACAGTTATTTCATGTAGGCAGGCCTAAAGTAATATACTTATTTGGTAGCCAGAAACCCAGTTAATTCAACCATACATTGGTTTATCCTTAGGAATTCTTACCTTGCATTCCTGGTATTTTCTTCCATAAGGAGGGGCATTTATGACTAAAACACATCTAGCCTGTCAACACACCTACTCCTTCTCTATGGCAGGAATGACTTAATCCATTTGTAAGGATCAGTGGTAGTTGTATAGAACAGGCCTTTTCCCTTCAAAGTACTGATAGTAAGCTGCCTTTCTGGTGCACTTGCTCTGCTCTGCCCTCATGTGTGGCTCTTACAATAGTCTCACAGCTCTACACCTCTTTGTGTGTTTCACTGACTCCTCAACACTTCCTACAGTCTTCCTCTAAAATAATTGGGTCTTTAATGGGACACCCACTTTGTATTAAAGGAGCATCATGTGGGGTATATAATACCCACACTTATTCTTTAGAAGTTTCTATTGATGAATTATTGATTTTAATTTTATGAGTTTTATTTTATTAAACAATGAGTACTTAACAGGAAATATATCACAAAAATAAAGTATTGCATTTTTAATATTTATTGAGTATATAAAAGCATCAAAATTTTCAATATTGACTGTTTCAACAGTCTAAAAGATAACAGAAATAAATTCCTATACGAACTACCATTTACCAATAGAACTCTACAACAAAAATAATCTTTATTTCAATTATCACACCTATGATAGTCTTCACACATGACAACAGCACATTCCTTACACACTTATCACTTACACTGACAGCACATTTTTGTAGGATGTACTTGACATCTCACTGGTCTTGCTGTTTTGTCAGGAGGTTCTTATTGTACAATGTGTAGTTAACAGAAACATAAAATATCCATAAAATAAAGTATTAAATTCTTAATATGTATTACACATTTAGAATAAACATCAACATTTTCAAATCAGCTATGTATTTGCTAACAAAACTTAAAAGATAACATCAGAAATAAATTACTATATGAACTACAATGAAAATACCCATAGAACAATACAACAAAAATAATCTTTGCTTCAACTGTCACACCCAAAGCAGTCCTCACACATGACAACTGCATGTTCCATGCACATGTCTCACTTACACTGACAGTGCATGTGCTTAGCTTTACTTTCCTGTGTGGCAGGCTATTCTTGTCACCTCTCTTGTCTGCCTTTTTTGTCAGGAGCTTCTTATTATATTGTGCAACATGCACTTAGCAGAAAAATAAGATATCAATAAAACAAAATATCAAATATGCAGTGAGTGCTTAGAATAGACAACACTGTCACATCAGTTTTTTACTTGCTTACAAAACCTAAAAGATAATATCAGAAATAAAAACCTATGTGAACTACAGTGTAAATACAAACAAAAGTCTATCAGAGAAATAATCTTTGCTTCAGTGTCACACCTAGGCCATTCTTCACACATTGAAAACTGCATGTTCCCTGCATAAGTATCGTTTACACTGATAGGACATATGCTTTGTTTTCCTGTCCTTTTTTGTAGGGAACAGTTGACATCCTTTTGGTTTTCCTGTATTGTACTAAGTCTTTGTGAGGTTGTGCCTGCCTGTTCACCTGTCAGCTCACCAGTGTGCTCCACAATTCCTTTGTGTAGTTCCCTGGGCAGAAACATTTTGTTCTTCCCCTGTTGTAAGTGGTCTCTTAAGAGTTGCAGTCCCAATACTCTAAGAAAATTTCTCCGTGATATTTTGCACTTGTTATTTTCTTTGTAAACTATCAAACTATTTATGCCACACATGTTTAGGATAGAGTAAAACACAACCATTGGCCGGCGCTTTGTGTTTTGAGTGACATCATATTTGCTGCATAACTCATCAACAACATCTACTCCACATTTTTTTTGTGGGTACCGGGGGTCGACCTCAGGACCTCACACACCAGCAGGCGCCCGTGCCACTGAGCGATATCACTGGCTCCTTTTTCCGTATATGGGTTCCAGGAGTTGAACTTGGGCCCTCGTGCTTGCCAGGCAGGTGCTTATGCCGGTGAGCCATCTCACTGGCCCCACATTTGGTTTTGTCGTAAAGAGTCACAATCTCAGGTTTCAGTTTTGTTGAGGTTTTAGTACAGTTAGAAACAAAGGAGCTGAGTCACTTCTTTCCCTAAGTGCCACATCCCCCTAATGATATATATGCTTCCATAATCCTGAAACAGGGAAGTTGTGTCTGCCATCTTCCTTCTCTCCATTCAACCATAAACACAACACCACCATAATGATTATTCAGACTCAAGCTTAGGAAGTCACACAGATTGCTGACATCAGTAAAAAGGAAAAGTGCATCATTTGGCCCACTTGACTGTTACAGTTTCTCTGTCAATTTTTCCATCATGATGCAATGTTGACATCAGCAGTACCAGTTTGTTTTTCTTTGCCATATATGAGGACAATGTTATAGATTTCTGAAATCCAAAGATTGTGCTATACAATTCTGTTTTGAAATTGCAACACTTCATTAGGAATTTCTGCTTTTTCTTGCATACAGTTACTAAGCTGGGCAACTAGTGCTCTGTTAACAAATGTAACATCAATTGGAAACTGTTAAACCAATTGTCAAATGTCACATTCCAATCAGTTTGGGAGATGAGAGCAAAAAATCTGTTCACACACTTTGGGATGTTCCCAAATAACTGATGGACTGCAACAGTGTGGCAAATCCAAGCCACACAAGATAAATGTGGTGTATAAAGTCCCTTGCCTCTTTTGCCATCCCTCAAGCTGAGGATGTTGCAGCCTGGCCAGCAAGTTTTGCTGGCACACACAGGGGAGACTGACTAGGAAGCTGCTCCTTCCCCAGTGGGTGGCCAGTTTTCTCTCTTTTTGTCATTCAACATAGGGGCTAACTGAAACCTCTAGCAACAAAAAGATTAGGGACCTAAGTCGTGGTGGTGGTGGTGGTGGTGGTGGTGGTGGTGGTGGTGGTGGTGGTGGTGGTGAAGGTAGTGAGTGGAACAGGATCACACCTCTTTCCCTGTTCCCAGTGGCACCTGTTTTAAGCAACCTTAAGCTGTAGTGTGACAACAAGTGGGAAATCAGCAATCCCCCCACCCTGCTCCCAATAGCGTGAGATAGGAGAGAGCAGGGGCAGTGAACCAGGCAACAGCACTTCCTCTGCCCTCTACCAGTGATGTTAGAAGTGAGACATTCAGCAGAGTGGAAAAAGAATGCTGTGCAAGGGCCAGGAGGAGCTGACTGTATATGGGACTGGGAGCAACCTTGGGCTGTCTCTGTCTGAGGTTGCTGCAGCAATTGGGACAGCAACACAGAGACAAATAGCGTAAGGAGCCATGGGCAGGCTGCTGTGGGAAATACAGAAAGTCGCTAGCTGAAGACTGACCCCAGCCCCTAAATCCAGAGGCCAAGAGCAGCCCTTCGCCCAGCACTAATCCTACAGCAGACTCAGCAGTGTTAATCAGCACAGATTTGGGCTCTGACTGGGACAGTACCACAGAACTGAGGTCACCAGAGGAATTTTATTGTGGGGTTTTTTGGTTGTTTAGGTTTTTATTTTTATTGTTTGTTTTGTTTGTTCAGCTTTTTTTTCCTCTTTCCTCAATTGACTTTCTTGATTTTTGATATTTTCACGTGAGTGAATATTGTCTTTAGTGTTTCTGGTTCATTTCAATATTCTTTTGCTTTGTCCTTCATTGTTTATCTCTTGTCCTCTTCTCCAGTTTCCCAAAGCTTGAGTGAAGATCATTTGTCCTTTGGTCTTGCTTCTACTACATTTTTCTTCATTTATCTCTCTTTTTTTCCCCTATCTCTCTTAAATGACACCACTCACCCACAGAGTAATATCACTCTACTAAGAAGATACTCACAGCATACAACTTCCTGGTTTATGTTGGATTTTGTTAAATAACTATATAGCTTGCTCCTAGGGTTAAAGGTACCAAATTAACTGTTACCACAGTTTGTCAGTTGCTCGGCTGTGCATCATGCTATTGTAATTGCTAATTGTACTACTTTAGCCAGGGTGTTGTACCGGTTTTAATCAGTTGTTCTTTCTTGTATGACAACTTAGTGATTATCTGGGTCATAATCATCACCAAACTCAAGTTCCAATGGACTGGGTGTTGATCCAAATAGGTAGCAACTTCTCATCCCTAATAAATTGGGAATGTAGAATCTTGGGACAAAAACAAAGGCCAAGAGCCAGCTACCTAGAGGACATCTCTAAGGAATAGACATTTCCTAGGGAACCCTCCATACTAGTGATAAAGCTATGTACCATAAGCAATTTATAAGCATCAACACAGAAAACAAATTAATAGGAAATGACAAGACATGGAAACAAAATGCAGTACCAGAACCCCAGCCCACACAGGACAAGTCCAGGGTACTAAAAAATAGAGGAAATCACAAGCCACCCACAAGAATTTTCTGAAATGGTAGCAGCAGAAAAAAAATAGGTGAATGTGGCTATAGAGAAAAACAGATCAGAAATAGTCTCTCAGCTAAAAAAAAGAGATGATCAAAGTGAAGGATTTGATTAGTGACTCTAGAGCAAACAAAGATTAAAAAATAGAGGAGTTTAAGAAAATGATGGAAACTATGAATGCCCAACATAAGAAAGAAATGGAATCCATGAAAGAGTTTCAAACGGATATCCAGGAGACTAAAACTTCCATTAAAGTATATACAACTATATGAACAAAAGTGAGGACAGAATATCAGATCTAGAAGACCGGATTGTGGTCAGTGGTCACAAAAAGAAAGATTTCTTAAAAACAGAAAGGAACCATGATAAAACAATCCAACAGCTGCAAGATGATGCAAAGAAGAACATAAAATTGAAGAGTAAATGAAATAGCAGAAGACAGTGAAAATATATAAAAAGCCTATTCACAGATTTAATGGCAGAAAACTTCCCAAGCATGGAAAAATAGTTCAACACACAAATAAGTGAGGCATATGCAACTCCAATTAGTCATGACCAAAATCAATCTACACCAGGCATATAATAATAAAGATTCCAGAAATTCAGCACAAGAACAGAATATTAAAAGCTGTTAGAGAAAAGAAACAAGTCAACTGTAAAGGAAAGCACATCAAAATCACAGCAGACTTCTCAACACATACCCTTAAGTCAAGGAGAGCTTGGAGTGAAAAATTTCAAATCATGAAAGAAAACAACATCCAACCCAGATTGATGGAACTTGCAAAACTATCTCTCAAAATCAATGGAGAAATAAGATACTTTCATGACAAAGAACAACTGAAGAAATTCATGACTACCAAATCAGCTGTACAAAATGTACTGAAGGATATTTTAGATAGAGATAAGGAAGACTACACTCTCAAAAACACCAATGAAAAGGATCCAGCAGGCAATACAAGCAAATAAATAGAGGAAAATACAGGGAAAGAACAACAGGAAAATAGAATGACAAGGATAAGCCAATACATATCAGTTATAACCATCAATGTAAATGGTCTTAATTCACCAATCAAAAGAAACAGACTGGCAGAATGGATCAAGAAACAAGATGCAACAATGTGCTGCATACAAGAAAAACATTTTAACTAAAAAAGGAATTCATTGGCTGAAAGTCAAAGGAAGGAAAATAATACTTCATGCAACAGGAACCTGGAAAATAACAGTGGTATCTATTTTATTTGCACACAAAGTAAACTTCAAGCCAAGATTCATCAAAAGAGACACAGAAGGTCACTACATCTTTATAAGGCAAAAATCCAAGAGGAAGAGATAACAATCATAAATATATAATCACCAAATAGTGGTACACCCGACTATAAAAACTAATATTACTTTATATGAAAAATCATTTAAAAACTAATACAATTGTAATCAGGGACCTCAATACACCATTGTCACAAATAGATCAAGTAGACAAAAAAATCAACAAAGAAATATTAAAACTGAATCAAACTAAATAAGTGGATCTAGATGTCCACAGTGTTCCAGCCCATGACATCAGAATACACATACTTCTCAGCAGCGCATGGGATGTTCTCCAAAGTAGACCACACACTGGCTCATAGAACATGCTTAAGTACATGCAAAAGAACTGAAATTATCCCATGCATTTTATCAGAGCATAGTGCAATGAAATTGGAAATAAATGGCTAAAGAAACCACAAAAATTCCATAAACACATGAAAATTAAATAACACCCTCCCAAAAAACCAATGGGTCACTGATGAAATTAAAGAAGAAATTGGGCAGTCTCTATAATTAAATGACAATGCTGATTACAACACATCAGAACTTATGGGATGCAAGGAAAGCAGTCCTAGAAGGGAATTTATAGCAGTGACTGTTACATCATGAAAACAGAGTGAGTTTAAATACACAACCTAATGTTGAATATCAAACTTCTGGAAAAAGAAGAACACATCAACACCAAAGCTCATACAAGTGAGGAAATTATAATGATCATGGAAGAAATTAATGCAACTAAGACTAAGAAAAAGATACAAAGAATCCATGAATCAAGGAGTTGGTTCTTTGAAAGATTAAAGTTGCTAAACCCTTAGCCAACCTTATCGAAAAAGGAAAGAAAACAAACCCATGAAATTAGGAATACAAAGGGTGAAATCACAAGGGATCCTGCAGAAATCCAGAAGATCTTCAATACCTACTTCAAGAAACTTTATTCTAATAAGAAGAAAAGCACAGAAGAAAAGGATAGGTTCCTAGATACATATGAATTACCCAAGCAGAATCAAGAAGATATAAAAATTCTAATTAACCCAATATCATTCAATGAAATTGAAAATGTAATAAAAAAACCTACCAATAAAGAAAAGCCCAGGCCCTAATGGATTTACTGTTGAATTATACAAGAAATTTAGAGAAGAACTACAGCTACTAATTCTGAAACTCTTTAAGGAAATTGAAAGGGAAGCAATACTTCCAAAATCATTCCTGGAAGCAAAAATTACCCTCATTCCAAAACCAGAGAAGAACCCAACCAAAAAAGAAAACTGTAGGCCAATCTTCCTAATGAGCATAGACACAAAAATCTTCAATAAGATACTGGCAGATACAATGCAGCAAATCATCAAGAAGATTATACACCATGGCCAAGTAGGATTCATCTCAGGGATGGAGGAATAGTTCAACATATGCAAATCAATAAATGTACTACACCATATTAACAGAAGCAAAGATAAAATTCTCAAGATCATCTCAATAAATGCAGAAAGAGCATTTGACAAAGTCCAACACCCATTCATGGTAAAAAAAAAAAAAAAAACTACAGTAAATTGGAATAGATGGTCTTTATCTCAATCTGATAAAAGCCATCTACAACAAACCAACAGCCAACATCATACTAAATGGTCAAAAACTGAAATCTTTCACTCTAAAATCAGGAAAAAGACAAGGATGCCCACTATCACCATTCCTTTTCAGTATAGTTCTAGAAGCATTAACTGAGCAATTAGACAAGAGCAGGAAATAAAAGAAATAAGGATAGGAAAGAAAGAAGTTAAATTATCATTATTTGCAGATGACATGATACTCTACAGAGAAGACCCCAAAAACTCCACCAAAAGACTTGTAGATTTAATAACCAAACTCAGTAGCATAGCAGAGTACAAAGTCAACACTGAAAAATGAATAACATTCTTGTACACAAATAACGAACTCAGTGAGAGAGAAATTAGGCAATCCTCACCTTTCACAATAGCGTTGAAAAAAATGAAATAGTTAAGAATCAATGTAACAAAGGAAGTAAAAGTCCTTTACATTGAAAACTATAGTATTCTGATTAAGAAGATCAAAGAGGATATCAAAAAATTGAAAGATGTCCCTTGTTCTTGTGTAGGAAGTACCAAGATAGTGAAAATAGTCATACCTCCAAAATTGTTATACAGATTTAATGCAATCCCAATCAAAATATCATTGGCATACCTCACAGAGCTTGAGAAAAAAGTCCTAAAGTTGATTTGGAACCAGAAGAGTCCTAGAATAACAAGAACAATTCTGGGCAAGAAAGGCAATCAGGGGGCATCTCCAATCACTGAGTTTAAATTGCACTACACAACTATTGTGATAAAAACAGCATGGTAGTGGCAATAAACAGACCTAAGGTTCAGTGGAACAGATTAGAAGATGAAACAATTCCAGACACCTTGTCTTTGACAAAGGAGTCAAATATGTTCACTGGAAGAAAGATAGCCTCTTTAATAAATGGTGCTAGAAGAAACTGGCTTTCCAGATGCTAAAGACTTAAACTACACCCATGTCTCTCAACCTACACTAAACTAAAATCAAAGTGGATCAAATATCTAAATATTAAAACAGAAACAGTAAATCTACTGGAAGAGAGAATTCTTTTATTTGCATATTAATATGGATGACTCACTTAAAATGAATGGTGAAGTAAGGGGGAGGTTAAATGACAGCCACTCAAGTATTTGGGGATTTTTTAAAAAAGGGACAATAAGGTAAGAAAACTGAGTTGGAGATTTTGAACATGTGCTCATGACTTTTAACAAAAATCAGTGGAATGTAACTCATCAAGAAATTCTGTTCCTTAAAAAGGGGGAAATATAAAGTATATAACTTATTTAGGTTATTTTGAAAAAGAAAATAATTTTACAGCAAAATAACCAATAAACACAGCTGTCTCTACTGTAATGGTAGAAGCATAGAAAGTATCCAGTATGTGCCCAAGGCTCTCATGCATGAAGACAATTATAAATTAGGGGGGATTATAGAGACTCAAAGGGCCAGAAGACCAGAATGCCAATAATGAAAGGGGGAAATTATGCAACAATGAAAAAGGTAGAAAAAGCAATCAAAAGAAGGTGTATTTTTCTACATAGTAGATGGAATACTTTAGAAAGTTTTTTGAAAGTGCGTGATCATTAAAGAATACTATATAACAGAAAAAATGAAATGAACTGAAAGCCAATGGTGTCACTGTTAACCATGTGTACAATCTTGTCCGAATTCAGTCTTTTCTCACTAAATTTAGTTTCATTTAGTATTTAAAATAATAGGGGGTAAATTATAGAATTTAGACTTTTTTTCTAACTCTGTGTATGTGTGATAAAACGGACAAGTTCATTTGTATATTACTTTAAGATAAAGAGCTTATTTATGATAAGGAATATTTTCACTAAAGACAAATAGCTAAGTGTTTTATTAGAGATTTCATCAAGATAATCCTGGAGGTTTCCCCAACACTATCATTAACTTTATCCTTATATTTTTCAAAAAGTCTTCAAAAAAAATAACAGTTGGTATACTGCTTCCTTTTAAATATTATAAAAATGATAAATGCCAAATCAGTGGAAAAATACTGAACTGGCAAAATATTAATAATAAACAAGAATAATTATTAATAACAATATATTCTTCACATTAATTACAACAAGACACCACATGATATATTTTAATGATCTTTAGGAAAATATAAATCTGCTGTTAATTATTTGGCTTATAGCAGAGCTGAGGTGTCAGGAAAAGGTAGTGCAGAATCACAGGGCGATGACAGTGTTGCAGGAACTTAGCTGCTACATCCTGTATGCCTGTTCTGAGTAATGTAAATTGCTTAATTATATTATTCTTTCTCCCTAATCCTACTATAGTCATTTTAACATTTTAATTAAAAATAATGGATGCATATAATAAATATTCAAAGCATGCAAAGATAAAGCAGTAAAATTTTCTTTATTCTCACATCCTCGAACTTCTAGTCCTTGCACATCTTTCTGGATGATTTTTAACCTATCTACTGACATATGACTGCAGGCTTTTTATGTATTGAAAGTGATATCATGTATTTCCTTGCCCTCTTTTTCATTATATAATATGTATTGATATTCCATATCAGCTAAATTTGCTACATATAATTCCACTGTATGTTATTGTTAATTTCTTTCATCTAAAAAGTCCTTTGGTTGCTTCCAATTTGTTTTTGCTTTTCTGATGAGAGGGAGTATTGCAGGATGTTACTAAATATATGATCTTGATGCACTTTATGCAGTTTTACTCATATAAAAGTTAAGTTAAGACTGAAGTTGCTAGGTCAAAAATGTATGGCACTTTAAATATTGCCTGCTTTTGCTAAATCACTCTGCAAAAATATCATCCTGGATGTTTTCTTCCTCTAGTGAGGGAGCAGTAGGTGGCAGTGCTGAGGGATACCTGGGAACAACACTTTTCTCTGTCTCACTAGGTCTTTGGAAAGGACATTAGGGGGCCTTTTTTCTTTTTCCCAAGCCACCTTGAAAAGATAATGTCAATTTATGGAAGATCCTTTAATAAGAGATAATCTATGAAAGCCTAAACATACTTGTTTAACCACTAGCAGTGTTGTCTGGTAAGCTTATGTGGAAGTATTATTAAAATTAATTGCTCTTCTGCATCTT
This sequence comes from Erethizon dorsatum, assembly GCA_028451465.1. Lineage (NCBI taxonomy): Eukaryota > Metazoa > Chordata > Mammalia > Rodentia > Erethizontidae > Erethizon > Erethizon dorsatum. Next base: position 88,930,017 of record CM051842.1, on the reverse strand, counting down.
CAGGACATTCAAGGATAGCATAAAAATATATTGAATTCATGTTTTTTGAAATGAAAGTAGTTTTCTGGAAGACATAGCATGGGGTACTTCTCTGTGATTCCAAGACATTATGTTGTATCTATTTAATAATGTTTTATTTTAAACTAGTGGAGAACACTCAGCTTCTGGTTCTTCACTCTGAATTGTAAACTGTAAATTCTCTTCATTATTAAAATCCTCAAATAAAAAAAGACTTAAACTACACCCATGTCTCTCACCCTACACTAAACTAAAATCAAAGTGGACCAAATATCTAAATATTAAAACAGAAACAGTAAATCTACTGGAAGAGAGAATAGGTAGAAATCTTGAAGACATAGGTGTAGGCAAAGATTTCATGAACAAAACCCTGATTGCACAGGAATATTACAAAGAATCAACAACTGTGATCACATCTTATTAAACATCTTTTGTACGGCAAAATAAATCATCAACAGAGTGAAGAAACAACCCTCAGAGTAGGAAAAATATTTTGCCAGTTGTTTCTCAGACAAAGGACTAATATCTAGAACATATAAAGAGTTGAAAAAAAACAGACTGCCCCAAATTTAAAGGCCCAATCCAAAAATGGGCATCTGGGATGAATATACACTTCTCAGATGAAGAAGTACAAACAGCAAATAAATGTATAAAAAATGTTTAACATCACTGGACACTTGAGAGGTGCAAATTAAAACAATTCTGAGATTCCATCTCACTCCAAAAAGAATGGCAGATATCAAGAAATCAAACAATAACAAATGCTGGTTGGGTTGTGTGGAAAAAGGAACACTTTTGCATTGTTGGGTGTATAGACTTGTACAATCACTGTGGAAATCAGTGTGCAGATTCCTCTAAAAACTAGGACTAGAGGTCCCATTGGACCCAGCTATTCCCCTTGCTGGTATCTTTCCAAAAGAATTAAAAGCATAACACTACAGTGATATATGTACATCCATATTTATAGCAGCACAGTTTGTAATAGCTAAATCTTGGAAACAGCCCAGATACACATCAACTGATAAATGGATAAAGAAGATGGGGGTTTTTTCTACAACGGAGTACTATTCAGCTATAAAGGATAAACTTGAGACATTTATAGTTATATGGTTGCACCTTGAAACCATATTGTTAAGTGAAATAAATAGGATACACATCTGGGAATATCACATCATTTCTCTGGCATAAATAAGGACTAAAATATATACTAGATATTGTGAAATAGGAAGAAAATGCTCAAATGGGAAAGGGAACTGTGGATGGGGGAGGGGATGATGAAGGGAGGGAAAAGAAAAAAAGAAGGATAAAATTGAAAAAAGCTTTTGTAAATAAGGAGGGTAAGAGGCATTGAAGGGAGGGGAGGGAAATGGGAAAAAAGAGGAATCAAGATGTATCAGGTATAGATGTAAATTCCCTATGATGAATATGATCATTATGTATATCTAAATTGTACCAATAAACTTAATTTAAAAAAAAATTCTGTTCACAACATCATTTGACTTATTACTATACAAATAAAGACCTGGTGGCTGAGTTCCACAACAAATTTGTAAACTGAAAGTATAATATTGTTAAGGAAATTTTAGAACTTATAACCTGACAGCATATTAAGAACAAGAAAGGCAGGCCCAGCCTGTTTAGACTCAGCTAGCCTTGAGGTTCCAATGCCAGCTGCAACTTATAGGATAAGTGTAACTCAGCCAGAAAGTGCGCCTTGTTGTGTTAACTTGCTTTAAGGAAAGACTGGCTCAGTTAAAGACAATGATTGATTCTTCCTGCTCACCCAAGCCTGCTCACCTTGACCTCAAGAAATCCCCTTCAGCCTAGAACAAGTCCACCTGACAGCATATGACCCAGCCTATGTAACCAATTATAAAATAACCTGCTATCAGCCTTTTGTACTTCCTGCTTAAAACACATAAGTGTCTGTTTAACCCCAAGACAGGGCTGGTGATTTGGAACTCAGTTTTCCCCAGCCCACTAGCACAATAAAGAGTTGCCTTCCAACTCCCTGGTGCCTGTATGTCTTCCATCACATTCAGTCCTGGTTTTTCCATAACAATATGTCTTCACATCTACCAGGGGATATAATTTATACCATATTTTGAAGGTTTTTTTGGTATATACTGCCTAAATCTACAGTGACCATTAAATGCTGCAAGATGCCATTAATATTCATGCATTCATATGGTGTGTAAATTGCTCAAAAGTTTGAAACAAAACTGAAACAATGAGTGGATAGCAGCCAGATTATCAATTCTTTTTCTTTCTTGGTGGGTGCTTTTGTCATCAAAACTCAGGCAATTTGGAAGGAAACCAAATCTGCTCAGTGCCATTGTTATTCTACAAACCTCAAGCCCACCCTCATTGCTTCTCCATAAATATTTTACATTCCTACACTTACCATGATAAATCTCTTCTAAGTATAGCAGACCTATGAATGCTTTCAGTTCAGCTAGTGAGGTGTCATAATATACATATTTTTTAGTATGGCTATCATTGGATATGGAACGTTTTACTTGTATTTCATCATTTGTATATTTCACAACATCTTGTAGCATTTCATCTGTTACAAACAATTTCCAACATTGAATGGCAGTGCTGGCATTCCATGTAATAGGTTTGACCCCTGCCAAGATCCTTACTGTATTTCTGGACCTAGTTCTAATATTGGATCATTCCCTTTGGTTGCATGACCATTTTGTACCCTTTTGCCTAGTCAAATATGTACTAACATTGCTATTTTCTTCATCATCTGAATCAGGGAGGTCTTAATTCCTTGTGTCTCTATTGGTTGACTCTTGTTCCATTTTACTGTCACAGAAACTTTGGCTTACATAGCCAACACCAAAGTCATCATTCTTATCATCATCATCATCATCATCATCATCCATGCACGAATCACCTGATGATTCCCTTTTGACTACTCTTCGAAAACTTGCAAATCTGGTTTTCATGTGCCACTCTATGAGAAGAATCAAAGGAAATTTTTTAAGAAACAAATCTTAAATGCACAGAAATTTAACAATGATCATTTCATGAGAAAAACTCACCTGTTGATCTGTTGCTGCTTTGGACCTCCTGTACAGACCTTGTTGTTCATCCACCAAATAGATGAATCCACAGATGGGTTCTTGGTTTCCACAGGGCAGCTACTGTGAGCCACACCCAGATTCCATTATGGCAAATTAGATGTTTGCAGAACAAAAGAATGTTATGGGTGTATTTAATCCCCCCCACCATGCCCAGGGAAACATACATAAAAATGTTACAGGGAGCATTATATGGGTAAAAATCTTGGTTTGACACTTACGCACATAGGCACACACCTTGCTGTTCATCATACCAAGTTGGTAAACACAAGGATTGCTTCCTTTATCCCTCAGGCATAGCTACTGAGAAGCACAGCTGCCTACTATTATACTAAAGTACAAATTTACATTTGAAAAATATAGTATGTGTATATTTAACCCACTGTAATAACCCTAAGGAGTCCCCTAAGTAGCTCCCTTCTACATGTCTGAGCTTTATACCAAAATATATGACAAAAAGCATAAGAAAACTGCATGGGCTTTATTTCTTCTAAAGGTTATACTGAAGAATATAACTTAGATTTCACAGTATGTGAGTTCCCTTTTTATGAATTCCAGAATTGAACAGACTTGTCCACCCAGTAGTGCAGTGTTGGGACAGTCACAAAGAAGAAGGACTACAATGTATGTTTATCTAGTGTCTGCTGTCTGTGCATGTTCAAGGAAATTGACTTCTTTGTCAATGGCTGGCCCTGTAGCAGGAGAAAGTATTTCAGGACACCTTCTTTGAGAAACACATTTCAAAGTGAATAAATACCCCTTGTTTGGAATGAATACTCAATAAATTAGCCTCTAAGGCTTTCCTCTGGGAGTTGTTTGTGACAACACTCTCTTAGTTCTTTACTTTACATGAATTGCAATGGAATTGCAGTGGAAGTTTATTGTATGGAAGCGGATTCTTTTTTTTTTTTTGTGGGTACGGGGGGGGGGGTCGACCTCAGGACCTCGCGTGCCAGCAGGTGCCCGTGCCGCTGAGCGATATCACCAGCCCCTTTTTCGTATGTGGGTTCCGAGAGTCAAACTTGGGCCCTCACACTTGCCGGGCAGGCGCTTAAGACGCTGAGCCGTCTCACCGGCCTGGAAGTGGATTCTAAATTCCAAGAGTGGGCTGGTGATATAGCTCAGTGGCATAAGCGCCTGCCTGGCAAGCGTGAGGTCCTGTGTTTGACTCCCGGTACCCGCATATAAAAATAAGTAAGTAAATAAATAAATTCCAAGAGTGAGCAGACCATCATATATCACAATAATTTCCCTTGGAAATTCCTTCCAGGACTTGAAAAAATGTTCTGAAATCCACATAAATTATATGCATAAATCATACACAAATTATAGTCAAAATTATAACAAAATTTCTTCAAGTCTTCAAGAATTAAGAATTCTTGTGATGGTTTAGAAAATGCTCATTAAGGTGATTCTTGTGCCTCCTGCTTGGATGAGGGGCAGGTAAAGATTCCACATGGGTTCCCTGCTCCAAGGAAAAAAGACACCTAATATTTATGGTGTAGATTGTTAAAAGGGGCTTATCTCCAGGTTCTGTATTTAATCTCATAATGATCCTGCTAGTGAGGTATCACTATCCTCTCTTCATGGATGTGACTACAAAGCATATGCTCCTAACCACAGAACTGGATGCCAAAGAAGTTGCTCATCAGGTTTTCTGCCAAAGCCAGGGAGAGGACATGCCAGCCTGAGCACCTTGAGGATCTGGTGGCAGATCTGTAGCAAGTGTGTCAGGGTTCATACGTTTGAGGTGGTTAATCTCTGCTCCTTGTGTTTACCCTCCCTGCTGCAGGAATCCAGCCTTGGTGTCCCTTCATCTTGCCTCAGGGCTGGAGGTGAGTTTTCTGAAGCCAGTGTTTTTAACATCCTTTATGCAAATTTACCTGTTGGAAAGGGTTTGAGCTGCTTAGACCTGGTGGGAAAGAGAGGGCCTCTGAGCACTCAGAGAGGGGAGAGTGAGGGAGTTTCTCCCAGACAAGGAAGAGGGAAGACTTCTATATACCACCCTAGCAATACACACAAGAGCATTGCCCCATATCAATGCTTCAGGTGGTTCCCATTTGGTCTTTCAAGGCTGTACATCTAGCCATGAGACAGATTTTCCTGTTTGAATGTAAAGATGGATGGAGTAGGGTCTGGGGTTCTATAGGCACTGAGCCAACTAGGGAAATAGTCAGATTAGGCCTGAGCAGTAAGGGCACATGAATGACAATAGCGGAGGTCTCCTTGTGCTGTGTGTGAAAGATAAATTCCCACAGGGGGACTGTTTAGCAAAAGGCATTATTTACCATTTTTAGTATTTAAAATTCATAATCTCTTTAATAATGTTTATCCCAACCAACTGCAAGGCAAGAGCACCCATTTCTGCAGATCTGTACAATAATGTATTTTCCAACCTTATTTATATTTGCTAATGTAATATTTCATTGTTGGAATGTTAGATTATTTTTCATTTTTCTCCATCTTCCATCGGAATGGTATATTACCCATGTGCTTATCTTATCTTTTTTTTTTTTTTTTTGGTAGTGTGGATTGAACTCAGCACGTTTGCACTGAGCTACATTCCCAGCTCTATTTTTTAATTAGAGACAAGGTCTCACTAAGTTGTTAAGTTGCCCAGAATACACTCCTAACTTTTCATTCTTCTCTCTCAGCCTCTCAAGTGCTGAGATTCTGGGCACATGCCCACAATACCTGGCTGCATGCACATTTCTAAATGTAAAAACAGTGGTCCTTATTTATGCCTTGGGATATGTCCTAGAATTATTCCAGTGTTTAAAACATCAACTGTGTGCAATGTTGCTTTGGAAGACAGCATTCATTTCTTCCTGTATGTTTCCATGTGTCAAATTTTCATTATGATTAAAATATTACCTGATTTCCATTCTGACTCCCAAATATGGCTTTTATGCAAGGCTTATTTTAGAGTGCATTCCTTAATTCCTAAACATTTTGGGACTTCCTCTGCTATCTTTGTAAAGACTGAAAATATATTCATAGAGATTGTAGTGTTTGAAATTTGTTGACAATTTTTTGTGGCCTGGCTTATGTGTCAATTTTAGAAAATTAGTCTAGGTAGCTCGGTGTATTGGTGTACACCTGCAATCCCAGCACTAAAGAGGCTGAGGCAGGAGGATTGCTGAGAGTTCAAGGCCAATCTGGGCTACATAAGTAAGTTTAAAGCCAGCCTGAATTATAGAGTGAGACTCTGTCTCAAGAAACCAAAATAAATAAATAAATACATAAATAAATAAATAAAAAGCAAGTAGCCTAAGTCCTTTTTTTGCAGTGCATGGTGATTAAACCCAGGACCATGTGCATAATAGACAAACACTTCTACTACTGAGCTACATCCCCAGCCCACAGGTACATATTAAGAAAAATGTTCAGCAGTTGCTCACTGTGTTTAACATATGCCAATTAGGTCAGATACGTTACTATTGTTATCTTCAGTATCATTACTGCTTTTGCTGTAATTAAACTTAAAGTATTCTTTCCTAATTACTATGGAGTTTTCTACTCATCATCTTGATTTTTAGTTTTTGCTTTATTTCATTTGGGTACATACAAAAATATTATGATACATTCTGGTGGATTCATTATTGTTCCTTATTAAATTTTCATGTTTATTTATATAAATGTCCTTTGCCATAAATTCTACATTATTTAATATATAAAATCAATACTGGATGTATTATTTAGATTTAAAATGTCCCCCAAAGTCTCATGCATTTAGAGGGTGATTGGATCATGGAGGTGCTGTACTCATCGGTGGATTCATCCACTGAGTTCAGTAGCTGGATGTGCTGTTAGGATGTGAGGTCTGGTTGAAAGTAGATCACCAGGGGCTTGACCTGGAAGGATATGCTTGTCCTCTGCTTCCTGGCTGCCATGGGTTTAGCATCTTTCCTCTGCTATGCACTTTCTGCTTTGGAGCCAAACAACCATGGACTAAATCCTCTGAAATATGAGCCAAAATAAACCTCTCCTTTAGTTGTGGGTATTGGGTATTTTGTCCCAGCATTAGGAAAGTAGCCAATACACTGGATTTCTTATATACACAGTTTGCATAATATACCTTCAACATTCTCTCACATTCATTTTTTTTCTATTATTGTATCCAAAGTGGTACTTTTATAATCATCTTATCATTCTACCTTCTATTATATCATGAGAATGGATTGGTCTGATTCATCGACTTTCATCTTGAATTGGCTACATATACAGTCCATGGCCAGTGGATTGAAGGCTTCATCTTAAGATGACAAAGGTCAGCTCAGGAGTGTGGGGGAGGGCACTTTTATCTTACCCACTGCCATCTGAAGTTTTGAACTCTGGGTAAAGAGGCTATTTGTCTTTGTAAACACAAAACATTTTTGTTTTCTCCAATTTTCTGTTAATACTGAAGGAATGGAAGCAAATAAAATATTACTGTTTTTTGAGACACACACACACACAAATGAAATAAATAAAAAGATGGTAGAGATTTAGACCCAAATACTTAAGACAGATTTCAAAATTTAGATTTTTTCAGAGTCTGAGCTATATTGTTTTTGTAAATATTGCAAGCCCTCCTCAAAGTCTCCCTGTTCTTGGCTGATTTCATCCACTTGTGCAGTTATTATTAAAGTTATAAGGATGAGGACATCCAATTCTATATCTCCTGCCCAGACTTATCTATGTCCCTACAGATTTCTATCCAGTATTTTTAGTGGAACTGTCCTGCTGACTATCTCAGCATATCCCAAATTAGTTCCACCACAGATCAAGATCAACCCTATTTCTCTGCCCTAGACATCTTCCTCAGTGCTGTTCAAACTGCAGTGCTGGCTCCGGTGGCCCTTTACTCTTCATTTTAAGTTCCTCCAAGAGGCATCAAAGTTTTGATCAAGGAGAAAAATGAATACATTATTGTACTGTAAAACAAATTAGGAGATGTTCTCTACCACCCAATATCTATACATTTTTAAAAATGTGTATGGGTCAAAATACTGAAGGAATCTACCTGGTACATTTCTTTTCCATGAAGTATACATTCATACAATAAATATCTGTCTTTCTTCCCATTGCTGAAAGGTAGATGACTTTTCTCTGTGCCCTAGATTTTACTTTTTGAAAGTTGCTGTTCCCTCAAGTTGATCTTTCTCATGACACAGGCTTATTGATTTCTTCAGTCCTTGATATCAGGGATTTTTTCCTTTGCTTTTTTTCAGTTTCTAGTATCAATTGCCTGATTATGTGTGGCAGTGATGGGTTCCCTTTAGAAGAAAGAGTGGCATTAGAATTTTCTACTACTAAAATATTAGAAAACAAAATAATTTTACAATTGCATTTAAGAAAATAGACGGCTGTCTCCAGCTGCTCAAGGTATCATTTATTTATTTTATTGGAGTAAATTTATTTATTATTTAGTTAATTGGGAGGCTGGCATCACTGACTCTGGAGAACAGCAGTTTTATCTTTTTCCTGGTTTTGCAACTTACTATTTAATCAATATCAGCTAATTTGCATAACCTCTGTGTATCTCAGTTTCCTCCTATGTGAAGTGAGACATTGATCATATAGTCTTCACAGGGCTCTTGAGGAATAGATTGATTAATGTCTATAAATCACATAGAAATTCATCTGGGACAGGCTCACACTAAAATTATGTTATGAGTATTGTGACAATTATATTCTGAATATTCTAAATTACCATGATGGCATATATATGCAGAATTTTGTAAAGGCAATAGAACTAGAATTGTAGAAATATTTTGGAAATAAAAACTGCCTTTGAAGAAAATTCAAACATAAAAATCACCTTTAATCACACATCTATTCCCAAACTTTATCAGTGGTGAATTCTCTTCTTTTTTCATCTGAACAACCACATGTACACGTATGTTTATACACCTAACTTTTTTATTAGAGTAGGGCATCTGTAACATACACCACAGATTCAGAAATACTTCTTTTTGAGAAAAAAGCAAACTATTCCATAAACTCTTCACATTTATTGTATGATGTGTAGCGATGTGAAAAAGGTTGAAAGGTTTTAAAAAACAGATCTTAACACAGAAAAACATAATTTAGATCCTGTGATATATGCATTGCTAGGCTGTCTGGCATTTTGACATATTTCTTTGCAGGTTTTTATTAGCATATTTGTGTTCAATACACTTGTGTTTCCAGTGCAGTGCTTGTTATTTTTATCTTTTATTTAAAAAAAACAACAACAAAATTTCAAAACAAAATAATAGGAGGGTAACAGGGCTGGTGAGATGGCTCAGTGGCATAAGCACCTGCCTGGGAAGCACGAGGGCCCGAGTTCAACTCCCGGATCCCACATATGAAAAAAGGGCCAGTGATATCGCTCAGCGGCACAGGCTCCTGCTGGTGCATGAGGTACTGAGGTCGACCCCGGTACCCACAAAAAACAAAACAAAACAAAACAAAAAAAGGAGGGTAACAATGGTTAATAATTACATATTGTTATATTTAAATTAGTTACTCAGGGTACAAGAAATCAGCATTCAGTTGGCCAAACAAAATTAGCACAAACCTTTCTTTTCAATGAACTAAGCAAAATTAGTAGTGTATCTATCTTAACTATCATGTACATATATATATATATATATATATATATATATATATATAATTTTTTTCTTTTCCCTTCTTTCTTTTCTCCATTCCCGCATCCCAGTTTCTCTTTCCTTTTCAACAGTTTCTTCCTGTTTACAATATATATATTGTACATTTTGGATCTTATTTACTCTTTCAGTTTCTCACACTAGGGAGACAATATGATTTTTACACATTTGCATCCGGTTTATTTCACTTATGAGTATTTTCTCAAGTTGCATTCATTTACCTATAAAAGTCTCCAGTTTATCTTTCTTTATGGCTGAGTAGTACTCCATTGTATAAAAATAACACATCTTTTTTATTCATTCCTCAGTTGATGAGCATTTTGGTTGTTTCCACAATCTAGCTATTACAAATTGTGCTGCTATAAATATGGGTGCACATATATCACTGTGGTATGGTGCTTTTAATTCTTCTGGGAAGATACCCAGAAGCGGAATAGCTGGGTCAAATGGGACCTCCAATCCTAGGGTTTGAGGAATCTCCACACTGATTTCCACAGTGATTGCACTAGTCAACACTCCCACCAACAATGGAGAAGGGTTCCTTTATCCCCACACCCCTCCAGCATTTGTTATTATTTGATTTCTTGATAATAGCCATTCTTTCTGGGGTGAGATGGAATCTCAGTTTTGTTTTAATTTGCATCTCTCGAATGACTACTGATGTTGAACATTTTTTCGTATATTTATTTGCCACTTGTATTTATTCATTTGAGAAGTGTGTATTCATCTCAGATGCCCATTTTTGGATTGGGTCTTTAAATTTGGGAGGTCTGATGTTTTTGAGTTCTTTGAATGTTCTCTATAGTAATCCTTTGTCTGAGGAACAGCTGGCTAACATTTTTTGCCACGTTGTGTGTTGTCTCTTCACTCTGTTGGTGGTTTCTCTTGCTGTGCAAAAGCTTTTTAATAAGATGAGATCCCAGTTGTTGATTCTTTGTGATAGTTCCTGTGCAATTGGGATTTTATTCGTAAAGTCTTTGCCTACCCCAATGTCTTCAAGAGTTTTACCTATTCTATCTTCCAGCAGATTTAATGTTTCTGTTTTAATATTTAGATCTTTGATCCATTTTGAATTTATTTTAGTGCATGGTGAAAGATATGAGTCTAATTTTAATCTTTGGCATATGCAGAGCCAGTTTTTCCAGCACCATTTATTAAAGAGCCTATCTTTCTTCCAGCGAATGTGTTTGGCACCTTTGTCAAAGATAAGGTGGCTTAGTACATCTGGAGTTGTTTCAGCATCTTCTAATCTGTTCCATTGATCTTCAGGTCTGTTTTTTTGCCAATACCATGCTTTTTTTGTTTTAATCACAGTAGCTTTGTAGTATAATTTCAAATCAGGGATTGTGATGCCCCCTGCCTTGCGTTTGTTGCCCAGAATTGCCTTTGCTATTCTAGGTCTCTTCTGGTTCCAAATGAATTTTAGGATTGTTTTCTCTAATTCTGTGAGATATGCTGTTGGAATTTTGACTGGAATTGCCTTAAATCTGTATAACAATATTGGAAATACAGCCATTTTCACTATATTGGTTCTTCCTACCCAAGAGCAAGGGATATCTTTCCATTTTCTGATATCCTCTTCAATCTCCTTTTTCAGAGTACTGTAGTTTTCAGAGTTGAGGTCTTTTACATCCTCTGTGAGATTGATTAATAGGTATTTCATTTTTATGGATGTTGTTGTGAAAGCTGTTGTTTCCCTAATTTCTCTTTTAGTGAGTTTGTTATTTGTGTATAGGAAAGTTATTAATTTTTGAGTGTTGACTTTGTATCCAGCTACACTACTGAATTTTCTTATTAAATCTTAAAATTTTTTAGTGGAGTTTTTGGGGTCTTCTATGTGGAGTATCATGTCACCTGCAAATAATGATAATTTAACTTCATTCTTTCCAATCATTATTCCTTTTATTTCTTGCTCTTGTCTAATTGCTTTGGCTAAAGTTTCCAGGACTATGTTGAATAAGAGTGGGGACAGTGGACATCCTTGTCTTGTTCCTGATTTTGGAGAGAAAGCTTTCAGTTTTTGTCCATTTAGTATGATATTGGCTGTTGGTTTGTCATAGATAGCTTTTATCAGATTGAGATAAAGACCATCTATTCCAATTTTCTGTAGGGTTTTTATCATGAATTGGTGCTGGACTTTGTCAAAAGCCTTTTCTGCATCTATTAAGATGATCATATGATTTTTGTCCTTGGTTCTGTTAATATGGTGTATTACGTTTATTGATTTATGTATGTTGAACCATCCCTGCATCCCTGGGATGAATCCAACTTGGTCATGGTGTACAATCTTCTTGATTATTTGCTGAATTCTGTTTGCCAGTATCTTATTGAGGATTTTTGCATCTATGTTCACTAGGGAGATTGGCCTGTAGTTCTCTTTCTTAGTTGGGTCCTTGTCTGGTTTTGGTATCAGTGTAATGCTTGCTTCCAGGAATGAATTTGGGAGCATTGCTTCCCTTTCAATTTCATTAAAAAATTTGAGAAGTAGTGGTGTTAGGTCTTCTCTAAATTTCTTGTAGAATTCAGGGGTGAACACATCACGGCCTGGGCTTTTCTTTTTTGGGAGGTTTTTAATTACATCTTTGATTTCATTGATTGATATTGGTATATTTATGATTTTTATATCTTCTTGATTGAGCTTTGGTAATTCATATGTATATAAGAATCTGTCCATTTCTTCTGCATTTTCTATCTTATTAGAATACAAATTTTCAAAATAGGTATAGGTGATCTTCTGGATTTCTGCAGGGTCTGTTGTGGTATCACCCTTTTCATTCTTAATTGCTTGGATTTGAGTCTTTACTTTCCTTTTTTTAATAAGGTTGGATTAAGGTTTGTCAATTTTATTTAATCTTACAAAGAACCAACACTTTGATTCATGGATTCTTTGTATTTTTTTTTAGTCTCTAATATGTTAATTTCTACTCCAATCTTTATAATTTCCTCCATTGTGTGAGCTTTTGGCTTAGCCTGGTCTTCTTTTTCTAGAAGTTTGAGGTTCAGCATTAAGTTGTTTATTTGTGCTTGCTCTGTTTTCCTGATGTAGGTATTTATGCTATAAATTTCCCTCTTAGGACTGCTTTTATTGTATCCCATAAGTTCCGGTATGTTGTACTGTTGTTATCATTCAGTTGTAGAAAGTGTCTAATTTCTTCTTTAATTTCATCTGTGACCCATTGGTTGTTTCAAAGGGTGCTATTTAATTTCCATGTGTTTTGGAAGTTCTTGTGATTTCTTTTGCCATCAATTTCCAATTTCATTGCACTATGGTCTGATAATATGCATGGGATAATTTCAATTCCTTTGCATTTACTTAAGCAGGTTCTATGAGCTAGCATTTGGTCTAATTTGGAGAACGTCCTGTGTGCAGCTGAGAAGAATGTGTATTCTGATGTTGTGGGGTGGAACACTCTGTAGACATCTACTAAGTCCGTTGGTTCAAAAGTTTGGTTCAGTTCTAATATTTTATTTTATTTTTTGTCTAGTTGACCTGACTTTTTGTGACAGTGGAGGATTGAGATTCCCCCAATACAATTATATTAGTGCTTATTTGATTTTTCATGTCCTTTAATATTTGTTTAACACAGTTGGGTGCACTGGTATTTGTTGCGTATATATTTATGATTATTTTCTCTTCCTCTTGGATTGTTCCCTTTACAAGGATGTAGTGACCTTCTTTATCTCTCTGAATCATTCTTGGCTTGAAATTCACTTTATCTGCAAAAAGAGTAGCTACCCCTGCTTTTTTCTGGGTTCCTGTCACATGGAGTATGGTTTTTTATCCTTTGACTTTCAGTCTATGAATTTCTTTCTGAATTAAATGTGTTTCTTGTATGCAGAATATTGTTGGATCGTGCTTCTTGATCCAGTTTGCCAGTCTGTGCCTTTTGTTTGGTGAATTGAGACCATTAATGTTGATAGTTAAAACTGGTATGTATTGACTTATGCTTGTCATGTTATTTTCCTGTTGTTGGCTTCCCCTCTTTGTTTTTTTCTCCCTCTGTTTAATTCTTTGCCCTGCCTGGTGGATTCCTTCTGTTGGGTTTCCTGGAGTTATAGTCCTTGTTATCCCTTTCTAGAATGTCCTTCAAAACATTTTGGAGTGCTGCTTTGGTTGTTATAAATTTTCTCAGATGTTCTTTGTCTTGGGAGTATTGTATTTCTCCATCAGTTTTGAAAAATCATTTTGTGGGGTACATCAATCTGGGTTGAAGGTTATTTTCCTTTAGAACTTGAAATACATCATTCGAAGCTCTTCTTGACTTGAGGATTTGTGATGAAAACTCAGCTGTGATTCTCATGGGCTTTCCTTTACAGGTGATTTGTTTCTTTTATCTAACAGCTTTTAAGATTCTACTCTTATGTTGAATTTCTGGAATCTTGACTATGATATGCCTGGCTGAAGATTTTTTTTTTGATCATGGCTAATTGGAGTTCTATAAGTCTCACTTATCTGCATATCAAATTCCTTTTCTCTACCAGGGAAATTTTCTGTTATAATGTCTGTGAACAGTGTTCTGGTGTCATTTATTCTATCTCCTGCTTTTTCATTGACTCCAATCTATCTTAAATTATTCTTCTTTGCATCATCTAGCAGCTGCTGAATTGATTTTTCATTGTCCCTTGCTATTTTTAAGAATTGTTTCTTTTCATGATCACTAATTGCAAGCCTGTCTTCTATATCTGAGATCCTGTCCTCACATTGGCTTAATCTGCTACAAATACTTTCAATGGAATTTTTGTTCTCCTGGATATCTCTTGAATCTGCCTTATGGATTCCATTTCTTTCCTATGCTGAGCATTCATGGTTTCCATAATTTTCTTAAGTTCATCTATTTTTTGTCTGTGTCTGCTCTAGCATCCTTAAGCATGCTCTTCATTATGGTCATTATCTTTGCAGTTATCTGATAAATTATTTCTGATTTAATTTTTTCCAGAGCCTCATTCAATTGCTTTGTTGTTACCACTTCAGAGATGCCAGGTGGGCGGCTTTCATATTGTTCCACCTCATTGCCCCCTGGCTTTGCTTTTGGTGAACTGGATGTGTGGGGTTGCATCTTGTTTAAGTGTTGTCTCATTTTCTTTTCCTTCTTTAGTTTAATTTCTGGGGTGATGTTTGTAAATTGCCTATGGTAGGTTGCTTTATTGCTAGTATTTAAAACCCTTAGGAGATGACTACTTCTCTGAGGTATCTTCCATGTGTAGCTTATTTTTTTGTGTTTTGAGACTGCTGCAAGATCCTACCTCTTCAATTTGTTGGAGATGAAAAGTTGCTGCCTGTTTGGCCCAGTCCTTGGTTCTTTGGTACTGTGCCACAGTATTTTCTGTGACCCTTAGACAATCTCAGTCATGGAATACCAGGAAGAAAAGCTGTTTAGAATAATTATGCCACTTTTGGCTATAGTGGTACCTAAATAATCTAACACAGCCTAGAAAATGACAGACTGAGCTAACCAGATATTTGCCACTTTTAACCATATAAACTATATTCATGGTTATATAACAAAATCTAAAACAAACCAGAAAATTATATGCAGTGTACAAGTCCTTAATATGTCAATTTTGCCCTCAAGAGTTTAAATTTAAAATGAGTTAAGGAGAAAATAAAGAATTGGAAGAAGAGGAAGGAATTAGATGTAAGGCTGCAGGACAAAGAGGGATCCCACTAACATTGGGAAACTGGTGCAGAAGACTGGGGGAAAAAAGAGAAGGAAGGGATAAAAGGAAGAACAGATCAGAACCACAATCACAAGAAGTTCAGAAGCTCTGTTTACACTCACATAAAAACAAGATCAAACAATGAAGGAAATAACAAACAGACAAATAAAAAACAAAACAAAACAAAACAAACAAAACAAAAAACACCACCTCCCAAGCAAAAAAACAAAGGACAGAGAAAAGAAAAAAAATAAGTTCTCTTCTAGGTTTGTCTCTTGCTATAGACACCGTGTGGTGACAGAGCTGTTCAGTGCGGATCTGTCCCAACAAGAGCTTTTCAGTGGGTTAGTGAAAAATTTCAGCACTTTCTGGTGGAGACCAGACTCATTTGGCCTGCCACGTGAGCCTGGCTGGAGCTGTGGATGGAGCAGCAGCCACCCTGAGTTCCGAGTTCAGCTGCTGCCCCCCACAAAGGTGCCTGGCCAATTGCTCTCTTGTGCAGGACTGCTGAGCATCAGCACTCACCTCCAGCCAGTGCAGTCCTTCACATCTGCTGCTTCCCTGCACTGCTGGGTCTCATGTCCCTCCGTGGAGGCCTCTGGGGGCTGTGGCAGTCACCATGTCTGCAAGTTTGAACCTTTTCTGTTGAGCCAAGTCCTGAGCCAGAGAGAAGGCACCGGCGGCCACCTCCTTCTTCTTTGTTGAAGTTTCACTCTGCACTCTCTCCATGTGCCCCGAACTGCACTTCAGATCCTTCCTGGGTCCCGGGGAGCCACTTCCCTCTTTTTTTTGCCCTCCTTGAACTGCTATATCCTAGTGTCTGGACAGTGACACTCAGAGAGGCTTACTGTCTGCTTCTCAACACTCCACCATCTTCCCAGGCTTCTCACTACTTGTGTTCTCAAATGTCAGTGTTCATCCAAATCTCTCAGGGGAATGTGGTAATTTAGGACCCAGCTGAAAGTGTATTTGATTCATGGAATCATGGAAAGGGTATGGGAACAGTGTTAAAATCTGTATTCACTACACAGAAGATTCTAAAGCAGGCAGTCTGCATAAAATACTAAAAAATCATTAATCCATACTGGCATGGACTCTATACTTGGCCAAAACTTCAGGTAGGGGGCCGGTGAGATGGTTCAGTGGCATAAGTGCCTGCCTGGCAAGCGTGAGGGCCCGAGCTCTACTCCCAGAACCCACATACAAAAAAAGAGCTGGTGATATCGCTCAGCGGCACGGGTGCTTGCTGGCACGCGAGGTTCTGAGGTCAACCCCCGGTACCCACAAAAAACAAAACAAAACAAAACAAACTTCAGGTAGGCTTCTCTGAACCCTCATTTCAAGAACACATTGTCTTTGGCTCTGTTATTGGTCTACTGAACCCAGTTTCAGCAAAGAATTCTGCTAAATCAGTGTACTAATAAGCCGTCCTGCCACACCCTTGCCATTCCATCAAGTTCCTCTTACTCTCACCTTTGATGTCAAATCAGTTCCTCTTCTCTCCACCCCCCCATCTTTAATAAATAATCAAGTTCTTCTTAATAATTTCTTACCTTTTCCTTTACCCTTTTCAGTGGCCATAAAGTCCTGGCTAGCTCAGTATTATTTGAAGTTGAGTTTTATCTCTCTCACCTCTTGCAATAATCTTATACAAAACTTTTCTTGCTGTTCTTAAACAGAAATACAAAGTAATACAGTACAATTCATGTTTTAATTTGCTGTGTCATCTTGCCTCTGCCAGAATCCTTGGGAAGTATGAACCTTTCCCTCTGGGGAAGTGAAATGACTTCCCTGCTATTCTTCAGTGATGGGTAGAACTGGACTAAGGACTTGAGGATGCCCAGGAAGACATAATGGTCACATTAAACAGTTTTCAAGACATACCAGGATTTCTGTTCCTGAGTGGGATATAATTGTTCTCTAGTCTGGAACAACTGGGTAAAATGTATGAACTGTAATACCTGCCCACTGGCAACAGAAGGGTTTAAAACCCTTAACAGCAGAACTCTGGTTAAAACGATCCCACTCTCAGTAAGTAGTCATAAAATAACAACACTGATAAAGTAAATCTTTTGATGTAAGGGCCATTCATTCCTCCCCATGACTCAGGACTATCTTCTACAAAGGATAATTATGTATAGACTCCCTTATTTGAAATTAAAAGGCCTTCTGTAAGCCAGAGGAAATGGTCTCATCAAATTGTAGCTGTAAAAAATAAAAATTTGAACACCATACAGGTGATCCTGGAATATCTACAAAGCGCTAAATGATCCAGGAAAAAATATACTTTAGAAAATCACATTTTTTGCTTAAGACCCTCTTTCCACATCCTCAGACCCTTATAAAAACCCCAATCTCTCACCTGGATGGTGTGATTCCTCTCTTGGAATTTCACCTGCAGTCCCCATTGACAGCTTATTCTGGCCTGAGTAAACCCTTACTTTTACTCTTATTTTTGCCTGGGTAAATCTTTTTCACTGCCTGCTTCTCTGGCCCTCCTATGCTGACCTATGACCCTCCTATGCTGGGCTATGCTGGCAGGGCTGTTTCACAGTATGTGAACCAAGTAAATTATCTCAATACTCAACAAATGTCAAAGAGCCCTGAGGGATTGAGAACAAAGGAGGTTGTTTTTATGACTATCCCAGCTTACTTCCTAGAGAAAGTTTTCAGGCCAAAATGCAGGAAACAGGAATCTAGGCAGAGTTCAGTGGTATTCCAGAGTTTAGGATGAAAGGTGAGTCAGGGAAGGCTAACAAAGTTGGGTTTCACAGGGCTGTGTACCAAAGGAAAGAGCTACAATGAAAAAGAATTCCAGACATCTCCAGATGGGCTCCCTTGAGTACTCACCTGAGAACTGTTAAAGGGTAAGTTTAAGCATATTAGAATTTTAAGTAGTTTAATTGAGTAGACAGTAATTCATGATTAGAGCAATACCAAACTGCAAACAGTTCAGGGATCCCCCAGGAGGGCATAAGGGGAAACTTTTTATAGCTGTTTGCTAATGCAAGAGAAAAAAAATATTTGACTGTTAAAAGTGAAAGTCCCTAGTTAGAAGTTAGTTGATGGTTCCTGAATGGTAAACTCTCTAGTTAAAAAATAGCTAGTGGTTTCTAATTGGCTAAGCTTAAGTGTTATTTTACTAGGCTGTGAGCATTCACTATGCATTGGGTTTCAGTTTTCTTATATACCATAGGAGCTCAGGTATCCAGGGCCATCTCAGTTTCATGGTATCCCAATTATTTTAACAGTACTATTACATGCCTGCGAGGAAACTACTCTAAACCAGAAAACAATTCACTGAAAATGATTAAATGGAACAAGTCCTTAACTTCATGTATGTTTGGGAATAGAACATGTTCTCACTAGCCAAGATTGAAGATGTCATAATTCATTCAACATCAGATAGTGTACTCACAAGGGTTTTTTTTTTCCTCATCAGCATGGCACAATTAACCTTAAACTCTAATAGTAACTTATGAAGCTTAAAGTCAAGAACATAAAAGATCAAACTGTTTACAAGTAACTTGTGCCCCAGGATAAAAATCATTATATGTACTGTGATACAGAAATATCTAGCACTCAGCAAATAAAACTTACAGTGTCTAGAAGCCAATCAGCAACTACCAGGCATACAAGGAAACAAGAATATTTATCCTACCAGTAGAAGAAAAATAAATCAACTATGACCTCAGAAATGAAAAAGATGGTAGAATTATATAGAATTACATAGGGACATTAAAGAGGATATAGAACTGCACTGCATATGTCCAAGTAGCTGGAGAAAAGAGTGAACATGTTTAATAGAGACATGGAATATTAAAAAAAAAAACTAAAAGATCCCAATTGAATAGTCAGAGATAATAACTATAATGTTTGAAATGAAAATAAAGCTAGATGGGGTTAATTCCAGATTTAACATTGTAGAAGAAAAGAATGGCAAGCTTGAAGAACTAGCAATAAGAACAATTTAAAATGAACTAGTGAGAAAAAAAACTAAAAAAAATTGTATGAAAACCATACTGACAATCACTTTAAATGGGAATTTTCTAATATCTCTAACTATATAACAGAAATTGTCAGAAGGGAAAAAAGCTAGAGTCATACCCTAATATCTGAATGTTTTAGAGAAGGCTAGTTGGACACACATGAAAATCACAAATACAAGATTTAACCTCTTTTGCTAAAAATATACAGCATACTAATATCTAAACATCACTAAGGCAGTACTTACCTAAGCTAGTATAATCCAGGTAGAAGGCCTATATTCAAACCCCTATAGGAGATAAACCAGTATATTGGCACACTGATGTGTCTAGAGGAATCTGTAGTGATTGGGGTCAGTGGAGAGTGTAGAACCAGGGGGAAAAGTGTGTCTCATTATAGATGAGGAATGAAGTGCAACTGTGATACACAAGCAGGATACCACTCCCAACAGCTGAAGGTAATCTGAAGGACTTGGATTCTGCATGTGCAAGTGAAAATAAGAAGCATTCAAATGCAGATCACATGCTCTTTAACTCCTATAGTTCCCACAGCAGCCCTGGAAATTATTTCCACTTTATCATTAAGGCATTGCCATGTAATAACTACCAAGTTTATATTATCAGATAAAGGATCTAGAAAGAATTTGAAATTCAATATTTGCATTTATTGTTGATTTTAAAACAATTTTTCAGTTTTCATTGTCTTTGATATATTAGTATCCTTTTAAAATTAAGTTTTAATGTAACTAGATACTTAATAATACTTATTAATTTAGGGAAGTGATAAAAAATTAAAATCAATTGATACTCATGACCTCAGGAAACAAGCTATTGAAAATAAGATTTTTAAATTTTCTTAAAAGAATTTTTTCTTCTGTTCCAAAGCAACAACAAACACCACTTTAGAATACGCTACAATCAGAAACAAAATAATGCTTTTTGATTTCTGGGAAAATGATTCTTTTTTTAATGGGCATACATCTAAAGATTTCTCTCTTCATATGAAATTCAACAAAGTTTATTTTTACCAACTAGAACATATTTTTCATCTGCTACAAAGAAGAGTAAAATTTTACACATGTTAACTGTAACTTTTCAGTATATTTGACTTCCTCATGGGACACACTGTATATCTCACCTTTAGGAGCCTTCTAAGATTTGAGCCTGGTTCTAAGGAGGTCAAAGAATATCTGAGGAAAATTTCAAAGTAAAAATAAAAATTAATTTTTAACTAACATCTGTGCTTTATTTGGTTATATATATAGAATATATATATTCTGACTGACCACACATGAGATAAATATATTACATGCTATCTGTTCAAAAATTTAAAAATCAGGTCTTTCTACCAGGAGTGGTGGTACATCCCTGTAATCCCAACACTCAGAAAGCTGAGGCAGGAGGATCAAAAGTACCAGGTGAGCCTGGTATACATACTGAGACCCTGTCTCAAAAAAACCTAAAAAATAAAACAGTTAAAAAATAAAAACTGGGGGCCAGTGAGATGGCTCAGTGGTGTAAGTGCCTGCCTGGCAAGCGCGAGGGTCTGAGTTTGACTCCCCGAACCCACGTATGAAAAAAGGGCCGGTGATATCGCTCAGAGCCACGGGCACCTACTGGTGCGCAAGGTCCTGAGGTCGACCCCTGGTACCCACACACACAAAATAAATAAATAAATAAATAAATAAAAACTGGATCTTTCTAAACAAAACCAGTACGTTTATTACATGGTACATGTTATATCAGGAAAGGAATCAGAGTAGAGACATGGGATATTGTCTGTTTCATTTAGGTAATCCCATCCTTTTTCTAGTTATGGTATTATCTGCCACTTAGTTTCATAAATCCAGGTCCCTTTGCTTGCCATGGAACAAATCCATGGAGGACACTTATTTTGGTAAAGAGAGAAAAAGATTTATTCAATGTTCTACAAACTGTGAGCTAAATAAACCTTTCCTCTTTTAACTTGTGGATGTTGGGTATTTTGTCCCAGCAATGACAAAAGTAACTAAGACCAAGACTTAAAATTTTGCTCAGGCTTGAAGGGCATCTGAGGAGAAAGTGAGGGTGGTGATCTGAAAAGAATGGGATGGAGATATGTGATGAGGCTTGGGAAGTTGATCTCCTAAATCCTGATCAGACTATTTTGACAGGGGAAGAGATTTCCCCACCTTCAGTGGTGGAGGCAACCCAACCCCCACTGCCTGTGTTGTTTGCTTCTCCTCCTATGCCTGAGGAAACTAATCCTGCGTTGTTTGATGCAGTTACCATTCATGACAGTGATGACACCCTACAGGACCCACCTTCACCATTCACTGTTGCATCTAGGCTTATAACCAGGCTTAAATCTTAGAAGGCTCCTAAAGGTGAGATATACAGTGTGTCCCATGAGGAGGTCAAATATACTCCCAAAGAACTCCTTGAGTTTTCTAATTCTTATAAGCAGACATCTGAGGAACAAATAAGGGAATAGATTTTAAGGGTGTGGGGTAATGGTGGCAGAAACATACATCTAGGTCAGGCTGAGTTTTTTGATATTGTCCCACTAAGTAGAGATTCTGAATTTAATATTGCATTTGTGGAGTTAACAAACATGTTAATAGTTTCTATGTTTACTTGCCAGAAGTATGGATCAAAAGATGGCTGGGCTGGTGAGATGGCTCAGTGGCATAAGCACCTGCCTGGCAAGCGCAAGGGCCTGAGTTTGACTCCCAGAATCCACATATGAAAAAAGGGCCGATGATATCGCTCAGCGGCATGGGCACCTGCTGGCGCGCGAGGTCCTGAGGTCGATCCCCAGTACTCACAAAAAAAAATGGCCTACAATTTCACCTTATTAAAAAGCTTTTGCACAGTAAGAGAAACCACCAACAGAATGAAGAAACAACCCACAGAGTGGGAAAAAATTATAGCCAGCTCTCTCTCAAAGGACTTATATCTAGAACATATAAAGAACTGAAAAAAATCAGACCCCTCAAATTCAAAGACACAAACCAAAAATGGGCATCTGAGATGGATACACACTTCTCAGATGAAGAAATACAAACAGCAAATACATATATGAAAAAAATGTTCAACATCATTGGTCATTCGAGAGATACAAATTAGAACAACACTGAAGGCCAGGAATATAGCTCAGCTGCGCAAGCACCTGCCTGGCAAGTGCAAGGTCCTGAGTTTGATTCCCGGTACCACAAAAATAAATAAATAAATAAATAAATAAATAAATAAATAAATAAAAATAAAATAAAATAAAACAACGCTGAGATTCCATCTCACCCCAGAAAGAATGGCTATTATCAAGAAATCAATCAATAGCAAATGCTGGTGGGGCTGTGTGGAAAAAGGAACACTTCTCCACTGTTGGTGGGCGTGTAGACTGGTACAACCACAGTGGAAATCAGTGTGGAGATTCCTCAAAAAACTAGGATTGGAGGTCCCATTTGACCCAGCTATTCCCCTTCTGGGTATCTTCCCAGAAGAATTAAAACATCATAGCACAGCAATATATGTGCACCCATGTTTATAGCAGCGCAATTTGTAATAGCTAAATCTTGGAAGCAGCCCAAACACCCATCAACCGAGGAATGGATAAAAAAAAGGTGGTCATTTTATACAACGGAGTACTACCTAGCCATAAAAAAGGATAAACTTGAGACTTTTATAGGTAAATAGATGCAACTCAAGACCATACTCATAAGTGAAATAAATCAGACTCACATGTGTAAACATCATATTGTCTCCTTGAGTGAGAAGCTGAAAGAGTAAATAAGATCCAAAATGTACAATAGATATGGTAAAACAGGAAGAAACTGTTGAAAAGGAAAGAGAAACTGGGATGTGGGAAAGGAGAAAAGAAAGGGAAAAGGAATATATATATATATATATATATATATATATATATATATATATATACAAGATAGTTAAGATAGATACACTACTAATTTTGCTTAGTTCATTGAAAAGAAAGGTTTGTGCTAATATTGTTTGGGTAATTTTTCATGACCGTGTCTTGTACTCTGAATAACTACTTTGAAGATAACAATATGCAATGTATTAATCATTGTAACTCTCCTATTATCTTGCTTTGAAATTATGTTTTTTCTCTGTTTAAAATAAAATTAAGAAAAATAAAATAAATAAATTTTAAAAAAGATGGCCCACAGTGAATGAGTTAGAAACACCTGATATTACTTTCTTTACTGTCAATAAGGGTATTAAAAACCTTGGAAATAGGAGTGCAGGAGCTATTTGTCAGTGGAAACCTATTCCTTCACATTGGGAGGATCCAGAAAATGTAGCCTTCACTAATACCTTCAGAAAGTGATTTATGAAAGTGGTACCACCATCCCTAAAGAGCACTGTAATTGCTTTTCTCTATATGCCAGACCTTATGGTGGAGAAAAAAGTCACTCAATTGGGAAACATAAAGACAGTGGGTTTCATTGGATCCCAGAGTAGTAAGGGTCAAGTGGCAGTGTAAAGACAAGGTGCACATATGCAAAATAATGGACAACAAAAGCAGAGCAATGATCAAAATGGCCTGACACATGTAGACCTATGGTATTAGCTGATTAGCCCCAGTGTTTGCAAAAGTGAAATAGACAAGAAACCTACAACATTTTTATGAGATTTATAGAATTAAAAAATTTTAAGGGCAAATGAAGAGAAACCTACCTCAAATTGTATTAACAGAATCACAGCCTCTCAACCAGTACCCAAATTTGAGTCAGTTTACTGATCCAGACCCCATGAATGAAGGGGACCCTGAGTCCACTTTAGGAAAGACACTGGTGCACTACCAAAAGTTTATACTTTCAATCTTTCTCCCTTTCTTCCCCAAAAGCACTAAAGACCATTCACCAGAGTAACTATACATTAAGGAAAAAGGAAATGATCAGACATTTGGGAGACTACTGAACACTGGTTCTGAACTATCGCTAATTCCAGGAGATCCAGAATGTCACTGTGGCCCTCCAGTAAGAGTGGCAGCCTATAAAAGCTAGGTGATCAATGTAGTTTGAACAAATGTCAGAATCACAGTGGACCTAATAGGTCTCCAAATCCATCCTGTAGTTATTTCTCCAGTTCCAGAATGCGTAAGTGGGGTAGATATACTTAGTATTTGGCAAAATCCTATTGGTTTCCCATGTGTGAAGACTATTATATATGAGAAAACTAAATGGAAGCCATTAGTGTTGCCTTTACCTGGGAAAATAATAAACCAAAAATGTTATTAGCCAGGTGTAGTGGCACATGCCTTTAATCCCAGCATTTGGGAGGTTGAGGCAGGCAGATCACTGCAAGTTCAAGGACAGCCTCAGCTACATAATGAGTTCAAGGCCAGCCTGTACTACAGAGCAAGACCCTGTCTCAAAAAGGCAAAAAAAAGTTATCACATCCCTGGAGGTACTGCAAAGTTTAGTGCCACTATCAAGAACTCGAAAGATACAGGGTGGTGTTTCTCACCACATCCCCATTTAATTCTCCTATTTGGCCTGTGCAGAAGATGGTTGGGTCTTGGAAAATGACAGTAGGTTACAGGAAACTTAGTTAGGTGGTTACCCCAACTGCAGTTGCTGTATCAGATGTGGTTTTCTTGCTTGAGCAGATTAACACATCTCCTTGTATGTGGTATGCAGCTATTAATTTAGCAAATGCCTTCTCCATATCTATCCATAAGACCCACCAGAAACAATGTGCTTTCAACTGGCAAGGCCAGCAATACACCTTCACTAGCCTATCTCAGTGTCATATTTACTCTCCAGTGCTGTGTCACAACTTAGTTCACAGTGAATCTGATTGTCTTTCTTTTTTACAAGATATCACACTGGTCCATTAACATTGATGGTATTATGCTGATTGGACCAATAAGTAGGATATAGCCACCACTCTAGACTTGTTAGTAAAGCATTTGTGTACCAGAGTACAGAAAATAAATCCAATGAAAATTCAAGGCCCCACTACTTCAGTGAAATTTCTAGGAGTCCAGTGGTATGAGGCATGCAGATATATCTCTCTAAGGTGAAGAAAAATTTGCTGCATCTTGATCCTGCTACAACCAAAAAAGAGGCACAACACTTAGTGGGCCTATTTGGATTTTGAAAGCAACACATTCATCACCTATGTGTGTTTCTCTTACCCATTTACCAAGTGGCTTGAAAATCTGCTAGTCTTGATTAGGGCCCAGTACATGAAAAGGCTCCACAACACTTTTAGGCTGGTGTGGAGGCTGCTGTACCTCTAGGGCCATATGATCCAGAAAATTCATTGGTACTTAAGGTGTCAGTGGCAGATAGGAATGCTGTTTGGAGCCTCTAGCAGGCCTCCATAAGTGAATCACAGAGAAGTTTTTAGTATTTTGGAGCAGGTTTCTACCATCATTTGCAGACATCTACTCTCCCTTTGAAAAGCAGTGCCGGGAAACTGAACAGTTGACCATGGAACACCATGTTAACACGCAAACTGAGCTACCTGTCATAAACTGGGCATTATCTGATCTACTAAGTCACAAAACTCAACATGCATGGCAACAGTCCATCATTAAATGGAAGTGGTATGTATGTGATCAAGCCCAAGCAGATCTGGAAGGCAAAAGTAAGTTACATGAAGTTGCCCAAATTCCCATAGCTCCTACTCTTGTTATATTTCCTTCTGTCCTCTAGCATGCACCTATGGCCTCATGGGATGCACCTTATGATCAGCTAACAGAGGAACAGAAGAGTAGGGCATGGTTTATAGATGGTTATGCACATTTTGCAGGTAGCACAAGTAAGTGGACAGCTGCAGGACTACAGCTCCTTTCTGGCATATTCCAGAAAATACAGTGGTGAAGGGAAATGTTCACAGTGCACAGAACTTCTAGCAGTGCACCTGTATCAGTCAGTGCTTACTAAAGAAACAGATTCAATGCAAGATATACAAATATATAGGGATTTACAAGATAAGCTTACAATGGCTGCCAGCAGAATCAGGTGTAGGAGAGTGCAAAAGGGCAGGCCATGTGCTGGAAATCTTAAAAATCCAGGGTTCAGTGTAACATCCCATGCAAGTCCATATCAGGAGGCCAAAGGGTCTGCAATGGAAGGCTGAAGGATCTGTGCTTGAAGGCTAAAGAGTCTGCACTGGAAGACAGGGGATGACGTCCAATGTGGAGGAAAAGACTGGAGCTCCTCTGAAGAAAGAGAAGTTAGCCTTTCTTCTTCATTTCCCTTTTATTTGATTCAGGCAACAAGCTTATTGTTTGGTGCTACTCACCCCCAGGGTGGGTGTGCTGTCTTCAGGAAGCCTCTTCACCCACACCTAGCTATGCTGATCCAATTTAGTCGAGCATTTCTTACTCAAATTGACACAGTCAGTTAAATATCACAATCCACTCCTTGTCAACTCGACAATCAGACAAATTTCCTTAAACCACATTTGGTCTCCAGATACTAAGTCAAGTTCATAATTATGCCTAACATGTTACAACTATCCTGTATACAAACAAAAATGCACTAATTCCTTCCCCAGAATAGAAGGCACAATTTCTTTGGGTGATGTTTACTCTTAACATTTCATACCATGAACATTATAATGTAGGTTTAAAAATACATAAGAAACAATATTAAGTCTATCAACATTATATTACATAGGAAACATGTTATGAGAAAAACATTCCAATTACAATCCTCTGTTGTAACTGATCGTGGGGGTGTAGCTTGTATTTACAACTACCTTTTTCTACTACGCATTTTGTTCCATGGACATCAGCAAGCACTTCAGAAGGCCTTGGTACTTTTCCTGGTGGGCTAACCCATACCTTCATTCCTGAAAGTTCTGGACCATTTATCATCCTGCCTGGATTGGTTCATTGTAGTTTTCCATTGACCTTAATAACAGGGGATGGTAATACTAGGGGGTGTCCTAAGGGATTTCCTGCACTCCAAGTATATTCTCTCTTTTTTCCATTGTGGAGTAATAGTCCAATTCCCTATGACAGTCTGGGTTAAAAACACCTGCCAAGACCATAATTTCCTTTTTAGCTTGTTTACTCAGAGGCATTAAGGGCCAAAATGACCAGGGGCAGGTCTAGGCTGCCAGTTCAATGGAATCATTGTTGCGCTTCCTGGTACAAGCCTTCCACCCTCTGGATCTAAGACCTATAGGCCAGCAGAGCATAAGGTCATGGGAATGGGAAGCAAAAATTTTGCTAGTGGATCACTAGTGATAAAGGTGAGTGGTACCATTACCATGTCCACCCTTTGATTTCTGGATGTGTGAATCCTGACTGTGGGAGACACAATATCATACAGTGCCCACTGATTCAAAGCATATACAACCTTTTGAAGAACTTTGCCTCAGCCTTGCAAGCTATTGCCACCTAGCTGGCTCTGTAACTGTATCTTCAAAAGGCCATCCCAATTTTCTATCAATCCAGCAGCTTCTGGATGTGCTGCATAGTGAGAAACATAGTAAGACTATTGAATTCCATGAGCATGAGCCCATTGCCTCACTTCTTTGTCTGTAAAATGTGTTCCTGTGTCAGAAGCAATGCTGTGTAGAATTCTATGGTGGTGGATAAGGCATTCTGTAAGTCCAAATGTGGTAGTTTTGGCAAAAGCATTATATGCAGGGAAGACAAATCCATATCCAGAATAAATCTCTATGCCAGTAAGGACAAAGCACTGTCCTTTCCATGATAGAAGCAGGTCACAGGCTGATCACCCAGGGAATAGTGCCATATTGGGGATTCAGTGTTGGTCTCTGCTGCTGGCATATTGGACATTCAGCAGCAGCTGTAGCCAGGTCAGCCTTTGTGAGTGGGTGTTCATGTTGCTGAGCCCATGCATAGACTCCATCTCTTTCACCATGGCCACTCTGCTCATGAGCCTATTGGGCAATTGCAGGGATGGGTGAAGAAAGAGGTTGACCACTATCTAGAGACTGGGTCATCCTATCTATTTGACTGTTAAATTCCTCTTCTGCTGAAGTCAATTTTTGGTAAGCATTTACATGGGATACAAATATCTCTACATCCCTTACCTATATGGAGAAGTCTATCTACATACCTCTTTCTGCAACACCATTATCACCAATTTTTCAGTTATATTCCTTCCAAATTCCTGACCATCTGGCTAGACCACTGGATACAGCCCATGAATCAGTATTCACTCATACATCTGGCCATTTCTCCTTCCAGGAAAAATTTACTACTAGGCGCACAGCCCAATATTCTGCCCACTGTTATGATTTCCCTTCCAGTGTCCTTCAGGGATATCCTGGAAAGGTGCTGTAATCCTGTACATATCCACTTGCTTGCAGTGGCTGCATGAGGTGCATAACCATGCAAAAACCAGGCCATAGCCTTCCTTTCCTCTGACAGCTGGTACACGCCATAAGGCTATAGGTAAATGCTAGGAGACAGAAGGAAATATAACAAAAGTAGGAACCATGGGCACCTTGGTAACTTCTTCATGTAACTTACTTGTGCCCTCTGGAACTTCTCTGGCTTGATCACATATATACCATATCCATGTAATGATGGACTATTGCTGTGCATGTCCAACTTTATGACTCAGTAGATCAAACAATACCCAGTTTATGATGGGCAACTAAGGTTTCATGGTAACCTAGTGTCACATGGTCAAGTATATAGTAGACACTAATGCCTTGCAGCAATCCAAGAGCTGTTTTTCAAAGGGAGAGTAGGTGTCTGCAGCTGATGGCAGATCCTTTCTCAAAAATCCTAAATACCTTCCTTACAATTCACCTATGGGTACCCACCAGAGATTCCAAACAGCATCTCTACCTGTAACTTACACTTCAAGTAATCTTGGATCTGATGGATCATATGGCCTCAGTGGCAAAGCAGCCTGCAGAGCAGCCTGGAAGTGTTGCAGAGCCTTTTCTTTTTCAGGGCTCCACTCAAAACTAGTAGCTTTCTGAGTCACTCAGTAAATGGGCCTCAGTAAAACACCTAAGAGAGGAATGTGTTGCAAAACACCTAGGAAAGGAATGTGTTGCCTACTAGACATTGTCTTTATTTTTTTGTAGGGGGAACCAGATGTAACAACTTATCTTTTACCTTAGAAGGGATATCTCTACATGCCTCACACCACTGGACTCCTAGAAATTTCACTAACGCAGAAGGACCTTGAATTTTAGTTGGATTTTTTTCCCATCCTCTGGCTCACAAATGCCCTACTAACAAACCTAGAGTGGTGCTACCTCTTGCTCACTTGGTGTAGTCAGGGTTTACAAGGGAAACAATTTAATACAGGACACATGATTTATAGGATTATTTTATAATATTCACCCTAAGAGTCAAATGCAAAAGAGTGCAGGAGATCTGTCCACACACTAGAGATTCAAAGAATCCAGCTGAGGGCCTGGATCCTGTGGCAATGTCCTGCATGAGTCCAGCTGAAGACCTAGAGCCCAAGACAATGTCCTCCACAAGTCCAACTGGGGGCCTAGAGCCCACGACAATATCTCATGCAAGTCTGTAACAAGGATCTGTACTTGGAAGGCCCAAAGGTCAGTGGTGGAAGCTAGAAAGTCTGCACCAGCAGGATGAAGGATCTGTGCCAGCAGGCTGAGGGATCTGCACTGGAGCCAGGAAGTGATGCTTAAAGTAAGCAGAGCTCCTCCAAAAAGAACTGCAGCCATCCTCAGTGACAGCGAGGACCCAAGCTTCTCTGACAATGAGAACAGCCAAGTTCATATCAGAAAAGCCAGCATGACAAGCTTCTCCAGGAGGATCAACAGCACATCATCGTCCCCTCCAGCTCTCTTTTTATGATGTTGGCAACAATCCTCAGGTGGGCCATCCAAGCCCAGCACCATGCTGATTCAGTTCAGCTGGGTGTTACAAGTTGCCCATTAGTTAATCCACCACACTTGGTCAAATCACTGTAATGGACCAGTGTAATACCTTGTGAGAGAGAAAGGGTATTGAGGTCCCTGCAAGCTATATTGTGACACAGGGCTGGAGGGTTAATATAATCTTGAGGTAGGAGAGTGAAGATGTATTGCTGGCCTTGACTGCTGAAAGAAAACTGTTTCCCATGGGCCTTATGGACAGCTATGGAGAAGAAAGCATTTGCCAAATCACTAGCTGTATACTACATATGAGGAGATGTGTTAATCTGTTTGAGCAAGGAGACCACATTTGGTACAGCAGCTGCAATGTGAGTCATTATTTGATTCAGTTTATAGTAATCCATCATAATTCTCCAAATTCCACTTGTCTTTTGTACAGGTCAAGTTAGGGACTTAATTGGTGATGTGTTGAGAACCACCACCTCTGTATCTTTATAGTCCTTGATAATAGCACTAATCTCTGAAATCCCTGCAGGGATGCAATAATTTTTTTGTTTTACCAATTTATCAGGCAAAGACAACTCCAATCACTTCCATTTGGCCTTTTGAACCATAATAGCCCTCCCACTACAGGTTAAGGAAACAATGTAATAATTCCATCAAGTACTAAGTATATCTATCCCAAGTATGCATTCTGGAACAAGAAAAATGACTATGAAATGGATTCAAGAACTTACTGGACCCACTGTGAGTCAGATCTTTGCTAAAACTCCATTGATCACCTTATCTCCACAGGCTCCTACTCTTACTGGAAAGCCACAATGACATTTTGTATGCCCTGAAATCAGCATTAGTTCAGAACAAGTGTCCAGTAGCCCCCGATATGTCTGATCATTTCCCTTCCCCCAGTGTAAAGTTACCCTGGTAAAAGACCTTAGGACCCTTTGGGGAAGGATGAGAGATGGACTATGTAAATTTTTTGGTGATGCACGAGCATCCTTCCTAATGGGGATCCAGCCTCCCCTCCACTCAAGAGGTTCTGGGTCTATAAACTGGCTCAATTTTGGGAATTGGTTTAGGGGACATGATTCTTTGTTACTATGATTTGAAGTAGGTTTCTGTTCATCTGCTCTTAAATTTTTCTATTATGTAAATATAGTAAAAATGTTTGTAGACTTCTTCTATAGTTTACTTTTGGGGTCACTGCGATTAATCAGCCAATGCCATAGATCTACATGTGTCAGAGCATTTTGATCATTGTTCTTCTTCTGCTATCCATTAAGGTAAGTGCATACATATTGACTTTGGCAATTAAGTGCTGCCACTTGCCCCCTGCCACTGTGGAATCCAATTAAACCCATTAATCTTAAATTTCCCAGTTGAACAACTGCAGTCCCCACTGTAAGGTCTGGCATACACAGAAGAGCAATGACAGGGTTCTTCAGAGATGTCAGTACTCCCCTCATGAATCTGTTTCACAAGGTGTTAGTGAAGGGCACATTTTCTGGGTCATCCCAGTGTGGGAGATTAGATTTAACCTGATAAATCCACTTCAGCATTGCCATTTTCCTGAGTCTTTGAATCCCCTCATCACCAGTAAACCATAGAATATCAGGCATCTCTAACTCATTCACAGTGGGCCAAGTGTTGATTCAGACTTCCGCCAACAAGGTAAATAAACTATTAACATCTGTTTTTTGTTTCATGAGCTCCAACACTACATTCAGAATCTTTCTTTAATAGGCCTATATCAATAAACTCAGCCTGATACAGGTGTATATTTCTGCCACCATTAACCCACACCTACAAAATCCATCCCCACACTTGCTCATCAGGCCTCTGCTTATAAGATTTAGAAAATTCAAGAAGTTCTTTGGGAGAATAGAGGACCTTCTCATGAGACACACTATGTACCTTAGGAGTCTTCTGAGATTTGAGCCTGGTTATGGGCCTAAAGGCAAAAGTGGGTGCTGAGCATGGGTTCTGAGATATGTCAGCATTATCATGCTTGGTCAACACAGGATTACTTTCCTGCAGTACACTGTACAGGGTGTGGAGTTGGGATGCCTCTGCCCTTGTGGGTGAGGAAATCTCTTTCTCTGGCAAAATAAACTCATTAAATTCTAGGAGCAGAATATCCTCAGCCTTGTCAGGATACTCGCTATCATCTCTATCCCAGTTTACTGCATTCCATTCTTTTCTTATCAGTGCCCTCACCTTCACTTCAGATACCCTCTGAGGCTGAGCATTAAATTGATGCTGTATTTCAGCCAACTGAATTATGAGGGCCTGTGTTTGGGTTTCTGCAATCTCAGCCCTGCAGCTAAAAAAGAGGAGATACTCTTTCAGGACACATTCAGAAACTTTTATATCATTTATGGGTGTTTGGAGTGGAAAATTTGAATATTTGAGCTCTTTATGTTCCTTTATTAATTTGTCCTCACAATTAGAAGACTTTAGATTTCCCATGCAGATTTTGAGCTCATTATTTTCTGTCACTAGTTTGTCCAGAGATGTTAAGAGCAACCAGCCACCATCATATTTTTCACTGTGCCAAAAATATCCAGAAGTATCATATACAGAGTCACTAAATTCCTTATATCTCATTAGTGATGAATTAAGATAAACAAATGGATCTACATTGCATATTGTTTTAAACAGTTCACACCAAGGACTATCAGTACTCCATATATTATCAGGAGAGTCTATGGCAGCTTTAGGTCTCATAAAATTAGAGAGCCAACTCCATGAACCCCTAAAGCCATTAAAGAATTTCAATTTTACAGTTCTGTTTCTCTAGGCCACTCCTGGTACCAAAATCTGCATCAGTTAGTGCTTACTAAAGAAACAGATCTAATGCAAGAAGTACAAATATGTAAGGATTTACAAGATAGGCTTACAATGGCCCCCAGCAGAGTCAGGTGTGTAATAATGTAAAAGGGTGGGATGGCAATCTGAAGGATCCAGGCTAAGGCCTGGAGCTCACTGTAGTGTCCCATGGGAGTCTGTATCAGGGGACTGAAGGGTCTGTTCTTGAAGGCTGAAGAGTCTATGCTGGAAGCAAGATGATATCCAAGGTGAAGGTGAAAACTGGATTTCCTTTGAAGTAACAGATGTGAGCATTTTTTATTTTCCTTTTATTCCATTCAGGCAACAAGCCTATTTGTTGGTACCCACTCACACCCAGGATGAGTCTTCTGTCTTCAGTAAATCTCTTCAGCCACACCCCAGACTATACTGATCCCATTTATTTGAGCATTTCTTACTCAAGTCGACACAATTAGTTACTGATCACAGCACTTGATCATTCATTTTGCTTGAAAGAAAAAAAAAATGGCCAGATTTGTGACCATGTACTGAATCATGGACTGTAGTCAATGGTCTGGATGGTCAGGGACTTGGAAAAAACATGACTGGAAAGTTAGTGACAAAGATATTTGGGGAATAGATATGAAGATAGACCTGTCCATATTGGCAAAAGATATAAAGGTCTCTGTGTCCCATATAAATGCTCAACAAAATGTGACCTCAGCAGAAGAGGACTTAAAAAATCAAGAGGATTAGATGAACCATTCTGAGGATAGAAGTCAACCTTTTCCTTCAGCCATCCCTGTCATTGCACAAAAGGCATAAACAAAGCCATGGAACCAGAGATTGGGGATATATTTGGGCTCAGCATCATGAAATCCCATACATCAAGGCTGACTTGGCTACACCCACTGCTGAATGTCCAATATGCCAGCAGCATATTGGGCCAACACTGAGTCCCTGATATGGCATTATTCCCTGGGGTGGTCAGCCTGTGACCTAGTGCCAGGTTGATTATATTGGACTGGCTCCATCATGGAAAGGGCAGTGCTTTGTTCTTACTGGCATAGACACCTATACTGAATATAGATTTGCCTTCTCTGACCATAATGCTTCTGCAAAACTAACATCCGTGGACTTACAGAATGCCTCATTTGTTATCATGATATTCTACATGGCATTGCTTCTGACACAGGAACACATTTCACAGTCAGTGAAGTGAGTTGATGAGCTCATGCATATGGACTTCACTGGTCTTACTATGTTCCTCACCACCCAGAAGCAGCTGAATTGGTAGAGAGGTAGAAAGGCCTTTTGAAGATGTAGTTACAGTACCAGCTAGATGGCAGTAACATGCAGGTCTAAAACACGGGTCTCCCGATACCTTACATGCTTTAAATCAACATCCACTATATGTCACTGTTTCTCCCATAGCAAGGATTATTGGGTCCAGGAATCAAGGGGTGGAAGTGGGAATGGTACCTCTCACCATTACCACTAGTGACCCACTAGCAAAATTTTTGCTTCCTGTTTCCTTTACCTTATGCTCTGCTGGCCTATATGTTTAGTTCCAGAGGGAGAGAGCTTATATAAGGAAGCATAACAATGATTTCATTGAACTGATATCATGCCATTGAGTAGTGATTCTTCCTGGTCATTTTGAGCTCCTGATGTCTCTGAGTAAACCAGATAAAATAGGAGTTATGGTGCTGATTGAAGTGATTGATCAAGACTATCAAGTTGGAATTGGACTATTACTCCTTAATGAAGGAAGAATATATTTGGCATGCAGCAGAGCCCTTAGGGAATCTGTTAGTATTATCATGCCTTGTTACTAAATGTTGGTGACCATGAATTGTAAATTGACCTAGTATGTCCTAGGCTTTCCTTGCCCTTCCTGCCTCTTGGGCTAGTTTTGGAATGCAGAAATTACTTTCCTCTTGATCAATGAGATTAACACCCAGGTTTGGGGGCAGTCTTGGCTTGTTCCCTTTATGATGTTAAACTTGCCCATTCAACCACTTCTTCTATGCCTTTCCAGGAGAAGCACCCTACTCCCTCCCCTGCATTGGCTAGTAAAATGCTAGCTAGCTGGAGATTCAGAGCTTTTTGCTCCTAGAGAGCAACTGGTGGTCCCAGATCTCTGCTATGCACCCCTCTACTTTGTCTCTTGCTCTTTCTTTCATTTCCCATCATGCACCATAACCCAGGCAGGAGATTGGAATCCACTTCAGGGGTTACCAATAACTGGCACTGTAGGAAGGGTTGCTAATAACTAAGATCAATGGGAAGCTATAAAGCCCCAATCCATGCAGGACAACAAAATAGTGTAGAACCTTTAGGAATGAAGGTATGGTTCATCCCACCAGGAAAAGAAACTAGATCTGCTGAGATGCTTGCTGAAGGCTGAGAGAATACAGAGTGGATAGTAGAAGAGGGTAGTTATAAATACCAGCTCAACTGCATGACCAGTTACAGAAATGAGGATTGTAATTGTAATTTTTCTCTCCTATTGTGTTAATATGCTTGTGCATATATACACATATTTTAAGCAGTTATCTGTATTTTCTTCATTTGTAACATAATGTTGATAGACTTAATATTGATTAAGTATTGTTAAACCTATATCATAATATTTAAATTATGAAATGTCATGAGAAGAGTAAGCATCACCAAAAGAATAAACTTTGCCTTCTATTCTGGGGAGGGAATTAGTGTTCTTCCATTTGTACACAAGATAGTTATATCATGTTAGGTATAATTATGAGCTTGCTATTGTATTTGGAGACTAAGTATGGTTTAAGGAAATTTGTCCAGTTGTCATGTTGACAAGTGGTAGATTGTGATAGTTAATTGTGTCAACTTGAATAAGAAATGCCTAGCAGATTAGTTTAGCATAGTTCTGGGTGTTTCTGGATGATTTGACTTACAGAAAAGGAAAGACCCAACCTGGATGTGTGGGGCACCAACTAAAAGGGTTGTAGCCTGGACAGAATAAAAAGGGAAAGAAGAAGGAAATCTCCCCATTTGCTTCCTTGGGGCAGCTCCAGTCTTTACCATCACCTTTGGATTTTCACTCAGGTTTCCAGTGCAGACTCTTTAGACTTCCAATGCAGACCTTTCAGCTTTCTGAAATGGACTTGCATCAGACTGTGCAGTGAGCTCCAGCCCTTTGATTTTTTTTTTTTTGTGGGTACCGGGGGTTGACCTCAGGACCTTGCATGCCAGCAGGTGCCCATGTTTCTGAGCGATATCACTGGCCCTTTTTTCGTACATGGGTACTGGGAGTTGAACTCGGGCCCTCGCGCTTGCCAGGCAGGCATGTATGCCGCTGAGCCATCTCACAGGCCCAGCCCTTTGATTTTTGACTGGATCCTCTGGCTTTCTAGCACGCAGACAGCCTTTTTGCATTTTTCCACTCCTTATTCTGCATTTAGCCACTGTAAGCCTCCTTTGTAAGTCATTCATATACAAAATCTACTCCTCTAGTGAAACCTAAATGGTGGAAGGATTTTTTAGGTACACATATGAAACTGCAAAAATTTAAATATAGTTTGCAAGGATTAATATTTTTCTTACCACCTCCAGATGCATCATTTCCTATAAGTCTTTGTTCTTTCCATACACCTTTGTTATGTGACTTGTTTCCCCATTGGATCACTATTACCTAAGTGATTATACTTGTATCCTTATTGGTTAATCATAGCTGTAACCCACATCACACCCATGTGAGCATTGCTCTATAAAATTAGTGGCATCCTTGGGCAACCCATTCAGGCCTCCTCCTGCCTCTCAAGAGCTTTATCTCTCCCTTTCAATAAATATCTTCCTACTCCTAACCTCCGTTGTTCCTAGAATTCATTCCTCAATTTTTAGAGAACACGAGCTTGGCATATCAGACATCTAACAGGTTGGGAGCTATAATATTTTCATATTTCATCTCCTGTATCATATCCTATATCAGAATAACCAAGTAGAAACTGCCAGCCTCTGTAAACAACTATTGTTTAAGAAAGAAGTCCTGAGAGCATTCTGGAACAAACAAATCCTGAAACTGATGTGGTCATGAGGCAGTAGATTAGGGTGTGGCAAGCTGGCTTGACAGGTGGGTATAACCTCTCAAACATGGAGCACCAGGACATATGTGCAGAACACAGTTTCTAAGCCCTGAACCTGGGACTAATCAGAAAGTGCTGTCTTCAATTATTCTGGCATGAAATGAAGCAGGTTTTTGGTATGGAGGCCTAGATCTGACATCTGGCTGAAGAATGAGTGATATAAAAAACTCCCACCAGGGCTGGTGATATAGCTCAGCGGCATAAGTGCCTGCCTGGCAAGCGTGAGGTCCTGAGTTCAACTCCCTGTACCCTCATATAAAAACAAACAAACAAACAAACAAACAAAAAACAAAAAAACTCCCACCATTAAACTCATGGCCACTGTGAACGTCTCTCAGTGGCCCACTTTTACTCTTCAGTGCTCTTCTTTCCCTAATTTTAATAAATGTAAAACCTGACCACCTTTTCTACATATTTTGTGTAATTCTTCAGAACACCAAGAACCTCAAAAGAATCCCTGAAGAGTCTACAGTATCCCTGAATCTAGTAACATATTTTCTTGGCAAGCACAACCAGGATCTAAGAATAGTTTTGTTTGGACACAGTTCTCTCTGTCTCTGTCTCTATCTCTCCCCCCTCTCTCTCTGAGAGAGAAAGGCAGAGAACTAGAGGATGAGAGGACATTTTCTCATTTTTCCAGAATAGTTCCCTAGTGTTTTCCACTATGTGGAAGCAGGTCAACATCTGCTCTCGGTGGTAGCCAAGCATTTGTTGCCTGTCACCTTCACTTCTATGAGCTAAGGCATGCTGTGCTCCACCAAGGTGGGTTCATGCTGAAGTCTATGGCACGTGCAAGGCTGAGCTCCAGCAATGTGTGCCCTGGTGTGTCTGGAATGCCATGGCATTGCCCACTGTTGCATAGGCTGAGGGCTGGCAGGGCATCTCTTATTAACACACTTGCAGAACTGACCATACAGTTCCATGTATGTGTATGCCTCTTTTGGCCCCACATTTGTGTTCTTCTCTATCCTGTGTTCAGCTTTATCATTGTTTTGATAGAAATAGCTATTGGTAACTTGGTTTTCTCATTGAGTATCTTGTCCTGCCCCTATGAGAGGTTCCAGGAGCAGAGGGGACTATTTAAGCCCAGTTTCCTTTTTCAGTGGCAGATATACAACAGTGCAAAGAACATTTAGGCTGACTTTCAGAAGATCTTAGTAGGTTCACTGATGGGTTTCAAACTTTGCACCTTGCTTTTGACCTGTCATGGTCAGATGTCCTATTTGTCTTGGTCAATTTGTGCACCAACTAGGAGATATGTTGATGAACAATATGCTGCAGAAAGAGAAGGGAATCACTCCAGAGAGGTTATTGTCTCTCTAACAGAACCAAACTGGGACTATAATTCTAAAGACATACTAAACATGAGGTCTAAAATGATAACTGTTCTTATCATAGAAATAAAAAGACCCATTAAGAAACCCATTAATTATGAAAAGGCAAAAGGAACTACACAGGGCAAAAGGGAAAACTGCTATCTTTCATAGGTGATTAGAAGAAGTTTTCTGTAAATATGCAAACCTATATCCACTTTCAAAGGAGGAACAGGCACTAATGGGACAACTTTTCATTAGTCAATCAGCCCCAGCTTTTCAGCACAAATTACAAAAACTTTAGTTTGGACCCCAGACTCCTGTGACCCAATTGCCAGACACAGCCATTTTTGTGTTCAGCAACCAGAATTTGGAGGAAGATAAAAACAGAAGGACCAATAAATACATAAATAAATAAATAGGCCAAAATTATGGATGTCAAAATTGGCAGTGCTTTAAGCACACCCAAATCATTCAAAGAACCCAAGGGCGATCAGGGAAAGAGTTTCTGCTTTAAATGCAAGGAACCTGGACAATGAGCATGTGACTCTCCCAAGCCACACCTGTGCTCTCCTCCACATGTCTGGTGGCTGATGTGCCTGACTGACTCATGGCACTGGATGATTGATTGTCTATACATCCAGAGAGGAGCTAAACTAGCCAAAACCCTCACTTACCACAATGATGAAGGAGACTAAGTGGTTCTGGGGCAATCTGCAATGTTCTGGGTGATTCTGGACATCATGGGTAAAAAAATCAAACTGCTCATCAACACAGGGGCAGCTTACTCTGTTTTAACTTCCTTCTTTGGTAAATGTTCCGCTCTTCTAGATCTACAGCCCTAATTGGGGTCAAGGGGAGCCCAAGACAGTGCTTCTTTACACCTACCCTGACATGTCAATTTGAAGGTCAAACATTCAACCATAATTTTTAATTGTCCCACTGCGTCCGACCCCCCTTACTAGGAAGAGATTTACTAGTAAAATTGTGCACAGTTCCCCAATTCTAGAAAATGCTGAAGTGGATTTTACCTGTTAGGGTTACACAAGGCCTCCCTGACCTAATTAGCCAACAGGTGGATCCTGCTGCACTGTATAATGGAATACCTGGGAGGGCAATACCAGTTACAGGTATGCTAACAAAAGTAACTCTGAAATTAACATTGGGACAAAAACTAGAAATTCTGACTCCCCATCAGTTCAGAGGTATTCTTGAGACAAAATCTTATTTGTGGTTGACAGGAGAATGTCTTACCAAGTACTGAGCTATGCTTCTAGACATCCCTGAAATTACCATAAAGATTTGCAATACCCTCAAACCCACCTCACTATGCCTATAGTGCAGAGATCAGCCATGCTTGTGGAAAGGTGTTTTCTAAGTACTATACAAACTGGCAGAACAGCAGTGACATGCCTGTACAAGACCCTGAGGGAGAATGATAGAGGTTCACTGATAGAAGTCATCAGAAAGCAGGTTATGTAGTTGTCAGTCTGCAACAGGTTGTTGAGGCCAAAAACCTTACCCCAGGACTGCTGCTCAAAAAGTAGAGCTCATAGCCCTTACTTGGTCACTGATATTAGGAAAAGACAAAATCTAAATATTAGCATAGACTCCAAATATGACTTTCTTATTGCTACATGCACATGTGGCAATCTCAAATAAATGTGGCTTGCTAACAAATAAACAATCAACTATAAAGCACAGAGAAATTCTACAACACCTGGAGGCAGTCTATATTCACAGGCAGGTCTCTGTCATTCATTGCAAGGAACAAAAAGGGACATGTCTAAAAACTTCAGAAAATCAAAAGGATGATAGAGAGGCAAAAAGTACAGCCTTATACCCACTCAAGATCCTAGTTTTACTCCTGCTTCCTGTAGAAAAATTAAAACCAGTCCACACCCCCCAGGAAGATAAATGGGATGTAAGACAAAGAAAAATGAAGAGTACTGTGATGCCATTTGGAAAACAAACTGACCCTTCCTCGAGGGACACAGTAGAAAGCTATAAAAACACTTCATGCTTCTTTCCATATGAGAAGGGATGCTATATAGGAAATGGTCACTCAAATTTTCAAAGGACCAGGAGTAGTGGTGACCACAGAACAGATCTGCAAGGTTTGCCCACTCTGTGCCTACAATAACACTGGAAAGGCCATTCAGCCTCCATTGTTAAAACTAGTGCAGAGGGGAAGGATATATCCTGGAGAAAACTGGCAATTAGACTTTACACACATGCCATTATGTCGGGGATTTAAACAAATATGGTTCCCAACTGACACCTTTACTGATTGGATTGAGTCCTTCCCTGCCTATTCAGGAAAGGTTACAGTGGTAGTCAAGGTGCTCCTCGAAGAAATTGCCCCCTGGTTTGGACTACCCCAGTCCCTTCAGAGTGGCATTGAGCTTTCTTTTACCTCTCAAATAACACAGAGGGTGGCAAAGTCTTTAGGAATAAAGTAGCATTTGCATCTTGCATGGAGACCTCTATTCTCTGGAAAGGTTGAAAGCAAACTAGCAAAAGTTTATCAAGAAACTTCTGAGTTGTGGCTCCCATTATTGCCAATAGCCCTCTTGAGGATTCAAAACATTCCCCAAACTGGGCTAAATATGAGTCCATTTGAGATGTTATATGGAAAACCTTATCTATCTTCTGATATGGTAGTGGGGCTTGAGACCATGAGACATGTACAGTATCTTATTAATCTGGGCCAATTACATGAACCTATCCAACCATATGGAAATGTTCTTGGTCCAGGATGAGTGCCTAGTATCTGCCCTGAAGACCAAGTGCTCATTAAAACTTGCAAGAAAGGGTCTTCTGTAGACTAATTAAAACCAAAACTGAAGGGCTCCTTTTCAGTGGTACTTGTCACATCCACTGCAGTAAAGGTGGCAGAGACAGATAGCTGAATTCACTTTTCTAGGAAAAAGCCAGCCCCACCTGAACTGTGTGAGGCAAAGAATCACCTCCACAAAGCTACTTCTGTGAAGTTCTGGAAGATCTGAGGCTCTTATTCAAAAAGCAAGACTCCAGTATTTCTCCAGATGTAGATAAGTAGAGTTGCTATAGACCCCTAATCCACCGCAGCATAAGCGAGCACCCATATTGGCACTCCTGCTTTTAATTATACCCATAAGTATGGGTAATTTTATGAAGGCTACAACTTTCAGGCTCTTTATAGTTTTTTATTTTATTTTAAAAAGAAAAAAAATAGAACAAAATTTCAAAACAACATAATAGGAGGGTAACAATGTTTAATACATTGTATATCATTATCTTTAAATTAGTTACTCAGGGTACAAGATATTGGCATTCAATTGTCCAAACAATATTAGCACAAACCTTTCTTTCAATGAACTAAGCGAAAATAGTAGTGTATTTATCTTATCTTGTATATATATATTTTTTTTTCCTTCTTTTCTCCATTCCCCCATCCCAGTTTCACTTTACTTTTGAACAATTTCTTCCTATTTTACAATATCTATTGTAGATTTTGGATCTTATTTACTCTTTCAGCTTCTCACACTAGGGAGACAATATGATGTTTACACATGTGGGTCCGGTTTATTTTGCTTTTGAGTATGGTCTTGAGTTGCATCCATTTACCTATAATAGTCTCCAGTTTATCTTTCTTTATGGCTGAGTAGTATTTCATTGTATAAAAATACCACATCTTTTTTATTTATAGTTTATGTAATATTCCTCTTCATCACACTTTCTTCTCCTCAGAAAGCATGGGAAAAAGCACCTTGGAAAACTTCTGCCAAATAATAGCACAGGAAAATAATGTCTTTAATTGCTGGACCTGTCATAGTTCACCTTTTAAGACAGACCAGGAAATATTCTCATATGTTTCTTCTCATATTTGGGCTCTGCCTCCTTAACTAAATAGTAAAGTTTATCCATTCAAGGCTTCATATAATTATCCAGACTACAGCCCATGATTCTTCTGACAAATTCACCAAGATTTCTCCCATTAAACAAGCAGCTCAACAGCCCTTAACATATAGGCACTAACCCTTTCCTCATTGTCTTCTGACAGCTTTTTTTCATTACAGTCTGTGAGCCCCAAAGCACCAAGTTAGTCTGAGAGCACATAGTCCCTAGTAGGAAGGGATTACAGCCCCTTTCAGATGGGAGTAAGTGTATCAAGATAGAGACTTCCACCAAGCTACCCAACTATATGAAAACAAAGTCCTGCCAACTCCTGGCCCAGGAAGATCACCTACTGTCTCTGAGAATTCCATAAAGAATATGGAGATTTATGTCTTTTGGGGGGAAATGAGGCAGTAAATTAGGGTGGGGTAAACTCATTGGGTAGGTGAGCATGACCTATTAATCACAGAGACCCGGGATACATGCACAGAACAGTTTCCAAGTCCTTCACACGGAACCAATCAGAAATTGCTATCTTCAGTTCTTTTGTTGTGATAGCAAGCTGGTTTTTTTTTTTTTTTTTTTGTGGGTACTGGGGTCGACCTCAGGGCCTCATGCGCCAGCAGGCACCTGTGCTGCTGAGTGATATCACCGGCCCTTTTTTTGTATGTGTGTTCTGGGAGTCGAACTCGGGCCTTTGCGCTTGCCAGGCAGGCGGCGCTTATGCCGCTGAGCCATCTCATCAGCCCCAGCAAGCTGGTTTTTGGTAGGATGGGCTAGATCTGATGCCAGGCTGGAGAATGAGATGTACAAAAGACCCCCATCATTAACTTTGTGACCACTGTGATCTTCTGTCTGTGGCTTATTCTCACTCTGCAGAGTATACTTCTTTTTTAATCTTTAATAAATCTAAAACCTCACTACCTTTTTCACGTGTGTAGTTCTTTGTTGAGGACACCAGGAATGTAGAAAGAATTCTTGA
Source organism: Erethizon dorsatum (assembly GCA_028451465.1). Classification (NCBI taxonomy): domain Eukaryota; kingdom Metazoa; phylum Chordata; class Mammalia; order Rodentia; family Erethizontidae; genus Erethizon; species Erethizon dorsatum. The sequence goes on along the minus strand of CM051842.1, from coordinate 88,886,728 downwards.
AAAGAATGTATGGGACCCCAGAATCTAGCAATAGGCATGATGTAGTCAGAAACCACTATAGAAATGGGGAACAGACAGACCTGGGCCTTTGCTAGCTACCCACTAAAATCATGACTTATTTTTCTGGAAGAATCTGGAACATAAAAGCTACAAAGCATTACTCATTTAACCAATGTCTAGCAATGGCAAAATACTGTCTCTTGGGGTACTACACTGACTATTGCTACCTAACATTTTTGAGAAGATAAACAATTCATTTTAAATAAGAGTGCCCAGCCAGTGCTATATTAATATGTGTGCCACATTATCTTAATGTTCAACTGACATTGATTCCCAAGAGTCTTTAAGACTTTCATGAATGCAAAAAATTTAATTACATTTTTATGTTCTTCAGTCTTTCAACCTTTGTGAAACTGAAAATTCACTTTCTAAAGTCCAGCACTTAAAATATAATTCTGATTGACTAACATGGGTGAAATGAATGTTAACATTTCTGAAGAAACCTTTATTTTATCTTTTAAACATTTACTTAAGTCATGTGGACCAAAGTCATTTGACATATGCTTTCTTAATTACTCAGTGCTCTGATTTTTAAACTATGTTAGCATCTAAACAATATACAAACATGAAATACACACACAGGCATAACATATAATACACATATGCATGTCAATATACATAAAACAAATACTTAGATTTAACATTTACCAGCTTTAAAAGTTACACTATTAGTATGATCTTCCTCTTTACAGTCCTAAGCAATACTTAATACTAAATTTGGGTGTCAATAGGTAGGACTTCTGGTTGTAGCCAGGTGACAGATATATATCTCAAAGGAAATTTCTTGCCCAATTAATCTGCATTTGAATTTCTCTGGGCAGTTTTTCCCCTGCCTTATATGTCTTAGTCCATGTAAAAACCTCTTGGATTTTTCTAATTTCCCATTAGACATAATTGTTCAGAAGTTTACTCATTTAATCCAGGCTCTGTTGCTCAAATCCTCTAGTGTGGGAAAAAAGGAAATCAATTTAGGAACAATGCTTCCCACTCAGAAATCACAAAGGTGAGTTACCTGTAGTAATTTTTTCAGTTTTTCTATTTGAGGAATGAAGGTGGCAGGAGATAATTTTCAGCAAGCAGAAATCTTGACAAATTTTTTTTTGGGGGGGTTGGTACTGGGAATCAAACTCAGGACCTTGTGCTTGCCAGACAGGTGCTTGTGCTGCTGAGCTATAACCCCGGCCTGACAAATACTTTTAAAAAGTCAGTTTAGAACAAACCAAAGACTGCTAGACAAAATATGGTAGGATTTAAATTCCAATAAGAGATTCCCCCAAAATTAGCCTGGTAGCTGCATGGTCAGTGGGCACAGAATGCTGTTGCTTGTAGTTGAAAGTAATTTAGAAAAGGGCAAAGAAAGCACCTATTGATATTATCCTGGCCAAAGTTACCCTAGAAAATCTCCTTAAGGGCAGTTGCATGAAATCAGAGTGCACTTTATTTATATAGGTCATGTTGTATCACAATAACACCATGTTCTTCTAAGTCAGGGATAAGTAAAAATTTTCTATGGAGGTATGAAGTAGCACAAGCATTTTGCATTCCTGAGAAAATTATAACAGTATCTCTAGCCTCTTAAAGTCTCATAATACAAACTTTCCTCTCAGACAGTTCAAGAACGCAGAACTTCAGATTGCTTCACAAAGAAGCCTCTGAATGGCTTGAAGCCCCAAATGGTACACATGGAGACCCAAATCCAAGGAAAAGAAGTAGAAAGTGTAGTGTGTTTAGGATGAGTTTAAACATTCAGTGATCCTGTCTTAAAAGGGGAAGATCCTTGGCCAAATTGCATTCTCCATTGAGTCTTACAGGGGAAGCCATTTCCCACATTACATTCATATGATGGAGAAGACACAGCTCAAGTTGCTTCCTTGTCACTGCATGTTGGGTACCTGGAGACAGAGAGTTCCACCTTGGCACCCTCATCAGCCACTGCAATTGCTGCCAACACTTATAGCTTCACTCCCCTATCCCAACTATTCTACTTCCAGCCAACTGAACTGGTTCCAGCTAGCCATTGCATGCTTTTAGCCATAGAGGCCCTCCCTCCAGAGCCTTCTGCTTCAAAATTATGCATATCCTGGTAGATGACATCATCTAATGCCCAGCAGAGATGACTGTCAACAATTTCTTCTGAGTTCCACAGTTTGACTGAGGAAAACTTGGGCTGTCAGCCCTGACAAATGAGTTGCACACTGTCAGGACTGAATAGATAGAACAGACCAAGCTCTATCAAATTGCCCCTGAGAGCCCATGGTCATTGCAAAAGTTGGAGCCAAACCTGTGACTTTCCTGGTAGACAATGGAACAGAACTTTCTGCCTTCAAAAGTTACCTCTGTCACAAAGTTACCATCACTGGGGCAACTAAGGCTCTTGCCTCTCACCCCTTCTGCCAGGCACAAACTTACAGCCTGGGAGGACATCTCCTTTGCACCAACCCAGTCAGCCTTACTCTCTTTTAAACCTGCACATTCAACTTTGACTGTTCCCCTAGAGGAAAATGTTGACTCATCAGCCTGAGACAGATGACTGCAATCCTGAAGTTCTGAAAACTCTCCTCTCAGAGGTATAGACTAAAGACTCATCTCTGGGCCTGGCCATCAACCATGCTGCCTCATCATGACCCCTGTTGCTATCAGATGTCATGGAAATCACAAATAGGTATCCAGACACACATAAGCCTGATAGACTGTTAATCACATTGGGCAAGATCTCCATGCTGTCAACAATGCAGCCATCACCTTACACTCTGCAATTCCCGATCCATATACACTTTTTGGACTGTTCTAGATTTAAAGGATGCTTCCCTCTGCTTGAGAGTTGTTCCCATAAGCCCCTTCATTTAGGAAGATCCTGAGATAAAATGCCAGCTCACTTGGACTCAATTGCTAAAAGGGGTTAAAATCTCTCCCACTATTTTGGGGGAGGCTCTAACAACAGATTTGGCCAAGCCACCAGCAACTTTTCTCTGAGGTTTCTCTGTCCCTTCCAGCTCCATCCCAGTCCCCTGAGCAAATAGTATAGACTGTCAAACTGCTAAAATATACCTCTTTTGCCTGTAAAGCCAGTTCAAGATCTACAAGCTGCCAATACCACCATGATTGTGCCCCATATATGTTGCCTCAGTCTTCTGCCATCCATAGCCTGCTGGTACACTTGCCTGCACCTAAAAAATGCCTTCTTCTGCCTTTAATTGGCTCCTGTCAGCCAGCCTCTCTTCACAGCTGACCTGGATTCAACCTTCCAGATGCTCAAAAACTTGTTCCCTCTTTAAAAAGCACTTCTGATTTATGACACACAAGCTGCCTGCTGGAAAGACACAAAAGATCTGCTACAATATGTGGCAGAAACTGATTACAAGAAAGAAACTCCAGAAATTTCTTGGAGCTGCTAGCTTCTATAAAAACTGGATCCTTGAGTTCACAAAAACAATGATGCTTACTCAGACTGTCAGCCCCTGAGAGCACCCAGTGCCCTACCTGTGCAAATACTTGGACCCAGTAGATAAAGGTTGCCTCTGCCTTTGCTCCACACTCTAATAACCACTGTCCTTCTGATCAAGAAAGCTGACAAGCTCACATTGGGCCAAGACCTAACTGTCCAGCTGCCACATGCTGTGTTGGACTTCACCCAATACCAAGGACTCTTAATCAAAAATTCCCACCTGACTTTTGTGGCAATAAAACCACTCAATCCTGCCACATACCTGCCCACAGAGTTGGGCCAAACAGACCATGACTGCCTGGCACTGTCTGATAAACTGTCTCGAGCCAATCAGACTTTAAAAAAAAAAAACCTCTGACAAATGCTGAGTACACCCTGTTTATGGATGGAAGTAGCTCTGTTAGGAATGAAGTCTGACAGGCTAGATATGCTGTGGTCACCTTGGACAAAACTATTTTGCTAAAACTCTCCTGCAGGGATGATCTACACAGCAAACTGCTTCCTGCTGCTGTTTGGAAACCTGCCACCAATAACACAAAATAATCCAGTCCAGAGGCCTAAGCCCCCGCTGGGGATCCAATTGACTGAAACACTCACCCTGGCCACCAGACCTACCCCCACTGTGTGTTCTGGAAGTTCAAGCCACTGCACTGGCACCCATACTCCTGCAGCCAGCTCAGGCTTCAGCATCTTTGTCACTGGCCCCAACCTCCAATTCCCTACCTGTACTGAGAAGACAATAAAAGTTTGTAGGATCCTGCTGTAAAAAATCATCCCTAGATATGGCCTACCCTTGATCATTGGCAGTGACAATGGGCCTACATTTGTAGCAGAGGTAACTCAAAAATTAGATTAAATAAAAACTATATACAATATACAGGACACAAAGCTCTAAAAAAAGTTAAAAACAGCTTGTAACCAGTTAAAGGACCAGCTATATCTGTAGACATCCCTGCACACACATATAACCCAGGTACATATTAACTACCTCTGCACATTTCAGAAATCCAGCCTCAGATCCACTAAAAAATTTACCTGGACCAGACAGCTCACTCTGAAGAGACAACACACTCAAAGACTTGCTCCTGTCACTCCAGACACTGACAGGTCAGTGCACGGGTGAAGCCTGACAACATCATTTACAAGATTGCTCCATACCTATTCCACTTGATTTTTGTGTCTTTTCAGGCTGCTTACCCCAGTCCTTGCTTCCCTGCCCCCTTGTTAGTTGTGATTTTTGCCTTAAATTCTATAGACAGTTGCCCCAAGAGAATAAAACAATCAAACACTTGACCAAGATTTGATGAGCGTCCAAGACACATTGGACATTCTCCTAGGTCAGATTAACTCCTTCACTCTATTGTCAGGGTCAACTTAGGGGGAACCCTATAATAAGGGAAACAAATCACAAACTCCTGGTGGAAAAACTTTTAGTCTTGGGGACCTTGGCTAGGAGATATCCTAAGATCACTGACAACACTAATGTTACTGCTTCTAGTTGGGCCTTGTCTCAAAAGATCACATGTAATATGCTCAGCAAAGATTTGCCAGGGAAACTAAAAGGGGGCAAATGTAGTAGAAAATGCCCCCGAGCCAGTAGACCTCAGTTTTTTAGTTGCCCAGATAATAGTTACTTTTCCAGTTTCGGTTGCTCCTGTCTCTTAGAAACGGCTGGTAGTAACTGGTCCTGTGATGCACATTGTATAGACCTATCCCCAGTTGACAAGCCATTCTGCCTCTGTACTTCCTGCTTGCTTATCCCATAAAAGCCCTAGACCACCAGAGATTAAGGCCTGATATTTTGGGAGTGATCCAAATCAGTGCCCATTGACATAAATAAATCTGCCTCCAAATCCTGGGTGTCATTTTGGTGTTTCTGTTTGCCATTGCAACATAATGTCTATAATTATTTATGAAATGTTGAGGGAGTGGTGGTCACTTTTTATAGCTGCTTCCTGCTGAAAGGTGTTGTAGGCACTTCCTACTGGGGATTACGTGTTCTCTAACTTGCGATGTTAGAACTTAGGAGTTGGCCTGGAAAGAACTTGTCAGAAGACAATGAGAAAGGAGTTAGTTCCTATATGTCAGGAATTTGTGGAACTGCTTGTTCAATGGGAGAAAACTCAGTGAAATTGTAAGGAGAATCTTGGGCTGCAGTCTGGATTATCATATAAGTGTGGATTTTTTGAAGGGATAAATAGACAAATTCTATTATTTGGTTGAGGAGGCAGAGACCAAATATGAAAAGGAACAGAATATTTTCTAGTCTGTATTAAAAGGTGAACTGTGACACATCCAGCAATTAGAGACATCATTTTTCTATGCTATTATTTGGAGAAATTTTCTAAGGAGTTTTAATTCCATGCTCCCTGTGGAGAAGAAATCATGATGAAGAGAGGTTTTAGATAAACTACCAAGAACCTCCCAGGCATATCCCTAGCAGAATTATAATATTACAGATTTAATTAAAAGCAGGAGTCCTAATACAGGTGCCCCTTACACTGCTGTGTAACAGGGGTCAAGATTGACTCTGTATATCTTCACCTACAGTGGTGTTGGAGTCTTTCTGTTTGAACAGGAGCTTCAGATCTTCCAGAGGTTCACAGGAGAACATTTTTTGGGGGGGTGCTCCCTTTCCTCACACAGTTCAGGTGGGGCTGCCTTTATTCTTGAAAAGTGCATCTAGTTACTTACTTCTGCCACCATTACTGCAGTGGGTGTGACTATCACTGAAAGGGGGCCCTTTTATTTTGATTTTAATTGATCTGTATGAGTCCCTTCTTTCCAAGTTTTAATGAGCACTTGGTCTTCAGGGCAAATACTAGGAGGTTCTCCTTGGCCAGGAGCTAACAAGACTTTGTTTCTGTATAGTTAGATAGCTTCATGTAATTGGTCCAGATTAATAAACTATAGTAAGGACCTTGTGGCCTCTGGGTGCACTGCAATATCAGAAGATAGATAAGACCTTCCATATAAAATCTCAAATGAATTTATATTTCACCAAATTTGGGGGGGTGTTTTGAAGCCTCATGAAAGCTATCGGAAGTAATCAGAGCCAGGACTCAGAAGTTTTATTGGCAAAGATTTTCCAGGGTTTGCTTTATGATCTGGTTGGTTCTTTTATCCCTTTTGGAGGACAAAGATCTTCTTGCCGAATTGAGATGGTACTTTATTCCTAAAGACTTTGCCATTCTCTGAGTTATTTGAGAGGTAAAAGAAGAACCAATCTCAATCTGAAAGGGCTGGGGTAGGCCAAACAGGGGGATGATATTTTTTGAGGAAAATCTTGATTGTTTCTGTAGTGTCTTTGGAATGGATAGGAAAAGCTTCAATCCAACAAGTGAAGGTGTATATTAAGACCAATGTTTGTTTAAATCTCCCACGTAGTGGCATATGTTTAAAGTGTAATTTCCAGTCTCTGTAGGGTTTGTTCATCTCTTCTGTAAGGGTTGTAACAAGTGAAGTGGTCTGCACTTCCCAGGGTTATTGTATGCACAGAGTTAGCAAGCTTTACAGATCTGTTGGGTGGTTCCTTCTAGTCCTGGTCCTGTGAAAATTTCAGAGACCTTTTCCATGTAGCATCTTTTTCCATGTGGAAAGGATCATGAAGGACTTTCATAATTTTCCATTGTGTTCCCGGAGGAAGGACTAATTTGTTTCCCAAATACCACCAAAGTCTCTGTTTAATTTTTCCTTGTCCTAGGCAGGGGGCATCATAATCCCTGACTTGAAATTATACTATAAAGCTACTGTGATAAAAACAGTGTGGTACTGGCAAAAAAAGAGACCTGAAGATCAATGGAACAGATTAGAAGATGCTGAAACAACCCCAGACATACTAAGCCACCTTATCTTTGACAAAGGTGCCAAACACATTCACTGGAAGAAAGATAAGCTCTTTAATAAATGGTGCTGGAAAAACTGTCTCTGCACATGCCAAAGATTAAAACTAGACCCATATCTTTCACCATGCATTAAACTAAATTCAAAATGGATCAGAGATCTAAATATTAAAACAGAAACGTTAAATCTGCTGGAAGGTAGGATAGGTAAAACCCTTGAAGACATTGGTGTAGGCAAAGACTTTATGAATAAAACCTCAACCGCATGGGAACTATCACAAAGAATCAACAACTGGGATCTCATCTTATTAAAAAGCTTTTGCACAGCAAGAGAAACCACCAACAGAGTGAAGAGACAACACACAACGTGGCAAAAAAATTTTGCCAGCTGTTCCTCAGACAAAGGATTACTATCAAGAACATACAAAGAACTCAAAAAAATCAGACCTCCCAAATTTAAAGACCCAATCCAAAAATGGGCATCTGAGATGAATACACACTTCTCAGATGAAGAAATACAAATGGCAAATAAATATACAAAAAAATGTGCAACATAACTAGTCATGTGAGAGATGCAAATTAAAACAACACTGAGATACCATCTCACCCCAGAAAGAATGGCTATTATCAAGAAATCAACTAATAACGAATGCTGGAGGGGCTGTGGAGAAAAAGGAACCCTTCTCCACTGTTGGTGGGAGTGTCGACTGGTACAGCCACAGTGGAAATCAGTGTGGAGATTCCTCAAAAAACTAGGATTGGAGGTCCCATTTGATCCAGTTATTCCCCTTCTGGGTATCTTCCCAGAAGAATTAAAAACATCGTACCACAGCGATATATGTGCACCCATGTTTATAGCAGTACAATGTGTAATAGCCAGATCTTGGAAGCAACCCAAATGCCCATCAACTGAGGAATGGATAAAAAAAAAAGTGGTATTTTTATACAATGGAGTACTACTTAGCCATAAAGAAGGATAAACTGGAGACTTTTATAGGTAAATGGATGCAACTCGAGAAAATACTCATAAGTGAAATTAACCGGACTCACACATGCAAACATTGTATTGTCTCCCTAGTGTGAGAAACTGAAAAAGTAAATAAGATCCAAAATGTAGAATAGATATGATGAATCAGAAAGAAACTGGTCAAAAGGAAAGAGAGTCTGGGATGGGGAAATGGGGAAAAGAAAGAAGGGAAAAGAAAAAAAATTGTATTTATATATAAGATGATTAAGATAGATACACTACTAATTTTGCTTAGTTCATTGAAGAGAAAAGTTTATGCCAGTAATGTTTGGACAATTGAATGCTGATGTCTTGTACCCTGAGTAACTAATTTAAAGATAACAATACATAATGTATTAACCATTGTTACCCTCCTATTACGTTGTTTTGAAATTTTGTTCTTTTTTGTTTTATTTATTATTTCTTCTCTTTAAAAAAAAAAACCCAAAATTTTTTTCCTTGTCCTAATGCCCATTTATCTTCCTGGAGTGTATAGGTTGCTTTTAGTGATTCCTTTGGAACTGGGAATAAGTCTAGGGTCCTGAGGGCTGCAAGGCTACCCTTTGGTCTATCAGCTTTTTTATTTTGAAATGAGACTTTAGACATGTCCCTTTGGTGCCACTGATATTGAATGACAGCAACCTCCCTGAGAATGTAGACTACCTCCAGGAGGTGTAAATTTTTTTGCTTGTTCTTTATAGATGATTGTTCTTTAGTTAACAAGCCTCTTTTTTTCAGATCACTGCATGGGCATGTAGCACCAGAATGGCATGTTTGTAGTTACACAGGTAACTATTTAGCATCTTGCCTTTTCCTTATATCAATTTCTAGGTAAGGATGATGAGCTCTACATTTTGAGTGGACTTCCCCAGGAAAAAGTGTTTTACCTCAGTAATCTGTTATGGACTGACAACTGTATAAACTGCATTTTGATGTCTTTCTTAGACAAAGCTACTTGCATCAGTGAACCATTTCTCCTCAGGGTCTTAGAGGGGCATGCCACTGCTGTCCTGCCTGCCTCTATATGTCACCTGCTCATAAGAGTGTGTAACCTCTGATTCTATAGACATCAGTAAGGCAGGATTAAGAATATTCCAAATCTTTATGGTAACATCAAGGTTGTCTAGATTCATGGTCTGGTACATGGTAAACTGTTCCCCTGTCAACAGATAGTGACATTTTGCCTCAAGAATGGCCCTGACCTGATGGGGAGTCAGTACTTCTAGTTTTTGTCCCAAAGTTAGTTTTGTGGCTTCTTCCATTAATATAGTTGTAGCTGCTATTATCCTCAGGCATTGTGGCTATCCAGCAGCTGCTGCCTCTAATTTTTTGGAAAAGTATGCCACTAGACAGTATTTCTGTCCTAGCTTTTGGGTCAAGACACCCAAGCAATTCCTCTCTCTTCTGATACATAGAGGAAGAGTTTTTCCTATGTATTCCTAGTGCTGGATCCTGAGTGAGGGCATGATTTATTTCTTGAATGGCATTGTCAGTCACTTTTGTCCATCTTAATGGCTCAGACTCAGGATCTCTGACAGCCTCTTAGGCCTTTCCACTAGTCCAAAATGAAATATCCAGAGTCAGTAGAATCTGGCCATTACCAGGAAGCAATAAAGCTGTTGCTTCATGGCAGTGTGTCCAAAATCACATACAGCCTGTATATGGTCGCTAGAGAGTTGTAATTCCCTAGGTGTAATAATTCATTCCATTTATTGGACCCTCTGAAGCGATATCTGAGCTTTTTTCTTTAACACTTTATATCCCTTTTTACATGGAAAACTGAGATTTTTGGAGAGTATTATTTTTGAATAGCTTGCAAATTGGGCTGCAGTTTAGAATACAACTTACATTTTGTAGGATGATTCCCTGTAAAGGTTCTAGGTTCCTGAAGACCTTTTCCAGTGCCTAAGCAAAATGGTTGTGGCTATCTCAACTGTGTGGGAGAACTGTCCAAGTATACTGTTATTTTTAATTTGAGATGCAATATTTTTTTTCCATTTAAAGGAATTGGGTGTCTGGGTGGAGAGGGATAGAAAAGAAAGCATCTTTGAAGTTCAAGACTTAGAACTAATTTGTGGCTCTTGGAATTTGTGAGAGAATTGTTTATAGATCTGCCATGAGAGGGTGGAATGGGATTACAGCCTCACTAATGAAGCAGAGATTTTTTTCCAACTGATAGTCCTGAAAACCTTACTATGGGGACAATGGGAGTATTACAATGGTACTGACAAGGCCACCAAAAGCCATAATTGAAAAACCTGTCTATGAAAGTTGGGAGGCCTTTATGGGCCTCTTCCATGACTGCATACTGTTTTTGGTTGGAAAATTGGTTGGGGTCTATTCATTTTATAACTACCAGCACTGATAAATTTGCCCCCCCAGGCATTTCATTATACCATGTAGCAGATAGATCTGCTGACTAATTAAGTCAGGGAGGCCTGGTATAAACTTGACAGGTAAAATCTGCTTCTGCCTTTGTTGGAATTGGAGAACTGCCCCTGATTTTACTAGTCAATCTCTTAGGAAGAGAGTAGGACACCATGAAACAATTAAAAACTTATGGCTAAACATTTAACTTTTAAATTGACATGTCAAAGCAAGAGTAAAGAAGCTCTGACTAGGTTGCCACTCAACCCCAATTAGAAGAGGATTTTTCTGAGAAGGAAGTTAAAACTGAGTAAGTTGCCTATCTATCTATCATCTATCTATCATCTATCTATCTATCTATCTATCTATCTATCTATCTATCTATCTATCTATATCTATCATCTATCTCCTTTCCCAAGCTGTTCCAGGAATTGAATTTGCTTACCCATGATATCCAGGATCACCTGGAGTTCCTTGCAGGAGATGGAGATATCCCTGGACAGGGGCATTGCAGTTTGCACCAAGACCCTTCAGTCCTCTTTGTCAGAGTAGGAGCTGAGGGTTTTGGCTGGTTTGACTCCTCTCTGGGAATGGGGGAGTCAATCCTCCAGTGCCATGAATGAGTTATATTAGCTGCTTGACATGCAGAGGAGAGCCTGGGTGGTGGTCTAGTAAAGTGTCCAGTTTTCTTGCATTGAAAACAAGAACTGTTTCTTGGTTGGCCCTAGATTTTCCTTTGGACAATTAGGGTATGCTTAAAGCATGGCCAATTGGAACAGCCATAATTTTGGCCTGTCTTTGTTCTCAGTTCATTTCCTTTTTACCTTCTTCTAGATTCCAATTTTTGAACACAGAAAAAGCTGTGTCCAGCATTTGGATCAAGGGGGTCCAAGGACCCACCTAAAGTTTTTGCAATTTGTGTCAAATATCTGGGGCTGATTGACTAATGAAATAATATCCCATTAGTGCCTGTTTCGTCTTAGAAGATGGATCTAAGTTTGTATTTTTATGGTAAGCTCCTTCTAAATGGTTATGATATGCAGCTGGATTTTCTTCTTTGCCCTGTGTCACTTCTTTCACCTTTTCATAATTAACAGGTTTTGTAAAATTTTATTACCATGATCAGTGGTCATCATTTTAGACCTCATCTTTACTCCAACTCTAGAAATATAGTCCCAGTGGAAGGACAGTGATCTCTCTGGGGTGACTCCCTTTTCTTCTTAGAGCCTATTGTTCATCAGCACAAATCCTAGCCTCTTCTAAGACTCTTTGTTTTTCATCTCAGGTAAAGGAAGTGGCCAAGACAAATTAGACATCTCACCGTGATGTCCAGGTCAAAAGCAAGGTTCAAAGTTTGAAACCCATCAGCAAACCTCCTAGAATCTTCTGAAAATCAGCCTAAATATTCTTGGCCTTGTGAAAAAAGAATCTGAACTCTCGTATTCCCCACTAACCCTGGGAAGTTCCTTAGGGGCAGAATCAGCTATGAGTTGGAAAAGTAATAAACTTCATTCTGAGTATGCCCTGTGGGGCTTAAAGCTGTCTAAGGAGCTTCAGGAGGGGGCAGAGAAGTACTGGGTCTCTCTTGGAAGGTAGATGTTGACGGGGTTTCTGAGTCACCTGGAAAAGGTGAGACTGATTTACTGGCCTAAGGATTATAAGGAGGAAGTTGGGGAACACCTAGTGTGCTTTTTCTAATTAAACAGGCAGCAGAGTCCCATATCCCACGGAGAGATAGGTGGGGAGTGTGAGGAGGGAATCATCAATGATATCAATCTCCTCTTTGGGAGTCTCTTTAGCTACCTTGACTCTTGGGCCTTTGGATAAGGATTGTTTCTGATAAAGAGCCATAAAAGCCTGAACATAAGGCATTTCAGACCACTTTCCTTGCCTTTTGCATAAAAGATCTGAATGAACAATACTATTGTAATTTAGACTGCCTTTCTCTACCCATCTCTTGCCATTTCCTAGTTCACACTGGGGCCAAAGAATAATGCAATAGAAGATCAGTTACTTTATTCTCAGATTGTCAAAGTCAGGTCATTTCCAATTCTTAAGTATTCAGCCTAATGGTGAGGTTGGTGGGATCTGCAGAGTGTTTCTCATGGTGTTTTGCGGGGCTTATGGAAAGAGAGAAGACTAGGTCTGGTCCTACTGACAGCATCCTCGCAGAAAGACAAAGACCCTTTCGGCCCTGGGGCATCCCCTTGTAAGCTCAAATTTCACTTCCAGAAGAGTCTGGCAAAGTGAGCATCACCAGTGCGCTTTTTCCATAGACCTTTCCCTAACCTGTGGCCCACTGTGACTCCTTGAAGAGCAAGGTGAAGCCACCTAGTTGCTCCATCTAACTACTTGAGAAACAGTATCCCTCACATTTATCCCAATAATAAAAGACTTTGGTAATTATTTTTTAAGGCAGTAGAGATAGAAAGCTATTCCTTGAAAAAGCCTTGGGAAGTTCCAAGTACAAAGATTGTGTCTGTTTCCTATTGACTAAAATATTCCAGCTCTACTTCTGCATACTCACATCTGGTTGGATTGACCTTCAATCTATTCCCTTTGTTTTGCTTAGGCCCTCAGACACATTTCTAAATAACCTGTATTTTTGATAAAAGAAATAGGGAGCATACATACACAGATTTAGAAGGGAAAAAGGGAGGAGATCCATATATTCCCTGAAAGTGGAGACCATTGCTCTTATCTATAAGGGTGAGATTTCCTGGTATCCACAAGAATAGTTGGTAAACATGGTGGAAAGGTGAATTGGGATGGCTAAATGAGGTTTTAGGAAATGGGGTCCTAAAGCAAGTGAGTCTCTAAGGACAGCTGGAAATAAAAGGCCATCGAGGGGAAAGGCCCAAATAAGACTTTGATCATGGTGAGCACAAAAAGTGGCAGGCTATGGAAGGTGGCTACTCAAGTAAGAAACCAAGTCATTGATAGCTATCCCCCCAAAAAAAATGATATAGCTGAATAAATGATTGGGAAGAACAAAAGTATTAGAGTAAAAGAGTTGTGTTGAACTTAAAGTCACACACAAGGAACCTGGGTGGTGCATAGAAGAGTTTTTGCAAACAGCAGAACCTAAAATTATGTTTAATGATTCAATTAGCAGCAGATGCCCTAACAGCTCTTAACTACCTAGCCTGTGCCCACAATAAGTGACCAAAGACACAAAAAAGTGGGAAAGAGAAGACAGGAGAGGAGAGGAGAAGAGAGGAGAGGAGAGGAGAGGAAAGGAGAGGAGAGGAGGGGGTAGGGGAGGGGAGGAGAGAAGAGAAGAGAAGAGAAGAGAAGAGAAGAGAAGAGAAGGGAAGGGAAGGGAAGAGAAGGAGAGAAATAATTTTCCCCAAAGAAGTATTACTTCCTGGCTGGTGTGCCAAGAAACGCTACTGGGTTGTGGGTTACAGGGGAATTCTTTCTATGTTATTGGTGTCCTGGATAAAGAATTGGACAAAACACACAGAAAAGGTAGCAGGGATGTACTTTTATTGGAGGTGGAAAAGAAGTATGCTATGCTGGGTGAGAGTGAGCTGGTGAACAGATTTATAGTGGCCCTGATAATAAAAGAAAAGGGGTATTTTTATCTGAAATTTTTGGACTGGCTTCTCCCCCACGCAAGTAATGCATTGGGACAGTGATCCTATTAAAAACTCACTTGGCCTGGTGCCAGATTTAAACTGCCCTATGGAAAGATTCACTTAGCTTCCCACCAGATGTAAGTGAAGAGTGGAAAATAATACTTTTTGATTGGTTCCACATTCAGTGCTCCATGCATGTCCTCTGGGTCTCCATGGCTGGCAGATTCTTCCCTGTTGTTGTTTTTGTTTTTGTTTTTTTTGTGGGTACCGAGGGTCGACCTAAGGACCTCGCGTGCCAGCAGGCGCCTGTGCCGCTGAGCGATATCACCGGCCCCTTTTTTCGTATGTGGGTTCCGGGAGTCGAACTCAGGCCCTCGCGCTTGCCAGACAGGCGCTTACACCACTGAGCCATCTCACCGGCCCTTTCCCTGTTGTTTGACTGGCTTGTCCCAAGCCCTAATCTCCTACCTCCCCCTCATTATAGAATCCTGGCTACAACCTATGCATTTAGTGCGCAGCTTCTAAATGGTACTAAAACTCTGCTGCCCATCCTAGAATAAAGGTGGTCATTAGACCAGAAAAAAGAAACCAAAGAAAACCAAAAGAGTACTACAAACCAACAAAACAACCTGAACAATTTTTCTACCTCTGAACTTCTTTCACCAGTCAGTGCCCCAAAATGTCTTCTAGGAGGCCCAAGGGGCCCCAAATGATGAAGATGCTTACCTCACTCAAATGGCTCTGCCAGTGACCTAAGAGAAGGTCCAAATATTGCAGACAGTAGATCCCTGAAGTACATTCTTCAGTGGAAAACCTCTGAAGCTATCCCAAACATTTTTCTTTTTACCAACAAAAGTGTTTATAGCCAGCTGATGTCATGAAGAGGAAATGAGAGAGAATTCTCAGGTGCAATTCTCCCTGGCAGCTGCTGGGATATCCTGGAGTCCTGTCCACAGGTTCAACAAGTGAGGAAGTCAGTCCCTTTTCCCAGGTGCCTCTCAGGAGCTGGGACTTGCCTCCTGGCTATGCCAAGTCTGTTACAAGCCACTTGGTTTCATAAAATGTTCATTTTCTAGCTGCTGACTAAATCAAAGTCCTTTTTTTGTGAAAAGGAGAAGGGATTTATTTAAAGCTAGCTTTGAGGAGATGGAGGGGCCCATTTGCCTCAAATCACAATTTCACCATATACAGTTGTGTAAGGGTCTTTTTTAGTAAGGAACAGAGGGAAAGGGAAGCACGGAGAGATAATGGAGGTCTCTACCCTTGCTTTATCACTTCCAGCCACCTTAAACTCATCCTCCCCTTTCTTGTGGAAAGGAAACTGGGCTCCTGCTTCCTGTGCCGGCATCTGCATATTTTGTCTGTTCATCTGGGCTGGGGAGAGGTAGCAAGAGCTGTTTATGCCCCATCCCTGAAAAAGTTTGGAAAAGCCACTTACCTTTGAAGAAAAAAAAATTTAACTTTTAAAGCTCTATTCTGGGGCCGGTGAGATGGCTCAGCGGCGTAAGCGCCTGCCTTGCAAGCGCGAGGGCCCGAGTTCGACTCCCGGAAACCACATACGAAAAAGGGGCCGGTGATATCGCTCAGCGGGCACGGATGCCTGTTGGCGCGCGAGGTCCTGAGGTCGACCCCCCGGTACCTACCAAAAAAAAAAAAAAAAGCTCTATTCTGAAGTACCAGTTACACTGGGACAATTTTTTTTTTGGGGGGGTTTCACTAACAAATAGTTCTGTCCAATTCTTTTTGTTTTTTTTTTGGTGGGTACCGGGGGCTCGACCTCAGGACCTCGCGCACCAGCAGGCGCCCGTGCCGCTGAGCGATATCACCGGCCCCTTTTTCGTATGTGGGTTTTGGGAGTCGAACTCGGGCCCTTGCGTTTGCCGGACAGGCGCTTACGCCGCTGAGCCATCTCACTGGCCCAGTTCTGTCCAATTCTATGAAATAAATGTATTTTCTTTATGTTCCCCAAACTGCCAACTGAAAATGGACTTGCTGAAATGTTATGGCTTGAAAAATTGCATTTTACCTCCTGGTGGCTTGACAATCAAAAGCTAATTGAAGTTGACTGCTGATAAGTGGAGAGATTAAAAAAATAAACATGGTAAGCTAAATGTGTCTCCTAGGCAGGGGATTTTGAAATAGTCAGTGTGTTTCTCATAAGAGACTCTGAGTCTGACATTAGCACGACTAAATATAGAACAAAAATAGAATTGAAAATCTAGCTTAGTATTAACAGTGGTTGCCTAACATGCCTGAGGCTGGGGTTTCAAACTCCAGTACCTCAACTAAAAAAAAAAGGGGAGAAAAATTACAAGAGGTATCTTGGGTAATTGGATTATAGTTTTGTTTATAATATCCTACATTTTCAGCATAATCAGAATATGTATAATGACTTTGTACTATGTAATTATAAAAAGTATCACATTTTAATATGTTCCTCAAACACTTTAAAAACATGAGTACAAAAAATAAACCAACCAGACACAAAAATATTTTTGTTCTATATAATGGACAAAAAATATAACTGAAATAATTTAATAACTAAATTAATAAATGAGTTAATATTGCTATTAAATATATACTCTATTAAGCAGTGTGTGTGAAACTGAGCTGTAGAGTAACTAAGACAAAATCATTATTGTAGAACAGCCCGGACTTGCATAGAAATGATAATGCATGATTTATTTAATAATTTTAGTATAAATTAATAAAAAATCATGATGATGAATTAACAGGATATTTAGAAATATAAAAACAGTACTGATTAAAATATAGACATATAGTGATTATTTAATATACGTCAATTTTAGGAATGTTTTATTTTGGAAATGTATATTCACTGTGGAATCAAGTAAGGTATCAAATCATTTATATAAAATGGGATATCAGATTGAGGTAAAGACCACCTATTCCAGTTTTCTGTAGGGTAAACTGAAGGAGTAAATAAGGATCAAAATGTACCATAGATATTGTGAAATGGGAAGAAACTGTTCAAAAGGAAAGAGGAACTAGGGGGAAAGGAAGAAAGTGAAAAGGAAAAAAAACGATTAAGAAAAGGATAAAATGGAAACAAAGCTTTGTAAATAGGGAGGGGAAGAGGGGTTGGAGAAGAGGGGATTGGGAAAAAAGAGGAATCAAAATATATCATGTACAGGTACAAATTCCCAATGATGAATATGATCATTATGTATATGTAAAATGTAGCAAAAACTTAATTGAAAAAATGGGATAATTTCTGCCAGTGTTTATGCCTATGTTGCCAAAACTCAAGATTCATGAAAGTCTCTTGGAAAGCTGTCCAAGCAGTAATTTCTTTTTTTGTGTGTAGGTACCAGGGGTCGACCTCAGGACCTCGCGCACCAGCAGGTGCCCATGCTGCTGAGCGATATCACTGGCCCATTTTTTGTATGTGGGATCCGGAAGTCGAACTCGGGCCCTTGCACTTGCCAGGCAGGCGCTTAAGCCGCTGAGCCATCTCACCGGCCCCCAAGCAGTAATTTCTGATTGAGATATTAGTAACAGTGGGTTGGCAGTGGGAAGGGTGCCGATGTCAGAATTTAACATTTTTCCTAGGTGATTATGATAAAAGTAAGGGGGGGGTCTGTGTTCCATTAAACACTATTATGTAAAAGGTTTTAAATAGTTTTTTGGATTTTAGAGACTTTGCTATGTTCCTTTGGAAATTAAATATAATACTTTCCACACAATTAGTTGCTTTCAGCCTCCAAGTTAAGCAGTCTATTAGGAATAGTACTGTGCAGGGTTTGTAACTCCATTATAGTCAAAATAATATTTTAACATCTACTGTGTCAGACACCATGCTAGAAATTGAGCTCCTGGATGATTAAGACAAAATCACTCTCTGGAGAAGGGCACACATTTCCATAGAAGTCATAATTTCAAATATTTAATGTAGTTCCTAAGAGCTTATAAAATAGTATCATGTTTCAGGTATAGATGGAGAGGGCTTCAGCTTTAACAAAAATGTGTTCTTGCAATGTAACTTACATGTCTGGGTAAATCTATAAAACTGGATGGGCAGTCCTGCTGTTATGGACTGTATCCATATGCCACCCCCCCAAGCCTCATGTGCTCATAAGCAGGGCTTTTCAGAGGTGGCTGGATCTAGGGTGTCTGAATATGGATTAAGGGATGTTAATTAGATCAATCGACTGATTGGTTTAGCATAAATCTCTGTGTGGATAATGGGAAATGCCCACCCTGGGTATGGGTGACAACATCCAATAAGCTTGTAGCCTGAATGGGATAAAAGCAAAAGGAAGGCTCGCTGCTTCACTGCCTTCTGCTTGCCACACCATGAACAGTTTCTCTCCTGCCATTACACTTTGCCATGCTGCCCTGCCTTGGAGCCAGCCAACTATGGACTGAAACTTCTACAAACTGTGAGCTAAAATAAACCTTTTCTCCTTTAACTTGTGGGTGTTGGATACTTTGTCCCAACAACAAGGAAGTAACTAAGACACCTGGCAAAAGTGTCCTTTGAAAAAAAGCACACAAAGGATTGAAACAGGCAAAAATAAAGCCTTCAGCTTATTTATGCTATGGAGTTTTGTTGTAATACACTTCTGGCCACAATCTGGTGAAACAACTTGATGCATCTCCTGAGCTAGGCCCCAGAGAATTCGTGTCTCAGTTCTTTGAAGAGGAGGAGCATAGAAATAAAACCAGAAAGCAGTATTTTGTTAAACACCTATAAAGCCCAAGAACCATGACACTTGTACTCAACTGGATAAATATAAATCTAAAATTGTAAATAAAAGCATTCTTCACAGTTCTGCAGAGGTCACAGGGGAGATGTGGCTCTCTAGGAATTCCAGAGAAATCATGGGGCTCAGCTATCTTGAGGACTCTAATTATGTCACCAATAAGAACAGAAACAGAACTCAGCAGAAGAGAATGTATGTCTAACTAACACAATAATCAGAAGAGCAGGAGGATTGCAAGTAATAGAGGAGGAATGACATGGGGTAACCCACCTATTTTTGTTGTATGGACTTGTGAGCATGAGAGGGAGCAAACTAGAAATTGAGCTCAATTTCTAGTATGAACTCCCTCCAGTTCTCTGCAAGTATGTGGGTTCCATTAAATGGTGAGGAGTTGGACAGGGACCAGACCAATACAGTTCTACACCTGGTCGGTTCCACTCAGTAGCCCTGTAAGACAAACACTGTTCCCTATATCACCAAAGAGAAACAGACCATTTAAAGGTACGTATTTGTAATAAAGGGAGTGTTTACTCTTAAGTTTGTTAAGCCAGTAATTATTATTTATTTATTTATTTTGGTGGGTACCGGGGGTCAACCTCAGGACCTCGCGCGCCAGCAGGCGCCTGTGCCACTGAGAGATATCACTGGCCCTTTTTTCGTATGTGGGTTCCAGGAGTCGAACTCGGGCCCTCGCGCTTGCCAGGCAGGCGCTTACGCCGCTGAGCCATCTCACAGGCCGGAGCCAGTAATTATTATGTACCTGCACTACACTAGAAACACTCATTGAAAAATTATTTTCATACTCTACATAATAAACAGGAAAAAAAAAAATCACGTGTCATCTTACCAGACAGATATGTGCCCAAATTAACACTCTGGTGGATTGCTTTTTTGGTTCATGTCTTATATTTATATATACATAATTTTTAAAGGAGACAATACATGTATACATAGCTTATTAAGTGCTTTATTAACTTCACATTTTTCCATGCAAATATATAAAATTCTACTGCTGACAAAAATTTAGATGCGTGTAAAGCAATCTCCAATTAGAAGCTGGCAACACAAGACCCACCTGACACATGGAAATAACAGAAGGTTCACAGCAAATGGATCAATAAAGGCATATTAGGAAAATGCAGTGAAAACAGTGGGAATCACAGTATCAATCTCATGGAACATGGTAAAAGTCAAGGCATAAGGCAAAATTCATCATGATGGTCATGGTGATTGGAGAGCTCCCCCATAAGAATACGCAGACAATTCCTCAACTGTAGCTCCCTAAGTTTTCTCCTGATTTCTCTCATCTCCTCCATGAACATTTCCATATCATCTCCATCTCCACCCATACCATCATTGATCTGTCTATTGGGTATGGCCCTTCGAAAATTAGGGGCAAGTCGGCGAGCCTGTCGTCTGTTATTTCCTGCAGGCTGGCGGCCTTCACCTCCTCCCAAAGGGTGGTCTTCCTCTCTATTCTGCATAGGCTGCTCCATTTCTTCGTTTTCCTGGTGGATATTTGCCATGATGAGATTTTTTTTTTCTGGTTGTTTTTCTTTGAACACAAGTAAAACAAGGGCAAGGAGAGAGACTGAATGCTTGGTGCACTGACCAGCAGGTTTCAGAGCCCTGATACTTATCAGAAAGCTTTTTTTTTTTCCTTTTAAATGTCATTTTTTCCCCATCTTAGAAGATCCACACGCACTCTAGGGGTCCTCCAATTTGAGCTCCTCCTTCCACTTCTCTCTTTTACTTCCTTCCCCCAAAGCCCACCATTTTTCCTTTCCCAGAGCTCTGCAGGCACCAAAATGGAGGACAGAAATGGGTTGGGAAGAGGGAAGGAAGGAGAGGAGGGGGAGGTAGGGTGGGGTCTCAAACTGGGCTTTCCACACGCGCCCCCTTCCACCCGCACCGACCTGGGCCTCTCCTTTCTCCTCCTCTTCCCCTTCCCGATTCTTGCTGCCAGGAGCGCCGCCTGGCCCTGGGCCCCACAGATCTGCAGACTGTGGGTCGAGCCCAGCAGCACCAGCCCAGCGCTCAACACTGTCCCCTCTACCCCCGCGCCCTGACCCCTTCCTCTTTTCCTCTCCGCGCCCAAACCCCACAAGCCCAGAATCTCCACCCATCTCCCGCTGGGCCGCCCCCCACCTCGCAGCTTTTAGGAGCAGGGTAAACTCCTTTCCCTCTTAGTTGCTCTGCCGCCCCTCCCCCTGGAACCCGAGCTGCCCCTGCACCCCCAAGACAGGGGGACCACTATCAGTGTGCCCAAGAATGCTGGGGCTTGGAGAAAGCTGCGGGCCCTGCCTCTCCATTCTGCTGCACTCACCACCAGCTGGGCAAGCTGCTGCTGCTGCCTCGCCGCGTGGCGCGGGCCCTAGGGCCCTTACCTGCTCTGCTTTTCCCGGGCCAGTGCCACCCTGCTGTGAGCAGGGCAGCGGGGAGCTGGTACCTAGAGGAGAGTGAGGGCTGCACGGAAGGCTGCGTAGTTCTGCGGCTCAGGGTCACGTGAGGAGTGCACGTCACTGGAGAGCTGGCCCCCCACTTCTGGCAGCCAGTGCTGCAGGAGAGCCCCACCCCCAGGCTTATGCACTTAACTGTCCCCTTGCCGCTTGTTCCTATGCTGTGCTCCTTTGCACGCCGCCAGTTATTCATCTTGGTTCTCTCCAGTCCAAGGGTCCCCAAATGGAATTACCCCTCCCACCTTGCCACCCCCACACCTTGAGGTGGAGTGGGATGTATATGTTTTATTTGAAAAAAAAAAAAGGTAGCTTAACTCAGAAATTATGAAATTTTCACTCTAAAAAGAAATACTTCATCCTGCAGCATAAAAAGGCTTGTTGTTTATGCTGATTTGTACCACACCGAAAATATTTTCTTGAGGCTCCACGTAATATAAACATCATTTTCAAAACATCCTATACTACCCTATTTCAAAATTTTACTTTAAAAAGGAGGAATCATTCCTGCAGACAGTTAGTATTTTAAAAATCTAAAGTAAATCACGGAGAAGTCCAGTTTTCACATGTTAGCCATTTTATGTAATTTTCTGTACTTTTATATTTTCCTGTGCGATGTTATATGCTTTTTTGAAAGTTTTTTAATTTTTTATTTATTTTATTAGTACATGTGTGTAGTACATTATGTTTACATTGTTTATGGGAAGTTGGTACATGTACATAATACATCTTAATTCCTTTTTTTAAAATCTCCTTTTCTTTCCCTCCCTTTTTTGATTCCACAGTTACCAGAGAAATGTTTTTATTCCCTGCTTTCCTTTCCAAACCTTCCAAACCACCCCTACAAATGCTCTTAGAATTAGCTCAGAAGTTACATATATAGTATGCAGAAATTAGTTCCAAAGGCATCTACCTTTCAGTATGAATATTTTAAAAATATTAGAAATAAGCAAGTGATGGGTGAAACAACTAAACTTGAAGCTAAAACTCAGGATCCTAAGTGCAAATGTTCCCTTTCTTCAACCTTGAAATCTACTTTTTAAAAATACTCAAGAGGTAGTAGTGGAGATAGAATGATTGGAAGCTAAGAGACCACTTCCCTCCATTCACTGAAACCTGGGTGATGCCACAGGGCCAACCCTCAAGCCCACCTCAGAATTTACCCTAGAGTAACCTTTCTTTCCTTGGAGCTCATTGAAAGTTCATGCATATGGACCACATCTTATACATACAATTACAGTAGAGTGAATTGGGGAAAATAACAGTCCCAGCAGACATGACTCAGCACCTTAAAGCTCTGGAGGACCCATATAAGGGGCATCTTAAAGCAGTATGGACATAAAAACCCCTACACCTGCACTCATGCTATTTTCCTTTCACCTGTGTGACCCTCCTACTCTGAGAATATTTTTGCTTTAATAAACTTTGCCACTGTTTCCTTGTGGTCTTGTTCTATTTGTTGCTCACAAGAACCTGGGAACCTGGCCTAGTGTTGCAGAATCTGATACCTAACCGAATGGAAGACCCTTTGCACCAAGGAGTTGGAAGGCAACTGTTTATTACGCTAGTGGTCTGGTGGGACCAAGTCCAAATCACCAGCCCTGGCTCAGAGCAGAACCAAGACTTATATACATTTTTGTAAGCAAGAAGTATAAAGCTGATAACAGGTTATTTTATAATTGGTTACATACATTTGATCACTTGTTGTTAGGCAGTTTTGTTCTGGGCAGGCTTTGTTAAGGGAGGTTTGTTTATCACAAGGCAGGAAAAGTTTAAGGAGGGAGCTAGCTGAGCCGGTGAGCAAAATCAAGTGTGTCCTTGGCTGCCTGTCCCAAGCAGAAAGTCCTTGAAACAAGATACATTCACAGGCTGGCTAGTGCAGCTGGGCTTAGTTATCTCTAAGTTGTAAAATCCACATAGTATTTTATTGCTGACTGAGTCCCTGAGACAGCCAAGTATGCATGTCTCGTCATAACGTAGTGTCAGTCTGTTAACCCTAAAACTTCTGCCACATTCTAAACATAATGTCAGGCTGCTAGCTTTAAAACTTCGGTCACACTAGGACATCAAAACCCTTGATAACAGTAGGGCAGAAGAAATAAAAAATTGATAAAATGGGCTAGTACTCTTCTAGGGGTGGGTCACCTTTTCATGGGGTTTAACCCCCTCAAGAAAAACATAGATTATTCAAGAAAATAAGTGCCTCTCCCTCTTGAGGGCCAGGACTTTATTTCTTTGAGTGTGTACTTTCGAATTTTTGCCTAACAAAATCCTTCCTGTGGCTCTTACTGATTAGTTCTGAAAATTCTTTTTCTGCAACAGGAGTCAGTGGACCTACAAAGCTATTCTACAGGCAGAGTGGGCTAGGTTCCTTAATCAGCTTCAGGAATCTCCTTGGACTCTGTCTGGGGCCATTCACACCTAGCAAATAGAGAGATCTTTAGGGAGTGGTATTGTTATTAATAAATTTAGTTGCCATTGGTTATGATAAGCAAATCAATTCATTGTATATATCACTGAGATGAAACAGACCAGACAAATGGTTACTGCTTTTAATTTTGGCCCCAAACTCCTATATAATCTGCTACCCTGCTAAAGGAGGTGGGTTGTTGGAGAAATGAAGTATTTAGGTTTGGTGCATATATTGTTGAAGGTTTTGGAGATATATATTATAAAATTACACATATAAGCTTTTAGAGATATGTAGATATATTAATATATAGCTCCAAAAACTCAAACAACAAAATCATAACCTATAATAGTCTTAAGACCTTTAAAGGAACACAAATGATCTCTGGATTCTGTCTCAAAGTTAAAAACTCTTCATTATTAAAAATAAAAACTTTAGACAAATTAAATTTAGCAGAGTTTGAGCAAAGAATGATTCACAAATTATGCAGACCTCAGAACCAGAACAGGTTCAAAGAACTCTGGTCTTAAAAACGGTCAAGCAGCATTTCATGGGAAGAAAATTGAAACATACATAAAATGAAGGTGAAGTACAGAAACCACTGGAGTTTGCCTTATTCAAACCTGGGTTGAACAGTTGGTGGTCTCTATTGACTAAAGCTGGGATGCTGTGTCTTAGTTACTCTCTTGTTGCTGGGACAAAATACTCAACACCCACAAGTTAAAAGAAGAGACATTTCTTTGGATCAGAGTTTGTAGAGGTTTCAGTCTGTAGTCAGCTGGCTCCAAGGCAGGGCGGCATGGCAGAGGGACATGGTGGAGGAGAAATAGTCTGTGTCAGGGCAGGCAGAAAGCAGCAAAGCAGCAAGCCTTCCCTTCTTTTTTTATTCCATTCAGCCTGCAAGCCTATTTGTTGGTGCCACTCACACCCAGGGTGGGCCTTCCCATTATCCATACCGAGAACTATACTAAACCAATCAGCAGACTAATCAAGTTATCACACATCCATGATCCGACCATTCCCCAAAGCCCCACCTATGAGTGTATGAGGCTTTAGGGGGACATCTAGATATAAGCCATGATGCTGTGATTTGTTACAAAAGTACTTTCATAAATTAGACCTTCATTTGTCTAATTAAGTTAGATTGCAGTTTGTTTTGTAAGCACTCAAATAGAGACATCTTTAGCCCCAAATTAACATGAAATTATACAGACTATTTTATTAATGATAAAGGCTGGAAGGAAGCAGGTTAGAAGGATGAGCTGTGGTATCAGACAAGTTTAGTCTCAAATCCAATCTGCTGCTAACTTGTAACTTATATGTAACTTTGAGTCACCACTTACCAAGGTCTCTGTGCTACTTCCGTGAAACAGGGATTATTAGAAGACTATAACTGTACTTACCATGAATCTATCGTAAAGCCTTGTAAATTGTCAGTGAAAGTTGACTCATTTGTATCACTGGATGGTTTCTAAGAGGATTTGAAGAGTAGCTGAGTGTAATTCTTTCCTTATCCAAATCTATAGTACCTATACAATCTATAAAAGCCAGAAAAACACATCTGTTTTGTTCTACTTTGCATGCTTCGTGATTTACAGAGCTCTTTGTACTAAGTTGATGATTAGTAAATATTTGTTAAATGAATGCATCCAGTACTGAAGCTAATTGGTTACATTTCATTCTGGAGACTGTATTTAGAGCAATACAGAAATGATTTTATGAAAATTAAGAATTACCTAGAAAGAATTCCATGAATGTAGAGATGCCATAGTGACACAACCATTGCAAATGAAGTTTAGCAAATGGAATTTTATTTTTCTTGGTGTCTACATACTTCATGGTTGTCCTTTTGGCCCATCTTGGGTAAGTCTTTTGTTTGAAACCTCCAAGTTTCTTGGATGAAAACATATATGTAGTACACCTGTAATCCAGCACTTTGGGAAGCTAAAGTAGGAGGATTGCAAGTTGAAGTCCTGCCTGGTTAACTTAGACCCTGTCTTAAAAAATAAAATTGGGTGGGTGGGGGTTCCTGGAGATGTAGCTCAGGGATATAGGGATACACGTGTTATATGCTACATAAGAGGTTGGTCATAATGAAGTAATATTTTAAAGAATAGCTAAAACTGTTCTCAAAATTCTATTATTTTTACTAAAATGATGTAAAGGAGTTAATTGAGATATATTCATGGCCTTGGAGTTTTCTGAGAAATTGGAGGTAGATAATACCTGTTGAGAAAAAAGTTATAAAATTTTCCAAAGCTAAGTGATAAGGCAGCAGGTTTTTAGTTTAGGATACATGTCTCAAAAAGGGCAGAGAGAGGGTAAGCTAATTTGATAGTTCTTAATCTTAAGAGAAAGACAGTATAATATTGAGGAAAGAAACTGAATTTATAATTGGGAAAGTATAGTGTGTATGAAAAAATACCCTATCCCTTCTGGTCTCCATTCATAATCTTGGATGGCCATGTGTGATGAGTTCTCATCTCCAAAGCCAAGGGATTGAGATCCTGAAAGAATTGTGTGTAAAGTTTAAGGATATCTGTATGATTATAAGGTTCACTTCTTATTCCTCTAGTGGATCTGCTTTACTACCGGGTTTTTGAACTTCCAAGGTGCTATAGGAGCCTGGAAAGAAAACTGAAAAGATGATGTGGTAGTGTGGCTAAGTGTAGAAAGAGCCAGGATTGTCCACCTCCCAAAATTCTCAGTTCTGAAGAGGTATGAAATATAAATCTTGTCATGACTGTAAGCTTTAAAGTTGGAGCTGGAGAGAAGAAAGTTATTGAGATACAGGCTTAACAGAGATTGTTACAGAGTAGGACAAAAAGACCTATGTTTTACAGGAATGCCATGTGATGGTCTTACTAGAAGTTACATGCAATATATGGTGCAACCTTACAAGATGCCATCAAAACCTAAGCGAGCTGCTTGGGTGTGAGCCCTTATCAGTGAGTTCCATAGAAATCAACTTGAGTATTAGTGATGATTAATTACATAGGATAATAATCTTACCCTAGAAATCCAGGTAAAAAAAAAATCTCTTTATCTCCCTCTCCTGTCACATCATTCAACAGACACAGGGAAGGAGGAGGAATATCGGACAACAGAACACCCCTCTCCCACACACTGGACTGTGGTTATTGTCATATTTTCCTCTCATTATACTCTCCTAGGTGAATGTTAAGCTTTAGAGAAGGTAGTCTGACCCTTGGCGTGCTCTGTGGGTATGAGTATCTCGGTTTCTACTAGCATGGTTCTCTGTGTATCTGGTGTGGTTTTCTCTTTTTCTTTAAATATAAATACCTATAATGAACTGAAACTGGATATCAGAAATATAAGAAACTACAATTACTCTGCCTTTCCCATAAGCTATGGTCATTATAACTTTGATGCCAAGACTTGTAGCATGATAATGGACCTAAATAAATTTTAAGAATATCATGGTTGTAGAAGTTTGGATCATTTGGCAGATAATATATTTAATTCAAGAGATGTAGTCTGAATTATTAAAAAAAAATCCATGAGGTTAATATGCCTGAATGTGAAGGCAAAAATATTCAACACCTCATTATCTATTGAAAAGCAGGTGGATATTACTTTTTTTTAATTTCAGGGACTGCAGAATGTATCTCAAGACATCAGAGACCCATAGGACTCTGCTGGAAAAGATTTTTCCCTATACGGACAATCCCCTAAACTGCTTGACCTGAGCTGATCTATGTATGAACCATGAGAACTCTTTTCACCCTTCTAGTTTCAGACCTATGCTAACACCATTTCTACTTTCCCCTGGACTTTGAGATGAGGTCAGAGGAGTATCATAAAATCATGCACAGGCTATGGGTGTAGCTCCATGGGAGAGTGCTTGGTTAGTATGCATGAGTCCCCTAGGTTTGATCTCCAGCACCACAAAAAGAGCTAGAAAATTTACACGTTTAAGTATTGATGAGGTCACCTTCCCTTGCCTTACTTTAGTTATTCCCATTTAAGTTCTATTGCTAATACACAAAGCAATGAAAGAAGCTAAATCATTCATACAAATTTAAATGACAGAAAACAAACTGGAGAGAAATATTTGAACCACAGGTGCTATGGTTTGAATTATGCCCCTAGAAAGATGTGTTGAAATACTAACTCCCATGACCTGTGAATGTGACTTATTTTTGGAAATAGGGTCTTTTCAGATGTAAGCCGGTTGAGATGATGTCACTAGGCAGAACTTTAATCCAATCAGACTGATGTCACTATAAGCAAAGGAAAACGTAATGTAAAGGCAGAGGCAAAAATCGGAGTCATACAGCTTCAGGCCAAAGAATACCAAGGATTGACAGCAATCACTAGAAGTTAGGAAGAGGCAAAGAAAGATTCTACTTACAGCATCAGAGGAAGTATGGCTTTATGCAGTTCAGACCTGTAGTGTCCAGAGCTATAAGAATAAAATTCTGTTGTTTTAAGCCACCCAGTTTGTGGTATTTTATTAAACCAGCCCTGCAAAACAAACAATACAAGAATGAAAGAGAAAGATAACATCCAGGTATTAAAAAAAAAAACTCTTACAAGTTAATAACATGGATGTATCAATAGAAAAATGGGAAAAGGACAAGTAGTTACAAAAGAAATAAATATGGCTAATAAAATATAATTTGTATTACTTTAACAAACAATAGTTGGGCATCTAGCATGTTCTAAGTACACTAAGTTCCTGACTAATGAACATTCAAATTGTGAACTTTCACAGGTGTACTGCGTAAGACTCACATTGTTGGCTTATGAACAAATCCGACTTACGAACAATTCTCTCAGAACAGAACTCTTTTGTAAGTAGGGGACTTACTTTACTGTTTTAGGCAATAGGGATACAGAAGGAAGCAACATAAACAGGGCCCCGTCCTCATAGAACTTTCACTATAGAGGGTACAAACAAACAAACAAACAAAAAACAAACAAGAAACCCAATGAATAAGATAATTTCAGATAGTTATAAGGGCTAAAAAAATAGAGGAGAGCAGTGTGATAAAGTTACTGGGAAAAACAGCTAATGGTACATATTGCTACTATAGATTAAATAGCCTAAGCCTATCTGAGAAAATGAATTTTTTTTTTTTGTGGGTACCGGGGGGTCGACCTCAGGACCTCGCGCGCCAGCAGGCGCCCGTGCCGCTGAGCGATATCACCACACCCTTTTTCGTATGTGGGGTCCGGGAGTCGAACTCGGGCCCTCGTGCTTGCCGGGCAGGCGCTTAAGCCGCTGAGCCATCTCACCGGCCCTGAGAGAATGAATTTTGAATGGGGACCTGGATGATGAGAAAGAGGAGCCAGCTAAGAGAAAGGGAAAGAACGTTGGAAGCAGAGAGATTAATAAATATAAAACACCAGAGGTGAGAAGTAATGTAGTACTTTTGGGGAATATGAAGACATCTTAGTGAGCAAAGACAGGACTAGTAGAAGATGAGGTCAAAGAACTCGATAGGAACAATAGCACATAAAAAGATCTTTTAGTTCATTGTAAAAAGTATGATTTTTTTTTAATGTGAATGGAAGCTGTTGGTATGTTTCAAGTAGGAGAGTAAGAGGATATGAATGGTTTTCATCAAAAATCATAGAAATTAGCTAGGTAATTTCTAGTGTAATCCCAGCACTTGGAAAGCTGAGGGAGGAGGAGCACAAGTTTGAGGCCAGCCTGGTTTACATAGCAAATTAACCTGGACAACATAGTAAGACCCTGTCTCAAAAAGCAGACTGAAAACCAAGCCAAACCTAAAATAAAGTGAAATCAGGATTTAGAAGATTGGCAATTCTCAGTGTTGGTGAGTATGTGGGCAAATGTGCACTTTCATACATGGTTGTTGAAAGTTGAAATTGGTATAACTTATTGCCAGGATTTCTTGTAATTTGTATAATGTTTTAATAATATAGTGACTGATTCAGAGAAGACTACAAATGCCATGACTATGAAATGTCATGCTAGAATATCTTGTGTATAATAAATATGTTTGACTCATTCAAAGTATATTTTCATTTGCTTGGCCAGAAAAATATTGTTTTTATTTATTCTCTAAAGGTGGTATTGGGCCGGTGAGATAGCTCAGCAGCATAAGTGCCTGCCTGGCAAGTGCAAGGTCCTGAGTTGGACTCCTGGCACCCACACACAAAAAAAGGGCCAGTGATATCGCTCAGTGGCACAGGCGTCTGCTGGCACGCGAGGTCCTGAGTTCGACCCCCGGTACCCACACACAAAAAATAAATAAATAAAGGTGGTATCATTTGGAAATAAATACACACAATATATTTTACATGTATGCATAATATATATTTTCCTATATAAAAACTATAGGAATTCCTAAGAGTTCCCTGAATGTGAAGCATTTAGACAGTTCTGCTGGACAAATTCGCAACATTTTTACCACTTTGCATTTCTAACAGAGGGTGAATAGAGTGGAGGAGTGTTTGACAGTTCTTGGATTTAGAAATGTCCTATCATCTGGTAAGCTCTGTTAGTTCAGGTGTTGCAACTAAGAAGGTTAGAGGTAACATATAGTGTATGAGAGTGAGGTTGCATGAGCAGGAATGTGGTTGAACTGGGGAACACACGCCCATCAAAATGGGACAGCCTCTTCTTACTTCTTGCCAATTGTTATCATGAGGAAATCCAGGCCTACAGATGCCAAATATTCTTTTTTTTTTTTTCAGGAGGTATCAGTAATGCAAACATTTACATGAAGTTCATTCCTCAAAAATGAGCTGCTAATTTAGAACCCTACATTCATTTTGTTACCCTTTCTCATATTTCACCAACTCTATTTGGCTGACTTGATTACACATTGGCTTCATGACAGTTTTGAGTCTGTAGCTATCACTTGCAGCATGACAGGTAACTTTTCTAATTATCTATCAATGCATAACCAACCACCCCAAAATTGGTGTAAACTGTAACTGATATTTATGCTCACAGATTATGAGTCAAAAAGTCAGACAGCACACAGCAAGGACTGCTCTTTTCTGCTGTACAATGACTGGTGTCTCAGAGATGACTCAGTTTAGAGGACCTTAAAAACCTGTAGACGATACAAATAGCTGGGTGCTGGAACAACTGAGACTGATATGGTTAATGGGAATAACAATCAGAGAGTCCACATGCAGCATATCTCAGGCTTTCAAAAGCAAATGTTCCATGTAAATAAGGTTCAAGCTACATGACACTTTATGATCTATCCTTGGAAGTCACATAACACCAGTTCTACTGTACCCTATAGATTGAAACTTTGAAAGTCCTCTTACAAAATTCAAGTACAGTAAGTCCCCAACTTATGAATGAGTTCCATTCTGGGAGAACATTCGTAAGTCACTTTCGTTCATAAGGTCGACAAAGTTGGGCTTATACACATTTGACACAAATATACTATATAAAGCACAAAAAAACACACACACACAAATACTGTACATTATTGCACTGTACAGTAAGCACACAGCAGCACAACTGTGACAACATCTGGCAGATACATGAGCTACTTCCATGATTTGTTTGCATCAAGTAATGTTCAGAATGTGAGGTCCATTCATATCTGTGAAAGCTCACAACCTGAATGTTCACAAGTCGGGGACTTACTGTAGTAGAAAGATCCAACCTCTTGTTGGGAGAAGTGCTCAGTGATATGCAGCCATCCTTTAAAACCATCATATCATTTCCTGGTATGTGCCTTTTACCATCCCTTTGTTAACCTTCAGCTAGATAAAATTATCAATTTATTAATGACATTTGTTTGATTATAGTTGTTAGATGCAAAATAATTTAAAATACGACCTAAAATAAAATGTTCACAACCTTGTCCCACTCATTATTATTCATACCTTAAGGATTTCTAAGAAAGTATTTTATGAGTTTAGCATATTTGTTTAGAATTATTCACCTGTATGTTGTTTGAATACTAATGAGCAAAGTCATTACAAAGGATTGAAAATAAAATAAGATAAAGCATGAGACCAAAACAATCAATTAGTAGGCTTGTAGAACAGTGGGTGTTATTGCCATGTTTTATGTACCTTTGCCTAATTTTGAATTTATAGAGTAGGCCTTCAAGGAGAAACACAGCAGATGTTTGTCGGTGACTATTCTGAAAATCTGTACTCTAATAAAATGGAAAATTCAGAAGAAATGGACAGATTACTAGACAAGTGTGAACTACCAAAGCTGAACAAAGAAGATATAAAAGTCCTAAATAAGCCTATATCAATCAGTGAAATTGAAGAAATAATAATAATAATTAAAAAACTACTAACAAAGAAAGCCCAGGTTTTGATGAATTCACCTCTGAATTCTACAAGAACTTTAGAGAAGATCTAATGCCAGTATTCCTCAAACTCTTTAAAGAAATGGAAAGGGAAGGAGAACTCTGAAGGTCATTCCTGGAAGCAAGCATTACCCTGATTCCACAACCAGAAAATGGCCCAACCAAAAAAGAGAACTACAGGCCAATCTCCCTAATGAGCATGGATGCAAAAATCTTCAATAAGATACTGGCAAACAGAATGCAGCAAATCATCAAAAAGACCATACACCATGAGCAAGTAGGATTCATTCCACAGATGGAGGAATGGTTCAACATACGCAAATCAATAAATGTAATATACCACATTAACAGAAGAAGGAAGGACAAAAACCACATGATCATCGCAACAGATGCAGAAAAAGCATTGGACAAAATCCCACATACATTCATGATAAAAACCCTAAAGAAAATTGGAATACAAGATCTTTATCTCAATCTGATAAAAACCATCAGTGACAAACCAATGGCCAATATCATACTACATGGGAAAAGCTGAAAGCTTTCCCTGTAAAATCAGGAAAAATACAAGGATGTCCACTATCACCACTTCTGTTCAACATAGTGCTCGAAATATTAACTAGAGCAATTAGATAAGAGAAAAAATAAAAGGGACATGGATAGGGGAGGAAGAAGTTAAATTATTATTATTTGCACATGACATGATCCTCTACATAGCAGACCCCAAAATCTCCACCAAAAGACTCCTAGAACTAATAACCATATTCAGTACCATAGTATGATTTGAAGGCAGCACTCAAAAATCAATAGATTTCCTATACACCAATAACAAACTCACCAATGCAGAAACAGTAAGTTTCACAATAGCATAAAGAAAAAGGAAACCTTTAGGAATTAAGCTAACAATGTAAGTGAAAGACTCCTACAATAAAAACTATAGTACTCTGAATAAGGAGATCAAAGAAGATATCAGAAAATGTAAAGATATACCCTATTCCTGGATATGTAGAACTAATACAGTCAAAATGGCCATAATTCCAAAGCTGTTATGTAGATTTAATGCAATCCCAATCTAAATACCAAAAATATTTCTTATGAATCTGGAGAAAGCAATCCTAAAATTCATATAGAGCCAGAAGAGACCTAGAATAGCAAAAGCAATTCTTGGCAAAAAGGGAGAGGCAGGGAGCATCACAATCCCAGAGTTCAAGTCATATTACAGACCTACAGTGACAAAAATAGCATAGTATTTGGCAAAAAACAGACTTATGGATCAATGCACCAAAATAGAAGAGAAGATACAGAAACAACTCCAGGCACACTCAGCTACCTTATCTTTGACAAAGGGGCCAAAGCCCTTCACTGAAGGAAAGATAGCCT
Source organism: Erethizon dorsatum (assembly GCA_028451465.1). Classification (NCBI taxonomy): domain Eukaryota; kingdom Metazoa; phylum Chordata; class Mammalia; order Rodentia; family Erethizontidae; genus Erethizon; species Erethizon dorsatum. Next base: position 88,853,169 of record CM051842.1, on the reverse strand, counting down.
CTTCAACAAATGGAGCTGGGAAAACTGGATATCCACATTCCAAAGATTGAGCCTAGACCCATATCTCTCGCCATGCACTAAACTAAAATCAAAATACATCAAATATTTAAATATTAGAACAGAAACAATCTGATGGAAAACTAAATATGTAAAACTCTTGAAGACATAAGTGTAGGAAAAACTTTCTGAACAAAATCCTGGTTGCACCAAAAAAAAAAAAAAAAAAAAAAAACAGAGTCAACAAATTGAATCAATTCAAATTAAAAAGATTCTGCCCATCATAGAAAAACACCAACCAATTGAAGAGATAACCTACAGAATGGGAAAAAATATTTGCCAGGTATGCCTCAAAGCAGTAATACCTAGAATATATAAAGAACTCAAAAAAAGTAGACCCTTCAAATTTGAAGACCCAATTAAAAATTGGACATCTGTAATGAATAGATACTTCTCAGTTGAAGAAATGAAATGGCCAGTAAATACATGAAAAAAATGTTCACCATCACTAGCCATTCAAAAAATGCAAATTAAAACAATACTAAGGTTCCATCTCACTCCAGAAAGAATGGCTATCATCAAGAAATCAAACAACAACAAATGATGGTGAGGCTGTGGGGAGAAAGGAGCCCTTCTTCATTGTTGGGGGGAGTGTAAACTGATGCAACCATTATGGTGCAATGGCAAACAGAAACACCAAAACAACACCCAGGATTTGGAGGCAGATTTTTTTTTTTACATTGATGGGCACTGATTGGGATCATCCCCAAAAATTCAGGCTCCGATCTCTGGTGGTGTAGGCCTTATATGGGATAAGCAAGCAGGAACTACAGAGGCAGAATGGCTTGTCAGTTGGGGATTGGTTCTTACAATATGCATCATAGTGACCAGCTATACATCACAGTGATCAGCCGTTTCTGAGAAACAGAAGTAGCAGGCACTGTAACTGGAACTATTATCTGGGCAACTAACAGATTGAAGTATGCTGGCTGCGGGGGCATCTTCTGCTACAGTGGAACTCAGTATGGAGAGTTCACAAAAAACTAAAAATAAAAATTCTATTTGGCCCAGCTTTTCCCCTTCTATGTATCATCTCAAAAATGTTAAATGCATTATATTACAGTGATACATGCATACCCATGTTTATAGCAGCAAAATTCATAATAGCTAAATCTTAGAAACAGTCTGTATGCCCATCAACAGATGAATGGATAAAGAAAATGTGGTATTTAATCACAATGGGCTACTACTTTGCCCTAAAAGAGGACAAATTTGAGTCATTTGTAGAAAAAATAAGTACACCTTGAGATTATAATATTAAGTAAATTAGAAACACAAGCTTAAATATTACATGGTTTATCTTTTAACCATGTAAACTTACTATATAAAGAAAGTACAAAATAAAAGATGGATAATAGGAAAAAAGAGAAAAGTTATTATAATACAGCATGGACAATGTATCTAAAAGTGTACCTTGACTTAGTACAATTGTCTTACTTGTTTTGTGCCTATTAGTATGGTTTATAACCTGCGTATATGATAATTAACTTTTTAAGATTTTATGAGATAAATGAATCTGATGCTGGCAAAATGAAAGGGGGTAGAGGGAAGGGGCAAATAATTGAAATGTGTTATATCCATGTACCAATTCTCTATAATGAATGTAATCATTAGGAACTGTGTTATGGTTTTTGTTTAGTTGTCCCCCCAAAGCCTCATGCACTTTTAGATGGGGCTTTTTCAGAGGTAGCTGAATCTAGAGTGTGTGACTGATTCCTAGTGCAATGCTGGATTTAAGGGTGCTGGGATTAAGGATGCGAGTACCATGCCCACCCTAGGGTGGGTAGCTTGCATACAGTGTAAGGGACAGAAAAGTCTCTCTCTCTCTCTCTCTCTTTATTTTTGCTGTCTTCTGCCACCATGAACAACCGTTACCCCTGTCCCATGTGCCACCCTGCCTTGGAGCCAGCCGATTATGGACTGAAACCTCTATAAAATTTGAGGTAAATAAACCTTTCCCCCTTTAATTTTGGGTGTCGGGTACTTTATCTCAGCAACAAGAAAAAAGTAACTAAGACATACTGCAAACACGTACTAATAAAAGTGAAGATATGGGTGGGCACATTCAGGTCACAACTTCGTATTTATTTATTTTCTAGGTTTATACATATATAAAATCAAAGTAAATATACTAACACTTTATCTGTGATTGCCTGTAGCTCTTGTCATGATGGGTGACATTATTATCACTTTGCAAGTCTTGTCCAGGCTCTTGATGTCTTAAAGAATTGAGCAGACACTCAAGAGTAGCAGTAAGATCAAAGATTTATTTGAAAGGGAAAAGGTGAGATAGAGATAAGATACACAGAGTAGAAATGGCTGAATGAGAAGATCTCATTGCATCCAGGGGGCTCGGTGTTGAGGATTTTAAGCCTTAGGGTTTGGGGTGGAATTGAGGGTTTGCTCTGAGGTATGACTCCTGCCAATGTGCAGCTTGACTCAGACCCCTGTTGGGCTGTGGAATATTTTACTTTTTGTGGCCCTTGGAGGAACTGTCATGGCATCCAAAGCCCACCGGAGGAGCGTATCAAATCTCCATCGTCAGTGACATGGTAATTAGGGTTAGGGTCTGCAAAGGATTGCAGAAGACAACTAGTGCATGCCCAGGGACTTATTGTGTATAAACTAAGTTATCTGATTACGTTTTCCCATTATGTTTAGCCCTGGATGTACTGGTCCTAGGCTAATATTTAAATCAGAATGTAGACTAGTCTCAGAAAGTGTGCCCCAAGGTGGGCCCTCCTTTTTCCCCAGGTGTTTCCTTGGTTACTTTATACCTCAGATCTAGTCCAGAAAGGCTCTGAGGTGGGCTGACCCTCCCTTCTTTCACCAGACTTTTCCTTAGCTATCTCCTGCTTCAATATGAAAATCATGTATCTTCTACTTTATGATTTTTCAAATATTCTTCAATAAATTAAGTAGATATGAAAATAAACAATAAATTATTACTAAGAACTACTAAAACATAATATTTTGATGCTGGTAGCACAGGTAATTTTTATGTATCTCTAGCTAAAATGTTAAAGATAAATGTTCATTTACTCACACACACACACACACACACACACACACACACACACACCCTTCTTTTCTTCTTTTTCTCCTTTGCCCACTAGACCCTGCCTCAGCTCCTGAGTTCCTGAGTTTGGGGCTATGGTTTTTACCATGACATTCAAGACTCCCAGGCATTAGTAGCATGACAGTATCCTGTGCCACATTTTATACTTAGAAACCTCTAAGTCATGCATTGTGACTTGATGCTTTTGCTCTTCCTTCATCCCCTCCCATTTGGTTGTTCTCATCTTTAAGATTAAGGATGTATTTCTGTTGCTATTTATCAGATGGTGATCATTTCTATCTTCTAAATTTTCTCCAATGGGGAAAAAATCCTTTTGACAAGAAAAAAAAAAAAACATTAACTATGTTTTAACAATTCAAGTTTTAAAATAGCGTGTACAAAATTATCTTCATTTTCTTCCATATACTAGTGATAAAAAATAAAATAACACTTATATAACTGCAGATACCTGTATATAATTTCTGTGTACATTAATCAATATATTTTATCCTCTCAACAGTCTTACAATCTAAATGCTAAAATCATCCCCCATTTTACAAGTAAGAAAATTGTAGGACAGTGAAGCTAAGAGCAGTTAGGAAGTGGTAGAGCATTAATTCAAACTCTTTTAGTCTAGTTCCTAAGTATATATTCTTAAACCACTACCCAGGCTAATTTATTAATGAATTCCAAGTATGTTTCTCATTCATTCTTTTGTACATTCAATACTTATTATCTGGTATTGTTTCAGCACATTTTTGCTAGGCACTGCTTGCCCATATCCACTTTCAAACTCAGTTACCATATTTAGGAGTTCTGATTCTCAGGGCATAGCTCTTTCTAGTTAATTGAAATATAATACATATAATTCAACATATTAAGTATTTACTGAGTGTTTAGTTTACTATGGGCCAGGCAAGCCTCTAGAGATATAAAAAGAATGAGATAGATGTGGCCTTCGTATTCTCATAGAGCTCATGATTTAATGGGAGGAAATCAGAAATTGAGTGTGTGGTTAGTGCTGAAGTGGCACTTGGAGTACAGGGTAAGAAACCTAACCCAGCTGCCAGTGTAGTCCTTCAGGAAGAAGTAATGTCTAAGAGATTGATTTGTGATATGACAGCATGATGAGCTCTGTAGTCCTTCCTTTAGTGAAGCTGGAAAAATTATAAAACAAAATAATCAACCATTCAAAGCCTGTGCAAATAGTCTTCAGGGCACACATCAATGGAGAAACATCTGATACCACACGATGGGATGTTTTGACCCAGAGAGAATAGAAACAAGACTGGGCCAAATATTGGAAGTACACACTCCTGCACAGGCAAAGCCTTATGAGGGGGGTCTTCAGCCAAACTGGAGCTTTGCCTGAAAGAAGCAAGCAATTGGTTAAGAGATTGACCAAGCTGCTGTCCCAGAATAAATACAGCACCATATTTTTATTAATTTGCTGGGGTAGGCTAAAGTCTTGTAATTTCTAGTGGACAGGAGCATGGTTCTGAAAGATATTTTGTCTTGTGATGGATTTGGACCACTGGGTGGCCAAGGTCAACTTGTCCTAGAGGTTGTTGAACTTTTGTGCATCTGATTCACTTTAGGTTCATAGATACAAAGAGAATGAATGTACTAGGGTAGGAAAAGATTATGAAAAAAGCAGTCATGGCAAAATTGGAGGGGCTATACTAATATCAAATAAAATAGACTATAAAACCAAAAAAGTGTTACTAATGATAAAGTGGTACTTTTTAACAATAAACTTTAGTTTTAGAATAGCTTTAGGTTCACAGCATATTTGAATAGAAATTATAAAAATCTCCTATATACTCACTGATCTTACACACACATAGCATCCCCCATGGTCAACATCCTCAATCAAAGTTACACATTTATTACAGTTGATGAACCTACACCAATACATCATTTTTAAAGTCCATAGATTATATTAGTTTACTTGTTGTCTTTATGATAAAAAATTTGGTGAACGCCACTTCCACCTGCTATCCAATAGAAATGCAGGCTAGTAAAAATACTATGGTGTGTCCTCATCCACAATATTCACTGGATCTGGCACCATGCAACTTCTGGCTCTTCCCCAAAGTTGAAATGACCATGAATGGTAAACATTTTGAATCAATTTGGGACATCAAGTAGCCACAACAGGCTAACTAAAGAATCTTAAAAAAGAGGGTGTCCAGAACTGCTTCAGAAGGTGGTAAGAATGATGGGATAATTATGTTCAAAGCGAAGTAGAGTATTTTGAGGGAAATTAATGGCAATGAGTTTTTTACTGTAATAATTATTTTTGAGACAGGGTCTTACTATCTAGTTCAGGCTAGTCTTGAACTCACTATATAGCCCAAACTGGCCTCAAACTCATGGATATCCTCCTGCCTCAGCCTCATCTGTACTGGGATTACAGCCATGTGCCACCATGGCCCGAAGTAACAATGTTTTTAAATGTAAACATTCACAGTAGTTTTAGATCATACCTGCAAAAAGGGTTGGTTCATGTAAATGAGACATGTCCAGCTGTGTTTGTTGGCTGTTCACTTAGATGTGTTATGTATATGTACCAACTCCCCACAAGGAATGTAATCATTATGTATTAATAAAAAATTAAAAAAATAAAGTTGGGATTCTGTTTTCCTATGGAGTCTTAGAGAAAGAAGCCTTATTCTTTTCCTGAGCTGGGAAAGATACATATTTACTATTGTAAGTGCTTCTTTAAGTAAATGCCCCACAGATGGTTGAGGCCTATCTAGCAAAGCTCAGTTTAAGTTTTAGGCAGGGAGCATGTGGGAACCAAGACAAGTATAAATAGTATAGTATAGACAAGTATAAAGGGCATAAAGCTTTGAGGAATTTACGGGGATTCATTTACCACAGCACTGTTGTTACCTTTATTATCTACCAACTGTTTCAGAGCAGTGATTAAGAGCCAGGGCTTTGATCTTAGGCAAGCATTCCATATAATAGCTGCATGATCTTGGCTAAACCTCATGTTCCTTTTTTATAAAATAATAAGTTAATGATATAAGATCTGGAAAAAGAGTCAGTTCATGGAAGGGAAAGACTTTGTATAAGTCCAAGAAATAAATTGACAGTTACAGTGCAAAGATAATAGGATTACTCCTTCCAAAATTTTTAAAAATATTACTCCCTAAACAGCTGGAAGGCAGGAGATCTGGTGAGATACCAAAGTGCCATTTAAAAATCCCTCCTTTTAGCAAACTAAAGGAGCTTCGTCTTGATACATATAAATATGTAGATGTGTGTATTATATTGTTACTTCCTGTTCTTCATTTTTCTTTTAACAATGCAAGGTGACATGTAGTATACATGAATCTACCTCATTATTTTAAATAGCTACTTTATCACAGTACACTGAAAATAAGGATGTGGCAAAAACTTTGAAAAGACATTTCTCAAACTAAAGTTATATAAATGGCCAATAAGTACATGAAAAGGTGCTCCATACCTAAGTTATCCAGCAAGTGATGCAGCTGTTTTTGCTAGAGCTTTTGCAAAACGCTGATGTCTGAATATGAAATAATTGGTTTTGGGTACTGTCATGTGGGTGAGATTCTCACTCCTCTGACCTTAATCCTACTTTGAACTTTCCTTGAAGCTAAGAGAAACCAACTTTTCTCTGAGGTTTTGCTTTTTACAGAGACTGTGGTGAATGTGTATGGAATCTGGTGCTGATTTTCAAACACACATCCTCCTGTCTATTTCCTAGTGAAAATTTTTGTATGAGATTACTCCCAGTGATGAATGAGAATCCTGATTAATCTATTGGTTTTGCACTTTTACTTCTTTTATTCTGTGATGTCAGGGTAGATATGTCTTAGTGTAGCTTTAAAGTTCCTCAGAGACTGTTTAACCTTAAGACTTTCCATTGACATTAGGATTTATTATAAAGAGAAAACTGGGAGAAAAATTGGGAGATGCAGTATGCCACGTGCCTTGAGCATCCCTTAATGTTCTTATTGGGTATGCCAAAAATGTAATGCCCTGGCTACCTTTTACCCTGGCAGATCATTTTTCATTGTGTTTGCAGCAACTAGCCTTGAGGGATGGGTTAACATTTTCCCCTGGATATAGAGAAGTCCTGCTTCTGCTTACTATGAAAACTGCAAGTTCCCCAACACAGAGCTTCTTTCCTATAATGTAAAGCATTGCATATTCAGGCATCCATCATGGGGCCTATGTCACCTTATGGAACTCAGGCATCAATGGGGGCCAATACAAAGCAATATGAAGCTATGGTTACTGCTCATGGTGCAATAATGTCCTTAGTACCTGATCTACAAGTGTGTGTTTTTCTGGTGTCCATTAAATGGTATAAGCTAGCTTCTTAGCCTATAAATAAGGTAAAACCTCCAACTTTGCACTGTTCTTGACTTGTGTTTGCAGATATTATTCTTAAAGCAGTTATGGTAGGGAAATGTTTTCTAACAAGATGATTTTTGCCACATTTGTGACATGCTTTTAATATTGTATTCTACCTAATGTTGTTCTTTAAACTGACTCACTTATATTATTGCAATAATTTTTTGAAAAGGAAATTTTAGAACACCACCTCAATCTTAACTATCGTCATTTTCTTTAAAGTGAAAATACATGTTAATACACATTAAAATAATACGTAGACACTACAACTTAAAATATTTGTTTACTATCTATAATTATCTCCCCCTACCACCAGGCCCTTCTATTTTAACCTCAAATTAACTGATTACATCCAGAACAGTCTTGTCCGAGACAATAACTATAATAACCGATGTTTCTATTTAGTAAATTTTGAGGTATTATCTTGTGACTTATAAAAAAATTCCCTTCAAACACCTCCTGAGAAGGAAAAATGGGGAAAAGGAACTCTAGTGCTTTGATCTATGATAGGAACAGGAGTTCTCCTGCAGGCAACTCTATCCAGGAAATCCTGGCCCTCAGTCCTGAAGAGCCTGGAACATGCTTCAGGCTGGAGCAGAGAAACCAAAAGCAGGCCCATGCTAGAGAGGAGTGTAGTTTGGGTGAGCCTCTCCACATTCTAGCCAAGTGCCCCACTTCTTAGTCCCAGGGGTGCTGAATTTATCCTGCCTTGTAAAACAGGCACAGCGAGCCCCTGGAACCTTTTCTCACTCCAGTTGGAATTCCAGCCCCACCAGAACCTGTCCTGTTGATATACCCTTAAAGAATGGTCTGTAGACATGAAAAGCTCCCAAAATATTATCACAGAAGAAAATGACACACAGGTAGCACACCTGACACAGCACTTTTATGTATCTCCAGCCAGCCAGGGATGTGAGTATCCCCAAACTGACTTAAGTCTCCATTTAAAATGTGTAAGAGTCTAGAGGTTCCTGTTGAACCAGTAGGGAGGGTCTGCCACCATCAGTCTTCAGAAAAAAAAAAAATCACTCACCCCAAAGAAATAGAAGTTAGGAAGATACAATGGAATCTTCAGGTCCACAGCAGCAATTTTGACTAAAGCATGTCTGCTATTCAGACTTGTCTAGTCAAACTCCCAGATGAACCCAGCATGTCTGTACTATATAAAGTGAAAAGGTTAAAATCTGAAAATTGCCATGGTATCTATGAGACATCATTGCCCAAGGAGCACTGGATAAGTGTCTATACAAACTGAGGAAGCAGGAAATCTCCTCAATTATGTAGAGGTCATTCTGGGGATTCAGGCCACTGGAGGTTCCAAAGGAACGTGCTAGGATTCGCTAGTTGAGAATTCAAGCACATCACAGCCATAAGGGCCTGGAATGTGCAGGATTTGGCAAAAGGGAAGGAATACCCAAAATACATGTTAGTATCAAGGGACGGTAGATGGGATGCTGGGCAAGCACAGGACAGATATAAAGGTGGCATTCACCTAACAGTTTCCTGGATTTGTTTTCAAGTACTGATGACACCTACTTTTTCCATCATTCCAAATCGCTGAAACAAATCTGTAGTTTAGACCATGCATGAGAAGATGGGGACCAAACCCTGTCAAATAGCTCTCAATTATTTATTCGACCCCCACAATACTTCTGTGAGATTATGGTGCTTATTTTACAGGTGAGAAAAGACGTAAAATTCATTCCAGCTAAATGGTTTGGTGGCACTTTGAATTTCACATCTGCTTGTGATATTAAGTAATATGTGCTCCAGTACTTTCAGAAATAAGATACTACGTACTGTTGGTTGCCCCCTTTCTAGTTATAAAACATTTATTATTTTTAACAAGAATAATGTGCATTCATTTTAAGAATGTGGAAAATACAAACAAGCAGAAGAAAAATCATTCATAATCCAACCACTGAGACTGTACATTTTGTCTTTCATCCTTCACAAGTTTTTATATGCATATATGTTGTATACAAATGTATTTTTACCTTTCAGAAATATGATATTCACATACAACTGATTTAGTAATCTTTTTTTCATTTTTTCATCATATCAGGAAACTTTTTTCTTTTACAAATGAGTAAAGTTCTCATATTAAAAGAAAGAAGTGAGGGAGGGAGGAGGGAAGATAGGGGGATGTAAAACGAATTAACATGTGTTATGTTCATGCACCAACACCCCACAATGAATGTAATCATATGTACTGCAAACATGTACTAACTAAAATTTTAAAGATAAAGACTTGTAGATTGGTTCAAAATACAATAAACAGTGAGATGCAGATAACAAGGGATACCTCTAAAACCACTAAAAATAACAGGCTAAAAGTAGAAAGATGAACAAAGATATATTAGGAAAATGCTAATAAAAAAGAAAGCTATATGGCAATGTTAATATCAACACAGAAATCAAACTAAACTACATTAAACAGAGATAAGGATGGTTTCGATTAACCTTCCAACGCATCACTACCAGTTTGTTTCTTACTCTCCTTATCTCATCTATTTCGACTTCTCTAAACTTATCTTCATTGCTTAAATGTCTGTTGTGTATGTCTTCTTTAAATTCCTCCAGAGACTGAACCAACCTTTCTCTAAAAGTTTCTTCTGCTTTTTCCTCCTCCTCGCGTTCCTCCTCTGGCTTTTCCTCAGTCTTTGGTTCTTCCTCACACTTTGGCTCATTCTCATTTTCTGGTTTTTCTTCAATTTTTTGACAGGGCTTCATCTTTTGTCTTCTTCCCTCTCCTTCCTTCCTTCTTCCTTCTTTTCTTTTCTCCTGCGTATTCTCCTTTGAATGCAGTTACTTCTAGGAAGCAAAGAGGCAGTAAGTCAAAGACTTGGTGAGTGTACAGGTGCCTTGCAGACTTCTAAGCATTTGCTTTTCTGGATTCAGAACTATCGTCACCAAATATTTTGCACCTGAGAAGCCCAGTCAGCATTCTGGGTTGCCTTGGTCCCAGCCCTCTTACCCCCACTTTCCACTGCCTCCCCTCTGTCTGGTCCCTTCCTCCAGCCTTTTCCAAGGTCCTCCTTCCAGACTCCTAGCCCTCCCCAAACCCTTCTTTCTCACAGATCCTAACACAGTGCCTTCCCAGAACAGAGTGGATTGGCTGGAGGGGAAAGGAAGGAAGTGGAAAAAAGAAGGGACAGTGAGAACCCTCACCCACGACCATGCCAGGAGTCTTTGCAACGTCCCTCTCACTTACCTAGTACCGATCCGGTCAGTTTCTAACTCCTAATTGTTTTGCATTGGGCGGTGCTAAGAACGGATCTGCGGACAAACCGGAGAAGGGAGGGGGTGGGGCAAGCGCTTGATAGGCCGACCCGCAGCAGAGGCCAGGCACTGTAGCTTTAGCTTTCCTCATTTCAGGTCTCGGTAACAGAAAGTTTCCCATCTTTTTTCATGCAGTTTTCTCCACAGTGCAAGTTAGCTCGTCTTTCTCATCAGACAGGGAGTGGGAAAAGCTGATTATTTCCGAACTATCTTCACTGAGGCTAGGTGTGGGGACAGGGCGGGTGTTGGGAAGGAGGTCTGAGATTATTTTTAAAATATCAGGGTTTCCTTGTCCGCCTCTCGGGACCCCTAGTTCCTTTCCTAAGGGTCATTAATTCCTGCAAACCTAGAGGTAGAGGGTAGAAGGACGGACTTGACTCGGACTCCCTCAAGTTTCCACCTTAGACCACCTCCACACTAGAAGTCTCCAGGCAACATTCATACTGACACCAACCTGTAAAATTCTGATAAATTCACTCCTTTCACTGGCCTCGGGCACAGCCGCTTGCACTGCTGAAGGAAGCTGGTACCCACACAGGAACAAGGACTAGACTAGCAGGATTTGTTCAAACGTCGACCTGTGGTCACATGAGATCTACGTCACCAATGAGATCAGGTCCCCAATTTCCACTCCCACCAAAAGCGTAGCAGACGTGGGGTGGGAGGGCTACTCCCTCCCCGCACTCCCTCCCCTTACATGTACAGTTGCCCGTGTCAGTCTTTGCTGTAGCTGCCAGTGCCAGAAAGAAAAATATTATTTGCTGTTCTCTGATAACTAGGGAGGAGATACATCTTTTTGTAGACGTATTGAACTTTTTTACTTCTATCAACGGAAGTTTCTTCCTGTGTTTTCCCGGAATCATTAACTCCTCCATTCATTGACCCTCCTCCAACCTCCATTTCATTTGCAATTTTGTCTTTAGCTGTTGTGGAGCTGGGTGGGATGGACAGCAGTTGTAAAAAAAAAAAAAAAAAAGAATACCTTGGATCAAGAGGAAGATTTTTAAATTCAATTTTAACTATGTTCTTAACATTTTTACAGTTTTTCTTAAATCAACTTCTATCTTTTTGTAGTCAGAAAAGACAAAGAAAAATTTACTTTAGTCACATAAGTAATATATGTACAGTGCTTAGAATAGTACTTGGCGTAAACCAGTAGTAGGTGCTTTAAAAGTACATGTTATTTTAATTATATTATGATTTTATTTAGGGGGGAAACGTTCAAGATGGAGGAAAATAATGTTTGACTCCAGAGCCATGATGATGTGTTGCCAGGATGCTGTGTTGCCTGAAGAGTAATCAGTTGATCAATCGTAAGGTGCATACTGTGAGCCTCAGTTTCCTCATCTGGAAGAAGATAATAACATACAACTCATAGAACTGATTGTTGGTAAGTCTTTTTTTTTTTTTTCTTTCAGTGCTAAGGAGTAAACCCAGGGCCTGGTGCATGCTAGGTAAACCCTCTACAATTCAACTGTATCCCCCTTAAAGATAACATGTAGCATTTGGCTCACAGACAGTCTTTGACAAATACTGGTTACCTTTCAATCTTAGTCTTTGGTAAAAGTCACAAATTTGAAAAGAACTGTATACTTTTTAGAGGCAATATTTAAAAAAAAAACAAGAAAGCATAAAAATATATTTTTATATGGTATAAGCTCTGATGGCCCTTTGTGAAGGAAAATAAAGAGCTCAATGGATCTTATACAGGGGAAAAAACCCTTAACCCTTATCATTTTATTTCACTTGTTATCCATTACATTGATACATCTTCTGGGAAGCATATGCACTTGTACACTAGAAAACTCAGTATGTACTTCTTTGTGTCTGCTGGGTAGAACACCGATGTGAGATACAGGAGCTATTAGTCCCTGCTGTAGTTTTGGTAAAGTTTAAGTGTGGCTCCCAAGGGTTTATGTATCAGAAGCTTGGTTTCTAGTGTGGTAATAATGTGGGAGGTGATGGAACTGTCAAGAGGTGAGGCCTACTGGGAGGTCATTAGGGTATTTAGGGCATCAGTTCCTCTAAAGGAATTGTTGTAGTTCTCATGGTACACCCCGGTTAGTTTGCACAGAAGAGTTGTTATAAAAGAGTGAGCCTGACTCCTGAATTGCTCTCCAGTTTTCTGTCTTGCCATGTGATCTTACCCTCTTGCAGGTACTCATGCCATGATACCATTCACCAGGCTGTGTTGTAGCCAGAAGGCTCTTGCCAGAACAGTGTCAATGCTGATGCCCTGCCCTTACAGAACTGTGAGATAAATGCCCTATCTTTATAAAGTACGCAGCCTCGAATATTATAGTATAGTAACAGAAAATGGTCTAGTACAGTCCTAGTGCCAGACTTAGAGCTGACTACATACCTTCAGTAATTTACTCTCCTTCTATTGGCGTTACCTGCTAAAAGAGTTGAGCACAGACAAACATTCACAACCTTAAGAGAAGCATGAGATCTGTAAAACATTTGGATATACTGTCTCTAGAAAAGATTGAAAATCTTGAATGGCAGCTGCTTTTGGCTGGCTTCATAGACATGCTTCCAGAAACCCTTAGAATGTCCTGAAAAGGGAAATATGCTTTGCTGCCATTATTAAGTTTTGTACTTCCAACAGCCCTGCAAGGAAGCCTTGCTTCATTTCCATTTTATGTACGAAAAAAACTAAACAGAGAATTTAAGTCACATGCCCAAAGACATCCCACCACCCTAGACCTGAGAAGAGAATGCCTCTGCCCAAGGCTCCACTTTTAAAGGATCAGCCTCTGGCCCTGTCAATGCTGTCTTTCCCATGTAGTGGTGAACCAACTGGGCAAAATGTGCCTAGCTGGAATCTTTTCTCCTTCTAGACCACACAATAGATAACCTAGGATCTTGTATCCTGCCTGTCATGGTTTGGATGAGTGTCTCCCAAAGGTCTATGTGTTATAGGCTTGGTCCCTAGGGTGGCCACATTGGGAGGTTCTGTGTACCTTTAAGAAGTAGGACCTTGTAGGAGGTCTTCACTTTTTTTTTTTTACTCTTATTAGTACATGTTTGCAGTACATAATGATTACATTCACTATAGGGAATTGGTAAATGTACTTAGCACATTTCAGTTCTTTTTTCTGTTCCCTCCACCCCTTTTATTTTTATTCATAAGACTTTATAAAGTTAATTATAGTATGTTAGTCACTGGTGGCATCCCAGCGAAGGGACTGTGGGACCTTGGCCTCTTAGTCTTTCTCTTTGCTTCCTGCCTTATAAGTGCTTTGCTCTAGCACATGCTCCCATTATGATGTACTGCCCTCATCAGGGGTCCAAAGTGATGAGGCCACTTGATCTTGGACTGGAACCTCCAAATTGTGAGTCAAAAATAAGCTCTTCCTTATTATAAATTAATTGCTTCAGGTACTTTATTGGAGTGGCAGAAAGCTGATTGAGGAAGGATCTTAGAATGTTATGTTGGTTAGGGTTCCTTAGAGGACAGATTATTGAGTAGGACAAATGTGTTGAGTAGGCTTACAGTGGCCACCAGCAGAACCGCAGAATTAGAAGTTCAGGGTGGAAGAATGCAAAACAACCATCTGCATGTTGGAGGGCCAGAGGATCCAGTCGAATGTCAAAGGCCTGGACCTCACTGCAGAATCTGGTGTAAGTCCATGTTGGAAAGCTGAAATATCTGCATTAGAAAGCTGAAGAGTCTGCACTGGAAGCCTGAAAGAACTGGAGACCAATGTGCAAAGGCAATGACAAAGACCAGAGCTCCTCTGAAGAAGAAAAGGGAAGGATTCCTTCTTTCTCCTTTTATTCCATACAGGCTATAAGCCTATTTGTTGTCATCCACATGTGGGGTGGGTCTTCTATCCTCAGTTTTCAGCCTACATGTCAATCATCCACAGGCATATCCAGAGCGTTACTAATCTGGTATGTGTTTTTCGTTGTTGTGTTAAGTCAAGTTCACATATCACAATTAATGACCACAAATATCCCTGAGCATAGGACCTATAACCCAAATCCAAGATTTCATATGTCTTTTCTCCAGGTCTTTCTTCCTGAGAGTGTATCACATCCCCTGTGAGTTCACTCCAAGCCAAGAGTTAGGGGTGGAAGAGGTAATATAGCTAGGAAGACAGTCTCTTTCACATGAGGGCCATTTGGAGAAAGGATATAGGGAAGGGAAGGTATTGGGTCTTAACCTATGTATCAGTGGATGGGAAAGACCTAAATAGAGAGAGAGAGAGAAGGGAGAGGAACAGTCTGATAGAACCCAGGTCCTGTGCCTTTACCATCAGTTATCTTACCCTTTCTTATGCTTCCTTGCTGGGTAGAAGTTCATTTGCTTCTTAAAGGCTTTTAAGTCTATTCATGATGGCTATGGCTGAAAGTAAGTTCAGTGCAAATTTATTATAATAATAAATTTATTATGCATACTCTGTACTACATCAATAATTTTTTTTACTTCTTTCTAGATTGTGGAATCTGAATAGGTTTCTCTCGATGGACAGTACTCAAGCAATTATATACATATGAAATTTATTTACTATAGCAAGGCACTATATTTTACATATTTTCTAGATAAAGTAATACTACTTCTATGCAATTAAATATTCTATTTTATCCTATTTAAATCAATGGCAATTTAGTACACCTTTTCTTCTTTAATATTTAGGTTGCCTTTAGCATTTCTTCATGTGTTTATTGGCCATTTGTACTCCTTCTGTGAAGTATCTCTTCATTTTAGTTGCACGTTTTTTGATTGGGTCTTTTATTTTAGGTAGTCTTATTCTTTTTCTGAGTTCTTTTTTTATTCTAGATATTAGTCCTCTGAACTATAGCTGGAAAAATTTTTGCTATTCTGTGGTTTGTTATTTCTCTTTGTTGGTTGTTTCTTTTGCTGTGCAGAAACTTTCTAATTTGATATGATCCCATTTTTTGATTCTAGGTACTATTTCTTGTGTAAACAGGGTTTTGTTGAGAAAGTCCTTGCCTATGCCTATGACTTCAAGAGTTTTACATATTTTGGCTTCCAGCTGGTTAGATGTTTCTGTTGGAACATTTAGTTCTTTGATCCATTTTTATTTTAGTTTAGTATGTGGTGAAAGATATGGGTCTAGATTCAATCTTCTGCATGTCTATAGCCAGTTTTCCCAACACCATTTATTAAAGAAGCTATCTTACCTCCAGTGTACATTTTTGTCCCTTTGTCAAAAATCAAAAAGCTGAATGTGCTTGAGGTTGTTTCTGCATACTATATTCTGTTCCATTGATCCTATGTCTCTTTTTGTGCAAGTACCATGCTGTATTTGTCACTATGGCTTTGTAATATGACTTGAGGTCTGGCATTGTGATGCCTCCTGCTTTGCTGTTTTTGCCCAATATTGCTTTCGCTATTCTGGGTCTCTTCTGGTTCCATGTGAATTTTAGGAATGTTTTCTCCAGTTCTGTGAAAAATACTGTTGGCATTTTGATTAGGATTGTATTAAATCTGTATATCAATTTTGTAAGTATGGACATTTTACTATATTGGTTCCACCTATCCAGGAATAGGGGTTATCTGTTCAATTTCTGATGATCTCTTTGATTATCTTTTTCAGAGTGCTGCAGTTTTCACTGTAAAGATCTTTCACTTCCTTAGTTAGGTTAATTCCTAAGTATTTAATTTTTATTGGTGCTATTGTTAATGGTATTTTCCTAATTTCTTTGTCATTTTGTTTATTAAATCTAAGGGTCTTTTGGTGGGCTTTTTAGAGTCTTCTATGTAGAATATCATGTCTTTTGCAAATAATGATAATTTGTTTTCTTCATTTCTTATATACATTCCTTTTATTTCTTCTTCTTACCTAATGCTCTTGCTAATGCTTCAAGTACTATGATGAACAGGAGTGGTGACAATGTACTTCCTTGTCTTTTCCTGATTTTAAAGGAAAGCTTCCAGTTTTTCCCGATTTAATATGATGTTAGCTGTAGGTTTGTCATAAAAGCTGTAGGCTTTTATCAGATTGAGATAAGGTCCTTCTATAGCTATTTCTTTCAGCATTTTTACCTGAATGGTCATTGAATTTTGTCAAAGGCTTTCCCTATATCTATTCTAATGATCATGTGATATTTGCCCTTGCTTCTATTTATGTGATATATTAAATTTATTGATTTGTGTATGTTGAAGCATCCCTGTATCCTTATGGGTGCACAATTTTAAACATAAATTTAGCATGTCTATAAGATTCTTCTATTAAGAACTTCTGGTCTAATTTAATCAGTAGAGATATAGAGCAGGAGAGGTCAATAGAAATCAAGTAATATGTAGGAAGCATAAGCATAAATGTGTCAATAGTTAGAGTGATTGTAATTTGCAGTAAACATTTCAAATTAGATTTGATAAAATCATATTATACTTATAAGAGATGCACCTTAAATATAAGAATATAGAATGTGTGAAAGTCATAATGTCAGAAAATAAAAATGTGCCTCAGTTAATGAAATGAAAACTGGTGTAAGTGTGAAAAAAACTCCATGAAGGTTAATTGTTGATTGTGTATTATTAGTACATATCAAGTGTACAGAATAATGTGTTTCACAGTGACATTTTTATACATTCATGTAAAATTATTTGAACATATCCATCCCACACTCACACTTTTACTGTTCCTTTACCCCTACCCTCACCCCCTCTCTCTTCTCTGATAATCTCCATTGTAGTAAATATTATAGCAAAAAAAATTTGCTAGAAATAAGAGAGTTAGTTAATAATGACAATATGATCACTGTAAAGGCTGGGAGTATAGCTAAGTGGCAGAGTGCTTGCTTTGCATGTATGAAGTCCTAAGTTTAATCACCAGACCACCACCACCAAAAAAGAAAAGATAGGGTTAAAGGTGCAGCTCAGTGATAATGCACTTTCTTAACATGCTTGATGGCTTAAGTTCAGTCCCCAGCAACAAAAATAGTCAATTTAAGAGGAAAGAATTAAAATTCTTCTGTATGCTTCTATTACTATTGGACATTAGCCCATTTTCCATTGCTATAACTAAATACCTGAGAGTTGGTAATTTATAGAGAAGAGAATTTTGTTTAGCTCACAGTTTTGTAGGCCAGAAGTTCAGGATTGGGCCACATCATTGATTTGTCTGTTGTCGAGAGTTTCATGGCAGATAGCATCAGAAAGTTACAAGTACATGTGGAAGAGATCACATGGTGAAAGATGAACCTAGCTTTCAACAAAAAAGTTACAAGGCATACAAAGTAACAGGAGGAAAATAAATTGACATAGAGACCTTGAGGAAGCCCATCCATCAGACTCACTAGGCAAATACTTTAAAACAACTATTTTTAATATGCTCAAAGTGGTAAATATGGCTAAAGAACTAAAGAAAATGAGGGAAACAATATGTGAACAACATGAAAAAGAAAAATTAAGAAAAGGAACCAAAAAATGTTCTGCAGCTAAAAGCTACCATAATAAAATGAAAAATTTACTGGTACTGAAAGGCATTATACTGTACATACAAGAAGCTCAATAAAATTCAAGATAAACCAAAAGAAAACCATTCAAAGACATTATATACAAACTGTTGAGAGCCAAAGATAAAGACTCTAGAAAGCAACAGGAAAAATGTCTTGGGAAGTACAACAAATCTTCAATAAGATTATTAGCCAATTTTTTATCAGAAAATATGGAAACAAGAGTGGACTGTAATAATATATTTAAAGTACTGAAGGGGAAAAAACTTGTCAACCAAGAATTCTATATCTGTTAATATTGTCTTTCAAAAATGAGAAGGAAATTAAGTCATTTCCAGACACTCAAAAACTGAAGAAGGTTTTGCTGAGAGACCTGCCTTACAAGAAATGTTAAAGACAGTTCATCGGCCGGTGAGATGGCTCAGCGGCTTAAGCGCCTGCCTGGCAAGCATGAGGGCCCGAGTTCGACTCCCGGAACCCACATACGAAAAAGGGGCCGGTGATATCGCTCAGCGGCACGGGCGCCTGCTGGCGCGCGAGGTCCTGAGGTCGACCCCCCCGGGTACCCACAAAAAAAAAAAAAAAAAACAGGACAGTTCATGAGGTTAAAATGAAAAGATACAAGAGAAACTAAGAGCCATACGAAGAAAAGATGTCCAATAAAGTTAACTACATAGGTAAATATAAAAGACAACATTATTGTATTTTTTATTTTTTAATTATTATTATTATTATTTTTATGTGGGTACCGGGAGTCGACCTCAGGACCTCGCGCTTGCCAGGTAGGCTCTTAGGCCACTGAGCGATATCACCGGCCCTTTTATTTCCTTTATGTGGATTCCAGGAGTCGAACTCAGGACCTCACGCTTGCCAGGCAGGCACTTATGCCTCTGAGCCATATCACTGGCCCTAATTATTATTTTTTATCAGTGCTTTTATTAATTAAGTTTATTGGTACATTTTAAATATACATAATGGTCACTTTTATCATAGGGACTTTGTACCCATACACTACTTATCTCAATTCTCCTTTTTTTCCCCCATTTGCTTACCCTCCCTTCAATCCCCATCCTCTCCTTATTTACAAAAGTTTTGTTTCCATTTTTTCCTTTCTCATTTTTTTCTTTTCCCTTCCTTCCTTTCCCCCTGCCCCCTAACTTGTTCCCCTTTCACACTGAGCATTTTCTTATTTCATAATATTTAGTGTATATTCTAGCCCTTAATTACACTTTCAGTTCCTCACACCAGAGAAACAATACAATATTCAAACATGTGCTTTCAATTTATTTCACTTAAGTGTATGGTCTCAAGGTCCATCCATTTACATATTAATGTCTCAAGTTTATCCTTCTTTATGGCTGAGTAGTACTTCATTGTAGGAAAAAACAATACGTCTTCTTTATCCATTCATTGGTTGATAGGCACCTGGGCTGTTTCAAAGATTTAGCTATTACAAACTGTGCTGCTAAAAACATGGGTGTGCATGCAATCCTATGGTATGATGTTTTTCATTCTTTAGGGAGGTTACCGAGAAGGGGAATATCTGGGTCAAATGGGACCTAGCTTCTTAAGGAATCTCCAAACTAATTTCCACAGAGGTTGCAGCAATACACTCCCACCAACAGTGAAGAAGGGTTTCTTTTCCCCACAGTCCCACCAGCATTTGTTATTGGTTGATTTCTTGGTAATTACCATTCTTTCTGGAGTGAGACAGAACCTCAGCATTATTTTAATTTGCATCTCTCAAATGACCAAAGATACTGAACATTTTTTCACATATTTATTAGCCATTTGTCATTCTTCATCTGAGAACTGTCTATTTCAGATGTCAATTTTTTGATTGGGTCTTTAAATTTGGGGGGGTCTGATTTTTTGAATTCTTTGTATATTCTATATATTAGTCTTCTGTCAGAGGAACAGCTGGCAAAATTTCTTCCCACACTGTGGGTTGCGTCTTCACTTTGTTGATGATTTCTTTTGCTGTGCAAAAGCTTTTTTAATAAGATGTGATCACAGTTGTTGATTCTTTGTAATATTTCCCCTGCTATGGGTTTTGTTCATTAAGTCTTTGCCTACACCAATGTCTTCAAGAGTTCTGCCTATTCTATCTTCCAGCACATTTAGTGTTCCTGTTTTAATATTTAGATTTTTTGATCCATTTTGATTTTATTTAGCACATGGTGAGAGACATGGGTCTAAGTTTTGTCTTCAGTATGTGGAAAGCCAGTTTTTCCTGCACCTTTTATTAAACAGGCTATCTTTCTTCCAGTGATGGTGTTTGGCCCCTTTGTCAATGATAAGGTGCCTTAGAGTGTTTGAACTTGATTTTGCATTTTCTAATCTGTTCCATGATCTTCAGGTCTGTTTTTATTTTCCAGTACCATGCTGTTTTGTTTTGTTTTGTTTTATTTTGTTTATTCACAGTAGCTTTGTAGTATGATTTAAAATGAGGGATTGTGATGCTTCCTGACTTGCCTTTGTCGCCCAGAATTGTTTTTGGTATTCTAGTTATCTTCTGATACCAAATAAATTTTAGGATTGTTTTCACAAATACTGTGAGGTTTGCTATTGTTATTCTGATCAGGGTTGCATTAAATCTGTGTAACAATTTTGGGAGTATGGTCGTTTTCACTATGTTGGTCCTTCCTCCCCAAGAACAAGGGATATCCATTTTCTGATATCCTCTTCTATCTCCTTTTTCAGAGTATAGTTTTTCATGTAAAGATCTTTTACATCCTTTGTGATATTGATTCCTAAGAATTTTTTTATTTTATTTTTTTATGAAAAGTGTGGTTTCCCTAATTTCTCTCTCCATGAGTTTGTTATTTGTGTACAGGAATGCTACTGATTTTTGAGTGTTGAGTTTGTATCTACCTACGTGATTGAATTTGGTTATTAAATATAGAAGTGTTTTTGTGGACCTTTTGGGGTCTTCTGTGTAAAGTATCATGTCATCTGCAAATAATGATAATTTAACTTCATTCTTTCTTATCTTTATTCATTTGATTTCTTTCTCTTGTCTAATTGCTCTGGTTAATGTTTCCAGAGATATATTGAATAAGAGTGGTGACAGTGGGTATCCTTGTCTTGTTCCTGATTTTAGATTAGAAGCTTTCAGTTTTTGTCCATTTAGTATGATGTTGGCTGTCATACTAAATGTCATAGTTGGCTTTTATCAGATTGAGATAAAGACCATCTATTCCAATTTTCTGTAGGGCTTTTCCATATAGATGGGTATTGGGCTTTGTCAAATGTTTTTTTCTCCATCTATTGAGATGATCATATAGTTTTTGTGCTTGGCTCTGTTAATACGGTGTCTTACTTTTATTGATTTAGGTATAGTGAACCATCCACACATTCCTAGGATGAATGCTACTTGGTCACGGTGTATAATCTTATTGACAATTTGCTGCATTATGTTTGCCAGTATTTTATTGAGAATTTTTGCATCTATGTTCATTAGGGAGATTGGCCTGTAGTTCTCTTTTTTTGGTTGGATCTTTCCCTTGTTTTCATATCAGGGTAATACTTGCTTCCAGGAATGACTTTTGGAGTATTGCTTCCCTTTCCATTTTATTAAAGAGTTTGAGAAGTAGCAGCATTAAGTCTTCTCTAAATTTCTTGTAGAATTTGGCAGTGAATCCATAAGACCTGGGCTTTTGTTTGTTGGTAGAATTTTAATCACATCTTCAATTTCGTTGACTGATATTGGGTTATTTAGAATTTTTATACATTCTTGAATTAGCTTTGGTAATTCATATGTATCTAGGAATCTGTCCATTTCTTCTGCATTTTCCATCTTGTGAGAATACAGGTTCTTGAAGTAGGGATTGATGATCTTCTGGATTTCTGTAGGATCTTTTGTGACTTCACCCTTTTCATTCCTAAATGTGTGGATTTGACGGTTTTCTTTCTTTCTTTCTTTCTTTTCTTTTTTTTTTTTTTTTTTGATAAGTTTGGCTAAGGGGTTTGTCAATTTTATTTAATCTTTGAAAGAACCAACTCTTCAATTCATCGATTCTTTGTATTGGTTTCTTAGTCTCCATTTCCTTGATTTCCACTCTGATCTTTACAATTTCCTCCCTTGTATGAGCTTTGTGCTTGACTTGCTCTTCATTCTCTAGAAATTTGAAGTTCAACATTAAGTTGTTCATTGGAGCTTGCTCTGTTTTCCTGGTATGTGAATTCAACACTATAAATTTCCCTCTTAGGACTGCTTTAATTGTGTCCCATAAGTTCTGGTAGGTTGCATTGGCATTATGGTTTAATTGTAGATACTATCTTATTCCTTCTTTAATTTCTTGTGTGATCTATTGTTGTTCAGAGGGTATTATTTAATTTCTATGTGTTTATGAAGTTCTTGTGTTTACTTTTGCCATCGATTTCCAATTTCATTGCACTATGATCTGATAATATGCATGGGATAACTCCAATTCCTTTGCATTTACTTAATCATGTTCTATGAGCTAGCATGTGGCTCATTTTGGAGCATGTCCTGTGTATTCAGATGTTGTGGGTTGGAACACTCTGTAGACATTTGTTCAAAAGTCCATTTGTTCAAAAGTTTGGTTCACTTCTAATATTTCATTGTTGATTTTTTGTGTAGTTCATGTCTTTTTGTGACAGTAGTGTATTGAGGTCCCCCATTGTATTTGTATGAGTGCTTATTTGGTTTTTCATTTCCTTTAATATCTGTTTTATATAGTTGGGTGCACTTGTATTTGATGCATATATATTTATGATTTTTATCTCTTCATCTTGGATTGTTCCCTTTACAAAGATGCAATGACCTTCTTTGTCTCTCTTAATCAGTCTTGTCTTGAAATCCACTTTGTCTCCAAATAGAATAGCTACCCCTGCTTTTTCCAGGTTCCTGTCACATGGAGTATTGTTTTCCACCCTTTGGCTTTCTGTCTATGAATTTTTTAAAATTAAATGCGTTTCTTGTATGCAGCATATTGTTTGATCTTCCTTCTTAATCCATTCTGCCAGCTTGTTTCTTTTGATTGGTGAGTTGAGACCGTTAACATTGATAGTTATAACTGTTATATATTGACTTATCCTTGTCATGTTATTTTCCTATTGTTGGCTCTCATTTTTCCCCCTATGTTTAATTACTTGCCTTGCCTGGTAATTTCAGTGGAATTTTTAATCTCCTGGATGTCTGTTTGAATCCCTTTCTTGGATTCCATTACTTTCCTATGTTGGGCATTCATGATTTCCATCATTTTCCTAAGATCCTCTGTTTTTTTTATCTGTACCTGCTCTAGAGTCGCTAAGCATGTCTTTGTTATGGTCACAATCTCTGTAGTTATTGGAGAAATTATTTTTGAATTGATTTTTTTTAGAGCCTCATTCATTTGTCTTGTTACTTCCACTGTTACCACTTCAAAGAGTCCAGGTGGATGGCTCTCGTATTGTTCCACCTCATTGCCCCTTGGGTTTGCCTTTGGTGAGCTGGAAGTCTGGGGGTTGCATCTTGTTTAAGTGTCTTCTCATTTTCTGCCTTGTTTGTTTGTTTGTTTGTTTTTTAGTTTAATTGATGAATGGATGCTTGTAAGTTGTCTGTGGAGAGTAGCTTTATTGTGAGTATTTAGAACCCTTAGGAAATGACTACTTCTCAGAGGTGTCTTCCAGGTGTAGCTTGTTTTTGGGCTTTGAGTCTATTGCAAGATCCTACCTCTTCAATTTATTGGGAATGAGAAGTTGCTGCCTACTTGGCCCAGTCCCTGGTTCTTAGGCCCTGCCCTATAGTACTTTTTATGACCCTTAGGCAATCTCAGTCTTGGTATACCAGGAAGAAAAACTGATTAGAACAATTATATCCCTTTGGCTAAAGTAATAGAATCAGCAATAACAATAGCACCAAACAGCCTAGAAAATGCCAAACTGAGGTAACTATTAATTTACCACCTTGAACTGTGTGAACTAGATTTATGGTTATACAACAAAATACAAAATTAACCAGAAAATTGCATGCAGTAAATAAGAACTCATTATAGCAATTTTACACTCAGGGGAGAAAATTTAAAGGGGACTAGGGGAAAATAGAGAAAGAAGAGGAAGAGATTAGAAGAAATACTAGAGGGCAAATCAAGATCATGCAAACTTTGGGAAACTGGTGAAGACAGGAGGGAAAGAGAGGAAGAAATAAAAACAAGAGCAGAACAGAACAACAGCAAAAAACTAGAAACCATGTTCACACCCCTATAAAAACAAAAATAATCAAGAAAAATCAAAATAAAACAAACAAAAAAAACAAGAAAAGAGAGAAAGAAAATAAGAAAAAAGGAAAAAAATCCACTTTAAGGTGTGTCTGCTGTCACTGGTGGACAACATGGACAGACAGAGTCCAGATCTGAGTTGATTAATCCCAGCATGCCTGCTGTAGCTTTATGGTGGGGTATTGAATAATCCCAGTGACCCTGCACCTTTTGTTCCACTGCAATTCAGGCTGGTTTCTGGCCATGAGGCTGGAACCAGATCCATTCAGCCTGCAGCAGTCCGTGTGCCCCCTCCAGCTTGAACTTGGCTCCCTGACTTTCCTTTGACTTGAACTTGGCTCCCTGACCCTGACACTGGGAGCCACTAGATGGAGCCAGCAGTTGCTCTGAGTTCCAAGCTCAGTTGTTCCCTCTCCAAGATGGCTCCCGGCAAATTGCTGTCTCCTGGGGGACATCTGTACCCAAGTAACTCACCAGCCACTGCGGTCCGCTGTGTCCACTGCTCTGTTCCACTGGTGTGTTTCTCAATGGAGGGCTCTGGGGTCACCAGTAGTCACTGTGCGTCTGCAGGTTCAAGCCATCCCTCCCATGCAGTGAGTCTAGGTTCAGGGAGAAAGTGCCACCTGCCACCTACTCCTTCTTCACTGAAGTATCTTCTTTACTTCTCTCTGTGGGCTTCAATTCTTGCTTCAGATCCTTCCTGGGTCCTAAGGACCCACCTCCCTCCTTCTTTTCCTCTTCATATTGCTATATTCCAGTGTCTGGACATCAAATCTTTTTTTTTTCTTTCAAACTTTATTTATTTATTTTTTTAAAGACAACAAGTAAACATTCTCATGTATTAACAAACTCAAGCATTAGAGAATGTACAAATACCTTTTGGAGAAAAATATTACTCAGTATAAGATTAAGCCATGTAAAACCTAGGTAAAAATAGAAGACTAAGGAATGGAATAGTCACAGTGAAATTGCATTTTCATACTAGGGAGACAATACGATGTTTACAAATGTGCATCCGGTTTATTTCGCTTGAGTATTTTCTCAAGTTGCATCCATTTACCTATAAAAGTTTCCAGTTTATCTTTCTTTATGGCTAAGTAGTACTCCATTGTATAGAAATACCACATCTTTTTTATCCATTCCTCGGTTAATGGGCATTTGGGTTGTTTCCACGATCTAGCTATTACAAATTGTGTTGCTATAAACATGGGTGCACATATATCGCTGTGGTACGATGTTTTTAATTCTTCTGGGAAGATACCCAGAAGGGGAATAGCTGGGTCGAATGGGACCTCCAATCGCAGTTTTTCGAGGAGTCTCCACACGGATTTCCACAGTGGTTGCACCAGTGTGCAGTCCCACCAACAGTGGAGAAGGGTTCCTTTTTCCCCACAGCCCCTCCAGCATTTGTTATTAGTTGACTTCTTGATAACAGCCATTCTTTCTGGGGTGAGATGGAATCTCAGTGTTGTTTTCATTTGCATCTCTCGGATGACTAGTTGAACATTTTTTCATATATTTATTTGCCATTTGTATTTCTTCATCTGAGAAGTGTTTATTCATCTCAGATGCCCATTTTTGTATTGGGTCTTTAAATTTGGGAGGTCTGATTTTTTTGAGTTCTTTGTATGTTCTCGATAGTAATCCTTTGTCTGAGGAACAGCTGGCAAACAGTTTTTCCCACGTTGTGGGTTGTCTCTTCACTCTGTTGGGGGTTTCTCTTGCAGTGCAAAAGTTTTTAAAAAGATGAGATCCCAGTTGTTGATTCTTTGTGATACTTCCTGTGCGATGGGGGTTTTATTCATAAAGTCTTTGCCTACACCAATGTCTTCAAGAGTTTTACCTATTCTATTTTCCAGGAGATTTAATATTTCTGTTTTAATATTTAGTTCTTTGATCCATTTTGAATTTAGTTTAGTGCACGGTGAAAGATATGGGTCTAATTTTAATCTTCGGCATGTGTAGAGCCAATTTTTCCAGCACCATTTATTAAAGAGGCTATCTTTCTTCCAGTGAATGTGTTTGGCACCTTTGTCAAAGGTAAGGTGGCTTAGTACGTCTGGAGTTGTTTCTGCATCTTCTATTCTATTCCATTGATCTTCAGGTCTGTTTTTTTGCCAATACCACGCTGTTTTTTTTTTTTTTTTTTTTTTTGTGGGTACCAGGGGTACGACCTCAGGACCTCGCGCGCCAACAGGCACCCGTGCCACTGAGCGATATCACCGGCCCCTTTTTCGTATGTGGGTTCCAGGAGTCGAACTCGGGCCCTCGCGCTTGCAAGGCAGGCACTTACGCCGCCGAGCCATCTCACCGGCCCATACCACGCTGTTTTTATCACAGTAGCTTTATAGTATAATTTCAAATCAGGGATTGTGATGCCCCCTGCCTTGCTTTTGTTGCCCAGAATTGCCTTTGCTATTCTAGGTCTCTTCTGGTTCCAGATGAATTTTAGGATTGTTTTCTCTAATTCTGTGAGATATGTTGTTGGAATTTTGATTGGAATTGCATTAAATCTGTATAACAGTTTTGGAAGTATGGCCATTTTCACTATATTGGTTCTTCCGACCCAAGAGCAAGGGATATCTTTCCATTTTCTGATATCCTCTTTAATTTCCTTTTTCAGAGTACTGTAGTTTTCAGTGTAGAGGTCTTTTACTTCCTTTGTGAGATTGATTCCTAGGTATTTCATTTTTTTAGATGTGATTGTGAAAGGTGTTGTTTCCCTAATTTCTCTCTCAGTGAGTTTGTTATTGGTGTACAGGAAGGCTATTGATTTTTGAGTGTTGACTTTGTATCCAGCTACACTACTGAATTTGCTTATTAAATCTAGCAATTTTTTAGTGGAGTTTTTGGGGTCTTCTACGTAGAGTATCATGTCATCTGCAAATAATGATAATTTAACTTCTTCCTTTCCAATCATTATTCCTTTTATTTCTTTCTCTTGTCTAATTGCTCTGGCTAAAGTTTCCAGGACTATGTTGAATAAGAGTGGGGACAGTGGACATCCTTGTCTGGTTCCTGATTTTAGAGAGAAGGCTTTCAGTTTTTGTCCATTTAGTATGATATTGGCTGTTGGTTTGTCATAGATAGCTTTTATCAGATTGAGATAAAGACCATCTATTCCAACTTTCTGTAGGGTTTTTAGCATGAATGGGTGCTGGACTTTGAAGCTTTTTCTGCATCTATTGAGATGATCCTATGATTTTTGTCCTTGGTTCTGTTAATATGGTGTATTACATTGATTGATTTACGTATGTTGAGCCATCCCTGCATCCCTGGGATGAATCCAACTTGGTCATGGTGTATAATCTTCTTGATGATTTGCTGCATTCTGTTTGCCAGTATCTTATTGAGGATTTTTGCATCTATGTTCATTAGGGAGATTGGTCTGTAGTTCTCTTTCTTAGTTGGGTCCTTGTCTGGTTTTGGTATCAGGGTAATGCTTGCTTCCAGGAATGAATTTGGGAGTATTGCTTCCCTTTCAATTTCATTAAAGAGTTTGAGAAGTAGTGGTGTCAGGTCTTCTCTAAATTTCTTGTAGAATTCGGCAGTGAATCCATCAGGGCCTGGGCTTTTCTTTGTTGGGAAGTTTTTAATTACATCTTCGATTTTATTGATTGTTATTGGTTTATTTAGGGTTTTATATCTTCTTGGTTGAGATTTGGTAATTCATATGTATCTAGGAATCTTGGACATCAAATCTTGAAGAGGCTCTTTCTCTGCTGCTCGCCATTCTGCTATCTTCCCAGAAGTCTCCTTTTCTGTTGTTAGATTGGATTTTATATATGTCTATTAGCAATAATTGGCTTATACTGTTTTTCAATTCCTCTCTTGCCTTATTGACTTTCTGTCTAGGTGTAAGGTATTAAAATTTCCAATTATTATTGCATAACTCTCCATTTTACCCTTCAATTTGTCAGTTTTTCTTCATCTGCAATACCATGTTGATTAATTGACACTTTATCAGCACATAATGTCCTTCTTTATTGTTACAAAAATTGATTTAAACACCATTATGTCTGTTATTATCATAGCTGCCTCAGTTACCTTTTGGTTATGATTAACATAGAATTTTTCTCAACCTTCACTTTCAATCAGTTTATACCTTTGAATCTGAAATAAGGCTGTTTTAAACAGTTTAGAATTGGAACATAAATTTTCAAAATCTAGAGCTGAGAAATGTGGTAGAGCACTTGACTCAAATGCACAAAGACTTAGGTTTTATTGCCAGCACTGCAAAAACAAAGCAATGATAATAAAAATCCAAAATATATGCTGTCTATCTGCCTTTTCATTGGAGAGTTTAATTCTAGTGCCCACACTTTCTAGTTTCTGTATCTGATACTTTGAACTCTGGGGACTTGCTAACTCAAGAGAGTCTGTTCCTTTCATGGTTAGCTAATTCCTAGAGATCACCAACAACTCAATTGTGAGGACCCCTTTAGTTTGTGAACCAACAATTCCAGAGCCCATACTACCAACCACCTCCTTTATCAAGCTTTTATACTCCACTCACTAGCCCTAAACTCTCCCCTGGCAGGTAACAGACAACTAACGAAAACCCTTACACACCTGAGCCACTGAAATGATTTAAACTACCCGTCCTAAACCTATTTACTCAGTCACATCTGTTCATTCCCAAGAAAATCACAATAAAGGATCTTGCCCTTCTTTGAATCTCTATCCTTCTGCCTCATGACTGAACCTAGTGTTTCCCCATGCAGCCCTGTGTGATATACTGTTCTAGGAACTGACACTTTACCAGCATATAATGTCCTTCTGTATTATTACAAAAAATGATTTAAAACACCATTATGTTTGTTATTATCATAGCTGCCTCCTTATTTTTTGGCTATGATTAAGATAGAATTTTTTCCCATTCTTCACTTTCAATCTATTTATACCTTTGATTTTAAAAACTGTGATTTTCAAAACTTCCTACTTTATTACATTTATTTGTCCTTGTATCTTACCATACCAGATTAAAACAAATCCTAGATATCTTTTAATCACTAACCATTTACATTTAAATAACCATCATAGGGAAGGACTTACAGTATTTCTTGTGTTTTGGCTATTTTCTGTATAATTATACCTTTTAATTCTTCAATTTCCCATTGCTGCATTTTTGATGATTAATTGATGTATTCTTGTGTACTCATAATTATATTTTAATTACTTTTTCTGTGAATTTTTAAGTTTCTTTCTTTATTGGTTCCCCTTGGGAATATAATTAAACTCTTATGTTTGTAATGAGATTTTGTTTTATATAATCATATAATATCCCTATTATAGCTTCATCTTTTTTATGTTGTTGCCACAGCTGATATCTTTATACCAACTGTGTATGCCAATATAGCTTTATAATTATTGTTTTATACATTTGTCTTTTAAGTCATATGGGAAAGGCCAAGAGTTATAAGCATGTATCCCATGGAACTTGCCTTTATATTTACCTATGTAGTTATGTTTATCTTTGTTCTTTGTTTCTTCATATGACTTTGAACTACATATTTGGTATCATTTTATTTCAACTTAGAAGTCTTGTAAGACTTGTCAGAGGTCAGTAAATGCAAATCAAAATGAATCTATTTTCTATAGTGTGATAGTTAACTGATTGTGTCAACTTGAGTAAGAAACATCCAACTAAACTGGATCAGCATAGTTCTGAGTGTGGATGACCTGCCCTAGGGAGATTGTTGCCAGAATGGTATAAAAGGGAAATGAAAATGGGAGGCTCACTTCTCTTTCTCCAGAAGAGCCCCAGTCTTTGTCTTTGAGGACCTTGGACATCATCTCCAGGCTTCCAGTGCAGACTCTTCAGCCTCCAGCACAGATCCTTTAGCTTTCTGGCACAGACCCTTCAGCCTTCCATTGCAGAACCTTTGGCCTCCTGATATGGACTCATATCGGACACTACTCCGAGCTCCAGTCCTTTGACCTTTTGTACTCTTCTACACCTGACTCTGTGAGCAACCATTGTAAGCCAATCTTGTAAATTCTTCTATATTTGTATATCTTGCATTAAATTTGTTTCTCTACTAAGCACTGACTGATACATATAATATGACTATACCTTAAGTTGTTCAACCAATCTCTTATTAATTTACATGAAATTATTTCTACATTTTGTAACTAAGAGAAATTCTAGGGCTGGAGATATTGATCAGTGGCACAGCGCCTACCTGGCAAGAGCGAGGTCCTGAGTTCAATTCCTGGTACCAAAAAAAAAAAATTCTACCTATAATGTACGTGCTTGTGCACATGCTTTTATTTCCACAGATTAAAATCCTGAAAGTAAGATTGCTTGGTCAAGAAGTATTGTATGTGCTCTCATACATTTCCCAGCCTCCCTTGCATGAATGTTGGGGCCATAAAATATAATATAAAACACCTGTAAGACTCAGAAACCGGGCCGGTGAGACGGCTCAGCAGCTTAAGCGCCTGCCTTGCAAGCGCGAAGGCCCGAGTTCGACTCCCGGAACCCACATACGAAAAAGGGGCCGGTGATATCGCTCAGCGGCACAGGTGCCTGTTGGCGCGTGAGGTCCTGAGGTCGTCCCCCCGGTACCCACAAAAAAAAAAAAAAAGACTCAGAAACCACCACAGGTGATACTTTTGCTTTCTTTGCAATAACCTTGGAAACCATGTGTGCCATATGGAATACATGACTACAAGATAAATGCAGGCTATATACTCAAATAATCAATGGTGCAGAGCCATATATACAGATACTTTATACATATACATATTTTGTAAGATTAATATAAATCTATAAAAGCATATATATTAGTTTTAGTATATTAGTATATATTAGTCTTAGAAAACATATATATTTATATATGCATGTACATAAACATATATATGTATATTTACATGTTTCAAGAAGGGATAGGGTGCAGATAAGGTGATTGTTTATTTAGATCTGTTCCCTGTATCACTTTCTGCAATTTCTACATGTCCTCTGAGAGTCTCCTGAACCCGTAAGAGAGGGCTGGCAAGGACGTGCAGGGAGAGATCATCTCAGAAAAGAGGGAGGACAAGATCTTACTCTTTGGACTCAAGAGCAGCAACTAACTACACCATGATGTCTTTTACTCAAACTTATACCCAGGTTAAATTCTCAAATGAACTTATCACATAGGACTCTTTTGAAGATGCAGGTCCTGTGATTGAAAACAGAAAAGATTGCTTTGCTAAGACTGTGAAAGACATTATGACCACAAAGACTCTAGAGTGTTCCACCTGTGTTAAGTGTCACTATAAAGCAAAGAGAGGCTTAAGTAGACAGTTGGAATTCAACTCTGTGGGGACTCCAGGAAACTCAGTAGGGTTTGGCATTTAAGGCCTCCAGTGAACCAGCAGAGGTGGCAGCCAGCAGAGTGAGCGGCCCTGCACAAGAGGCAACTTTGGTCAGTAAGTACAGCAGGACCCAGGAGAGGAGACTGGGGTAGGGCTCAATAGGTAAGAGGGCATTGAACCCCCGACATTTGCCTACTGAAATTGTTTCTGAGCACAGGTTGAGTCATGCCAGGCCCTCTCTCAAATAATTGATTCTTCTACAGCGGGCTGGAATTCTGTATGCATAGGTGAAACAAGGTGCCACCAAGCAGAATTTTGAGTTCATAGTGGATCATTTCTTCTCCACAGCAGCCTTCTGAGACAAATATTTTCCCATGCAAAGACCAAATCCTAAATTTGTTTACTGTATCTTATAATAATTGCCAGTTTTATTCTTCTGGCTAAGAGATACCAAGGTAATTTGAAGTTTAGATTTCTGTTTTACACTTCCATTATTAACAGTTTATTGAGTGTTCCAATGCCTTCCAAAAGTGATTGATAAATTCTTTTTCTGTGTCTAGTTTTCTTTTTTGTGTGTGTAATACAAGTAATATACACACATATATTCATTGTTTTTCTGGAAAACAAGAAGATACAGATAGGCAAAAAACAAAAAAAAATGAAGACAATATAAATCACACAGATTCACTTTTAGCATTTGGCGTTATAATTATTCATTTTGTTTTGCATTATGTCATATACAAATGTACATATGTTTGCACTTTTCTTTAGCTTGTTATTTTTACTTTACGATGTACAATGAGCATCTTCCCATGGAATGAGTGAGATCTCCTGAGTAAGTTTGGATCGAAGATGAGATGTTGACAAGACTCATGTAAATCTAAAAATAAATCTAAAAAATAGAATAAAATGATTGCAAATATTTAGCAAGAAAATGCAGACAAAAAGCAAGAAATGGCAATATTAACTAACAGAAAATAAATTATTTCAGGGGGAAATGTATTAAATGGGATATGGTCAGTCATAAGAATGCCTATAGTTACAAGGCAGAGCCCTAACCTTTTCCTCAAACCCCTTATCTCTTCCAAACACCTTTCCATCTCATGTTCCTCTCTTGTTATTTCTTCATTCTTAAAATGCCTAAAGTCTATGTCCTGTTTAAATTCTTCCAGAGACTGAAGCAGCCTCCATCTAAAATTCCCTTTCTTTTGCTAGCATTCAAATTTTCCTCAGGGGCACTCTTTCTCCCTCTTTGTGAGGGTACACTTAGGTTTTCCTTCATTTTCTTTGCAGGGGTTTTGGGTGGTGTTGCTGTTTCCTATTTAATACAGAGAGAAAATGAACACATGGATTGCTTCATTACTTTTGAATCAGGAATGGTCAGTTTCTTTTTGAAGCAAGGTATTCGCCTAATCTCTCATGCCCACCTCACAGATCCAGCTCCCAGAAGTTGGAAACATCTCTGGCCACCCCCTCCAAACCACACTTCTTTACCTCTCCCTCTCTGGAATCCAGGATTTCACCAGAAAACCAGGTTAATGGCTTCTGCAGTGGCTGGGAAAAGAGGAACACACATGGAGGTGGGCGCAAATTTTACCCAGCTTTTGCCCTTTCCAACTTCCATCCTCACACATCTTGGTCTCAGTGCCTCCTCATACTGGCCTGTGCAGCTGCAGGACAGGTTTCTGCTGTTTTCCTTGCCTGGAAGTGTCTTTGAACACAGACTCTGGAACCTGCATATAAAAGAAAAGGAGTGGGTAAGAGGGAATTTATAGATCAACCAACCCCAAAGATAAGACAAATATCATCTTGAATGTAGGATTTTGCTCACTGTTGCTGCTCCAATTTTCCTACTTCCTGGTTCCCTTTGCATGCTTGTCCTTTCCTCCAGGATTTATGTGTCCATCCTCAGCATGTGTCCTTACAAGACCCACCATCTCCCACCCCCACCTCACCCCACAACTGCAGACCAGCACTGAATGAGGGAACTATTTTCAAATGATCTCCAAATTTATCTTGCCTCCGTCCCAAAATTTCAGTTTTTCTCTAGCCACCAACCCACACTTTAGGCTTATCATTTTCTTCAGTGAATTAAGGAAAACAGAGAGAAGGATAAAGAGAAATATTTCTAGTATGAGAGAAGCTGACCCTTTCTAAACTATCACTAAATATCTAGGTATCTCTCAAGAGATTTCCACCTATCCCTTGTTTTCTCCCTGCAAAATATACATTATCTCACATAAATTTATAGGGATTTTGAGAAAGTAAATGTGGACCTATTCCAATCACTAGATTCAGCTATTGCCACCGCAAGGATCCCAGCACTTTCTTGACATCAATGTGCTGAAATTTGTCTGTTTTTTTCCTTGGCAACAAGCATGCAAGACTGCAGGACAGTAAGGAGCTGATATCCAGAGGGAAAAAGAAGCCTGAGAATGTAAGGATTTCAGTTCACATAAGCTCATGAGCATGTGGGAATTGTGTCATTCTCCAACTCTAGTCCCCATCCCCCCCCAACAGTGAAGCGATCTACCAAATCCATGGGTCACCATGAAAGTTCCTGTCATTCACTGTGTCTTTGCTAATTCCAGAGGTCAAATTTGGACCCATCTCCTTGTAGTTGGAATTTGCCATTCTCTGATTACCATGACTGCATTTTTCCATAGTTATATTAACCATAGTTAATTTTTAAATGGTTGTACTGAGAAAGAGAGTTACTTGTGCTTTTCTAGGCTACAAAAACAGAAAAGTAGCAATCTTTCCTCTACTCACCTTCACCTCAGTTCCTTGCAGTTCCATCCTGGAAACCAAATTGGAGAGAATTGAGTGAGTTAAGAAAGAAAGCAATGATTGGGACTGTACTTTTTTTTTTTAACTTTTGTCCTGATAATCTCCTGTTCTTTTCAATTTTTTAATAAACATGACTTTCATTAACAGAAGTATAATAGAAATATGTACATCTGGAAAATAGATTCAGGATAGCAAGATAAAAAGACTCAAGCACCTGTTTCTTCTGCTGAAGTGATAATGTAAATTTAGAACCTATTGCTAGATACATTTTTGGAAGTTAAAAACATACAGGGCAACTGGAGCCTACCCTTTGTGGAGGGGGTGCTGGGCATGTGAAATTCTTATATTAGGTGAGTTATTGAGGCTGTAATCCCACAGCACGTTACCCTAGGATTTTCAGATCTCAAAACAATAAAAAATATTTACTAGCTTGTTTTCCATATTATGCCCACCTCTCTCTGTACCATGCTCATGTCCTTTTATTCCCTTCAACACTGTGCCTAAAATAACCACTTTTATTCATCTCCTCATTCAGAATTAGTTTTGCACTTCTCCCAGACATCTCTATCCTCTTTAAATTTTCCTAGATCTTAGCCCTTACTGAGGAATTAAAAGGTATTTGTGACACTAACAGAAACTGGGCACATTTAATCACCCATCACCAAACTTTTTGTTGTGAAGGGTAAGAAATAAAAGAATTAAATGGTCTATATTTCATTCTAACCTCAAACACTTCAGTAGAGATTTAGTGGCTGGCTAATACCCTTATCCACAGATAGTGGACATACAGGATGCAAAATGACTCACAACTAAAGAATCCCTAAAGCCAAACAAAGATAAGGTACTGAGGTAAGAGATAATTACTAGACAAACAAGTTTTCATGAATTATGGTCATGAGAACCAAAAAGTCATAAAGAACCACAAAAAATGTACAAAAGGGGGAGGGTCAAAAGGGAAAGTAACAGGTGCCCTCTATGTAGATTATGACTCTCTGATCTCAGGCAAAGAGGGATGGGAGAAGGGAATATTGTGGGCTAGAATGACAAAAGCTCACTGCTTCCCAAATCAAATGTGCCTGTTCGTTGTGCAGACACCTACCTTGCAAGGTTGTATGATTAAACATCTTGCTTCCATTACACTTCTCACCTTTGAGTTTATTTTTGGGGGGGTTGAATGGTGATCATTTTCTCACAATTTGGGGCTTGTTTTTAATTTTTGCATCTGCCTGTGGTGACCCCTAGATTCAAGTAGCCCATCCCCCCTGTGGTCTCACCACCTGGGCTCACCACAGAAAGACGGGAGAACATTTCTGAAGATGGTGGAACCAATGTGAGAAAGAAAAAGGAAAAAAGCACACTGCAGGAACAATAATTTCATGCATGAGCCAAGGTAGGACTAACTGGGCTAAAGTTGTCCTTTGACAGTTGGGTAGCATCCTATGGAGATTGAGTATGTGTGACTGAGACCTGTCCCAGAGATAAAGTGAGTGCAGAGTCTGAATCTGCATTTCTGTCCTCCCGCAAGAGATATGACCAGAGACAGAAGAAGTGATTCTTGGGGGTGAGCAAGAAAGGTCCATGATGATGCAGGGGCGTTGAGTGCACAAGAAAACTGACGAATATGGACCTTTTGAGAATGAGGAACAAACAATCTAAGCCTAGGGAACCAGAGAAGAAGGAAGCCCTGGACATTCCCCCCGGCAATCCATTGGGGAGAATGCTTGAGAACTGGGAAGGCAGTTCTCAGACCAAGATAAAAATAAGAAGAAAATGATTAAATATTGTTGTTTTATTTGGCCCAGGGAGCCATTCAAAGGGCCCTCTGTATTTTGGCCCAGGTTTGGTCTGAGGAGGACTGGTTCTGCTAAGCATCAGTCCTCTTTGTAAATGATAAAAGCTCAGACTCACAAGAGGAGGATTCTGCCCTCTGTTGGCTTCCAGGGTCAACCCCAATATTTCCCCTCAAGGAAGAGGAGAATATTGAAAATAAAAAATCATAGGATCCTTTATCCTGTTTGCCCCCACCCTATGTACAGCTGAAGAATTTTCAGGATGATGGCCACTATTAACAGGTTCAAGGAGGGGAAGAAAGTAATCAAGGAGCCCAGGGAGAGAGGGACACTGCACCAATGACCCCTTCATTTCCACATTTGAGAAGAGAATTAGAACAGTGTAGGAGGGACTTAGAAAGTTTCCCCCTCCCTGAGAAGCAATCTGTTTCTAATGTTTGCTCTTTATGAGGTACCAATGGGAGGAAGGCAGATTGGATTTGTTAATGCTCCCTTCACTAGCACTGAAATCAGGAGCTTTAAAAAAGAAAGTGCAGCTATTAATTAAAGATCATCTGGGGCTGGGGGAGCAATTAGACAATTTCTAACATCTAACCTATGCACATGAGCCACACTGATGTCTTATCCTGAACATTTTTAGAAATTTGATAATCAAGTGGATTAAATAATCTGTCCCCTGGCCCTAAAACATCTCTAAAGCATTTGAGGTTCAACAAAAAAAGGAGGAAACTCTATCTGCTTTTTACAGAGGTTAAAAGACCAAATTAGAAAGTACTCTGGGCTGGATCCCTAGAGTCAACTGGGACAAAGCCTCCTCAAAGTTAATTTTGTAACTAAGAGCTGGCCTGACGTATCAAGAAAGTTACAAAAATTAGAGGGATGGAATGAGAAGTCAACTGAGGAGTTGCTTAGGGAACCTCAAAAAGTTTATATAAAAACAGAAAAAAAATAAAAACAGAAAACAAAGATAATTGTCTCTATGGTAGAAGTCCTTAAAAAGAAGTCAAACCAGGACTCCTACAATAAAAAGGGTAAAAATTCTCATCAAAAGACAAGCGAAGTTTCTTTTGTTTTGTTTTGTTTTTCATATAG
The DNA here is from genome assembly GCA_028451465.1 of Erethizon dorsatum. NCBI lineage: Eukaryota > Metazoa > Chordata > Mammalia > Rodentia > Erethizontidae > Erethizon > Erethizon dorsatum. The sequence continues at coordinate 88,815,748 of CM051842.1, read as the reverse complement.
CACCCTGTTGTGGTTGTCATTTTGTTTGGTCATTTTTCTTTTCTTTTCTTTTCTTTTTTTTTGATCCTTTCTTCCAGTCTGTGTCTTTTGATTGTGGAATTAAGACCATTCAAATTGAGAGTTATTACAGATAGGTATTGACTTTTTCCTGTCATTGCCTTATTTACCTTTTGTTGATTTTGTATTTTTCCCTTCTACTTAACCACTAACATTACCTGCTGTATTCATTCTACTTGAACTTTTGTCATTGTTAGTTTTATTGTCTCTTTCTAAGGTATCCTCAAGAAGTTTTTGGAGTGCTTCTTTTGTGGTCATGAATTTCTTTAGGTGTTCTTTATCATGAAAGTATCTTTTTTCTCCATCAATTTTGAAAGATGGTTTTGCAGGATGTGTCAGCCTGGGTTGAAAATTGTTTTCTTTTAGGGCTTGGAACCCTTCACTCCAAGCTCTTTTGGTCTTTACTGTTTGTGTTGAGAAGTCTCTTGTAATTCTAATAGGTTTCCTTCATAAGTGATCTGTTGCTTTGCTCTAACTGCTTTTAAGATCCTGTTCTTGTGTTTGACTTCTGGGATTTCGACTATGTTGGGTTGTGGAGAGGTTCTTTTCTGATCACGGTTATTTGGGGTTCTATATGCCTCACTTATGTGTATGTTAAATTCTATTATCTTATTTGAAAAGTTTTCACTTATTATTTCAGTAAATACATTTTTATGCCATCTGTGCTAACTTCTGATTTTAATCACTAATCCTGATTAATCTTAGATTATAATTCTTTGTATCATCCAGGAGCTGTTGTAAACATTTGTCATGTTTTTTAAAAAGATGGCTCTCATTAATGGTCACTGATAACAGTCCTGTCCTCTAGTTGTGAGACTCTCCTCATATTGTGCACTTCTGCTCCCCATACTTCCAATAACATATTTAATCTCCTGAATTTCTATTTGGAACCATTTTATAGACTCTAATACTTTTCTATGCTGTTCATTAATGTTTTGCATTTTGTTTAGCTCTTCTATGCTTTTATTAATGTCTTCTTTAGGCTTACTAATGATTGTTTAATTGGCCCAATATCTTATTACTTATATCTTCTCTGATCTTGCTAATTGCCTTGTTGAACAGTTTTGTTATCTCCCCTAATAACATATCAAATAATTTGGTTGGAAGTCTTTTGTTTTTCTCCCTTTCAGTGCCCATAAATCAGCTTTGGAAAGTTGGGATTTTTTGGAGGCATTTTATTGGCTTGTCTTCTCATGTTTCTATTTTTGTTTGTTTGTTTGTTTTGTACTGAGACTTGTTTATTGTAGTGGAAATTTTTGTTTCCAGTATGGAGTCCTCTTTAATGTCTACTTTTCAGTGGTGTCCCCTGGGCATTGCTAACTACCGTCCTTTGCCTCTGCCCCAGTATCCAATCACTTCCATTTACTTGAAATGGGAGGGTGCAGCATGTTTGGCTCAGTACCCAGTTCTCCTCCAATGGGCCACCATGTTGTTAATAACCCCTAGGTACTCTAGATATTAGGATCTCAAGAAAACCAATTAGTAGCAACAGCTCTGACACCTGGGCTATAGTAATAAAATCAGCATCAATTATAGTATTAAATGTGAACTGAATATTGACAAACCCTAAGGACCAATAAGATACCACCCTTGTCCATAGAAGAGGTCTATAATTATAGTATGAACACTAAGACAAAGCAAATATTTACCTACTATTGACCTATAGTAAGTATCTACTAATTGGAACAACTTTACCTCTACTAGCAATAGCACAGTATTCAACAGCAATAACATAAACTTGTATTACATTAAGACTATCTATAGATTCATAAATCTCAGTATTTATATTAGTAAAGGTTGAAGATATGGGGAACTGGAGAATGAAAAAAGCAAAGTTTGAAAAATTAACTGATAGGATATGAGAAGGATGAGAAAAAAGTAAGATAGGATTCTTATTAAGGAGTAGAAGGAAATTGACAGTGGTAAAGAACAGTTGCTGGAAAGAACAAACAAGAAAAATAAGAAAAAAATGATAAATAGCAAAAACAGGAGATAAAAGAAAGGAGAAGGAAAAGAAAAAAGTTAGAAGGGAAAAAAGATGAAAGGCAAAAATTAAGATAAAAGAAGAGAAAAAACTGGGAAAAACTCAAACCCTGAAAAAAAACTGATGAAAAAAAGATAAAAATAATACAAAATAGGAAAATTAAAAAAAAACACCAAGTCAAAGAAAAAATTCCTGTGTTATCAAATGAGTGGCTTTTTTCCACAGTCTGCAGTCTTAGGATCCAGCCAAACATGATTTTCTATGCCTAGCTTTAGGGCCTATAGGTCTTTGAAGTGCCCTCCTAACACTAGAGACCTGTCTGCTTGCTACCCTCACACTGTAGTTACTAGTCACAGCAAAGCTCCTGTTGGTAGACAGATAAGGAATACAATCAGTCCTCTGATGTAGGCCACAAGGTGGGGATTCAAGTGGGTTGTTGGACTTAATGTGGACAGTCATAGGGTCAGTTTGCTTCCTTTTCTCCTGGGTGTTGTCTTTGTCCAGAATCAGGTGGGTTGGTTAGTCTTTGTCTCTGCCCCATGCTGTGCTTCCCCAGGAGGGGTGCTCTCCTCTCTTTCATGTGGGGGTAGGACCCCATTCCTTTGGTGTGGGTCAGCTCTCTCACGTGGGGTTACAGTGCTGCTCCGAATTGGCTCTGGGTGTGTTTCCTCACTTGGGTGGGGGCTGCCCTCTGGGTTAGCTCTCACATGTGGGGGCAGGACCCTGTTCCTCCAGTTCTGGTTTGTTCTTTCAGGTGGGAGGAGGCACCTCTCTGGGCCTTCTCCTCTAATGTGTGAGCAGAGGGGACAGTGGTCCATGTTGACTCTAGTTGAGGATTTCATGTCCACGGTTTCTGTTTGCTTCTTTTGTTAAAACTTCTCTTTACTGAAATGATTTTTCCTATATTTTCTTTCTTTCTTTTTTTTCCTGTTGGTGTTGGTGATTGAATCTGGCAGCTTCACACTGAGCTACATCACCAGCGCTTTTTACATTTTATTTTGAGACAAGTTCTCACTAAGTTGATAAATTCCCCAAGCTGGGCTTGAACTTGGGATCCTCCTGCCTCAGTCTCTCAGAGTGCTCAGATGACAGGTATTCACCACCATGCCCACTTTCACTGAGCTGTTTATTTGTATCTTTTTTAGCTCATTGGTCCTTCTAATAAACGATTCATTCAGCTGTTTATTTGTATCTTCTTTTATTTAATTGTTCATTTTAACTACCAGTGTTTAAAATTATCTGAAACTTCATCTACTTATATGTCTGTGGGATCAGTTTTAGGGCAGTTATGATTCATTGGAAGCTTTTTGTTGTCGTGTTTTTTCATGATTCATATATTTTTGTGGTGAGGTTTGCAGATTAGTTGGAATGGATGTCTCTATCATTAGTATGTGGGGATCTTTTGTGGCTTTCTCTTTGTGATGTTTCTTAGACTGTAGGTATGTCTGCATGTGAAAGCACTCACTGAACATACTCAAAGTACCATGTTCAACTCTAAGCACTTCTTTCTGAAGAGAAAATAACTACCAGGAATATCAAAATCTAAAGAATCAACCACCTATCAACATTTAATTAAAACTTGTTTAAAGTGTTCTATAATATTTACTAACCCAGAAAAAGAATGGGAGGGTAAGAATAGGCTAGGAAAAAGAGAAAAATAGATTTTAATAATAATATTTACATTTAGTAACTAAAAGTAGGGAGGTAATGGATATTTGTGGGGTATGTGAGGAGAAGAAAAAAAAGAGAAGGGAAGGGAATACAGATGGAATGTAGAGAATATCTAGGGAGAATGAATCTAATTTACAAATTATCAGAAACAAAAAGTCAAGAAACTTTATGAAACAACACTTTGTGTGGGAGAATGTGACAAAACAAGACACTTTAGAAAAAAAAGCAGTAACACTTGTACACACACACATACACACCTGCACCCATCCCTGCACAATTACAAAGAAACAAAAACAAAACCCAGATATGATATTCTTCCTTGTGGTGGGATTTATACTAGGGACAATGACTTTCCTCTGGCCTTCTATTGTTGGATGCTGCCTGATAAAATTGTGGACATGAAAACCTCTTTTTAAACCCAATGCTTTACTTTTCTACTTCTGTCCAAATAGGAGTATCTATTTAGGTCAGTCTAGAGGCATACCTCCACCCTTCTGTGTTTGTAGATGAGTACTCTGGTAAGTCCACCAGTGGTGGGACTGGCCTACGGCCCCACAAATTCAAACTCTTCCGTACTGGGAATGAAGATACTGAAAAATCTCAGGCTGTAAACCAGATCTCTCACTTGTATAGCTGATGGGCAGATCCAGACCATGGGCCAGTGCTCCGTAAATCACCAGACTGTGCTCATGGAGGTGTGGCCAGTGTTCGTCTCTGAGCAGAGCAGAAGCAATTGAGTGCACAGAGCTTGTGCTGGGATTAGAATTCAGGGGGACCCAGCCTTCTCCTTGTCCCTACAGTGGTAACCCCAGACTCAGACCCCTTCCTACCTCAAAATTCCACATGGCCAAATTATTTTCTTGCCACAATATTTAAATGCTATTTTTTTTCCTGCTTTCTGTCCTTTTCCTTTTTGGTGTTTCCTTCTACCTGGGTGATTTTGCTTGCTGATGGCTGGGTTTTCCACTATTAGTCCACTCCACTGAAACATTTCCAGCCTTAGGATATGTCTTTCACAAGCCAGACACTGGTGAGTTTCACCCAATTGCAAGATTTTAGTTTTTCCATGTAACAGTCATCCTCTTCTCTGCCCAATCTCACTATTACTGCAGATGCCCACAGCCTCCCTGGAGTGAAGTGATAGTTGAGTCTTCTCATTGGTCACCATGAAACATTGCCAGCTATCCACAATGAATATTTTGCATATTCCATCAGAAATAAAGTCACTGCTAGATTCAAGAAATAGGACGCATAGTGTACAATGTGGAGTAATCACAATTCAATTTTTATAAGTACCAAAGGCTTAACATATATATATATATATATATATATATATATATATATACATGTGTTTAAATTAAGACATATTCACAAATATTAAAGTGCAGCCCCATAAATATTGATTACAAGAAAGAGTCTACCTTTTTACAAATGATAAGACTGGGTTACTACAAACCTATGGGAGCCAATTTTATCTTTTACACTTCTGTTGATATTTGACAGTCATATTTGAGTGAGATCCTGTTATTTTAAAATTAATTAACCCATTCTGCCCTATTAATTTTTCTGGTCACCCTGTCTTGAAATGTCAGAGCTTTGAGTAATTCTTATGCCTTCTATAAGCAATTGTTTCTCTCCACTGTGACAACTGAACTTGTTACTCTCCTGATATAGGCCTTTATCAACTTATATCTGAACTATTTGGGCAGCTTCTTATCTGGCATTATTCTTGTCATCTTCTCTCACTCCACTTCAGATAGTTATAAACATGATGTTAAAAGCCTAGGAATAAACTCATGCATCTACAGCCAACTGTTCTTAGCAAAAGTGGTAAGAACGTGCAGTGGAGAAGTGTCAGTATTTTCAATAAACCACTTACAAAAATCAGCTCAAAATGGATTAAAAATTTAAATGTAATAGCTAAAAATATGTGCCTACAAGAAGAAAATACAGAGGAAACACTGCAGAACACAGGAATGGGCAAATACTTTTGAATTTACCTCAAAACCTCAGGTAACAAAACCAAAAATGGACAGATAGAGTTTCATTAAAATAAAAAGTTTCTACACAGCAAAACAAAAAACAGTAAAAAGACAATGTACAGAATGGGAGAAATGTTTGTAAACTAGACATTTGACAAGGGGTTGATATCCGTAATATATAAGGCAATCCAAATCTCAGTAGCAAGAAACAAAATAACCTGATTGAAAAATGTATAATAGACCTAAACAGATATTTCTGCAGAGAAGACATATGAATGACCAATAAATATATGGAAAAAGTACTCAAGAACATTAATCATTGGAGAAATGCAAATCAAAGAGGTAAACAGATGTCACCTCAGTGTGTAAGGATGGCTATTATCAAAAAGAATACATGGCAAACATTCTTTAGAAATAAGAATAAAAGCAAATATGAAAAAGCATAGGTCTGGGGATATAGCTCAGCAGTACAGTGCCTGCCTGGCAAGTAAGAGGTCCTTAGTTTGATTCCCGTACCAAAAAAAAAAAAAAAAAAAAAAAAATGCATAGAATTGAGTAGGGACAGAATTTCACCTCTCAAATGGGTTTAAAGAAATGCAATTTTGGGCCGGTGAGATGGCTCAGCGGCTTAAGCGCCTGCCCGGCAAGCGCGAGGGCCCAAGTTCGACTCCCGGATCCCACATACGAAAAAGGGGCCGGTGATATCGCTCAGTGGCACGGGCGCCTGCTGGCGCGCGAGGTCCTGAGGTCGACCCCCCGGTACCCACAAAAAAAAAAAAAAAAAAAAGAAATGCAATTTTGCCCCCCTTCCAGGGGACTCAGGCTGTCCTGTCCACCAATGAGGTACCTAGGACTGTGCACCCCACCTAGCTGAAAAAGTTCCTATTCCTGCGGTCTCCATAGCATAGGGGAGCAGAGGCGACAAACAAGAGATTGAACAGAATGAAGAGACGAAACACAGGTGGAGTTTCACTTCATAATGGAAGTGTTACCCTACTTCAGAAACCAGGTGAGATGCAGCCTTGTTTGATAGGCTTGGAGAGGATGAGAACTAAACACAGATCTCCTGGGATTCCCTGGGAGGCATAGGGTCATATCAGATCACAGGCTCTGTATTCTGTTGTAGGAAGCCAGGTTTCAATGGTGTAATGATCAGAGCAGGTGGTCCTGAAGAAGAAGCCATTTAGACTAGTGGTGTGTTTGAGCTCTGGCACTGTAGCCTACATCTAGCAGAATTTAGTGTTCTAAAGTATTTTAGGTCAGTGAATGGGTTGGTTAATTTTCTTCACTAAAAACATAGTACTCTTTTTCTGGTTATGACATGTTCTTGAGTGGTTCCTAGGGATTGTCAATATCCGATTGACATTCGATGCCATTCTTGTCCCTGAATGTATTACTGTAGCCAAGGTAACGTAGTAGTGGCTAACAATTGAACTTCTCTCTAAGACAATAATTGGATGGCCTGGGGGTCATAAATAGTAAAAAAGCTGATATGTACACACACAAGATCACAGGAAAGCAAGGCAACAGAAATGCCCAATGTCTTCCAACTTTCCTAAGGCAGATTAAGGCCAAGAGAACAAATGCCAGAAAGCAGAGCTCTACAAAAAGGTTATAGATGACATGAAGAAACAAGATGAGATCAAAGAGAAAATGAACCAAAAATTCATAGAAATATCACTCAAAATGCCCAAAGTGTATTTGGGGAAATGAATAAAAAATCAGAAAAGCTGATCAAAAGGGTTCAAAATGTGAATCATAAATTCACTAAAGATATGGAATCCTCGAAAAGGTATCACACAGAAATACCTGAAATTAAAAAAAAACTATAGAATTCATCAATTGCATAAATAGTGAAGACAGATTGTCTGAAATTGAGGACAAAATAGTAAATTATGAAGAAGTACTTAAAGAAGCCACAAAAAATAAGAGAACAAGAAAGGCTACTAGATGACACTAAGAAGAAAAACATGAGGTTAATTGAAGTTAGGGAAAAGCTAGAAAATAACACAGATGAAATTATTTATGTTCCAGAAATCATAGCTGAACATTTCCCAAATATGAGAAGTGTTCAACGTACAAATAAGTGAGGCTTCCAGAACACCAAGTAACTATGATAAAAAAGAAGATCACCAAGGCATATACTTCTTAAATTGCCAGATATCCAACAACAAAAACAAAACAGAAGTTTAAAAGCTGTTAGATAAAAACAACAACAACAAAAAGGGTAAACTCATTAGAATTACAGAAGACTTCTCAACAGAAATCTAAAAGGCCAGAAGAGCTTAGAGTGAAAAATTTCAAGTCCTATGAGCAAACAACTTCCAGCTCAATTTAACATACCCACCAAAGCTTTCCTTCAAAATAGATGGAGAAATAAGGACATTTCATGAAAAAGACAAACTCAGGAGATATATGAATACTAAACCAGCACTCCAGAAAATACTATAGAATATCCTAGACAGAAACCAGTGAAGTTAAAACCCAGATAAAATGAAAACACCAAGCAAGGTCAATGAATAAACAACAACAAAAAATGACAGGAAAAGAAAAATGAAGGAATCAGCTCAAAGAAAGACTGCAATTATAGTTAATAATCAACACATCTCAGTAAAATTTCTCAATCTTAATGGCCTCCACTATCCAGTTAAAAGACATAGATTGGCAGACTGGATAAAGAAACAGAATCCAACAGTCTGTTGTGTTCAAGAAACTCATCTAATTCAAAAAGACATTCATAGTCTAAAAATAAAAAAATGGAAAACAATATTTCATGCATCAAGAACCTCAAAAACAACCAGGGGTAGCAATTTCAATCTGAGACATGGTGACCTTCAAGTTAAAACTGATTAGAAGAGACAAAAATGTCATTACATACTAGTGAAGTGAACAATCTAACAACAACAAATAACACATATAAATATTTATGCACCAAATACTGGAGCACCTAATTTTATACAATACTGTTGGTCATAAAAGATCAAATAAATACTACTACAATCATAGTGGAGGGTCTTAACACTCCACTTTCACAAAGGGATAGATAAACTAAACAAAAAATCAACAAAAATATGAAAGCTGAACCACCCTTTTGACCATGTGGACTTAGTAGATATCTAGAGTATTTCACCCCATTATAACAGAGAACATTTTTTTCCTGCTGCACATGGTACTTTCTCTAAAATAGATCACATGCTAGCCCACAAAGCCTGCTTAAGTAAATATATAAGAATCTAAATCACCCAGTGTGTACTGTTAGACCACTTTGCAATGAAAATAGGAATCAATGGCAGAGGAAATACAGAATATATAGAAGCACTTGGACAAATAATAACACATTTCTAAACAACAAATGGGGTACAGAAAAAATCAGGAAAAAATTAAAAATTTCTTGAAGTTAATGACAATGACTGTACAACTCATCAGAACATCTGGGACACTACAAAAGCAATCAAAAGAGAACAGTTCATTGCAATCAGTGCTCACATTAAGAAAACAGAGTGGGGTCAAATAAATAACCTTATGAGGAACCTGAAGATACTTAAGAAACAACAATCCAGGCAGAAACCAATTTAAGGAGGAAGATCATAAAGATTAGAGAAGAAGTCAGTGAAATTGAGACTAAAACAAATAAAAAGAATCAAGCTCATATATCCATTGACAGATAATATATCCATCGACAGCTCATATATCCATCAACAGAAACGAGTCAGTGAGTAGGTTCTTTGAATGAATAAGTAAAATGGATAAACCCTTAGCCAGATTTACCAAGAAAAAGAGAGAAAAGACTCACTTAAATGCAATTAAAAATGAAAAAGGTGAAATCACAACAGATACTGTCAAAACCCAGAGTGTAGTAACTACTATGAAAAACTGTATTCCAACAAATTGGAAAAGTTTGAAGAATGGACAGATTCCTAGATTCATACAAATAACCAAAGCTAACACAAGAAGACACAAAACTGCTGAACAACCTAGAACAAGAAAATTGAGCCAATAATGAAGAATCTGCCAACCAAAAAACCCAGGACCTGATAGACCTGATAGATTCACTGCTGAAATTCTACAAAATCTTTAAGGATGTTACATCACCTAAACTCTTCAAGCACTTCAAAAAGATTGAAAGGGATGGAGTGCTTCCATATTAATTTATGTAAGCTAGTGTCACACTGATTCCAAAACTAGAGTAAGGTTCGTTACTAGAGTAAAGAACCAGAAGTGGGCCGGTGAGATAGCTCAGCAGCATAAGCGCCTGCCTGGCAAGCGTGACGTCCTGAGTTCGACTCCCGGTACCCACATACGAAAAAAGGGCCAGTGGTATCACTCAGCGGCTCGGGCACCTGCTGGCGCGCAAGGTCCTGAGGTCAACCCCCGGTACTCAAAAAAAAAAAAAAAAAAAAAAACCAGAAGTGCCCCATAATCTCTAAAAACAAAATGGCAGACCAGTCTCCTCAATGAACATAGCTGTAAAAATCCTCAAGAAGTTGTTAGTGAATAGAATGCAGCACATCATCAAAAAGATCATACAACATGACTAAGTAGGTTTCATCCCAGAGATGCAAGTATGGTTCAACATAAGCAAATGAATAAATATAGTACATCAAATAAACAGAATCAAGGTAAAAACCACAGGATCATACCAACAGATGCAGAAAAATTTTTTGACAAAATTTAACATCCCTTCATGATAACAACCCTGAATAAAATACATATAAAAGAAACATATCTAAATTTTATAAAAGCTATTTATGATAAACAAATGGCAAACATCATATTAAATGGGGAAAAACTAAAATCAGGAACAAGACAAGGATAGCCACTATGACTTTTATTCTACATAATACTCAAAACACTAGCCAGATCAATCAGGCAAGAGAAAGAAATAAAAGTGATGCATATAGGAAAGGAAGAATTGAAATTATAATTATTTGCAGATGACATCATACTGTACATAGAAGATCAAAAGAATTCCACCAAAAATATTTAGAATCAATAACCAAATTTAGCAACACAAAATCTATACAGAAAAATCAATAGCATTGTGCACACCAATAATGAACACAATGAGAAGGAAATTATGGAAACAGTACCATTCACAGTAGCATCAAGGTAAATGAAATATCTAGCAATTACCTAAGTAAGGAACTGAAAGACCTCTACAACAAATGCTACAATACTATGAAAAAGGAGATTGAAGAGGACATCAGAAAATGGAAAGATGTCCCCTGTTCATGGATAGTAAGAACTAATATTGTCAAAATGGCTATATTCCCAAAACTGCTATACAGATTCAGTGCACACCCAACCAACATAACAACAGCATACTTTACAGTCCTACACAAAACAATCCTAAAATTCATATGGAAGGAGAAGTGATCCATAATTACTAAGTCATTCTTGGAAAATAAAAGCAAAGCAGGAGGCATCACATTAGCTGACTTCAAGCTATACTATAAAGCAACAGTGATAAAAAAAATGCATGGTACTGGAAAGAAAACAGACATGTAGATCAATGAAATGCAATAGAGGATACAGAAACATCCCCAGACATATTTAGTTATTTGACTTTTGACAAAGGGAAAAGCATACATTACAGGAAAGCCAGCCTATTCAATAAACAGTGCGAGGGAAGCTGGATATTGTTGCAGTGTGTAACCATGGCTGCAGAAAGGGTGAAAAGGATTACTTGGAAATGAGACTTAAATTCACTCATGAAGAGGACCCAGAGGGGCTGCTACTTCAGCATAAGAGAGCTTCTGGGAAACAGCAGCTAGCTGAGCCCTCTGCAGTTATTCATTTGTAATTCAAGAACATGAGAACAAATACATAGAAGAAAAGCATTTGCAATATATTATATAAGAGTTTTGGTCAGAGGACAGGGCTGAATGGAATGCTTTTTTATGTGACACATGTTGACCTAGTTTAAGCAATCTTATGCAGACAGAGAAGAGACAATGGCCAAAGCAAACATCTCTGAGAACAAACTGCTTTTAATTCTGCTGACTGTTACCCTCCAGATTCTACTCTAAACTCTAACCATACATTCTGGAAGCCTGGGATCTGTTGTTCCAAGGTCCCTTCATCTTTACACATGCCCTTCAATCACTCCTTTGGCCAGAGTCACCCCATGGCATATCTGTTCTCAGCAAATTAAAACTTGACCCATACCTCTCACCATGTATTAAACTAAACTCAAAATCTATCAAAGATTTAAACATTAAATCAGAAACATTAAACCTACTCAAAATAGGTAGAACATTTGAAGTCATAGGTGTGGGAAAGGATTTCTTAAGCAGAAATGTAATTGCACAAGAAATACCATCAAGAATCAAAATGATGGGATTACATCAAATTAAAAAGCTTCTGCAAAGTAAAGGAAGCAATTGGTAGAGTGAAGAGACAACCTATAGAATAGAAAACAATTTGCTAGATATTCCTCGGAGGGCTAACATCTAGAATATATAAAGAGCTAAAAAAAACCAAACGACAACAAAAAACCAAAACAAAACTAGACCACCTAAAATAAAAGACCAAATCAAGAATTTCGAAAGTAAAGTGAATTGACACTTCTCAGAGGAAGAAGTACAAATAGCCAACAAACATATGAAAAAAATTTTCAACATCTCTGATCTTTGGAGAAATGCACATTTAAACAATGCTAATATTCCATTTTACACCAAAAAGAATGGCAATCATAAAGTAATAAAAAATAACAAATACTGGTGTGGCTGTGGTGAAAAAGGAACCTTGCTACATTGTTGATGGGAATGTAAAATAGTACAACCATTATGGAAATCAGTATGGGGATTACTCAAAGAACTAAAATTAGAAATGCCATTTGACCCAGCTATCCCCCCAAAGAGCTAAAGACATCATACTACAGTGATATGTGCATACTAATATTTATAGCAGCAGGATTCATACTAGCTAAATCTTGGAAGCAACTCATATATCCATCGACAGATAATTGGATAAAGAAAATGTGGCATCTTTACATAGTGGAATACTACTTGGCTATAAAGGATAAGCCAGCAGCACGAGGGTCACCGGCGGGAGCCACCCCATCCCAGCACAGCCCAGCAGCACTGGCGGAAGTGGCCCACCAATGTCAGGACACTGTTGCCACAGAGGCCCCACAGAGCCACTACGTAAAATCAATCTGCCAAGGGGAAACTCATTGCATACAAGTTCCTGGTATATGCTGCATTTTGTGTATATAACTGTAGAGCTTGTTTCTATGGTTACAGGTACCAAAGTAATGGTTACCACAGTTGGTCTGTTGCTAGGCTGGATGTTATTGTTATTGCTCATTGTACTACTTCAGCAAGTCAATTATACATGTTCTAATCAGTTTTTCTCCCTCGTATAACATCACTGTGATTGCCTGGGGTAATAACCATCACCATAGTCCAATATGAAAGGACAGAGTGCATATCCAAATAGATAGCAACCTTCCATCCTTAATAAATTGGGAAGGTAGGTCCTTAGGATAGACACAAAGACCAAGAACCACTTACAATAATATCTACTAATATCTAGAACATATAAATAATTGAAAAAAATTAACCCCCCCAAATTTAAAGACCCAAACCAATAATGGGCATCTGAGATGAATACACACTTCTCAGAGGAAGAAATAGAAATGGCAAATAAATATATGAAAAAATGTTCAGGGCCGGTGAGATGGCTCAGTGGCTTAAGCGTCTGCCCGGCAAGCGCGAGGGCCTAAGTTCGACTCCCGGATCCCACATACGAAAAAGGGGCCGGTGATATCGCTCAGCGGCACGGGTGCCTGTTGGCGCGCGAGATCCTGAGGTCGACCCCCCGGTACCCACAAAAAAAAAATTTCAGCATCACCAGTCATTTGAGAGATGCAAATTAAAACAACACTGAGATTCCATCTTACCCCAGAAAGAAGGGCAATTATCGAGAAGTCAACTAATATGAAATGCTGGTGAGGCTGTGAGGAAAAAGGAACCCTTCTCCACTGTTGGTGGGAGTGCAGACTGGTGCAACCACTGTGGAAATCAATGTGGAGATTCCTCAAAAAATTATGATTAGAGGTCCCATTTGATCCAGCAATTCACCTGCTGGGTATCTTCCTGGAAGAATTAAAAACATCATACCACAGCAATATATGTGCACCTATGTTTATAGCAACACAATTTGTAATAGCTGGATCTTGAAGCAACCCAAATGCCCATCAACCGAGGAATGGATAAAAAAGATGTGGTTTCTTTATATAATGGAGTACCTCTCAGCCATAAAAAGGATAAACTTAAGACTCCTAGGTAAATGGATGCACCTTGAGACCATACCCTTAAGTGAAATAAGTTGGACACTCATGTGTAAATATCACATTGTTTCTTTGGTGTGAGAAACTGAAAGGGTAAATAAGGACCAAAGTGTATAATGGGTATTGTGAAATAGGAAAAAATTGTTCAAAAGAAAGGGGAACTAGGAAGGGGTGAGGGGGAAAGGAAGGGAGGGTAAAATTAAAAAAAAAACGGTAAAAGAAGGATAAAATGGAAACAAAGCTTTGTAAATGAGGAGAGGAAGAAGGATCGAAGGGAAGAGAGGGGATTAGAAAATAAAAGGAACCAAGATATAGCATGTATAGGTACAAATTCCCTATGATGAATGAGATCATTATGTACATCTAAATTGTACCAATAAACTTAATAAAAAGAAGAAAAAATAAAGAAGGACAATTTGAGACATTTGTTGGAAAATGGATGCACCTGGCAAATATAATGTTGAGTGAAATAAATCAGACACACAAGTTTAAACGTCATATAGTAACTCTCAGTTGAGTAAGACAAAGCACATACAAAAAGCACAATAAAAGATGGATAGAAGGAAGTGGGGGATAGATCCCTTGCAAATTGGAAGGGGCCCTGGAAACAGAGGGCAAGAGGGGTAGAGGAAATAAGTGGAATAAAGATCTGTTATGCACAGAAACATAATAACCTCAATGAATGTAAACATTTTATGTCATAAATATGAGACAAGATTGATAATATCAAGAAGAATAAAAATTGGGAAAGCTGATTTACAGGAGGCAGGACAGAAGGTGAAGGGGATTTAAAAAAAGAATCAAGATTTATTGTGTGTATGCACCCACTCCCCAAGATGATTGTAAACTGCATGTACTATAAACATGTACTAATAAAAATAAAATTTAAGAATGCAACTTCATATCACTTAAGAAATATAATTGTCTGATTTCCTTACCTACTTATTTTAATGTGTAATCAGATGGATTTGTGCTTTTTTTGTGCTACATTGTTTTCCTTGATGTTTTATTTTCTCTGCCGTTCATGTTTCCTTTTGGTGTTCATCGTTTCAAATACAGTTTGTATTAAAACACTTTGAAATATGAAAATAAAGAATTAAAATAAGAGATGGAGGAAGGAGAGAGGGTGAAAAAGAGAAGGGGATGTAAAAAGAATTAACAGGTATTATGTACATGTAGCAAATCCCCATGATGTATGTAATCATTATGTAGCTCAAATATGCATTAAAAAGTGCTTAAATTTTAAAACAGCAAAAGGAAGAAAGACTAAGTATATAAAATCCTGGCAAAGATATGGAGAAAAGGAAACCATGCACACTCTTGGTGTAATATAAATTAGTACAGAGATTATGGAAAACATTGTGTAGGTTAGATTTCTCAAAAATAAAAAAAATGAACTACTTTATGATGCAGCTATCTCACCACTGGAAATATTCAAAGAAAATGAAATCAATATTTCTATGAGACATTTGTCTTCCCATGTTTATTTCAGCACTATTTACAATAGACAAGAAATAGAAAGAAATGTCCATCAACTGATGAATGGCTGAAGAACATGTGATAGTGTACAAATGGATACTGTTCTGCCATACGAAAGAATGAAATTCTGTCAAGTTAATTGTGTCAACATGAATGAAACTAGAGATTATCATGTTAAGTGAAATAACCCTGCACAGAAGGACAAGTACTACATTATCACTATCACAAGAAATCAAAAGTGAATTGATTGTTTACCAGAGGCTCAAGAAAGTAGGAGGAGCAATAGAGAAAAGTTATTCAATGGATAAATAAGTTATAGTTAGATAGGAGCAATAAATTCTTGTGTGCTATTGCACAGTAGGTAACTATAGATAACAATAATGTAGTGTACATTTCAAAAAGCTAGAAGAAAGGATTTTAGTACCTTTCACCATAATGATAAAAGTTCTAAAGGATAGACATGCTTAACCTTATTTAAATATTACACAATGTATACATTTATTAAAACATTACATATGGTAGTATCCCATTAATATATGCAATTTTTATATTTTATGTGTCAATTAAAAATAAAATTCTATAAGTGCTATTATGGATATAAATATAAATGCTGTTTGGTAAATTAATACATACTCTTTTATTATGGGTATGTCTAGAGTGAAATTGCTAGAGTGTACATGTGTTTACATATAGAGTATACACATGCTTATTTATTTATTTATTTATTTATTTATTTATTTATTTATTTATTTTTGAGACAGGGTCTCACTATGTAATGCAGGCTGGCCTTGAACTCGCTTATGTAGTCCAGGCTGGCTTTGAACTCATGGCAGTCCTCCTGCTTCAGCCTCCCAAGTGCTGGGATTACAGGCCTCCACCACCACACCTGACTTACACGTGCTTACTTTTAAAGTATTCTGCTGTGTGGTTTTTCAAAGTGGTGGTACCAGTTCTAGTTGTAGCATGTCCTTGCAAAATACTTAGTATTTTTGTCTTTATTATTTTAGACATTCTGGAGAGTGTTTAGTGGTATCACATTTTGGTTATA
This sequence comes from Erethizon dorsatum, assembly GCA_028451465.1. Classification (NCBI taxonomy): domain Eukaryota; kingdom Metazoa; phylum Chordata; class Mammalia; order Rodentia; family Erethizontidae; genus Erethizon; species Erethizon dorsatum. The sequence continues at coordinate 88,799,231 of CM051842.1, read as the reverse complement.
ATTTGCATTTCTCAGCGAATTAATACCATTTATTGTATATTTTAAGATTTAGTATTGCATTTCATTTCATTTTATTATTCATCTGTAATCATTATTTTTTGTGTGTGGTACTGGGGATTGAACTCAGGGCCTTGCACACACTAAGCAAGCACTCTGCCACTGAGCCACACCCCCAGGCCCTTATTGTAAGAATTTTTTTATATATTACCTTTATGAGATTTTATCAGATGTATCTGTTGCAAATATCTTCTTCCAGTTTGTTGCTTGCTTTCTTACTCTTTTAGTGATAGCTTTTTATGGACAGTTGTTTTTAAATATTAATAAAGTACGACTTACATTACTTCCTTCATGGTTTGTGCTTTTTGTGTCCCCATTAAGAAAACTACTTACTCCAAAGTTCTAAAGATGATCTGCTGTGTTTTGCAAATTATAATTATAAAATTACATTTTCACCTTTCCTATTTAGACCTGTAATGCATTGCGTGTGTGTGTGTGTATTTACTTAAAATGAAGTCAATATATACATCTTTTTCTCACATGCATATTCAACTGGCCTTATAACACTTTTTGCAAATAAATATCATTTCCTCACTTCATTGTATGTGATCTTTGTTGTACTTCAAGTGACAACATGTAGGTATATTTCACAGGCCTATAGTTAATATACATACACAACATTTTAATCTTTGAGACAGTATCATTGTATATCATACTTAATATTAATTAATTCTAATAATTCTAATATGTTAACTATACTTAATACTATAGCATTGTACCAAGTTTTGATATCTAGTAGTGAAAATCTTAAAGTTCTACACCTTCAAGATTGTCTTGAGTATATTTAGTTCTTTATGTTTTCATGCATATATATGTATTTGGAATCTGCTCATCAACAAAATGTGACTTGCTGAGACTTCTATATGTATTATACTGAGTTTACAGACCAATTTGAGTATAACTGAAATCTTTAAAATGTTGAGAGTTCTAACTCATGGTCATGGTATATCCCTACACTCATTTAGTTCTTTAATGATTCTCAAACTATTTCATAATTTTCAGTGTAGGAGATTTGCAAGTATTTAGATTTATTTTTAGTCTTTTTATTTTTAACCAACTTGCTTGGGCTATTACTTATATGCAATTAGATGCACACATTTCATTTATTTATTTATTTATTTTGTGGTGTTGGGAGTCAAACCAGGGCCTAAAGCATTCAAAGCAAGTGCTCTCCCACTGATCCACATCACCAGTCCAAGATATACAGCTTTTAACTGTATACTTCAGTGATTTCAACAAATGTATTTGCCAGTGGAGTCACTAGCACGTCAAGATATTGAACATTGCTTCACCTAAATCAGTTATATTATGCCCCTTTACAGTCCCCCTAACTTTTAAGCAAGGAAAACACTCATTTGGTCCAATCTATATTAATATAGATTTATTTTGCTTGTTCTAGAAATGATACAAATACAATCATGCATAATATGCTCTTGTGTCTCGTATCTTGCCCAATTTATAGTTTTTGATATTCATCTATGGTAGTACTTTTACTAGTAATTTGTTCCTTTTTATTGCCAAGTAGTGTTCAAATATATGAAGACCTAAAATTTTGTTTTACCATTTGCTTGTTGATAGCTATTTGGTCTTTATCCACTTAGAAGCTATTACTTAAAAAAAATGGCATGAACATTCCTGTACAAATAATTTCTGTTGGAAACATTCCTGAGTGAAATTCCTAGGAAATATAGTAAGTTTAACCTTTCAAGAAACTACCAAGAAGTGTTTTAAAGTGATTAACATGTTACCAGCAATGAATAAGAGTTCTAGTTGTTTCATATTTTCAAAAGTGCATGAGAATATGAGCCTTTTTAATTTTCAAAATTTTAATGAGCTCATTGTTAATTTGTACTTTTACTTTTTTGTTCATTTTGATTTTCTGATCATTTCTAATTGCATTATTGCTTTCTTATTTTGAACTTTAGGCGTTCTTTATATGTGTTCTAAATAAAAATCCTTTGTGAGACACACACATTGTGAAAATTTTCTTTTAGTTTCCTATATTTTTTTTCTGAGATAAGACTCACTGGGTTGCCCAGGCTGGCCTTGAACTTTTGGACTCAAATAATCCTACTGCCTCCACAGTGTTACTGGGACTATTTGAAGGCACCACTGCATCTGACTTTCCACTTCATTTCCTTAGCTATATTTTTTTAAAGGTAGAATTTTTAATTTTGATAAGTTCAGTTTCTGTGTGTGTGTGTGTGTGTGTGTGTGTCTATGCGTATTTGTGTGTGATCTGGTCTTTCTGTGACCTATCTAAGGAATCTTTATGTTCTCTTAACAGTGTAGAGTCTTTCTCTATGTCTTATTCTAGCTAGAAGTTTTACAGTTTAAGCTTTTACATTTAAGTCTGTGATTCACTCATTAAAAGACTATACTTTCCCTATTGACTTCGAAATTTTTGGCAAAAATAAATTATAGGTATTTCGAAGCTGTATTCTGTACCACTGATATATGAGTGTATGTTTACTCTGCTAAGATACAACCTTTATTATGACATCTTAAAGCTTGAAATCACATAGAGTATTCCAGTTCTCCAGATTTGTGGGACTTTATTAAAAAATTATTTTATCTTTTCTAGGTCCTCTGCTTTCTCATGTAAGCTTGGAGGTAAGTTTGCCAATTTATAAATAAAAATCTGCTAGGATTTTATTTTGATTACACTGATTTTATTGATTAATACCGATTACTGGATTTTAGAAAAAGATTACTATCTTATATATTTACATTTATTTTGGTCTTTAGTTTCTTTCAGCAATGTTTGACAGTTTGCTGTGTACAGGCTTTCTACATGTTTTTAAAATTTATTTCTAAATATTTCACATTTTTGAAGGTACCATAAGTGATATTTTTACATTTCAATTTCTCTCTCTCTCTCTTTTTTTTTTTTTTTGGCACCAGGAATCAAACTCAGGGCTTCACGCTTGCCCGGCAGGTGCTGTGCCACTGAGCTATATCATTGGCCCCCTACATTTCAATTTCTGATTGTTAATTACTAGCATATCAAAATACAATTGTGTTTTGTGTATTTGTCATGTAACTGCAACCTTCCTAAATTCAATTTATAGTCATATAATATGTTTATTGCAGATTCCTTGAGACTTTCTAAAAAATGGTCATTTAATCTGCAAACGCAGTCATACTTATTACCATCTGGACCACAATTTGTGAAGGGGTTTTATTTCTTTCATTCTGAAAGTCTGATAAAATTCTGTTGTACTATATATTTGTTGACTCACCTTATAGAAAGCCCTCATATGTCTAGGGACCCCTCATAAGAGGAGCTATCAACTGCTCTGTCCTTTTCCAAGTCCTAAAAAGCAGCTGCCTATAGAGTCTATATTTATATAATGACAACATATGAGACAGACGGTTGGGTTTTCTTTCCCAACTTTAATCCTGCTTTTTAAAAATAATTATTTTCCTTTATAAAGATATATAGATAGATAGATACATAGATAGATAGATATAGATAGATAACGAAAGGAACAATACAGAAAGGCATGAAGAACAAGAATAATCCATTTTCTCGGGCTCTTTTCCTGACACACTTCTTCCATACATTTTAGTGGAGGGGAAATGGAGCGCTGAGAGTACAGCAGAAGGATGGTGTGTCCCAGGAGCGGAGGAACAAGACCGGCAATTCCCCCAGAGAAATGGGACCGGCCAATGGCCCCCTGAGAAAACACTGCACTTCTCTGGCAGCCAGATAAAGGCCCAGGGGAACACTAAGAAGGCAGTGACAAGGTCTAGGCTGGTGCTATTAAAAGGGACTTGGGGTGAGGGAAGGCCACGCTGCTTTCTGGACAGATGTAGGGGGCTGGGAACTTGGGCGGAGCGGGGGGCAGTGACTGAAGCCTCACGTGACTGGCCAACTCAGATTCACACGTCGGGCTCCACCACCAGACTTGGTCGTTGCTCACAGCCTCTAGGTCTAAGAGGCCCTACCTACTCACGGTAGCCCTCAGGGCGCGCGGGCCTGGGGCAGCCTGGAACTGCGGGAGACATAAGAGGAGCGGGTAAGGGACTCTGAGAAGGAGGTCTCTGGGGTTGGGATAGGAGAGCAACGCGGACTGCGGAACCTCATCCCCGGGGATCTGGCTGCCTCTGGGCGGAGACGCAGTGGGTGAGCAATGCAGCCAGAGGTACCGCAGGCAGGCGGTGTGGGGTCCTGCGTGTGTGGCGGGGCTGCCAGGTTCTAGGGGAGGGGCAGTGCGACACTTTCCCACGCCCCGCCGCCCAGCCCCGGGCTCCTGTCCTGGGTGCAGAAAATGGTGGTCTGCGAGGGAGCGGGGCGGCGCAGTGGAAGTGGGGTGGAGACGCTGGGATACCCGGATCCGGAGCGCGGCGGGGGAGTGCTCAACGCTCAGGGGTGGGGAGCGACTCCAAGTGTTGGGATGCTGCTGTCTTTCTGGCCCCACAGCGGCCTTCTGCAGGTCTGAGGGGCCCAGGGCCTCAGCGGCTCTCCTGGGGTAAGAATCGGGAGCGAGAGAGGAAGAAGGGGGAAAGAGGACAGGAGACAAGAGTAGCCCCAGGTTGGGGAGGAGCCGGGGAGTGTGGAAAGCCCAGCTGAGACCCCGACCCAAGTACCCCCTCCATTCCTTCCTTCCCGTTTCCCATTTCCTCCCGTCCTCCATTTTGGTGCCTGCAGAGGCCAGGAGATGGATCTGCAGGAAAAATGCTGGGCTTTGGGGAAGGGAAGGGCACGGACTGGGGGACCTTGACAAAAGGCCTTTGACGTGCAGGCCTTTGAAATTTCAAAGTGTGTTGTAGGGCCTCTGTCCTCGGTGCTGATCAATCCACCAAGAATTCAATCCCTCTGTCTCTTGTCTCCTAGGAGTAATGGAATCCAAACAGGAACTAGTGATAGAAAGTCTCAACGTGGAAAACGCCCAGCAGGAAAATGAAGAAAAAGATGAAAAGGAGCTACATGCTGATAAAGGGGAGCCTTTGGCCCTGCCTATGGAAGCTGGTGAATACTGTGTGCCTAGAGGAAATCGTAGGAGGTTCGGAGTTAGGCAGCCCATCCTGCACTATAGATGGAACCTGATGCATAGGCTTGGAGAACCACAGGCAAGGATGAGAGAAGAGAATGTGGAAAGGTTTGGGGAGGAGTTGAGACAACTCATGGAAAAGCTGAGGGAAAGGCAGTTGAGTCATAGCTTGCGGGCAGTTAGTAATGACCCCCCTCACCATGACTATCACAGTGACTTTTGCCTTATGCCCTGAATCTTGATGTTTTCCTTGAAGTTAATAAAGCAACACCTGCTTCCTAAACTTGAATGTTTGTGATGTACTGTTGTAAGCCTTTTGATGTTACCGGTTTGCATATGTCTATCACCAGCTTCTAGTAGAAGGTTGTATTTTTGACCCAGACTGTATCACTTTTGTTAGCAGAATATACCTATTTCATGGAAAGATGCTCATTATATATTGTGAAGTTAATAAGCAGCTTTAAAAATCATTCTTTATATTATTTTTTACTTAAAATTTATGGCACAACTTTTTAATCCCCTTATTTTTATGTATATTTTTCTATACTTAACACATACTGAATAAAATAATTTGACCATTTATAAAAGCAATAGGAGCACTTACTAAACACTTGTGGCAATATCAATTTTGGCTCACCCCTGGAATCTGTTATTTAGAAATATAATAAGAGAAACATTTTTAAAACATCTTTTTACTTATCAGTTAGTTGGAGATCGTCACCTCTTAAAGGGTGCTGTGTGGAACATATGATGTAGTAATTTTGTAAGCTTTCTCCAAGTTTTCATTCCCTCTGACATATGCTTAACTGCTTAGGTATTCCTTTCAGTTATTAGAGGATATTTCTAAAGTGATGCCTTCTCCATACTCAAGTTCAGTAAGGCTAAGGATTAGGCACTTCTGTTCCTCTGCTGCTGTGCTCCATTCTTATCCTTTCCCCCGGATATTATTCTGTGTACTAGATCTTCCTTCCTACCCTGGCTCCCCAACCACCACAGATGTCTATGAATTTTCAAGGTGAGAAATTCCTACTGATTTTTCTAGAACTCCCAATGAATTGAATCTTCACTCTACTTTATAAAAGTACAGACATATCCCTTTGCCTATTTAGCTTCATGGAAATACCTTTTCTATCTAGTTATTTCCTTAGGGGTGGTTTCCCAGGAAGCTTGTTCACCAGTTCATCAATGTACACAACATCAACTGAGGGAACAACACACTTTTAATCTGAGACAGCCCATCATGGCCCACCTGAAACCTATGTATGCACAAAATTTTGTTCTGTATTGAGATGGACACCAGGAGATTATGTTAGTAAATTGGGGACTATTCAAATGTGGGGATCTTTATGAAAAAGTCATGTGAGGAGTTCTAGAGTTAAGTGTCACTGTAGAACTCAGGAAACAAAGTCCCTCTCTGAGTGTGTTAATCAGGTGAAAAAAAATTACATATGAAGATAGTCTTTTGTGGAAGTAAAATTAGAATTCTAAAATAGGAATTGGTAAACAGCCCATTGGCCAAAACTGACTTGTTGTCTAATTTGTGGGCCTATAACTAAGAATGGTTTTTACAATTTTTATGGTTGAAAAATTTAAGGACTATTTGGTGTTGTAAAAAACATATGAAATTTAAATTACAGTTCCATAAACAAAATTCGACCAGAACAAAGTTATGTTTATTCATTTGCATATTGTATATGGCTTTTTTTTTTTGCATTGCAGTCAGAGTTGAGTAGTTGTGAAAGACACTGTGTGGCTCCTCTGCAAAGACAATTATCTGGTTTTACTAAATAGTTTGTCACCCCTGCCTTAGAATATGACATCACAGGAGCCGGAGTGAGGTGGTGCAGGCCTGTAATCCCAGCACCCTGGGTAGCTGAGGCAGGAGGATCACAAACACAAGTCCAGTCTGGGCAATTTAAAGACAAAATTAAAAGGAGTATAGGGCTAGGGATATAGCTATGTAGCTCGGTACAAAGGCCCTGGGTTCACTCAGGCGTGCTGTAAAAAACACATATAGCATCACAACAACACTTAGGAAACCAAGGGGGAAAGGTGGCAGATGAAAACATATAAGATAGCAACCGTCAGACATCATGAATCATATACCTTAATAATTTCAAAGCCCTCCCTTCTCTTGCAAGTACTTGAGACACAAGGCACATTCATGCAATACAGGAGTTTATAGGGAAGCTAGAATTGAAAGGGCAGGGAAACTGATAAGCAGTCCTACGCTCTATCAGACTTTTTGCTCTTGATTGCCTATGTTAGCACCAAGTTCAGTGGAAAACAGAAATGTTCTGCCTGTATTGGCAAATAGGTATTCAACAATTCCTTCATGAAGAGAAAGGAAGCTCACATATCAACTGACAACTACTTGTGACAGAAGATTATATATATGCATCTTTTGTGTTCAGGCAGATCCAGGTCGCCCTGTCAACCTCTCAGAGAAGAATAGGTTTACCATTCTAGTTTCTGGAGAGAGACACTGCTAACAAGTTTCTCTTAGTTTTTAACATTCTTTGGATCTAAAGGGACAATCATATGAGGAGTCAGGACCTATGGGAAATGCTTAGGCAATAACAAACCAGCAGAAAATAAGTAAAAGGCAATAAGGGAACAAGGCATAAGCTTCCCTCAACAGGAGCAGCAATTTTTATGGATCTGAATGCATTTACCTATATATCACTTCTGTATGTTATATGGTAAAACTCCTTTTCTCCTTTAGTATGGGCATTCTATGCAAAAGGGGTAGACATAGTCTTCCTATAAAAGTTCCCAAATTGTGGCAAATAGCAAGCATGGAGATTAGGGGTGTGCCCTAGTTCACAAAGAAAAAGGTTGTACAAAAATGTTTGAGGTATAGATATGAATTGGGCCATTGAGGTTTAGCTCATGTACCTTTAGTAAATATTTGTGGAATGAATAAAAAACCAGATAAGAGAAATACAGATTTAGTGCTACCCAACAAATAACTAGTACACATTTTTGGATCCTTACACATTTCTAATAATCTAACAAAATGGAGATAATGCATATCATATCTAATGATATTTTAATAAAACAATTACTTTTCCTTAAAATATTCAAGTCATTGAAGGAAAATCAGAAAATAAATGTAAGGGTCATTTTATGATAAAAGAATGTGCTTCAGTGTGAACCTTCTAATTCAGAGTAGGGAAGGAACACACACAGCATGGGAAGTACATTCTGCCTAAAATTCCAACACTCTGGGAGACTGAGGTAGGAGGTTTATATGTTTGAGAATATCCTGGGCAAGTTAGCATGACCCTGTATCAAATTAAGAAAATAAAAAAGGGCTGGGGATGTGCCTCTGTGCAAAGGCTTTGGTTTCAATCTCTAGCACCACGAAAAAGTGAAATAAAGCATTCATAATTAACCATCATTTAAACATTAAGTCACATTTACATTTCCAGTGGATGAAGTAACAGGGATTATATTTACCTCCCTAATTGAAACATCTAAAGCTTGGACAAATATATGAAACAATAGTTTCAGTCATTGAACATCAGGCTGTGAAGAGCAAAGTTATATGAGGGGCGGAAGTAAGTAACATGCACAGTATGATTGCCCATAACTTACTGTCTGTTGCAGGATTATAACATGTAGGAAAAAAAGTATATCAATAATAGTACAAAAGCCAGAAGAAAAGAAATGGAGAGTACACAATTTTAAGGTTCTTTTTCTAAACATTAATATAACTCAAGGTAAGCCTGATACATTAAAGATGTTATAACCCCTAAAACAACAAGGAAAAAAGTTAAAGCCAATAAGATAATATATGAGATAAAATAGAATCTTCAAAATACTCAATCCAAGAAAAATATTGGGAAAAAAAGAGAACAAAAATATGCTAGGCAAGTTCTCTACCACTGAGCTACATTCTGAGCTCTATGCAAAAATTCTTTACAAAAATTTATTAAAATAAAATCCAACAATATACGAAAGATGCAATACATTCAGGTTATGGGCCAGAGTGTGGCTCAACAGTAAAGCTCTTGCAGAGTACGGACAAGGCTCTGGGTTCAATTCCCAGCACCACTAATAAAGTTCCAGAAGATGAGATAAAAGGAGCAAAAGAATATTAGAAGAAATGATGACTGATAGTTTCTAAACTGTGCTTGGTGCTATTGTCAGTGCTAATTTTACTACTTTAGCTAGGATGTCGTATTTGTTTTTATCAGTTGTTCTCACTTCTAAAACAATACTGGGAAGTTCTGGGGTAATAACCTCACCACACCCCAGCACCAAAGGACTGGGGACTGAGCCAAACACGTACCAACATTTCACTCTTAATTAATTGGAAAGGTAGGATCTTGGGACAGACACAAACCAAGAGCCTCCTACACACAGAAGATATCCTGAAGAACAAACCTTGCCTACAGAGGTCTTGATATTAGTGACAAAGCTCCTTTCTATAAAAACTTAGAAGGATCAACACAGAAAAAAATAAAAAAAAAAAACATTTGAAATAGAAAAAGACAAGACGCAGAAGCAAGATGCAACCTCAGACCTCCAGCCCACCTAGAACAAGTCCAGGAGACAACAAGATAGAGGAAAATGGAAGACGCATACCTGACATTTCTGAAATGATAGTAACCAAAGTAAAGAAACAAATCCACGAGGCTATAGAGGAAATCAGATCAGAAAAAATCTCTCAGGTGAAAAAAGAAATGTCAACATTTATAAAGGAATTGCTTAGCAAATCTAGAGTAGAGATAGATTAAAAAACAGATGACATAGGAAAAGGATGGAAACTGTGAATGATCAATATAGGAAAGAAATAGAATACATGAAATAGATTCAAACAGATATCCAGGAAATTAAAAATTCCATTCAAAGCTGGGAAAACCACTTGAACAAAACTGAAGGCAGACATTCAGACCTTGAAGACAGGATCTCTGCTAGCAATCATGAAAGGAAAGATCTCTTGAAAATAACAAAAGATCATGAAATAACAATTCAACAACTGCAAGATAATGCAAAGAAAATAATATAAGAATAATTGGTGTCAATGAAAAGCAGGAGTCAACACAAATCACACACACACACACACACACACACACACACACACACACACACAAAACTGTTCACAGAAGTAACAGCAGAAAATTTCCCAAGCATGGGGAAAGAATCTGACATACAGATAAATGAAGCATATAGAACTCCAATTAACTATAACCAAAATAAATCTACACCCAGACAAATAATAATCAAGACCCCAGAAATTCAGCACAAGAACAGAATATTAAAAGCCATTAGAGTAAAGAAACAGATCACCTATAAAGAAAAGCCCATCAGAATCACGGCAGACTTCTCAACACAAACCCGCAAGTCAAGAAGAGCTTGGAGTGAAGTAGTTCAAGCCCTGAAAGAAAACAACTTCCAACCCAGATTGATATACCCTGCAAAACTATCTTTCAAAATTAGTGGAGAAATACGATACTTCCATGACGAAAAACTGAAGAAATTCATGAACACCAAACCAACCCTACAAAGAGTATTGGAAGACATTCTAAACAGAGATACAAAAATACCACAATTCCAAGAACAAAAACAGAAAGAAACCACCAGGCAAGGCAAGCAATTAAACAGAGGGAAAAAGCAGGGAACCAACAGAAAATTGGAATAGATGATCTGTACCTCAATCTGATAAAAGCTATCTATGACAAACCAACAGCCAATAGCATACTAAATGGACAAAAACTGAAAGCTTTTAATATAAAATCAGGAACAAGACAAGGATATTCACTATCACTAGTCCTAGTCAATATAGTTCTGGAAACATTAGCCAGACCAATTAGACAAGAGAGAGAAATAAAAGGAATAAGGATAGGAAAGGAAGAAGTTAAATTATCGTTATTCACAGATGACATGATACTCTACATAGAAGACCCCAAAAACTCCACCAAAAGACTCCTAGAGTTAATAACCAAATTCAGTGCTATAGTTGGATACAAAGTCAACACTCAAAAATCAATACCATTCTTGTACACAAACAACAAACTCATTGAGAGAGAAATTAGGGAAACCACACCCTTCACAATAGCATCCAAATATATGAAAACTTAGGAATCAATCTAACAAAGGAAGTCAAAGATCTATACATTGAGAATTACAGCACTCTGAAAAAAAGAGATGGAAGAGGATATTAGAAAATGGAAAGATATCACTTGATCATGGATAAGAAGAACCAACATTGCGAAAATGACCATACTCCCAAAATTATTATACACATTTAAAGCAATCCTGATAAAAATAACACCAGCGTACCTCACAGAACTAGAAAAACATTCCTAAAATTCACCTGGAAGCACAAGAGACCTAGAATAGCAAAGGCAATCCTGGGCAACAAAGGCAAGGCAGGAGGCATCATAATCCCTGACTTGAAATAATACTACAAAGCTACTGTGATAAAATCAGCATGGTACTGGCAAAAAAACAGACCTGAGGATCAGTGGAACAGATTAGAAGATGTAGACACAACTACAAACACACTCAGCCACCTTATCTTTGACGAAGGGGCCAAACATGTTCACTAGACTCTTTATTTATTTATTTTTTTTTTTTGTGGGTACCGGGGGTTGACCTCAGGACCTCGCACGCCAGCAGGCGCCCGTGCCGCTGAGCGATATCAGCGGACCTTTTTTCGTATGTGGGTTCCGGGAGTCAAACTCAGGCCCTTGCACTTGCCAGGCAGGCGCTTACGCCGCTGAGCCATCTCACTGGCCCATAGCCTCTTTAATAAATGCTGCTGGAAAAACTGGCTTTCCACATGCCGAAGACTAAAACTAGACCTATGTCTATCACCATGCACTAAATTAAAGTCAAAATGGATCAAAGATCTAAACATTAAAACAGAAACACTAAATCTCCCGGAAGAGAAAGTAGGTAGAAATCTTGAAGACATAGGGGTAAGCAGAGAGTTCATGAACCAAACCCAAACTGCACCGGAAGTACTTCAAAGAATCGACAGTTGGGATCTCATCTTATTAAAAAGTTTTTACACATCCAAAAAATCACCAAAGGAGTGATAAGAAAACCCACAGAGTCGGAAAAAATTTAGCCAAATGTCCCTCAGACAAAGGACTTCTATCTAGAATGTATAAAGAATTGAAAAAACTGAGGCCCTCAAAATTCAAAGACCCAATCCAAAAATGGGCATCTGAGATGAATACAAACTTCTCAGATGAAATACAAATGGAAAATAAATATCTGAAAAAATGTTCAATATCATTGGTCATTCCAGAAGTTCAAATTAAAACAACACTGACATTCCATCTCACCCCAGAAAGAATGGCTAACATTAAGAAATCAACCAAAACCAAATGCTTGTAGGGCTCTGGGGAAAAAGGAACCCTTCTCCACCATTGGTCGGAGTGTAGAGTGTAGCAGCCACTGTGGAAATCAGTGCGGAGATTCCTCAAAAAACTAGGATTAGAGGTCCCATTTGACCCAGCTATTCCCCTTCTGGGTATCTTCCCAGAAGAATTAAAAACATCATACCACGGTGATATATGTACAACCAGGTTTATAGCAGCACAATTTGTAATAGCTAAATCTTGGAAATAACCCAAATGCCCATCAACCGAAGAATGGATAATAAAGATGTGGTATTTTTATATAATGGAGTACGACTCAGCTGTAAAGAAGGATAAACTCGAGGCTTTTATAGGTAAATGGATGCAACTTGAGACCATAGTCATAAGTGAAATAAATCAGACTCGCATGTGTAGACATTGTATTGTCTCCCTAGTGTAAGAAACTGAAAGAGTAAATAGAACCCAAAATGTACAATAAATATTGTGAAAGGGGAAGAAACTGCTCAAAAGGAAAGAATAACTGGGATGGGGGAAAGGAGAAAAGAAGAAAGGACAAGAATATATATATATATATATATATATATATATATATATATATATATATATATATATGTGTGTGTGTATGTGTGTACAAGACAGCTAAGTTAATTACACTAATTTCTATTAGTTCATTGAAAAGAACGGTTTGTGGTTATATTGTTTGATTAATTTTTCATGCCTATATCCTGAAATCTGAGCAACTACTTTGAAGACAACAATACTCAATATATTAAACATTGCTAATCCCCTATTAGCTTGTTTTAAAATTCTGTATCATTGTTTTTATTGTTTTTTTCTCTTTAAAATAAAATTTTAAAAAGAAACGATAACTGAAAACTTCTCAGATTTGATAGAATGCATGAATCTATACATCCTAGAAACTCAATTAACTTCAACTATAGAAAACTTAAAGAGACACACACTCGAACGTTATAATCAAATGATTAAAAGCCAAAGATACAGAATTTGTTCTACTCCTAGTCTGTTGAAAGTATTTTTTTTTCCTTCACTCCTTGAATGTGTTCCATTGTTTGATTTTTTTACATGTTGAATAATTCTTGTACCCAGGAATAAAGCCTACATGGTAATGATGTATACTTGTTTTAATACGTAGCTTGATTTGATTTACTAGTATTTTGTTGACTATTTTTGTATCAATATTAATATTGGGCTGCCATAACCAATACCATAATTTGAGGGGTTCTAAAGAACAAAAGTGTATTTTATCATAGTTCTGGAGACTGGATGTACAAAGTCAAGGTGCAAACAGAGTTGTCTGGTGAGTGTTCTCCTCTGCCGTCACAGATGGCTGCCTTCTTTCTGTGTGCTCATATGACTCCTTTTGTGTACAGTGGGGCCAGTGGAGAGGGGGATAGAGAAGTAGGTAAAAATATTTTCTTATACTTTCTTACAAAGACACTAATCTTATAAAATCAACTAATCTTATAAATTCAGGGCCCGCTTTCATGACCTTGTTCAACCTTAATTACTTCCTTACTTCAAATACAGTCATGCTGAGGGTTAGGCTTTCAATATGTGAATTTGGAGAGAACACGGACTTTCAGTTCCATCACCTGCAATAATCAAAATAGTGTGGTATTGGCAGAAAGGTAGACATATACAGCAATGAAATATAATCAAGAGCACAGAAATACACTGCATATATATATATATATATGTATATGTATGTATATACATATGTATATATATATGGTAAAAATGATTTTGACAAAGGTTTTATGACCATTCAGTGGGCAAAGAATAGTCTCTAATAAATGGTGCTAAGAAAACTGGCTATCCACATGCAAAAGAATGAAGTAGGAGCCTTGCTTTACACCACATACAAAATTTATCTCAAAATATATTAGACCTGAATACAAGAGCTAAAAGTATAGAACACTTAAAAGAAAATAGAGAAAGCTTCATAACATTAGATCCGGCAACGATCGCCCAGATATGCCACCCACATCATAGGGCATAAAGGAAAAAAATGGAAAACTTTACTTCCCCAAAATCAACAACATTTTGTATGAAAAAAATACTATCAACAATGTAAAGGCAATCCTCAGAACAGAAGAAAATATTTACATTAATAAAAATATTTACAACAATATAGATAAGGGACTAATTACTAAAAAATATGAAGAACTCCTACAACTCAACAACAAATAGACAAATAACCCAATTTTAAAATAGACAAAGGACTTGAATGGACATTTTTCCAAAGAAGATACAGAAATACTCAATAAGTATATGAGAAGAAGCTCAACATCACTAGATATCACTTAATACCTACTAATGTAATTATTATTAAAAATTGACAAAACAAAACAGAAAATTACAAGTGTTAGCAAAGATGTGGAGATATTGAAACTCTTGCACCCACCTGATAAGAATGTGAAATAATGAAGCCACTGCGGAAAACAATATGGCAATTTCTCAATCTGCCAATTCCATTTCCATGTAATACTCAAAATAATTAAAAGCAGGGACCACAAAGATATTATACACTCATGTTTACAACAGCATTATTCACATTAGCCAAAATGTGGAAACGACTCAAATGTTCATCAACAGAAAAGTGGATAAACAAAATGTTCTATACACATACAGTGACAATTTATTCAGTCTTAAAAAGGAGTAAATTACTGGCACATGGTACAGCTTGTGTGAACCTTGAAGACTTTGTGCTAAGCCAGATAGAAAAACACAACTGTTGTATGATTTCACTTACATAAAATATGTAGAGTAGTTAAAATCCTAGAGACAAAGTAGAATAGTATTTGCTAAGCATTGCAAGGATGGTGATGTTGGTAGTTATAGTTTAATGGGTACAGAGTTTCATTTTGGAAAGTTGAAAATATTTTGGAATCTTGATGATAGTGATAGTTGCACACCAGTGAGAATGTACATAATACCATTGAGTTGTACACTCCAAATGGTTAAAATGTTAAATTTTCATGTTATGTATTGTCTTAATTACTTTTCTCATTGATGAGACAAAATACCCAACACTCAAATTTAAAGGAGGAATGGTTTATTTAGTTCACAGTTTGTAGAGGTTTCAGTCTGTAGTTGGCTGGCTCCAAGGCAAGGTGGTATGGCAGAGGGGCATCGCAGAGGAGAAACAGTCCATGGCAAAGTAAGGCAGGCAGAAGGCAGCAAGCAGCAAGCAAGCAACAACAGCGACCCTCTTTCTGACCCTTCTATCTTTTCCAGGCTACCCACCCTTAGGGCAAGTAGCACTCACACCCAGGGTGGGGCAGCCTTAATCCTAGCATCCCACAAATCAATCCCAGTATCACATCCTTAATCCCAGCAGCACACAGCCTAGATCCAGCCACCTCTGAAAAGCCCCACCTATGACTGCATGAGGCTTTGGGGGTACATCTAGATACAGGCCATAACATATATAAATGTTATGGCTTGGATCTGAAACAACCCCCAAAGTACTCATGTGTGTTGAAGGTAATTGGATCATGAGGGCACTATACTCATAAGTGGATTGATCCACTGACAAACCCATAGCTGAATGTGCTGTTGGGGGGGCTGGTCAAAAAATGTACTTCACTGGGAACATGACCTGGAAGGGTATATTTCCCTCCATTTCTCCTCCTTTCTCTGCTTCCTGGCTACCCTGATGTGAGGAACTTTCCTCCACAGCAAGCCCTTCTGCCATGCCATTTCTGCCTTGGAGATAGCCAATTACAGAAGAAAATGCGAGCCAAGATAAACCTCTTCTCTTTAGAGTGTGGGTGTCAGACGTTGTGTCCCAGCAATGAAGAAAGTGACTAAGACAATAATTTACCATAATTAAAAATATTTTTAAATTAAGCACCCAACTCAATATTGCCTTCAAATTCTTCAAGTATCCCAGCCTCAGAAAATCCAAGGGCAACAAAAGCATGACTCAAATAAATCTGAGTGTGTATCCTCTTGGAAAGGATATCCTAGTTCCACTTCCAGATGACATTGCCTCTGCCCTGAAGTTCATTACTAGAGATGAAATAATCTCAAATGACATTGTCCCGGTCCAAGACCTTGCCATTAGAGATAACTTGACCCCCTACACAAGAGAAGACTCCAACCCAAACACTGAGACCTCCACCTGAGTGATGCCTATGTCCTGCCTTCCCTAAAATGATAATAAATTGGACATAGGACATTTATTGCTTTTCTTTCTTTGATATTAGGTATTTTTTTTACAGTCCTGGGAGTTGAACCTAGGGCTCTGTGCACACTAGGCAAGGACTCTACATCTGAGATACACTCCCAGCCCTGTATTTTATTTTGAAACAGGGTCTCACTAAGTTGCTGGGACTAACCTAGAACTCACAGTCCTCCAGCCTCAGCCTCCTGAGTAGCTGGGATTGTAGGCATGGACCACCACACCTGGCTGATATTATACATTCTACTGTTTCCTGAGCTCTTTGTTTACATAGCTCATGATATTTGTATTCATACAATTCTATATTTCTAGCCCTAAAGGAAAACCTGGTAGAATTTATTATTGTTGGTGTCATTATAAAAATTAATGGTGACTTGCTTTTTCCTCATGAAGCAACTATCTGTTAGACTATCCACTGATTGCTGGGGGAGGGATTTTCTATTCCCCAGCACTTTGTCCTACTCTCTACCTCCAAATTTCTACCATTACTTTCTGCCCGATATCTGCAATCATAATCACAATTATACCTTTACAAATACCATGAACATTTACATGTATTTAACTAAGTTATCAGTCCATACCCTCTAATAATGCAATTATTAAACCTGTCACCTTGACCCAATAAATCCACCAAAATACTCTTATCATAAAATATGTGCAATTCATACTTATAACACACTTTACACTCTTCACCAAAGATATTGTTAAAGATCCTGAAAGTTTTAGATCTCTTTTCTTGGCTATTGCCACATAAATAAAGTAGTTGGTTACAGTTGGCCTACAAGGATTCCTTATACTTTTACTTGTTTCCCTTCTTTTTATTCTTATAATAAAACATTTTCTCTGTTGTTACAACAATTTATGCCCTAATATCTGGAAGTCTTCTCTTCTATTTGTGTCTCTCAAATACTCAAAATAATTGAGCTCAAAATGGATGTGACGGCATCAAGAGGACAACTGTAATATTTCTTTTGTATTAACGGGGCCTTGATGCAATTTTGAGACCCTAGGGAGAGGCCTGTCAGTTCTCTTTCTTGGGTATTTGAATTAACTCCATCTTCCACCCACTTCCCTTATTAAGTGTTCACAGTCTATGCTACTACACACTGGCCCTAATTGCCTAGGTTCCTGATACCATACATCTAGGATCAGACTCTATACTTGGAGCCTCAGAAATTAGCCAATCCACAGAGATTTAATCAAACCTAGCTAAATGCATCCCACTTTGCCATACATATACAGTTCTTTACAACTCCAATTCACTGGTACTCACATGCAAACCCCTGTGAGGTCCTATCTGGCAGTCTTTAGTTTGGAACTATAAATAACAGAATTCTGACTTCACTCTTTCTGAATGACAATGTACTATGTACTTCCATTAGAAGAATCTTAAAATGTTTTAAAGCATTTGAGATTATACTGTGTATAAAACTAATTCAAAATGAATCAAAGAACTGAATGTAAGAGCTAAAGATATAAAACTTAGAAGAAACCAAAGGAATAAATCTTTATGATCTTAGATTTGATTATACATTCTTAAACAGGACACCAAAAGCACAAACAACAAGAGAAAAATAGATAGACTTCATTAAAGTAAAACACCTTTGTGCATCAAAGGACATTATCTAAAAAGTTTAAAATGCAGCCTACAGAATAGGAAGAGATGACTGGAAATCATATATCTGATAAGAGATTAATATCCAGGATATATATAGAACTCTTATAATTCAACAACAAAATTACACAAATTAAGAAATGGGCAAAGTATTTGAATAGATATTTCTCCAAAGAAGGTATACAAATATCCACCAATCACACTGAAAGATGCTCAATATCATTAGTAACTAGGGAAATGCAAATCAAAGCGATTTCTCACCCAAGAGGATGATAAATATAAAAAACATGGAAGTTAACAATTGTTTGCAAGACTATGGTGAAGCTGGAACCATCATACATTGTTGGTAGGAATGTTAAATACTGCTGCTGCTGTGGAACATGTTGGCGATTCATCAAAAATTTAAACATTTCGGGTTTATAATCAAGAAAAACAAAACATGCACCCTCACAAAAATTTATACAGGAAGCTAGGCATGGTGGTACACTCCTGTAATCCCAGCACTCAGGAGGCATGTGGATCACCACAAGTTCAAGGCCAACCTGGACTACATAATAAGTTCAAGGCTACCCTGGACTGCATAGTGAAACCTGTCTTTAAAAAATCAAAAAACAAGCAAACAAAAAAATAACTTATACATGAACATTTATGGCAGCATTACTCACAACATTCAAAAAGTAACAACAACCCAAATATGTATTAATTAACCTGTGAATGGATAAACAAAATGTGGGATGTGTATACAATTAAATATTATTCGGGCATAAAAAGGAAGTAAGTATACATTAGTATACAATAGTACATGCTACAATGTGAATAAACCCTGAAAATAATATTTAAAATAGAAGAACTCACACAAAAATCACATATTGAATAATTCTATTTATATGAAATAGACCAGAGGTTCCAGTTTGTGGTCAGCTGGCCCCATCGTTTTTAGGCCTATGGCAAACCAGAAACATCATAGCAGAAGGGCATGGTGAAGCACAGCTGCTTACCTCATGGCAACCAGTAAGTAGAGAGAGTGAGAGGGCCCAAGATCCCATGCACATGAACTTTCTTCTGCTGCTGCTCCATCTCCCCATCTGGGCCCCTACCAGATTGGATGGTATGGTTCACATTCAGGGTAACTCCCCCTCAGTTTGCTGTCCCACATGCCAATCATCTCTGCAAATCTCCTCACAGACATACACAGAAGTGTGCTTTACTAATTTCCTAAGCATTTCTCAAACCAATCAAGGTGGCAATCAAGTTTAATCATCAAATGACTATGGCACCTATTTCACGGTTGATGAAACTGTTTTGGAACTAAGTAGAGGTGACAGTCACACATCATTTTGAATATATCATTGAATTGTACCCTTAAATTATTAATTTTACATTATGTTAATTTCTCCTAAAAACAAGCAAATAAAGATATCCATGTTTTAAAAAATAATAGGTACACAAAATTATGTTCTCTAAGTCAGTGGTCTTCATCTTTTATATATTGTATACCTCTTTGAACATCTCATGACAGGAAAACTTACATATTGAATAAATTTATATATCCTACACTTTCACCACACACATGCACCACACACACACACACACACACATTATGCGGGCACAGGCCCATAATTTCAGGGGATTCACAGATTAATAATGCCTGAACTGAAAGAGTGAGTTCCCTTGAACATGGCTAAGCTTCTATTTGTCTCTCCCTCTGTTCGTCTCACTCCCAAATAATATCTTTTCCTCCTGTCTTTTTCTAAACCTCATAATTTCTCCTTTCTCACTTTGTCAACTTGCTTATATATCAGCTTTTCTTAAGTTCATAGGATATAGATCAGTGATGCCAAACCTTTTAGAGCTTTCGATTATACAAATAGCCCACTGCGGCACACATGCCATAGGTTTGCCACCAGTGGTATAGATTCTCTTCCCACAAAAGTGTATATATTCTACTACTTCCTGAACATATGAAACTTTTCATACTATTTTGGGTGATCCATAGACTGTTAGTTGAGAACACCTGGTCTAGGTCAGTCAGTATGGTCAGTATGTCAAAATTCCTTAGGCACTGACCAAGGGGCACCAGGATGAGTATAGACTGGCAGGCAGAAACCCTGCAACATGGCTACGCTCCTTCTAGTTGCCTTGGGGGTGAAGATACCAGAGTTGAGATACCCAGAAGGCTGTACCTTCTGTCAGGAGGGAGGTAGCAGACAGAGTCTGGGAAACTTCAACCCAGGTACTGTGAATAATGGCATAGAGCAAGTAGGTCCGGGGATGTGCTTTCTACAGCTATCACATCTCCAGGCTTCACGGAAATCCTCAGTTGCAGGAGTCTAAAAGAGATCTTTTTTTGTTTTCATGTGAGGAACAGTGCTCCTCTCCCTTTTGCGGGCAGAATTATTGCTGCAGATATTTGACTGAGGGAAAGAAAAGGTCAAAAGCATATACTCAGTTCACAACCTCAGTCACCTGTCCATGTAAATTTTGGAGTTACAGAGTCAGGTACCTGAATCCAGGAAATGAAAGACTCTGGAACATGGACAGGGGTAGGACATCGGTACCTTTCCTACCTATTGAAAGGGCAGGGAGGATGAGATGATCTTTCTTGCATCCTCCACAACCTTAGCTGCCTCAACCCTACAGCTTTTTCCTTTTTCCAAAGCTAAACCTCTGAATGAAAATATAACGAAGGTGCAAGGTCTGGTGATGCATGCCTCTAATCCCAGCTACTCAGGAAGCTTAGGCAGGAGGATTGCAGGATGCCAGCCTGGACAACTTAGTGAGAACATATTCCAAAAAAGAAATGTATGTATAAAGTAAAAACTGGAGATGGAGATGTAGCTCCGTAATAGAGCACCCCTGGATTCAGTCCCCAGTACTGAAAAAAAGTGCCTTGGTTTAAATGCTCAAAATTGACGTTGTGCCAACTATCAGATTACAGCAAATCTATCTAGCAATTATTTGGCAACAGTAAATAATGTGTATTTTAAAAAACACAACTTGACAGAACTGGCTATTCATGACACTTTTCTAAATGTATATTGTGTATGTAACCAATTGATTTCATTTTCCTTGATGGTACAATTTAATGTTAATTTGATTTCTCTTCTGAGCAGAAAATTTTGGAATCCTGTTAGGCTTTTTCCCTCTACCTTAAACACAAGTAAAATTGCTTTATTTCATTTTGTGTTTATAAGAATAACTCGTGCTCAGAGAAATAAATAAAACCGAAAAAACATTTTAAAAGAAAATAAAATCTCTATTTCAAAATTTGCACCCCTATTTGACAATTCACCTTGTATTCTTTCCGTGAAGGGCTGGACCGCAGGCAAAATAAACATCAGTCACTGAATGGAGAAATAGTTTGAAGGTGCCTGGAGGTAAAAGGAGAGAATGACAAAAATCACTTCCTCAGAGATGTGTTAATGGCCAGTAGTTTTAGGAGAAAATGCAGCCCTTCCCTGACAACCACAGGAGCATAAATACCACAGGATGAAGGGACCACATTTGATTTCTGGGATTAGCAAGACCACAAAGACAAAGCCTCCTAAAGTGGGGAAAGGGAGAGGGGAGAGTGAGTAGTGAAGGGAAGAAGACTGACGCACTTTTGGTGGTGGGAGGGGAACTACAGGCCCGAGCCCACTGGTGACGTTTTCCTCACGTGATCAGGAGCTGACGAGTGAAGAAGTTCTTGTCTTCCAGGTAGCAGCTCCCTATTTTCGTGGAAGAAGGCAGAATTCAGACTGAGGGACAGAGGGGGGCAATTGCTCTATAACTTTGCAGGTCAATAAATGTGGGCTTCTTTTTTTTTTTTTTTTTTTTTGTGGGTACCGGGGGGACGACCTCAGGACCTCACGCGCCAACAGGCACCCGTGCCGCTGAGCGATATCACCGGCCCCTTTTTCGTATGTGGGTTCCGGGAGTCAAACTCGGGCCTTCACGCTTGCAAGGCAGGCGCTTAAGCCGCTGAGCCGTCTCACCGGCCCTAAATGTGGGCTTCTGGCAGAAAGAAGGAAGAAGTAGTCTCCCCCGTACAGCTGCAAATCCTTAGCCAGCGAGTGCGGAGGTAGGGATGACAGAAAGCAAACACTAGAGCAGATCTAGGACTGGCTTCTCTCTATTCCTTTCCAAATGCCCACCGTTTAGTACAAGAAACGGAGACCTGGGCGAAAAAGAGGGAGGGGTTTGAGGGAAATCAAGGGGGAAAGAATGGGTACCAATTGAAATCCCTTAGGAAGGGCGATTGAGCTACTTTTGATGAAGAAGGCCGGGGGAGGGGCCCACAAGGAAAATCGTAATCCCTTCAGGGCCGAAGCTGTGATCCCCAGGACGTGGAGGTCTGACCCTACAACTAGCCCAGGCTTCAGTTCTCCTTATCTCTTCTCCATTCTCCGTCCATTTTGGAGCTGCAAATGGTGGGCTGAGGGAACCTGGGTTCGAGTGGAGGAGGAGGCGCTGCAGAGGAGGGGACAAGAAGTTTGATCTGGAGACTAGCTCCTAATTGAAGAGGACTGGTTTCTGAAATAGGGAAGGTTAAAAAAAGATAGCATGGACCCACGAA
This sequence comes from Erethizon dorsatum, assembly GCA_028451465.1. Classification (NCBI taxonomy): domain Eukaryota; kingdom Metazoa; phylum Chordata; class Mammalia; order Rodentia; family Erethizontidae; genus Erethizon; species Erethizon dorsatum. Next base: position 88,776,457 of record CM051842.1, on the reverse strand, counting down.
GTTACTCAGTTTGGACTTAATTTGTCTCTTGTACAGCAGGAAAATGTAGTCTTTCTGTGTACGTGGATAGGGAGGGGGTGACAGGAATGTCCTGACCATTTCTGCCCTGCTCCCTGCCTCTGTCATCTCCATTTTCAGTGAAACGGTGGGCTTTGTGTCATCTGGGTCCCCTCCAGTGGAGGAACTGGAATGCCTCCTCCTGAGTGTAGCAAGATCTGCCTTCTGAGAGGCATGGTCTGGAACCCCATTCATTCTGGTGCAAGAAAAGGTGACAGAATTTGGGAGAGAATTAAGATACATAGAGGCACTTTGGAAATAAACTTTCTCTTCTATTGCCCAGTAAAAGGAAACAGGAGGCTCTTAGATGAGAACTATACATCGGGAATCAGAGAAAGTGAAGGGAAGGGCAAGAGGGTGGTAGGACTTGAGTAAGTTTTGACAAATAATTTGAAAAGCATCCTTGTTCCAGTTGCCAGTCACTCGCTTTCACACTCCTGCATTCACCATCTGCCTCCTGCCTGTCTGCAGGTCTTCAGTTTTGTGGTTGTAGGCACCAACCCAGACAAGAAAAGAACAGATCTCTAATTTCAGTGCAGGTCAGTGGGAGAGGGTAAGTGCCACAGAACCCTGGAGAGTAGGAATGACTTAAATCAGAGCAGAAGCTGCAGAGGCCACCTCCTGTGCCTGTCACCCCTCCTGTAATTCTCCCTATTCAAGACCCTAGGGCAGTGATGGGAACCTTGTTATCACTGAAAGCTCTAAAAGATTTGCCATCACTGCCCTAGGGGAATATGGTGATTTAAAGCTGGGAGGATAGAGGGGCAAATAAGGAAAGGAGAAAAGGGAGATGTGTCATCTGTGATGTCCCTTGTAGATAACAGAGTAGCCCTGAAATCCAATAATTTGCCATTGTTCTATTCTGTCTGCAGTTTCAAAAGTCTTACAAGGTGGGCAGGTACTGCAGGTCTGTATATTGGAACTACTCAGTTAAAATTGGTATAGGTATAGTCAAGGTCATAGGGAAATTTTGGAATCAATCTGCTCCTACACATTTCTTAGCACACCCCTTTCACTGTAGGGAAAATCACCTGTAGAGGTTTTTGTTTTTGTTTTGTTTCTTTGCAAGGTTTATTCACATGAATATGTGTGAAGTCAGAAGGAAAAGAAAGCATGTAAGGGTGGGACTGCACCTGAAAGGTGGGAAAGAGTCAGGAGAGCCCTAAGTCAAGATAGGCAGGTGTTGTCAGGAGCTCGTTCTACTCCCTAGGCCTTTAGTAGTCTGTGTCTCCTCTTTTTCTCCTAAAACAGGCAAAAGAGGAAAAATCTCAACATGGAAATGTTCTACACAGAAAATGAAGGAAAGCCAGAAAATGAGGGAAAGACAGAAGACAAAATAGCCTGAAGATGAAGCAAAGGCAGAAGAGGAAGCAAAACCAGACTTGGAAGGGAAGCTAGCACATGAGGGGAAGCTGGAAGGTGAAAGACAGCCAGGTGTAGAGAGACAAGGGGAAGATGAGGGCAAGCCACAAATACAGGGCAAGTCCAAGAATGAGAGCAAACCACAGGGTGAGAACACACCAGAATCCCAAGTACAGCCAACTAGTGAGCAGCAGCCCACTGGAAAGCACCCCACAGAAGGTTATGTGGCCCAGAAAGTGAAAAGAAAAACAGATAGAGGGACTGAAGATTCCCCGAGGGACTCTCAGGAGAATTTACAGGACAGGCATCTGAGCAGTGAGGAGATGATGACACAGTGTGCAGATGTGTCGAAGGCTCAGGAAGAACTAAGGAAAAGACAGAGGATGAGTAATTTTCACTGGATGCAAAGAGAGCTGCTGGATTCATACCCCCCAAGGGTCCCAAGGGGTGTAAGGGCAGTGAGGGGTGGGTGTAGGGGTCAGAAGGACTTAGAAGACCCTCCATATGTTTAATGGTTTTGACCTTGAATGATGATTTCTCTGATAGAAATACTGCCAGCTCTGCTTTCCCAGGGAGGCATTTGCCTGGCTACATGCCTTAATCTTATGCCCATACTTTCCTCTTGTTACCAGCAGCCTTTTGACCTAAGTACAGCATTGTCTTTTACTACTGGATTTTCACCCATCTGTGTGAAAGAGATGTTCATGGTACATTGTAAAATAACAATAAAAGACAGTTTTCAGAACCACATATACAGTATCAGCCAAGTTTTTCTTTTTAAATATAGTTACATAATATATCTATGCAAAAGGAATACCATGCAACTGAGTAGACCAAAGAAAATGATGATTTTCTCTGGGTTGGAATAGAAGAGATTATTTGTTTTATCATCTATACTTTTTCCCCATGAAGAACAGTTTACTTTTATCAGAAAAGAAATAAAAGATAAAATAGGAAACCAATACATACTAAGCAATCAAAAGAACTATTGGTTGGGCTTATGAAGGCAGTGGAGAGGTTTAAAATTCTTGTCACAGTACAAAATGATAGGTAAAACTGACATTCCCGGGGCCGGTGAGATGGCTCAGCAGCATAAGCGCCTGCCTGGCAAGTGCAAGGTCCTGAGTTTGACTCCCGGAACCCACATACGAAAAAAGGGCCGGTGATATCGCTCAGCAGCATAGGCGCCTCCTGGCGTGTGAGGTCCTGAGGTCAACCCCCAGCACCCACAAAAAACAAAAACAAAAACAAAAAAAAAACCAACAACAAAAAAACACCTCACATTCCCTCTGAGACTCTGTGTAAGTGGATGGAATCAACCTGATAGTTCCTGCAGATGCATTGCTGTAAAGGACAACGTTGTCATCTCTGAACTGGGGATAAAACTTACCTCCCAGGACTGTGAAGTAGAACAGATGTGACACAAAATGCAAGAGCTGTGTTGAGCTGGCTTCTACTATCTGCTTTATATTAGCAGTATGGGGTCAGAAACTTGAGGGAGGGTTGAGGGGCATCTCACCTGTGCCCAGCAATAGATCCAAGAAGGTGAGAGGTGGGTGCCACCCTCCCTCAGGTAATGCCATGTATGCTGAGTATTGTACTCCCTGTCTAGGGCCCTGTATTTGCCTAAGGTCCCCACTGCTGCTGGTGGGCTGGAGTCCTGAAGGTAACAAAGCCCTTTTTACCACATTACCTTTTGAACTGTGGAGAATGTCCCTATTATAACTTTATATTTACATTAACCCTGACATGAGGCGTGGAAAAAAATGCTTTTCAAAATCTTTTTATTTATTTATTTATTTTTATTTTAAAGAGAAAAAAGATAAAAATAACAATGAAACAGAATTTCAAAACAAGTTAGTAGGACAGTTACAATAATTAGGACATTGCGTATTGTTGTCTTTGTAGTAGTTATTCTGAGTACAAGATATAGGCGTGATATCTTGTCCAAACTAAATTAGCACAAACCTTTCTTTTCAATGTGCTTTTCAAAATCTTAACTGATATTTGTCAGACCTTATAATTGCCCCATTAGACTTACCCTTTTCAAAACAAAAAAGTTATCTTACTTTGCTATACTGCAGCACATAATAGAAGTTTAAAAAATAAATTCATTAGTCATTGAGTCAGAGGGCCTCAGGTCTTGGTCATGTTCTGTGCTTGATAGAATATATAGCCTTAAGCATCTAATTTCGTTTTTCAGCAACTGAAACTTGTCATTTCAAAAGGAGCACAGAAGGAGAGGAATTATGCTATAATCCATTGCTAAGTGATTTTTTTTTTTTTTTGTGGGTAACAGGGGTCGACCTCAGGACCTCGCGCGCCAGTAGGCGCCCGTGCCACTGAGAGATATCACCGGCCCTTTTCTCGTATGTGGGTTCTGGGAGTCGAACTCGGGCCCTCGCGTTTGCCAGGCAGGCGCTTACGCCGCTGAGCCATCTCACCAGCCCCGCTAAGTGATCTTAATATTGAATATTGTAGTGGTTTTCAAAGTTTGTTGGGTTATTAGCAGACTACTTCCATCAAAATCCTAGCTATTATATTGAAAATGCAGAATCCTGGTTTCTACATCAGATCCAATTTCTTCTGATTTGTCTCCACAATATGTGTGTGTATCTTTCACTTTTAGCTCATTTTTATTTTTACCAAATAGATACATGCACAAAATTTTAAAATACAGTAGTGCAGAGTTTATTATTAAAAACTGCAATCTTCCTTGCCATTCAATATTTCCACTCCCTAGAAGAAACTACCATAAATATGTTTGGTTTCTTCTGGTTATTTACCTCCATATTTCTAAATAATATGTAGATGTTGTTACTTTTAACAGATTTATTGAAGTGTAATTGACATATCACAAAATTTACTCAATATAAAGTACACAATTAAGAAGTTTTTAGTATATTAGAATAGTCCAGAAATCACACTGTTTAGTTCCAGGATAGATATTTTCTTCAGATTAAAAAGAAACCCTATACACATATTATCGTGTTCCCATTCTATCATGCCCCTAGTACATGTCAAGCCCTCATTTTTCTCTCTCTTTTGACTTTCTCACTTCATATAGTGCAATCATACAAATGTCTGCCTTGTTTCACTTGCCATAATTCTTTCAAAGTTCATCTATGTTGTAATAGTATATATCTTTACTAAACATTTCTGTACAAGTTTTTGTGAGTAAATGTGTTTTCAATATTCTTGGGTATGTACCTACTAGTGGAATTTGTGAAGTGTATGATAATTCTATGTTTAAATTTTGAGGAACTGCCAACTGTTTGCAAAGCAACTGTGACATTTGCAAATCCAGAAGTAGTGTATGAGGATTCCAATTTCTCCAGATCCTTGCCAGTACTTTTTATTAACAGTAGTTTTGATCTTAGTGGGTATAATGTAACATCTCATCATGGTTTTGATTTACATTTTCCTAATGATGTTTAGAATCTTTTCATATTTTTATTGACTAGTGTATGACTCCCACAGAGAAATGTATATTCTTTTATTCATTTTAGAATTGGATTGTCTTATTATTGAGTTGTAAGTGTTCTGTGTTTAGTCTGGACACAGTTCCCTCATCAGATACATGACTTGCAACTGTTATTTCCTAACTTATCAATTCTAGTGATATCACTGAGCTTCTGCTATGATAATGGAGTAATTCTTCCTTATCATGTGTGTTAGTTAGCTTTCTGTTGCTGTAACAAGTACCTGAGATCAAAGAGGAAGAATTTATGCTGGATTATGGTTTCAGACATTTCAGTCCAAGGTAACTTGGCCCTGTTGCCCTTGGGCCTATGGTGCCATAATAAATCATGGCAAGAAGCATGTGGCAGAGAAGCTGCTTACCTCAAGATAACAAGGAAATGAAAGAAAAGGGGCCAGGGTCTTCTCCCCTCCAACAAGAAGGTGCCAGTGACCTAACTTCCTCCCACTACCACTAGACCTCACCGCTTAAAGGTTCTACCACCTCCAAACAGTGCCACAGACTTCTGACCAAGTCTTTAGCACATGGGCCTTTGGGAGACACTTGAACCATAGCACCACATAATCTACAGTATCTATTTTTTGCACCCCACCCAATATAGCTTTACCATATACTATGTGTATTTTAGTAATCATCACAATGATTTTTGTTGAAATCTGAGACACATTGTGTGTATTTTGGGGGGCATAGGCTAAACTTACACTAGAGTACTTAACCACTCCAAAACCTCAGTGGTTTAACACAACAAAGGTTTATTTCTCAAGCTTTATGAAGATTGGGGACAGAGAAGCTCTGTTTCCTGTAATCTCTCAAGGATTCGGACTATGGTGTTACTGCTGTGGAGGAAAAGAGTCCTTAGAGATCTCGCAATTGTTTTTTACACTGTATTCTAAGAATGACATATATTGCCACAGTATACAACCTACTTCCTCATATTCTTGGTTCTGAGGTCTTGGTTCTTTTAGTTCTGACAAGCAATTCTGAGAGAAGTGTTATTATGCCATTGATATAGGTGACTGAACTGAGACTCAAAGTGGATAAGTGATTTATGCAAGGTCACCTATTGGTAAGGGGAAGAGCCCAGAGTGAAATCTGTATGTATTTGGCTCTAGTATAACATTTAACCTATTTCCTTTTCTAAACCTAAGGAATAGAATTTTATCTTCGCTTTACAGTCCAATCAATCATTTAGGATGTCAGAAAATTGGTACAGTTTCCTCATTGAAAAACTTAACAATGGCACAAATGAATTGCTTTTTCCACCATCAATGCCTTCAAAAGTCATTTTCACACCAATTTACAGCTTGACTGCACTGGTCCCCAAATTGTAAGCTGTGTTGTAGTGAATGTGGATGTTGAGACAGATGGTGATACTTCTTGTGAGCTGTAAGATTACATGTCCCTAGAGGCAAGCTCCTCTTACTCAAAGTCTCCTCTACTTTTGGGCCTGAGCTGACTTGAACATCAGGAACACTGCACCAGGCAGAAAGAGAACTAAAGTCACCCTAAAAATACCAAAACAGACCCATACACAACACAGGACCTTTTGGGAGTCTGAGCAAGGTGGGTGAGGTTTATTTTCTCACCTGGATCTCTACCATAATTGCCCTAGAGGCTGTTTCTCTGGACTCTAAGGGAAGGGTTCAACCCTTCTACTTTTACCCGAAATAATCTGGTAAAAAAAAATTGCAATGGGCTCTGACAAGGACAAATGCTCTACATCTTTATGCTATAGAGTTTTATTTCTACCCTTACAAAAGTCTCCTACATAGCCTGACAGCATATCCTGTCCTCTTTAGGGCAGGGTAAAAATGCAAAATTTTATGACTAATAATGAAGAAGTCATAGGAGACTAATGGACCTACTACTCATTTATGTTGAGCCAATAAACAATAGCCATTATTGCTAAGGAAGAGGATATAACAGGTTATATTTACTTCTCCCTCACTCCCCTCCCAAACATAAGAAATGCTTTTGGGATAAGGAGAGAAAAGTTCTTGAGAATTTCCCCCAATTCATTCTATACTATAAAACACTAGAGAAAGAGAATATGTGCCATCAAAAAGAGCTTTAAGTTGAATATAACATTTAAGTTGTAAAATGAACAGGGTAATTCCAATTTTAGCTCTAAATGGAGAGTTAAAAAAAATGCTACACATTTATAACAGGAAAAAATGCAAAAATAGCCAAAAAAATTTTCCTTAAAACTATTAAAGAACTGGGCCAGTGAGATGGCTCAGCAGCATAAGCGCCTGCCTTGCAAGCGCAAGGGCCCGAGTTCGACTCCCGGATCCCACATATGAAAAAGGGGCCGGTGATATCGCTCAGCGGCACGGGCGCCTGTTGGCGCGCGAGGTCCTGAGGTCGACCCCCCGGTACCCACAAAAAAAAAAAAAACTATTAGAGAACTGATATCAAAGGCAAATAATTATCCCAAAATTTAGGAAGCAAACTCTTGGATGGAGAAATAATATTCAAGTATTTGCTTACATGGAACAGATACCACCAAATGCCATATAGGCCAATAAGAAAATTGAGCTAGAAATTGTTAATGAATTTCTAAAGACTGAGTGAGGGTTAGCATGAGATTAGGTGAAGTCTTTGAGGGTCACAGACATAAAGTGGTTTGCATCTTCTTTCAGGCTTTACTACAGAAACCCCATTAGGTGTTCCCTGAGAAGATGAATAAAAATCTGAAAACACTTGCCCCACAGTGCCAGCTAGGAAAGGAAAATAGCAGTTGCTGCTAAAATTCCAACTAGATGCATCTCCTCTATCTTCCCTAGTAAACAGAAGTCTTAATTAGCAGACAGGGCAACAAAGGAAGCAGAAAAACAAAACCTTTATGAGGGTAAGAGGACAGGCATATGTACTAGCCTCAGTGTTTCATCTGGAAGAGAGACATGAACAAATGTGAAGGTGATACCACTAAAATTTAGGTTCTCTGTGCTTACCTAAGATGAAGGCCTGATCAGAACATTAGAAAATACCCTTCCTGGTCCCCTGCACAACACTAACATTGAATAAAAACTATCAGCAGAGGACAGGAAGGGACAAATATTTTCTGAGGAGTAGCACAAAAGGAAGATGCAAAGATAAGTGGAAAGACTTAAAGCCACATGAGAAGAAAATACCAAATTTAGCACAACTTCTGATTAAGAAAGTCTCCACACTAAAAGCTTAGCAGAAGACATGCACATACCCAAGGATAAAATCAATTTACTTTACCTTAGTAACTACTGTTTTCTACACATCCAGATTTCAAGTAAAAATTATGAGAAATAAAACTATATAAGAAAACAATATATTATGAAGAGACAAAGCAATTATCAGAACCAGAATCTGATGACAGAGATCATGGAACTATCAGACACAGAATTTTAAATAATTATGATCAATGTTTCATTTCTGGCATAGCAGCATGAGGAGATTTGAGAACCCACTCCTCAGTGAAACTGGTAAAAGTTACCTTAAAAAATATAACCATTTAAAGTTTTTGGAAGTAGCCCAAAGGACACATAGTAAATGAAATATTTCTTCAAGGAAATCTAAAACCAAGAGCAATGAGAATCTATGGCAGTAGAACTAAGATTCTCTTATTCCCTTCTCCCTACCAGCTCAGCATGATGAGAACACTCCAGCAGGGTACAACTAAGAACATAGGTCTCTCTCTCTGTCTCTCTGTTGCTGTCCTTTTCTCTTCCCTTCTCTTCTCTTCTCTTCTCTTCTCTTCTCTTCTCTTCTCTTCTCTTCTCTTCTCTTCTCTTCTCTTCTCTTCTCTCCTCTCCTCTCCTCTCCTCTCATCTCCTCTCCTCTTCTCTTCTCCCCTCCCTTCCCCTCTCCTTCCTTCCCCTCCTCTCCTCTCCCCTCCCTCCCTCTGCCTTGCTCTTGGAGGATCATAGTATCTTCCTAGGAGATACTAGTTACTTCCAGAACTTTCATAGTGACTTTCCAGAACTTCTCATCCTATCATGAGCTATCTACTACAAAGGCTATATTCTGATTGACTGCAACTTACAGGCGGAGACTTCCTTCTGCTCAGGCCCTACTCATTAGAAATAGGCTTTACCTCTAGCACAGAGCCCTGAAAATACTACCCACCAACTTCCTGGGAGAGGTAAGCTGAGAATACATGAAAGTAACGCCCACATCCAGTCAAGTGCTCAGTTGCTAAAGCAGGAGTATCATTCAGAGAGAATTGTGTCTCTGTCCACATTCCTAGTTCCAGAGCCTTGGATCAAACATTTTGCCAAGGGAGAGGCAGGCTTTAAAGCATAGAGGTCCAAATCTCTGTTCAAATAAACAGACTTCATTCACTATACAGTGAGAACAATTGAAAGCTAATAGTGCTATAAAAGATGGATGATATTGTAAAAGCAATTTGTAGGGTTATCAGTAGATTTATTAGGGATGTAAGCTAAATGTTACACCAGATAGTTTAGCAGAGAAAAGCCAGGGAAATGAACAGCTAAATTGAGTCCTCCTGGGGTCAAAGTAATCTCAAACAGCAGTCTCAAAATTTATCTCTAAAAAGGAGTCCAGATAAAATTTCAGAAAATCTGCAAACCTTCCAAGAATTCTATATCTAAGTGTGCTGTGGAAAACAATAAAGCAATAAACCAGCAATTAGTGGAGCTTGATAGACAGGTATTTTGAGACAGTCAAATGGTCAAAGACAAGATCACGAAAACACAAATTCACTATGAACATACCCAACGAAGTGCCCTATGAGGAGCAAAATAAGAGGCTTCACACAGCAGGGGTGGGGAAATAGCCATTATTAAAGTGATCTAGCCAAAATCAAAACAAGTAAGCATACAACAATAATAGGCCTCATAATAAATAAACAGTGTTCACGGTTGCTAAAACTTTCTGTATCTAGTAAAATACAGAGAAACAGGAACGTATAACCTATATTTGGGGAAACAAGCAAACAATAGAAGCTCTGTGTGAGAGTAACAAGGTATTGAACTTAAAGTCTTCAAAGTAGCAAATATAATATGTTTGAAAAATTATTTAAATCCTGTGATTAATGAATTAAAGGTTGGGATGATTACACTATTACATTGAATAGAAAAAGGTACCATTATAAAGAGGTAGATGTTATGAAAAGAACCAAATGGAAATTCTGAAAAGCACAAAGACTGAAATGAAAAATTATCTAGAAGAATTGAACAGTAGATTGGAGCTAGCACAAGGCAAGACAAGTAAATTTTTAGAGTGAGAGATTTTATACAATCTGAAGAAGAGTAAAGAAAAATGATTAGAATCTCAGAGAAATGTGGGACATCATTAATTACACAAATATGTACCTAATATCAAAAGGAGAGAGAGAAAAGAGTAGAAAGATATTCAAAGACGTAATGTCTGAAAGCTTTTCAAATTTAATTTAGAGATTCATATATATCTACAAAGCCTAATGAACTTCAAGTAAGATAAATGCAAAGAGATCCATGGACAGACACACAATAGTAAAAAAGTTGAAAGCCAAAGGCATGGAGAAAACACTGAAAGCAACAAGAAAGTGCTTACCACTTACAAGAGTAAGATTAATAGCTAACATATCAACAAAGAAATAGATGCCAGCAAAAAAGAAAATGACATATTCAAAGTACTCAAAGATAAAATCTGTAAACAAAGAATCTATATTTACCAAAGCTATGTTTCAAAAATGAAATAAAAATAAGGACAAAAGTGAAATAATGTGTTAATAGCACATTAATAATACTATGAAATGTGTTATTTTTCATAGTAAAAGAAGTATTAAAAGAAGTTCTCCAGACTAAAAAATAATTGTCAGATACTAACCTGAATCCACAAGAAAATCAAACATAATCGTAATTATGCAATTATAAACATTACCTTGGTTACTATACAATGTATACATGTATTAAAATATCACATTGCATTCCATAAATATATATATAAATATTAATGTCAATTATAAAAACTTAGTAACAGCAATGAGAAAATATGTAGGAAGAGCTGCTGTAAACACAGTCTCAGAATACAAGACAACGGAAGTGACTTAAGGAATATAGAAAACATTCTTCTGGATATCATAGTCTTACATAAGAGTTTCTTCACTCTTGTATAAGACTATACAGGCACTCTTGAATGGTAAAATGGAGCCTCTTTCCTCCTCTCCTCACATAATCTGGAGGACTTTGGGCTTTGGAACTATCCCTAGTGCCTGTTCGTTGTGGAAAAACAGGACATTGATTGGCTGAGAGATCCAGGGAGTCTACATTCCAGAACCCATAATTTCACTGTGAAAATTGATGTATGAACCTTTTTATCATTTTTTAAAAACTCAATTTTTCTAATAGAATGCTGGTTCAGTATCTTAAAATTTTACTTATATTTAAAATCTACTGTGACTAATTTAATTTCAAAGGTAGCTGAGTGTTACACTATTGCACTGAAACTGCCCAGGGACAAGGATGAAGGAGAAGGTCTACATTGCCTGGTTCTTTGTCAGATGTGCATTAGTGAGCTTACTGATGTCTCTTGTGAGGATTTAGGACAATAGGGTTAATATATTCTGCCAGTAGCACCATAAAAATTGTATTAGGCTTGCTATAATTACATATAAGCAGAATAAATGGGAGAGAGGATAGTAAAACTTCTACTGCAATTTTTGTGCTGGCAGAAAGGTTCATTTGTAAGCTAATTGGCAAATCTTTTTTAAATTTTCAGGTCTTGAGCATACTAGGCAACTATTCTCCCACTGAGCTACATCCATACCCTCAGCAAACTCTGAAACACTGAGATTTCTGGGAAACACACTGGTTGACATTGAAAGAGTCATTACAGAAGCATGAGAGCTAAAGGCTATAATTCCCTTCCCCAATCCTGAGCATCTGCTTGGTTAAGTGTCCCCCAACACACACACATATACACACTCAGAGAGAGGGAGAGAGAGAGAGAGAGAGAGAGAGAGAGAGAGAGAGAGAGAGAAGGGGGAAGAGAAGGGCACTAGGCAACATTAGCTAAGGGCTACACAGGAGGTGCAGACCTCCTGTGCAGCAGAACATGAGAGGGAAAGATCACTTCCAGCTGATCAGAATCTAAGATGACAACGATGGCAGTTTTGGCAGGAAAGGACTTGCATGTAAGGACAATTAGAGGAATGAATGAGGAATGCTTGTGACACAGTGAGTGAGGCAAAGAAATGCATGAATAGGTCAGGAACATGTATTCTGGGGCTCAGTTCTGATGGATGTTTAATGTGAGAATGAAAAGTGTACAATCTACTGTGTGGGTGGCGGGCTTGCCATGGAAGGCTTCTGGGCAGGAGACTGAGAGTTGAAAGCACAGAGTGTGAAGTTTAATTTGATGGTAATGTGTGAGATCAATTGGAAGGAGAAAGGGAGGTGCTGGAGGCAGGTACTTCAGATATGAAATGATAAGGGCCTAAACCTATACATGAATATATATAACAGCTTTCTTCATAGTTGCTCAGCACTGGGAATAACTCATATGTTCAGCAGGTGAATGGACAAATTGTGGAATATCCAAATAACAGAATACTATTCAGTAAAAAGACAAAGATGAACTACTGATGCATATAACAACTGAAATGGATGTCCAGGGCATTATGCTGAGTGAAAGAAGCCAGTCCCAAAATGTTACAAACTGTATAAAATCATTTATATACATTCTGAAAAAGACAAAGCTATAGTAATAGGGTATAAATCAGTAATTGCCAGAGTTTAGGGAAGGAGGTAAGATATGGCTGCAAAAGGGTAACATGAAGCAATTTGGAGGAGTTGATTCCCCATTAAGTGGTAACATCTGAAAGAGTGGAAATATTTGGTGGTAGGTGGTGTTAAGTCTTTATAATTTGCTTGCTATATTTATATTAAATACTCCCTCGAATAATAGAAAATGTATCCTTCATCTGTGAAATAAATACTTCACGCTTAAATATAAATTATAAAACATTAAGCCAACAAAATATTTTTTACAGCCATTTTATTCTCCCTGGTGGGTTCTATCATTGGTTAAGGCATCCTGCTTGATCACCCTAGGCAGAAACCCTTGCTACACTTCCTCTTCTTGATTCTCCAGCTGGCTCCATTGGTACCACTACACCTCCAGGTACCAGTGAATTCTGAGTTGGGAGATCAGTTTCTTCTTTAAACTAAAACTGCTTTCTTATAGCAATGATGCTGTCTCTGCTTTCTCATCATAACAATTACACATGCTAATAGTTTTTTAATGCAGCACAGTAAACAAATCAGAATATCTAGAATGCCATGAATGAATAAATGAAAATTACACCTACTTAATAAATCTCACACTCAATTTCAAGACACAGGAACACTTTATTTCTGAGTGTTTCACCATGAGTTATTTCCCTACAAACATTTATTTGTCGAAAACAAAATGCTTCACAAAAAACAATTTAAGTTCCAAATAAAGTTCAGTAGGTGGAAACCAGGCTTTTCAGTAGATTCATTTGATTAACAAAGGCATCGGATCCTACAGATGCTTATGAGGCAAGGAGGTCTGTGTGAAGCACTCATGTAAAACACAAGTGGAAGCCACCAGCAGTCATCAATGAAATGGTAAGTTATCTATAGCCAGACATGGTGGCCCACACCTGTAATTGCAGCAGAGTAAGAGGAATTGCAAGTTCGAATCCTGCCTGGGCAAATTATACAGACCTGTCTCAAAATTTTAAAAGGGGCCGGGGTGGGGGGGTATGTAGCTCAGCGCAAGGCCCTGGATTTGATCCCCAGTGCTGGGAGGGAAAAAAAATGTCAGCTATCTAAGACGCAATTACTTGAATTTAGCCAGAAAGAAACAGTAATGGATTATTTATACAAAATTGCTAGAAAGGTAAAAACAGGTCTCCTTCCACAGATTAATTTAGGAGGCTTTTTTTTTTTTTTTTTTAAAAAAGCCTTTTTAGTAGGATTTTAAAATTCTAACACATCAGTATGTTATAAATACTGTCATTTTATTTTTAGCCATTAGGAAACTTTTTCTGGTCATAAAAATTGATTTAATTAAACTAATTTTCCCTTTACATTAAGTGTTAAATATTGCTTGTGAGGTATCCCTTTTAAAATATCATCTTGAAAAGTACACTAATTGTTTAAAACACAAAACTATTCAAGAGCGCTAGTAAAATCCCACTCTCACCCCCAGATTCTTTTTCCACCCCCCTCTCCCCACCTACCACCTTCACTCATTTTAATGCAGGATAGGATTGCAGAGGAAATGGTGGGCCTTGGGTTTTGGGGGAGGGGAGGTGGGGGTATTGGGAGCCAATAGAAAGAGATGATTTCCTAAAGAATGAGAAATGGTCTATTAACCCTAAAAGGGCTGCTTTTAGCTGGTAATTGGAGAAAGACGAATAGATACCCCAGGGTGAAGTTACTAGTTTTATTGTGTCTGATTGGCAAATACGGAAAAAAAAGATTGACTGTATCAAGTGGAGGGAATGTAGGGGGCGGGCTGCTGTGCTAAGGGGAGGGGTAATCGAGGACCCAAGCTCATTGATGACGCGGCCCTCACGTGACTAAGAGTCGACGTGTGCAGAAATCCGTATAGTCCAGGCCTGTTTCCCTGTGGCAGCTCCGTTTTGCTGGAGAAGAAGGAAAGTGCCCCGGATCCTTTCAGGTAGTGTAAAGGTAGGCGCTGATTTGGAGACTCTGGGGTGGAGGAGGCAGACAGCAGAAAACAAGCGGGGCCGGTCCTGTTTTCCCTACACTACTGTTCGGCCAAACTTCCATTTTGTGCAGGAAATTTGGAGTTGTTTGATGGGGGTGGGGTGGAGAAGGAGAAAGGTAACTAATTGGCGGGGGCGGGGAGAGAGGGGAGGAAGAGGGACAGAGGGAGGGGGAGAGAGAGACTGAGAGATGAGAGAGAGGAGAGAGAGAGAGAGAGGGAGGAAACAATCTGGAAAAAACTTGCCTCGAATGGTGGGCGCAGAGGGCGGGGTTAGCGTAAAAGGTGGAAGGTAATAAAGACCGGGAAACTTTACACAAATAAGGTCTATAATTGTAAAAGAGACCCTTTGATCCAGGTATCGGAGGGCTCACAAAGCGAGCATACCTGTCTGCAGGACTCTTGGTCTTCTGGGCCCGACACAAATCGAGGTGAGGGAAGAAGGAGGAAAATCCCCTGGATCCCTTCAGGTCAGTGTAAGGCTACTATTGCTTCAGGTTCCTTTGGGTGGGGGGGTGGAAGTGTGGATGACACCAAAGCACATCCCAGGGGCGCCGCCGCCTCTTCTCAGCCGGATTAAGCACGGGAGGCCTGTGCAGAGCCTGCAGCTGAAATGGGTGGGGGAGGGGGAGGCCGAAGAGACGTGGAAGAGGGAGGGAAAGCCTAAAACTGGACCATCTCAGGTAAAAGGCTGGACTTTGGGATGGCTTGGGAAAGCCAGAAAGGGCGAGAGCATTGGAGACCCCTGGCGAGGCAAGAGTTAATAGCTTCTGAGCTGCTCGCCTTTCAGTGCTGGGAGAGGCTTGCAAAGCCGGGCCTGCTGGGAAAATGGTGGGCTGGAGCTGGAGGAGAGAAGATGGAGCTAGAGTGAGAGGAGGGAGGGAAAGAAGGTGGAGTGAGGGGAGTTCTCAGCTTGAGGATCTAGCCTTCTCTAGTTGGAAAACTTGACAGTTCAGAACCTGATACAGGCGGTTTGTCTGTTTGCCTGGCACCTAGTAATTTTGTTTCCTTGTTTCCTAGGATTAATTTGTTTGAAAAGAAAATAAAAAATACTCAACATGCAAAACTCTTGTGAAGAAAATGAAGGAAAACCAGAGAATATGCCAGAGGCAGAGGAACACCGCCCTTCAGAAGATGCACCACAGGAGGCAGAAGGAAATCCTCAGCCTTCTGAAGAAGGTATAAGCCAGGAAGCAGAAAGAAACCTTAGAGGAGGGCCTGCTCAAACTGGCCAGGAATTTAAAGAGGACATTCCGGTTAGGCATTTGGACCCTGAAGAAATGATAAGAGGAGTAGATGAGTTGGAAAGGCTTAGGGAAGAGATAAGAAGAGTAAGAAACAAGTTTGTGATGATGCATTGGAAACAAAGACATTCACGCAGCCGTCCTTATCCTGTCTGCTTCAGGCCTTGAAATCTTTTTTGTGTGGTATTAAAATCTTGCCCTTGCTTTCTTCCTGGTAGCATTTTCTGATGTATCTTTGACCTTTGTTTTACTTTTAATTACCTGGTGGTATTTTATTTTAGGTAGTTTTCTTGTTACCAGCATCTCATTGGATTTTGAACTTTGCCCCATTTTCCTGGTTTTTCAATTGGAAAGTTTCACACATATGCATGGAAATATGTTCATTCTGTGTTATACAGTGAAACATGATAGGTTATAAACAGCATATTTAATATCAGCTCACATATGTAGGGTGAAATTCCAAATTGTGTGTGCGTGCACAATGTATATATACATATACATATGTATCTCAACAACTGAACCGCACAAATTTCTTTGTGGTGCGAAGTTTTATTTTTGTTTTACTTTTTGCTTATGTGTATTTTTTTAATGAACACATATCTCACGTACACAAAAAGTTGAGAATTTTTTTATAAGACTCAAAAAAGTAATTTGCAACCAGCTTAAGGGCAATGGGGGCACTTAAACTCTTAATGAAAGAACTATAAAAAAGAAATGTAAATCTCAAATTACCTCTGGATCTCTTAGCCAGAGGAATAAAACTGGCAATTCTGAAAGATATACTTGCTTAAGACTCGGTCTTTTCATGGGGAAAATATTTGCCTCATAGGGCTGTTATAGGGCAGAAATGATCCACTATGAACTCAGAGTTGTCCTTGGTGGCACCTTGTTCAACCTGTGCATATAGAACCCCAACCTGCTGTGGAAGCATCAGTCATTTGAGGGGTCCTGGCATGACTTAACCTGTGCTCAGGAGCAAGTCCAGTAGGTAGAGGTGTGGGATACTATGCCAGTCTGCTGCTGTCGAGCCCTACCCTTCTCTCCTGGGTCCATCCGTACTTACTGGCCACCACTGCTTCTTCTGCAGGGTCCTTTACTCTGCTGGCCTCCACCTCCGCTGCTTCACTGCAGGCTTTAGGGGCCAAATCCTGCTGAAATTCCTAGAGTTCCCAGGGAGTTGAATTTCCATTGTCTTCTTAAGCCTCTCTTGCTAAAAAGACACTTAACATAGGTGGGACTGCCCTAGGGTTGTTGGGGATACAGTGTCTTGCACAGTGCTTAGCAAAGAAATCCCTTCTGCTTTCAATCAGGATCCTGAATATCCAAGAGTCATATGTGGTGAATTCATTTGGCAGTTGAACCTGGGTACAGGTTTGAGGAAAAGACATCATGCTGTATTTAAGAGTTGATGCTCTTGAGTTCAAGGAGAAAGATCTTGTCCTCCTCTTCTGAGATGATCTCTCCCTGAATGCCCCTGCCAGGACTGCCTTAGTGGTTCAGAAGACTCTCAGGGGACATATATAAATTGCACAAAGTGATATAATGAACAGATCTAAGGGAAACAGCTCCCTGTTCTTTATCTTATCATTCTGGAAATATGTAAAAATGCTTTGTAAGACTAAAATAGGTGTGTGCGTGCGTGTGTGTGTGTGTGTATGTGTATGTGTATCTAAGGAACAGCCCCCATTCTTCAATTCCATCCCCTGTTAAAATGTGGGAAAAACCATAAAGACTTTCAAAGACACTAAAATACTATAAATGTGCTTGGAATAGAATGGCTACTATATAAATGTTTGGTATTATATTGTCCCTGTAGAAAAGACTATTTTCCTCCAGATATCCCCACATACTTGTGGTTGCTCGACACATCATGTTTTAGTATTTAGTTGATTTTAAATGATTATTACTAGGAAGCCAGATTATTATGGAAGAGTCAGTGGATTTGTCCACAATCTCTTACTAAATAAGCTTATGCAAGACTTGATTTCTCTAAATTCATGACACGCAATTACAAAAAGAAATATGGCAGGGAATGGATTATACTCCTAAAAGTTTTATATCAATATCTTGTGTTACTGCATCGGATTTAGCTAGAGAGCATCTTGAAAATATGGATTTGGGGGATCCACAAAAGACCCACTGATCCACACTCTGGAAATGGGGTGTGAAAACAACATAACTAATGAAGTTTTCCAATTGTTTATAATACACACTGAAGAATGAAGACCACAGGTGTATACAATATGTTTTCCAATATTATCCACATGGACCATGAAATAATTAGAAGGAAATATTGGTAAACACTTGCCAAAATTTAAAAATAGAAGGCCTATGCAAACCTTTATTTAAAGTATGAAGTTTTGAAGGCAAAAGATTGACAGATCTCTACAGAAAAATGTAAAGGTTCCTGTTAATAAAGATAAGAAAAACGTGCCAAGGAAGGGGATATAATATGAAGTTTTCTTTTTTCCTATATGAATAAAAAGTATCAAATAAATTCCACATCCACCTTTTGTGATCATCTCAGAAAACAGTGAGCCAGACCTGTGCCTTTGGGTGCATGTATATATATGTACTGTAAGATGGTGTTTTGGACTACTCCTCAAGTTTGTGGCATCCTCAAGGATGCTGGTAGGGCTGGAATTAAACTGGAGTGGGATCAGATTCCAAGGGTCGCTGTGCCAGTTTTAGCAGACACTCAGCTTCCTGGCTTTCAGAGAGAGGTGCTCAGGCAATATGTGGAAAGCCTCATCCAAGCCACATTCCTGTCCAGGATGGATCTGCGTTTGGGCTTTCTGCCTTTAGGCTGATGGCCAGGGTGTCCTGGACAGGCCTACCTGGATAAGGATGGCTGTCTCCATTGTAGGCTGTCTCCAAAGAGTATGTTGCCTTTCCCTCCTTTTCCATAGTCTTTGAGCAAGCAGGTACCTTCACTGAGTCTGACCAGGTAACTTGAGGTTAAAGCAGAAGGGGCTCACCTTCCCTCAGAGTCCAGTGCAGTAGGCCCCAAAACTACTAGGACCAAAATGGTGTTAGCCAGCAGACCTTACCCATTACTCTCCCACCAATCTTGTTCCAACTCCCAAAAGGGCCTTGGATGTGCCTTGGTCTTTTTTTTTTTTTTTTTTTTTTTTGGTGGTGGGTCTGCAAGGCCTTACCTCTGTCTGCTTGGTGCAGGGCATTTGATGTCTGAGTCAGCCTCAGCCCACAAGTACAGGAGACCCCAGATGAAGAGAGTTTAAAAAGGCATGTTTACCTACAACTCAGATGAAAAGGGGTATGACCTCCTGTCTGAACACCCACATGTACTACAGTCCCAACCCTTGACTTACAGTCAGATTGTAACTTAATGTGAAGATGCCTTTTTAAGGCATTGATGGTAGAGAAATCAATACAATTAAGCTCTTGCTCTTCAAATTTCTGACATTGTAATGGGTTGTTTGAGCAATAAGGGGGAAGGTAAAATTCAAATCTTTTGGATTTAAGAAGGCAAAGTGGTTAAAAATATGATCTTATGGCCAAATAAACCTGAGTACCAGTCTGGGCTCTTCTCTCTACTGGTATGTGACCTTTTATAAATTGATTCTCCCCTTTTTGGAGAACACCTATAGTTATGGACACCAGGACATCCATAGTGTCACAAAACGTAAGACTCTTAGATCAAACAAAAAATTCCACCACCATCATTGCTGTCATCATTATCTTCATTATAAACAAAAGTTGATGTTGAGTGAATATTCAGTGGATTCAAATTGGGCTTGTCACATACTGTGAAATTTGAAATTATCAAGCCCTAGAAATCCATTATTTAAAGGGGTGGACTCAATATAATGGGAAATCACTGGCCAGAATTGAATTTCCTGTTAATAAAAATTATGAGGTCAGATTGGTTCATTCTTCTAAAAAATGAGTTATAGCCGGACGTGTTGGCGCACGCCTATAATCACAGCACTCGGGATGGCTGAGGCAGAAGGATTGCCATGAGTTCTGAGTCCAGGCCAGTCTGGGCTACGTAGTGAGTTCAAAGGCTGCCTGAACTACATGAAGAGACCCTGTCTCAAAAAACTAAAAAAAAAAAAAAAAAGAAAAAAGAAAAAAAGAAAAAAAAGTTATATTCATAATAAAATGAGACTAGGTCATGGAAAATAAATGCAAACAATTATATGAAATGCCAAGCATATAAAAGATCTTCAGATAATGTTAGATCAGCAGTTATTTTTCAGTATTGTCATCATCATCAGGGGGTACTGTTGAGGTAATACTCAAACAAGAACTCAAAAAGTCTGCCTCCTTAACTCTACACCACCTCTTTAAAGTAAAAGCCAAACATGTTCCTTTCACCCAACTTTCTTCCTTGCATAGAACAAGTGACTTCTAGTCAAGCTAAATAGAGTAGCTGTCATTCATTTGGAATTTGAAGCTCAATAACTGATTTCTTTTTTTTTTTTTTGTGGGTACCGGGGGTCGACCTCAGGACCTCGCGCGCCAGCAGGCGCCCGTGCCGCTGAGTGATATCACCGGCCCTTTTTTCGTATGTGGGTACAGGGAGTCGAACTCAGGACCTTGTGCTTGCCAGGCAGGCGTTTATGCTGCTGAGCCATCTCACCGGCCAATAACTGATTTCTATATATCTATATTATTTATGCACCCTGGTGCTATTTCTATATTTTAAGACACGAAAACAATAAACAACAAAACAAAACAAAACAAAACCCTCCATGTTTTCATTTTTTATAGGTACCTTCCAGAAAATCTGAAATCATGAGGAAAATCTTACTGCTATGAATCACCAAATGTGATGGAGATCTATATCATTGACACAGAAAGTTGTCCCTGATATACTGTTTCATTCAAAAGGAAGTTGCAGCACACACACATACACACATACACACACACAGGTTAACAAACACATCAGAAAATTTGAAGTGAATATTTTTGGGTTATATTATTGAAAATTTATAGCTTCATCTTTATTCTCTGTATTTCCAGTTTTAATTTTTTTCAGTGAATATGTAGTATTTTAAACAATCAAAAAGGTAAAAAGATTATAATTTCACTTCTTTTTCTTTAGCCAATATGGGGCTATTGGCTCTTCCAATTCATCATTTGTTTCCTTTTCTATCTTATTTCTTAGCAGAAGTGTTGGACTTCTGTGAGTCCTGGCTGAAAAGCTTCCCTTGTCTACCTTACCAAACTCTCCCAGTCAACTAAACTTGCGCTGTAGTTCTGTCTTTGGTCACATGGTGGCGTGTCATAGCTATTTTCTAAATATTCTCCAAATAAAATTACATTAATTTCTTAAAATAAAATAGAAATAAACATGACTTTCGAAGAACGTCATGAAATTGATTGTAATTATGCTTAAAAATATATAGGCACAGAAAAATACTGGAAAGATATGCCCTGAATTGTATTGTAGAGACTTCCAAATTCACATTTCATTTATTTACTCG
Source organism: Erethizon dorsatum (assembly GCA_028451465.1). Lineage (NCBI taxonomy): Eukaryota > Metazoa > Chordata > Mammalia > Rodentia > Erethizontidae > Erethizon > Erethizon dorsatum. The sequence continues at coordinate 88,755,179 of CM051842.1, read as the reverse complement.
TTAACAAATACTTACTGGAAGACTAATATATGTCCAACTGTGTTAGCCAAAATCCACTTGTACATCCAATACTTTTCTCCTAAGCCTCTGTGTTCAACTGTCTGCTGGAACTGATCACTTGGATCAAGATAAATACATATTATTATCCAGCCATATAGGCATAATTCTGCATGGACATAGACCATCGCTTTTAGCCAATTTGTTCCTTAATCATGGAAGTTAATTATGTGAGGTGGAAAGAGAATAAAAAAAAAACAGAGAAAGCACAGGTTTTACAGACAGAAACACCCGTGTTGATATAGCCATTTTCTTATATCAGAACTCTTATAGCTGATCAATAAGATTCTTATTAACCCAGGAAGTGGATTAATAATATCAGGTTTCAAATACAAGACTTACCTCTATTATGTAGAGTTGAGAGTGAAAATCTCCATTATGCTTTGACAACCATCCATGCATATAATTTTCAAGTCCCGATTCTTTTTTTCTCCAACATTTATTGAGCTCCCATTAAACTGCCTTGGTCTTTGGTTAGGTCCTAAATCATAGCATCATATAAAACAAAGTTTTTGTCTTCATAATGCTTATATTCTGATTTACACTCTTTTAAAAATTTGAAGAAAAATTTACACTTAAAAAATGTGCAGGTCTTAAGAGTGCAATAACATACAATTAAATGAATGTGAAACACAACCCCAGAAAGTTTTCTGTTCCTCTTCTCAGCCACTTACCTTCAGCAGCTATTCAAGTTAATTTTATGAATTTATATTACCTTCATCTGTTGTAGAACTTCAAATAAATAGAATCATATGGAATGTACTCTCCTGTGTCTAGTACCTTTCTCTCAACATAATGCTTTGGATTTTCATTTCTATAACTGTGTATTGGTAATTTATTCTTTTAAAAATTTTACTCTAAAGTGTTCCATAATGTGACTACAGAACAATTTGTTATCTATTTGGATGTTGTTGGATATATGAATTGTACTCATTTTTATCTATTATGTAGTCCTTTTGTACATTTTATACAATTTTTTTGGTGAATACATGCTCCCATTTCTCTTGGGAAAAAAACTTAACAATGAAATTGCTGAGTCATAGGATAGGTGAATATTTAACACAATATGAAATTGCTAAACAATTTTCCAAAGTGATTCTACCATTTTATACTCATACTAGCAGTACTTAAGAATGCCAGTTGTTCTATATCCTCATCAAAATGCCATTGCTAAGAAAGAGAAGGCTAGATAACAGTTCCAGATTTAAAAAGATTAAGTACATCTTAATTAAATATAATACTTGAATAAAGACTATGGGTTAGATAGTAGTATTATATCAATGCTTAATTTTCTGAATGTGATCACAATCATTGTATTATGATTATGCAGAAGAGTGTCTTTGTAGTTAGGAAACAAAATGCTGAAGTATTATGATGTCTATGATTAGTTTTAAAATATTTCAGCAATGAATATGTATCTTATATATATTTATATTTTATATTTATATTATATTATATATTATATACTATATATTGTATATTATATATTATATGTATAGAGACAGATAAAGCAATTGTAAAAATATTAACCAATAAATGTAACCTAGATGCAGAAATTTACTTTATTATTCTTGAAACATTTTGCATGGTTGAGGCGTTTTCAAAATAAAACACTCATGAGAAGGAAGGCAGTGATGTCTGTCAGCCCTCCAGAAGAAAAAGTAACTGAATGAGAATAAGCAGCAAGATTAACAACTCTGGCTATATGAAAACATGAGATGATAGATTACACAAATACGTTAATAGAAGAACACAAAGAGAGAGATATCAAGCTGACTTCTTCTGACAATAGGTTAAGAAACCTTTCCATAGGGCTAGCTTGTTGGGACAGACTACCACAAGTTTCCAAGACTTTTGTGAGAGTTAAAATAGCAATATCTATGCATTATGGATAAGAACAGAGTTCTGTGTGAGGAAGAGAGTTAAGGAACTTGAGAACATCTAAGTATCTGATTAAGGTATTAAGGTGGACTGGAAGCAACCTTATAGAATTAAGACAAAAAAGAGAATGTAACCAAGTAAGAAATCCTAATTTGTGTGTTAAATCAAACTTTTAAGAACAAGAGCTTTCTGGAAATAAAGGGTATATTGAGCTGTATAGATTAGTCAAAAGATGCCCAGTCCTGGGACAAATTCCTTAAGCTACTAGTAGCATGGCCAGTTGGAAAAATGTCCATTGGACCTCAGCACGTAGGGTATTTTATAATGAAATTTTGGGGAGAAGAAATATAAATAATTTAAATTAAACCTCCATTAGCTATAGATAAGGACAAGACAATGCAAAGCAGCAAATAGGAGGTTCGTCTACAAAGAAAGTTCTTTGTACTTTTTGGTTCATTAATTCCAAAAGCTGAATGTGGTATACAGCCTTGATGGGTAAACTTTGGCATACAGGAAAGGAATGTGGAAAAGCCTTGTTCGTTTTCTTTGGTGATTTAGCTTGAGCCCTGAGTTAAAATGACCTTTACTTATCTCTTTCCTCCCCCCATACTCTTGCCTATAATTTAATTTAAATGTAGGTCATCTCATAGTTCTTCTCCCTTATCAGACCTTGATGTGAAAGACAATGTATAAGCTGCTTTCTCAGCAATGAGAATATCAAAAAAAGACAGCCACAGAAACCAAAGTTGGCTCTGTGGCATTCAATCACCGTCTAGTGCAGGATGAAAACAGCGATCAGAAGCCCTAGAACAAGTGTTCAAGGACTGAGTGAAAGAAAAAAAGGAATGGAGTATCTGATGGCGTGACGGTATAAAAAGAATGAGAATAAAGGAAAATAATACAAAGAGTAATGCAGTCTGTGTTTACATGAGGACCAAAGGTGAAAGTGAATTCAGATTAGAAATTTATTGGGGTTCTAATGTAGCATTCTCTTGGAATAGTAAAAAAACTACATTCCTCCAAACTTCTAAATATTCCACAAATGGAGTTTATCGCTAATAAAAATCTTTTATAAAACACAAGAAAATGTTCTTCATAAGTTAGTTTATTTTTGTTGGAGAATTCTGCTTTTGTAAAATGAGGATTTTTCAAAGATATGCCAACTTCACAGGGCTGTTTTAAGGATTATTGAAAGTGACCTCTTCTTATATTGTATAGTGGACTCATCCTTTTATGGGACAGGCACAATTCATTAGCCAGGAAGATAAAAAGGAGGCTGTTGCAGTAGTTTAGTGGAAGTATAAATAGCAGATCTTGCTGACTGACTGGATATGAACAGTAAGGGAGAAAGTCTGACATAGGGGCTACTTAAATCCTAGTTTCACTAATTTGGAGGCCTTAAAATGAGATTTTGGGTGTGGTGAGAGAAGTGAGAAGGAAGATGTATTTAGTTCAAAGTGTGACATTTCTTTGGAAAAGTCCAAAATAATGTGGTAAGGTAGTAGGGTGGCTGGGGCCAAGGTGGAGCTCAGTGGTAGAGCTTGCGTTTGCCATGTACAAGGCCCTAGGTTCAATCTCCAGTACACACAACCCCAAAATAGTCTGGAGTTCAAAAGATAGATATATGGGGAAAAAAAAAAAAGATGGCGGATGAGTAAGAAGCACGCAGAGAAACTCTCTAAAAGTTGCCATTGGACTACGGGAATATAGTGACCGGGAGAGCGCAGGAGTGGGGGAGATGGCTCCCCGGGACCCAGAAAAGTTCTGAAGTGCAGCTTGGGACCCCCGGCACCAGTGAAGGGTACTTTTCAACAAAGAAGGAGCAGACCCCGCGCGCGCGCACCTTCTACCATCCCAGGAATCACGGCGTGACAGAAGCTCAAAGCTGCGGACACACGGTGACAGCTGGCACCCAGGGAGCCCCCACGGAGGACTGCGAGACAGCGGCAGGGCGGGGGAGCGGCGGAGGACTGCGCTGGCCGGAGGTGAGTGAGTGTCTCTCAGCCACAGCTGTCCCGCGCTGGAGAGCGACTGGCCCGGCGCCATTGTGGGGGGTGCGGCGAGGATCAGAGCAGCGTGAAAGCAGTGCGGTGACAGCGGCGGGGGAAGGAGACTGGTCTCTGCCTGAAAGTCCACGCTCTGCTCACCGCCTGCCAGAGGGCCGCTCCTGGCTCACTGGGACGGACCTGCACGGAACAGGACTCTCATCACACGGTGCCTGCCTACAGCAGAGTCAACACCTGGAACTGATTCATTTTTTTTATTTTTATTTTTTTTTCTCTCTCATTAGTTTTTGGTTCTGGTGAAGGGGTTTTTATTTTTGTTTTGTTTTTATTTTATTTTTATTTTTTTATTTTTTATTTTTTTCTTTTTTGGGGTTTTATTTCTGTTTTATCTGTTTGCTTTGTTGTTTTTGTCTTCATTTTTGTTTCTGTTTGTCTATTTGCTCTTTCCTTCATTATTCTCTCTGGCTTTTATATGAGTGTAAACAGCGCCTCTAACCTCTTTGTGATTGTGGTTGTGATCTGTTCTTCCTTTTATCCTTTCCTTCTCTTTTTCTCATCAGTCCTCTGCACCAGTGTCCCAATGTTAGTGGGATCCCTCTTGGTCCTCTAACCTTACATCTAATTCCTTCCTCTTCTCACAATACTCTATTTCCTCCTTAACTCATTTTAAATTTAAACACCTGAGGGGAAAAATTGACATACTAAGGACTTGTATACTGCATATAATTTTTCTGGTGTGTTTTAGATTTTGTTATATAACCGCAACTCTACTTTATACAGCTAAAAGTGGTAAATAACTGGTTAGCTCAGCCTGTCATTTTCTAGCCTGTGTTTGATGCTTCAGTTACCATTATAGCCAAATGCAAAATAACTGTTCTAAACAGCTTTCCTTCCTGATATTTCATGATTGAGATTGACTAAGGGACACAGAAAATACAGTGGCACAGTAACAAAGAATCAAGGACTGGGCCAAACAGGTAGCAACTTCTCACATCCAACGAATTGAAGAGGTAGGATCTGGCAGAAAGCTCAAAACCCAAAAGCAAGCTCCACTTGGAAGATACTGCAGAGAAGTAGTCATCTTCTAAGGATCTTGAGCACTAGCAATAAAGTAACCTATCATAGGTAATTTACAAACATCACCCCAGGAATTAAAGAAAGAAAAGAAGAGATGACACTTAAACAAGATGCAACCCCACACATCCAATTCACCAAAGGCTAACCTAGGGGGCAACGAGGAGGGACAATCCGAAAGCCACCCACCTGGCATATCTGAAGGGGTAACAACAAAACAATTGAATGAGGCTCTGGAAAAAATTAAAACAAATAATTTCACAGATAACTGCAGAGATAATGTCCACAATGAAGACTATGCTTAAGGACACTATAGCTGATACAGACAAAAAAATAGATGAGCTTAAGAAAACTATAGAAACCATGAATGCTCAGCATAGGAAAGAAATGGAATCCATAAAGCAGATTCAAACAGATATCCAAGAGAACAAAAATTCTATTGAAAGTATTTGTAGCAGATTAAGCCAATGCGAGGACAGGATCTCAGATATAGAAGACAGGCTTGCAATTAGTGATCATGAAAAGGAAGAATTCTTAAAAACAGCAAGGGACCATGAAAAATCAATTCAGCAGCTGCTAGATGACTCAAAGATAAACAAATTAAGAATAATTGGAATAAATGAAAAAGCAGGAGATAGCATAAATGGCATTAAAACCTTGTTCAAAGACATTATCAGGGAGAACTTCCCTGGAAGAGAAAAAGAATTTGAACCCCCAATAAGTGAAGCTTTTAGAACACCAACTAGACATGATCAAAAAAAAACTTCAGCCAGATGTATCATAGTCAAGATCCCAGAAATTCAACAGAAGGGCAGAATCTTAAAAGCTGTTAGGGAGTAGAGACAAATCACCTATGAAGGAAAACCCATCAGAATCACAGCTGACTTTTCAGCACAAACCCTCAATTCAAGAAGAGCTTGGAATGATGTATTTCAAGCTCTAAAGGAAAATAATTTTCAACCCAGATTGATGTACCCCACAAAACTATCTTTCAAAATTGATGGAGAAATAAAATACTTTCATGACAAAGAACATCTAAGAAAATTTATGACCACCAAACCAGCACTCCAAAATGTTCTGAAAGACATTCTAGAAAGAGATAGGAACCCCAACAGAAGGAATCCACCAGGCAGGGCAGATAATTAAATAGCAGGAAAGGGGAAAAACAAAGAGTGGGAACCAACAACAGGAAAATATCATGACAAGTATAAGTCAATACATATCAGTTTTAACCATCAATGTTAACGGTCTCAATTCACCAATCAAAAGGCACAGACTGGCAAAATGGATCAAGAAGCAAGATCCAACAATATGCTGTGTACAAGAAACACTTTTAATTCAGAAAGAAATTCATAGACTGAAAGTCAAAGAATGGAAAACAATACTCCATGCAACAGGAACCCAGAAAAAAGCAGGGGTAGCTATTCTTTTTGCAGACAAAGTGAATTTCAAGCCAAGAATGATTCAGAGAGATAAAGACACTCATTACATCCTTGTAAAGGGAACAATCCAAGAGGAAGAGATAACGATCATAAATATATATGCGTCAAATACCAATGCACCCAACTATATAAAACAAGTACTAAAGGACATGAAAAATCAAATAAGCACTAATACAATTATATTGGGAGATCTCAATACTCCACTGTCACAAAAAGACAGATCAACTAGACAGAAAATCAATAATGAAATAATAGAACTGAACCAAACTTTGGAACAAATGGACTTAGTAGATGTCTACAGAGTGTTCCACCCCACAACATCAGAATACACATTCTTCTCAGCTGCACATGGGACGTTCTCCAAAATAGACCACATACTAGCTCATAAAACCTGCTTAAGTAAATGCAAAGGAATTGAAATAATCCCATGCATATTATCAGACCATAGTGCAATGAAATTGGAAATCAATGGCAAAAGAAATCACAGAAACTCCCTAAACACAAGGAAATTAAACAGCACCCTCCTGAACAACCAATGGGTCACAGATGAAATTAAAGAAGAAATTAGACAATTTCTACAACTGAATGATAATGACAGTACAACATACCGGAACTTATGGGATACAATGCAAGCAGTCCTAAGAGGGAAATTTATAGCATTAAATACTTATATTAGGAAAATAGAGGAAGTGCAAATAAACAACTTAATGGCAAACCTCGAACTTCTAGAAAAAGAAGAGCAGGCTAAGCCAAAAGCCCATACAAGGGAGGTAATTACAAAGATCAGAGCAGAAATTAATGTATTGGAGACTAAAAAAAAAATACAAAGAATCAATGAAGCAAAAAGTTGATTCTTTGAAAGAATAAATAAGATTGACAAACCCTTATCCAACCTTATTAAAAAAAGAAAAGACTCAAATCCATGCAATTGAAAATGAAAAGGGTGATATCACGACGGACCCTGCAGAAATCCAGAAGATCATCTATACCTATTTTAAAAATCTATATTCTACTAAGATGGAAAATGCAGAAGAAATGGACAGATTCCTAGATTCGTATGAATTACCAAAGCTGAATCAAGAAGATTTAAAAATACTAAATAAACCAATATCAACCAATGAAATTGAAGATGTAATTAAAAACCTCCCAACAAAGAAAAGCCCAGGCCCTGATGGATTCACTTCCGAATTCTACAAGAAATTTAGAGAAGACCTAACGCCACTACTTCTCAAACTTTTTAATGAAATTGAAAGAGAAGCAATACTCCCAAATTCATTCCTGGAAGCAAGCATTACCCTGATACCAAAACCAGAGAAGGACCCAACTAAGAAAGAGAACTACAGGCCAATCTCCCTAATGAACATAGATGCAAAAATCCTTAATAAGATACTGGCAAACAGAATCCAACAAATCATCAAGAAGATTATACACCATGACCAAGTTGGATTCATCCCAGGGATGCAGGGATGGTTCAACATACGTAAATCAATAAATGTAATACACCATATTAACAGAACCAAAGACAAAAATCACATGATCATCTCAATAGATGCAGAAAAAGCTTTTGACAAAGTCCAGCACCTTTTCATGATAAAAACCCTACAGAAAATTGGAATAGAGGGTCTTTATCTCAACCTGGTAAAAGCTATCTATGACAAACCAACAGCCAATATTATACTAAATGGCCAAAAACTGAAAGCCTTCCCTCTAAAATCAGGAAAAAGACAAGGATGTCCACTGTCCCCACTCTTATTCAACATAGTTCTGGAAACTTTAGCCAGAGCAATTAGACAAGAGAAAGAAATAAAGGGAATAATGATTGGAAAGGAAGAAGTTAAATTATCATTATTTGCAGATGACATGATACTCTACACAGAAGACCCCAAAAACTCCACTAAAAATCTGCTAGATTTAATAAGCAAATTCAGTAGTGTAGCTGGATACAAAGTCAATACTCAAAAGTCAATAGCCTTCCTGTACACAAATAACAAACATACTGAAAGTGAAATTAGGGAAACAATACCTTTCACAATAACATCCAAAAAAATGAAATACCTGGGAATCAACCTCACAAAGGATGTAAAAGACCTATACACTGAAAACTACAGTACTCTGAAAAAGGAGATTGAAGAGGATATCAGAAAATGGAAAGATATCCCTTGCTCCTGGATAGGAAGAACCAATATAGTGAAAATGGCCATACTTCCAAAATTGTTATACAGATTTATTGCAATTCCAATAAAAATTCCAACAGCATATCTAACAGAATTAGAGAAAACAATCCTAAAATTCATTTGGAATCAGAAGAGACCTAGAATAGCAAAGGCAATTCTGGGCAACAAAGGCAAGGCAGGGGGCATCACAATCCCCGACTTGAAATTATACTATAAAGCTACTGTGATAAAAACAGTGTGGTACTGGCAAAAAAACAGACCTGAAGATCAATGGAACAGATTAGAAGATGCTGAAACAACCCCAGACATACTAAGCCACCTTATCTTTGACAAAGGTGCCAAACACATTCGCTGGAAAAAAGATAGCCTCTTTAATAAATGGTGCTGGAAAAACTGGCTCTACACATGCCGAAGATTAAAACTAGACCCATATCTTTCACCATGCACTAAACTAAATTCAAAATGGATCAGAGATCTAAATATTAAAACAGAAATATTAAATCTGCTGGAAGGTAGGATAGGTAAATCCCTTGAAGACATTGGTGTAGGCAAAGACTTTATGAATAAAAACTCAACTGCACGGGAACTATCCCAAAGAATCAATAACTGGGATCTCATCTTATTAAAAAGCTTTTGCACAGCAAGAGAAACCACCAACAGAGTGAAAAGACAACCCACAACGTGGGAAAAACTGTTTGCCAGCTGTTCCTCAGACAAAGGATTACTATCGAGAACATATAAAGAACTCAAAAAAATCAGACCTCCCAAATTTAAAGACCCACTCCAAAAATGGGCATCTGAGATGAATACACATTTCTCAGATGAAGAAATACTAATGGCAAATAAATATACAAAAAAATGTGCAACATCACTAGTCATTAGAGAGATGCAAATTAAAACAACACTGAGATACCATCTCACTCCAGAAAGAATGGCTACTATAAAGAAATCAACTAATAACAAATGCTGGAGGGGCTGTGGGGAAAAAGGAACCCTTCTTCACTGTTGGTGGGAGTGTCGACTGGTACAGCCACTGTGGAAGTCAGTGTGGAGATTCCTCAAAAAACTAGGGTTGGAGGTCCCATTTGACCCAGCTATTCCCCTTCTGGGCATCTTCCCAGAAGAATTAAAAACATCGTACCACAGTGATATATGTGCACCCATGTTTATAGCAGCACAATTTGTAATAGCCAGATCTTGGAAACAACCCAAATGCCCATCAACTGAGGAATGGATAAGAAAGATGTGGTATTTTTATACAATGGAGTACTATTCAGCCATAAAGAAGGATAAACTGGAGACTTTTATAGGTAAATGGATGCAACTCGAGAAAATATTCATAAGTGAAATAAACCAGACGCACATGTGTAAACATCGTATTGTCTCACTAGTATGAGAAACTGAAAGAGTAAATAAGATCCAAAATGTACAATAGACATGGTGAATCAAAATGAAACTGGTCAATAAGAAAGAGAGACTGGAATGGAGAAAAGAAAGAAGGGAAAGGGAAAAAAAATTGTATATGTATATAAGATGTTTAAGATAGATACACTACCAGTTTTACTTAGTTCATTGAAGAGTAAGGTTTCAGCAATAATGTTTGGACAATTGAATGCTAATGTCTGGTATCCTGAATAACTAACTTAAAGATAATAATACGTAATGCATTGACCATTGTTACCCTCATATTATGTTGTTTTGAAAATTTGTTCTTTTTTTGATTCATTTTGTTTTTCTTCTCTTTAAAATAAAAAAAAAGATAGATATATGAAGGAGACACAAAATTGAGAGTCAATGCTCACATGATAGTTAAAATCAAAAGATCATTTAAACATTGTGATTGGATGAATAACTTCCCCCTAAAATATCCAGGTCCTAAACCCTGGAATTTAGTAGTTAATTTTACCTTATGTGGAACAGGGACTTTACAGATGTGATTAAGTTAAGGATTTTGAGATGGGGAGGTTATGCGGGCAAGTATCTTTAGCAGGAAAGTAGGAGATTTTATTTCAGAGGGCAAAGAGATAATTTAATAGTGGAAGCAGAAATTGCAGTGATGGAACCACAAGCTAAGTAATGCCACTAGCCAACCAAACTCAAAGAAAAAAGGGATAGGCTCTCCCAGGGAGCCTCCAGAAGGAACCAGCCCTCTGGGCAGTTTGAACCTTGTAAGAACCAATTTTAATTTTTGCCTCCAGAATTATAAAATCATACATTTCTATTATTCTAAGCCACTAAATTTATGGTTGGTTGTTACAGTAGCAATGGAAAACTAATATACTTAGACAAAGAAGAAAAGATCTATGAAAGAACCCTGAAGGATATCAATATTTCAAAAGGGCTAAAAATAGTGTATTGACTTTGACCACAAATGGTGATGTCAAATATCTGGATTCAAATTCAGCTTTATAACTTTGGGTAAGTTATTTAAACTATTTATCTGGGTTATTCTACAAAAGTAGTACCTGCCTCAAAAGGCTTTGTGTGTATTAAAGGATAATATCTAATTAGTGCATCTGTTATGTAGCAATGCTTCATAAATTTTTATTTTGGAGAACCACATGTGCTGGGATGATTTACAACTGCTATTATTGTGTAGTTAATAAATGTTTTTAATATAAAGATAAACAAACATAGAATACTATTCTTTTAAAAGAGTTGTATTGGAGTGTCTAGCTCAGTTCAGCAATGTTAAATACGTCAGAAGGTGTTTCCTAAACTGAAGGTCTCAGAAGCACCTTCAGAAGTAAAGTTGCTTTTTGATTTTCTCACATTCTCCTGGCTTCTGCTTTAAGTCATAGAAACTTGAATTTCTCTTTACCAAGGCAATTTATAAAAAGCATTACCCCATTTACCAGAAGCAAGTCATAAAGTCTGAAATTATTTCTATAATCTTTCCTTTCATTTCTGTTTTGGAGCTGGTGATAAAGAAATCTTCTGATCTATTTTGTCTTATCGTAGACCATAAGACTCTCATTCCATAAATGATCCTGTCTTTTACCTTGAAGAAAGGAACGATTAACAGAAGGGCCAAGAATAATCTAAACAAATGGCCCTTGGTAGGTTTCGTCTTTCAATCTATTTACATTAGATCATACACTTTTTGTCCAATCATATCTCTATATGGCTGACTCTGTTTCATCGGACCTAAACATAAAAGATAATTTGTTCTGGATCTTAGTGTCTTTAATCCAAAAAATCCTGTATCATGTAAAAGTACGATCAAACAAATTTGTTATACTTTTCTTTTGTTAACACCTCTTCTGTTGTAAGAGTGTTGGCCATGACCCTTTATATTGGGTGAAGAAAGGGATCATCCTTTTCCTCTCCTTCAAAGGCTTGGGACCAAAGCCTGAATGGTTAATAAAGAATGAATCTATCTGTACTGCTTTGTGTATAATGTGCGTTGCACATATTTTAGGACTAAACAGGCCATAATGCAGATGTTTGTGGATTCAAGACATCAATAAAATCTATTTCTACTTAATAGTTAGTGACCTTGACAACAATGACACATTTCCTATTATGATCTCTCTCCATTCTCATCTCATTAGACTTTTCAGGTGGCATTTACATCTAATTGGGTACATAGTTACAATGTAAATGGGGAAAAAATCTCTTCCTTGGGACATAAACTTGAATTGTTCTTCAAATCCCTTGCTTCTTTCTAAAGTTTCCAACATACAACTTAAAATAATGGCCCAGAAATTCAAAAAGAATAATACTGAAGTTGAATTTGGAGCAAGTGTAATGTTAAATAAAGGCTTTATAAACCTTTCTCCTCTGAAATGAACTGCATTGTACTTGTGGTTTTAAAGAAACTATAGCAGAAACTATTGAGAATTAACAAAAATCACAATATATATCCCTTTTACCTTGCAGAACAAAAGCAATGTATTTAGTGTGCTTTGAGGTGCATGTCAAAAGAGGCAGGTAAGAGTAAACAAAGCCTGTTGTAGATGGAGGGGAAGTAGGTAGATCAAGGACGTTCTTTAATAACCATTGAAGTAAGCCAAGAGTGGTGGTGTATGCCTGTAATTTCATTACTGAGAGGCTGAGACAGAAAAATTTCATGTTTGAGCCCACCCCAAGCATATTTAGCCAGACTCTATCTCAAAATAAAAAATTTAAAAAGGGGTTGGTGGGGACCTGTCCTTCCATGGATCACAGACCCACATGCTATGGACCAAATGGACCTGTGAGTTGGCCCCCAACCAACTCTGCACCCACGTTTTCATTGTCCAGGCCACAGCCACCCAACAATTCCAAGCTAGCTCTATGTTTTGTTTCCTCTGGGCATGAGGCAGCAGAGGCACTGATCAACTGATTGACCTGATGATCATGGACAAGGCCAATGCACAAAGAGAGAAGGTAAGTCAGGAGGTTCATCAGATCCAGAAATCACAGATCTTGCCATCAGTGCTAGCCCCCCCAAAAAAGTCTACAGATATTGTAAACTACAAAAACATCATGGAGTTTTAGTCTGAAAAGGACTCCTTCATGGCAGGCTAGAGTTGGAGAAGAAACCCAAAGCAATGCCCAGAATATTGCCAGAGAGTTTTTAATCAGGCACCGTTTTGGAAAGGTGGTTACTGTTTAAGATTGGGCCACAGAACAACTACAGAACAAATCAACTTTAGGGTTTCCAGTGATACTCTCCCACAGTGACTGGGTGAGAAATAGCCAAATGACACAGCCACCAATAGGACACAGTATAGAAATAGACACCTGAAAAGTTTAAACTCAGGCTGGGAAGGCCATGGGTCCCTCTCTGCAGCTTGAGAAACCGGTCCCACTTAGTGTGGCTTTCAGAAGTGCGTGGATCTGATAGTGTTGGTATTAAGTCCAACAGTCTGCTTGAATCTCTGCTCCACTGCCTACATCCAGCAGAGACCAGTAGTTTGACTGCTTTCTCTGTCTATCAATATGAGCAAGGACATACCTTGGCTTGAATGGTTGTCACTGTCTAGGGTTTATGAGCAGAGGAGCCCCTGAAGCAGGGAGAACACCTCACAAACACAGGTCATAAAGCTAGGTGGATAAAATTGTGACTTTCTGGATTTGAAGACTGCAGATCCTGTAAAGAAACCACCCATTCAAAAATATGCAGGAATTTTTTTGAACCCAAATTCTTTTTTCTTCACTGGTTTTTGAGGATTTGGGAATTTACTCCTTTTTTCTTTTTGTCCTTTTCACAGTATGTTTTCTTATTTTTCTTTTTTTCTTTATGTTTTGCTCTGTGTTTTGTTCCTTTTCTTGTTCTTTTTTTGTTATTTTTTCCTTTTACTGAATAGTATCCTGAAATGATTTGATTTTTGCTCCTCTTTCTGATCTTCCATTTATTAACTTTTCAATTTTTACTTTTATCATTCTCCCATTCCACACCCTTTCTCTCTTTACTAGTATAAGCATAAAGTTAGATAGTTAACTTCATACTATTTCTGTTGAATATTTTTCTATTGTAAATGGAGGTATACTTGTTTTAGTTAGTAGATATTTACTGTATGTCAATATTTGCTTTGTCTTAGTGTATATAATTATAGATTTTCCTATAGATAACAGTTAACAGTAGTACATTATCATTTCTTAGGGTATGTCAATATCCAATTTGTCTTTGATACTATTACTGTTGCTGAATTTATTGCTATTGCCAAGGTGACATAATTGTTGCTATTAATTGATTTTCTCTGTATGCCAATATATGCATTGCCTTTATGTCATCAACAATATAGCAGTACATTCCTGGAGTACTGGGGGCTGAGCCAAATACACTACAGCTTTTCTTTCCAAATAAAGAGATGGTTCAATCTTGGGAAAGAGGCAAAGGCTAATAGTGACACCCAGAGTGCAGTACTAAAAAGCAGATGTTAACTAAAGAGGTCTCCATACTAGCAACGAGGACTTCTATTGTAATCAACTTTCAAACTTCAACACAATAATAAACAAACAAATAAAAAATAGTACAAATATGAGAAGATAAGCCAAAAAGAAAATGCCTCCAAAAACTACCAACCCCTGCCAAAAGCTGATCCAAGGGGCGTAGAGCAGGAGGAAATCAAAAGCCACACAGCTGATGTATTTGAAAGGATAACAGGAGATTCTTTTAAAAAAATCAAGAAGGTGCTTTGTAAACTCAAAGAAGATATAGTTAAACAGATAATGGAACTAACAAAAATGATCAGCAAGTTTACAGAAGACACTAATAAAAAACTAGCTGAGCTAAACAAAATCATACAAAACTTGGAGGACCACTTTAGAAAAGAATTAGAATCCATGAAAAGGTATCAAACAATAATCCAGGAGATTAAAAATTCTATTGAAATATGGGCAACAGAAGCAACCAATGTGAGGCTCTGATAGATTCAGAATGACAGAACTGCAAGACAGGGCTGATGTCAGTGACAATTATTGAGTGATACCATAAAAACAATAAACAAACATGAAAAATGTATTCAATAGCTGCTAGATGACATAAAAAAGACTAACCTAGAGTAACTGAAAATAGTGAAAAAATCAGAAGATAACACAAAAGGCATTAAAATCTGTTTAAAGAAATAATAGCAGAAAACTTTCCAAATATGGAGAAAGAATTTACCATACAGATAAGTGAAGCCTATAGAAGCCCAAATAGCCATGATCATAAAAAGAACCTCTCCATGATACATCTTAGTCAAAATTCTAGTAGTCCAACATGAAGACAAAATCTTAAAAACTATTAAAGAAAAGCAACAAATCATGTTTAGAGGTAAAACCATTAGAATTACAGCAGACTTCTCACACAAACCTCAAAACTAGGAGAGCTTGGAGTGAAGTGTTTCGAACCCTAAAGAAAACAACACATAACCCAGACTGATATATCCCGCAAAATTATTCTTCAACATTGATGGAGAAATGAGGTATTTCGTGGACAAAAAAGCACCAAAGAAATTCATAAACACCAAACTAGCACTGCAAAAAGTTCTCGAGGATATCCTGGAAAGAGACAACAAAGTTAAAAAGCCAAAAAATATAACAATGAATAGGTCAAGCAGAGCAAGTAGTTAAGTAGAGGGGGGAAGAAAAAAGAATCAGCAACAAGGAAATGCATGATATATCAATTATTTTCAGCAATAACTCTCAATATGAGTAGTCTCAATTTCCCTATCAAAAGACACAGATTGGCAGAATGGATCAAGAAACAAAATCCAATCATACGCTATATCCAAGAAACCCATTTTAACCAAAATGAAATTCATATATTAAAATCAAATGATTGCAAACAATATTCCATGCAATAGGCACCAAGAAACGAGCAGCAGTAGCTATTCTATTTTTAGACAAAGTGGACTGCAAGTCAAAACTGATGAAATGAGACAAAGAAGGTCACTCTATATTGGCTAAGGGCATAATTCAACAAGAATAGATAACAATTATAAGCATATATGAAGTAAACCCTGGCAGACGCAACTTCATAACACAAACACTGCACATAAAAGCAACTGCTTTGAAGATAACAATATGCAGTATATTAACCACTGTTAATCTCCTATTATCTTACTTTGAAATTCTGTATCTTCATTTTTGTTTTTTTTTAATAAAAAAGATCAGATGAACATAAGCATAATTATGGTGACAGACATCAATTCACCACTGTCAAAAATAGATCAAGTAGAAAAAAATGAATATAAGAGTAGAACCAAACCTTTCCACAAACAAATTTAATAGATATCTACATTGTATTCCACCCAACAACATAATACACATTCTTCTCAGCAGCACATAGAACTTTCTCCAAGTCACACCACATAGTAGCCCATAAAGCATGTTTAAGTGGAAGCAACTGAATTGAAATCATCCCATACATATTGTCATACTATAGCACAATGAAAGAAGAAATAAATGGCAAAAGAAACCACAGAAATTATGCAAATGCATGTAAATTAATCAATATCATCTTGAATATCCAATGGTCACAGAAGAAATCAAGAAAAAATTAGACAGTTTCTGGAATCAATAATAAATGCCAGTAAAATATACCAGAACATATGGGAAACAATGAAAGCAGTCTTATGTGGAAAGATTATAGCTGTGAATGTTCACATCAGAAAAACAGAGTGAATTCAAATAAATAAACTAATGATGCATCTTACAGTCCTAAAAAGCAAGAACAATACAAATCAAAAGCTTGTACAAGAAAGCAAATTGTAATAATCATAGTGAAAATTAATGAAATTGAGACTAAAGGGCTAGTTCTTTGAAAGAATAAACAAAATATGCAAACCTTTAGCCAATCTTACAAAAAAGATGACATAAAAGATTCACAAAAAAAAAAAAAAAAAAAAAAAAAGATTCACAACAATGCAATTAAAAATGAAAAATGTTCCAGGTGTGGTGGCACATACCTGTAATCCCAGCACTCAAGAGGCTGAGGCAGGAGGATTGCTGTGAGTTTGAGGCCAGCCTCGGCTACAAAGTGAGTTCAAGTCCAGCCTGAACTGCATAGTGAAACCCTGTCTCAAAAAGACAAAATAATCATCTATTAAAAAAATAAAATAAATGACAAATGCGAAAACACAACAGACACTCCTGAAACCCATATTATTAGCAACTGCATCAAAAATTTGTACTCCAATGATTTGGAGTATTTAGAATAAATGGACAGACTTCCTAATATATATGAATTACAAGAACTGAATCAAGAAGATATAAAAACTCTGAATAATACAAAATCAGGTAATGAAATTAAAGCAGTAAGAAAAATACTTATCAACTAAGAAAAACCCAGGTCCCAATGGATTCACTGCTGATTTCCACAGAGGGATCTTCACAGAGGATCTAATGTCAGTACTTCTCAAACTCTTTAAAGAAATGGAAAGAGAATGACTAGTCCTAAAGTCATTCCTGAAAGCTGGCATTACCCTGATTTCATAACCAGACAAATATTCAACTAGAAAAGAGAACTACAAGCCAATATCTTTAATGAATACAAACACAAAAATCTTTAATAAGACATGAGCAAACAGAATGCAACAGATAATCAAAAAGATCGTATATCATGATCAAGTAGTCTTCATCTCAGGGTTGCAAGGATACTTCAATATATACAAATCAATAAATGTAGTATATCATATAAACAGAAGAAAGGACAAAAATCATATGATCATCTCAGTACAGGTAGAAAAAAGCCTTTGAAAAAATGTAACATGCATTAATGATAAGATCCAGAAGAAATAGGTGTAGGAAAAATTTATCTAAATTTAATAAAAGGCATCTGAGACAAACTTCTGGCCAACATCATATTTTATGGAGAAAAACTGAAAGCATTTCCTCTAAATTCAGAAACAAGTCAAGAATGCGCACTATCACCACTCCTGTTCAATATACTACATCAAACACTAGCTAGAGCCATCAAGCAAGAGAAAGAAATTAAAGGTCTGTATACAGAAAAGGAAGAAGTCAAATTATCATTATTTGCAGATGACATAATACGCTAAACAAAAGATCTCCAAAATTCCACATAATGAATCCTATAATCAACCTATTTATGACAAAAATTGAAATAATTGAAATTTTTGCATGCAATTCATGTATGTTACTTAGAAAAATTTAAGAAACAATTTGAAGAGAACACATTTCATTATGTTCCATTATTATGGGCATTCCAAAGATGTATCACTAGGTATTCAAGATTTATTAACCAAATTCGTCAATGTAGCAGAATACTAAATCAACACACCAATATTCAGTAGCATTCCTATACACTGATAATGAACTCACTGAGAAAGAAAATAGTAAATGATACTTTTCACAGTATTGTGAATAATAATTACTTAAAAATTAACCTAAACAGGGAAGTGAAAATCCTCTACAACTATAAATATAGTATACTGAAAAATAGTATTGAAGAGGACATCAAAAAATGGAAAATTATATCCTGTTTTTGGATTGGCAGAAACAACATAGTCAAAATATCCACACTTCTAAAACTGATACACAGATTCAATAAAACCCCAATCAAAATACCCTCAGCATCCCTCACAGAACTGGAGAAAATAATCCTAAAATTCATACTGAGCCAGAAGGGACCCAGAATAGCAAAAAATTCCTGAGTAAGAAAAGAAAAGCAGGAGGAATAACAGCCTCAGTCTTCAAGTTATAAAAGCTACAGTGATTAAAAAACATGGGTAGTGGCACAAAAGCAATGTGGAACAACAGAACAGAATAGAGAATGCAGAATCACCACCAGGTACATTGAGCTATCTGATCTTTGAAAAAATAATGGCCAAAAATCATATGCTACAGGAAAGACAGCCTCTATAATAAATGGTGCTGGAAAAACAGGCTATCCAGTTGTGGAAGATTGAACCTAGATATATCTCTCTCATCATGTACTAAACTAAAATTAAAATGTATCAAAAATCTAAATGTTAAAACAGAAGCATTTAATCTGCTGAAAGGCAAAGTAGGTAAAACATGTGAAGACATTGGTGTAGGAAGGACTTTCTGATCAGAATCCCAGTTGCACAAGAAATAGCACCAAGAATCAACAAATGGATCATATCAAATTAAGAATCTTCTGCAAGAAAATGAAACATCCACCAGAATGAAGATACAGCCCATAAAATGGAAAAAATTGCTATTCCTTAAACAGAGGACTAATATCTTGAATAAAGAACTAAAAAATTAGACGCTCCAAAACAAAAGATCCAATCAAATATAGGGTAAGTGAAAAGATTACATGATTCTCAGAAGAATAAATAAAAGTGGCCAATAAATACGTGAAAAAATGTTCAATATCTCTGGCTATTAGAGAGATGCTAATTAAAACAACACTAAGCCATCTTACTCTAGCAAGAATGGCTATCACCAAGAAACCAAAAAGTAACAAATGCTGTTGGGGGCTGGGGAAAAAAGGGAACCCTTCTTCATTGTAGGTGGGAATGTGAACTCGTACAACCACTATGGAAATAAGTATGGAAATTCTTCCAAAAACTGAAACTAGAAATTACTTTTGACCCAGATGTTTCAGTTATAAGCATCTTCCCAAAAGAGTCAAAGACATCACTTTATAGTGTGATATATGCATACCCATGTTTATTCAGCACAATTCATAAGAGCTGAATCTTGGACACAGCCTATATGTCCACCAACAAATGAATGGACAGAAATGTGGTATTTATACACAATGGAGTACTACTCTGCAATAAAGATAAATTTGAGGCATTTTTTAGGAAAATGTATGCATGTTGAGACCATAGTTTAAGTCAAATAAATCAGACACAAAAGTTTAAATATCAAGTTTTCTCCTATATGAGGAACCCAGCTTGTCAAGAAAGAACAAAGTAGAAGATAGACAACAGGAAATAGAGAGGTAAAGATTTTCCAAATGGGAAGGGGACCAAGAGATGTAGGGGGGGAGGTACAGAAGAGAAGGGAGTGAAAAAAAATTAAGATGTATTATGTATATTTACCATCTCCCCCAGAGAATGTAATCATTATATACTAGAAACATGTACTAATAGAAAAAATGAAAAAAAAAACATTAAAAGGATGGGGATATATAGCTCAGTTGAATGCCCCTGGGTTCAATCCCAAGTACTAGAATAAATAACCAGAAAAGCACATACTTGAACTGTAAGGAGGTGACTCCACTTGTTGTCTCTAGAAATTGCAAGTACTGAATGAATGGCATGTTGTTTGGGCTGGGGTTAGGTGCACAGACAATGATGGAGGTGGGTTTGTATGTGAATCACCACAGCAAGAGTGTTGTGGTGATCGGGGTTTTTGTTGCACTGCCTCCTGGAAAGAAGTGAGGATGGAAGCTAAGGGGTGAGGTGTCACCAGGATCCAAGGTATTCATAATTGCCACATGTCCAGGTATTTTTCCTTTGCAGCCTTCCCTTTTCCACTGAGATAGGTGGGTGCCAGGCAGAGAGAGAGAGAGACAGAGACAGACACAGAGACAGAGAGAGAGATAGACAGAGAGACAGAGAGAAACAAAGAGGGAGAGAAATACTTCCTTGGAATAGAGCAGATCAGTGAGAGCAAGTGGACTGAGAACTTGAGTGTGAGAGTCTGGTCCTGGTCTGTTTGCTGGACACAATTAAAAAATTTAAAATTTCAGAGTAAAAGTAATGAACCTTGGGATGGAAGGAAGAACTGGAGAAAGATGGTTGAGAGGGAATACATAGGTCTGAAGGTAGTTTGTAAACCATCCTCTTCTTTTACACCCTGCATTCAGGAGATGGCTCAAGCAAACACACACACACACACACACACACACACACACACACACACGCCCAGTGGGAAACATGGCGCCCACTTGCTCCTCCTTCAGTCAAAGGAATGGCTGGTAGAATAGCTTCAAGGAGAAACACAAAACTGAAAAAAACTGAATATATATATGTGTATATATATATACAGAGAGAGAGAGTGATATATAGAGTGAGAGAGAGAAAAGGAGATATATATCTATATATATAGACATAGATATAAATGTATATATGTATAGATATAGACATAGATATAGATGTATATATATATATGTATAGATATGGACATATAGACATATATAGTATATATATACATGAATATATATATAGACAGATAGATATACATGTATATCTATCTATCTATCTATCTATCTATCTATCTATCTATGCACTTCAGGTGCAAAGGGCCAGAACCTGAAGGAATAAAGGAGTGAATTAGAAGACAGAGAGCTTTGCTCGTATTTCTGTGATTTAGGGAAGCAGATAGCTGCTGGAATAAACAACATACACTCAACATTCCATTTCTTTTTTCTCCAGCAGAATAAGGCAAAGGATATCAACATAAAAAATAAACCACCAAGAATTGAAGAAAGAGTTCAGAACACAGAATGAAAGCTACTTTTGGAAGATGAAGGGAAGAAAATCATAGGAAATAATAGTCAGGAACAAGCACCATGTATCCAGGAAAGCAGAGATAGCATGCGTCACAGGCCTGTCAGTAACACCAAAGACAGGGAGAGAGAAGGGGAGGTGGAGGGATAAATAATGGAAGATACAAAAAATTAAGAAATAGATTTAGAATAATGTGTTGAAAGTAAAGAAATTCCAGGAAGTGAGTGGCCTTATTCTATTTATCTCTTTCTGTGTTTTATTATTTTTCTTATATTATTACAGACTCTTTTCTGTTATTGATTTCATTTTCTAGTGGTACTTTTGTTCATTTTCTTATTTTTAACCTCTTGATATTACCACTTTTAGCTATTCTTGTCATTGGTATAGCATTGGATTTTGTCTTGTGATTCCATATGCAAGTTTGAGTGCCCAGAAAGTGCAAGAGTGTTTGTGTGCATGTGTGCATGCGTGTGTGTGCTACTAGGGATTGAACTCAGGGCCTTCCCACTGAGCAGCATCCACTGTCTTTATAAATTTTTATTTTATTATTTATATGTATTTATTTATTTTTATTTTATTAGTACATTTTTGCAGTACATGAAGTTTACAATCAACTTGAGGAATAGTAAGATGTACATACTATATCTTTTTTCTTCCTTTTTAATCCCCTTCCTCTTTCTTTGCCCCCTTTCCTCACTCATCCTCCAGTTTCTCTATCTGAATTTTCATTCTTGTTGATATTATTTGTGTTAGCTCATGTTGTGGCATATAATGTTCACAAAAATTGAGATTGTTAGGTTCCTGTACATGGCATATTTTTATTTTTCTTATTTCCCTTTTACACCCTCATTACCCCTCACCCTTAACCCCCTGATGCTCTTCCCTATTGCAAGAGATCCATCTCCCTGTCCCCATCTATCCATCCTTTATTAATCTCTTTGTTTGTACCATGACTCACTCAAATGAGAGATACAATATGGTATTTAAGTTTGTGTGTCTGGTTTATTTCACTCAATATTATATTTTCTATGTGCATCTATTTTTCTACTAATGTCTCAAATTAGTCATTTTTTATAGGTAAGTAGAATTCCATTATATATAGAAACCACATTTTCTTTATCCAATCATTTGTTGATGAGTATACAGGCTGCTTCCAAGATTTAGTTATTATGAATTGTGCTGCTATAAATATTGGTTTGCATGTATTGCTGTACTGTGGGAAAGCTTTTTGGGAAAGACACCTAGAAGGGGGATTGCTGGGTCATAAGGAATTTCCAATTTCAGTTCTTTGAGAAATATCCATATTGATTTGCATAATGGTTATAATAGTTTACATGCACACCAACAATGAAAGAGAGCTCCTTTTTCACAACAGTCATGCCAGCATTCGTTGATGTTTGATTTTTTAATGATAGCCATTCTTTCTGGAGTAAGATGAATCTAAGAGTTGTTTTAATTTGCATTTCTCTAATGGCCAGGGGTGTTGAACATTTTTCTCCATATATTTGTTGACCTGTTTGTATTTCATCCTCTGAAGAGTATCTGTCATTACTCTTGTCTATATTTTGAATGGGTCTTTAATTCTAGGTGATTTAATTTTTGAATATTTTGGATATTATAGATATTAGTACTCTGAGGAGTAGCTAGAAAAGCTTTTCTCCCATTCTGTAGGATGTCTATTCACTCTACTTATTGATTATTTTTTATTGTACAGAAGATTTTAATATAATATAATCTCATTTGTTGATTCTTGCTGTTATTTCTTGTGCAATTGATGTTCTGTTAAAAAATCCTTTCCCACACCTATGTCTACAACAGTTTTACCTATTTTATCTTCCAGTAGGTGTGATGTTTCTGTTTTAATGTTTAGATCTTTGATCCATTTTGATTTTAATTTAGTGCATGATGAGAGATAAGGCTCCAGTTTCAATCTTCTGCAAACAAATAACCAGTTTATCCAGCACCACTTACTGAATAGGCTATCTTTCCTGCAACATAAGATTTTGGCTCCTTTGTCAAAGATCAAAGAGCCAAATGTGTCTGGGGAACTTTCTGTATCTATTCTGTTCCATTGATCTACATATCTGTTTTTATTCCAATACCATGCTGTTTTTATCACTATTGTTTTGTAGTATAACTTGAAGTCAGGTACTGCTATGCCTCCTGATTTGCTCTTCTTGTCTGAAATTGTTTTTGCTATTCTGGGTCTCTTCTGGCTCCATATGAATTTTAGGATTTTTTTCTCTAGTTATGTAAATTATGCTGTCATATTTCGATTGGGACTGCATTGAATCTGTGTAAAGGTTTTGGGATTATAGCAATTTTGACAATGTTGGTTCTGCCTATAGAGGAGCGGGGGGTATCTTTCCATTTTCTGATGTTCTTTTCAATATCAACTTTGAGAGTACCATAGTTTTCTTTGTAGACATATTTCACCCTCTTGGATTATGTTAATTTCTAGGTATTTCATTTTATTGAAGCTACTGTGAATAGTATTGTTTTCATAATTTCATTTTCATCAAATTTACTATCCTTGTACACAAATGCTAATAATTTTTGTGGGTTGATCTTGTATCCTGCTACATACTGAAGTTCATTATTAATTCTAAGAGTTTTTTTGGTGGCATTCTTTGGGTCTTCTAGGTACAGTATCACATCATCTGCAAATAAGGATAATTGGAGTTCTTCCTTTCATATATGTATCTCTTTTCTTTCTTTCTCTTGCTTAATTACTCTGGCTAATGTTTCAAGTACTATGTTTAAAATAAAACATGACAGTGGACATCTTTGTCTTTTTCCTGGTTTTAAGGAGAAAGCTTTTATTTTTTCCCTACTTAGTATGATGCTGGCTGTTGGTTTGTCATAAAAAGCTTTTGTCATATTCAGGATATTTCTTCTATATCTGTTTTCTTCAGGGTTTTTATCATGAATGGGTGTTGGATTTTGTCAAAAGCTTTTTCTGTACCCGTTGATATGATCATATTTTTTTAAATCTTGCTGCTATTTTACATGACATGTTCCATTTATTGACTTACATATGTTGAACCATCCTTGCATCTCTGGGATGAAACTTACTTGATCATGATGTATGCCCCTTTTGATGATGTGCTGCATTCTATTTGGTAATATCTTGTTGAGGATTTTCACATCTATGATCATTAAGGTGTTTGGCCTATAGTTTTCCTTTTTAGTTGGATCTTTACCCAGTTTTAGGATCAGAGTGATACTGGCTTCTGTAAATTAATTTGGGAGCACTCCATCCCTTTCAATTTCTTTGATGAGCTTAAGGAGTATTGGTGATATAACATCCTTAAAGATTTTGTAGAATTCCAGCATGACTCCATCAGATCTTGAGCCTTTTTTAGTTGGGAGATATGGGGAGTGGCTGAAGCTGAAGATTGATCACAAGTGCAGGGCTAGATAGAGCAAGGCCAGCCCTGAGAACACAAAGTACCCAATGCAAGCCAGGTGAACAAGTTTTTCCAGCCCCAAGAGCACGAGGTGCCCGAGGTGAGCTACGTGAATTGTTAGGCAGAGGGCTTTCACCTGACATCAACCTGCCGAGTGTGTAAATAAATGCGCTGCAGGCGTTGGGCAGCTTCTTTACTCCACCAAAGAGGGCTCCACCTGACCTCAGCTTTTGGCATTTTTGCTCTTGCCTCCATTTCTTCAAGGTCCTTCCCCTGGGAGTTTTTCAGAGCTGCACTAGATGCAGCATTTTGGAGCCTGAACAGGGACCCAGGAAACTAGTCATATAGCAGGTAAGAGAACACCTTTAGTTGTGCACACAAAAGGGAGAGAGGTGTATTGATATCATCAGTATTGGTCCCATCAATGTCAATATTAATCCCATTATCAGATGTAAAACATGGGGCAAACAGGTTCTTGAGAATGACAGCTGTATATAGAAATGTTTGCTGCATTATTGAAAGCAAAAGGTTCAGATGTAAAGATTTCTCAACTGACGGAATTTCTCACCTTTGTGCAAAAGACATGTCCCTGGTTCTTGGAATAAGGAACTGTGAACCCTGAGATATGGAGGGGTGTAGGGCAACAATTGTGCACCTGTTATACTGCTGAGGGGCCTGAGTGTATTCCTGTATTTACCTTTCCTTTGTGGACCTTGATCAGGGAGTGTCTTGATGATCGTATGCCTGTTGAGATGACCACAGAGGATTTGGCTTGGAGTACCATCTTAAAACTAAGCCTTGAGCAAAAAAATGATAGTGGAGCAGTGGCCCCCCATAGAACTCGAACCCACTAGCTTTGCTCAATCAGATAAGCAAGGAGCTGTGGTGGGCAAAGAAGACCTTTCCCCACTAGAGGAGTGTTTCATCGTGACTTCCATTTCACAGCTGCTCAAAGTAAAACCAGTAACCTTAACTGTGGCACAAGCAGCTACTTCTGCTTTCTCAGTTTAGAAAAAATTTTGCTACATCACAGGTTGAGACATCCACCCTTCATAGAATAGAGTCATCCTTTCTTTCTCCTTTGCAATTGGTCCTAAAATAAGCCAGGGAGTGGGAGAATCCCTGGAGGGTTTTCAGTATGTGTACTCTGTTGTTGAAGCCCAAGATCCCAATAATCTAGGACAAGTTATATGTCTTCATGAAGCTGCACCCTTTAAGACCTTAAAAGAATTAAAACAAACAATTGCTACATATGACCCCACAGTCCCTTTTACCTTGGGATTTATAGAGCTCATAGGACAACACGTTATGGCCCCAAATGATTGGAAAGGAATAGCTAAAGCATGTTTAACTCCAGGGGATCATTTATTGTGGGAAGGGAAATTTTGTTTTGAGTTGTGCACAGATCAGGCCACTCTCAATGCCACTCACAATGTGGCCATCACAAAAGACATGTGAACCAGAGAAGGTGCCTTTGCTGCCACAAATAATCAACTTACTTTTGAATTGCAAGCATATGAACAAATTAATGTGGCTGCCACAAGGGCTTGGAGAGAACTTCCTTTAAAGGGTGAGACATCCCTTGTTCTGACCTCCATTTGCCAGGGTCCTGATGAACATTTTCAAGATTTTGTGGCATGCTTATTGCAGGCTAGTGGGAGGATTATCAATGACAGAGAGGCTAGCAAGTTAATCATTCTACAACTGGCCTTTGAAAATACAAACAAATGGTGTAAAGAAGCTTTACAATCCCACAAAAATACAGGTTATGCTGTCTGAGATGATTCAAATTTCTGCAGACATTGTTCCCTTATATGTACAAGGGACTGCCTTGGCAGCAGCTATCACTCAGGCTATTCATCCACAGCCTAGAGGAAAGGGAAAGAACAAGGTTACTTGTTTCAGCTGTAGAGGTGGGGGACATTTTTCCCAAAATTGCTCTGCTGCACAGCCATTATCTGTCCCTTCAACAAAACCTTCTAGTATCTGTCCAAAGTGTAGATTAGGATACCATTGGGCAAATGAGTGTAGATTGAAAACTGATCTGGAAGGCTGATCTATTCTGGGAAACTTCCAGCGGGGCTTGCCCCAGCCCCACCAAACAGTAGGGGTGTTTCCTTACTCCCCCCAACCCTACCCCCCACTGCCAACCATGTTTCTGACCTCTGGCAAGCAACAAAAGACAGCAGAGGCTTGGACCTCAGTCCCTCCTCCAGATTCATACTAATTCCTGAAATGGGACCCCAAGTTATTCCTACTGGAGTTTATGGACCTTTGCCCCAAGGAACAGTGGGTCTCTTGCTTGACCACAGCAGGTTTTTGTTGAAGGCAGATGTCTGAATCTAAAAGAAAAGTCTATCACAATAAACAATCACTGTTTTACATTTTGGAATACCTATACATCTGAAGACATGAATACATTTAACACACCATGAGATTAATAACTATCATCATAGCCATATGAAAACTTCGGTTTTTTATTTTAGTTTTGTACCAAAGCATCTTTAAATATGAAAACCTTATTGTCTCACTTTTTAAAAACTTAATCTTTTGATGATGAACAGTGTAAACATATCACACTGTTCAAGTCACCCCAGACTCTTGTATTGCTCAATTGCTCATTCTTCCTTTTACAAAAATTGGAAAGTCTATAAATAAGGAAAGAAGATCCAAGGGTTTTGTGTCCTCTGATACTCAGTGGGTTCAACAGATTAAACAAGATCATCCTGAGATGGAATTGCTTATTGAAGGAAAAACTTTCAAAGGGCTTTTAGACACAGGTGCAGATGTTTCAGTTATTGTCCAATGCTATTGGCCTATGGCATGGCCTCTGGATGTAGCAACTACAGATCTTCAGGGGGCGGGCAATATTTCTCACCATAGCAGAAGTGCTAAATTGTTAACTTGGAGGGATGCAGAAAGCCATTCTGGATATTTCTCACCTTATGTCCTTCCCCATATACCACTCAATATGTGGGATTACTACATATTACAGGATATGGGGGCATTTTTGGTCAGTCCTAACTCTTTGGTGACTCAACAGATGTTACGACAAGGTTTTCTCCCTACTCAAGGGCTCCCTTTGGTGAATAAAGGGTCACCTGCCTGGGAAGGATCATATCCCAGCTTTTGTTCATTAACGAAAGGCCCCAATGATATTCATAGCCTTATGGGAGACACTCCAAGAAATGTCATTAAAATATATTATTGTGATATGTTTGCACTGTTCATCATCAAAAGATTAAGTTTTTAAAAAGTGAGACAATAAGGTTTTCATATTTAAAGATGCTTTGGTACAAAACTAAAATAAAAAACCGAAGTTTTCATATGGCTATGACGATAGTTGTTAATCTCATGGTGTGTTAAATGTATTCATGTCTTCAGTTGTATAGGTATTCCAAAATGTAAAACAGTGATTGTTTATGGTGATAGACTTTTCTTTTGGATTCAGACATCTGCCTGCAACAAAAACTTATGTGATATGAATGCTATGTAGAGATGCCTAGATATTAAAAAGTCCAGACAATGTCACACATTTGTTCAGTGACATCCCATTAAAGGTCAACAAGTTAGGTAAAATCTTCTTATGTACTACATAGAGATGATTAACTAAAAAGGTTATTTTATGTCAAAAAGGAAATTTAGGTGTGTTGCCAAAATGTTATCATGAGTGTCACGCTACAATATTATGTATAGCTTTTGATTTCAAATTTTCTGTGTAAAACCATAGAACTATTGTTTGTTAACATTCTACATGGATTCAACTACTAGAATATCCATGGTTGGTAGGAAATAAGGGTTCTACATTGTATTTTAGGTGCTTGATATTCAGATAAAATTATATTATTAAGCTCACTGCTCCCATTACAAAGTAATGTCATTAACCTTCTCTTCTGGATGGTCAACAACTGAGGTTTGGAGACCAAAAACTAGAAAGATAGATGCGATAGGAGGACAGCCAATATTTTGGCCCTAGCTCTCCATGGTAAATGAAGACCCAGGACATAAGAGAACCTCTGCTGCAGCATCCTATAATTCAGTGGAGTCCCTGATCTTCTGACCAAGGAGGTTGTTGAACCACAAATGAAGATCAACAGTGTATAGTGTGCCTAAGGAGAGTCACTAGGACAGAAAAGTCTCCTAAGCTTTCAGAGAAAGCAACTTTGACAAGCAATGGCTGTGACTCATCCAGATGGCTGACACTGACAGAACTAAGAGTTGCTGTACATGGTTCCAAGGTAAATCCTGAGGACAGTTAACTGACCTTGAAAGATAGTAAGAAATTAAATTTAATTAATACGGGTCTCATCATAACTTGGTCTTAAACATCCAGCAGAAAAGTATAACCACAAGATATATAAAACAATGCCATAGTGATATGTTAGCTATAAAAGAAACTCAAATCACTAACACCTTCTGACAATTGCCAGCTACACTTGTAACTGACTACTGTTATTGGTTAACAGACTGTATAGGGTTAAATTGCTGAATGCAGGGACCTGAAATCCTTGGACTGGGAATCTTTAGCCTAAATGAGTAAGTTTACTTAGAATGTAAAGTGTTGAAGAATGAGGTCTTCTGCAAAGTCCTCCAAGAACAGCTCCTCTAACTTCAACAGACCATCCATTGCTTGTAACTACAAACAGAAAGGGGGGAGATGTGGGGAGTGGATGAAGCTGGAAATTGATCACATGTGTGGGGCTAAGGCAAGGCCAGCCCCAAGAACATGGAGCTCCCAAGGCGAGCCATGTGAACAAGCTATTCCAGCTCTGAGAATGTGAGGTGCCCGAGGCAAGCAGGCAAACAAGTTGTTAGGCAGAGAGTTTCAATTGACATCAACCTCCCAAGTGTATAAAGAAATGCACTGCAGTTGTTGGGTGTTTCTCTCTCCCATCAGGAGAGGTGGCTTCACTTGTCCTCAGCTTTCTACATTCTGATGCTTGTCTCCATTTCTTCATCCTCCACTATCCTCCCCCTGGGAAATGTGAGAGCTGCACTGGACATGGAAAAGAACTGCATCCAGGGAAGGAAAATCCATAAAGTATTCCGATATAAACACATTCCAGTAATAACAAAATGCTGCCCTTTCCATGAAGGAATTAATCTAATGTAATCAGTATGCCAAAAGGTGGCTAGTTGTTCATGCCTAGGGAACAGCACCATATGGGAGACTCAGGGTTGGTCTCTGAAGCTGGCAGGTGGACATTCAGAATTTTATTTAAGTTGGCCTTGTTTAGTCATACACCATGTTGCTGACTTAAGCATATTCTCCATCCCTGCCACCATGGATACTTTGTTCATGAGCCCATTGAGTGATGACAAGAGTAGCTAGGGAAAAAGGCTGACTGGTATGAACAGAACTGGTTATCTTATTTACTGAACAATTCAAGTCCTCTTCTGAGTACCCTTTTGTGAGCAATCACACTGAACAAAAGTCATTTTTATGGTTGCTCCTGATTCAGAGAGGTTTATCAACATATCTCTTCCCCAGACTTCTTTAGGACCAGTTTTTCAGTGATGTCTGTTTTAAGGTCTTGACCATTCAGCCAAACCATTGTATGCAGATCATGATTAACACTTGCCTGATGCTGACAGTTCCTTTATCACTTAAAAATATTCCATTTCCTTCTGATTTAAGTGGTTTCTAATGAAAAAATAATTGCTGTGCTTCATATTATTTTCACCTCTTTATAAATAATGTTTTGTTTCTCTCTCCCTGCTTTCATGATTTTTTTCTTTATCGTTAGTTGTTCTCCTCTCTATTTGGGACAAGAGTGATGTCAATATTAGGTAGTTTATCTTAGTCCCATAGGTCCATGAGGCTTTGTTCTTACATATTTTCTATTTTTCCTTAATATTCTGTTTGGGAAATTTCTATTATTCTATATTCAATCTCACTGTGTATTTTCCTTTTTTCTCCATCTCCTGTTGAGTCTATATTTTTTATTTTGGTATTGTATACTTCATATGATTTGTTTAAACATTGTCCTGAAAATTTCTGTGGAAGTGTTTTTTATGAGATTAATATTTAAAATGGTAATATTTAAAATTTTAGTTAAGTAGATTACCTTGCAGAATGTTAGTGACCCTCATTCAGTCAATTGAAAACTTAACAGAACAAATATTTACCTCTTCTGAGCAAGAAAGAATTCTTGCAGGAGACTGCTTTGGACTTGAATTACAACCCTAGCTGGCTCCCTTCCCTGCTGGCCTGCCTTGCAAATTTCTGACTTACAGGGCCTATATAATCATGTAAGCCAATGTCTTAAAATAAAACTTTCTCCTCTGCATTGGCCGTTTTTTGGAAATACCTGATATATTTCAGCTACAAAATTTCTATTTGGTTGTTCTTTATGTCTTTTATCCCTTTGTTAATACCTTGCATTTTTTTTGTTTCAAATAGGCTTTTCTTTTCATATTTTCTCATTCAGCTTGAGATTTCACTGATACAAGAGGAAATTTAAAAATTGTGTCCAGGAAATTTTGGATATTATGTTCTGGGAATCTGGATCTCATTTAAATTGTATAGTGCCAAGGCCAGGGATATAGCTCAGAGGCACAGTGCCTGCCTGGTAAGTGTGAGGTAGTGAGTTCAATTCCCTGTGCCAAATACATAAATAAGTAGTATAGTGCCAAGTGAAGATTTTCATCATTCTTCTGTAAACACTACATATTTCACACCATTGTGTGGTTGGAGAACAGTTTATTCATTCATTACACAACAGATGAGTATTTAGGTGGTTTCCATTTTTCTCTATAAATAACATTACAATGAATGTCGATATTTGTGTTAATAAACTTTTGTGTCATTACCTCTATATCTGTAGGAGATGTGTGTGTGAGTAAACACACGCAGACCCAATAGTTATATATATATATAACAGTTATATATAGTTATATATATATATATATATATATATATATATATATAACATAGTCATCTTTCTGCATCTGTGGGTTCTGCATCTGTAGAGTCAACCAACCATGGTTAAAAAATTAAACTGCATCAATAGCAAACACGCACAACTTTTTGTTGTGATTATTCTCTAAACAATACATTATACCACAATTTACATGGCATTTACATTTTGCTAGGTATTATACATAATCTAGAGACAACTGAAAGTATATAGGATGTTATATGCAGATATGTAGATTGTACGCAAATACTATGGGATTTTATATAAGGAACATGTGTATAATCAGATTTTAATATCTAATTAATATATTAATACATTTAATATCTAAAAATCATCCTAGAACCAATCTCACATGAATATTGATAATATATATGTATATAATGTATATAATATATATATTATATATATATATGATATATATATAGAGAGAGTGTTTCTGAAAATAATATTTCTGAATCAAAGTGTATTAACATAAATAATTTTGCTGGATATTATCAAATTCCTCTCTATAGTTACTGGGTTAGTTTATTATGTCTCATACAACAAATTACCAAAAAATTTGCATCTATGAAGTGCATTAAATGTATTCTCTCATAGTTCTGGCATTCAGAAACCCAAACTCAGTTTCCCAGATACTCTGGTATCATTTGCGTTTTCCAGAGACTCTAGGAAAGAATCCAATATTGCTTCTTCCAGCTTCATGTGACAGATTCCATTCCTTGGTTTGGGGCTGCATTGCTGCAGTCTCTGCATCCTCTGTCCCACTGCCTTCTTTCTCTCTGTGTCAACTCTTTCTGCCTCTTTCTTATAAGGATGCTTGGGGCTGCACTAGGGCCCATCTGAATAATCCAGCATAATCTATCCTTTTAAGACCCTTAACCAAATTTGTGAATACTCTTTTCCATATATGTAATATTATCAGGTTCCAGAAATTAGGACCTGAAGTCACTGGGACGAGTATTAATTAAATGAATTATATTGACTGTACCACATTTTATCCTTATGAGAAGTATATGTTAATACATATTTTTTCCTTTTTGCCAACTAAATACATTGAAAAACTACTATATATTTAACAATCGAACAGTTGATAAATAGCATATTATCATGGTTTCAATTTTATCTCTCCTCAATTCCAGCATCTTTTCATTTTTTTCTGTTCTCTATAGTTCTGATATATCTTTGGTAGTGTTGTTTTTAATGCCTCTATATTGAAAAGCTTTTACATATTAAGTTTATTATGACTTTGTTAAATATCTTAGTTGTAAATATTTTTCAGATGGTCTTTTAAATAAACTAGCCCTTTAAAATATTACCCATGTAATTTTATTTTTTTACTTTTTAGGAAGATTTCTTCTATTGTCATCTTTTATAGGAATCCACTCATGCTTTTTTCTAATGTGTGGAATTTTAAAATTTAAAATCTGATCATTTTGGAATTTTAGAGATATAACATGGAAAAATGGATTCTTTCACATATTTTTAGCTATATAGTTTTCTAGTTATTCCAATATCATTCTGTAAATTAGCCAGCACATCTGTACTGAATTGATGTCTTAATTATACTGTATTTTCCAAATATGCTTTATTAAATGTAAATATTTTCTATACTGTTTCATTGAACTTTCTGTCTATGCATGAGACAATTCCATATTCTTATATAATGTACACTTTATAATATTCCTTAGTGTCTGATAGATCTGGCTACCACCTCTACCACCAATGTTCTTTGGGTTCTACCTGATTATTTTATTATTTATTCCACCAAACAAATTTGGTAATCAGCTTATGTAAATAAACCTAAAAAGTTAAAAAAATTTTCATTGGTATCACATTAAATTAATAAATCATTAGGAATAATCTCAATTACACTGAGTATTCTTATCCAAAGTAGTGTTTATTTTTCTATGAAAGTCCAGTTTTGTGTTTTATATAGGTGACAGATATTGGTTCTTATGTTTGTGTACAATTGTCTTACTCTGTTTTTGCTGTTATAACAAAAACTTTGGAAACTAGGTAATTTAAAAATAATAGAAATTTATTTATTATAATGATGGAAACTGAAAATCTAAGATCAAGGTGTCAGCATGTTCAGTATCCAACTGGGGGTTAGTCTCTGCTTCAAAGATGACATATTGTTGCTGCACTCCCTGGAATAGAGATGTGCTGCATCCTCACATAACAAAAGGTGGAAAAGCCAGAATGGTGAATGTTGCATGAAGTGTCTTTTGTAAAGGTCCCAATTCCATTCATGTGGGAGGAACCCTGATGGCCTGATCACTCCCTAAAAGTCCCACTTCTTAGTGCTATCACACCGAACATTAATTTTCAACACTTAAACATTTTAAGGTGCATGATCAAACATGATACCAATCATTTTCCTATTTTCCATTATTATTTCTCTTCCTCTTCCTCCTTCTCCTCCTTCTCCTCCTCCTTCTGCTTCTTCTTTTCTTTTTTGGTAAGTATGTGAAGACCACTGATACTAGGTGTTGTAGTAAAACCTGCTGATGTACTAAATTTTGTTTATGGTCATTGTAATTTTTCTATTGTTTCTTTGGGAGTTTCAACATATAGTCATATCAGTAAATACAGAGAGATTTTTATATACCTTTCTTGTATTGTGTAAAAATTTCTGTGGTTAAACATTAGAGTAGAGCTGGGCCTGGTGGCACATGCCTATAATCCCAGCACTCATGAGGCTGAGGCCAGAGGATCACTGCAAATTCGAGGCCAGCCTGGGCTACAAAATGAGTTCAAGGCCAGCCTGAACTGCATAGTGAAACCCTGTCTCAAAAAGACAAAAAAATTAGAGTAGATAAGTGG
The DNA here is from genome assembly GCA_028451465.1 of Erethizon dorsatum. NCBI lineage: Eukaryota > Metazoa > Chordata > Mammalia > Rodentia > Erethizontidae > Erethizon > Erethizon dorsatum. The sequence goes on along the minus strand of CM051842.1, from coordinate 88,720,526 downwards.
ACATTATGTTTTAAACTTACCTTTAACAGGTAAGTATTTCACCATAAATTGGCATACAAACTTTGTGGCTGAGATGTGTAATAGTTGTTATCATGTTAAGAAATTATCCATCTATTCTTATTTTATTGATATTTAAAAATATATGAATGAGACTTGATGTCAAATACATTTTCTACATCCATAGAGATGATCAGATGATTTTCTCCTTGGCTTTATGAATGTATTGCACTATATAGATATCTTTCTTCACATTGAAACAACTTTGTGTTCTTGGAATAGGCTCCACAATGTCATTAGCTATATTTGTGTCAGGTTATGTTTGTTAATATTTTTCTTAAAAACATTTTATCATGTAGCAACTCCATGGAATTGATGAAGTTGTAATTTAAACATTATGGAGTGTAAACATTGTGTATGGTATGACACACATGTATTAATAAGTTAAAATATAAAATATTACTCCATATTCTTACATAAAAATTCATGTGTAATTTTCATTTGTGGTATAATTTTGGTAAGATTTAAAATCATTTATTCTCTTTTCATTATAAGGATTTGAAAACTTTCCATCTTTTCTATCCCCTTGGAGTAGTATAAGTATCATTGAGATAATCTTACTGGTGGTATCAACTTTCCACTGCTGTGATAAAATACTTGAAATAAACAATTTAAAGTAGTAAAGACTTATTTTGTCTCATAGTCTCATAAATTTCACTCCACAGTTAACTGTCCAAGTTGACTTGGGCCTATCACAGCACATCATGGCACGAGCACATATGGAGAACTGTTTACCTCATAATGACTGGAAAGCAAAAGGGTCCAAGTATCCTCTTCAAAGACACACCAACAATAACCAAACATTCTCCCACTAGGCTTCACCTCTTTTCTTTTTTTTTGTGGGTACTGGGGGTCGACCTCAGGACCTTGCGTGCAAGCAGGCGCCCCTGCTGCTGAGTGACATCACTGGCCCTTTTTTCGTATGGGGGTTCTCGGAGTTGAACTCAGGCCCTCACACTTGCCAGGCAGGCGCTTATGCCACTGAGCCATCTCACTGGCCCTAGGCTTCACCTCTTGATATTTCTACCACCTCCCAATAGTGCCACAGACTAGAGACCAGGCATTCAGCACATGGACTTTGGGAAACAGTCAAAATAAAGCCCATAATATTACCCATAGCTTTAAGTTTCCTAGAATTCTCCTCTGAAAGATCTTGCCCTGGTTCTTTCTGTATAAGAGATTTATTTAACCATTTTCTCTATTTTTTTTTCCTATGTAAGTGCTTGGTTTAGACTTTAGGTCTGTACTGGGGTCAATTTTGGAAATAAGTTTTTTAGAAATTTATTTCTTTTTTCGAATGTATTTTAAATGTGCAAATTATTCATTTATATGTCTTAAAATTTTCCGTGTTTGGATGACTATTTCCCCTTGTTATTTTAAATTTTGTGTAATTGCTCTTTCCTTTTGTTGAATTTGCCCAGTAATTTGTTCATTTTTAATTACACCTGAAATAAACCTTTGTTTCCATTTATATTTACATTTAAACTTTATCTATATTTGTTTTCTAACTGATTCATCTCTATTTTTACCACTAATACTTTCATGTTCATTCTTTTAGTTTATGATATATTGCTTTTATTCATTTTTTAAAAAAAACATGCTTAATTGCTTCACTTTTATTAATATGTATATAATGTTATAAAATTCACCCTAATATCTGCTCTAGCAAATAGATTCTATGTTTTTTTCACTATCATTTTCACAAAAGATATTTCCTCATCAAATTATAAATTTTTATTTGTATTATCATTTTGCCTGAGATTTGTTTAAAAGCTTTAGGTATAATAAAATTTCATAAGTGTTCCATACAATTTCTCAGAGTTCAGTATGCCTGTCTATAAGATCTATCATTGCATTGTGTGGTTTAAGACTTCTCTACACATAATATATTTTAGCCACTTGAATGTTCTTGTTTTCTCACAAATATATTAAGATTACCTGTTCATATTATTTTACTCGATTTCTTCTTTTGTTTCCTATAGTTTTTAGTTTACTGTTCTTCCTGTGTGACTGGGTATGTAAATATTCACAAATCACATATATTTCTTGTGGATTTTATCCTTTAGAATCATCAAGTGTGAAGGAGAAGAAAAGTGGTGGAGTGCTGAGTGTAAGCTACTCAGCTTCTACAGGACAAAGTGCTGACAGTCTGGAAAACAACACCTTGGAGAGAAACCAATGTGAGTGCAGGGTACGTGGGACCCATGAAGGAACTGACCAAGGAGAAGAAGAAAATAGGATTCATTGCTACAGAAAAATAGTTCACCACCACAGACCCAAGATCGCAGGGTGCAGCTAGAAAAGCTGAGTAGCAGACCTGGCAGGCAGGGAGACAGCAAAAGCAACTATGCTCCTCAGTGGGAGAATGAGACCTGACCTGATCCTGGAGAGTCTTGTGCAGTTGGAAGCAGTAGTACAAATACAGGACACTGTTTCCAGAGCACACCCCCAGAGTCATCAGTTGCTTAGTTAACTAGAGTGCCACCCATCACACAGTTACACAGAGGAGAAACAGCTGGCAGGTGGGATCACCATTTTAATTCAAAGGGCTCAGGAGTTGAACTCCAGCAGCAGAACATCCCCAGGGCTGCTTCCCTGCCAACAATCTGGAATGGAATGAGGGAAGGGCTGTCTAGTCACAGTACACAGCCAGCTGGTGGACAGCAGACTGGGGAGAACCTTGTTGAGAAGTCGGAGATGGGATGACCCAGAATGTTCTGGCAGCCACCAAAAGCCAGTCTTAGCCCTAGCTGCAAAGAACTGAAAGCAACCCCCTGCTCTGCAATGAGGCACAAGCAGGCACATGGCCATGGCTGGAAACAGTCAAGGGCACTACTCCCTGCCCTATGACCAACACTTGAGAAGAGTCAGTGGTCTGATCCAAGATCAGCCATGCACCCAGCAGTAAACCTGCTGCAGACTTGGTGGAATTACTCAGTACAGATTCCAGCTCTGACTAGGTAACTAACACAGAACTGGGGCCACAAGAGGAATTTTTTTAGCTTTCCTTTTTCTTGGGGGGGGTTGTTGCTTGGGTTTTGACTTTTATTGTTTGGTTTGTTTGCTCTGTCTTTTCTTTCTCTTTCCTCAGAGGTCTTTCTTGATTTTCTGACATTTTCACATGAATGAACATTGTCTCTAGTCTTTCTGGTTCAACTCAATATTCTTTTGCTTTCTCTTTCATTCTTTCTCTCCTGTCCTCTTCTCCAGCTTCACAAAGTTTGGATGATCATCCTTTGTACTTCAGCCTTGCTTCTACTATACTTCTCTTCAGTTATCACTCTGCTTTGTCCCCTATCCCTTTTAAATTTCCCTTCCCTACAAGATAAAATCACTCTACCAAGGGCAAACTCATAGCATAAAAGTTCCTGGCTTGTGATGGATGTTGTTATATAACTATAGATCTTACACTTATGGTTTGAAATACCATATTAGCAGTTACAACAGACTGTCAGTTTTTAGGCTGTGCTTGATGATATTGCTATTGCTAAATATATTACTTCAGCCAGGATGCCATACTTGTAATCAGTTGTTCACCCTTGTATGATAACACTGTGATAATCTGGGGTCATAACCATCCCCATAGTCCAGTACCAAAGGACCGAGTGCTGAGCAGAAAAGATGGCCACTCCTCATCCCTAATAAAGGAGGATGATAGGATCTTGGGACAAACACAAAGACCAATAGCAAGGTACAACTAGAAGACATCTTGGAGGAATAGACATTTCCTAAGGAAGCTTCAATACCAGTGATGAAGTTACCTAACAGAAGAAAAATGCAACCAACACCCAGAAAACAAATTAAAATTACAAAAAAATAGAAATTGACAAGATGCAGAAACAAAATGCAACCCCAGAATTCCAGCCCAACCAGACAAATCCAGGGGAAAACAAGATAGAAGAAATTAAAAGCCATCAACCTGAATTTTCTGGAATGGCAGCAGCAGAAATAAAAATATATATATATATATACAGGAGGCTATAGAGGAAATCAGAACAGAAATAAATTCTCAGGTGAAAAAAGAGATGACTTCCATAATGAAGGACTTGCTCAGCAAATCTACAGTAGATTAGAAAAATAGAGGAGCATAGAAAAATAATGTGAACCATGAATGCCCAACATAGGAAAGAAATGGAGTCCATGAAACAGATTCAAATAGATATCCAGGAAATTAAAATTTTCATTGAAATTTTGCAAAACAAAATGAAAGAAAGTGAAGATAGAATATGAGACTTAGAAGACAGGATCTTGGTTAGTGATCATGAAAAGAAAGATATCTTAAAAATAGCATGGACCTTGAAAAAACACTCCAACACATGCAAGATGAGGCAAAGAACAAAATAAGATAGACCAGAGTCAATGAAAGAGCAGGAGTCAGCACAAATGACATAAAAAAATGTTCACAGAATAATAGCAGAAAACATCCCAAACATGGAAAAAGAATTTGACATACAGATAAGTGAGTCATACAGAACTCCAATTAGTCATGACTAAAATAAATCTACAACAAGGCATATAATAATCAAGGTTCCAGAAGTTCCACAAAAAAACCAGAATATTAAAAGCTGTTAGAAAAACAAACCCATCACCTGTAATGGAAAGCCCATCAGAGTCACTGCAGACTTCTTAACACAAACCATTAAATCAAAGAGAGCTTGGAGTGAAGTATTTCAAGTCCTGAAGAAAACAGCTTCCAACCCAGATTGATGTATCCTGCAAAACTATCTTTCAGAATTAATAGAGAAATAAAATATTTCCACGACAAAGAACAACTGAAGAAATTCATGACCATGATATCAGCTCTAGAAAGTATTCTGAAAGGTATTCTAGAGAGAGAGAGAACGAAGATCACAATTCTAGGTGTACCAAAAGAAAGAAGCCACCAGGCAGGGCAAGCAATTAAATGGAAGGGAAATATGGGGAAACATCAGCAAGGAAATAATATGACGAGTACAAGTGAAAACATATTAGTTATAACCATCAATGTAAATGGTCTCAATTCACTAATCAAAAGAAATAGACTGGAAGAATGGATCAAGAAAAACGTTCCAATAATATGCCACATTCAAGAAACACATTTAACTCAAAAAGAAATTCAGAGACTGAAAGTCAAAGGATACAGAAAACAATACCCCAAGTGAGAGGAAACCAGAAAAAGCAAGGGTATGTATTCAATTTGCAAAGAATGTGAACTTCTAGCTAAGAATGATCAAAAGAGACAAAGAGGGTTACTACATATTGTTAAGGGAAAACTCCAACAAAAGATAACAATCATAAATATATATGCACCAAATACAGGTGCACCCAAATTCATAAAACAAACATTAACAGACATAAAAAAATCAAATAAGCACTAAGACAATTGTAATGGGGGACTCTTAATAACCCACTGTCACAAATAGATTCATCAAATAGAAAGAAAATCAACAAAGAAATATCAAAACTGAACCAAACCTGTGAAGAAATGGACTTAGTAGATGTCTACAGAGTGTTCCACCCCACATTCTTCTCAGCAGTGCATGTGATGTTCTCCAAAATAGATCACATACTAGCTCATAGAATATGCTTAAGTAAATGCAAAGAAATCAAAATTATCCCATGCATATGATCTGATCATAGCACAATGATATTGGAAATCAATGACACAAGAAACCACAAGAACTTCATAAACACCTGGAAATTAAACAACACCCTACTGGCTAACCAATGGGTCACAGATGAAATTAAAGAAGAAATTAAACAGTACCTACAATTAAAAATAACATCAATACAACATGATGGAACTTATGGGATGAAATAAAAGCCATCTTAAGAGTGAAATATATAGCAGTGAATTCTCACATCAGGAAAACAGAATAAGCTCAAATAAACAACTGAATGTTGAACCTCAATCTTCTAGAGAAAGAAGAACAAGTCAAGCCAAAAGCTCATATGAGGGAGGAAACCATAAAGATCAGAGCAGAAACTGATGCAATTGAGATTAAGACACAGATACCAAAAATAAATGAATTGAAGATTTGATTCTTGAAAGATTAAACAAAATTGGAAAAACTTAACCAAACTTATCAAAAAATAAAAGAAAAGGCATAAATTCCTGCAATAAGAAATGAAAAGGATGAAATCACACTGGAGTCTTTGGAAATCCAGAAGATCATCAATAACTACTTTAAGAATCTTTACTCTAATAAGATGAAAATACAGAAGAAATGGACAGAATCTTAGATACATTTAGATTACCAAAGTTGAATCAAGAGGTTATAAAAAATTTAAATAACCAAATATCAGTCAATAAAATTGAAAATATAATTTAAAACTTTTCAACAAAGAAAATCCCAGGTCCTCATGAATTTACTATTGAATTCTACAAGAAATTTAGAGAAGATTTAATGCTATTACTTGTCAAATGCTTTAATGAAATTTAAATGGAACAAATACTCCCAGAGTCATTCCTGGAGGCAAGAATTACCCTCATATCAAAACCAGAGAAAGACTCACCCAACAAAGAGAACTACAGGCAAATATCCCTAATGAACACTGATGGAATATTCCCCAATAAGATAGTGACAAACACAATGCAACAAATCAAGAAGATTATACACCATGACCAAGTATGATTCATCCCAGGGATGAAGATGGTTCAATGTACACAAATCAAGAAATGTAACACACCATATTAACTGAGTCAAGGACAAAAAGCATATAATCATCTCAGTAGATGCAGAAAAACTTTTCACAAAATCCAACACACATTCATGATAAAAACCCTGCAGAAAATTGGAATAGATGGTCTTTATCTCAATACTATAAAAACCATCTATGAGAAACGAACAGCCAACTTTATACTAAACAGTCAAAACAGAAAGTTTTCACTCTAAAATCAGGAACAAGATAAAAATGTCAAGTATCATCACTCATATTCAAAATAATTCTCAAAACATTAGCCAGAGCAATTAGACAAGAGAAAGAAAAGGAATAAGCATAGGAAAGAAAGCAGTAAAATGATCATTATTTGCCTATGACATGCTATGCTCCATAGAGGACCCCAAAAACTCCATCAAAAGATTTCTACATTTAGCAACCAGATTCAGTCACGTAGTTGGATACAAAGTCAACACTCCAAAATCAATACACAAATAACAAACTCAGAGAGAAATTAGGAAAACAGTGCATCTCCCAATAGAATAAATAAATGAAATACTTAGAAATAAGTCTAGCAGAAGAAATAAAATATCTCTACATTGAAACTACAGTACTCTGAAAAAAAGAAATAGAAGAGGATATCAGAAAATGGAAAGCTAGCCCTTGCTCTTGGGTAAAAAGAATCAACATAGTAAAAATAGCTATAGTCTCAAATTTGTTATACAGATTTAATGCAATCCCAATCAAAATACCTTAGCATACCTCACAGAAGTAGAAAAAACAATCCTAAAATTAATTTGGAATAAGAAGGTACCTAGAAAAGCAAAAAAATTTAAAAAATACTGGGCAACAGGGGAAGGGCAAGGGACATCACAATCCCTGACTTGAAATTATACTGCAGAGCTACTATGATCAAAACAGCATGGTACTGGCAAAAAAAAAAAAGAACTGACAATCAATGGAACAGATTAGAAAATGCAGAAACAACCCCAATCACACTCAGCCAACTCCTTGACATAGGGACCAAGCACATTCACTTGAAGAAAGATAGTCTCTTTAATAAATGGTGCTGGAAAAATTGGCTTTCCACATGCTGAAGACTATAACTAGACCCATTTCTCTCACGATGCACTAAACTAAAATCAAAATGGATCAAAGGTTTAAATATTAAAACAGAAACACTAAAACTGCTGGAAAAGAGGATAGATAGAATGCGTGAAGAGATAGGTGTAGGCAAAGACTTCATGAACAAAACCCTGATTGCATGAGTAATACTACAAAGAATCAATGACTGGGATCTCATTTTATTAAAAAGCTTTTGCACAGGAAAAGAAATCAGTAACAGAGTGAAAACACAACCCACAGAGTGAGAAAAGTTTTCCAGCTGTTCTTCAGACAAAGGACTAATAGCTAGAACATAAAAAAGAATCATACCCTCCAAATTTAAAGACCCAATCCAAAAATGGACATCTGAGATGAATACACATTTCTCACAGCAAGAAGTAGATATGGCAAATAAATATATGAAAAAATCTTCTATATCACTGGTCATTCAAGAGATGAAAATCAAAGCAATGCTGAGGTTACATCTCCAGAAAGAATCACTATCATCAAGAAATCAACAAATAACTAATGCTAGTGGGGCTATGTGAAAATAGAAACACTTCCCTACTGTTGGTGGGAATGTAGACTGGTTCAACCAATGTGGAAATCAGTGTGGAAATTCCTCAAATAACTAGGATTAAAGGTCCCATTTAACCCAGCTATTCCCCTTCTTGGTATCTTCCCAAAATAATTAAAAGTATCATATCACAGTGATGTATGAGCACTCATGGTTATAGCAGCAGTTTGTAATAGTAAATCTTGTAAACAACCCAAAAGTCCATCAACGGATAAATGGATAATATAGATGAGGTTTTTTTATGCAATGGAATCTACTTACACATAAGGAAGGATAAGTTAGAGTCATTTATAGCTAAATGGATGGACTTTGAGATGATACTCTTTTTTTTTTTATGGGGGTACTGGGAGTCAACCTCAGGACCTCGCGCTTGCCAGCAAGCGCTTGTGCCACTAAATGATATCACTGGCCCCATTTTTTCCTTTATGTGGGTTCCGGGAGTCAAACTCAGGACCTCATACTTGCCAGGCAGTCGCTTATGCCATTAGGTATCTCACCGGCCTGAGATGATACTCTTAAGTGAAATACACACGTGTAAATATCACGTTGTCTCTCTGGTGTGAGAAACTGAAAGTGTAAATAATGACCAAAATGTAGAATAGACATGGTGAAATAGGAAGCAATTGTTCAAAAGGAAAAGGGTACTGGGGGAGTAGGACAGAAGGGAAAAGAAAAATAAATGAGAAAAAATTTATAAAATGGAAACAAAGCTTTGTAAATAAGGAGGGGAAGGGCCAGTGAGATAGCTCAGTGGCATAAGCGCCTGCCTGGCAAGCAGGAGGTTCTGAGTTTGACTCCCCGAACCCACACAAAGGAAAAAACAGGCCGGTGATATCGCTCAGCGGCACAAGCACTTGCTGGTACTCACATTAAAAAAAAAATAAGGAGGGGAAGAGGTGTTGAAGGGAGAGGAGGGGAATGGGAAAAAAAGAGGAACTAAGATATATCATGTACAGGTACAAGTTCCCTATTATGAAAGTGATCATTATATATATCTAAACTTACCAATATACTTAATAAAATTTTTTTTAAAAGTACAAAGAAAAAAGAATTATTATTCAATTCTTTTACCAATTTTAATTGATTCTTTTTATCTTTATTCTTTATTAGTGCATGTTTGCCATATAAGATGATCACATTCATCATGAGGAATTTGTACCTGTACATAATTTACCTTAGTTCAATTTTCCCATTCTCCATCCCTCCTTTCAACCATTCTTCCACTTCCTATTTATAAAAGCTCTTTTTGCATTTTTTATTCCACTCATTTTTTAAAATCCATTTTCCTTTCCTGCCCTTCTCTTTCCACCCTCCCTTGTTCATCTTCCCACTGGAAAAATTTCTATTTCCCATGTTGCTCCTTTTTACACTTTGGGTTTATTAAACAAGAGGATAATGCAATGTTTAAACTTGTGTGTCTGATTAATTTCACTTAAGATTTTGGTCTTAAGATTCATCCACTTACCTAAAAATATCTCTATTTACCCTTTTTTATGGCAGAATAGTACTCTATTTGATATAAATACCATGTATCCATTATCCATTTGTTGATCAACATATAGGCTGTTTTCCAGATTATTATAAGTTATGCTGCTATAAACATAGATATGCATGTATCATTGTGGTATTATTCTTTTCACTTTTTTGGGAAAACACCCAGAAGCGTGTTATAGCTTGTGTCTAGATGTCCTTCCAAAGTCTCATGCAGTCATAGGTGGGGCTTTCATGAAGTGGTTGGATCAAGGTTGTATATTGCTGGGATGAAGGATGTGATGCTGGGATTGATTGATGGCGCGATGCTAGAATTAAGGCTGCCTCACCCTGAGAGTGCTACTCACTCTCAGGGTGGGTAGCCTGGATACGATCTGCAGGACAGAAAGAGGGTTATTTCTTGTTACCTGCTGCCTTGCTGCCTTCTGCGATGGCCTTCTGCTATGCAACCCTGCCTTGGTGCAAGCTGATTATGGACTAAAATTCTGTAAACTGTGTAAAGACATAAACCTTTCCTCTTTTAACTTTGGGTGTAAAGTATTTTGTTTCAGCAGTGAGAAAAATAATCTAAGACAAAGAGAAGTATTTGGGTCAAACAGAACCTCTAATTGTATTTTATTTTGTGGAATCTCCATACCGATTTCCATTGTGGTTGTGCCAATTTACACTACCGCTAACAATGGAGAAGGTTTACCTTTTCCTCAAAGCCTCACCAGCATTTGCTATTGGTGATTTCTTGGTGATAGCAATTATTTCTAGAGTGAGATGTAATCCTGGTTTTATTTTTTTATTTTAAAGAGAAGGAAACAAAACAAAACAAAACAAAAAAACAAAACAAAAAAGAACAAAATTTCAAAACAAAATAACAGGAGGACAACAATGGTTAATACATTATGCATTGTTATCTTTAAATTAGTTACTCAGGGTACAAGATATCAGCATTCAATTGTCTAAGAGTTACTGGCATACACCTATCTCTTCAATAAACTAAGCAAAATTAGTAGTTTATCTATCTTAACCATCTTATATATAAATACAATTTTATTTTTTTCCCTTCTTTCTTTTCCCTATTCCCCCATCCCAGACTCTCTTTCCTTTTGACCAGTTTCTTTCTGATTCATCATATCTATTGTACATTTTGGATATTATTTACTCTTTCAGTTTCTCACACTAGGGAGACAATACGATGTTTGCACATGTGCATCTGGTTAATTTCACTTGTGAGTATTTCCTTGAGTTGCATCCATTTACCTATAAAAGTCTCCAGTTTATCCTACTTTATGGCTGAGTAGTATTCCATTGTATAAAAATACCACATATTTTTTTATCCATTCCTCTGTTGATGGACATTTGAGTTGCTTCCAAGATCTGGCTATTACACATTGTGTTGCTATAAACATGGGTTCACATATATCGTTGTGGTACGATGCTTTTAATTCTTCTGGGAAGACACCCAGAAGGGGTATAGCTGGGTCAAATGGGACCTCCAACCCTAGATTTTGAGGAATTTACACACTGATTTCCACAGTGGCTGTACCAGTCAACACTCCCACCAACAGTGAAGAAGTGTTCCTTTTTCCCCACAGCCCCTCCAGCAATCGTTATTAGTTGATTTCTTGATAATAACCATTCTTTCTGGGGTGAGATGGTATCTCAGTGTTGTTTTAATTTGCATCTCTTGAATGTCTAGTGATGTTGCACATTTTTTTGTATATTTATTTGCCACTTGTATTTATTCATCTGAGAAATGTGTATTCATCTCAGATGCCCATTTTCAGAGTGGGTCTTTAAATTTGGGAGGTCTGATGTTTTTGAGTTCTTTGAATGTTCTCAATAGTAATCCTTTGTCTGAGGAACAGCTGGCAAACATTTTTTCCCACATTGTGGGTTTTCTCTTCACTCCATTGGTGGTTTCTCTTGCTGTGCAAAAATATTTTAATAAGATGAGATCCCAGTTGTTGACTCTTCGTGATAGTTCCTGTGCGGTTGAGGTTTTAGTCATAAAGTCTTTGCCTACACCAATGTCTTCAAGGGTTTTACCTATTCTACACTCCAGCAGATTTAATGTTTCTGTTTTAATATTTAGATCTCTGATCCATTTTGAATTTAGTTTAGTGCATGGTGAAATATATGAGTCTAGTTTTAATCTTTGGCATTTGCAGAGCCAGTTTTTCCAGCACCACTTATTAAAGAGGTTATCTTTCTTCCAGTGAATGTGTTTGGCACCTTTGTCAAATATAAGGTGGCTTAGTAAGTCTGGAGTTGTTTCAGCATCTTCTAATCTGTTACATTGATCTTTGGGTCTTTTTTTGCCAATACCACACTGTTCTTTACCACAGTAGCTTTATAGTATAATTTCAAGTCAGGGATTGTGATGACCCCTGCCTTGCCTTTGTTGCCCAGAATTGCCTTTGGTATTCTAGGTCTCTTCTGATTCCAAATGAATTTTAAGATTGTTTTCTATAATTCTGTGAGATATGCTGCTGGAATTTTGATTGGAATTGCATTAAATCTGAATAACAATTTTGAAAGTATGGCCATTTTCACTATATTGGTTCTTCCTATCCAGGAGCAAGGGATATCTTTCCATTTTCTGATATCCTCTTCAATCTCCTTTTTCAGAGAACTGTAGTTGTCAGTGTACAGGGCTTTTACATCCTTTGTGAGGCTGATTCCTAGGTATTTCATTTTTTTGGATGTTATTGTGAAAGGTATTGTTTTCCTAATTTCTCTTTCAGTAAGTTTGTTATTTGTGTACAGAAAGTTTATTGATTTTGGAGAATTGACTTTGTATCCAGCTACACTACTGAATTTGCTTATTAAATCTAGCAATATTTTAGTGGAGTTTTGGGGATCTTCTATGTAAAGTATCATGTCATCTGCAAGTAATGATAATTTAACTTCTTCCTTTCCAATCATTATTCCTTTTATTTCTTTCTCTTGTCTAATTGTTCTGGCTAAAGTTTCCAGGACTATGTTGAATAAGAGTGGGGACAGTGGACATCCTTGTCTGGTTCCTGATTTTAGAGAGAGAGCTTTCAGTTTTTGTCCATTTAGTATGATATTGGCTGTTGGTTTGTCATAGATAGCTTTTATCAGATTGAGATAAAGACCATCTATTCCAACTTTCTGTAGGGTTTTTATTATGAATTGGTGCTGGACTTTGTCAAAAGCTTTTTCTGCATCTATTGAGATGATCCTATGATTTTTGTCCTTGTTTCTGTTAATATGGTGTATTACATTGATTGATTTATGTATATTGAACCATCCCTGCATCCCTGGGATGAATCCAACTTGGTCATGGTGTATAATCTTCTTGATGATTTGCTGGATTCTGTTTGCCAGTATCTTATTGAGGATTTTTGCATCTATGTTCATTAGGGAGATTGGCCTGCAGTTCTCTTTCTTAGTTCGGTCCTTCTCTGGTTTTGGTATCAGAGTAATGCTTGCTTCCAGGAATGAATTTGGGAGTATTACTTCCCTTTCGATTTCATTAAAAAGTTTGAGAAGTAGTGGTGTTAGGTCTTCTCTAAATTTCTTGTAGAATTTGGCGGTTAATCCATCAGGGCCTGGGCTTTTCTTTGTTGGGAGGTTTTTAATTACATCTTTGATTTCATTGGTTGATATTGGTTTATTTAGGATTTTTATATCTTCTTGATTCCGTTTTGGTAATTCATACATACCTAGGAATCTGTCCATTTCTTCTGCATTTTCCATCTTATTAGAATATACATTTTCAAAATAGGTATAGATGATCTTCTGGATTTCTGCAGGGTCCGTCGTGATATCACCCTTTTCATTTTCAATTGCATAGATTTGAGTCTTTTCTTTTCTTGTTTTAACAAGGTTGGATAAGGGTTTGTCCATCTTGTTTATTCTTTCAAAAACCAATTATTTGATACAGTAATTCTGTATTGTTTTTTAGTCTCCAATATGTTAATTTCTGCTCTGATCTTTATAATTTCCTCCCTTGTATGAGCTTTTGGCTGAGCCTGCTCTTTTTTTTCTAGAAGTTTGAGGTTCACCATTAAGTTGTTTATTTGAGCTTGCTATATTTTCCTGATATAGGAATTTAATGCTATAAATTTCCCTCTTAGGACGGCTTTCATTGTATCCCATAAGTTCCAGTATGTTGTACTGTCATTATCATTCAGTTGTAGAAAGTGTCTAATTTCTTTAATTTCATCTGTGACCCATTGGTTGTTCAGGAGGGTGCTGTTTAATTTCCATGTGTTTAGGAAGTTTTTGTGATTTCTTTTGCCATTGGTTTCCAATTTCATTGCACTATGGTCTGATAATATGCATGGGATAATTTCAATTCCTTTGAACTTAATTAAGCGGGTTTTATGAGCTAGTATGTGGTCTATTTTGGAGAACATCCTATGTGCAGCTGAGAAGAATGTGTATTCTGATGTTGTGGGTGGAACACTCTGGAGACATATACTAAGTCCATTTGTTCAAAAATTTGGTTCAGTTCTAATATTTCATTGCTGATTTTTTGTCTAGTTGATCTGTCTTTTTGTGGCAGTGGAGTATTGAGATTCCCCCAATATAATTTTATTAGTGCTTATTTGATTTTTCATGTCCTTTAATACTTGTTTTATATAGTTGGGTGCACTGGTATTTGTTGCATACATATTTATGATCGTTATCTCTTTCTCTTGGATTGTTCCCTTTACAAGGATATAATGACCGTCTTTATCTCTCTGAATCATTCTTGGCTTGAAATTCACTTTGCAAAAAGAATAGCTACCTCTGCTTTTTTCTGGGTTCCTGTCATATGGGGTATTGTTTTCCATCCTTTGACTTTCAGTCTATGAATTTCTTTCTGAATTAAATGTGTTTCTTATATACAGCACATTGTTGGATCTTGCTTCTTGATCCATTTTTCCAGTCTGTGCCTTTTGATTGGTGAATTGAGATCATTAACATTGATGGTTAAAACTGATATATATTGACTTATAAATGTCATGTTATTTTCCTGTTGTTGGTTCCCCCTCTTTTTCTCCCCCTCCCTCTGTTTAGTTATCTGCCCTGCCTGGTGGATTCCTTCTGTTGGGGTCCCTGGAGTTGTAGTCCTTGTTATCTCCTTCAAGAATGTCCTTCAGAATATTTTGTAGTGCTGGTTTGGTGGTCATAATTTTCTCGGATGTTCTTTGTCATGAAAGTATTTTATTTCTCCATCAATTTTGAAAGATAGTTTTGTGGGGTACATCAATCTGGGTTGAAAGTTATTTTCCTTTAGAGCTTGAAATACATCATTCCAAGCTCTTCTTGACTTGAGGGTTTGTGCTGAAAAGTACGCTGTGATTCTCATGGGCTTTCCTTTATAGGTGATTTGTCTCTTTTCCCTAATAGCTTTTAAGATTCTGCTCTTCTGTTGAATTTCTGGGATCTTGACTATGATATGTCTGGCTGAAGATTTTTTTTTTGATCATCGCTAGTTGGAGTTCTATAAGTCTCATTTATATGAAGATCAAATTCTTTTTCTCTACCAAGGAAATTCTCTGTGATAATGTCTGTGAACAGGGTCCTGATGTCATTTATGCTATCTCCTGCTTTATCATTGATTCCAATTAATCTTAAGTTATTTTTCTTTGTGTCATCTAGCAGCTGCTGGATTGATTTTTCATGGTCCCTTGTTATTTTTAAGAATTCTTTCTTTTCATGATCACTAATTGGAAGCCTGTCTTCTATATCTGAGATCCTGTCCTCACATTGGCTTAATCTGCTACAAATACTTTCAATGGAATTTTTGTTCTCCTGGATATCTGCTTGAATCTGCCTTATGGAGTCCATTTCTTTCCTATGCTGAGCATTCATGGCTTCCATCATTCTCTTAAGCTTGTCTATTTTTTTGTCTGTGTCTGCTCTAGTGTCCTTAAGCATGGCCTTCTTTGTGGACATTATCTCTGCAATTACCTGAGAAATTATTTCTGATTTAAATTTTTTCCAGAGCCTCATTCAGTTGCTTTGTTGTTACCACTTCAGAGGTGTCAGGTGGGTGGCTTTTGGTTTGTTGCACCTCATTGTCCCCTGGGTTTGCCTTTGGTGAACTGGATGTGTGGGGTTGCATCTTGTTTAAGTGTCATCTCATTTTCTTTTCTTTCTTTAGTTTAATTCCTAGGGTGATGTTTGTAAATTACCTATGGTAGATTGCTTTATTGCTAGTGCTCAAAATTCTTAGGAGATGACTACTTCTCTGTGGTATCTTCCAGGTGTAGCTTACTTTTGGGTTTTGAGCCTGCTGCAAGATCCTACCTCTTCAGTTTTTTGGTATGAGAAGTTGCTGCCTGTTTGGCCCAGTCCTTGGTCTTTGGTACTGTGCCACTGTATTTTCTGTGACCCTTAGTCAATCTCAGTCATGGAATACAATGAGGAAAAGCTGTTTAGAACAATTATGTCACTTTTGGCTATAATGGTACCGAAAGCATCAAACACAGGCTAGAAAATGACAGTCTGAGCTAACCAGTTATTTGCCAATTTTAACCATATAAAGTAGAATTGTCATTATATAACATAATCTAAAACACACCAGAAAAATTATATGCAGCATATAAATCCTTAATATGTCAATTTTGCCCTCGGGAGTTTAAATTTAAAATGAATTAAGGAGGAAATAAAGAATTGGGAGAAGAGGAAGGAATTAGATGTATGGCAGGAGGACCAAGAGGGATCTCGTTAACATTGGGGAACTGGTGTACAGGACTGGTGGGAAAAAGAGAAGGAAGGGATAAAACAAAGAACAGATCACAACCACAATCACAAGGTTAGAGGCTCTTTTTACACTCATATAAAAGCCAGATAGAATAATGAAGGCAAGAGCAAACAGACAAACACAAACAAAAATGAAGACAAAGACAACAAAACAAGCAAACAAACAAAAAACCCACAAAAAAGAATAGCTTCACCAGAACAAAAAATGAATGAGAGAAAAAGAGAAAACAAAAAGCAAACAAACAAAAAACAACAAAAAAACCCAAAGAATCAGTTCCAGGTTTTGACTCTGCTGTAGGCAGGCACCGTGTGAAGACAGAATCTTGTTCCATGCAGGCCTATCCCTGCAAGCCAGGAGAAGCCCTTTGGTGGGGCAGTGAGCAGTAGCCTGTACTCTCTGGTGGAGAGCAGTCTCATTTGCCTGCTGCCATCAGCACACTTTCCACAGGCCTGAGAGCCACGGTGCCGCGCTGAGTTTCCAGCGCTGTGTTCTGGCACCTCGCTGAGTTTCGCTGCCCCCCCAACAATGGCGCCTGGCCAATCGCTCTCTTGCACGGGATGGCTGCACCTCCGAGGCACTCACCGCCAGCCAGCGCAGTCCTTCACTGCTCCCTTGTGCCGCTGCTGTCTTGTGTTCCTCCATGGAGGCCCCTGCGGGGGGCTGGCTGTCACTGTGTGTCCACAGATTTGAACTTCTGTCATGCTGTGGTTCCTGGCACAGGGAGAAGTCGCCCGTGGCCTCCTCCTTCCTCTTTCTTGAAACCACTCTTCACTTGCTCTGTGGATCCCAAACTGCACCTCAGAACTTTCCTGGGTCCAGGGGAGCCAACTCCCTCCCTCCTGTGCTCTCCCTGTCACTATATTCTGGTGGCCGAATGGCAACTTTGAGAGCATTTCACTGCCTGCTTCCTACAAATCCACCATCTTTTTTTTTTCTCAATCCTGGTGTTGTTTTAATTGGCCTTTTTTTTTTTTTTTTTTGTGGGTACCGGGGGGACGACCTCAGGACCTCGCGCGCCAACAGGCACCCGTGCCGCTGAGCGATATCACCGGCCCCTTTTTCGTATGTGGGATCCGGGAGTCGAACTCGGGCCTTCGTGCTTGCAAGGCAGGCGCTTACGCCGCTGAGCCATCTCACCGGCCCTAATTGGCATTTTTTGAATGACCAGGGGTGTTGAAAATTTTTTCTGTTTCTTTTCTTTCCTGTTTGTAATTCTTCATTTGAGAAGAGTGTATTCATTTCAGATGCTCATTTTTATTGTCTTTAAATTTGAGGGGTAAAAAATAAATTTGAAGAATCTAATTTTTTTTTTTACTTCTTTATATATTCTAGATAGTAGTCTTCTGTCTGAGGAGTAGCTGGCAAATTTCTTTCCCCATCCTGTGGGCTGTCTTTTCACTCTGTCAGTGGCTTTTTTTGGCAGTGCAAAAGCTTTTTAATTTAAGGTGATCTCATCTGTTGATTCTTTGTAATATTTCCTGTGCAATCTGGGTTTTGCTCATAAAGTCTTTGCCTATTCCTATGTCTTCAAGAGTTTTACCTATTCTATCTTCCAGTAGATTAAGTGTTTCTGTTTTAATATTTAGATCTCAGATGCATTTCAATGTTAGTTTAGTGCATAGTGAGAGATATGGGTGTCAGTCAGTTCAACATTCACCATATGGAAAAGCCAGTTTTTCCAGCACCATTTATTAAAGAGCTATCTTTCTTTCAGTGAAGGTCTTTGGCCCCTTCTATCAAAGATAAATGGCTGAGTGTGTTTGTAGTTCTTTCCACATCTTCTAATCTGTTCCAGTAATCCTCAGCTCTTTTTTTGCCAATATTATGCTGTTTTTAATCACTGTAGCATTGTCATATAACTTCAAATCAGGTATTGTGATTTCCCCTGCCTTGCCCTTCTTGCCATAAATTGCTTTTGCTATTCTAGTTCCCTTCTGGTTTCAAATAAATTTTAGATTTTTTTTTCTAGTTCTCTGAGAAATGGTCTTGATATTTGGATTGGAATTCCATACAATCTATGTAGTGAGTTTGGAAATGTGGCCATTTTCAGTATACTGGTTCTGCGTACCCAGGAACAGGTGATATCTTTCCATTTTCTTATATCCTCTTTGATCTCCTTTTCCAGAGTACTTCAGTTTTCATTTTAGATGCCTTTCCCTTTCTTGGTTAGGTTGATTCCCAAGTGTGTCATTTTTCTTGGTATTATTGTGAAAGGTGTTCTTTGCCTAATTTATGTTTCATTGAGTTTGATATTCATGTATAGCAACACTATTGGTTTTTGAGTACTGACTTTGTATTCTGCTACATTACCAAATTTGGCTATTCTGGGAGTCTTTGGTGGAGTTTTGGAGGTCTATGTTGAGTATTGTGTCATTGGCAAATAATGATAATTTAACTTCTTCTCCTATCCATATTCCTTTTATATTTCTTGTCTAATTGCTCTGGCAAATGTTTCCAGAGCTATATTGAACTGGAGTGGTGATAGCAGGCATCATTGTAATTCCTGATTTTAAAGTGAAAGCTTTCAGGTTTTGACCATTTAGTATGATATTGGCTCTCAGTTTGTTAAAGATGGTTTTCATCAGACTGAGATAAAGACTTTCTATTCCAATTTCCATTAGTGTTTTCATCATGAATCAGTGTTGGGTTTTGTCAAATGCTTTTTCTGCATCTATTGAGAGGATCATGTGGTTTTTGTCTTTAGTTCTATTAAGGTGGTGTATTACATTTATTTATTTGTGTATGTTGAAACATCCCTGAATCCCTGAGATGAACCCTACTTGGTCCTGTTGTGTAATATTTTGATGAGTTGCTGCATTCTCTTTGCCAGTATCTTATTGAGGATTTTTGCATCTATGTTCATTAGGGAGTTTGGCCTGTAGTTCTCTTCTTTGGTTGGTCCTTTTCTAGTTTTGCTATCAGGGTAATGCTTGCTTCCAGAAATGACTTTGGGAGTACTGTTGCTCTTCTGATTTTGTTAAAGAGTTTGAGACATAGTGGCATGAAATGTTCTGTAAATTTCTTACAGATTTCAGCAGTTAATCCTACAGATCCTGGACTTTTATTTGTTGGTAGGTTTTTAAATTACTTCTTCAATTACGTCGACTGATACTGGATTATTTAGAATTTTTATATGTTCTTGATTTAGTTTGCTAATTCATATCTACCTAGTAATCTATCCATTTCTTCAGAATATTCCATTTTATTATAGCACAGTTTCTCAAAGTAGGTATTAGTGATCTGGATTTCTTCAGGATACATTGTGATTTCACCATTTTCATTCCTGATTGCATGGATTTGAGTCTTTACTTGTTTCAATAAGTTTGGCTAACGGTTTGCCTATTTTATTTAATTTTTCAAAAAAAACCCTAACTCATTAATTTATTGGATCTGTGTATTATTTTTGTCTGAATTACAGTGATGTCTGCTCTGATCTTTATAATTTACTCCTCATTCTAGTTTTGGGTTTGATTTGCTCTATTTTTCTAGAAACTTGAGTGTCAAAATTAGGTTATTTATTTGAATCTGCTCTTTTTTTCTGAAATGGGAATTCAGTACTATAAATTTCCCTAATAGGAATGTTTCCATTGCATCCCATAATTTCTGGTGTGTTGCATTGGCATTATGGTTTGACTGGAGAACCTGTCTAATTTTTTCCTTTAATTTAATCTCTGACCTACTAGTTATTCAAAAGATTATTTAATTTCCTTGTTTTTATATATTTTGTAGTTTGTTTTGCAATCAATCATCAATTTCATTATACGATGATCTAAAAATATACATGGGATAATGTCAATTATTTTGCATTTACTTAAGTATGTTCTATGAGATAGTATGTGGTTTATTTTGGAGCAATTCCCATGCATTGCTGAGAACATGTATTTTGTTGTTGGATGGAGCACTCTGTAGATATCTATTAGCTCTATTTGTTCAAAGCTTTGGTTCAACTCTGATATTTCGTTTTTGATTTTTTGTCCAGTTGATCTGTGAAAATTCTTTATGACAATGGGTGTTGAGGTCCCCCATTACAATTGTATGAGTGCTTATCTGATTTTTCTTATCCATCAGTGTTTATTTTATGTAGCTGGGTGAGCCAGTATTTGCTATGTATATATTTATGATTGTTATCTCTTCCTGTTGGATCATTTCCTTAAAAAGTGTGTAGTGACCTTGCTTGTATCTTGTGATCAGTCAGCTTGAAATCAACTTTATCTGCAATTAGAATACATACTCCTGCTTTTTTCAAGATTTCTACTGCATGGAGTATTGTTTTCCATCCTTTGATTTCAGTGTGTAAATTTCTACTTGAGTTAAATATGTTTCTTGTATATAGGATATTGTTGGATCTTTTCTTCTTTTTTTATTTTAAAGAGAAAAAAGATAAACAATGAAATCAAGTTTTGAAACAGGTTATTAGGACAGATACAATAGATGACACATTGCCTATTCTAGTAGTTATTCAGAGTACAAGATATAGGCATAATATCTTTTAAAAATAATATTAGCAGAACACATTCTTTTCAAGGAACTAAGAGAAGCTAGCTGTGTAACTATCTTAACTATCTTGTATATATGCATATTTTTTCTTTTTCCCTTTCTTCCTTTCCTCTTTCCATTACAGTTTGTCTTCTCTTTTGAACAGTTTATTCCAAATTCATAATACTTATTGTACATTTTGGATCTTATTTACTTGTTCAGTTTCAAACACTAGTGAGACAATACGATTTTTGCACATATGGGACTGATTTATTTTGCTTATGAGTATGGTCTAAAGTTGTATACATTTACCTATAAAAGTCTCCAGTTTATCCTTCTTTATGGCTGAGTAGTACTCCATTATATAAAAAAAACCTTTTTTATCCATTCCTTGGTTGATGGGTATCTGGGTTGTTTCCAAGATTTATCTATTACAAATTGTGTTGCTATAAGCATGGGTGCACATTTATTACTGTGGCATGATGTTTTTAATTCTTCTGGGAAAATAGCCAGAAGGGGAACTTCTGGGCTGAATGGGACTTCTAATCCTACTATGTTGAGGAATCTCCACACTGATTTCCATAGTGATTGTACCAGTCTACACTCCCACCAGGAGTGGAGAAGTGTTTCTTTTCCCCCACAACCCTGCCAGCAATTGTTATTGGTGGATTTCTTGATGATAGTCATTCTTTCTGTAGTGAGATGGAATCTCAGCTTTCTTTTAATTTGCATTGCTCGAATGTTCAGTGATGTTGAACATTTTTCATATATTTATTCGCCATTTGTATTTCATCATCTGAGAAGTGCATATTCATCTCAGATGCCCATTTTGGGTTGGGTCTTTGAATAAGGGGGACCTGATTTGTTTCAATTCTTTATATGTTCTAGATAGAAGTCCTTTGTCTGAGGGTCAGTTGGCTAAAACTTTTTCCCACTCTGTGGGTTTTCTTTTCACTCTGTTGGTGATTTCTTTGGATGTGCAAAAACTTTTTTATAAGATGAGATCCCAGTTGTTGATTCTTTGAAGTACTTCCCATGCAGTTTGGGTTTTGTTCATGAACTCTCTGCCTACCCTATGTCTCCAAGATTTCTACCTACTTTCCTTTGAACAGATTTAGTGTTTTTGTTTTAGTATTTAGATCTTTGATCCATTTTTACTTTAGTTTAGTGCATAATGATAGACATGGGTCTAGTTTTAGTCTTCAGCATGTAGAGAGCCAATTTTTCCAGCACCATTTATTAAAGAGGCTATCTTTCTTCCAGTGAACATGTTTGACTACTTTGTCAGAGGTAAGGTGGCTGAGTGTGTTTGGGCATGCATCTGCATCTTCTATTCTTTTCCATTTATACTTAGGCCTTTTTTTGCCAATACCATGTTGATTTATCACAGTAGCTTTGTAGTATAATTTCATGCCTGGAATTGTGATGTCCCCTGACTTGCCTTTGTTATCCAGATTTGCTTGTGCTATTCTAGGTCTTTTCTGATTCCAAATGAATTTTAGGAATGTTTTCTCTAGATCTCTGAGGCATGTTAATGGTATTTTGATTGGGATTGCATTAAATCTGTATAGCAGTTTTGGGAGCATGGCCATTTTCACTCTCTTGGTTCTTCCAATCCAAGTGCAAGGGATATCTTTCTATTTTCTGATATCCTCTTCCATCTCCTTTTTTAGGGTACTGTAATTTTCACTGTACAAATATTTTACAACTTTCGTTGGATTGATTCCTAAGTATTCCATTTTTTTGGATGTTATCATGAAGTGTGTGGTTTCCCTAATTTCTCTCTCTTTGAGTTTGTTGCTTGTGTAAAGGAATTCTATCGGCTTTTGAGTATTGACTTTTATC
This sequence comes from Erethizon dorsatum, assembly GCA_028451465.1. NCBI lineage: Eukaryota > Metazoa > Chordata > Mammalia > Rodentia > Erethizontidae > Erethizon > Erethizon dorsatum. The sequence continues at coordinate 88,697,619 of CM051842.1, read as the reverse complement.
TCGCTACACTACTGAATTTGGATATTAAATCTACAATTTTTGGTTGGAGTTTTTGGGGTCTTCTATGTTGAGTATCATGTTATCTTCAAACAAGGATAATTTAACTTTTTCCTTTCCTGTCCTTATTTTTTTTTCTCTTGTCTAATTGCTCTGGCTAATTTTTCCAGAACTATATTGAATAAGGGTGGTGGTAATGGACATCCTTGTCTTGTTCCTGATTTTAGAGTGAAAGCTTTCAATTTTTGTCCACTTAGTATGATGTTACCTGCTGTTTTGTCATAGATGACTTTTATAAGATTGAGGTAAGGACCATCTATCCCAATTTTCTGTAGGGCTTTTATCATGAATGGGTGTTGGACTTTGTAAAGTGCTTTTTCTGCATCTATTGAGATGATCCTGTGATTTTTGTCTTTGGTTCTATTCATATGGTGTATTACATTTATTTATTTGCATATGTTCAACCATCCCTGCATCCCTGGGATGAATCCTACCTGGTCATGATGTATAATCTTCTTGGTGATTTGTTGTACTCTGTTTGCCAGTATCTTAAGAATTTTTGCATCAAAGTTCATTAGGGCGATTGGCCTGTAGTTTTCTTTCTTGGTTGGGTTCTTTTCTGGTTTTGGAATCAGGGTAAAACTTGTTTCCAAGAATGACTTTAGAAATACTACTTCCCTTTCAATTTCTTTAAAGAGGTTCAGCATTATTGGCATTAGTTCTCTAAATTTCTTGTAGAATTCAACAGTGCATGCATTAGGGCCTGGGCTTTTCTTTGTTAGTAAATTTTTAACTACATTTTCAATTTCACTGGCTGATATTGGTTTATTTAGAATGTTTATATCCTCTTGATTCATTTTTGGCAATTGGATTGTGTCTAGGTATCTGTCTGTTCCTTCTGTGTTTTCCAGTTTTTTAGAATGTAGGTTTTCATAGTAGGTATTGATGATCTCCTGGATTTCTGTGGGATCTATTGTGTTTTCCCCCTTTCATTCCTAATTGCTTGAATTTGTGTTTTTTCTTTCCTCTTTTTGATGAGGTTGGCTAATGGTTTATCAGTTTTATTTATTTTTTCACAGAACCAATTTTTTGAATCATTGATTTCTTGCATTGTCTTCTTAGTCTCTATTGCATTAATTTCTGCTCATATTTTTATAATTTCCTCCCTCATCTGAGCTTTGGATTTGATTTCTTCTTTTTCTTGAAGTTTGAGGTTAAATATTAGGTTTTTCTTTTGAGCTCATTCTGTTTTCCTGATGTGTGAGTTCATCGCATGAATTTCCCTGTTAGGAAATTTGCATCCCATAGGTTTTGATACTTTGTACTGGCATTATCATTTAATTGTATGTACTTTTTAATTTCCTCTGTGACCCATTGGTTGTTCAGAAAGGTGTTGTTTAATTTCCTTGTGATAATGTAGTTTTTGTGGTTTCCTTTGTCATTGATTTCCACTTTCATTGCATTGTGGTCAGATAGTATGAATGGGATGATTTCAATTCCTCTACATTTACTTAAACATGTTTTGCTAGCTTAAATATGATTTATTTTGGATAACATCTCATGTGCAGCTGAGAAGAATGTGTATTCTGGTGTTTTGGAGTGGAACATTCTGTAGACATCTACCAAGTCCATTCATTCACAGGCTTGGTTTAATTCTAATATTTCTTTGTTGATTTTTTGTCTAGTTGATCTATCCATTTGTGAGAGTAGGGTATTAAGGTCCCCCAGTACAATCGTGTTAGTGTTTATTTGATTTTTTATGTCAGTTAGTATTTGTTTTATGTAGTTGAGTGAACTTGTGTTTGGTGAATAAATATTCATGACTGTTTTCTTCTTGGAGTTTTCCCTTAATGAGTATGTAGTGACCTTCTTTTTCTCTTTTGATCAGTTTTGGCTTAAACTTTGCATTGTTTGCAAATAGAATAGCTACCCCTGATTTTTCTGGGTTCCTGTGTCATGGAGTATTGTTTTCCATCCTTTGACTTTTAGTCTATAAATTTCTTTTTGGGTTCAATGTGTTTCTTGTATGCAGCATATTTTTGGATCTTGCTTCTTGATCCATTCTGCCAATCTGTTTCTTTTGATTGGTGAGTTGAGACCATTTACTTTGATGATTATAACTGATATATATATTGGCTTTTCATTTTTGTGTTCTTTCCTTATTGTTTGTTCACTGTCTTTCTGCTGTTTCATTGCTTACCCTGCCTGGCAACTTCTTTCTATTGGTGTTCCTGCATTTGTGGTCTTTATTATCTTTTTCTAATATATCTTTCAAAGCTTTCTGTAGAGCTGGTTAGGTGGTCATAAATTTCTTCAGTTGTTCTTTGTCATGGAAGTATCTTATTTCTTCATCAATTTTGAAAGATATTTTTGTGGGGTACATAAAACTGGGTTGAAGATTGTTTTTCTTTAGGGCTTGAAATAATTCACTCCAAGGTCTTCTTGATTTTAGGGTTTGTGTTGAGAAGTCTGTTGTGATTGTGATGGGCTTTCCTTTATAAGGGATAAATTTATTTTCTCTAGCTGCTTTTAATATTTTCTTCTTGGGCTGAATTTCTGGAATCTTGATTATTATATGCCTTGGTGTAGATTTATTTTATTCATGGCTATTTGGAGTTCCATATGCCTCATTTATTTGTATGTCAAGCTCTTTATCCATGTTTGGGAAGTTTTCTGCCATTATTCCTCTGAAGAGATTTTAATGCCTTTTGTACTGTCTCCAGCTCTCTCACTGACTCCAATCAAACTTATGTTGTTCTTTTTTGCTTCACCTTGTAGCTCTTGGATTGATTTTTTGTGGTCTCTTGTTATTTTTTATGATATTTTTCTTTTCCTGATCACTAGTTGCATTCCTGTCTTCTAGATATGATATTGTATCCTTGCCTTCTTTTAATCTGCTGTGTATACTTTCAATGGAGTTTCTAATCTCCTGCATTTCTGTTTGGATCTTTTTCATTGATTGTATTTCTTGTCTATGTTTGGCATTCATGTTTTCCATCGCTTTACTGATCTCCTCTATTTTTTTTTATCTGTATCTGCTTTAATGTCTTTCATTTTGATGGTCATTTCTTTTTGCACCGTAGAGATTATTTCTAGTATGGCCTCTTCCATTTGTTGTTTTTCAATTCTGCCTATATCATTTCAGAGATTTCCATTTGTTGGCTTCCAATTTACTCTATCTCTTTGTGTTCTGGATTTGTTCTGGGTGGACTGTGCTTTGGAGATTTCATTTTGCTTTTTTGTCTTGTCATTTTCTATTTTCTGCTTTATTTTGTTTTCTGTGTTGATTCTGAGATGCTGAGGCTTTCCTAGGAGGTGTCTGTTCCTCAGGATATCTCCTCTAGCTGGCACTGCCATCACTCCTCTCACCAGAACCACCATACTCCTTAAATGCACTGCCATAATCCTCTCACTGGATAGCCATCCCAGGGCAATGGAAGAAGCACAGAACCCAGGCCTACACTCCACTTGCTGGGACCATAATCCTGGGGCAACAGAGGAAGTGCAGAGCATGGATCTACACTCCTCTCAACTCCTCTCATTGGCACAGCTGTCCTGGGGACAAAGGAGGAAGGGTGGAGTGCGGACTTACACTCCTCTTGCCAGCACTGATGTCCAGGGCAATAGAGAAAGCGCCGAGTGCAGGCTCACACTGTACTCACTGGCACCACCATCCCAGGGCAATGGAGGAAGCACAGAGTGCAGACTCAGACTCCACTTGTTGGCACTGCCCTCCCAGGGCAGTGGAGGAGGTGCAGAGTGCAGACTCACACTCTACTCACCACCACTGCCATCCCAGGGCCATGCAGGATGTGCAGAGTGCAGACTCACACTCTATTCACTGGCTCCCCTTATCCTGGGCAATGGAGGATGCCAGAGTGCAGACTCAGACTCTACTCACCAGCACTGCTGTCCTGTGGCAATGGAGGATGCACAGAACACAGACTCATATTCTACTTGCTAGCACCACTGACATGGGGCAATGGAGGATGTGCAGAGTGCAGACTCGGACTCTCTGGATCTTGTCTCTTGATTCATTCTGTCAATCTGTTTCTTTAGATTGGTGAATTGAAACTATTCACATTGATAGTTATAACTGATATGTATTGACTTATCCTTGGCATTATATAATTTTCTTGTTGGTTCTCTTTCTTTCCCTTCTTTATAATTGCTCACTTTACCTAGTGAACTCATTCAATTGTGACTTTTGGAATTGTTGACGTCATTGTCTTTTTTTTTGGATGTTTTTGGGAACTTTTTGGTGTGCTCCTTTGGTGGCCATGAATTTATTCTGGTGTTCTTTATCATGGAAGTATCTTACTTCTCCATCAGTTTTGAAAGATAGTTTTGCAGGATACATCATCTGGGCTAGGAAATTTTTGGGGGCTTGAAATATTTCACTCTAGTTCTCCTTGAGTAGTTTGTGTAGAGAAGTCTGCTATAATTCTGATGGATTTTTCTTTCTAGGTATTTGTTCCTTTTCTCTAGCATATTTAAAATTTCTATTCTTGTGTTTAACTTCTGGAGTCTTGATTATTGTATACCTTTGTGCAGTTTTTTTTTTCTGGTCAGGGCTATTTGGAATTTTATATGGTTCAGTTATCTCTGTGTCAAATTCTATTTCCATGTTTGGAAAGATTTCCACTATTCCTTCTGTGAACAGGTATTTTATGCCCTGTATGCTATCTTCTGAATTTCCATTGATTTCACTTATTCTTAGGTTATTCTTCTTTACATCATGTAGCAGCAGTTGGATTGATTTTTCATAGTCTTTCTCTTTTTAAGAAATCTCTTAATCTCTTTGATGACCACTGACCACAACCCTATATCTAATATTCTATCTTCATATTGGTTGACTCTGTTGTGTATGCTTTCAATAGAATTTTTTTCTCCTGGATTTCTGTTTGATATTCTTTTCTGTAATCAAGTTCTTTTTTATGTTGGGCTTTGAAGGATTCTATGTCTTTCCTTAGCTTCCCTATTTTTTATCAGTATCTACTCTAGATTCACTGTTTCCTTCATTATGGTCATTAGCCCTATAATTATCTGTGCAATTGTATCTGCTTTGAGTTTGTCAAGAGTTTTATTCATCTGTTTTGTTACTTCTGCTGCTACCAATCCAAAAGTATCACTGTGTGGCTTTGGATTTCTTCCCTCTCAATGACCCCCTGGGTTTACTCTGGGGAAGTTAGTAGTTTTTCGGTGTGTTTACTCTGGTGTTTTCTCATATTCTATTTTTTGTTTATTTGTTTTCTGTATTGAGGCTTGAAAATTGCTTATGGTTGGTAGCTTTATTACAGCAGTACTTGGTTCACAAAGGCTTTAGTTTGTGAAGAATTTGTCTTACAAACAAAAGTATTTGGCAAAATTTTGTTTTTGTTTGTAAACTCTATATTAGGTGGCAAATTCGACCATAGCCATCTTTCCTGCACAAACAGAAATGTAGTCACCTTTTCCAAAAATTGTGGAACAAATTAAGTTTGTGAATCTAGGTACAACTGTATTAGTATCAAGACATATTTAGGTCATGACTACTTGTCAGAGATTTCTTCTAGGTGTAGCTAGCTTTTGGTCTTTTTAAGTCTGTCCCAGGATCCTACCACCTGTTTATTAGGGATGAAAATTAGTATCCTGTTTGGCCTAGCACCCAGTTCTTTGGTACTGGATTGCATTGTTGTTTATAACCCCTAGACAATGTAGATATCTGCATACAAGTAAGCTCACTTGATCACAACAACTATGTCACCTTGGCAAAAGTAGTACAATCAGCAATAACAATAGCATTAAGCACATCCTGGTTAATGACAAACTATAATAATTAATACTTTGCCACTTTTAACCATAGGTACACGATCTATAGTTAAAGGACAAAATCTAAGACAAATCAAATAATTTTATACAGTAAATATGCACTCAATAGAGCAACTCTGCTTTCATCCCGGAGTGGTATTCAGCTGTAATAAGATAGAGTTAACTATTCACATATTAATAAGGGTAAGTGATATGGGTATGGAAGCACAAAGAAAAAAGAAATAGATTATGGAAAATTAAGCAATGGAAGATGTGAAGAATGTGCTAAGGTTGATGTAAAATGTCCTATTAAGGAGTAAAGGCAAATTAATAATATTATATAACAGTAATAGAGAGACCCAACTAGGAGAAGGGTAAATAATGAGTGGAGATCAGAGTTGAGGAAAGGAAAATAAGAGCAAAATGTTAAGGGAACAAGTTGAAAGAGATAAATTAAGAAGAAAGGTACATGGAGAAAAAATGAGGACCTAATCAAATAAATAAAACAAAGTAATATTTAAAGGGGGCAAGAAAATAGATGTTAAAACTTCAACCTCCACCAAAAGAGAAAAACATAGTAAAATTTTTTTAAAAAGCATACGAACAACAGAGCAAAGAAACAAACAATGACAACAAAATTGGGTTAAATGAATGAAGAAAAAAGAAAGAAAGAAGTTCCTATATATTTCCAGTAGAGTGTTTTCTTCCAGGGCCAGTAGTCTTTAATCTTAAAAGTCACATTCCTCTATGTTCCTCTTTATAGTCTATGAGTTTGTATGGATATTGCCCAGTTTAAAGGGACCCTCCTCTGTAATCCTCTGCTTTTGGTAGCTGTTCAAGTTGGGGTATAAGACCATGGAATGCATGGGGTCTTGGGTCTTGAGGCTCCTGTCATGGATTTCTGTTGGTTGGGGATCAACACTGGGTACATGATATATATTCTGGTGTCTGTGGGGCAAGCTGTAGAGACCAGGTGAAAGTCATTGTCACCTCAGACACACAGAGCAGACCCAGGTGCACCTAAGACTAATGTGGGGAGATTCTGGCAGGCCCAATAAGGGAACAGGGCACTAGGTGGTGTCTAATGGGTGTCCAGAGCATAGGGCAAGTCAGCAGACCTTTAGCCCTTGCTGCCAACCAGGCAGAGGACTGACCTAATGTGGCAGGAAGTGAGTCTTCCCCATCTCTGGTGATGTGCAGGGTAAATACTCCACTGTGCCTGGTGCACCTGGTGCTAAATGGATACCCATGAAGGTTGAGAATGTCAGGCAGAGATTCACTTGAGATTGGGGCTCCTCTTGGAAACTCTGTCTGCCCAGGCCTGGTGATAGGTGTCAGGCAGACTTTCTGGCAAGCTATGTGTGGTGTGGTTCCATGGCAGTTGGGTGTGGACTCAAGTGAGCTCAGGGTGCTAGGTAAGTGCTCAAACCAGATCATTGTTACCACTCTGTGCCTGTTGAATGTCTCAGTTGAAATAGGACAAACTTGAAGCACTCAGCAATGACTCTGGCATGCCCAGGATCCTATAATTATGACTCAAGGAACAGCCAGGTTCACATATTTATTCTCTTGGAGATTGAGATCCGGAAGTTGGGGAAGGAACCTCACCCGCCTATGATCTCTCACCCCTGGTATGTCCCAGCAATAATGTGCCAGGCTGCTGCCTGCTCAGTATTTGGAGAGAGGGCAATAAGATGAAGGGTCTTGTACATATATTCCCCATCTATCATGTGAAGCTATACTCTGCCACACTGCTTGGATTCCTCCAGCTATATGAGATGTTTTCAAAATGATTGTTCCCAGAGTGTGCAAGAGCAGAGTGAATTGGAATGGGCTTTGTAGGCTGCTTCCCCTGTCTTTAACTCTTATGAGTAAATATTTTTGATCTATAAGTATCTTCTTTCAAATTAATTCTTTGTATCAGGGTGTATATCCCTACCCTGCTTAAGTTACTTGAGTTTTTAATTGATGTTCTCTGATGTGCCTCCTCCTCTACTCTGCCATGTTGGATCTAGCTTAATAGATTCTTGTATCAAGTCTAACCTCTTAAATAACCAAGGCAACAATTCTTGCTTTATTATTGTGTGAAATTTCCTAGTATATGTTTGGTTATTTAAATTATTTAACATAACTGAATGTCTTTATTTGAGGAATATCTCATGGACTAAAAACAGCTTTAGATTCTGCTTCATTAGGCAACCTGAAATATTTTTCTTATAATAAATGAGTTCTTATTTACATTTTATAGGATCAGTATACATTTAAAGGTCAGTTTTGTTGTATTACAGGGGTCCTGGGAGTTCATATACAAATAACAAAAAGAATCTGGAAACAAAATTATACCTTTCACAAAAATTAACTTCAAGTGGATCATAGACCTAAATGTAAAGTTATAGACTACTAGAAGACAACAGAATAAAAATTGTAGATGAGCTTTAATTTGGCAATGATTTCTTAAACCTAACAACAAATGTATGATTTACAAAAGAAAAAGTGATGAATTAAATTTCATTAATATTAAATCTTCTGTTTGGCAAAAGACACTGTTACATTATGAGAAAGTGTTTGCAAAATAGTTGCCTGATAAAGGATTGATATTTACAACATACAAAGAATGCTTAAAGCTCAACAATAGGAAAACAAATGACCTAGTTAAAAATGAACAATGAACCATAATAGATATCTTGATAAAGAAAATATATACATTACCAATAAATGTTTGCTGGTATATACTCAAAATAATTAAAAATCTATTTCCACAGGAAAAACCTTCATAAAAATATTTATAGCTGCTTTATTTGTAACTGCCAAAACTTGGAAGCAGTCATCATGAACTTGAGCAGCTGAAGTTCTCTGAAGAATACATGTTAAATATTAAAGGTCCTGCAAACTGACCTCAGTTCGGTAGAACATGGTGATAGTAGAGATGGAATATTGCATGTTAAGAGCCAAAATTTTATTGGGCTATCTTAGGTCCTTTAAAAAAATAGATATTAACTTCTAATATTTGTTTATGGTCTTATATTCTCATGGCTATTAGCTAAATCTTTCAGAATGTAATGTTAGGCTTAGCAGACAACTAGCCTCCACCAGACTTAAAGCTAAGAATTTTGCAGAATAACATCTGAAAGCAATACAAAAGATTTCCCACTTTGATGTAGCCTGCCTACTTAATACCTCCACCAATGTATTAGCAGAATTAATTAATTTATGATTTTCTTTGTTCTTTGGCTATAAAAATTCATGTAATCTCTTTGATTTCCTAATACCAATATTCAGGGTAACTTGAACCCATGTTCCTAGGCCACAGTTACTCATATATGACTCAGAATAAAGTTTTTTCTTTAAACAGAGTTCTTATTTTGTGTTGACACTCAATAGATAAATATACAAAGTATATCAATATAATAGAATGTTACTGGATTAGTAAATGAAATAAGCTATCAGCCATGAAAGGACATAGAGAAACCTGAAAAAATCTTTTTAAGGGAAGAAGCCAGTTTTTTTTTTTTTTTTTTTTTTTTTTTTGTGGCTAGTGGGGGTCGACCTCAAGACCTTGTGTGCCAGCAGGCGCCCATGCCGCTGAGTGATATCACTGGCCCTTTTTTCATATGTGGGTTCTGGGAGTTGAACTCGGGCCCTCACGCTTGCCAGGCAGGTGCTTATGCCGCTGAGCCATCTCACCGGCTCCCAGAAGCCAGTTTTTTTTTTAAAGAGAAGAAAAAACAAAACAAATCAAAAAAGAACAAATTTTCAAAACAACATAATATGAGGGTAACAATGGTTAATGCATTACGTATTATTATCTTTAAGTTAGTTATTCAGGATACCAGATATTAGCATTCAATTGTCCAAACATTATTGGCACAAACCTTACTCTTCAATGAACTAAGTAAAATTGGTCATGTATCTACCTTAACCATCTTATATATATATATACAAATTTTTTTCCTTTCCCTTCTTTCTTTTCCCTATTCTCCTATTCCAGTCTCTCTTTCCTTTTGACCAGTTTCTTTTTGATTCACCATGTCTATTGTACATTTTGGATCTTATTTACTCTTTCGGTTTCTCATACTAGAAAGACAATAAGATGCTTACACATGTGCGTCCAGTTTATTTCACTTATGAGTATTTTCTCAAGTTGCATCCATTTACCTATAAAAGTCTCCAGTTTATCTTTCTTTATGGCCAAATAGTACTCCATTGTATAAAAATACCACATCTTTCTTATCCATTCCTCAGTTGATTGGCATTTGGGTTGTTTCCAAGATCTGGCTATTACAAATTGTGCTGCTATAAACATGGGTGTACATATATCACTGTGGTACGATGGTTTTAATTCTTCTGGAAAGATACCCAGAAGAGGAATAGCTGGTTCAAATGGGACCTCCAACCCTAGTTTTTTGAGGAATCTCCACACTGATTTCCACAGTGGCTGTACCAGTCGACACTCCCACCAACAGTGAAGAAGGGTTCCTTTTTCCCCACAGCCCCTCCATCATTTGTTATTGGTTGATTTCTTGATAATAGCCATTCTTTCTGGGGTGAGATGGAATCTCAGTGTTGTTTTAATTTGCATCTCTCGAATGACTAGTGATGTTGCACATTTTTTGTATATTTATTTACCATTTTTATTTCTTCATCTGAGAAATGTGTATTCATCTCAGATGTCCATTTTTGGAGTGGGTCTTTAAATTTGGGAGGTCTGATTGTTTTAATTCTTTATATGTTCTCGATAGTAATCCTTTGAGGAACAGCTGGCAAACATTTTTTCCCACATTGTGGGTTATCTCTTCACTCTGTTGGTGGTTTCTCTTGCTGTGCAAAAGCTTTTTAGTAAGATGAGATCCCAGTTGTTGATTCTTTGTGATAGTTCCTGTGCAGTTGAGGTTTTATTCATAACGTCTTTGCCTACACCAATGTCAGAAGCCAGTTTTAAAAGGCTGCATGATTACAATTATATAACTTTCTGGAAGAAAAACAATGTATAAACTGTAAAGTATCAGCCACTGTCAGATTATGGAAAGAAAAACTTTTTCATTACCTTCTTAATCTTCTGACTGGGATACATGAATTAAATTTACAAAAGTCAGATTAACTTAACAGACAAAAGGTACAGAAATTTTATTGATGTATTTAATTTTACATGCATGGGGATATTACAGAAAAAAAATGAAAACCTAAACAAGTGGTTTGACAGAGCGACAAATATTTGAGAAACAATCAGAAAAAAGGAAATGGGGTATGGGCTCCTTGGGGTGACAAATTGTGGGAATGTGACTAGAATATGTATGGTAGATGGAAGCTAATTTGCAAGGTTTATTATGCATATTCAAGTAATCTTTTACTTGGTGATAGGTGATAAGAATCCTCTCTGCAGTCATTCTCCTTTTCCTAGTATGGAGAATGAAGATACTTTTACAAATGGAAATCTTGTCTAGTTTACAAAAGAAAATGTATGCCCTTTTTTGAAGCAGGTAGGGGAAGGGCAAAGAGCTCCATCTGTGGCTGCTCTTTCTCATTTGCTTTCATCTCGCAGTTATCCTTATAACAATGTGATATATTTTGTAGTAGCTTCTACTAATTGACTTTAAAAGGTGTTCAAGGGCAGGGAAGAATGAATGGATTGCACATAGAGGATGTTCAGGGCAATAAATCTTTTCTCTATGATATAGTAAGGGTGGCCATACGCTATTATAGAAGTTTCAACAACTACATTATGAACAACACAAAGAGTGTACCCAGTGCAGGCTAAGAAATATGGTATGTTTTTTCTTTAATTTTTTCTTTCCTTTCTAGGTTTAAATTGTCTCTCTTTGACTTTTCTCATATTACTGTCATCTAATTTACTCTTTTCTTTCTTCTGCATCACCTACTTCTCATCGTTTTTTTCTGTTACCCCTTCCCAATGGCATAAAAATCCCTCTACCTGATTAGAAGCTTTTAAGATTTTAATTTTATACTCTTGCATTACTTTGTCCCTAACCCCCTATATTTTTTAATAGTATAACCATAAAGTTTTATTGGTCTTTAGATAATTGACACTATAAAATTACTGTTGAATTCTTTTCTACTATGAGAGAAGATATAGCTATTGCATTAAGTGAATATTAGCTCTAAGTCAATACCTGGGTTTTCTTGATGTTTATGCTGTAATTGTGGATTTTTTTCTCTAATGTTAAAATTGGTGCATAATTGGTTTTTGTAGTAAGTTAATACCCAAATTTCTTTGAATGATACTACTGCAGCTGATTTGTTTGATACTACTCTAGCTTATTTTCTTGGTACTATCGTAACTCATGTGTTTGAGTTATAGCTTATTTGATTGATATTGGTCATAAGATTGCTGCTATTAATGGATTTCCTCCATTAACCAACACCCAGATTCCATTTCTGATACTAACAATACTAGGATGCTAAAAATACTAGGTTGCTGAGAACTCATTGTTGAGCCAATTATACCTCATGCTCCCCTCCCAAATTAACCAAGGAGGTTGAAACTTGAGACAAAGGGAAAGGACTACAGTTAGCCATGAATGAAGTAGATAACTGAAAAGCAACTAACTAAAGAGACCTCTACACTAGCAACAAAGTCTTTACACTATAAGTGCCACAAACCTTAGTCAAAACAAGAGGATGCATGAGAACAAAAAGAAACAGTATTTCTCAAAATGCCCAACTACCCCAAACCCAATCCACAGAGAATCAAGGGGGGAAATTGCATAAGCCACAGACGCAAATTATTCAAAAGGATAATGAAGAAGGTTAGAAAACAGATCAAAGCTGTACTCAGTGGGATGACAGAAAATATAGTTAAACAGGTAATAAAAACCATAACCAAAATTATGTGGGAGCTATTAGAAAACTAATAAAAAGCTAGATGAGATAAGCACAATGCTACAAAACATGAATGAAAGGTTTAACAAAGAATTAGTATCCAGGGAAAGGTTTCAATGAGAAATCCAGGAGAATAAAAAGTATATTAAATTTATAGGCAGCAGAAGTGACCAATGTGAAGACAGAATTTCAGAACTAGAAGGGAATGATAACTTCAAAGACCAACTACTCAAAGACACCCTAAAAGCAATAAGAGAAGATGAAAAAATATCCAACAGCTACTAGATGGTACAAAGAAAACTAATCTAGTAGTAATAGGAATAACTGAAAAATCATAAGACACAACAAAATGGTATTAAAAACTTGTTCATGGAAATAATGGCAGAAAATTTCCTAAATACATGGGAAGAAAACAGGATACAGATAATTGAGGCATATAGAAACCCCAAAAGCCAGCATCACAGGACAAACTCTCCCTGCAACATAATATTAAAAATATCAGAAGTCCATCACAGTGAAATAATTTTAAATGCTGTTACAGAAAAGGAACAAATCTCATATAAAGTCAAACCCAATAGAGTGACAGCAGGCTTCTCAACACAAAACTTTTTTTTTTTGGTACTGGGAATCAAACTCACAACCTCACGCTTGCTGGGCAAGTGCTGTGATGCTGAGCTATATCGCTGGCCCCTCAACACAAGACTTAAAGGTCAGCAGGGCACGGACTGAAGTGTTTGAAGACCCAAAGACAAAAACCTCCAACTTCAAATTGTGTATGCTGCAAAATTTTCCTTCAAAATTGATGGAGAAATAAGGTATTTCCATGACAAAGAGTACCTCAAGAAATTTATGACCACCAAACCAGAATTGCCAAAAATTCTCAAGGATATCCTAGAAAGATACAGTGAAAACAACCATGCCAATAACTCAGAAAGAATGAATACACCTGGCAGGATAAGCAGCTAATCAATACAAAATCAGCAACAGGAAAGCAATGCAATGACAGGAATAACTTAATACTTTTGAGTAAAAATTCTCAATGTGAACAGTCTCAACTCACCAATCAAAATACAGTTAACAAAATGGATAACATAAAAAATCTAATGATATGCAGTACACAAGGAACACATTTAATTAAAAAAGATATTTACATATTAAAAATACAAGGATGAAAAACAATATTTAATGCAATAGGGACCTGGAAAAAAGCAGTAGTAATTATCCTAATTTCAGACAAAGTGGATTCAAGCCAAAACTGATCAGACAAGATGAAGTAGGTTATGACACATTGGTTAAGGGAGCAATTCAACAGGAAAAGATAATAATCATAAACATTTGTGAACCAAACACCGGTGCACCCAACTTCATAAAACAAACACCAATGGATAAAAACCAATAAAATTGTAATGAAGGACCTCAATACCCCACTGTCACAAATAGACAGATCAACTAGACAAAGAATCAACAAAGAAATATCAGAGTTGGGCCTTTGGCAGCTGGACCAACACCAGAACCCCAACACCCAGGTCAGCCTGGACCTGGGCATGCAGGTGCACACACACCTTTGGTGGCTGGACTGACACTGGAACCTCGACACCCAGGACAGGCTGGAACACAGGCATGTGGGTGCACACACGCCTTTGGCTGGTGGACTGACACCAGAACCTTGACAATCAGGACAGGCTGGGCCCCAGATGTGTGGGCACACACACACCTTTGGTGGGTGAACAGACACTGGAAACCCTAGACCTGGGACAGGACAGGCCGCAGCATGTGGAGTAATCAGTGAGACTAGTAACGTGGAATTTTCTGAAGCAGCAGCAAGGAGCCAGAAGCTGGGCTCTGCAGAACTCCACCAGCGGAAGACCAGTCCCAGTCTGCACACCCAGAAGCCAAGGTCAGGTCCATACCCAATACAATTCCCATGGAAAACGTGGCGTGAGTACACAGCATATTTGTGGGATCTGACATGGACACTATCACAGAACTGTACACACCAGAGGTATTTTACTACTTTTATTCTCCCTTGTTTGTCTGATTGGCTACCCCTTTCCTGTCTGGTTGGAATTCATCTTGTTTTGTCTTGTATTTTGTGGTTATTTTTGTTTTTGTTTTTGTTTTTACTCTCCTCTCTTTCTCATGTCTACTCTTTTTCTTTATTTTCTTCTTTGCTTTTCTGTTGTCCTCTTTCTTCATTCTTTTCTTAACTTTTTAGGTTTCTTACCTTTTTTGTCTTCTTCTATTGATTCTCTTTCTCTCCTTCCTTAACTACTTTTTGAATTTAAACTTTCAAGTGAGTAAACACTGTCTCTTCCCTTTCTGATTACTCCTTCACATTCTATTTCATTCTTTCCCTCCTGTGTCCTCCAGTTTCCCAAACCTTGGGTGATCATCCTTTGACCTCCAGCCTTGACTCTACTACATTTGACCTCATTCATCATTTATCCTGTCTCCTACCCACCCTAACACCCCCACTCCCCACAAAAGGGTAAAACCAACCACTAAGGGGAAAATCACTGCATACAAGTACATGGTATATGTTTGATTTTGTTCTATAACTTTAGAGTTTGCTCCAGTGGTTGGAAGTAGCAGGTTAATGGTTGCCATAGTTTGTCAGTAGTTAAGCTGTACTTGAAACTATTGTTATTACTAACTGTACTACTTTAGCTAGGATGTCATACATGTTATAATCAGTTTTTCTCCCCTGTATGATAATGTTGTGATAGTATAGGTTCAATCACCACCACAGCCCAGTATCAAAAGTTTGGGTGCTGAGCCAAATAGGAACTTTGCATCCTTTACAAATTGTGAAGGTAGGGTTTGAGATAGCTATTAAAAAACCAGCTACATCTAGAGAGCATACCTGAAGAACAGACATCTCCTAGGGAAGCCTCAATACTAGAGATAAAGCTATCTATCATAAGAAATTGGCAAACATCAATATAGAAAATGAAATAAAATAAAAAAGAGAAAATAGAAAATGAAAAGATGCAGAAGGAAAATGCAATCACAGACCCCCAGCCCACCCAGGTCAAGCCTGGAACTCAATGAGATAGATGAAATTGAAAGTCAAACACTGGAACTTTCTGAAACGATAGGACCAGAAGTGAAAAATAAAGTGGGAAAGGCTATAGAGAAAATAATCTCTCAGGTAAAAAAAGAAATGATGCTTAATATCAAAGATATTAGAGAAGAAACATAAAAAATTGATGAGCTTAGAAAAATGATGGAAACAAAAAATGTGCAACATAGGAAAGAAATAGAATCAGTGAAACAGATCCAACCAGAAATCGGAGAGAATAAAACCTCCATTGAATGTATAAGCAACAGATTGAATTAAGGAGAGGATAGAATATCAGATCTTGGATACAGAATTGCAGCAAGTGATCATGAAAATAAAGATATCTTAAAAATGGCAAGAGACCATGAAAAATCAATCCAACACCTACAAGGTAATGCAAAGAAGAAAAACATGAGATTGATTGGAGTCAATCAGAAGGTGGGACACAGCAAAAATGACATAAAGAAAGTCTTCACAGAAATAATGACAGAAAACTTCCCAAGCATGGATAAAAAATTTGACATACAAATAAATGAAGCATATGGAAATCCAATTAGCTATAATTAAAATAAACCTACACCCAGACAAATAATAATCAATATCCCAGATATTCAGCACAAGAACAGAATATTAAAAGCCATTAGAGAAAAGAAACAGATCACCTATAAAGAAAAGCCCATCAGAATCATGGCAGACTTCTCAACACAAACCCTCAAGTCAAGAAGAGCTTGGAGTGAAGTATTTCAAGTCCTGAAAGAAAACAGCTTCCAACCCAGATTGACGTACCCTGCAAAAGTATCTTTCAAAATTAATGGAGAAATAAGATACTTCCATGACAAAGAACAACTGAAGTAATTCATGACTGCCAAACCAACCCTACAAAGAGTACTGAAAGATATTCTAGACAGAGATAAAAAAGACCACAATTCCGAGAACAACAGAAAGAAACCACCAGGTAGGGCAAGCAATTAAACAGAGGGGGAAAAAAAAAACAGGGAATCAACAACGGGAAAATACAATGATAAAGATAAGCCAATACATATCAGTTATAACCATCAATGTAAAAGGCCTCAATTCACCAATCAAAAGAAACAGACTGGCAATATGGATCAAGTAAAGAGATCCAACAATATGCTGTATACCAGAAACACATTTAACTGAAAAAGAAATTCATAGACTGAAAGTCAAAGGATGTAAAACAATCTTCCATGCAATAGGAACACAGAAAAAAGCAGGGGTAGCTATCCTGTTGGAAGACAATGTAAACTTCAAACCAAGAATGATCAAAAGAAATAAAGAAGTTCACTACGTACTTGTTAGGGCAAAACTTAAAGAAGAAGAGATTTCAATCATAAATATGTATGTACCAAATATAGGAGCACCCAACTATATAACAAAATTATTAATAGACATGAAAAACCAAATAAGCAATAACACAATTGTAACGGGATACCTTAATACCTGATTGTCACAAAAAGATAGATCAACTACACAAAAAAATCAGCAAAGAAATATCAGAACTACACCAAACCTGTGAACAAATGGACTTAGCAGATGTTGTCAGAGTGTTTCACCCAACATCATCAGAATACACATTCTTCTCATCTGCACATGGGACATTCTCTAAAGGTAGACCATATACTAGCCCACAGAACATGCTTAAGTAAAAATGCAAAGGAACTGAAATTATGCCATGCATATTATCTGACAATGTGCAATGAAATTGGAAATTAATGGCAAAAGAAATTTAAAAAACTCCATAAATACAAGAAAATTAAATAACACCCTCCTAAACAACCAATGGACCACAGATAAAATTAAAGAAATTAAACAATATCTACAACTAAATGAGAAAGCAGATATAACATACCAGAAATGGGATGCAATGAAAGCAGTCCCAAGAGGGAAATTTACAGTGGCAAATTCTCACACCAGGAAAACAGAACGAGCACAAATAAACAACATAATGTTGCACCTCAAGCTTCTAGAAAAAGAGGAGCAAGACAAGCCCAAAGCCCATACAATGGAGGAAATTATGAAGATCAGGGGAGAAATTAATGCAATGGAGACTAAGAAAACAATACAAAGAATTACTGAATCTAAGAGTTAGTTCTTTGAAATTATAAATAAAATTGATATACACTTAGTCAACCTTATCAAAAAAGGAAAGAAAAGACTCAAATTCATGCATTGAGGAATGAAAAGGGTGAAATCACTACAGATCCTGTGGAAATTCAGATCATCAATACCAACTTTGAAAATCTTTACTCTCATAGGATGGAAAACACAGAAGAAATGGACAGATTCTGAGATATGTGTGAATTACCAAAGCTGAATCAAAAGATATAAAAATTCAGAATAATCCAATATGAGTAAATGAGATTTGAAATGTAATTAAAAATTTATGAAGAAAATCCCAGTTCCTGATGGATTTAGAGCTGAATTCTAGAAGAAATTCAGAGAAGATTTAATGCCAATACTCCTCAAACTCTTTCATGAAATAGAAAGGGAAACAATACTCTCTAACTTATTCCTGGATGCAAGTAGTACCCTGATACCAAAACCAGAGAAAGACCAAGCCAAGAAAGAGTACTACAGGCCAATCTCCCTAATGAACATAGATGCAAAAATCCTCAATAAGATACTAGCAAACAGAATGCAGCAAATCATCAAGAAGATTATACGTCATGACCAAACGGGATTCATCCCAGTAATGCAGGGATGGTTCAACATATGCAAATCAATAAATGTAATACACCATATCAACAGAGCCAAAGGTAAAAATCACATGATTTTTTCAATAGATACAAAAAATCTTTTGACAAAGTCCAATACTCATTCATGATAAAAACCCTACAGAAAATTGGAATAGATGATCTGTACCTCAATCTGATAAAAGCCATCTATGACAAACCAACAGCCAATAGCATACTAAATGGACAAAAATTGAAAGCTTTCACTCTAAAATCAGGAGCAAGACAAGGATGTCTACTATCACCACTCCTAGTCAATATAGTTCTGGAAACATTAGCCAAAGCAATTAGACAACAGAAAGAAATAAAAGGAATAAGGATAGGAAAGGAAGAAGTTAAATTATCATTATTTGCAGATGACATGATACTCTTCATAGAAGACCAGAAGAACTCCACCAAAGGACTTCTAGATTTAATAACCAAATTCAGCAGCATAGCTGGATACAAAGTCAATACTCAAAAATCAATAGCATTCCTGTACACAACAACAAACTGACTTAGAGAGAAATTAGGGAAACCACACACTTCGCAATAGAATGCAGACAATAAAATACTTAGGAATCAATTTGACAAAGGAAGTAAAAGTACAATATGTTGAAAATTACAATGCTCTGAAAAAGATTGAAGAGGATATCAGAAAATGGAAAGATATCCCTTGCTCATGGATAGGAAGGACCAATACAGTGAAAATGGCCATACACCCAAAATTGTTGTACCGATTTAATGCAATCCCTATCAAAATGACATTAGCATACCTCACTGAACTAGAGAAAATATTCCTAAAATTCATTTGGTACCAGAAGAGACCTAGAATAGCAAATGCAATTCTGGGCAACAAAGGCAAGGCAGGAGGCATCAGAATCCCTGACTTGTAATTATACTAGAAAGCTACTGTGATAAAATCAGCATGATGGCCAAAAAAATAAACAGATCTGAGGAACACATTAGAAGATGCAGATACAACTGCGAACACAAAGCATCAGACATGTTCACTGGAAGAAAGATATCCTCTTTAATAAATGGTGCTGGAAAAACTGGCTGTCTACATACTGAAGCCTAAAACTAGAGCCATGTCTATCACCATGCACTAACCTAAAGTCAAAATGGATCAAAGAACTAAGTATTGAAACAGAAATACTGAATCTACTGGAAAAGAAAGTACGTAAAAATTTGGAAAACATAGATGTATGCAGAGACTTCATAAACAAAACCTGAACTGCACAGGAAATACTCCAAATAATCAACAACTGGGATCTCATTTTATAAAAAAAAATTTTGCACATCAAAAGAAATCACCAACAGAGTGAAAAAACAACCCACAGAGTGGGAAAAGGTTTTAGCCAACTGTCCCTCAGACAAAAGACTTCTATCTAGAATATATAAAGAATTGAAAAAAAATCAGAAGACCCAAATTTAAAGACCCAATCCAACAATGGGGATCTAAGACGGATATGCACTTCTCAGATGAAGAAATACACATAGCAAGTAAATATATGAAGAACTATTCAACATCATTGGTCATTTGAAAGATGCAAATTAAAACAAAATTGAGATTTCATCTCACTCCGGAAAGAATGATTTTCATCAAGAAATCAATTAATATTAAACGCTAGAGAGTCTGTGAGAAAAATGGAACATTTTTTCATTGTGAGTGAGAGTGTAAATTGATACAACAACTATGTAAGTCAGTATGGAGATTCTTCACAAAATTAAAAATAGAAATTCCATTTGACCCAGCTATTCCCCTTCTAGGTATCATCCCCAAAGAGTTAAAGATATCATATTACAGTTATGCATGCATTTCTATATTATAGCAGCACAATTCATAATAACTTAATCTTAGAAACAGCCTATATGTCCATCAACAGTTGAATGGATAAAGAAAATGTGGTATTTATACACAATAGAGTACTACTCTGACATAAATAAGGATAAACTTGAGTTTTTGTAGGCAAATGGATGTACATTGAGAACATAATTTTATGTGAAATAAATGAGACACAAAGGCTTAAATATCACATGGTTTCTCTTATCTGAAAACCCCAATATATAAAGTGCAAAATAAAGAATGGACCATGGAAAATAGTGCAATGGATCTTTGGCATATGGGAAGGGAACTGAACTGATGGAGGAAGGAAGGAAAGGAAACAAAGTAGATTAATGAAAAAGTAAAGAAATTATGAAGTCCTGTGTACATGCACCAAGTCCCTACAAGAAATATAATCACCATATACTAAGTGCAGGGAGGGGGACAAATGGGAGGGGAGGGGCTTAAAAATTAGAAATTGAGAAATGACATGTACATGTACCAACTCCTCATGATGAATCTAAACGAAGTGTACTACAAACATGTACCAATCAAAAATAAAAAGTTACAACAAAGTAAATCTCACTGCAAACTACAGATTTTAATAAATACTAGCATACTAACATTAGTTTAACAATTTTCTGAAATGTACCACTAATAAAAGATGTAAATAATTGAGGAAACCTCAGAGTGATGGGAATATGTGGCAATACTGCTTGGCTGGAAAATTTTTCTGTGTACATAAAAGTGTTAAAAATAAAATATTGGTTATGAATAGGTATTAAATACAATTAATGGGTACAGAAAATAAAGTATCAGGGTTTTATGCATACATTTTAAAAATATTACATATGCATTTGAAAAGTCACATTGAGTTCTCTTGTATTAGTCAGCTTTTTGTCATTGAAACTAAAAACCTGACATATACATCTTAAAGAAAAAATGGTTGATTTTGGCTCAAGTTTTCTATGACCAGTTACCTTCAAGGCAGAAACACTATGGTAAAAGGGCATGGTGGAGGAAAGCTGCACCCCTCATACCATCCAGGAAACATGAAGAGCCATAGTGGAAGGAGTTGGATGCCACATATTGTCTCCAGTGCCACACCCCATTATTCAACTAGATATATCCAGATGTGTGTGCTACTAATCTGTAAGTGATCTCTAAAGACAATCATGTTGACAGTAAAGATTAACCATCACAAATACACCCCTTGGCAACTTGACACCCAAACATATGTTCTTAAACCATACTTAATATCCAAAAAGTGATGATAATAATGTTATAATTCTATGTAACATGAAATAACTCTCCTGCACAAATGAAAAATGCACAAATCCCCTCTCCAAAGTCTCAACAGTTCCACCATTACTCAAATGTTGAAGTCCAAAAGTCTACTCTGACACTCAAAGCAAACTCTTAGGTGTGAAACCCTGCAAAAACAAAAACAAAAACAAATTCCATGCTCCCAAGATAGAGTGGCACAAGATAAACCAGTCCCAGAGAGAGAAATATGGGAATAGGAAGAATAGGAAGAATAGAACTAATGCAGAATTGATATTCTGCAGGGCAAACATTAATTCCTATTCTTCACATCCAGCATCTGAGTTCTGGGGTACGTGGTGGCAAAATGTTATGTTCTAAGAGCTTGGCCACCTTGCCTTTCTGATCTTGCTGTTTCCAGGCCACAAGTCCTCTCTCTTGTGCTGGTTCTGCTTTCTGATTCTACCTTTCCGTGAATGGCAGATGATCTAAGTTTCTGGCATCTCCATATTACTGGGTCTCCAGGATAGCTTCAGTTTCACTCTCACAGATTCATTCATCAGCCCCTTAGGGATTCCCTAGAGGGAACCTGACCCTGACACATATTGCCTGGGCTCCTACACCTTTGTTTAAAATCTGGCTTGAAGCCTCCATGACCCCATAACTCTTGTATTCTTTATTCCTCAAAATCAACATCACAAGAATGATTCCAAAGTCTTCTGACAGCTTGAGCAGTGGCTCAAGACTATAGAAATTTCTCAGTGCCTAGGTGGCTGAATTCAGGTGAACACTCCCATCAGTGACCCTAAGTTACAAGAGAACTCCAGTGCCCTCATTTGAAATTGAAGTATTTCAGAAGAGTTTGTCTTTGCACCCTTGAAATTAAGATGAGTATGATTTGCCCAGTTTCTGAGAGAACCTCAAGTCATCTTTCCTAGTGTTCTAGTATAAATTAGTTGGCTTCTATTTAATGGTGCTAATGTCTTCAGTCACAGTTTCCTTGGCAGAAACTTTGTGCACACTTCTTTTCTGACCAAACTGAAAATTTTGCAAATCTTTCAGCTGTGCATTTTGCTACTGATTATCACTGTAAATTTTGTTAAAGGCAGCCAGAAATATACATGCCACAACCTGAATATTGTGTTATCTTGAAATTTCCTCTGCAATATTAGTTATTCCACCATCCTTAAATTCAGCTGCACACTGATAAATAGCATGTGAGCAATGAGGCTTTTGTGTTAGCAATGACGCTGGTTTATTCCCTCCAAGTGTGGAGGGGCTGAGATGGAGAAAGGTGTCAGCCCTCAGCCAGGGGAGAGGCAGAATTTTATAAGGCTTGGGAAGGGAGTTGTTATTGTGAGGAATTTGGGGAATGGAATGCCTCTAGTTGAGGTTCTCAGGATGGTCAGTGCAGGTGTGTAGATAATATCAAGCTCTTTGGTGCTAGGGAGATTCCATGTCCTGTCCTAGTTTTTCTTGGCCTTCTACTCTGTGTACCAAGGACAGTATGGCCCATCAGCAGTTTCCTGCTGTTTGCTGAGAACAGCATGTTTGCTGAGAACAGCATTTTTGCTGAAAGTTTCTCATCTGGGTCAGGCATGACACACACAGCTTCTTGGGGCATGCACAAAATGTAGACAAGTTCTTTGCCAGAATGTAACATGAATAGCCTCTAAGCCGTTACCAATAGAGTCATCAGTCCCACCTGAAATTTTATGAACACAATCTTTACTGTCCACTTTCCTATCACCATTCTTGTCTTCTGAAATTACACCAGACTTGGCCATCAAGCTCTGCTTAAAATATTTTCTTCTTTCTTCAGTCCAATACACCAAATATTTCAAATTGCTCCCACAAACAAGTTCCAAAAACTTTGGAGTCACATGGCTGTGTATAATCACAGCAATGACCCTATCTTCATCACTAGTTTTCTGTATTAGATTTTTTACTAGTGGAATCAAATACCTGAATACAAAAGTTAAAGGAAAAAGGGTTTATTTTGGCTTATGGTTTCAAAGATTTTAGTTCATGGTTAGCTGACTCCAGAACAGAAACATGGCAGAATGGATTGGCAGAGGAAAGCTGGTCACTTCATGGCAACCAGGAAATAAGAACAATAAAGATACACAGAGCAAAAGACCAAGGACCATATATGTTCCTCAAGGTCATACCCTCATAACCCACCAAAGCACACTCAGAAATGTGCTTTACTAGTCTTATAGGTACCCCCCAAGACATCAAGTTCATGATAAAAATTAACCATCACAAGATAGACAGACAGACAGATAGATAGATAGATGATAAGAAGAAAGAGAAAGAAAAAGATAATAAAATGATAAATAGGTTGTTACTACAGTGCTGGTGCCAGGGTTCTGGTGGGTCCCAAGGGTCCATGTTCTTGGGTGTCACAACCAAAGAATTAAATGAGTCACAGATACTGCCCCAATCTTTTGGGTTTAGAGACATTTCTCATTTTAAACTTAATCTGATTTGGTATTACAAGTGCAGTGCTATGTATATATTTATTTTTCTTCCCTTTTATTATTTTTGAATACAGTTTGATTCCATTAGCCTCTTTCTTCCCCCAAATAACCATTACTTAAAATTGGGACTTTTCATTCATTAATAGTAGTAAGCATGGGCCACAACATGCCTTCCTATCAACCGCTAGCTAAGGACCACATCTCCATCAATCTTTAAGGGTCCTTGTCCTGATCTAACTTCCAAACAATAGCCACAGTTGAAGTAATAGCCCATAAATCAGTTCTTGGTGAAATCTTCACAACAGGCATGGGTGCAGAAACACCTCAAAGTTTCTGAACATAACCTTTGGTCACACACAATCTTATTGTCTACTCATCCATATGTGCTGCATCTCATGTATACAATTATAAATGAGTGAATTATGGGTAAGGACATTGGCAGTTAACCCAGGGGACATGACTCAGTATAAGCTGTCAAACTTGCCCAGTACAACCCTTTGGAAGGGACTTGGACTCTTGATCAGAAATAAAAAACACCTCCACTTGTACCCTGGGTGCTTATGTCCACTCCCTTTTCAGTGTGAGCCCATTACTCTCTGAGCATACTATCACCTCAGTAAACTTTACTTGTTTTGTACTTTTGTATCTGTGTGACTTATTTAATTCTTTGGTTGTGACACACAAGAACATGGACCCTTGAGACCCACCAGAACCCTAGCACCAGCACTGTGGTAACAACTTATTTATCATTTTATTATCTCTTTCTTTCTCTTTCTTTCTTCTTTCTTTCTTTCTTTCTTTCTTTGCTTTTTCTTTCTTTTTCCCTCTTTCTTCCTATCATCTATGTATCTATCTATCTGCTATCATCTATCTATCTATTATCTATTTATCATCTCCTTAAAATGAAATATGCTATTGTTATCTGGATACCTGATGAAAAGGAAGAAATTATTAGCATAAGGAAAACAAATATATTTTAAGACCCCATATAGTTCACTAATGTACATGCCTCCCTTGCAATGTGTTTTGTTTTACAGCTTCTAAAATGGGCCCACTAATTTTTTTCCACTTATATGTGGTAAGGAGTACTAACAGAATGAGCAAATACTATTTTCAAACATTTGTTTTTCTGATGTGCTTAAAATCTCAGGATTTTTCTAGTGCCAGCTAGCTCAAAGTAATGTCTCAGTGTATCCTGATCATGAAATATTTTCCATTTGTTTGGCACTAGTTATTTTTTTATTCAACCTGTTTCTCCTTTATGTTTGACCTAAATAGTACATTGAGAACCTAATCTAAGCGATGTTCATGAAAGAACTTTTTCCCCCAGAAGTTAATTTGCATGTATCCAGACTGCTGCCTAAATCTCTTGGGTTTAAAGACACATTTCATTTTGAACTTAATCTGATTTTGTATTACAAGTGCAGTGCTATGTATGTATTTATTTTTCTTCTCTTTTATTATTTTTAAATACAGAAGAACTGTCCTTTAAAAGTGTTTCAGTTGTCATGTGCTGATTGCTTCTAGATCTCTGGCCTGAATGAGGCTGTGACTCAAATTTTGCCCAGAATCACACTATGTCAGAATCTCCCCTCTGGAAACTGTAGAGCTGAGCACTGAGCAATTCCATGCTGTCTTCACCTGTTCTATTCACCGTGGCATTCACTACTTGGCTAAACTGGTGGGCAAACAGAGCAGCCCACTGCCAGTTCAAGGGACTTTATTTGGTAGAATACAGAGAAAAGCACCTGTAATTTTCTTAAGATTACCATGTGGTAAATCCATTAGTTCAAAGAACATACTACTACTGAATTCTCTCGGCTTAGTTCTGTGGCTTCTTCTAAACACTGAGCCACTTTTGTATAGGAAGGGCTGAGTATTTTTCTGATTTTTTTCCACTTGCAAAACAAAGACACTCTCATTGCAGAAAGAAATGAAACAGGTATGATACGAAAAATTCATTAAGACACTTAAAAGCTTACTAACCATGGGTAATTTCTATTACCAATTAAGAAATATATTTATTTTCAGAAATTTTACTATGCACATATATCCAAGCATGTTTATGACAACAATGAGGTGATAACCTGATTAAAGCTTTGTAAACTGCTTTTATTACAAGAAGAATCACATTATAAAGGACAGTCCATGCCAATAAATACAATGTTTAAGTCCACATAATCACAAAAATGTCAATAGAAAGACTAATGGTCAATTCAGATACTAAAATGTTGATAAAATGGCTAACAGATACTGTGACCTCCTCAGTACCTGACACCACTTATCAGTGCTAAATTTACCTTTGCTCATTTAATCCTCACCAGAACTTATGAGAAGTCCACTTTAACATGAAAGATCTGAGGCACAGAGAGGGCAGGACTAGCAAGTGGTGAAGCTCCAATTAAACATGGGCTACATGACTCTTAAACCCCTACATCTAATCAGTAAATGCTACTGTCTCTTATGTGATAGGGCCGTCAACATTACTGTTCAGGACAAAACAAAATATATGGGGCCGGTGAGATGGCTCAGCGGCGTAAGCGCCTGCCTTGCAAGCGCGAGGGCCCGAGTTCGACTCCCGGAACCCACATACGAAAAAGGGGGGCCGGTGATATCGCTCAGTGGCACGGGTGCCTGTTGGCGCGTGAGGTCTTGAGGTCGTCCCCCTGGTACCCACCAAAAAAAAAAAATATATGAAGCTGAGGTACCATGTTTTCCCCAATTATTTAGGCAGAGATTTAAAATACTGAAAAGAAAAACCACTATGACTTGGAATTTGGGGAGATATGTCCTGCGATACTGTGGGAGTTGATTCCCAGCATGTCATCTCTGGGACGTTCCTATCTTGAAGTGTGTAGCTTTCCTGTGGATGAAGCATACAATGTTTATATTTCTTGGTTTTATGGCTTATATCTAGATGTCCCTCAAGAAACTCACATGCTCATAGGTGGAGTTTTTGTAAGGATTGTACCAAGAGGCCAATATAGCAGACTTGATTTTAGGAGGCAGGGCCTGGTTGGAAGAGGTGTATCATTAGGGGAGTGACATGGAAGGGTATATCCCCCTCATTAGCTCCTTTTCTCTCTCTTTTTCATAGCTGCCTTGACTTTAGCAGCTCTTCCTCCCCCATGCTCTTCTGCCATGCTTCTTCTTTGAGAGTCTGCTAACCATGGACTAAAAATATCAGGCAAAATATATCTCTCCTCCTTTAAGTTGTGGGTGTTAGGTATTTTTGTCTCAGTGATGAGAAAGTGACTAAGACACTTGGTGATTTTGTTATTTTGTGTTTCATAAGATCAGGGCCTGTTTATTACTGGTAAAAATGGTAAACATAAGAAAGAAAAGAAAATATCAGTAACCCAAACATAGAGCCTAAATATAACCCCCGCTAGTATTTGCATCTGCATTAGCTTCATAAGGAAGTTCTCCTTGTCAGGTATTTATAAATTTATGCATTTATGGATGCATGCATATATCTATCTTCAAAAAATAAGATATAGCTTATCATTGTGGTTTGAATTACATGTCCAAAAATATATATGGTCATGTTTTTCTTCCTTGTACCTGTGAATGCAATCTTATTTGGAACAAGTTCTGTGTGCATGTAATTAAAGATCTTTAGATCAAATATCCTGAATTTAAAGTGGGGACCTAAGTCCAATAATTGGTGTTTTCATAAGGAAAAGGACAAGTAGAATTGACACACATAGAAAAGTAGACCATGTGAGAATGGAGGGAGAGATCAGAATTATATATACTGCTACAAAACCAAGCAATATAGGGGCCACCAGAATCTGAAGATGCAAATAGTTTCTCTTCTTAAGCCACTGGTAGAAGTGTGGACCTAGTGAAACCTTATTGCTGGATTTCTGTTATTTAATGCTGCAACATAAATTTATCTTTCTCTAAAACACACACACACTCTTATGCAACTGTGCACATGCACATCACCTACCAACAACAACAATTTGACTTCATCTTTTTGTAATTTGTATGCCCCAGCACTATATGGAATAAAAATGATGAAAGTGAGAATCCTTGTGTTGGTCTGGATCCTAGAAAGCAGGTTTTCAGATTTTTCCCACTCAGTATGAAGCTAGTTGTTGGCTTAATATAAATGGCCTTTACTATGTTGAGGTACGTTTCTTGTATACCCAATTTGTTCAGTAACTTTTATCACGAAAGGATGTTGAATTTTATCAAATTTTTCTGTATCTATTGAAGTGATCATATGATTTTGACTTTTGTTCTGTTGATGTGGTGTATCACATTTATTAATTTGCATATGTTGAGTCATCTTTGTGTGATTTACATGAATTCCACTTGACAATGATCAATTATCTCTTTAATATGATGGTGGATTCAGTTTGCCAGTATTTTATTGAGGATTGTTTTTATTTTTGTTCTGTCCTTATTTGATCTTGGTATCAGAGTAATGCTGATCTTACAGAATGAGTTGGGAATAATTCTTTCCTATTTAATTTTTGGAATAATTGAAAGATAATTATTATTAGTTCTTCTTTCAATGTTTAGTGAGCTCAGCAATGAAGCTATTTCTTTGAGGTGACACTATTTATTATTGCTTCTATCTCATTACTCCTTTTTGGTCTGTTCAAGTTTTCTGTTTCTTCCTAATTCAATTTTAGTAAGATGTATGAGTCAAAGAATTTGTCCACTTGTTCTACATTCTCAAAATTGTTGGTATATAATTATTCCTGAAAATATCTAATACCCCTTGTGTTTCCGTGGTGTCATTTGTAATATCTTTCTTTTAATCTATGATTTTATTTGAGTCTTCTCCCCTCTTTTCTTACTCTAGTGATGGATTTGTTGTTTTTTATCTTTTCAAAATTTTTTGATTCATTAATCTTTTGTATTATTATTTGTCTTTAATTTATTTCTTAACTTTTACTAATTTAGAATTTGTTTTTATTGTTTTCTGGTTTCTTGTGATGCAGCAATAGCTTGTTTATTTGATATATTTCTGAATTTTTTTTCAAATCAAGTGTTGATTGCTATAACGTTCCCTCTTAGTACTGCTTTTGCTATATTCCACAAGTTTTGGTATGTTCTATTTCCATATGTTTTAGGATATATTTTAATTTCCTCCTTGATTTCTTCCTTGATCTATTGGATGTTCATGAGTAACTTGTTTAATATCTGTATATTTTCTAAAGTTTTTATATTTCATTTCTAGTTTTATTGTATTATTTTTAGAGAAGATACTAGATAGGATTTATGAGTTCTTTTAAAGATTCTTGAGCCTTGTTTTGTTGACTATTTTGTGATCTCTCCTGGAGAATGATTTTTATGATGTTGAGAAGAATGTGAATTCTGCAATAGTTAGATGGAAGATTACGTACATATTTGTTTGGTGTATTTGTTTAAGGGTGTGGCTTAACTGTACAGTTTTCCTTTTGATCTCCTGAGTTATCTGTCCATTGATGAAAATGGAATGTTTAAATCATCTGCTATTGAAGTATTAAAGCTATATATACCTTTAGATTTATTAATATTTGCTTTATATATTTGGGTGCTCCAATATTAGGTGCATATAAGGTTGGAAGGTTTACTTCCTTTTGATCATTATATAATGAACTCCATTACCTGCTTTTACTACTTTGGTTTAAAGCCTATTTTATCTAATACAAATATGTCTACCCCATCTTTAATTTGACTTCCATTTGCATGGAATATCCTATCTCATCCCTTCAATTTCAGCCTGTATGTGTCTGTAGAGTTGAGGCGAGGTTCTTGTAAGAAACATTTAGTTGAATCTTTTTAATTTAGGTCCATTTAACCATTTGCTTAATTGGTGATTAAACCCATTTAAATTCAAGGTAATTATTGATAGGTAACGTCCTAGTACACCTATTTAGTAACTTGCTTTCAAGTTATATTGCAAATTTTCCACCCTCCTTCCTCCTCTCTCTTTCTTTGTCCTTCTCTTATAGTTTTTCTTGTGCTTAAGTGATTTTCTCAAATAGTAAATCAAGAAAAATTGTCTTTGAGCATAAATGTTGGACAAAATGTTCTCTATGTTCTTAGGTGTTTCACCACCCTTTAAGTGCTGCTTAATATCATAACTTTGAGGAGACACAAATCTAATTCTCCACACTAGAAAGACAAGCATATCTTTACTTTTTATTTTTTTTTTTTATTTATTTTTTTTTTTTGTGGGTACCGGGGGGTCGACCTCAGGACCTCGTGCGCCAACAGGCGCCCGTGCCGCTGAGCGATATCACCGGCCCCTTTTTCGTATGTGGGATCCGGGAGTCGAACTCGGGCCCTCGCGCTTGCAAGGCAGGCGCTTATGCCGCTGAGCCATCTCACCGGCCCTCTTTACTTTTTAAAAATGCTTTAATTAGTATATAATGCAAAAGGTCATTGAACATATGGTGAAAACTTACATTTTTAAAAATTCATTATATTAAAAGACATTGTTAGTTATCCTCCTCAAAATATTCCCCCTAAATTAAACATATTTAGCCTACCATTCTTGCCAATTTCTGAAGTTCTGGAAGTCTTCTTTAATGTCTTTACCAGATATGCAAAAAAATATTGTGAGCGCTGTTGTTGAGAGCTATCCAATGGAAAGGCAGGATAGTAAAAACATTAGTGTGTCCTCATCCACGTTATTCATCCAGTCTCACAGGGCATGACCACTGGCTCTTTCCCAAAGTTAAAATGGCTATGAAAAGTACAGAGTTTAATTTGATTTAGAACATCCATACAACCACAACAGTCTAACTGAAGATAGTCACCAAAATGGACTCCCAGAACTGCTTCAGAAAATAGCAATAACAATGAGACAAGTGTGTTCAAAGCAAGGTGAGCATTTTGAGAGGCATTAATGATAATGTGTCTTTTGCTGTAACAAATTTTTTTTAAATGTAAATTTTCTCCATAAGTTTTGCTTATACTTTGTAATTGCACAGTATAATATTTTGATAAATATAAACAATATGTAATGGTAAAATCAAGGCTATTAGCATATCCATCACCCCTAACATTTATAATTTATTTTGTGTTGGGAACATTCAAAGTTCTCTCTTCTAGCTATTTTGAAATACACAGGACTCAGTATATGACTCAGAGGTACAGCACTTACCCAACATGTGTGAAGATCTGGGTTGAAATGCAGCAACACACACACATGCACACACACACACACACAAATATGAAATACATTGTTAACTGTAGTTCTTAGCACTAAAGTTTATTCCTCCTAACTATAGTTTTTTACCCATTAACAAATCTCTCTCTTTATCCCCTTTCCACCTACCATTTCCAGCATCTGGTAACCTATGTATCATATTCTACATCTATGAGATCAACATTTTTAGCTTTGGTATATAAGTGAGAACATACAATATTTGTCTTTCTATGTGTGACTTATTTTACTTAATTTAATGTCCTCCAGGCTTGTCCATATTGGCTCATATGATGGGATTTCATTCTTCATATGAATAAACACTTCATTGTGTATATATACCACAATTTAATTATCTATTTATCCACTGAGAGATGCTAAGGGTTTTTTCCTTAACTTGGCTACTGTGACTCGTGCTGCAATTAACATGGGGGTGCAAGTATGTCTTCTACATACTGATTCAGTTATCTTTGGATATATATGTACTTGGTATTGGGATTGCTGGATTATAAGATAGGTCTATTTTTATTTTTTAAAGTAACTTCCATAAAATAATAGCTATTTTTACTGTGGTGAAATGATAATTAATTATATTTTTTTCCTTTTTACTTTGATGAAGATTGAACCCAGAACCCCATAAATGCTAGGGAAATGTCTACCACTGAGGTCTTGATTTGCATTTCCCTGAAGAATAGTAATATTGAGCATTTTTCATATGCTTTTTGGCCATTGGTATGTCCTTCTTTGTATGAAAACTATTTTTTCAGATCATATGCCCATTTATTAAAACAGAATTTTATTATTATTTTTGCTTGTGAGTTGCTTGAGGTATATATCCTATTAATCCTTTCTTGGATGAATCATTCGAAAATATGTTCACCTCTTCTGCAGATTTTCTCTTCACTCTAGTGATTATTTTCTATTTTCTGAAGAGATGTTTATTCTGATACAATACCAATTTGTCTATGTTTGCTTTTGTTACCTGTGCTTTTGAGGTCTTCCCATATCTCTTTGCTCATACTAATGTCCCAAAGCATTTCCCTTGTGTTTTTCTTTTGATAGGTTCACACTATCAGGCATTACCTTTAAGTTTTTAATCCATTTTTTTTTTGTGGGTACCGGGGGTTGAACTCAGGACCTCGCACTTGCCAGGCAGGTGCTTATGCCACTGAGCCATCTCACCGGCCCCCCATTTTGGTTTTTTGAGTTGATTTTTGTATAAAATGAGAAATAAGGGTCTAGTTTCATTTTTCTGCATATGGATGTTCAATTTTTGCAGCATTATTTATTAGAGATACCGTAATGTCTGCACTGCATATTCTTGGCATCCTTGCTAAAAATCAGTTGGCTATAGTTATTTGGATTTATTTCCTACAGTTCTCAATTCTGTTACATGGATTTATGTGTCTGTTTTTTTACTCCAGTACTATGCTGATTTGCTTATTATAGCTTTGTATTATTATTATTATTTTTTGTGGGTACCGGGGGGTCGACCTCAGGACCTCACGCGCCAGCAGGCGCCCATGCTGCTGAGCGATATCACTGGCCCCTTTTTCGTATGTGGGTTCCGGGAGTCGAACTTGGGCCCTCGTGCTTGCTGGGCAGGCGTTTAAGCTGCTGAGCCATCTCACCAGCCCACTATTTTTTAAAGTCATGTATCATGATGATTGCTTCTTTTTTCTTTTTGTTCAGAATTGCTTTGGCTCTTCATAGCCTTTTGCCGATCCATAAAAATTTCATGTGTTTTTCCTATTTCTATGAAGAGTGCGATTGATATTTTGAAAAGGATTATATCGAATATGTAGATTACTGTGGGTATTATGAACATTTAAGAATATTAATTCTTCTAGTCCCTTACTAGGAATGTCTGTCTTATATTGTGCCTTATTAATTCCTTCCATCAGTGTTCTATAGTGTTAAATGCAGGTATCTTTCACTTTCATGATTACATTTATTTCTGAGTATTTATTTTTGTTGCTATTGAAAAGGAGATGGTGTCCTTATTTCTGTTTCAGTCCATGTGTCATTGATGTATAGAAATGATACTGACTTTTCTTTTTCAATTTAATATCCTACCCTGTACTAAATTTATCAGTTGTAATACTTTTTGATAGCCTTTAGGATTTTTTCTATAGAAGATTATGTTGATGGACACAATTTGATTTCCTCCTTTCTAGTTAGGATGACTTCATTTCTTTCTCTTGCCTAATTTTCTGTCTGAACTTCTAGTAATATGTTGAGTAAGTGTGGTAAAAGTGAGCAGCCTAAGAAACACATACCTTTGTGCCTCCCAGATGGGGTTGGTGATAGATCATACCAGAAAAACAAGGTGTAGAGTTAGCCTAACCTGTGGAGCATATTTTTTTGTCATAAAAATCTCATAACCATGGTTGTGTCAAAGCCACGTTTATTCTTTAGGATATAACTATTGATGTACTATTAATTTTAATTTTATGAGTTTTATCATATTAAACAATGAGTGCTTCACAGGAAAAATATCACAAAAATAAAGTGTTCTATTTTTAATGCTTATTGAGTGTTTATCAAAAAGCATCAAAATTTTCAACATCTACTTTTTTTAGTATGAAAATTCTAAAAAAGAACAACAGAAATAAATTTCTCTATGAATTACAATGAAAATACCAATAACATTCTACAAGAATATTTTTGCTTCAATTGTCACACCTAAGGCAGTCTTCACACATGACAACAGCATGTTCCATATACATGTATCACACTGACAGCATATGTGTTTTGCTTTCCTGGGCTTTTTGTAGGGCATACTTGACATCTTGCTGGTCTTACTGCTTTATCAGGAGGTTCTTATTATGTTATGCACTGTGTAGTTAAAAGGAACACAAAATATCAATAAAACAAAGTATTAAATTCTTAATATGTATTGCATGTTTAGAATAAACATCAACACTGTCAATCAGCTGTGCACTTGCTTACAAAACTTAAGAGATAACATCATAAATAAAACCTATGTGAGCTACAATGAAAACACAAACAAAAGTCTACTACAGACATAAACTTTGCTTCAACTGTCTCACCCAAGGCATTTCTCACACATGAAAATTGCATGTTCCATACACAAGTACAGCTTGCACTGATAGAACATATGTTTTGTTTTCCTGTCTTTTCTTGTAGGGCACAGTTGACATCTTTTTGGTTTTCCTGCTGTCATAGTAGGTCTTTGGGATGCTAGGCCTGCCTGTTCACCTGTCAGCTCACCAGTGTGATCCACAATTTCTTTTTGCACAGTTCCCTGGCAAGACACATTTTTTTTCCTCCATTGTAAATGATGTCTCATGAGTTCCAGTCCAAATACTCTAAGAATATTTCTCCATGGTATTTTGCACTTGTTATTTTCTGTGTAAACTATCAAAATGTTTATGCTACACATGTTTAGAATAGAGTAAAACACAACTATTGGCAAATGTTTTGTGTTTTGAGTGACATCATAGTTGCCGCATAACTCATCAAGAACATCTACTCTGCCTTTGATCTTGTAGAAAATTTCCATCTCAGTCTTCCATTTTCTTGAGGTTTCCCTATGAATATTTCCATCATGGTGTAATGTTGATGTCAGCAGTGCCAGTTTGTTTTTCTTTGCCTATACAATGGTCAATGTAAATCTTTCTAAAAACCAAAGATTGCACTATATAATTCTCTGTTTGAAATTGCAACATTTCACTTCAAATTTCTGCTTTGTTCTTGCACTTGTTAACTCGCGCTCTTTTAGCAAATGTAACATCAATTGGAAACCAGTAAACCAAATGTCACCTGTAATATTCTGATTAGTTTGGGAGATGGGAGCAACAAGTCTGTTCACAGCATCATTCAGTTTATTAATATATGAATAAGAATGTCAAGGCTGAGTTCCAGGATAAATTTCTAAATCAAAAGCCTAAAAAGCCTTTGCATCTACAAAGGCATACATTTTTATGCCATATTTTGACCCATCAATTTTCCATAAGTCTTTTACATTCCTGCAATTACCATGAAAAATCCCTGTTAAGTACAGTAGACTTGTGAATGTTTTCATTTCAGTTGGTGAAGTGTCATAATAAATATATTCTTGATTATGGCTATTGGTTCATGCGGAACATTTTATTTGTATTTCAACCTTTTCATATTTCACAGCATCTTGTAGCTTTTCATCTGTTACAATTTCCAATATTGAATGGCAGTACTGACATTCTGTTCAATACATTTCACTCCTGGCCAGACCCCACTATATTTTCAGAACTAGTTCTAACATTGGATCATTCTATTTCATTGCTCACCATTTCATACCATTTCAACTAGTCAGATATGTACTCATTGCTGTTTTCTTCATCATCTGAATGAAGGAGGTCTACATTTCCTGTGTCTGTATCAGTCGATTCCTGCTACATTTCACTGTCACAGGACTTTGGCTCACATGGCCAGCATCAAAGTCATCATCATTATACACCCACAACACTCTTCTGTTGTGAAAACATGTATTTCACCATAATGCACCATCTTCATCATCTATGCATAAGTAATCTTGTAATTCACTTTAGAACTCCTCCAAAACTTGCAAATCTGATTTTTCATGTGCCGTTTTACTGCACTGGATTGCTTCTACCAGAAAAATCCAAAGAAAACTTTTTTATTTTTTACAAAAGAATCCTAGAGTGGTATAGGTGTATTACACCCTCTGTGATGCTCAGGTAAACATATGCAAACCTGTTAGATGGAGCATAATGTCTGTGGAAATCTTGCCTTGACTTTTGCATACATGCACACACCTTGCCTTTCATTGCACCAAGTGAGTAAACACAAAGATTGCTTCCTGTATCCCTCAGGCAAAGGTACTCAGATGCACACCCAGCTACTATTACACAAAAGTAAAAATTTACAGTAGAAAATTAGGGGATGTGTTTGTGGAACCCATGTTATATGCCACAGGCTAAGAATAGCTAGGGATAAAAGGTCATGTAGAGGAAAAGTGCAAATGAGACTTGTGCATATTTGGTGCGTAATGAGAACAAAAATGAGTAGGCTGTGGTAGGTGGCTACTCAAGCATGAGACCAAGTTACCAATAGATATTTTCTGCCAAATAATGAGAAACCTGAATAACGTATTGGGAAGGAAAAAATGTGGGAGGAAAAGAGACATATTAAGCTTCGGGTCACATACACATGGAGCCTACGTGTTGTATAGAACTTTTCTTGCATCCAGCAGGGCCCAAAATGGTCCATTCTTTGATTGGGTTAGTGATAGACACCCTGATGTCTCCTGTCTGATTTGTACCTGCAATGAGTGACAAAAGCACCAACCACCAACAAACAAGCGGAGGGAGAGAGAGAGAGAGAGAGAGAGAGAGAGAGAGAGAGAGAAGAGAGAAAAAGTGAAAAATGAAGCTCCTTCCATTAAAAGAAACTTGCCTTTTGAATTAGCTGGCCAAGAAAATGTTACTGACTTTTGGGTCCTGAGGAAATTCCTCCCAGATTCTTGGTGTTCTGGACAAAGACTTGAACCAGAAACAAAAAATGGTAGTGGGAATGCATATTTGGTGAGAGCAGGCCAGTGAAGAGGCTCCTGGCAGTTAGGATAATGGCAGGCCTCTTTTGTATCTCAAATTCTTAGATTGCTTTTCCATCATACTAATAAGGCATTTAGGACAGGTGTCTTCTCAGAAACTCACTTGGGCTAGTTTCACATTTAAACTGTCTACCCAAGCCTTGCTTTGTTTCATGCCAGATGTAAATGAAGAATTAAAGATAGCACCTTCTAATTGGTTCTGTGTACACTGTTCAGGAACTGCAGTTATCCTGGGTCCTTTGTTCTATGCATGTGCCACGGGTCTCATGAATTTGGCAGATTACACCCATTTGCTTGACTGGTATGTCCCAGCCCTAATCTCTTACCTCACACCTAGATGATGCAAAAAAACATTATCAGCATCATGCCAATAATGCCCAGAAGTTATATTAATTTGTGTTTTTCTTTTTCAGTTATTTTTTAACTTTATGACATTTTCCTCAGTTGTCCTTATGAATCCATCTTACTCAATAGGAATACAATTTTTATGACATGGCAACAACTATGTCACTTTGGCTAAAGTAGTAAAATCAAAATGGTAAATAAAAACTGAATATTACAAACCCTAAGAACAAATATCCATCCTCAACAATAGAAAAGAGATCCTTAGTTATGTCATAAACACTAAAAAAAAAGATATTGACCTACAGTAAATATCTACTCAATAGAGCAACTTTACCTCCATTAACAATATAATGGATTTTGCATCCACTTCTTGATTTTGCAACCACCTTGTGATTTTCCTCCATAAAAAATTTCCTCTGTAAAGTGGGGTCTGTGGCAACACACTTGGGACCCTTTCTGTCTCCCAGGAGCTATTTTTTATTCCCCAATAAATTTTCTTACGCTTAACCTCCATTGTTCCTCAGAATTCAATCTTTGATTTTGGGGAACACAAATGCAGCATATTGGATATATAGCAGGTTGGGAGCAATATTTATTTCTCCTATATCATTTGGTAGCCCCAGCCAGATAATCAGAAGGAGTTCAAACCTTGAGATACATTCAAAATGGCTGAATAGAGGAGGACCTTCGGTGGAGTAACTCAGAGAAAATATAAAAAAACCCACAGGTAATTGGAAGAAAGGCAGGGACATACATCTGGATGCCAAAATTGATCTGAAATAAGAGACTTACAGATTAAAGAAAACAAAGGTGTAGAACTTCATAAAACAGTGAAACGGCCCTTAGGGCTGCCTGTGGGAAATCCACCTGTGTGCAGAGAAGGAACTACCATTCTGGGAAGTTCCCAAATAACTGATGGCCTGCAACAGTGTGGCAAACCCAAGTCACACAGGATAAATTTGGGTTATATGGCCCCTCGCCTCTTTTGCCTTCTTCAAAACATAGGATAATGCAACCTGGAAGCAAATTTCACTGGCACACACAGGGGTGAGGGAGCAGGAAGTTGCTTCCTCCCAGATGGGTTGCCAGTATTTTTTTGTCATGAGCTATAGTAGTTTACTGAAACCTCTAGCAACACAAAGGTTAGGAACCAAAGCGGTGGTGGTGAAGGTAGTGAGTGGAAGAGCACCACCCCTCCTGCCGTGCTCCCAGTGGAGCCTGATTTAAGCAGTCTTAAACCATGGTGTGGCAATGAGTGGGAAGATGGCATTACCTCTACCCTGCTTCCAATGCCATGAGACAGGATAAATCAGAGGCAGTGAATCACTCGACAGCACTCCCTGTCTGCTCTTAGTGACATGAGTAGAAAGAGACACAGCAGAGTGGAACATGGAAGGCTGTGCAAGGGCCAGAATGGGCTGACTTTATATGGGACTGGGAGCAGCCTAGGGTGTCTGCCTGAGGGTGCCACAGGAACTGGGAGAGCAATGCAGAGACAAACAAGAGAAGACATGGGCAGGCTGCCAAGGGAAATACAGAAAGTTGCTGGCTGAAGACTGGCCACAGCTGCCACATCCAGAGGCCAAGGTCAGCCCCCCAACCATCAAAAATCCTACAGCAGACTTGGCGGGACTACCCAGCACAGATTTGGGCTCTGATTTGGATACTGCCACAGAACTCAGGGCACCAGATGAATTTTATTTTATTTTTTTGCTCGATTGATTAGGTTTTTACACTTATTGTTTGTTTTGTTTAGCTTGAATTTTTCTCTCTTTCTTCAACTATCTATCTCGATTTGTTGATATTTTCATGTGAGTGAACATTGTCACTAGTCTTTCTGGTTTGGGTCAATATTCTCTTTTTTCCCCTTCATTCTTTCTCCCCTGTCCTCTTCTCCAGGTTTCCAAAGCTTGGATAATCATCTTTGCCCTGCAGCCTTGCTTCTGTGGTAGCAGAAAATGACCCCCCAGCCAGTATATTTGTTTCTTTTAGTTGCCCAGGTAACAGTTCCTGTTCCTTCTGTTTCTTAGAAATGGCAGTCATTGTGATGCATAGCTGGTCACTATGATGCATATTGTAAGAACCAATCAATAACCACCAAATACTCTGCTTCTGTACTTCCTGCTTGTTTATCCCATATAAGCCCCCAACTACCAAGGATCAGGGCCTGACATTTTTTTCTTGAGGTCAGTGCCCATAGATGTAAATAAATCTCCCTCTAAATCCTTGGTGTTATTTTGGTGTTTGTGTTTGCCATAGCATCTGATGCATTGGCCAAGAAGACCGACCATGCTGACCTCTTTGGTCACCAGTCATAGCCCTCACAGATGAAGCAAGGACCTCTTCAGGTCCTGATGGGAAGGCATGCCCTTGAGATTTCTCAAGTCCCCTCAGAGGTCTGGAGGAAGATTCTTAGCTCCCCATTCGAGCAGCACACATCAGACCCAAAAGAGAGGAGGACACAGTCTGCTGCCTGCCTGCCTGCCAGAATCTGGTAATACCCCTGGGGGCATCCCAATTATTCTGTCAGCCCTATTTGACTTGAGCAGAAGGAGAGCCTGATCAAATCTCGTTAGTCAGGGCCACACTTGAGTGAAGGGGATTGGAATATTTAACCTCTGAATGTCTGCTGAATGATTGTGTGAGTATTTGTAATGGACAGTGAAAGCAATAGACCATCCATCTGTGCTCCATAGTGAGGAAGTGGTTTCCCACTCCAAACTGAGGGGCTTGATTGGGCCCAACCTGCAGTTCTATGGATGTGACTAATAAGGACAAAACAGAGAATCTACCAGTGCTTCTCCTTAGTCCAGATGGTCCAAATGTTGCTGAGAGGCAAGCAGCCAGGTGGGCATCTGAATGATCTCTCTCTCTCTGAGGGGCACCCACCCTTTGTCTGTTGCACCATGATTCAAGGGTACACAACACACATATAGGGAGTCAGAAATGGGAACTAATTAATCAAAACCCACAGTCTTTGACTGCAGGCCCAATAATTTATTGTTTTAATATTTTGTGGGTACCAGGAATCAAACTCAGGACCCCACACTTGCCAGGCAGGTGCTGTGCCACTGAGCTATATCCCTGACTCCTGGCCCAAGAATTTTAAAAGGGCTTTTATGGTGTTTGTGGAGTTAAAATGAAATCAAGCTGCTATAAGACTCCCTGAAGCTGCTGCTACCAGAGCCTGAACAAAGACCTGAGAATTCTGCCTTGGCAAATGCTGCTGCAGCTTTCCATCCAGCAGAAAGAAACAAAGCAACCCAGTCAAGCACTTCTCAAAGACATCAAAGAGGATGGCAAAAATCCCAACAATATATTAAAGTTACTACTGTTACACAGAAGCCTGATAAAGCCCATCTGATTTTTATGAGACTTCTATGAAGTCTACAGAGTCTATACCCCTTTGATTCTAAGGCCCCTGAAAATCCACAGATGATAAATGCAGACTTCTTTGTGCAAAAAGCACCTGATAATATGCAAGAAAATCGAGTCTGATAGATGACAATACTCTCTGGCCAAAAACCAATATGTGAGTTATAAGGGCTATGGATACTAAAAAATAAATGCCCCTTCAGATTAAAAGATAAAGACTGTCAAAAGCTTCAACCTGGATCAGATGACAACTCTTTCATTGGTTTGACATGGTCAGACTAGGACAGACCAGGCTCTCTTCTTCAGCTGGGGCACTGGGAGCCCACAGTCCACTTCCATATTGGAAGCCAACCTATGATTTTCAAAAGTCCCCTCTGTCAGAAAAATGTTACCATCACTGAGGCAACTGAAACACTTGCCTCTTGCCCCTTCTGCCAGGCACAAACTTGCAGCCTGGGAGGACATCTTGCCAAACATGAATATTCTGTTACCAAGCCAGTCAGCCTCCTTCTCATTTACAGATAATTACAATCCTACTATTTTTGGGGAGGCTCTAGCAAGACATTTGGCCACTCCAAGACAACTTGTTTCTCTGTCCCTTCCAGCTCTGTCATGGTCACCTGAGCAAGCAGTTCACCATGCCACAAGAGACTCGACTAGGAATTCAACCACACATCCAGAGGCTTCAGAACCACAAACTGATTAATGACACCCAAGCTGCCTGCTGGAAAGACACAAAAGCTCTGCTGCAATATCTAGCAGAAACTGGCTACAAGGTATCTTGGGAAAAACACAAATCTGCAAACAAAAAGTAAAAGGCCCTCTCTAGAGCCCCAACCTTGGGAATTCCAGATGTAACTGAAATTCAACTTATTTGTTGATAATTGATGACGTATGGCTTCAAAGATGCCTACTCAGACTGTCAGGCTCTGTGAACACCCAGTGGCCTAGATGTACAAACACTTGTATACAGTCACTAAAGGCTGTCTCCCCCTTTCCTTCTACACTCTAACAGCCACTGTCCTTCTGATAATAAAACTGACAAGCTCATATTAGGCTGAGACCTAACTGTCCATATACTGTACTGGAACTGTGGACATCCCTGACTCTCCAACAGCTGGATCACCCAGTACCAAGTAATCTTGTGCAAAAGTCCTCACCTGACTCATGTGGCAATAAACCACTCAATCCTGCCACGTACCTGCCCACCAAGCTGGGCCCACCAGACCATGACTGCCTGGCACTGTCTGATGAACTCTTCTGGAGCTGACCAGACTTAAAAATAAAACCCCTGACAGATGCTGAGTACATCCTGTTTATGGATGGAAGTAGCTCTGTCAGGAATGGGGTCTGACAGGCTAGATATTCTTTGGTCACCTCGGACAAAGTTATTTTGACTGATGCACTCCCACAGGGATGATCTGCACAACGAACTAAACTATGCACTCTCATGTAGATCCTCAATTAGTCTGAAAATGGAAGGCTGCTGCTGTTTGGAAACACCAAAACAACAAAACATCCTGAGCCACAAAGGAAAAAGCCAGAACAACCCATACCTGGCCAGCATCTGCTCCACTGTCTGACGACAATGCCAAAATTGCACTCAAAAGTGCCCAGTCCAGAGTCCTAATCCCCCTCCGGGAATCCAATCAACTGAAACATTACCTTTTAAAGATATACAAGTAGACTTCACAGAAATAGAGTCTTATAAGGGCTAACAGACATCTGTTGGTTCTTATATGCACCTACTCAGGCTGGCCTGAGGCATCCCCTACCTGAGCTGAGAGGGCAACAAAAGTTTATAGGGTTCTGCTGTGAAAAATCATCCCTAGATATGGCCAACCCTTGACCATTGGCAGCCACAACAGGCCTGCATTTTTAGCAAAGATAACTCAAAAACTGGCAGGACTATTAAAGACTAAATAAAAACTATATACAGCATATGGGCCACAAAGCTCTAAAAAGAGTTAAAGGAACAAAAACATAACCCTAAAGGAACAGCTTGTAACCAGCTCCACAAAATTTAACTAAAAATCCAGCCATACCTGTAA
Source organism: Erethizon dorsatum (assembly GCA_028451465.1). Classification (NCBI taxonomy): domain Eukaryota; kingdom Metazoa; phylum Chordata; class Mammalia; order Rodentia; family Erethizontidae; genus Erethizon; species Erethizon dorsatum. The sequence continues at coordinate 88,655,129 of CM051842.1, read as the reverse complement.
ACACCTCGGCACACACATATAACACAGGTGCATATTAACTAACTCTAGAGCTCTTAAAGTTTCAGAAATCCAGCCTTAGATCCACCATTTCAGAGTTAAAAGAGCCTATCCAGGTGATAGCTTGAGAGTTTACCTGAAACAGATAGCACCTCCAAAGCTCACTCTGAAGAGATAGTGCATTCAAAGCCCTGCTCTGGTGACTCTGGATGCTGACTGGTCCACACATGGCTGAAGCAGAAGGGCACTATTCACAAGATTTCTCCATAACTCAATGCATAATTCCCCTTGAGTTTTGTGCCTTTTCAGGCTGCTTACCTCAATCCTTTCTTTCATTTCAGCTTACATACATATTTGCTGCTCCCTGCTCTCCTGCTAGCTGTGATTTTTTACTTAGGTCTATGGACAATTGCCCCAAGAGAATAGAAACCGCAATTAGTCAAACACTTGCCCAAGATGTGATGAGTGTCCAAGGCATAATGGACACTCTCCTAGATCAAATTAACTCCCTCACTGCATTGCCAGAGTAATAGTAAATCACTGCCACTAAGGGGAAAACATGTCTCTTCCTAAAATCAACTTAGGGAGAGACCCTATAATAATGGAAACAAACCACAAACTTCTGGTGGGAAAACTTTCCAATCTTGGGGACCTTGGCTAGGGCCCATCCTAGGACCACTGATAGCCCTAATGTTATTGCTTCTAGTTGGGTCTTGTATAATTAATTGACATACCCTTTTCATCTCAAAAGATCACATATAACTTGCCCAGCAAAGATTTGCCAGGAAATTAAGAGGGGGAAATGTAGTAGGAAATGCCCCACCAGCTACTATATTTCAGTTTCTGTTAGTTGCCTAGGTGTTTTATTCCTGTTATAGTTCCTATTACTTTTGTTTCTTAGAAACTGCTGGTCACTGTGATGCATAGCTGGTCACTATGATGCATATTGTAAGAACCAATCAATAACTGCCAAATACTCTGCTTCTATATTTCCTGCTTGCCTTTCCCATATAAATCCCCAGCTACCAAGGATCAGGTCAGTGCCCATCAATGTAAACAAATCTGCCTCCAAATCCTGGGTGACATTTCAGGGTCTCTGTTTGCTGTTACACTACTACCTATCTCTTCATTTACCTCTCTGTTTGTTGCCATATCCCTCTTAAAACCTCCCCTCCCTGCACACATGCAGAGTAAAATTACTCTACTAAGGTGAAACACACAACATACAAGTTCCTGGTTTTGGTTAGATTTTGTTAAATAATTGTAGATCTTGCTCCTAAGGTTAAAGGTACCAAATAAATACTAATCACAGTTTGTACATTGCTAGGCTATGCTTGATGCCATTGTAATTGTTAATTGTAATACTTTATTCAGAGTGTCATACAATATGTAATCAGATGTTCTCTCTTGTATGACAACACTGTGATTGTCTGGGTCATCATCACCATAGTCCAGTACCAAAGGACTGGGTGCTGAGCCAAATAGTTAACAACTTCTCATCCCTAAAAGATTGGGAAGGTAGGACCTTGGGACAGAAACAAAAGCCAAGAGCCAACTACACCTAGAAGATATCTCAGGCAAATAGACATTTCCTAGGGAAGCCTCAATAGTGATGAAGCTATCTACCATAAGCAATTTATAGGCATCATCACACACAAAAATTTAAAAATAGAAAATGACAAGATACCAAAGCAAAACACAACCCCAGACTTCTAGCCCACCCAGAACAAGTCCAGGAGACAACAAGAAAAAGGAAATCAGAAGCCACCCACCTGAATTTTCTGAAATGGCAGCAGTAGAGGTTAAAAGAAAACTAGATGAATGAGGCTATAGTGAAAATCAGATTAGAAATAATTTCTCAGGTAAAAAACGAGATGATGATCAAACTTAAGGGCTTGCTCAGTGACTCTAGTGAAGACACTGATAAAAAAAAATAGAGGAACTTAGGAAAATGATGAAAACCATGAATGTCCGGCATAGAAAATAAAAGGGAATCCATGAAACAGATTCAAACAGATATTGTATGGAGATTAAAACTTCCATTGAAAGTATATGGAGATGGTTGAACCAAGGGGAGGACAGAATATCAGATCTAGAAGACAGGGTCATGCTCAGTGATCAGAAAAAGAAAGAGTTCTTCAATATAGCAAGGGATCGTGAGAAATCAATTCAACAACTGCAAGATGATGCAAAGAAGAATAAAATAATATTGATCGGTGTCAATAAAAAAGCAGGAGTCAGTGCAAATAACATAAAATTCCAATTCACAAATGTAATAGCAGACAGCTTCCCAAGCATGGAAAAGGAATGTGACATACAGATAAGTGAAATGTATATAAATCCAATTAGTCATGACCAAAATACACTACAGCAAGGCATGTAATAATCAAGATTAGAAAAATTCAGCAGAAGAACAGAATATTAAAACCTGCTAGGGAAAAGAAACAAATCATCTATATAGGAAGGCCATCACAATCACATCAAACTTCTCAATACAAACACTAAAGTCAAGGAGAGCTTGGAGTAAAGTGTTTCAAGTCCTGAAAGAAAACAATCTCCCAAACAGATTGATGTATCCTGCAAATATCTTTCAAAATCAATGGAGAAATAAGATCCTTTCATTACAAAGAACAACTAAAGAAATTTGTGACCATCAAACCATCTCTACAAAATGTTCTGAAGGATATTTGAGAAAAAGATAAAGAAGATCACAATTCCAAGAACACCAATAGGAAGAATCCACCAGGCAAGACAAACAATTAACCAGAGGGGAAAGACAGGGAACCAACAATGGGAAAATAAAATGACAAGGAAAAGCCAATACATGTCAACAATAACCATCAATGTAAATGGTCTCAATTCACCAATCAAAAGAAACAGATGGGCAGAATAGATCAAGAAACAAGTTTCAACAATACGCTGCATTCAAGAAACACATTTAACACAAAAGAAATTCACAGACTGAAAGTGAAAGGATGGAAAACAATACTCCGTGGGACAGGAACCCAGAAAAAAGCAGGGGTAGTTATTCTATTTGCAGACAAAGTAAATTTCAATCCAAGACTGATCCAAGGAGAAAAATATCACTACATCCTTGTGTAGGAAACAACCCAATAGGAAGAGATAACAATTATAAATATATATGTACCAAATACCAACACACCCAACTGTATAAAACAAATATTAACAGACATGAATAATCAAATAAGCACTACCGCAACTGTAATTGGGGACCAATATATACCACTGTCACAAATACAAAGATCAAATAAACAAAAAAATCAACAGAAATATTAGAACTGAACCAAACCTGTGAACAAATGGATTTAGTACATGTCTCCAGAATGTTCTACCACTTAACATCAGAATACATATTCTTCTCAGTTACTCATTGGACATTCTCCAAAATAGATCACATACTAGCTCATTGAACATGCTTAACTAAATGCAAAATAATTGCAATTATCCCATGAGTGCAATGAAATTGCAAATCAATGGCAAAAGAAGCCACAAAAAATACATAAACACATGGAAATTAAATGACAACCTCCTGAACAAAAATGGGTCACAGATGAAATTAAAAAAGATATTAAAGAGTTTCTACAATTAAATGATTATGCCAATAAAAGATACAGGAATTTATGAGATGCAATGAAAGCAGTCCTATTTGGGAAATTTGTATTGGTGAACTCTCACATGAGGAAAGGAGACCAAGCTCAAATAAAGAACCTAATGTTGAAACTCGAACTTCTAGAAAAAGAACAAGTCAAGCCCAAAGCTCATATGAGGAGGAAATTATAAAGATCAGAGCAGAAATTAATGCAATTGAGTCTAAGAAAACAATACAAAAATGAATTGAAGAGTTGGTTCTTTGAAAGATTAAATAAAATCGATAAACCATTGGCAAACCTTATTCCAAAAAGGAAAGGAAAGATTCAAATCCATGCAATTAGGAATTAAAAATGTGAAATCAAAACAGATTCTTCATATCCAGAAGATCATCAATACCTACTTCAAGAACCTGTATTCTAATAAAATAGAAAACCCAGATGACAGATTATTAGATACATATGAATTGCCAAAACTGAATAAAAAAGATATAAAAATTCTAAATAACCCAATATCAATCAATTAAATTTAATATGTAATTAAAGCACTATCTACCAAGAAATGCCCAGGTCTATGTAGATTCACTGTTGAATTCTATAAGAAATTTGGAGAAGATCTAGTGCCACTACTCCTCAAACTCTTTAATGACATTAAAAGTGTACCAGTACTCCCAAAATCATTCCTGAAAGCAAGTATTACCCTGATACCAAAAGCAGAGAAAGATCCAACCAAAAAAGAGAACTACAGGTCAATCTCCCTAATGATCTTAGATGCAAAAATCCTCAACATGATATAGGCAATAAGAATACAGCAAATTACCAAGAAGATTATACACCATGACCAAGTTGGATTCATCCCAGGGATGCAGGGAGGGTTCAACATACATAAATATAGTTGTGGGGACATTAGCCAGAGCAATTAGATAAGAGAAAGAAATAGAAGGAATAAGGATAGGAAAAGAAGTGAAATTATCATTATTTGCTAATGACATGATACTCTACCCAGAAGACCCCAAAAACTCCACTAAAAGCCTTTTATATTAATAACCAGATTCAGTCACATAGATGGATACAAAGTCAACATTCAAAACTCAATAGCATTTCTATACACAGACACCAAACTCAGTGGGAGAAAAATTAGGGAAACTACACCTTTCAAAATAGCATCAAAAAGAATGAAATTCTTAGGAATCAATATAACGAAGGATGTAAAAGATCTATACACTGAAACTAACAGTACTCTAAAAAGAGACTGAAAAGGATATCAGAAAATGGAAAGATACCTTCCTACCTTCTTGGGTAGGAAGACCCAACATAGTGAAAGTGGTCATATTTCCAAAATTAGTATGCAGATTTAATGCAATCCCAATCAAAATACCATTAGCATACCTCACAGAACTGGAGAAAACATTCCTAAATTTCATTTGTTACCACAAAAGACCTAGAATAGTAAAACAATTCTGGAGAACAAAGACAAGGCAGGAGACATCACGATCCCTGAATTTAAATTATACTACAAAGCTACTCTGATAAACACTTTTGTACAGCAAAAGAAATCATCAAGCAGGTGCTGAGACAACCCACAGAATGGGAAAATTTTTGCATGTTTTTCCTTATACAGAGGACTAATACCTAGAACATATAAAGAACTGAAAAAAAATCAGACCCCCAAATTCAAAGACCCAATCCAAAAATGGGTATCTGAGATGCATAGACACTTCTGAGGTGAAGAAATATCAATGGCAAATAAATATATGAAAAAATGTACAACATCACTGGTCATTCAAGAGATGCAAATTAAAACAACACTGAGGTTCCATCTCACTCCAGAAAGAACGGCTATTATCAGGAAATCAACCAATAACAGATGCTGGTGTGGTTGTACAGAAAAAGGAACACTTCTCCACTGTTGATGGGAGTGTAGACTTGTGCAGCCACTGTGGAAATCATTGTGGAGTTTCCTCAAAAAACTAGGACTAGAGGTCGTATTTTACCCAGCTATTCCTCTTCTTGGTATCTTCCTGAAAGATTTAAAAGCATTATATCACAGTAATGTATGCACACACTCGTTTATAGCAGCACAGTTTGTAATAGTTAAATCTTGGAAAGAGCCCAAATGCCCGTCAACTAATGAATGGATAAAGAAGATGTGTTTTTTTATACAAGGGAATACTACCTAGCCATAAAGAAGGATAAACAAGACATTTCTGGGTAAATGCTTGCACCTTGAGAGAGAAATTAGTGAAATAAATTGGACACACATATGTAAAGATTTCATTGTCTCTGGTGTGGGAAATTGAAGTGTAAATAAGGACCAAAATATATAATCAATATTGTGAAATAGGAAGAAGTTTTTCAAATGGGAAAGGTAGCAGGGAGTGAGGAGTGGGAAGGAAGGATGGGAAAAGAAAAAAAAATTGAGAAAAGAAGGATAAAATGAAAACAACTTCTGTAATAAGGAGAAGAAGAGGGATTGAAGAGAAGAGAGTGGAATGGGAAAAAAAGAAGAATCAAGATACATCATGTACAGGTACAAATTCCCTATAATGAAAGTGATCATAAATGAAATGAACCAATAAAATGAATCAATAAACTTGATAAATAAAGAAAAGCAATATAGCAGTGTTCAACCATAGTAATACATATTTAACTATATTTAGATTAATAAAATTTAATAGTTATAAGCATGGTGGTATTGAGAAATGGGAGCCTGAATTCAGTTGTAAATGAAATTAATAGTATTAGATAAAAGTAATAGAAAAAACTACCAAAGAAAATGATAAATAATAAAAAAATAAAAAGTAAACAAAGGGAAAATGTAAATAATAATAAAGGAATAAGTTAAAAGAGAGCAAGAAAAGAAACAAGCAAGACAATGAAGGCCTAATCACACAAATAAACAAAGAAAATATTAATAAAAATGTGAAAAAGAAAATGGGGGATAAATTTCAAATGCCACCTAATCCATAAAAAAAAACTTAATAGGAAAAAAATTGGATCAGAGAAAAAGGAAAAATTCTCATATTTTTCCATATGAGTCATTTAATTGCAGGACTTACAGTCTTTGCAATTCAGTAAATCACAACCCTCTTTGCCCCACTTTATAGCCTGTGGGTTTGTGAGGTGACTCCTCTGCTCAAGGGACCCCCCTTTTTATAAACCCCAGTCTGTAGTAACTGTCCAAACTAAGACTCTTCCTCACTCACATTCATACAAGTGGAAGCAAACATACCACTTGTGTCCTCTGAATATAGGCAGTGGGATTAGGTGCTCAAGCAGACCACTGGACTCAGTGGCATCACCTCTACATCCAGCTACCTCCAAAAGTGAGACCCTCTAAATCTGGCCTCCCACCACACAATACAGGCCCTGTGTCTTTCCTGGCCTTAGCTTGATCTTCTCAGGAGATCTGGTAGGATCTATGTCTTATCTTCACCCTCTTCTGGTCTATTTCCTGTGGCTTTCTCCCCCCCAGCCATTGTGGTATGGCAACACTTCAGTCTTGGAGTGAAGCTTAAGTGTAGGTGTTTCATGATTCATGACTCAGGCCCACATGATCAAACCTTTCCCAAAATGGCACTTGGTTAAATTTCTCTAACAATATGGCGGACACTGCTCTAAATTTCTTCTCCAGTCCCATCCTACCATGAAGTAGTTACTCTCAGGGAAAAGCCCCATACTGTTTTTTAATTTTGTTTTTTTGGCTGTTTTGTTTTTCTTTTATTTTGTACCAGCTGTGGGATTTTCTTGGGTTTAGAGCTATTGGCTCATCCATTATTTTGCCCTAAAGTAGCCCACTCTTCCAGGCAGGCTTACTTCTTCTCCTAGGTGTTGGCCTCTTCCTTGATAAGGTCATTTGTTTGATAAACTCCTGTATAGCACTGTGATGAGGTGAATAAACGTTTAGAGCCTCCTAGGAGTTGTAAGATTGATGACCATGGTGGGCAGGGTCTTTCCTTGTGCTGTGTTGCTGTGGGCCTTGACATTTTATTCTTTGTCTACCATGTCAGGCCCCAGCAAGAGGCAGCATCTTTGAAGCAGAGACTAAACCACCATCAGATACAAAAACTATTAGCATCACACCTTTAGTTTGGAATTGCCAGAACTGTGCCTCTACAACTGCGAGAAATATATTTGCATTATTTATAAATTACACATATGAAGGTAGTCTATTATAGCAGCCCAAGCATACTGGAACAGTAAATATATGTGAACATTTTGTCAGTTGGTTATTACATCCTTTCAAGCATGTCTTCCAATAGTTACCCAATCATAAAATATTAAACACTAAATATATATATATATAAAATTATATATAAAAGTGCTAGAAATATTAATCACTATATATATATATATGTATTTCTTATCCTCTCTCTGTAAGATCCCCTCAACAGACCTGCAGATGTCTAAGATATCCAGTGTAAATAATAAATTAGTATACAGTTTCCAGTTGTGCATCTGCTATGCTATGGGCTTGGATGAATGTCCCCAAAGGCCCATATGTTAAAGGTTTTGCTCTCAATGTAGCACTATTGGGAGATGGTGCATCATTTAGGACAATGGTGGTGAACTTATGGCACACATGCTGAAAAGCTCTAAAAGTTTCAGGGTCACTGTTTTAGATGATGGGGCCTAGAGTGAGGTCTTAATCATTTTGGGCAAGCCCTTGCAGTGAATAGTGGGACCTCAGTCTCTTCCCCTCTTTCTTTACTTCTTGGATCATCAGATGAGTACTTTGCTCCATCACATATTCCCCATCATTACCATCCAGATCCCCACCAGAAACCCAAGGCAATGGATCTGCCCCATCTGGTACTGAAACCTCCAAAATTATAAACCAAAATAACTCTTTACTCCTTATAAATATATTATCCAGGTATTTTGTTATAGTAACACAAAGCTGAAAAATATAGTATCTTTCTAAGTAATGGCTAATACTTACCTAAAATGTGTGTTGTGCATTTGTGTGTGAATGCATCCAGTTATATTATTTTTCATAGTTGTTTGGATGTGTGAAACTACCAGGTAGTGGATTTCTACACTGGATTTCCCAAGCAGCAAATCAGATCCTAAGGTATATCCTTTCTGTTACATTTGGCTAGTCTCCAATTAGCACTGTGTTTCTCTCTTCTGAGTAATGCCTTCTTAGACTCAGGCCTCAGCTTGCTATAGTTTGGATGTTAAGTGTTACCCAAAGGCCCTTTTGTTGAAGGCTTAGTCCCAAAGTTAGTGGCACTATTAGGAAGTAGTGGAACATTTAGGATGTGGGGCCTAGCCGAAGGAAGTTAAGTGATTGGAGGTGTGCCCTTGAAGGGGATTTTGGGACTCTGCCTTTACTTTTTCCTCTTTCTTTGTTTCCTGATCACCATAAGGTGAACAGTGTTCCTCTCTCACATGCTTCTACCATAATATACTGTGCCACCACAGGCCCAAAACAAGAGGGCCAAGTAATCATGGACTGATACTTCTGAAGTCATAGCCAAAACAAACCTTTCCTCTTATAAGTTATCTCAGGGATTTTGTCACAGTGATGAAAGGCTGATTAACACACAGTTTAAACATCACTTCCTTTAGCATGTCTCCTCAGGCATATCTAAGTGGTTTAATTATCATTAACCATATGGTAACTTCACCAACTTCACCATGTTCGAATGTAGCTTTTTTTTTTTTTTTTTTTTGAAAGGAGTTCAATGACTACAAGTCTGAAATTTTTCATTGCTTAACGGGAGATTCTGGAGCTTTCAAACACCTGCCCCAAGATTTGCCTCTTTCACTTTGGAAGGGAATGTCTTGGACAAGGTCAAATAAACATCAAAACCCCAGAGCTGTTCCACAGATCAAGAATTGTTCCACAGAGAACAATTGGTATATATGTCAGTGGAGCTGTTGAAACTGAAGGGTACTATGGATTCATACTTCCTCCTCAGAAAGATTTCATGAGATACTGAAATAACAATCTCTTAAAAAGGAAAAAATTTCCATATGAGTCTTCTAGAGGAAGAATTGCAGGGTTGAAAGTTTTAAATAATTACTCCACAGAATATTCTTTTAAATATATTCCCAAAATATTTAAATTAATTTGAGAAAGAGGGCAAATTAAAGAAGCAAGTAAAATATCCACTAAACCCTAAATAAACAACTTTGTCTAGTCTCATTAACCATGTGTATAACAAAATATTGGCTTATCTTTCAATCCACATGATAGCATAAAATCTATTGAGCATAATTTCAGTGTTAACATATACAGATTAGGGTTAGGGTTAACAGATTAGGGTTAACAGCCTCATATCTCTCGTATGGCTGAGACCAAAGCTAATGTGTGACTTTCACTGATTTTTGTTTTCAACCAATTCTGACATACACCCTGGGAGTGAAGGTATCTCTGATAATTAACCGCTGTGTCAACTTGAGTAAGAAATGCCCAACTGAGTGTAGTAGCTAGTTGTGGGTAGAGCTGAATAGATTTACTGAAGACAGAAGACCCAGCACAGGTATGAGTGGCATCAACCAAAAGGTTTGTAGCCTGAATGGAATAAAAAGGGAGCAAAGAAGAAAGTCTTGCTTCTGTTTCTTCAGAGGAGCTCCAATCTGCCTTTGCCTTGGATGTCTGTCTCCTAGCTTCCAGGGGAGACTCTTCAGCCTTCCAGTGCAGACATTTTGTTCTCCTGATATGGACTAGTAAGGGACTTTACAGTGAGCTCCAGGCCTTTGACCTTTGACTGGATCTTTTAGGTCTCCAGTGCACAGACAGCCCTTTTGCACTCTTCCACACCTGACTCTTCAGGCACCCATTGTAAGCCTACATTGTAAATCCTTATACATTTATATATCTTATATTAAATCTGTTTCTCTAGTGAGTACTAATGATAGAGTATCTTTACTCTGTGTACAGAGAACCTGCAATTCAGGCAGTTTAAGGGTCTCACACCACACACATCGTGTTCCTGGTCATTGGCAGAGCCAAGACTGCAACCCAAACCTTTCTAATGTCCAAAGTACATAATCTTCCCACTATTTCACCTGACCTTGCCTTAATTATCAGGCAGGCTTTTATGAGCTTTGTTTCTGACCATAACAGAAAGTCACACTCAATTAAAACAATGCAGAAAACACACTGAAGAATGAAGAGGAAAATTCAAATACTAAACATCATTCATCACTGAAAAACATGGTTAACTTTTTGAGTTCCCATTCTGAGAATTGAAAACTAAAAACAAGTTACAATGAAGAGTGACAATTCCAGGTAATTCACTGTCTTTATTTCTAGTTTTAAGTGATATTATGTAAATATTACTTTTAACAGAGAAGGAAAGCTATGTATAATTTGTAATTTAAAATGAATTAGCTACGATGAGATTATCACTGGCAAAACCTGACATAAATATTTGCTTCTCAAAGAAAATTGTTCTCACAAAAGATTTCTATTTTAAATGATTATAATTAAAATCTATATTACTATATATTTCTTTTTTATTTTATGTAAAAAAGGTAAAACAGAATTTCATAGTACAATAATAGGAGAATAACAAGAGTTAAATCATTGCATATTGTAATCTTCAAAGTAGTTACTCAAAGTACAGGATATATTTTCTTATAGGTAATAAAAAATACAGAATGCTTAAGACCATGGTTAAGGTACCTCAATTCGTACTCAGAGAGTTTTTTTTTTTTTTTAACAAAACCCTTAAATTTGACTAATTCATTATTGCACAAAGACCCAGCTTAAGTACTACCCCCATTACATTCTGAAAATAAATATACCTAGATGCAAAGCAATCCTCGTCCTCCCACTGAGACAACACAATTTTAAGAGTTAAGAAAGAAAATAATTTGGCTGAAGGCATGAGTAGAGGTAGATAGTTTAAGGTTCAGAGGTGAGCTTCTACAATGGAAGGGACATTGATTTTCTACCAGCAAAATTATATTCAATTTTAGAATATTGAGCATTAACCTGAACATGAGAGATTAAAGTTGAGAAATTGCAGTTATGAGAGGCAGTACACTTTATGAAAGTAAACAGCCACACTTCATTTAAACCTTAAGTTTCTTAGCCTTAATTTGAACTTACCTGCTGTTTCACTTCCTTACATAAAACCTGTCCCCGGAGGAGTTGTATCCTCCTGTGCTGGTCTCATCTGCAAATGAAGATAGCACCCACTCTCAGCTGTTAGGAACATGTGCAATGGAGTAAGGCACATTGCGGTTTGATCCCTTATATCTCAGTGGTTCTCAAATTTGCTCACGTACCTTGCACTCAGATGAGCAAAAATGTGTAGGGCCTTTATCAGTCTGGTCATCTTCACCGGCTTCGTCTTTACTTCTCTTTTCCTAGCCCAGCACTCTTTGTTCTGTTCAGAATATTCTTAGTCTTTCAGATTGCCTTTGCCCTGCTCCCAAAACCCTCCATCATGAAGTGGTCTGCCACTCACAGCTGGGTTATGGTATTCCCTTATTGAATATAGACCAGCACAATGAATACCGATATCAGACAAGGTAATTCTGTGACCATGATGAAGTGAGAAAGAAAACAAGATAACTATGCAAACCATGTTATTGACCAAACATTCTTTTATATTTGCTAATATGGGTGACTGCTGCTTCTTTACCAATTATGGCTTTAGTCTTACTCTATTATTACTTACTTTTCTTCCAGAGAAAAATTATTAAGATATCAAATCATAGAATTAATTGAGTTTCCTGAGAGCAACTAATCAGGAGCAATCCCCCACTTCCTTGAAACCACCCCCAAATCACCTGACACAAGTCCAAATCCTTAGTACATTCCTATTTACAAATTATGTCATTCTCCATTGGTATGCATTCTTCCTGTTATAGTGAGTAAGAACTCAGCTTTTTTGATAATAATTGTTCCTCTTGGCTTTTGGCTAGAGACACTGATAACAGGATCGTTCTGAATCAGATGGTCACCCTGGGGTGACAATGCATGATTTCATAAACTCTATCATTCCATGTTTCCAGGTATCTGTTCTCCATACCAACAAAAAACCTGTGGGAGACAAAGCTCACCATAGATGCCCATACCAAGGTGTGGGTAGATTGTCTGTGATATGATATGAAGTGTGGAGTGGGAGGGCTGAGTAGGTCAGAAGACAGCAAATGGTAGCCATGGCCAGGAAGGTGATTCTACAGCTTCTCTGTTCATTTTTCTAGGCCTTCGTATTCAGTGCTTAAGGATGGGTGGGAGGGAGGCTGACACCATGGAAATCATTTGGCTTTAAGAGGCTTTATTCCCTGTATGTCATTTCCTTTCCTGTCCACCATGTAAAAAATCATCAAGTTCACAGACACCTCCACAAAGGTGCAGTTTGAAAAGGGTTACAATTGAGGATAGGTGATGGACTCTTCCCCAAGCTCCAGCAGAGTACAGAAATCTCTGTGCAAAAGGAGACCCAGAAGCAGATTCAGGAACTCCTAGTGGGAATGGACTTGATGATACCATTTCCTGGGCCTCATCTCCAAATAACTTGTATGCCTTCTTTAGAATGCCTGTAGTCCCTATGTATTCATCTCCACTCTCCAGAACTTGTCCTGAAATGTCTTGTGGGACACTGCCTATAAATCCTGCCTTCAACCCTCACAGATAACTGCTGTTATCTTCATAAATATGTGTGCCACTAGTCCTACTTGGCTGTTCATAAGACTTAAATGGCTCAATTCCCTTAATTACCACAAAATCCTCTTCCATATACTGCCTCCTGTGATCCCACCCTCATGTAGTCTCTGAGCTGGAGAAGCTAATGACTAGATGTGAACCATTTACTCCCTCATTGGTTATATCCAAGGATAGACACCTCAAACCTGGAGCAGGCAAGGTTTAATGCTGTCTCCCACACCCACGATAATAAAATAAAAGTGGAGAGAAGTGGTATCTTGGCACTTGCCATCTTAACTTGCATCAAAATGATGGTGAAATGCTAAGATGGCACACTTTTGGCAAGCTTCTCCTAAGCCAGGCAAGGCTCTGATCTCAAACAGATTTCCTGAAAGCTTCTATCACATCACAAGGAAGCAAACAAACAATCCTAAATCAGAACCAGGTCTGGATGACTTTAGACCATGGCATGTCCAGGCCTTCATTTCAAAACCCTGTATGTTCTCCTGAGAAACCTCCCCATCTTCACTCCACTCAAGCTGGGTTCAGTGTCTCCTTCCTTCCATAAGTCCTGCCTGTGCAACTGTTTCTCTTTGAGAAGTCTCTGATGGCTCCAGTGCACCTTCTTCCTCTTCTGTATTAACATGGTTCTGCAGAAGTCACCATAAGTTCCACAAAGACCTGGACCTGGACCAATGCTTACCATGACCTCTCTATGCCTGGGACACTGTAGGTGCAAAAAGAGAGCAATTCTGTGAACATGTATGTGTTGAAGCAAGGAAAGGCAGGATAAAGAGCTCACCCTGGGGTGGCTCAGGCACTGAGGCACAGGAAGAGCTCTGTCTCTCATTCCAGTTTCACCCATGAAGACACATAGTCACCACTTCCTAGAACTACAAGCAGGTCCCACAGCCCCAGGTTCTGGACACATGTAATGTGAACACAGAGAGCCCCAACAGGGTACCAGAAAAGCACAAGTATTAGATAGAAAGGGTGAAGATTTTCTTTATGCTTAACTCCATTACACTGCATACCCCAGAGATGGCACAAAATTTCCTATGTAATATAGATATTATTTGTGTTTCCCTTCTAACTTCATTCCCAAATAGTCAAATACAGTGATGCTATAGAGATTAAGAAATAACTTCCCTATTAAACATAGAGCAGTTGGGGTGGGAAGGTGAGACACAGGGAGTTTAAGTAAATTTCTTAGGTTCATTCAGTTACTAAAAGCCATAACCAGTATCGCATCCCAGTTTGTCAGACCCCAGGAACAATGTTTAGAACCAGGAACACAAACCTCACCTTTAAATGCATGATTGGGGCAAAGCAAACTGGCACGTGCCATTGGTGAATGTGTACCACTAAAGATAGCAGTATTGCAGCACCTCACAAATATCTGGTTTTGGGCCAGTGAGATAGCTCAGTGGCATAAGCACCTGCCTGGCAAGCACGAGGTCCTGAGTTTGACTACTGGTACCCACGTACGAAAAAGGGGCCGGTGATATTGCTCAGCAGCATGGGTGCCTGCTGGCGCGCGAGGTCCTGAGTTCGAACCCCGGTACCCACACACACACAAAAATCTGGTTTTATATTTTTCTACATTAAGTCCAGCAACTACATTCTTGATATACAACCTGGGAGATAGTTAACATGTGAGTACTAGGAAAAAATTTCAACAATGCTCCTTGCCACATTATTTGTTATACTAAATCTACAGAAGGAAAAATATTCATTAATAGGGTAAAAAAAATACAATGTATATATTCATATATTACAAACTATTCATTCTGGTGAAGTATGGGTGGAAGAGATCTAAGGGAATCAGCACATGCAACATTTCAAACACAAAAGTTGGAGACAAGGGAACAAGGACACCTACACTAAGAATTCCAACATATACATAGAGATAAGCACATGCAAAAAAATACTCTGGTCTGATTTGAGATGCAGAAAGTATAAAGAAATTCATGGTAATCATAAAAAGAACGAATTTCAACAGAGTGTTTACCTCTGGGAAATGGGAAAGTATAATCAGAGAAGTGTGGGCTTTATAATAATTACAGCTATAAACTTCCCTCTTAATGCATATAAGCTACATCCCATAAATTTTGATATGTAGGATTTTTTTTTAGTTTTATTTTCCTATTATTCAGGGACGGAAAGAGGCTTGTCCCTGCCCCTGCCTTGTTGCTTTTGCTGGCTTCTGCCCACCATGAACTGTTTCTCCTCTGGGATGCCCCTCTGCCAAGGCACCCTGCCTTAGAGCCAGCCAATTATGGACTGAAAACTCTATGAACTATAAGCCAAATAAACCTTTCACCCTTTAACTTGGGTGTCAGGTATTTTGTCTCAGCAATGAGAAAATTAACTAAGACATATGTAATCTTTATTATTTTTAAATTAACTTATACTGGTGTTAGAAATATTAGGAAATTCAGACATAATTTTTAATTAATTATTGAATTTATTAATTAATTAGAGATTAATAAATCATTTTTGGATATCACCATACTCCAAGATAAAACCTCATTTCTTGAGAGGAAAGCCCAGCATGTAAGCACCGTATAGATATGCTGATCTTTGAGTAAATGAGTCTGGCTCAGGAAAAGGTATAGTTGCGGCTCTCTCACAGATGGCTTTCAGTAACATAATAACATTATAAAGTTACTATAGATAAAATCTAGGGTACATTTCATCTTCTTTAACCCAGCAGCGGTACCTCTTACATTATCACCAATACTCAGAATTCAGGCATAAATTGAATAAACAGCCTTGTAAACTTGAGAGTAATTAAACCTGGAATTGTGCTGTACAGTATTTCCCTCTGTGCCCTGAAGCCCTCAGGACTCTGATGGCTTTAATGTACTGGGTCTTGTCACTTAATGCTCCCCAGTGTATAGCTCAATTTCCATTACAATAAATTGTATTTTAAAAATCAAAATATTATTGAAATTTGAAAACCTTTACCTACTGGCAAAAAGGTAAAGATTCTATGAAAACACATGAAGTTATTTAAAATTATATTTAATACATCAAACAGAAATGCTTGAAATATGAAAACACATTTATTAAAAAACTAAGAGATGGAGAAATGACAACAAAAGAGAATTCACATTAAATACACATGCATGAAAAACAAATTTAACATACCAAACCCACAAGAAGTAATGAAGTATAAATAATAATTGAGATAAATAATACTAAACAAGAAACAAGCTAAAGATGAATATGTATCATGTGATTATAATTTTGGAGTACATGTAAATGTAAATATATATTTGGTTATATGTAAATACAAGTTAATACTCTACCTACAGATAAGCACATTTGGAGAATATGTACCAATACACTGACAGAGGACAACTTTGGATAAGATGATCAAGAAGCTGGGAGAGACTATCTATCTATCTATCTATCTATCTATCTATCTATCTATCTATCTGTCATCTATCTATCTATATATATGTCCTTATTTTTTAAATGATATGAATCAGGACCATTATCAGGATAGTAACTTGAAGAGGGCAAGTTTGTTAGTGGTTTGACAGAGAAAGATGGAATGACGTACATGTCAAAGACAGAGTTGGACACTAGTTAAAAGCAGTGAAGACATTTTATACAGTATTATTGAAATAGGAGAAAGAGACTTCAGTATACGATTAAGCTCTGTTTCAAATACAAGGACAAATGTGGATTTTTCAGTCACAGATATAGTGAGGGAGTAAAGAGATTCTTGCTGAATTGTAACGGTATTCTTCCTAAAAGCAAGACAATATCAAGATTAGAGGATGAGGAACTGGATAATATGTCAGGAATGATCAGATATCAAAGAAAATGTGATAAACTTATCAATGCTCTGTGCTAAAGTTTGCCCTAACACACAAGGATAGGACCCAAGGATGAGATATAGTCAAAAAGAGGATTCAAATGAGCTTGTGTTTTCCCAAGGAGAGAATTTTGGCATGCACACATACTGTTTTCAAAATATACAAAAAATGTGCAGTTTAGGGGAAGAAGCAGGGTAAAATAATTGCTTCATTGTAGTAGAAGGATGCATTTGAATGTGCACACAAGTATGTATGTGTGCATTGCTATGGCTGAAACATAACAAAGTTGTGTGTCTGTGATCCTAAGTCTCAAAATCCAGAGTCCATACACACATTTCCTGGTGCAACTTTCTCTCCTTCTTAGACAGAGACTGTATTTCCTGTCTTTAAAATTAGAGTTACCTCAAAGTGATGGATATACAGGTATTGATGCCACCAGGTAGAAAATTCCACAACTCCATAACTGATAGGATGAAACCAAGGTCCCAATCTCCCATCACTGACTATCTCCATCTGAGGTTCCTAAAACAACAAATATGTAAAGGGTATAAATATCTGTCTTTTTTTTAGGTTCTCCTCTCTTAAAATTTAAAGCCCCTAATTTTGAAATGAGAAAATGAATGCTATTCTTTAGAACAGTTCATGAAACTGTATGGAGAGTAAATAGCAAATTGCTGCTTCAAGAATTCTTGTGTATATTAAAAGACTAAAAATAAACACCATTTGATATTAACATCACATATTTTGTTAATTGCCCATCTGTGTTACCTGCTCTAGTCCCTCTTAGTGTTAGCTGACCTGTCCACACTGTAAAGACATCCCCTCCCAGAGATCAGGCTATCAAGACCCCAAGACCCCATGCCTCATGAAGCTGCCTACACATTCTCCCCAACCCCTCTGTCATGTTCTGTTCAGGACTCAATGAACGCAGCTGCCCAGACACATTTCCCTGAGTCATGCTCTGAGCTCAGAGGCAGGTTGTTGCATAGCCCTAGAGGCTCAGATCCAAATATAGACACTGGAAGGAAGAGGATACCCAGGTAATGCTAGATCTATTTAGAAAGAGGATAAAATTCAAACCTCCAAAACACTCTCAAAAGTAGCTCTCCTCCTCCTCTGCTTAGTCTCTTTCACCACCCCTGCTTCATGGGCCCTGCCTTATGTGCAGAGTACTCTGTACCCTTGGCAAAAGGCACCATTGCCTGATCTTCCCATTTTCTAAGCACACTGGGGTCTCATTAACATGAAGACTTCTTTTCACACAGGACTTGTCTTCATACACACAGGATGGCAGTCCATCTTTGGGACTACCATATAATGTAGTGCTGTCAATCTCCTCCCTTGAGATGAGGCAATGGTTTCACCAAGATGGCAAGAACCAGCCTTGCCTCTCTTCAAAACACAGTTTACACTAATTTGTGAGAAAAGCACAGAACTGAGATTCAGGAGGACTGGTTTCTAGTTTCAGTTTATGAAATCATGTAAAAGTGTTCTAAAGTCTTCAGACCAGCATTTCACTTAGGCAGAGTTGATGGTCCAGTTCCACATTTATCACTGGGTACTCCTTGCATTAAGAGACATCAGGTACCCATTTAGCTATCTCTCTGGCCTTCCTCTCAGTTGGAAGAGGCTGCTCTATCCTTGTCAGTGGGATCTTGAAATTAGCACTGTGCCCTCTGAAATAGTCAACACTCCCTTCATGTCCAACCATTGTGAGGGCAGCAATAATACTGTTATTGCTCACAATATCAGGAACCACTTTCCAAGGTACACAGACATGTCAGGGTAATATTTTGATAGGGATTCCAGATGGCTTTGAGGAGGGGAAAGTACATCACCTGTCTTCTTGGTCATCATGTGCAAAAATGACTAACCTGAATTAGGAACAGTCTTTACTCATCACTTACATCAAAACGTCCTTGTGTCAGGGCTTTCTTAACAGTTGACACATTACCAGTGTCTCACTCTCTCCCCACTTCCAAAAAACGTACACACCCTCAGAGCAAAAAATGGAGCACACTGTATTCCACAAAAAGAGTTCAGGAAGTCAGAGGAGTAAAGACTGCTCTAGGAGCCCATACTTGTGCTGCCATCTCTAGGTGATGTCATATTGTATAGGTCATCATCAGTCATTTACCATCTTATCAGTTCCTTAATGATAATGGTAAAAGTCAGCATCCCACTTAATAAGCTATTTTGTGTCCCATCATTTTCCCGCAGGTGAATATTAGAAGCATGTTTCTCCTTTATACTTAAAATGCAAGGGGCCGGTGAGATAGCTCAGTGGCATAAGTGCCCGCCTGGCAAGCACGAGGTCCTGATTTCGACTCACGGTACCCACATACAAAAAAAGGGCCGGTGATATCGCTCAGCGGCACAGGCGCCTCCTGGCGCGCGAGGTCCTGAGGTCGACCCCCAGTACCCACAAAAAAAAAATAATAAAATAAAATAAAATAAAATGCAAGATACTGTAAAGGAACAATACCTGTGAATCTGTAAGTGTAATCACAATCTGAGACACAACTCCAATGGGGCAAATCTGGAAAAAATGAACAATCAGATTGTCCATAAAGGCAAAACTGATAATAGCTGGTGCTGACGAAATTAATGAAAAATGGACTTTTCCGTACACTGTAAGTGCCAAATAGCATATCCATTTTCTGAGGCCCATGTTAATTGCAGTTTAATCACTTGAATAGACTTCAGTACAGTTGTCCTTTTTCCAGTGACAAGAGAGTGACAAGTGAGGCAGAATCCTAGCGTTGTGAAAACGGAGAACATGAGCATGTGAACCTGCGTCCTTCATCTCATCCCTTCCCTGGATTCCTTTTCCCTGAGTTCTCTACTTCTCCCTCTTAACTCATCCCATACTAAACGACTGAAGCAAGTAATCTGTAAGGACACTCATCATATATCTAAGTCAATTTGCATGTGCTGAAATATTTCCTTAGTATGCGTTACTAGAGGAATAATTGCAGGCTCAAAAGGTATGCACTCTTTCAAAGATTTTTCCATACTTACAGAAAATCCAAAAGATTTGACAATTGCTATTGCATGAATTCAGATTGCGATGACCATCTGAAGTTCTAAACCACAAAGGAGGAGCATGGCCCTCCTGAGATTGGAACACAAGTGAATAAACTGATTGTGGCACATAAGTGAGGAGTAAAAAGAAATTTTACTTTGTATGGAAGTCAAGCATGGGAGGGATAGCAAAGGATCTGGGGGTCAGCAGCCCTGGGTTCCAGCTCAAGTTCTACGCAATTGTACATGAAAACATACCAAGGGCTGGTGAGATGGCTCAGCGGCGTAAGTGCCTGCCTGGCAAGCGCGAGGGCCCGAGTTCGACTCCCGGAACCCACATATGAAAAAGGGGCCGGTGATATCGCTCAGCAGCACGGGTGCCTGTTGGCGCACGAGGTCCTGAGGTCAACCCCCCGGTACCCACAAAAAAAAAAAAAGAAAACATACCAAGAACTTTTCTCTGAAGATACCAATGATTCTTATGTGATAAATGATCACCAGCCGAGTATACTAGCCATCTTACATGATGATCTTTTATGTTTAGCAATCTTCTGAGAGGAAATAGGTATTATACCTCATTCTTGAAGGTAATGTTCAATGGTACAACTCCCACAGAGAGGATTTGATGCTCTCTAGTAAAATTTCGTAGTCATTTACTCTTCCAACCAGCAATATCTTTTCAAAGAATCTATGCCAAAGAAACATTGCAAAAAGGCAAAAGATATAAGCACAAGGCAATTTATGGTGGAAGAATTCATAGCAAAAGAGGACTAGATATATGACAAATGTCCACCAACAGCAGGCTGGTTGAATAATCTAAAGTACATTTGCATCCTAAGGTAGTATGCAGGTATAAAAAGCAAAGAGAAAGCACTCTTGTATTCGTATGAGTAGTCACAAGTATACATTGCTAAGGAAAAACAAAGTGCAAAAACTTGTGTAGAGTTGTGCCTTCTAATATAGTAGCCAGTGATGACAAGTTAATAATAAATTAATGATAAGTTAAATTATAAAATCTGCCCCTCAGTTACACTCACCACATTTTCACATGCTGAACAGCCAAAGATAGTGGCTATTATGTTGAACATTAGAGACAGAATATTTTCAGTTCTGCAGAAATTTCTATTTGAGAAATGATAGTTCATATAATACTTATGTTTTTAGTAGCTAGAATGTTATGATAAAAACTGATAATATTACCTGTAATGGCACAGAGAAGCAACCCAGGATTGAAGCAGTTGTCTATTCTTTTAAAAATATATATTTCTCATTTTAGATTTTAGAAGGATCTCCATACTGATTTTCATAGTGGTTGTCCTAGTTTACATTCCCACCAACAATGTAGAGGGGTTCCTTTTTTTTTCTCAGCCTCACTAGCGTTTGTTATTTGATTTCTTGATGTTGACCATTCTTTCTGGGGTAAGATGGAATCTCAGTGTCATTTTAATTTTCATTTATTTTTTTCATGTATTTATTGGCCATTTGTACTTCTGTGAATTGTCTATTTCACTTGTCAATTTTTTGATTGGTTCTTTTATATTGGGGGGTCTAATTTTTCTAGTTCTTCCTATATTTTAGAAAAATGAATGTACCATGAGAACATAACGTTAAGTGAAATAAATTAGACGCAGGAGCTTAAATACCACATGTTTCTCTTATATAAGAAAACCAAATTAAAAATAAAGAGCATATTAAAAGGTACATAGCAGGAAGTAGGGACATAGATCTTTCTCAAATGAAAGCATATCAAGATACAGAGGGAAGGAGGAGAGAGAGGAGCAAAAGGGAATGACAAGAGGAATTGTGATGTGTTATGTACATGTACCAACACCACACAAGGAATGTAGACAGTATGTACTGCAAACATATACTAATGAAAATTAAATAAGTAAAATAAAGTAGTTAAAGCTGAAGTAAAATTATTTATTTGTTTATTTATTTATTTCTTGGTTCTATGCACCAAAAAGTACAAGAAACAATGACCAAATGACAAATGAACAAATCTAGTCCTCAGATTGCATGATCTAAAACCATGTCCCAGTACAAAGAGTCAGGTTCTCTTGGATAAATTGCTGATTCCTGGTCTGATGACAGAATTTTACCACATAAATATACACCAAACTATTATATCAGACAGTATATCAAGAAGAATCAGAAATCAAGCAGAAGTTGATCCAACTGGACAAATATAAAAAATTATGAGCATCAAAAGATTAATTTTTGAAATGGATTAAGGCACATCAAATATATAAGGATCTATGTGTCCATGATGACACTGTAACAAAAACCAAAACATGAACAGATCAACCTTACTGGGTCCTCTTTGAAGGTTACTATGCAAATAACTCATTTTCTAAAAATTAGTACATCTATATAGTACACAATGTTTACATTCCTTTGGGGGAATTGGTACATGTACATAATGCATCTTATTTTCTTTTGTTATCCCTATTCCCCTTTCTCCCTCCCACTTCACTCATCTCTTGATCCCCTTCCCGTTTTTTTGTTTTGAAAAATAAAAATACTGCAAAATGATTAACATTATTCCAACAATTCCTATCCATACCACATCTTAGTATAACCTAATAATTGATGAGTTGCTTTTATAAATTCCAACCGATAGATACAAAAGAAGCATACTTAGAACATTAGTACTTTTATAACCTTTAATGAAATGCAGATCTAGGTTTTAAGATTCAGAGGCTGCAAAAAACGTGACGTGAAGGCAGATGGAAAATTTTATAATAGATGGATCAGGCTGACAGCACTTGAACCCGGTGTTCAATTTCAAGGTCAGAAGGAGTGACAAGCAGACCTAATGAACTTCCTTGTGTAACGCTATAGGAATAAACAGCATCATATTTGAGGTATTTCTTCCAAAAAACCTAAATCTGGACAAGACTAACATTTCATGATCAATTTAAAAGAAGCAGGAGGGGCTGATAAAACATGATAATCCCTAAAAGGACATGATAAGCAAAATTTAGAGTGAAATGTCCACCTGAAAAAAATCTAGTTTTTTAAAGAGGAAGATTACAAGTTAAAAAGATGTATCATCTTTAGATTGAAGAAGATTCACTACATTATATGTATATTAGATATCAGGAAATAGGAAGAAAATATTCAAAACGAAAGCAGAACTAGGAATGAAGGAAGGAGATAGCAAGAAAGGAAAAAGAAAATAAAATGAGAAAAGAAGGAAAAAATAGAAACAAAGCTTTTTTAAAAAATGAGGGGAAGAAGGGTCGAAGGGGGGGTTAGGGGAATGGAAAGAAAAGAACATATATCATATACAGGTACAAATTCCCTATGATGAATGACAAATACGATCATTATGTGTATCCCAAATGTACCAATAAATAATTAATTAAAAAGAGGCAATCATTCTGTAAGTAGAAATAATAATTACTGGCCACCTATAATAAAGACAATAATTATGAGCATTTCTAAAACAAAGGGAATAAAATTTCATTCTTTTTTGGACTATTTTGTAAACCAGGCTTCTAAAAAAAAATAAAATAAAATTTTCCAGTAATCAAATATCCCCTGTAGGAGAAAAGAGACTATTTACTTCTAAATCACATCTGTCTTACTTTTCTCTCATTGCTGGGACAAAATACCCAACACCCAAGTTTAAAGGAGGAAAGATTTATTTAGCTCACAGTTTATAGAGGTTTCAGTCCATAATTAACTGGCTCTAAGGCAGGGTGGTGGCAGGGGGCCAACCTTCATGGCCACAGAAGATACCAAAAGCAACAAGAGGGGAGAGCAAACCTCTTTCCTTTATATTGTATGCAGGCTACCTGCCCTAGGGCAGGTATAGCACTCACACCCTTAATTCCAGCATTAGACCATGAATCAGTCACAAACTCTAGATTCAGCTGCCTCTGAAAAGCCCACCCCCCATGACTGCATTAGGCTTTAGGGAGGCATCAAGACACAAACCATAACAACATCCAGTGTGAACTTGCATGGATACCAAGGATAAAATACAGAGTTCTTATCATTCTATCAGTACATAAAAGTTTTAAATACCTTCAAACTCACTTTATATTCCATAAAGAGTAATGAAACTATAGGGAATATTTCAGGTACATTTTGAAAACCAATCTTTTTTAAGTAGTTTTCTTATTCTTACATTACTCCACTCTGGTAGACTTTTGTTTTTCTTTGGGTTGTACAGGTACAAATTCCCTGTGATGAATGTAATCACAGGTAACAAGTGGGGGAGGGACACGCAGCAATGTTCTTATCTAATATTCTGCTGATAAGCAAAGAAACATCTGCTTAACATTCCAATCAAGCCTTCTCAAGGTCTACAGTGATATGCAGTGTAATGAATTCCAGAACTCCTTCTTTTTCTAGGGCCACTGAAGTCTTCCACATTTTTCAGCATAACCCACAAAACATGCAGGCACATAGGGGCATTCCTGTCTTTGAAGGTGGTGGTGAGGATGGAACCCAAGGTAAGTGCCACAATCATGCTCAGGGAAAAGGTTAACATGGAGTTCGCCATGCTCATCTCAACTGTCTTCCAGGACCATGATTCCACATGTGCTCCCTGGATTCCCAATGTAAGGGAAGTTCAGGGACAGGCAGGGAACATTAAAGAGCCTCAGTGAGGTTTCCGGCAAATAAAGAGTTAAACCCCTGCTAAAGAGAGAGCAACTAAGAAAAACAGAAAGCTGATAAGGCAGGCTGGCCTGGATACCAAGGCTTCAATTCCCTCCACCTCCAATTAAGCACAAAATAAATAGAGTGGGGAGGAGGGACTATATTATAAAAATCTCATTATGTAAAATGTACACTAAAACCTAGACACTCACACACCTATATACAAGTACATATTTTATTATTCTCTCAACATATTAATACAATAAAATATCTTTTTTACTAATTTAACCTTGAATGTAACTCTGCTGTAAATCTCATAAGATAACAACCTGGACAACACAAAGAGACCAAAGATGTGCTTATTCAAAAATGCACACATAAACAATAAAAGGGACAATGGCCAAATCGGGGATCTCAGAGCCCAAACTAGCCAATCACCTCCTAACAACTCTAAAGGGGGATAGTCCCTTTCTTGACGTGTAATAAAAGAGGCTAAAAACAAAGACCCCTGAGCGCTGGCTCAGGGCTCCCTATCTTACTCCAACCAGGTAGCTATCTATCTCCTTATTTCTCTCCCTTTTTCCAATAAAGTGATTTTGTTTCCCTATTTCTCTCCTCTTTCCAATAAAGTGATTTTGTTTTCTCCTTTTAAATCTTGTATCTCTAATTCTTTTATTGGTATAAAGTTTTACAAACCCTAGATAAGAATCTACCCTTGCCAGCCACTACACCCACGCAGGTTCCCTCCGTACACCTGCTTCCTCTGATTTGTGCTGACTGTAGGGCTTGCTTTCTCTGAGCTTGTGCCACTCACAATGTTTCTGTTTTGTTTTGTTTCGTTTTTTATTCCCTAAGTCACTCATTTACAACCACTGCTTGCTGGCCTCACTACCTTGAAAATGTCAAACGTACTTGGAACAACTGATCTTGGAAAACAGCACCACCATAACTTCACTTGGCAGAACAAGCCCAAGGTTTTTGGTTCTGCCTCCTCCCCAGTTCACCACACACACATGCACACACACACGCACACACACACACACACATCCATTGCAGATTGAGCCTACTCTCCATCCAGACATGCCTTGTCCAAGTCCACCCCTTCCTCCTCTGCCCACTGCTTTGATAATCCTCCTATCCATCTTGTCCCTTCCCTCTCAATTTCATAATTCCTAATGGTCTTTGCTACAAGCTGTGTTGTCCCTCTCCAGTGCATTCCCCATATAGCTGCTACTTTCCAACATCAGTGAGATCATATTACTTCCATGCTCTAAACCTCCAAACTCAGAATAAAATGCTAATTCCTTATATAGCCCAAGCCATGTGACTCCCTCTGCTTTTTGTCTCACCTCCCACCAGTCTGCACCTTGTCTGCCAGGCTCCAGCTACTGAGCTTTTCTTCTGCTCCTGGATCAGTGGTGCCCACACAGGGCAGAGACACTGACAAAATGACCTGTCCAAAATGGCTTCTTGTCAGTCAGGACTTAGGTCAAATGGCATTTCCTGAGAAGGAACTTCACTGACAACCCCATCTATAATGTATCATAATCCCTGTCCTGGTTCATTTCCTACTCTGTTTATTTTCTTCAGAGCATAAATCCCCATATGAAATCTCCCTGCTAATTGATTTGTTTCCTTGCTTTTTGGAAGTTTTCCAATATTCAGATGATATCTCCTGGGATCCTGGGTGTCTTGTTCTCTGTACTGTTTGCCCAGTGCCTAGATCAGAGCCTAAATCACAGAATAAATATTACTTAATGGAAGGAATAGCTCCCTGACAGATACATCAAGAAAGAAACACATACTTAAAGCTGAGTGCCAAGAACAACTAATAATGAAATCACACATCAAAGGATTAAAAATATTAGAAACCTTGTTGCAAACCCACAGCAGTGCTTTCCAAACCTGGATGAGAACTAGAACCAACTGAAGAAATTACTAACAGTGTAGACAAACCCCACCCCAACTCCCTGGTTTTAATTCACCAGATTTAGGGTGGACACAAATATCTGTTAACCCTTGAAAATTCTGATGAAGTGGTCCATCAACCACACTTGGAAAAATCCTGATCCAAACAGCTCACTAATTTAATGTCACCTATGCAGAGTTCTGGGACACCTGCAGTATCTCTGTTAAGGTAATTATTCCAAAGTACACGGGTCCTTTCCTCCTACCTGAGAACATAGACCCTTTACTACATGGGGTCACACTTAAATTCCAGAGTATTACTCCTGGATGGGAAGACTGGGAATAGTTTTTCTGCTGAATAGACAAGGATGGTTATAGGTGAGTGGCCTATTTATAGTGTCCCCATGATCTTTTTACTCTTGCTCCAGAAACCTGTTCATCTGATTCCACACCACACGTGGTTTCTTCTGTATGATGTCTTAGTTGTGGGGTGCAGACTCCACATCCTTCTTTGATGTTACACTTGAAGGCAGAGAAACAGGATAAGAAAACACAAACACACAGAAAACAAAAGAAAGGAAGAGGCTGAGAAAGCACATGAAACATAGGAAGTGAGGGATAATGTCTTTCCTGTCCTTACTCAGTTAACTGGAAGTAGTGTGATGTTGGGAGGTGAAGCTTGGTGGGAACAGGTGGGTCACTGTGGATTTGGCCTGAAAGAGTATCCCTTTTCCTCCCTTGATATATCTCTGCTTCTCCCTGCCAGGCCACGAGCTGCTTCTCTGTTCTGATCCTCTGCCATGCCACCCTGCCTTGGAGCCAACTGGCTATTTACTGAAACCTCTACAAATTATGAGTCAAAATAAACTTTCTTTATGCTGTGAAAGTCAGGTACTGTGTCCCAGCAATAAGAAAGTGACTAAGACATATACTTTATTTGTTTCAGAATACTCTGATCTGTCAATCAAAAATATACCTCAACATCTATTTTGAAAACATTTGGTCAATGACAGTTCAGAGAAAATGTAATAATTACCAATTATATTTAGAAAATAATACCATTTACAATACCATCAAAAATATGGATATTTATAGGCAATTTGCAAATATACAATACTTGTACAAGGAACACTATAAAACATTGTTGGGAGAAGTAATGAAGACCTGCATAAATGGAGAACATATTAATTATGTTCATTGGTCAGAAGACTCTGTGTTAAAATGCCAGTTCTCTTCAATACAATGTATAATTTCACTGCAAAACCAGTAAGAATCCTAACTTTTTGAAAAAGAAAATGACATGCTGATTTCAATATTCATGTGAAAATTCAAAATACACAGACTTTAAAAAGAGTAAAATCAAAGAACAAACAATACATGATTTCAAACTTCCTGATAAACCTATAGTAATCAAGATAGTGGGCTATTCACATTAAGATGGAAAATTAGATCAAAGGAACTAAAGAAAGAATCCCAGGAATACGTGTACAAAAACATGGATTACTGATCCATTTTTGTCTTTTACAAAGATTCAAGGATCAATTAGTGGGAAAGTATAGTCTTTTCAAAAGATGGTACAGGAAGAAGTGGACATTCATATTCACACATATACACTGTAATCCATACACTGTACCATATGCAAAAATCAATTCAAAGGAGATCATATATCGAAATATAAATCTAAAGCTATAACACTTCTAGCAGAAAATATAAGGGAAAAATCTTTGTGATCTTAGGTCAGAGGATGATTT
The DNA here is from genome assembly GCA_028451465.1 of Erethizon dorsatum. Classification (NCBI taxonomy): domain Eukaryota; kingdom Metazoa; phylum Chordata; class Mammalia; order Rodentia; family Erethizontidae; genus Erethizon; species Erethizon dorsatum. The sequence goes on along the minus strand of CM051842.1, from coordinate 88,626,784 downwards.
CACAAAAGAGACACAAAAACCACAACTTTTAAATGAAGAAATCAATAAACTGGACTTCCTCGACATTAAAAACTTTCCCTTTTCCAAAAATATTATTGATAAAATGAAAAGACAAGCTTCTAATTGGGAAAAATGTTTCAAAATCATATATGTGGTAAGAGACATATATCTAGAACAAACAGACAATGTCACAAAACTCAATATGAAGAAATCTGACATTCCACTAAACAGTCAAAATAGTTGAATAGACATTTCACAAATGAAGAAATAGTAATCTCAAATAAATATATTAGAGATTCTCAGCATCATTAATCATTAAGGAAAAGAAAATGAAAACTATGATCAATAGGATAGTATTATGGTCTGAGAGAATGACCAAAATTAAAAAGGCTGACCATACCAAGCATTGATTGATCAGGTTGTGGAGGATGCCGATCTCATATAATTTTGTTGGTAATTACAGATAGTATAACAAATTGGAAACATTTTGGTAGCTTCCTATAATGTTAATTTGACATCTGCAATGTGACCCAGCCATTGAATTCCCAAATATTTACCCTAGAGAAAGAAGGCATATTTCCATGAAAAGACTTACTCAAAAATGTTCAGAGCAGCTTTCTTTACAAGAGCCCCAAATCAGAAAAGATCCAAATATACATCAACAAGTGAATGCATACTATAATTCGTGGTATAGTTTAATACTAGAATAGTATTCAGCAATTTAAAAATAATGAATTATCAATATATGTAAAAAAATGGATAAATCTAAAAACAAATATGAATGAAAAAAACGAGAGCTATCTCAGCAAAATAGCAACAACAAAACAATTTGTGACTTCAATTAAGTGCATTTCCTGGGCACCAAACCTATACTGACTAAGGTGTTGTATTTGTCTGGGTATCATCAGAATACCTTGATTGTTAGGGAGGCCAGGTACTACAGAACTGAATATATGCCCTGGGAAATGATGATATTTAGGTATATCTGGCTATTTTAGGGGCTGTGGTTGGATATTTGTATATTTGGACAATGAGTATTACAATTATTACCTTGGAAAATATAAAATTATTGTACCAGACACTAACATTTTAAACTAACAAGTAATAAATTCCTAGCTTCTTAAAAATTTTCTTATAGTATGGATTAAAACTATGACAATGAGGGAGAATGAGATCATAATAAACCTCAAATGACTAAGAAGAACTTCTAATCAATTCTGTATTTCAACAGATGTAAGAGAGATACATGGAAATCACTATTATTAAACGAATCAGAAAAGCATATGTAAATTTATTGTAAATGAATATTAAACATCAATTTCCTTTCCCATGTGAATGATTCATTGTTTTATGATAAAGTAAGGCATCTCTAAAGTGGACCTCCAAGATCACTATGAAACTCTAGGGAAATTGTTATTTTTGGAAAAATAAAAGAAACATTTCTAACTAACTTGAGGAAGTCCTGGGTTCTACAAACACTCATGATAAAAAATGGGTAGTAGACTACTTAAGAAGAATTTAAATTACGAAGCCACAATGCCTTCTACTCAATTATATATTTCAACACCAATATGATAGTATTAATGGGAATCACAAATTTTATTTATCACTAGAAAAATATATGTGAACTTATTGGAAATTCATGTTAAACATCATACTTTTTCCTAAAGTAAATTTATTACTTTCAGACAAAGAGGATCTAAGGTGGGCCTAAAGAACTACTGCAAAGCAAGTAAGTATTGTGGGGATAAGATTCCACCTGCTAAACTTTTCCAATTGTGATATCAAATTAGCTTCTCTACTTTCAGACTATTTTGTGAACCTCACAGATGCTATTCTACACCATGTTTTTGTCTGGATCTATGAATGCACTTGAGCCAGGGGTCTATCCCACAGGATAGAAGTCTTGGGGTGTCCTTAGCACTGCTACACTTCAGATATGGAGTGGAAGCATCGCCACCCAAATTTTCAAAACCTTCCTCCTTCAAACACCTCATATGAGCTCAGTCATCTGATGAAGAGCTTTCTGGGGAGAGAAAGAATCCAGCAATTGCCAGGCTTTTTAGAATAAATTTGTGCCCTGCACCACTGTAGGCACTGGCCAATGATACAATTGGGTAATAACCAGAAGGTACAATGGATATCTCAGGAAGATCTTTTTCTTCACCTTGCCTCCTCCAACACCTAATAACAGTAGGAAGATGAATAAGAAGTGGCCTGATGCTGTAAAGGCACTCATGATCCTACAACCCACAAAGCTATGGGTTTGCAAGTGTATTATCTCTGAAAGTTCCCATGATCCTGTTAGGTAAGCATTGTTACCCCCGTTTTACAGAGGGTGAGGCTGATCTCAGAGAGCATCATCCCCTCTCTTGTCTTCTAGTGCCCGCCTTACATTGAAAGTAGCTCAAGGACACCCTAGAGAAGAAAACCACACTCGCTGTGGCCAGGAAGGTCCAACATTTCTCTTCCACTCGAGACAGCCCACCACCATGTCCTGGAGCAGAAAAGAGCCCATTTGAATCTGGGGTTGCTTCCTCTCTCTACATCCTAGGGAGGTTTGGACCCCAGTTGGGGGCACCTACACCCTTAGCTGAATACAAACACCTAAAAGTGGGGCCCTACTCATCCCACAGGTGATGGAATTTGCTATTAAAATGTCCTCACTGTCTCCCTGAGGTATTTTGGTTACTATGGCAACCACAATGAGCAGGCTGTTGCATCAAACTGGAAAGGACTCTGCATAGCACTTTGTCCTTTTGTTTTTCACTGAGAAAAAGTTCACTCTTTAGGTCTCCACCTGAGAAAGCATACTTATTAGAGAGATTAGGTTGGGATCCAAGCAACTGGCAGAACTCTGCTCATTATTGCAGAAAATAGGAAATTCCACGATGTCTGGAATTTGTTCACTTTAAAAGTGACCTTGATAGGGTATTTTCTATAGAAATCCAAGGATGTTTCCTAGGGCCTTGGAGATAAGGTAGACTTCTAAGCAGAAATAAGTAAATCTCATATACCACACTGAACTGTTAACTATCTGAGGCAGGAAACTAAAACACTGTCCATAATCGTGTAACTGATCTAGGAATTTTAAAAAGTGCCACTTAAGGAACCTCAGAGGTATTTCAAAGAATTGAGCCTAGAATGATATAGTCATTTGGTAGGCAGAAACCTAGTCAATTGAACCACACAGTGGTATATCCTGATGAATTCTCATATTTCATTCCTGATATTCTCTTCCATGTAGAGGGGCATCCATGACCAAAACACATGTAGCCTCTCTCCACACCCATTCTTTCTCTATGGCAAGAATGACTTAACTGATTTAGAGATTGAAAAGAAAACTATGTTGCTTGTCCAGGCTCCCTCCCTCAAAACCCTTGATAATAAGCTGCCCTTGAGGAGCAGTAGTTTGTTCTGCCCTCAGAAATGAAAAATAGAGTGTCCACAGCTCTTCTCTCCTTTCTGTGTCTTGCTAACTTCTCAGCTGTTGCTAAGGTCTTGATACACAATGTTTAGATCTTTAAGGGGTCTCCAAAATTTATTCCTATTCCAAAATATTTTCCTATTTCATGCATAAGCTCTAAAAATATGAAGACATATGATAAAAAATAAGGAGGACATACATGGGAGCAAGAAGCTCTGGTATACTATTGCATAGTAAGGTGACCATAGATAGCAGTAATGTACTGTATATTTCAAAAAGCTAGAAGAAAATATTTTGAAAGTTTTCATCACAAAAATGATAAACATTTAAGCAGATAAAATGCTTATCCTGATTTAAAGATTATGTAGAGTATACCTGAATTGAACATTACATGGTACCCCAGTCTACTACTTTTGTGTTTTATGTACCAGTTAAAAATAATTTTTAAAAAGAATGTGGGCCGGTGAGATAGCTCAGGGGCATAAGGGCCTGCCTGGCAAGTGCGAGGTCCTGAGTTCGACTCCCGGTACCCACATAAAGGAAAAAAAGGGCTGGTGATATCGGTCAGTGGCACAAGTGCCTGCTGGCAAGCGTGAGGTCCTGAGTTTGACTCCCAGTACCCACATAAAAAAAAAAAAAAGAATGGGAACAATATGTTGACTTTAATTGTTGTCTTAGTTACTTTTCTCATTGCTGAGGAAAATATCTGATAGCCAAATTTAATGGAAGACAGGTTTATGACAGCTCAGATTTGGTAAAGGTTTCAGGTTGTATTTGGCTGGCTCCAAGGCAGGGAGGCACAGCAGAGGAACATGGCAGAGGAGAAATAGTTCATGCCAGGGCAGAGAGAAGGCGGCAAGCAGCAGCAGCAGCAGCCTGCCTTCTTTTCTGTCCTTTTACATCCTGTCTAGGCTACAAGCCTATTGATTGGTACCACTCTTGCCCAGGGTAGGGCTTCCATTATATTCACACCTTTAATCCCAATATCACCCTTAATCCATATTCACACACACTAATCTAGCCACTTTTGAAACTCCCCACCTATGACCACATGGGGTTTGGGGGAACATCTAGATAAAAGCCATAACAAATATAAAGGCAGTATTGGAGAATGTAACTTAGATTTGCTGGCAAATGGAATCCCTATTAATGAGCCCCATAATTAGAGAGATTTATCCACTCCGCAGTGCTGAACTGTGACAAATATAAAGGACAAGGACTACAATGCTTCTTTATCTGCTGTTTGGTGAAGAAGCCCTATCTATGTGTGCCCAAGGAAAGCGACTTCCTTGCCAAAGGCTATCCTTGTTAAAGAAGAAAGTACTTCAGAACATATTTTAGAATTTTTTTCAGAATGATTCGTATCCTTCATTTGGAGTGAATATCCAGTAAGACAACCTTTAAGTCTTTCCTCATGGAGTGGTTTGTAACAACACCAAGTCAGTACCATAAATCATATGATGTGGTGGAAGTTCATCTTGTTATATGAATTAGGTTCCAAATTCCGAGAGTAGCTTGAAAATCATATATTGTGAAAATTACCCTTGGAAAAACCTTTAGGAAGGATTTGATTAAATGTTCAGAAATGTATATATGCATAAACCCACAAGATCAAAGTCAAAAGTATAAGAAAGTCCTATGAAGTCTTCAAGGATGAGAGAATTAATTTCTTATCCAATAACACCTAATCACAGGAAAAAAGGGAACATTACCTAAATATATGTTTTGAATATCAATTTCTGCTAAGGCAACACACCAAATCAACACCCATTTATTATCTCTTTACATACTATGTGCTGACTGGCTCAGCCATGCATTTTCTGCTCCATGTGTGTCTGTCACCTAGGGCTGCAATCATCTTGACACTTCATTTGCCTGAAACACACACGGAACTCCTTCACATGGATGATGACTGGTGTATGTGTCTCCTAGAAGGTCAGCTGTTGCCTGTACCACCTTAGTCAGGAATGCAACCCTTCATATGTAGGGTTGCCAGATTAATAAAAGGGGACAACTGGTCAAATTTGAATTCAGGATAAAATAATGAATAATTTTTGTGGAAGAGTGATTACTAACTTTGTTGGACCACAGAGTCTAGATATCCCACAATTTTTTTTTTCTGAATGTTTCTGTGAGGTTCTTTTTGGATGAAATTAAATTTTAGATTGGTAGACTTTTGTGGATTGCCCTCTATAATGAGATTGGGCATGATCCATTCTGCTGGAGGCCTAAATGGAGTAAAACTCTGACCTCTCCCAAGTAAGAAAGAATTCTGATAGAATTGAACTTCAGAATTGAACTGCAAATTCCGATCTTCTCTACTCTCCAGTTTGCCAGCCTAGTCTGCAGATTTTGGACTGTCACCATCCATAATTGTGTGAATATATTTCTGGAAATAAATTCCTCTCTATATAAATAAAGAATGGATCATGGGGACATTAACATGGGGACTATATCTGGTCCCTGACTCCTTTCTTTCTGGCTCTTTCCCTCTCTGCTTCTTGGATGTCATAAAGTGAATAGCTTTCCTCTGCCATAGCTGTCTACCATGATGTTCCGCCTTACCACAGGTCTAAAGCAATGGAGTTAGCCAAACATGGACTGAAGCATCGGAAACCATAAGCCAAAATAAACTTTTCTTTGTTTAAACTGTTTAACTCAGGTATTTGTCACAACAGTGAAAAGCAGACTAACACAACCTGACAGCTTGAGTACCTTGAGTTTGTGGTGGCAAATCGGTAGCCAGTGTGTCAAAGGTCACATGTTGCTGTGGTTAATCTCTGTAAGCCAAGGTTTACTTTCCTTGTAGCAAGGAGCCAGGCTTGGTGACCCATACCCCTGCAAAGGGAAGTTTATGGCAGGGCTGGAAGCTGAAGCTGTCTGAAGCCAATGCTTCCTATAACCTTTATGAAATCTCAAATGTATGGGAAGGATTGAGCTGATGGTATCTGGTAGGGAGGGAAGGGCCTCTGAGGCCTCAGAGAAGGAATAGGAAAGGAAATTTCTCCCACACAGCAATGGTGGAGGGGATCTGCAGGTCTCTCCTAAAATAGTGACTCAAGTACAGCCTTGTATTAACATTGGGGTGGTTTTGCAGATGGTCCATTTCAGCCATAAAGCAGATTTTCCTATTTGGATGGAAGAATGGGTGGAGCAGTGTCTAGAGTCCTAAAGGTACCAAGTCTGTTGGGAAATGGCCAGCTCAGCTCCAAGCAATGTGGACCTGAGGGTTGATGGCAGTTGCCACCTCAGGCTATATGAGGAAGATAAGTTCTGGTGAATGATCATGTTTGGTCAAAGTATATGATCATTTAACATTTTATTCTTTACTACCTGGTTAAAATTTATAACCTCTATTAATATGTATCCTAACCAACTGCAAGATAAGAGCTACTGCTTCCGCAGGTCTGTGCAAAAATGTGTTTCTCGATGTTATTAATACTTGCTAATGTAATATCCTATTGCTTAAATGTTAGATTATTTTTCATTTTTTCTCTATTTTCTATATAAATGGAATATTTCACATGTTCTTTTCTAAATTCGAAGTTTTGGTCCCTCTTTATGCCTTGGAATATATCCTGGAATAATTCTAGAGTTTGACAAGAAAATCAGATCATTGTTTTGTATTACATTTTGTCCTGTCTAAATTGAAATCATGGACTCATGAAAACTCCATACACTGCTGGAAGGAGACAAATTGTTACAGCTTCTTTGCAGACACTAGTGGCAACATGTATGAGAAAGGCAGGGGAGGCTCCATTAATTGCTGTACTCTTAAGTCTGTACTGCAGAAACCTAGACACATATGGAAGCATGAGCTATGTAGTCTGTCATATGTCCAGTCTCCTTAATTCTGTCTTCTCTCCAGAATCCATATTGTCTTCCTCTGTACCATTTCTTCTGTCTGAGAATCAATGTAAAACTGCTCCTTCGATGTCAGACTAGATAAGCTAAGAAGGTAGAAAAGTCATGATTGCTTCCCCTTTCCCCATGTCATGATTGCTTCCCCTTCCTCAAACTACACAGGTAACTTCTTCCACAGCTCAGCACTGGCCCAGGTCTCACATGTTATGGGATATATTTCAGTTTTCACTGTTACTTTTCCACAGGTTCTCAGTGCATTAGTTTTCCTTTTTGTGGTTCCAGGAATTGAACCCAGGGTTGTTGCACCGAGCTACATCCACAGCACCACACCCTCTGTTTTGAGACAGGGTTCCACTAAGTCACTAAGTTACTCAGGCTGGACTTGAACTTGAGATACCCCTATCTCACACTTGCAGAGTACTGAGATTACAGTAATGCACCATCATGCCCAGCTACATTAATGTTCTTGAGCGTACGTCAGTGATGTCTCCTCCTGGAAGAAAGGAAGCAGTGAAGACACCACTGGTATGTGAAGTGGCAGGATGGAGCTGAGATATCGATTCTTGCTATCCCCACACATATTCAGCCATTTATCATTTGGAAGAGACTGTCATTTTCAAGTTTCATAGCATTGTTTCCTGTGGGTACTCAACAGCCCCACAAGTATAAGTAGATGATGGTGGAGATAAAATCCTTTGGACAATGAGACCCAGATGTAGGGTCACGTGGATTAATTGCTCCTTAAGGTTTCTTTCAGGCCTATTAACCCCATTAATGACATCGGGTTTAGATTGTGAATAGATGTGGCCCACAAACTCTAAAAGGAAAAGGAGTGTTCTCATAAGCAGAAGAGATAAGAGCTACTGGGGGGTTCCACCAGTATGCTTTGCCTCCCTGCTCAAGCACATACCAGATTTCCTGTAAGTCAGTTTAACTCTTTAATCCTACAGGACCACATAGAGTTTCACAAACTACATTGATTCTATGGAATGGGTAACAAGATTTCCCCATGCCACTTCCACTGAATGACTCTATGATATAGAATAGGCATTGAGTTTTATATGTAATGTAGGCCTAGGTGAGTTTATTTTCTCTACTGTTGTCCTCTTTCCAGAGGTTCTTTATGGCATAATGGTGCTTTTTGGGGTATTTTAGTGTAAGTTGAAGTCCTTTCAGAAGCAAGGAAGTGGCATGGCAAGTGAACTGTTAGGCACTGTACATAATTCTTCTCTAACTCTTTATAATAATTCTCTAAATTAGGTATCTGTACTCACTGCTCCGACTCTGTCTTTTTGCTTGCCATGAGTCCATCACAAAGAAAAGACCTTCACAAATAACAAATCTATCTATTCCCAGGTGAGATTAAGAAAATGAAGAGACTTCCCCAGGGGTGAGAATATTCTGTAGTTGCTGGTTTGGCTCTGAAATTTTCCCAGAGTAGGGGAATAAGAAAACTCAGTGAGTGGTGACTTTAGTTGAATGTAAATTATGTAATCACTTCCTTGCCTTCCCCTTGCCGCATCAGCATACTCATTCCACCCCATAGACATAATATGGACTGATGGTGAAAGGAGAAATGTGTCAGTACTGTATTTTCCTTTTTTCCTCCACGTGCTCTCTAGGCAAATGGAAAAATAGTTGCTGCACACTGTAAAATTTAACAAACACTACCTTAACCATGTGAAGGTTAATATCATCAGTGATGCAACATGGGTATCATATACTCCCAGATATGCTGTGATAAGAAGGGCAATTCAACTATGTAGTATTTTTTCCCGAAACCTGCAAAATAGTCCAATCTTTAGAAAGACAACTAAGTCTGTGATCTTCATGACGGTCAGGGCTATGAAAACATTCTAGCAGTCCCTTAAGTGGATAAACATGGAGGCACCATATGTACAGTAATTCATTCCTAGGTACGTACTGGAGAAATGAAAACACGTGTCTACATAGACCCTTGTACATAAAAGTTCATAGCAACATTACTTATAATAGCCCCAAAATGGAAATCAACAAAAGACCATCAATAGATAAATGGATAAACAAAATTGGCATACCTATACAAAAGAATATTATGCAACCATAAAAATTAATGAATTCTGATACATGCTATACTATGGATGATCCTTGAAAACATTATGCAAAATGAAGGAAGTCAGATGCAAAAGGTCAAATATTGTGTGATTCTATTCATATCAAATATCCAGAATAGAAAAAAGCAGAGACATAAACCATATATGTGATTACTTAGAGCTGGGGGTGAAGTTTAAATGCAATCCAGCATGATGGCAATTTTAGGGATAATGATATCATCTAAAACTTGATTGAGGTGATGTTTCATGGCTTTATCCATTCATGAAATCTCATCACATTATACCATTAAAATGAATATATTTAATTGTGTGTAAATTACATTGCAAGAGAGCTTTTCAAAAACACATTGTCCTAGTTTCCTGTTCTACCACAAGAAATCAAACATTTTTACACAAAGGCCTTGATGTATGTGTTTCATATGAACATGAATGCACATAAAACTCTGGCTGTATCCCAGTCCTGCTGAGTCTGTCCCATGTAACTAAAACCAATAACCTCCCACCTCACCACATACGTTACCTCACCTCTCATCAGTGTGTAAAATTTCATATATATTTGATTACTTCCATATCTTCCAAATATGGCATTGGTTTAACAGTGAGTTCCTGACAGAGTGTAAACCCTTGCTCTCTGTGATAGGATGTCAGCATTATTACTGTCTTCCTTTTCGTCCAGAATTTTTCACAGGATTCTACTCAGGAAGACTAAGTGACACTACCTTTATGAGTATCAGGATGGCAATATTTATCAAAGGGCTACATAGGTGCACACTCTTTGACTAGCAATCCTCTTTTAAAGTCTACCTTTGATATTATTTGATATTTATGCTCATGTGTCTGATTTATTTCACTTACCATTGTGATCTCAAAGTGCATCCTTTTTCCCACAAATAACTTCCTTATCCTTTATGTTAAAGTAGTACTCTATTGTGTATAAATACCAAATTTTTAATATTGCATGGTTTCTCATATGAAAAATCCAAAATATAAATAAAGAGCAAAATAAAAGATAGGTAATAAGAAGTAGGAAGATAGATCTTTTGCAAATGGGAAGGGGACCAAGAGATGGAGAGGAAGGGAAAGGAGAGAAATGGGATAAAAAAATAGAACTGAGATGTGTTATGTACATATGGCAACTTCCCACAAAAATGTGGTCATTATATACCACAAATAGGTAGTAATAAAAAATAAAAATTAAAAAGTCTATCTTTGAGACATAGGGAAGAATGTTGATAAAGCTCAGGCTATAGGGACTGCCATTTTAAGAATTGTCTTCCTTCACTTCTGGGCTTGAATTTTGGATTGGAGACCAAAAGGAACGAAAAGCCATGAAGAAGCAGGAAGAGGCAGAGAGAAATGTAGTTGCCAACACACCCACAGGTACAGACACGCACACACACACACACACACACACACACACACACACATTGATTCTAGTATGTTAAGACACTATTAGAATTCTCTCAAAACAGTTTGCTGGTCTCAGAGAGTACACATTCAGCTCATCAAGGCAAATAGTTACCTGAACTGTGCCCTGAGCTGTGTCCTTTAGCAGGGCTCACACTTTAAAAAGATGCTATTTACAAAGTACGGATAATAGTGATATAGTGGAAAGTATAGCTCCCAACCTGCTAGATGTCAAATACAACAAGTTTGTGTCCCCTGAAATTTAAGAATGAATTTCCAAAGAGGTTAAGAGTAGGAAAGTTTTATTGGGGAATAGAAATAGCTCCTGAGAGACAGGACGGGTCCTGGAAGTGGGTTGCCACTGAGGCCTTTTGTCAGGGGTAATTTATACAGCAAAGTCACAATGTGGGTGCAACTTGGGTCAAACTACAACCAACCTATAGGATTACAAGTATAGCTGCTTAGCAAATTTTGTTTCAGTAGGGAGGCGTGTTAAGCAGCAAGGAAAGAACAAAGGCATTTTAGGGAAAGGATGGGTCTCATCATCCACCTGGGTGACTGATGCCTATCTGGACTTCCTGGACCAGGTGGAGCTAGATACAGTATAATTCTAAGTTACTGCTTATTCCTTAGGGAGGCATGTAGGCCTGGCCATTGTATCTTTATCTTGAGGCCTGGTCTTCTTCATATGCACCTCCAGCCACAATTCTGATGTTTTTATTTTTTTCTGCTGACTTCCTTGAAAGCCCAGTCTCTCTCTGACTGTATATTAATTTTTATCTAACTTAGTTGCCTATAATAGCAGGGGACATCAGGATATCATAAATAACATGTGATATTCTAAAGATAGACTATATCACATCTATAGAGTGAAATTCTAAAAGGCAGCAGAAAAGAGTCATAATGAAAACAGTGGTGTGAAGTAGTTTGCTCCTGTAAGAGTAGCAATAATTTAAATTTAAATTATTAACAATGTGTGGAGAAAGTGATACATTTTTAACACATTTTTAGGACTACCCATTAGTGATAGTTTTCTGAAAGTTGTATTTTCATGTAAAATTGTATAGGTTTCATAGATTTGAAAGAATACTTTCTGGAATGGGAAAAATGTTTGCAAAGTTATTTTCATATATAAAATATGTTAAGTGTAATATTGTATGTAATTATTAAGAGACAAAGAAATGACATTTCGTCACTAAGATAGTGGTGAAATTAAATTTGGTAACATCCATATACTGAAACATTCAACTGATGTACAAAAGATAAAAAAAAAACTTTTATTAAGTACTTTACAAATAAATATTTTGTAAAGTAACTTAAAATGTTATAAATATATTTATATGGAAAATGTTCATAAAAAGAGGAAAGTCAGGTTACAAAGATGGCAAGTGGCCTAGATCCCTTTTTGCTTATCCATGTTTCCAGCTTTATCCAGATAGCTCAAAGAATAAAAATTAAAGTTATCAGTTTGTTTCTCTTGCATGCAGCTTTTACTTCAACATAGTGTTAGGCTGCACAATTTGTGCAGAAGCCATCAGTGCCCTTTTATGCTGAGAATCCCCCCTTCTCTACCCAGAGTTCTGGAAAGATGTGCAGGGTGTGCTTTGGGCCACAGCCCCTCCCCCACCTTCCTTCTCTGTGTTCAAGCTCCAGTTCAAGCTTCTGTAACAAGTTGCATCAGCCTACCACCTTCATAAAAGCTTTCTACGAACAGGTGGATGCAAGGGGCAAAAAGCTAACAACACCTCACTTAAAATCCAGCTTAAAAACCTATAAAAAGAATGAGTCTAATTCTGTCTGGAATAAAGCTAGAGGTTTAGAAGAATAGTGTGAAAACATATGCCATGAAACTCCAGGTAGCACCCACAATCATGGAGTCATGCAAAGCCAGTGTGTGGGAGTGGGGGGGTGGAGAATGAGAGGAAATAGGGTGCTGGAGTAGGGCATGGGCAGCTGTGTCCACAGTGTTCTGGAGAGGGCGTGACTGAGGGGATGTAGGAGAAGGTCTGGGAAGCCAGTGGAGTAGTGGAGGGTGCACGCCTTGTTGTCTGGGAGGGACTCCTCTATAGTGTGAATACCTCAGCCCACACTGAGGAACAGAGATATATCAGTGAATGTGATGTAGATTTGGAATCATCAGAAAATGGAACTTATATATAAGAATTTTGCCAACCGTACTGGTATCATAGCAAGCAAATCATTTTGTCACATTTATTATTTGCAAAATGTATTCATTGGTATTAAAAAAGGAAAATGGGGATGAGTGTCATCTGGTGGCCAGTATGATTGTATCTTGAGTGTCCCAGATCAGAGGGTTTAGAAATGGAAGTGTGCAAGCTGCAGTTTAAGATTCTGTCATGAGGTGGCAAAAGCATTCCACCATTATCAAAGTTCTCTTCAAAGAAACCTATACAGTGAGCAGAAAATACCACCTTGAAACCAGGTTATAAAAAATGATTCTAATTTTTTAGGGGAAAAAAACTTTTAGGTGTAAAATAATAATGTAAAAATGTAAAAAAAGAAAAAAACACCAAGTCGCTCTAGCACATCTTGGAAATCACCAGAAGGAAGTTAAGAGGATAAGAGAGCCAGAGCAGGGTCTGAGCAGCTATATCTATAATGACCTGGAGAGGAGGTGACTGAAAGGGGGGTGGAAGAAGGTCTGGGAAGCCCATGCAAAAAAAAAGTCTGTTGTCAAGAGAACAGTACATGTTCCAGTAGGTAAGATAAACATGACATATACATCTACACACACTCAGTCTTTTCCCAAGGTGTAGTCATAGGATTTTTGTCTAAATTTATGTTTTGCACACAATATAAATTCTCAGGATTTAAAAATTTTTGCATCATACTAGTTATTATAGTTTTGGTATATTTTAACATGCTTTATTTTTCATGTATATCTCTCTGAAAATTAGGCGTGAGGTCCTGAGTTCGACCTCCGGTACCCACAAAAAAAAAAAGTTAAACACACCAGGAGTATAGAATTTTAGCCTTCAGGGAAACCAGATCATTCAGAGCAGGAAAACTGCACAACAATTCAGAATTATCTGCACCTAGTGAGACAACAAAGGCTTTTCCCTAATTATACTATTTGAAACCTAGTATCTTTGAATAACAATAATAATAATGGGTAACTTGAGTAACAGGATTAAAGGTGGTGAAATAGAAAGTGTATTTACGGGCCGGTGAGATGGCTCAGCGGCGTAAGCGCCTGCCTTGCAAGCGCGAGGGCCCGAGTTCAACTCCCGGATCCCACATATGAAAAAGGGGCCGGTGATATCGCTCAGTGGCACGGGCGCCTCCTGGCGCACGAGGTCCTGAGGTCGACCCCCGGGTACCCACAAAAAAAAAAAAAAAAAAAAAAAAGAAAGTGTATTTACGTAATGAAGTTTAGTGCATATCATTTTCCTTTCTTGTAGCTCCCCCGACTCTAGAGCAATACTTGAGCTTCTACCTGATGCCACTCACCACTTACCACTTCAGTAACCTACTACCTCATGTGGGGTTATACCTGAGTCTGTCAGCACAAAAGGCTAACTTTCATCTACTCTATCATCTTCATAATCAAAAAGGATTGGTAAGTGAGGATTTGTGGCACTATAATGTCAGAGGAGTGTAATTTGACTGTGTCTCAAGGCCTGGAGGCCCATCTTCTAAGAGGGAGGCTGCTCAGGGTGAAGGATGAAACCTCCTTCTAATCCCCCTACTTATCTGAAGAGGTGGTTTAGCCTCTGTAAGCCTGCACTTGGTCATCTGTGAAATGGGACTGAAGGGAGATCTCTCACAGAGCTGTCACGAGGGTTAAATAAGGAAAACTACCTAGAGTCTACGGCACAGAGTGGGACTTCAACAGCCCTTTAAATGTTGGAACACAACAGTAGGAATGGCTGAGACTCAGAACTAAGGCAGGCATCATGAAAATTGTTTCACATTGTTTGTCTTAATGAGAGCTCTGACATCTAAAGGAAAGAAATAAAGATCTCCCTGATTGTATTCATTCTCTTCCCATTGCTGAGACTCAATACCCAACATTCACTACTTGAAGGAAGATAGGTTTAATTTGATTATGTTTTCAGGGGCCTCAGTCCATAGTTCTCTGGCACCAAGGCAGAAACACCATGAGAGAAGGGCGTAGTAGAGCAAAGCTGCTTTGTTCATGGTGGCCGGGAAGCAGAGCACAAAAACAATATCAGAGAAGGGGCAAGGAACTAGATATAGTAACAAATGTCATGCCCCCACAACCCAGCCAGACACACACAGAAGTGTGTTGTACTAATCTTCTGGGCAGCTCTCCAACCTATCAAATTGACACAAAAGTTTAACTATCACCTGGATATGCTGGTAGTTCAAAGTTTTATGTCTTGGCTATTTCATTATCTCACAAAAGTATCATATGAGAAGATCTAATTCCCATTTCCCACAATTAGAACATAGGCGTTTCTCTGGACTCACCTAGTGAGCTTAGTGATAGATTGCACTGGGGATGTAAGGTGGATTCCTGAACCAGATGATATGTTAATACATTTATAGGAAAATTGTAGACTCATACCATAGTCCCTAGCATAAGACTTCTTCAGATCATACATTTTACAGAGTCATCACATTATCCATTCATCTACTCACAGAAGAAAAATCCCAGTGTCATTGTCATTTTTTACACAAAATCATCCATTCTTATTTAATAACTAAATATTTATTTTAAATTTTATTGGATTTAAAATACACACTTTTCCATTGGAGGTATCTTGTGAGTTCTAGAGTGGAAACAAGAAGACAGGCATGTCAATAAATAGATGGGCCAGACATTGGAAGTCCAAGTCTATATGAATATCCTCACCTGCCTTCGATCTCTACGCCTGCAGAATCAGAAATGTCCAGAGGGAGAAACATGGATGTTAGAACTGACCCTGGAATAGACTCCACTCTAGGCAAGATTAGTCCAGCAGTCACTCTGAGTTCTGGAAACTTGGCATCTAAACAGGAAATGATAATTGATTGGAAAGATGCTTCAACTGGGAAAACTGAGGCACCTAGTTCTAATGGGCTATGTTTTCTCCTTTGTAGAGAGTGAAGGACCGAGTAATCCTTGAGCAGAATGAATTCAGTCTTGGTTCTTCTCATGGATAGGGGATCTACAGGGTTTTGTTTTTCCTTTAGCCTTTTGCTAAGACAGAGTGGTGGATTTTTGAAATTGTTTTGTGCTTCCATTTGCCTTAGAAAGGAGGTTCCTCCAATTCAGTCTTCTGAGTTGATATGGAGTTTCTACTTCACTCAAGACCTCCTCTCCCAGTTGGCAGCATGGACTCAGAGACACAGAGAGAGGAAGAAGTAAAGGCTGAATCCTCAGAGAAAAGCACAAGATTAAGACTGCTGTTTAAATGTTTAATTTTCCTAGTTTATTAAAATGTTTTTTCCAGATTTATACGATATTCACTTTCCTTCTGTTTCAATTAGATAATCTGTGAGTAAATAGATATTTTTATGTGTTGCTGAATGTAATATCAAATAGAACAACCCTTGTGGTAAGGATTTGATGCTAGCTTTACATAGACATTTATTCTAGAAGCCAGTAATATCACTTCTAAGAATCTGTCCTCAAGAAGCACTGCAAAAAGAGTAAAGGCATAACAAAATATCCTCCATGAAAAAAAAAAACACCTTAACACCAGAAGAGTCAAAACAACATATTTGTCCACTAAGAGAGAGTTGATTGAGTTATCTAATGTATATCTAAAGGTACTATAAAACTATAAAAAACAATGAAGACTCTCTGTACTACTGTGGAGTGATCACCAGAATAAAATGCTAAGTGAAAAACAAGGTGTAGAAAAAATGTTAGCTGTTGTTCTCCAACATAGTAGCACCCAGTCACAGCAGGCAATTGAAAATTGATCAAATTTAAATTATAAGATCAGCTTCTCATTAATATTCACTAGCTAATGGCTAGCATGTGATACAGTGCAAATACAGAGCATCTTCACTTCTGTAGGAGTTTCTATTGAACAGTGGTGATGAACTATATTGAAAACTGTCTATGAATAGGGTAAATATTATATATATATATATATAGGTAAAATTGGCATATTAATACAACAAATGATAAAATTATTATCTATAAAGGAATAAAGAAGCAGCTCAGAACAGGAGTGGATATTACCTATTGTCTTAAAATATACCACATATTTACTAAATCCATGCATTACAAAGAACAAGAAACACTCAGCAAGCCAGTAGCAATGAGCAACTCCAGTACTTATGCTGAATCCTCAAAAACTATGTACCCTTTAAAGCAATGACGTTCCCTTGTGGAAATGTCTGAGTCCAGGTCTGGAGTTGGATTGCACTACTAAATGAGTATGGACCAAATTATCATACCAGAGAACATGTCAAAAAGACTAAGAAGCCAAGCTCTGCCACTGGAAAAACAAAATAGCAAAATGGTTAATGCTTGCAGTGGTTTAAAGTGCATCAAGTACATAAGCATCTGAGTCCATGAGGACAAAATGCAAAGACAACAAAACAAAAAAACAACTCTACCAAAGAAAAGAAAGAAACCAACTCAATACTCTTCTTTAGAGGATCTTAGTGAAAGTTTACTGTTTTGAAAAACAAAATTATTTAAAAGGATTTAAACACTGACCTTGTACCCTTCTTGTGTACAATCTATCATGCTTTACTGTAACTTAGCAGTCAATAATGAGAAGTTTCTTTCATAGAATTCCAGCTGATGAATGCAGGATAAATTAGAATTAGAACACTGCCATTTTATGACATTTAATGAAATGTAGTTTTAGTTTGCTATCTGCAAAGACCAATAAACATGAAGTACAAAACATAAATTTTTAATAGAATTCTTCCTAGGCTGCATAGTCCACAGTTTCTCTGATGTAAAACTAGGAGGTACATTAAAGGGATTAAAAATCTCACGGAGCAGAGGAAAATAAGAGGATGGGGAAAATACATGAAATGCAGGGAGTAGAGTAAGGGGAGAAAATGTCTTCCTTGTTCTCACTCAGCTTTTCCTTCCCTCCAGCTCCATCCTACAACCCTCCTACACATAGCAGTGATACCGTAGCTCACTCGTAATGGAAACGGGGGGCTTATTCCTGCTTGCAGTTGCATTTCCAGTTATATTCTCCATAGTTACACTATTATATTATGTCAGAAGTATCTCATTGACAGAATGAAGAAGGCCAAGTTAGAATGGGGACCTCACATTTGTTGAGGTCATACTAGATGTCACACATTGTAAGTTATTTTCAGACTTTTCCTCTTCAAGTGCTTGATGGTATTCCATGGGTGGGTATCACTACTTCCTTTCTACAGTTATGGAAGTAGACTCAGAGAACAAAGTACATGTTCAAGGAATTATATGGCGATATCAAATAGATAATCAGGTCACTTTGAAGAGGCTTCTGCTGGTTAATTTTGTGACACTTTGACCATTGAAATCTACAAAATGATAACAGAGGGTAATTCTTTGAGAATATTGTCAGAATCATACTGATAAATATATCAATATACACATTATTTAAAAAAAGGGAAAAGTGAAATTTTACACAAAAATCCAAGTAATCATTTTAGAAGGAACAACAGCATTGAAAGAGAAACACTTAACAACTGTTATAATAATAAGCAATTCAGGTAAAAAACATAAATGGATACTCAGTCTGCACAAAATCCCATAGCAGTCACTGACTGACATAATGCACAATAATTAACCCCTGTTCTCCCTTCACAATAAGCGGTCCTGAAAGCTTCAACAACATATATGTTCATACATACATACGAACTTACATGTGTACATGTTGTGTCCCTCTCTGTCTTCAGGCAAGATCCTACAAACTGAAGGGAATTGATTGCTGTGAAATAGAGAAGAAAACTACAGAATTTAACAGATTCAATTCTGACCATATTTTGAAAGCAACTGAACTCTTTCACGTATTTTTTATCATTAATTAAGTTTATTGGTACACTTTAGATATACATAATGATCACATTCATCATATAGAAATTGTACTCTTACATGATATACCTGAATTCTTATTTTCCCCATTCCCCTCCACTCCCTTCTGCCTCTCTCTCCTTATATACAAAAGCTTTGTTTCCATTTTATCTTTCTTTTCTCATTTTTTTCCTTCCTCCCTTTCCTCCTCCCTCCTCCCTTATGGTCCTTCCCATTTTCTTCCTATTCCACAATATCTATTATACATTTTTGTCCTTATTTGCACTTTCAGGTTCTCACACCAAAGAAACACTGTGATAATTACACATGTGTCCAATTTATTTCACTTAAGAGAATGGTTTCTAGGTGCATCATTATGTATAAATGTCTCAAATTTAGACAGAATATCAGACCCAGAAGTAAGGAATGCAGTTAACAAATATGAAAAGAAAGATCTCTTAAAAAAAAGCAAGGGACCCTGAAAAATCACCCTAACAGCTGGAAGATGGTGCAAAGAAGAACAATATAAGATTGGCTGGAGTCAATGAAAAATCAGGAGTGAGTGAAATGACATTAAAAACCTGTTCACAGAAGTAATGGCAGAAAACTTCTCAAAAATTGCAAAAGATTTTGACATAAAGATAATTGGGGCACATAGAACTCCAATTACCCATGACCAAAATGAAGCTACACCAAGGCATATAATAATCAAGATTCCAGAAATTCAGCACAATAACAGAATATTAGAAGATGTTAGAGAAAAGAGACAAATTGCCCATAAAGGAGAGTCCATCAGAATCACCACAGAATTCTCAACACAAACCCTTAAGTCAAGGAGAGCTTGGAGTGAAGTATTTCAAGTCCTGAAAGAAAACAACCTTCAACCCAGATTGATGTGTCCTGCAAAACTATCTTTCAAAATCAGTGGAGAAATAATATACTTCCATGACAAAGTACAACTGAAGAAATTCATGACCACCATACCAGCTCTACCAAATGTTCTGAAAGATACTTCAGAAAAAAATAATGAAAACCACAATTCCAAGAAAACCAATAGAAAGAAGCCACCAGGCAAGGCAAGCAATTAAACAGAGGGGAAAGACAGGGAACAAATGACAGGAAAATAATATGACAAGGAAAATTCAATACATCAGTTATAACCATCAATGTAAATGGTCTCAATTCACCAATCAAAAGAGACAGACTAGGGCTGGTGATATAACTCAGTGGCATAAGCACCTGCCTGGCAAGCACAAGATCCTGAATTTGACTCCTGGTACCCACATACAAAAAAAAGAGAGAGAGAGAGAGAGGCAGACTGAGGGAAGAGACAACATGGCAGAATAGAAGAGGAGCCTTGTTCAGAGCTACTCAGAGAAATTCACCTAAAACCCAGGTAATTGGAAGAAAGGGGAGGATCATACACCCTGAAACTAAAATCAATCTGACACGAGACTAATAGATCAAGCCAAACATAGATAAAGAACTTAATAAAATGGCCAGCCAGCCCACCTGGGGAGCCACTGGATCAGGATGACTGCCCACAATACTTGGAATCTTCAAAGAAGAAAAAAATAGATATACCAAAATAGTGTAGCTAAATCAAGCCATACAGGATAGACTTTGGGATATAAGGTCCACTGCCCCTTCTGCCTTCCTCCAAACAGAGGATGCTACAGTCCAGTAGTGAACTCTACCAACACACACAGGAGTGAGTGAACTACTCCCTCCCCGATGATCAGCCAATTTTCCTTTATTTTTTTTATTTTTTATTTGTTTTCTTTCCTTCCGTTTCCTTTTGCACACCAGAGTGTGAACTGGAACCACTAGAAAGAAGATTAAAGAATACAGGGGTAAGGGGGGTCAGAAGATGGTGGAGTGGTGAGCAGCAGAGAGAGAGCCTCTCTGAGAGTCACTATCCAGATGGTGGAATATAGTGGCTCAGGGAAGACCCGATGGAGGGAAATGGGTCCCCTGGACCCAGGAAGGATCTGAAGCATAGTTTGGGGCCCATGGAGAGAGTGAAGAGAGAAACTTTGACCAAGAAGAAGGAGGTAGCCAGTGGCGCCTTCTCCCTGAGTCGGGACTTGCTGCACCACAGAAGCAATTCAAACCTGTGGACAAAAGGTGACTGTCAGTGGCCCTGGGGGCCTCCGCAGAGAAATGCAGCAGTGCAGGAGAACAGTGGACATGATGGACTACACTAGCTGGTGGTGAGTGCTGAGGGCTCAGCTATCCTGTGTGAGAGAGTGATTGTCTGGGAGCCATCGTGGCAGGGGCAGCTGAGCTTGGAACTCAGGGCAGCTGCCAGCTCCATCTACAGATCCCATCTGGGCTCAGGCCCATAGAAGGTGCGCTGATGGCTGCAGGCTGAATGAGTCTGGTCTTAGCTAGAAAGTGCAGGCATGCTGAGATTATCCACTACCCCTCCAAAAAGCTATTGCTGGCTTGCTGGAACAGATCAGCATGGAACAGGACTCTGTCTCCACATGTTGTCTACCAGTGACAGCAGAGACAAACCTGGTTGTGAATTTTTTTCCTATCTTGTTTGTTGTTTGTTGTTGTGATGGTGTTTTATTCCTTCATTGTTTGATCTTCTTTTTATATGATTGTAAACAGAGTTTGTAGCCTCTTTGTGGTTGCGGTTCTGTTCTGTTCTTCCTTTTATCCCTTCCTTCTCTCTTTCCTTCCAGTCTTCTGCAGTTTCCCAATGTTAGCATGACTCCTCTTTGTCCTCCAGCCATACATCTAATTCCTTCCTCATCTTCCATTTCTCTATTTTCTCCTTAACTCATTTTAAATTTTAACCCCTGAGGACAAAATTGACATATTAAGGACTTGTATACTGCATATAATTTTCTGGTTTGTTTTAGATTTTGTTATATAACCACAAATCTAGTTTATATTGTTAAAAGTGACAAATAACTGGTTAGCTCAGTCTGTGATTTTCTAGTCTGTGTTTGATGCTTTTGGTTCTTCTATAGTCAAAAGTGACATAATTGTTCTAAATAGCTGTTCTTCCTGGTATTCCATGACTTCAATTGACTAAGGGTCACAGAAAATACTTTGGCACAGTGCCAAAGAACCAATCACTAGGCCAAACTGGCAGCAACTTCTCAAGTCCAACAAATGGAAGAGATAGGATCTTGCAACAGACTCAAAACCCAAAAACAAGCTACACCTGGAAGATGCCTTGGAGAAGTAGTCATCTCCTAAGGGTTTTAAATACTAGTAATAAAGCAAACTACCACAGGCAATTTACAGACATCACCTTAGGAATTAAAATAAAGAAAGAAAAGAAAATGAGAAGACACTTAAACAAGATGTAAACCCACACATCCAGTTCACCAAAGGCAAACCCAGGGGGCAATGAAGTGGGACAATCCAAAAGCCACCCACCTGGCATCATTCAAGCAATTGAATGAGGCTCTGGAAAAAATCAAATCAGAAATAATTTCTCTACCTGCAGAGATGAAGACCACAGTGAAGACCTGCTTAGGGACTCTAAAATGATACAAACAAAAAAATAGATGAGCTTAAGAAAACTATGGAAGCCATGAATGCTCAGCATAGGAAAGAAATGGAATCCATAAGGCAGATTCAAGCAGATATCCAGGAGAACAAAAATTCCATTGAAAATATTCACAACAGATTAAGCCAATGTGATGACAGGATCTCAGATATAGAAGACAGGCTTGCAGTTAGTGATCATGAAAAGAAAGAATTCTTAAAAATAACGAGGGACAATGAGAAATCAATCCAGCAGCTGCTAGGTGAGGCAAAGAAGATAATTTAAGATTGACTGGAGTGAATGAAAAGCAGGAGATAGCATTAATGATATAAGACAAATGATCACAGACGTCATGGCAGAAAACTTCCTTGGTAGAGAAAAAGAATTCCATGTACAGATAAGTGAGGCATATACAACTCCAATTAACCATGATAAAAAAAAAATCTTCAGCCAGGCATATCATATTCAAGTTTTCAGAAATTCAACACAGGAGTAGAATCTTAAAAGCTGTTAGGGAAAAGAAACAAATTACCTGTAAAGAAAAGCCCATGAGAATCACAGCTGAGTTTTCAGCACAAACCCTCAAGTCAAGAAGACTTTGGATTGAAGTATTTCAAGTTCTAAAGGAAAATAACCTACAAACCAGATTGATGTACCCCAGAAAACTATCTTTCAAAACTGATGGAGAAATAAAATACTTCCACGACAAAGAACATCTGAAAAAATTTATGACCACAAAACCAGCAATCCAAAGTGTTTTGAAGGACATTCTAGAAAGAGATAACAACTACTAAAACTACATGAACCCAAAAAGAAGGAATTCACCAGGCAAGGCAAGCAATTAAACAGAGGGAAGGAAAAAGAAAGGGGGGAACCAACAACAGGAAAATAACATGACAAGTATAAGTCAATACATATCAGTTTTAACCATCAATGTTAATGGTCTCAATTCACCAATCAAAAGACACAGACTCTCAGAATGGATCAAGAAGCAAGATCCAACAATATGCTGCATACAAGAAACACATTTAATTCAAAAAGAAATTTATAGACTGAAAGTCAAAGAATGGAAAACAATACTCCATGGGACAAGAACCCAGAAAAAAGCAAGGGTAGCTATTCTTTTTGCAGACAAAATGAATTCCAAGCCAAGAATGATTTGGAGAGATAAGGAACATCACTACATCCTTGTGAAGGGAAGAATCCAAGAGGAAGAGATAATGATCATGAATATATATGCAACAAATACCAGTGCACAAAACTATATAAAACAAATATTAATGGGCATGAAAAATCAAATAAGCACTAATACAATTGTATTGGGGGATCTCAATGCCCCACTGTCACAAAAAGACAGATCAACTAGACAAAAAATCAACAAGGAAATAATAGAACTGAACCAAACTTTTGAACAAATGGACTTAGTAGATATCTACAGCGTGTTCCACCACACAACATTAGCATACGCATTCTTCTCAGCTTCACACAGGATGTTCTCCAAAACAGACCACATACTAGTCCATAGAACCTGTTGAAGTAAGTGTAAGAAATTGAAATTATCCGATGCATATTATCAGACCATAATGCAATGAAATTGGAAATCAATAGCAAAAGAAACCACAAGAACTTCCTAAACACGTGGAAATTAAATAGCACTCTCCAGAACAACAAATGAGTCAGGGATGAAATTAAAGAAGAAATTAGATGTTTCTACAATTGAATGATAATTACAGTACAACATACTGGAACTTATGGGACACAATGAAAGCATCCCTAAGAGGGAAATTTATAGCAGTAAATAAGCATATCAGGAAAACAGATCAAGCAGAAATAAACAACTTAATCTTGAACCTCAAACTTCTAGAAAAAGAATAACAGGCTAAACCAAAAGCTCTTACAAGGGAGGAAACTATAAAGATCAGAGCAAAAATTAATGCATTGGAGATTAAAAAAAATACAAAGAATCACTGAAACAAAGAGTTGGTTCTTTGAAAGATTAAATAAATTTTACAAGCCCTTATCCAACCTTATCAAAAAAAAGGAAAGACTCAAATCTACAGAATTAGGAATGGAAAGGGTGAAATCACAACAGACCCTACAGAAATCTATTAGATCATTTACACCTATTTTGAAAACTTGTATTCTAATAAAATGGAAAATGCAGAAGAATTAGACAGAGTCCTAGATACATATGAATTACCAAAGCTGAATCAAGAAGATATAATAATCCTAAATAAACAAATATCAATCAATGAAATCAAAGGTATACTTCCCAAAAAAGAAAAGCCCAGGCCCTGATGGATTCACTGCTGAATTCTCCAAGAAATTTAGAGAAGAAATAACACCACTGCTTCTCAAATTTTTAATGAAATTATAAGGGAAGCAATACTCCCAAATTCATTCCTGGAAGCAAGCATTACCCTGATAACAAAACCAGAGAAGGGCCAAACCAAGAAAGAGAACTTCAGGCCAATTTCCCTACTGAATATACATGCAAAAATCCTCAATAAGATACTGGCAAACAGAATGCAGCAAATAAACAAGAAGATTATACACCATGACCAGTTGGATTCATACCAGGGATGCAGGGATGGTTCAACATACATTGAATGTAATACACCATATTAACAGAGCCAAGGGCAAAAATCATATAATCATCTCAATGGATGCAGAAAAAGCTTTTGACAAAGTCCAGCACGCATTCATGATAAAAACGTAACAGAAAATTGGAATAGATGGTCTTTATCTCAATCTGATAGACACTATCTATGACAAACCAACAGCCAGTATCATACTAAATGGACAAAAACTGAAAGCTTTCTCTCTAAAATCAGGAATGAGACAAGGATGTCCACTGTCTCCACTCTTATTCAACACAGTCCTGGAAACTTTAGCCAGAGCAATTAGACAAGAGAAACAAATAAAAAGAATAACAATAGGAAAGGAAGAAGTTAAATTATCATTATTTGCAGATGATATGATACTCCACATAGAAGACCCCAAAAACTCAACAAAAAATGGCAAGATTTAATAAGCAAATTCAGTAGTTTAGCTGGATACAAAGTCAACACTCAAAAATCAATAGCCTTCCTGTACATGAATAACAAACTCACTGAAAGAAAAATTACGGAAACAATACCTTTCACAATAACATCCAAAAAATGAAATACCTAGGAATCAATCTACCAAAGCATGTAAAAGACCTCTACATTGAAAACTACAGTACTCTGAAAAAAGAGATTGAAAAGGATATAAGAAAATGGAAAGATATCCATTGCCCTTGTGTAGGAAGAGCTAATATAGTGAAAATGGCTATGTTTCCAAAATTGTTATACAGATTTAATGAAATTCCAATCAGAATTCCAACAACAAAACTCACAGAATTAGAGAAAACAATTCTAAAATTCATTTGGAACCAGAAGGACCTTGAATAGCAAAGGCAATTCTGAGTAACAAAGGCAAGGCAGGAGGCAACATAATCCCTGACTTGAAATTATACTATGAAGCTACTGTGAGAAAAACAGTGTGGTACTGGCAAAAAAAAGACCCGAAGACCAATGGAACAGATTAGAAGATGCTGAAACAACTCCAGACATACTAAGCCACCTTATCTTTGACAAAGGTGCCAAACACATTCACTGGAAGAAAGATAGCCTCTTTAATAAATGGTGCTGGAAAAACTGGCTCTGCAAATGCCAAAGATTAAAACTAGACCCATATCTTTCACCATGCACTAAACTAAATTCAAAATGGATCAGAGATCTAAATATTAAAACAGAAACATTAAATCTAGTGAAAGGTAGGATAGGTAAAACCCTTGAAGACATTGGTGTAGGCAAAGACTCTATGAATAAAACCTCAACCGCACAGCAACTATCACGAAGAGTCAACAACTGGGATCTCATCTTATTAAAAAGTTTTTGCACAGCAAGTGAAACCACCAACAGAGTGAAGAGAAAACCCACAATGTGGGAAAAAAAATGTTTGCCAGCTGTTCCTCAGCCAAAGGATTACTATTGAGAACATACAAAGAACTCAAAAACATCAGACCTCCCAAATTTAAAGACCCAATCCAAAAATGGGCATCTGAGATGAATACACATTTCTCAGATGAAGAAATACAAATGGCAAATAAATATACAAAAAAATGTGCAACATCACTAGTCATGCAAGAGATGCAAATTAAAACAACACTCAGATACCATCTCACCCCAGAAAGAATGGCTATTATCAAGAAATCAACTAATAACGATTGCTGGAGGGGCTGTGGGAAAAATGGAACACTTCTCCACTGTTGGTGGGAGTGTTGACTGGTACAGCCACTGTGGAAATCAGTGTGGAGATTCCTCAAAAAAACTAGGGTTGGAGGTCCCATTTGATCCAGCTATTCCCCTTGTGGGTATCTTCCCAGAAGATTTAAAAGTATCGTACCACAACAATATATGTGCACCCATGTTGATAGTAGCACAATGTGTAATAGCCAGATCTTGGAAGCCGCACAAATGCCCATCAACTGAGGAATAGATAAAAAAATGTGGTATTTTTATACAGTGGAGTACTACTTAGCCATAAAGTATAAACTGGAGGCTTTTACCAGAAAATGGATGCAACTCGAGACCATACTCATAAGTGAAATAAACCAGACCTAGATATGTAAACATCGTATTGTCTCCGAAGTGTGAGAATCTAAAATAGTAACTAAGATCCAAAATGTACAACAGATATTGTAAGTTGGGAGGAAACTCTTCAAAATCAAAAAGAAACTGGGAAGGGGAAATGTAGAAAAGAAGTAAGGGAAAAGCAAACAAACAAACAAACAAACAAACAAAAAATATATATGTAAAAAATATTTAAGATAGGTACACTACTAACTGTTCTTAGTTCATTGAAAAGAAAGGGTTGGGCTAATATTGTTTGGAGAATTGGATGCAGATATCTTGTACTCTGAGTAACAAATTTAAAGATAAAAATACACAATGTATTAACCATCATTACCTCCCTACTATTTTGTTTTGAAATTTTGTTCTATGTTTTCTCTTTAAAATAAAAATTATATAAAAATGACTACAGGTGTGTATAGTCAATGGAACAGTAGTGCGGAGAACTAAAAAGCCTTGCACCATGGAGCTGTCCCCATGCCACCAGGGGCAAGAACAGTAAGGCACCCCACAGCACCCCCCTCATCTCACCCAAGGAAATTACAGACTACAGCAGAGGCAGGTGGCAGTGGTGGCACATCTTGTAAAGCAATGAATGGGAATTTAGCACTCTCCCCTCAGGAGAGAAGTAAGAATTGGTACTGAGCAGCCATGGACAGCTACAGCAGGAATAGAGGACCAGACCATGTCACAGCATCCAACCCCGCCCTGCAACAAAGGACCTGAGAGGACAGAGACTTGCAAAGTCCACTGCAGGTTTGGCAGTGTTATCCAGTAGTTTTGGGCTCACAGTGGACACCATAGTGATTTTGTTTTTTTTTTATTTTATTTTATATTTCTTCTTTCTCTGCTGGTTTGTTTTCTTTCCCTTTTCCTGTTTTTTCTTTTTTTCTTTTTTTTTTTTTTTTTTGGTCTTTTACCTATATTTTTGTTCTCACTATTCATCTTCTTTCCCTCTTTCCTCAATTTACCTCCCTAGACTTATTCATATTTTCATATGAGTGAATAGTCTCTCTAATTTATCTGGTGAACTTCAATAACCCCTTGCTTGCTCTTCCATTCTTTGTGTTCCGCCCTCTTCTCTAGTTTCCCAAAGCTTCTTTGACCATCCTTTGTCCTCCAGCCTTGCTTCTACTTTATTTATTTCAGTTATCTCTGTTTTACCAACTATCCTTAAGTATCCCCACCACAGTGTAAAACCACTCTACCAAGGTGAAACACTTTGCATACTAGCTCCCATTTATGATCTGTTCTGCTATACAACTGTAGATTTTCATTCTATGGTTTAAGGTACAAAATTAATAGTTACCACAGTTTGTCAGTTTGTAAACTGTGCTTGAGGCTATTGTTATTTCTAATTATACTACTTTAGCTAGGATGTCATATGTGTTGTAATTAGTTCTTTTCACTTCTCTAACAATACTGGGAAGCTCTAGGTTAATAAGTTCACCATACCTGAGCAGCAAAGGACAAGGGACTGAGCCAAACACATACCAACATCACACACTTAATTTATTGGGAAGGTAGGATCTTGGGACAGACACAAACCAAGAACCTCCTACCCACGGAACACATCCCTGAAAAACAGCATTTTCCTAGTGAGGCCTTGATAGTGGTGATAAAACCACCTATTAAAAAAAACTTACAAGGATCAACACAGAAAACAAAATAAATATTTTTGAAATAGACACATTTCAAAAATTTTTGAAATGGCAAGACCCAGAAGCAAGATGCAACCTCAGACCTCCAGTCCACCCAAAATAAGTCCAGGAGATAACAAGATAGAAGAAAATGGAAGACACACACCCGACATTTCTGAAATGATAGCAACCAAAGTAAAGAAACAAATCCATGAGGCTATAGAAGAAATCAGAACAGAAATAATTTCTCATGTAAAAAAAGAAATGACAACAACAGGGCCGGTGAGATGGCTCAGCGGCTTAAGCGCCTGCCCGGCAAGCGCAAGGGCCCAAGTTCGACTCCCGGATCCCACATACGAAAAAGGGGCCGGTGATATCGCTCAGCGGCACGGGCGCCTGCTGGCGCACGAGGTCCTGAGGTCAACCCCCCGGTACCCACCAAAAAAAAAAAAAAAAAAAAGAAAGAAATGACAACAACAATAAAGGAATTTTTCAGCAAATCTAAAGTAGACACAGATAAAAAATAGAGGATGAAAAGAAAATGATGGAAACCATGGAATGATCAAAATCGGAAAGAAATAGAATGCATAAAATTGATTCAAACAGATATCCAGGAAATTAAAAATTCCATTGAAAGCTGGCAAAATTGCTTGAATTAAACTGAAGATAGACTTTCACACTTTGAAGACAGAATAGCAGCTAGCAATCATGAAAGGAAAGATCTCTGAAAATTAACAAGGGATCAGGAGATAACAATTCAACAGCTACAAGACAATGCAAAGAAATATAAAAGACTGATAGATGTCAATGGAAATGCAGGAGTAAACACAAATGATATAAAAAGAATATTTCCATAAATAACACAAGAAAATCTCCCAAGCATGACAAAAGAATCTGACATACAAATAAGTGAGACATATAGAACTCCAATTAGCCATGACCAAAATAAATCTACACCCAGATATATAATAATCAAGATCCCAGAAATTCAGCACAAGAACAGATTATTAAAAGCTATTGAAGAAAAGAAATAGATCACTTATAAAAGAAAGCCCATCACAATCATGGCAGAATTTTAAATGCAAACCCTCAGGTCCAAAAGAGTTTGCAGTGAAATATTTCAAGTCCTGAAAGAAAACAACTCCAACCCAGATTGATAAACCCTGCAAAACTATCTTTCAAAATTAATGGAGAAATAAGATACTTCCATGACAAAGAACAACTGAAGAAATTCATGAACACCAAAGCAACACTACAAAGGGTACTGAAAGATATCCTAGGCAGAGGTAAAAACGACCACAATTACAAGAAAAATAACAGAGAAACCACCAGGAAGGGCAGTAAACTAATGGAGGGGTAAAGCAGGAAACCAACAGCAGGAAAATAACAGGACAGCCAATATATATCAGTTATAACCATCAATGTAAATGGCCTCAACTCACCAATCAAAATAAACAGACTGGCAGAATGGGTCAAGAAACAAGATCCAACAACATGCTGTATAGAAGAAACACATTTAATTCATAGACTGAAAGTCAAAGGATGGAAAACAATACTTCATTCAAAAGGAAACCAGAAAAAAAGCAGTGGCAGCTATTTGTTTGCAGACAATGTGAACTTCAAACCAAGAATGATCAAAAGAGATAAAAAAGTACACTGCATACTTGTTAGGGGGAAACTTAAAGAGGATGATATACCAATCATAAATATGTATGCACCAAATATGGGAGAACCCAACTATATAAGACAAATATTAATAGACATGAAAAATCAAATAAGCAATAACACAATAGTAATGGGGGACCTTAATGACCCACTATAACAAATAGATCAACTAGACAAAAAAAAATCAACAAAGAATTTTCAGAACTGAATGAAACCTGTGAACAAATGGAATTAGTAGATATTTACAGTGTTCCACCCAATATCAAAATACACATTCTTCTCAGCTGCACATGGGATGTTCTCTAAAATAGATCACATACTAGCCCATAGTAAATGCAAAGGAATTTTAATCATCCTATGAATATTATCTGACCATTGTACAATGAAACTGGAAATTAATGGCAAAAAAATGACAAAAGCTCCATAAACACATGGAAATTAAATAACACCCTCCTAAAAAAACCAATGGGTTACAGCTGAAATTAAAGAAGAAATTAGACAATATTTATAATTAAACAAAAATGAAAATTCGACCTGCTGGAACCAGTGGGATGCAATGAAAGCAGTCCTAAGAGGGAAATTAATAGTGATAAACTCTCACATCAGGAAAACAGAAGGAGCACAAAAAAATAACCTAATGTTGCACCTCAAACTTCTAGAAAAAGAAGAGCAAGTCAAGTCTAAAGCCCATAGAAAGGAGGAAATTATGAAGATTAGAGCAGAAATTAATGCAATTGAGATTAAGAAAACAATAAAAAGGAGTAATGAATTGAAGAGTTTGTTTTTTGAAAGAATAAATAAAATTCATAAACTCTTAGCCAATCTTACCAAAAATAGGAAAGAAAAGCCTGAAATTCATGCAATGAGGACTGAAAAGGGTGAAATCACTACAGATCCTGTGGAAATTCTGAAGATCATCAATACCTACTTTGAAAATCTTTACTCTCATAGAATGGAAAACACAGAAGAAATGAAGAGATTCCTAGATACATATGAATTACCAAAGCTGAATCAAGAAGATATAAACATTCTGAATAACTAAATATGTCAATGAAATTGAAAATGTAATTAAAAGCTTACCAACAAAAAAGCCCAGGTCCCGATATTTTTAGAAAAAGTTTAGTGCCAATACTCCTCAAATGCTTCAATGAAATTGAAAGGGAAGCAAGCCCCTAACTCATTTCTAGAGGCAAGTTTTACCCTGATACCAAAACGAGAGAAAGACCCAACTAAAAATGACTACTACAGGCCAATCTCTCTAATGAACATAGATACAAAAATCCACAATAAAATACTGGCAAACAAAATGCAGCAAGTCATCAATAAAATTATACACCATGACAAATTGGGATTCATCCTAGGAATGCAGGGATGGTTTGCCATATGCAAATCAATAAATGTAATACACCATATCAACAGAGCCAAAGACAAAAATCACACGATTATCTGAGTAGATGCAGAAAAATCTTTTGATAAAGTCAAACACTCATTCATGGAAAAAGCCTGCAGAAAAATGGAATAGATGATATTTATGTAAATCTAATATAAAATGTATGACAAACCAACAGCCAACATCATACTAAATGGACAAAAGTTGAAAGCTTTCACTCTAAAATCAGGAACAAGGCAAGGATGCCCACTATCACCTCTCCTATTTGATATACTTCTGGAAACATTAGCCAGAGCAATTAGACAAGAGACAAAAATAAAAGGAATAAGGATAGGAAAAGAAGTTAAATTATCATTATTCACAGATGACATGATACTCTTCATAGAAGATGACAAAAACTCCACCAAAAGACTTCTAAATTTAATAACCAATTTCAGTTGTGTAGCTGGATACAAAGTCAACACTCAAAAATCAATAGCATTCCTGGACACAAACAACAAACTCACTGAGACAGAAATTGGGGAAACCACATCCTTCACAATAGCATCCAAAAACTGAAACACTTAGGAATCAATCTAACAAAGAAAGTAAAAGATCTATATATTGAAAATTACAGTACTCTGAAAAAAGAGATGTAAGAGTATATTAGAAAATGGGAGGATATCCTTTGCTCATGGATAGGAAGAGCTAACATAGTGAAGATGGCCATACTCCCAAAACTGTTATATAGATTTAATGCAGTCCCTACCAGAATACCATTATCATACCTCACAGAGCTAAAGAAAACATTCCTAAAATTCATTTGGAACCAGAAGTGACCTCGAATCACAAAAGCAATTCTGGGCAACAAAGGCAAGGGAGGAGGCATCACAATACATGACTTAAAATGATACTACAAAGCTACTGTGATAAAATCAGCTAGGTACTCACAAATAAACAGACCTGAGGATCAGTGGAATGGATTAGAAGATGCAGACACAACTGCAAACACACTGAGCCACCTTATCTTTGACAAAGGGGCCAAACATGTTCACTGGAAGGAAGGTAGCCTCTTTAATAAATGGCACTGGAAAAACTGGCTCTTTACATGCTGAAGACTAAACCTGACCCATGTCTATCACTATGCACTAAACTAAAGTAAAAATGGATCAAAGATCTAAAACAGAAAAACTAAATCTACTGTAAGAGCAAATACATAGAAATCTTGAAGACATAGGTATAGGCAGAGAGTTCATGAACAAAACCCAGA
Organism: Erethizon dorsatum; assembly: GCA_028451465.1. NCBI lineage: Eukaryota > Metazoa > Chordata > Mammalia > Rodentia > Erethizontidae > Erethizon > Erethizon dorsatum. The sequence goes on along the minus strand of CM051842.1, from coordinate 88,593,932 downwards.
TCACATGGGAAATACTTCAAAGAATCAACATCTTGGATATCATTTTATTAAAAAGCCTTTGTAATTCAAAAGAAATCACGAACAGAGTGAAAAGAAAACTCACAGAGTAGGAAAAAAGTTAGCCAATACTCCCTCAGGCAAAGGATTTTTATATAGAGCATACAAAGAATTGAAAAAATCAGACCCTCCCCCAAATTCAAAGACCCAATATAAAAATGGGCATCTGAGATGAATACACACTTCACAGATGAAGAAATACAAATGGCAAATAAATCCATGAAAAAATGTCCAACATCACTGGTCATTCAAGAGATACAAATTAATACAACACTGAGATTCCATCTCACCCCAGAAAGAATGGCTATCATAAAGCAATCATCCAATCACACATCTGGAGGACCTATGGAGAAAAATAAGCCTTCTCCACTGTTGGTGAGAGTGTAGACTGGTACAACCACTGTGGAAATCAGCATGGAGTTTCCTCAGAAAACTAGGATTAACGGTCCCATTTGACCCAGCTATTCGCCTTCTGGGTATATTCCCAGAAGAATTAAAAACATCATACCACAGCAATATATGTGCACCCATGTTTATAGCTAAATCTTGGAAACAACCCAAAGGCCCATCAATCAAGGAATGGATAAAAAAGATGTTTTATATACAATGGAGAACTACTCAGCCATAAAGAAGGATAGACTTGAACCTTTTATAGGTAAATGGATGTAACTTGAGACCATACTCATAAGTGAAATAAATAAGACTCACATGTGTAAACATTGTATTGTCTCCCTGGTGTGAGAAAGTGAAAGAGTAAATAAGGCCTAAAGTGTACAATAGATACTGTGTAAAGGGAAGAAATTCTTCAAAAGGAAAAAGGAACTAGCGTGGGAGAAAAGGTAAAGAATGGAAAGGAAAAGGGAAAAATGTGAGTCAGTTATACTATTAGCATCTGTTACTCCATTGAAAAGGAAGATTTATGCTATTACTGATTGGAGAAATTTTCATGGCATATCTTGTATTCTGAGCAACTACTTTAAAGATAACAACATGCATTGTATTAACTATTGTTATTCTCTTATTAGTTTGTCATGAAATTTTGTTTTACCTTTTCTCCATAAAAGAAAATTTAGGGCCAGTGAGATGGCTCAGTGGCATAAGCACCTGCCTGGCAAGCGCAAGGTCCTGAGTTTGACTCCCGGAACCCACATACAAAAAAAAAGGGCCAGTGATATTGCTCAGCAGCATGGGTGCCTGCTGGCACGTGAGGTCCTGAGTTCGACACCTGGTACCCACAAAAAAAAGGAAAATTAAAAAAAATAAGCATACTGACAGAATGGATCAAGAAACAAGATCCAACAATTTTCTGCATACAGAAAACACATTTAAATAAAAAAAAATCATAGAATGTAAGTCAAATGATGGAAAGTGATACTCTGTGGGACAAGAATGTGGAAAAATGTAGGGGTAGCTATTCTATTTACAGACAAAGTGAACTTCAGGCCAAGACTGATCAAAAGAGACAAAGAAGGTCACTACATAATTGTTAAGGGAAAATTTCAAGAAGAGATAGCTATCATAAATATATATGCACCAAATACCAGCACACCCAACATTATAAAACAAATATTAACAGACATGAAAAATCAAATAAGCACGAACACAATTGTAATGGAAGACCTCAGTACCCCACTATCAAAAATAAACAGATCAACTAGACAAAACTTGTCAAAGAAATATCAGAACTGATCCAAACCTGTGAAGAAACAGACTTAGTAGTTGTTTACAAAGTCTACCCCACAACATCAGAATACACATTCTTCTGAGTTGTGCATGAGACATTCTCCAAAACAGACCACAAACTAGATTATGGAACATGCTTATGTAAATGCAAAGGAATTGAAATTATCCCATGCATATTATGAAACTACAGCTCAATGAAATTGGAAGTCAATGGCAAAAGAAACTACAAAACCTACATACACACAAGGAAGTTAAATAATATCCTCCTGAACAATCAATGGGCCACAGATGAAATTAAGAAATAATTAAACTATCTACAATTAAAAGATAATGCTAATACAACATACCAGAACATATTGGATTCAATGAAAGCAGTCTTACATGGAAAATTTATAGGTGTGAACTTCTAGAAAAAGGAGAACAAGTGAAGCCCAAAGGTCATTGAGGGAGGAAATTATAAAAATTAGAGCAGAAATTAATGTAATGGAGACTAAGAAAGCAATACAAAGAATCAATGAATAGAAAAGTTGGCTCTTTGAAGACTCAATAAAATTGATATACCCTTAGACAACCTTATCAAAAAAAGGACAGCTGAGACTCAAATAGATGCAATTAGGAATAAAAAGGGTGAAATCACAGTGGATCCTGCAGAAATCTAGAAGATCATCAATACCTGTTTTGAGAACTTGTATCTTAATAAGATGGAAAACACAGAAGAAATGGATAGATTCCTAGATCCATGTGAATTACTAAAGCTGAATGAATGAGATATGAAATTATAAATGAACATATATCAGTCAATGAAATTGAAGAAATAATTAAAAACCTATCAACAAAGAAAAGCCCAGGTCCTGATGAATCACTGCTGAATTCTAGAAGAAATTTAAAGATCCTATGCCATTACTCTTCAAACACTAATAAAATTGAAAGGAAAGCAAGACTTCCAAAGTCATTCCTGGAAACTGAGCTCTTTTAGAAATGGATTTTTCTACAGGTCCTATGTTGCATTAACTCTAGGGTATTTTACCCCTACTTTAAATACATTGCCAATAACACCTAAAGAGGTGAGACAGAACCACAAGAAACTGCATTTTAAGTCTAAATTTACAATTTCTATTCGAGTAAATATTTTGCAATTTCAACTTCAATGATTCTTCAACAAGTATATCCAAACATTTGGCTGCTGACATCTCAATGAAAATAAAACAAGTGAAAATTGTAATTAAGCATATTGTTTTTTGTAACAGCATCAGAAAGTATGAAATAATTAGGAATACTTTGTCCACTGATGCTCAATTCCTGTACACCAAAGACTAATATGTTCTCCCTCCAGAGGAAGAAGAGGACAAAAAGAAGCCAATCAAGATGTTATAAATAACATATTGGAGTTCCAAAATGATGGAGTAGCGAGTGCCAGCAATTCACCTTCTCTGGGACAAATTTCTAGAGTCCAGAAAACAATAATTTAGAGAGGAACTGAAGAGAGTGGAAATTACCCAGAAACCACGAGGGAACAGAGGAGAAAAAAATAGTATTAAATGAAACAGAAGAAATAGATCACACTGCAGAGAAGATACTGCACAGCACCGCTGACAGGACAGTGGCTGGCTAGCTGCCAGCTGGGAGGCAAAATGAAACTAACAAAATTTTGCTCACAGAGAACTGAGAGAACTACATTGGGACTGAAAGAATCACCTACACTTGGAACCAGCAAGGAAAATCTGAGACACTGCTTCCAGAGTGGTGCTCTGCAATCAATAGTTGGTGAGCAACCTTGGAACAAGCACAACTAAGTACAACTGTAGAGCAAGAGCTGATGGGAACACCATTGTAGAGAAAGGCTGAGTGCTTGAGCCTGGATCCCAGATCAGCACCTTGGCTGCTTCACACTGCCAAGTTCCCAGAGTGGATGAGGAAAATATAGTCAAGTGAGACTGCTGGCAGATGGAGGGCAGACTGGGAAGAGACCAGCTTAGAGGCAGGGGCTGGTGAACACAGACCAGCTACTTCAGTAAGAGGCTAGGTTCAGCCTGAGTTACACAGGATTGGAAGCTCACATTGGCTCTTTGTTCTCACTGTAAGCAGATCTCCAAACCCAGAACAATTCCAAGGACAGACTGCCACCTTAGACTTGCAGCATGAACAGAGATAACATCCTGGCTTGAACTCTGCTTCTTAACCCTAGGGTGAAGCAAAGGGCCACACATCTAAAACTACAGAAAACTTTCATTATTCTTTATTTCATTGTATTATTTCTTCAATTTCTAGTTTTTATTTTCCTTTTTAAATTTTTATTTTTTATTCTTTGCTGTTCTTCTCCTTTTGTACATTTCTCCCCACACTTTTATTCCATTATTTTACCTTTTTAAAATAAACTTTATGTCTGTGTATATGTATATATATTCATATATGTATGTTTACAAATAAACACACATACACATAGAAGAATGGGAAAGCAAGAAAGTAGGAGATCTCTGAATCCCCCAAACTCTCCCAAGGCAGAGCAAGAGGTCATAAAAGGGAGAAGAAAGTAAATACTAGGAAGCAGAATACTACAACAAGTTCATAGAAGGGATGAAGAAAATAGATGTGTTCAGGAGGAAGTAAGCCAAAAACTCACAGCAAATTCACTCAATATGCCCACAGTTTATTTCAGGGAAATTGGGAAAAATACTGCATGAGCTAACCAAAACAGTTCAAAATTTGAATGGCAGACTCAACAAGGGTATGGAATTCTCCAGAAGATGTCAGACAGAAACACTTGAAGTAAAAAAAATCTATGGAATTCATATATTGCAGAACTGACAAATGTGAAGACAGTGTCTGATATTGAGTTCAAAATAGTGAATTATGATAAAGAGCTCAAAGAAGCCAAAAAGAAAAAGAGAACAAGAGAAGACTATCAAGCAGCTACTAGATGAAAACAAGAAAACTAATCTAAGGCTGACTACAGTTAGCAAAAAACTAGAAGAAAGCACAGATGGATACACTAACATATTTAAAGAAAACATGTGTTGTAGTCATGGTTTACAAGGTAAAAGATTTAATATAGGACACATAATTTGTGGGATTATTTTATAACATTCACCCAATGAGTCAAATGCAAAGAGTGTGGGACATCTGTTCACACACTAGAGACCCAAGGAATCCAGCTGAGGGCCTGAATACCATGGCAATGTCCTCCACAAGTCCAACTGAAGACCTAGAGCCTGTGGCAATGTCCTCCATGAGTCCAGCTGGGGGCCCAGAGCCCACAAGACTGTCTCATGCAAGTCTGTATCAAGGACCTGCACTGGGAAGGCCCAAAGGTCAGTGGTGGAAGCTAGAAAGTCTGTGCCAGTGGGATGAAGGATCTGAGCCAGCAGGCTGAGGAATCTGCACTGGAGCCAGGAAGTGATGCTCAAAGTAAGAACCAGAACTCCCCCCAAGAGAACCACAGCCATCCTCAGTGACAGCAAGGACCTGAGCTCCTCTGATGGTGGGAACAGCTGAGTTCATATCAAGAAAACCAGCATAACAAGATTCTCCAGGTGAATCAACAGCACACCATCTCCCCCACCAGTTCTCTTTTTATGCGGTTACAAGAATTCTCAGGGGGCCTTCCACACGCAGAAACATGCTGATTCAGTTCAGCTGGGTGTTACAAGTTGACTGTTAGTTAATCCACCACAACGTGCTTACAGAAAGTTCCCAAATGTAAGAAAAAAGTTTAAAATACAAGCAAGCAATGATTAAAGAACACAAAACAATTATAATGAAAAAGAATCTCATCAAGGCCCATTCTTATTAAATTACCAGATAACTAGAAAATAAATAAACAAACATATAAATAAATAAATGAATGGAAAGAATTTTGAAAGAAGCCAAAGAAAAACAAGAAATCAAAATCATATCAAGGCCAGGGATATAGCTCAGTGGCACAGTGCCTGCCTGGCAGGTGTGAGTTCCTGAGTTAGATTCCTGGTACCAAAATATAAATAAATAAATAAATAAATAAATAAGAAACAAACAAGCAAAAACTTAAAAAATCATATCAGGGAATTTTATCAGCACACTTTTTCAAAGACATAGATCAACTGAACAACAAAAAAAAGGAAATTTCACAGGGGAATGACACCCTTGAATATATGGACCTAATACATATTTGCAGAATATTCAACCCCTGTACAGCAGCGTACACATTTTTTTCAGCAGCACATGATACTTTTTCCAAAGTAGAACATACATTATTCTACAAAGCTTGCTTAAGTAAATATAAAAGAATAGAAGTTATTCCATGCATACTACTAGACCACAGGGCAATTAAAATATAAATCAATGGCAGAAGAATTTTTGGAAAATGAGAAAGCTCCTGGAAAATTAACAATATACTCCTAAACAGAAAAGGGGTCATAGAAGAAATTAAATGAGAAATTTAAAACTTTCTGGACATTAATGACAATGAAGGTATAACTCATTGATACCTCCGGGAAACAATGAAAGCCGTTATAAGAGAAAAATTCATTGCAACCAATGCTCACATTCGGAAAACAGAGCAAACTGTAACAGATGACTTTATGAGACAACTTAAGATACTTGAGAAACAGCAACAAACCAGACCCAAACCAAAAATAAGAAGGGAAATTACAAAAATGAGGGTGGAAATCAATGAAATTGAGACTAAAAATAGTTTTTAAAATGCAATGAGTCAAACAGCTTGTTCTTTGAAAGAATAAATAAAATAGATAAGCCCCTAGCCAGACTTACCAAGAGAAATGGAGAAAAAACTCATATCAATGCAATTAGAAATACAAAAGTTAAAATCACAACAAACACTGGAAATCTGGAAAATAGTAACAAATTTTGAAAATTGTATTCCAACAAATTAGCAAATTTTGAGAAATGGACAGATTTCTGGAAACATGCAAACTACCAAAACTAACCCAAACAGACATAAATATGCTTAAAAACTCAATAACAAGCAATGGAATTGACAGAGTAATAAAGAATTTACCAACTAAGAAAAGCTGAAGGACTCACTGCTGAATTCTATAAAAGTTTTAAGAATATTATATTATTAATACTCCTCAAGGTCTTAAAAGAAATTGAAAGAGATGGAGTGCTCCCAAATTCATTTATGGAAACCAGTATCACCCTGATCCCAAAACTGGAGGATTGACTGTCCCTGCTCCCAGAGAGGGGCTAGGCAATTCTAAACCCTCACTTCCCACTCTGATTCTGAAGAGCTCTGGGTAAATCTGCAATGCCCCTACCCACAGATATCTCCATCTTCTTTGAAGAACCCCAGGTGACCATGGACATCATGGGTAAGCAAATTCAACTCCTTATAGATACAAAAGTGGCTTACTAAGTTTTAACTTCCTTCTTTGGAAAACTCTCCTCTAGATCTATAGCCATAATTAGTGTTGAGGGGAGCCCTAGTGAGAGCTTCTTTACTCCTGCTCTGACATGTCAATTCAAAAGACAAATATTCACCCATAAGTTTTTGATTGTCTCATAGTGTCCTACTCCCTTACTAGGAAGAGACTTACTAGTAAAATTGGAGGAAGTGTATCTTCTGAGGCAGGTCACTGACATTCACTCCAATGGACACCAAAGTGACATGCCTGAAGTCTCTTTGGGAAATCAAGAGTTTAATAGAAAGACAAGGGCAGCCTTACAGACCCTCATAACCCTAGCCTCATTCTCCATTCCTGAGGAAACATTCAAACTGGCCATTCCTCAAGAGATGCAGGGGGCAGCTATAGAAACTCAAAATGGGAAATTGTAACTCAAATTTTCACAGGACTAGGACTAGGAATCATTAAGTACTCAGTTAAAACAAAAAATAAGGTAGGCAGAGACTGCGAGACCAAAATAGGAAGAAGGACAAGGAAAACCAATTGAAAACAGCAACAAATATGGTAGATATTAACCCAACTATATCAATAACCACATTAAATTTCAGTGGTCTGAATACACTTAGTAAAATAAATTATCGAAGTGAATCAAACAACAAAACACCAATACATTGGAAATACATGTGTTCTACAGGAAACCTATTTTAAATATGACACATGTAGATTAAAATGAACAGATAGAGAAATATCGTGTTTCACAAATGTAAAAACTAGGTATATTATTTTTAAACTAAGGTAACATAATGATAAGGAAAAATTTCATGAATAAAGAAGATCATTACACAATGATAAGGGAGCTATTTCTTAAGGAAGACACAACAGTTCTATAATGCACACATCTCACAAAAGAGCATGAAGCTAAAATGGATAAACTATATAGAGAAATAGATGAATGCATCACTATAGTTAGAGATTTTATCACCTCTCTGTCAGAAATGGAAAGATAAAACAGCAAAATATAAGGCTATAGCTGAAAAAAGTTTTCAAAGAAGCCAGGGAGGGGAACATCTCACATATAGTAGAACAAATATAATTAATTTTGATTTATCAGATACTTTGCAAAAAAGCAGAGTTAAGTTTTTAAAGTGTTGAGCAATAAAATCATCAATCAACAGTATGTAGTTGACATCTATACACCACTTTACCCAACAAAACATAGCAGAATACACATTCTTCTTAAACTTACATGGAACATTCTTGAAACTAGACCACATTCCGAGCCAAAACACTTAACAAATTTAGATAGTGGTAATGGTTATACATCATTGTTAAATACTAAATATCACTTAGTTGTACACTTTTACGTTTAAAAGGGTGAATTTCATGTCATGTGAAATTTATCTCAATAAAAACATAAAGTAAATATAAAATATAAAAGTCAAATTAGATTTAATACGTGGAAGAAATGAACCAAGTGGTGATGCTAGCCAGGTCTGCAACTGTCTCTCTCTGAGCAGATTTCCCTACACTATGGCTTTTCGCTGATATCATAATAAATAACCAGAGACAGAAGACTAGGTATACTTTATATTGCTGTGAGAAAGCTTCAAGTTGACAAGGATTAATCAGGATTAGACAGTGATGACAAGATCTAAAAGAAGGATGGTGTTCATATTTACTAATAAAGGTACAAATTCACTTGAATATTTAATGTGATCATTAGGAAGAACACCTATACCATTAGTATCCCATTTAGATAAAGACCAGGGTCCCACAATTATCAGTGGTAAAACTTTGACTTGTTTCTTGGAGATTAGTCTAGAACAGGATTAAAGTTAGATGTTGTCTTCTAGTGACTTGTAAAATTACTTGGTAGGATATTCCCAGCACTTTTTAAAAGGAAATTAATGAAGAGATAAAGAAAATTGTATTAAATATACTGTGGCTTGCAAGTCATAAGGCATTTCTTATTGGCTACAGTTATAGGTACTTCTTTTACACTAAATTTAGATGTAAAATATATTTTCCCAGCCTAAAAAAATTTTAAAAGCATGAGTGTACAGTAGCTAATAAAAGTTTCTGCCACAGACCATTATCATTACATAGGCATAACATAATCAATTTACTGTATTCTTCAATAAGTATGACAAATTATATTTCAATTAGTTCATAAATATGTGAAAATTACAGAAAATATGCTACATAAAATATTTATAAAATTAGTGTAATTAAAATATTCATGTGATTATTATTTTCTTACCAACTTCCCTATTCTTGGACTTAAGTATGTAGGTACAAAATAGTAAGTGTAGGAATCAATTTATTTCTATGTCCTTTGGCTCAGTCTGTTCAAGCTGCTACAATACAATTCATATGAGAAGTTTATTTCTCACAGTCCTGGAAACTAAGAAGCCCAAGATCCAGGTACCAGAATTTTTATTGTCTGGTGTGGGCCCTCTTGCTACTTTTCAGGCTGCCCCTTTCAGGATATAACCTCACACAGTGGACACAAAGAAAGAAAGATCTCTCTCTTGTGTCTGTTCTTATCAAGGTATGAATCTCATTATAACAGCTCCACTCTCATGACCTCATCTAAACCTAATTAACTTCTAAGACCTTATTTCCTAGTACTACCTCACTGGGGATTAAGGCATCAACATGTAAATTTGGAGGACATGAAATTCAGTCCATAGCATCCTTTTAAGGAGAATTTTATCACCCCATCTTGTATTCATTTGTTAAATATTTACTGCAATCCTAATTCTCAATATAACTTGGGAGATACTTATTTTTGGTGTACATGAAATTAATATCCTGGGGTACACAAAAGAACAGTCACTCTCCAGATTTCTCAAATGAGAGTATTTCTTTAGCGGACAGTCTGTAATAAATATTCAAGCATTCAGCAACTGTCCATAAATAATGCTTATGTTAATTCACTTATTTATTTCTAAGAAATTATAATTTAAAACTAAATGTAAATAAGTAGGCTTAAAGAAACAAGCCATACCACTTTCCCTCAAAAATACAACTGTATAGCCAGGCATGATGGTGCATGCTTATAATTTCAGCACTCTTGGAGGCTGTGGCAGGAAGCTTACAAGTTTCAGCTCAGGCTGAGCAACTAAGCACTTTAGCAGGACCTTGTCTCAAAATATAAACAGACAAAAATATATACCTGGGGATGTAGTTCAGTTCAAAGGCCCTCTATTCAAACATCAGTACTACCAAAAAATACAACTATGTGACTCTATTTACATAAAATATTAAGGCAGCAAAGCTGATCTATTGCCATATCAGTGTTTGCCTGGGGATAAGACATGATGTGGTGAAAGGCAGTCTAGTGTACAAAACTGAGAATATGATAACCTGGGAGTAAAATCATACTAATATTTAAGAGTTTCTGCATAATGTAAGAGACCTCATTGTGAATCATTACAGTGGTGAAAACACATACATAATTATCATTTTAAAAATTATAAATTCTTGTAACTAATATATTTAACATCTGGGGAATTCTTATATGGATAAAGCTGTAGTTTCCAGAGAAGAATCCATGCCACAATCTCAAGTTGCTAGGAAGATCCGCATAACTATATTTCAACATACAACTGAAGCATACGTGGCAATCACTGGTGATTGTTTGTACACTACAGAAAGTAAATGTATATTTACTACATACAAGTGCATATTAAAATCAAGTTTCTTCTCCAAGCTAGATAATTAATTGCTTTAAGACAAGACATGAGTCACAAGTTCTGCTGAAAAACATGTAGCTGCAAATGGAAGGAAATTCTACCTGCTGGACATCTTATTCCAATCATGAGAATAAAGGAGCTTCTCTATTTTCAGGCTATTTTTGAGATGCTTACAACTGTGGTTCTATCTTGTGCTTTGCCACTGGATATGACCTCAGTCAATCAGATGAAGAATTACATACACAGAGAAAATCCAACAATCATGATGTTGTATTGGAGTCTATGTTTCTAGCGCCAACTAAGGCACTAGGTCAGTAACCAATGTCAATGATAAAATTGGGCAGTGATTTGAACAACCAGAAGGCACAATGTGATTCTCACTGAAGCCTTTTTCCTTCACTTTGTCTCTGTATCCCATAGTAACAAGTCTGAAACAAAAGAAGTGGCCGGAAGTCATACAAACATTCATAATCCTACAGTAACTGCTGGTTTATGCATTTACACATGTGTTATTGTTGAAGATTTGCACCATCCTGTGAGCCATCCCTATTTTACAGGGAACAGAATTTGGGCTCATAAAACATCATCTCTTGTCTTGCTTTCAGATGCCACCACCCCCATGCTGAGCTTGGAAAGTATCTCCAGCACAACATGAAACAGGACACCACACTTCCTGGGACCAGGAGGGTCCTGCATTCATCTCCCTCTTGAGAAAACCAGGCAGCCAGTCCCAAATTGGGAAAAAGCCCATTTGGATGTGGGGGTTCTTCATCTCCCCACATCCCAGAACACTTCAATACATTTGCAAGAGGTCTATCCCCTTGATTCTTTCTAGCCATCCATTAATATTCTCTTTGTACTTTGCCTCACTCAAATGAGAGATACTATATGGTATTTAACCTTCTGTGATAGAACCACAGTTGTTAGAATCTCAAAGTAGCCTGAAACTAGAGAAGCTCCTTTATTCTCATGATTGGAATAAGATGTCCAGCAGGTAGAATTTCCTTTCATCTTCAGATGCATGTTTATTTCACCCAATATGTTTTCCAGATGCATTCATTTTGCTACAAATGTCTTGAATTTATCTTTTTTATAGATGGATAGTATTTCATTATGTATAGCTACATACCATAATTTTTTTATTCATTTGTTTGTTGATGGGTGTATCAGCTGCTTCCAGGATTTAGCTATTATGAATTGTGCTGCAATAAACTTTGCTATGCATGTATCACAGTAGTAGAATATCTTTAGCTTTGTGGGTTAGATACCTAGAAAAGAAAAAGAGTTCCTGGGTCATTTGGAATTTCTAATTTCAGTTCCTTAAGAAATCACCATACTGATCTCCATACTGGTTGTACTAGTTTGCATCCCCATCAACAATGTAGGAGGGTTCATTTTTCACCACAACCATGCCAGCATTTGTTATTCTATGACTTCTTGATAATTGCAACTCTTTTTGGTATAAGATGGCATCAGTGTTGTTTTTATTTGTCTTGCTATAATGGCCACAGATGTGGAACATTTTGTTCATAAATTTGTTGGCCATTTGTACTTCTGAGAAGTGTCTGTTCATTTCACTTGCCCATTTCTTGACTAGGTCTTTCATTTTAAGTGGTGTATTTTTGAAGCACTTTATATAATCTAGATATTAGTCCTCTGTCTCAGGAAAAGCTACCAAATATATTTTCTAATTTTTAAGTTGTCTCATCACTCTACAAATTGATTCCTTCGCAGTGCATAAGATTTTTTAAAATTTGATATAATCCCATTTTATGATTCTTATTATTTCTTGTGTATTTGGGGTTCTGTTTTAAAAATCCTTTCCTACACATATGACTTCATGTATTTTACTTATTTTGTATTTCAGTAAGTTCAATGTCTCCGCTTTAATGTTTAGTTCTCTGATCCATTTTGATGTTAGCTTAGTACATGGTGAGAAATAGGTCCTACTTCAATCTGCTCCATACAAGTATCCAGTTTTCCCAGCACCATTTGTTGAATAGGCTTTCTTCCATCTTATGCTATTGGCCCCTTTGTCAAAGATCAAACAACTGAATGTGTCTGGGAATGTTAGTGTACCCTCTATTGTCTTTCATTCATTCACATGTCTATTTTTACACCAGTACCACGCTGTTTTTATCATTGTTGCTTTGTAGTACTGCTTAAGGTTTGCTATTGTCACAACTTATTCTTTGCTTTTGTTTCCCAAGATTGCTTGTGCTATTGTGGGTCTCTCCTTGTTCCAAATTAATTTTAGGATTGTTTTCTCTAGATATGCGAAGAACGCTATTGGTATTTTGATTGGAATTGCATTTAATCTGTATTCCAGTTTTGAGAGTATGGCCATTTTGACAATATTGTTTCTGCCTATCCAGGAGGATGAGAACATCTTTCCATTATCAGATGGCCCTTCAATCTCCTTTTTCACATTACCACAGTTTTCCTTGTAGAAGTCTTTCACTTCCCTGCTCAGGGTAAATCTTAGGTATTTCATTTTTCTTGATGCTACTGAAATTGATACTGTTTTCATAACTTCCTTCTCACTGAATTTATTATTGGTGTGCACAAATACTAATGATTTTTGTGTGTTGAGTTTATATCCTGCTACATTTTTGAGGTTGGCTTTTAATTCTAAGGTTTTTTGGGAGTTCTTTGAGTCCTCGATATAAAGCTTTAGATCATCTGTCAATAATAATTTGAGTTTTTCCTTTCCTATATGTATCTTTTTTATTTCTATTTCTTGTCTGACTGCTGTGGCTAATGTTTCAAATACTTTGTTGAATAGAAGTGATGATAGTGGGCATATTTGCCTAATTTCTGATTTTAGAAGGAATGCTTTCAGTTTTTCCCATTTAATATGATGTTATATATTGTCATAAATAGCTTTTATCAAATTTAGGAATGGTCCTTCTATATCAATTTTCTTCAGGGTTCTTATCATGAAGGGCTGTTGGATTTTGTCAAAAGCCTTTTCTACATCTATCAGTATGATCATGTGGTTTTTGTCCTCACTCCTGTTTACATGCTGTGCTACATTTATTGATTTGCATATGCTAAATACCTTTATCGTGGTAGATTTGTTGTGTAATTTCAAGTCAGGGATTTTGATGCCCCCTGCTTTGCTTTTGTCACCCAGAATTGCTTTTGCTATTCCAGGTCTCTCCTGGTTCCAAATGAATTTCAGATTGTTTTCTGTAATTCTGTGAGGTGTGCTACTGGTATTTTTATTGGGATTGCTTTCAGTCTCTATAACAATTTTGGAAATATGCCCATTTTCACTATATTAGTTCTTCCTATCCATGAGAAAGGGTTATCTTTCCATTTTCAATATCCTCTTCTATTTCCTTTTTTAGTGTACTGTAGTATTCAATGTAAAGGTCTTTTAGTTCCTTTATTAGATGGATTCCTAAGTATTTAATTTTTTTAATATTATTGAGAAAATTGTTGTTTCCCTAATTTCTCTCTCACTGAGTTTGTTGTAAGTGTACTGGAGTGCTATTAATTTTTGAGTGGTGACTTTGTATCCAGCTGTGTGAACTGAATTTGGTTAGTCTCCTGGTGGAGATTTTGTGGACTTTCATGTAAAGTACATACAAAATATGATAATTTAACTTCCATTTTTCCTGTCTTTATTCCTTTTAGTTATTTTTCTTGTCTAATTGCTCTGGCTAATGTTTCCAGAACTATATTGAATAAGAGTGGGCATAATGGGTATTCTTGCCTTGCTCCTGATTTTAGAATGAAAACTTTCAGTTTATGACCATAAAGTATGATGTTGGCCATTGTCTTGTTATAGACAGCTTTTATCAGGTTGAGATAAAGACCACTTATTCTAATTTTTTGTAAGATTTTTATCATTAATGGGTTTTAGACATTGTCAAATGCTTTTTCTTCATCTATTGAGGTGATCAACTAGTTTTGTCCTTTGTTCTGCTAATATGGTGTATTACACTTATTTATTTGTGTATGTTGAACCATTCCTGCCTCCTTGGGATCAATCCTACTTGGTCATGTTATATAATATTCTTGATGACTTGCTGCATTCTGTTTGGCAGTAGCCGATTATTTTTGCATCTATGTTCATTAGAGAGATTTGTCTGTAGTTCTCCTTTTGGTTGCATCCTTCTCCAGTTTTTGTAACAGGATCATGCTTGCTTCCAGGAATGACTTTAGGAGTGTTACATTCCTTTCAATTTCACTGAACATTTAGAGGAGTAGTGCCATTAGTTCCTCTCTAAATTTCTTATGGAATTCATCAGTGAATCCATCAGGACCTGGGCTATTCTTTATTGGTAGTTTTTTTTTTTATTACTTCTTCAATTTCATTGACTAATATTGCATTATTCATAAATTTTATATCTTCTTGTTCAGCTTTGGTGATTCATATGTATCTAGGAATTTGTCCATTTCTTCTGTGCTTTCCATATTATTAGAATACGGATTCTCGAAGTTGGTGTTGACGATCTTCTGAATATGTATAGGATCTGTTGTGATTTCACCCTTCTCATTCCTAATTGCATGGATTTGAGTCGTTTCTTTCCTTTTTTGGATAAGGTTGTCTAAGAGTTTGTCAATTTTATTTAATCTTTCAAAGAACCAACTCTTTGATCCATTGATTCATTGTATTGTTTTCTTAGTCTCAATTGCATTAATTTCTGCCCTGATTTTTATAATTTCCTCCCTCATTCATGTTTTGTGTTTAACTTTTTTCTTCTACTTGTAGCTTGTGGTTCAATATTAGGTTGCTTATGCTCACTAATACCTTGATGAGGATTTTTGCATCTATGTTCATTAAGAAGATTGACCTTTAGGGTTTATTTTTAAATTGAGATTTGAGTGATGCTTGCACCCATAAATGAGTTTGGAAACACTCTGTTTCTTTCAATTTTTTTTAAGAGATTGAGCAACATCCTTTAAGGTTTTGTTGAATTCATCATGTACTGAGATTTTATTTCCATAGGCTTTTGACTAATGTCTTGATTTCAATACTAGTTGTGTAGTTCAGCTCTTTTTCATTTATTTATTTTTCCTCTTCACTTTGGAAGCCCTCTGTTTCTTTGTTTTTGTTTTTGTTTTTACTTTTACTAGTAAACATTAGCAATGCATAATAATTCCATTTGCTATAGAGAATTGGTATGTGTACATAACACATTTCAATTCTTTTTTTTGGAAAAGCAAGAAGGTATTGTTATCCAGCCTGGAGAATGTATCTAATAGTTTATGTTTACTTAGTACAACTGTCTTAAATGTTTTATATATTCTTTGGACTTTAGTGTAATATAATTTTTGTATATTTGTATTTAACTTATACAATAAATAAATGAATCTGATGCTGGAGAAATAAAAGTAGATTGAGGGAAAGGAAAACACATTTTTGTGTTTTCTTGGTTTAGCTTTGGTAATTTGTATGAGTGTAGGAATTTATCTACTTCAAGATTTTTCCATTGTAGTGCAATTTTCCATAGTGATTGCTAAAAATCTTCTGGATTTCAATGTTATATGTAGTAATTTTGCCTTTTTCCTTTCTACTTGCATCAATGGTGAATATTTTTTCTATTTTGGTAATTTTGGCCAGGGGTTTATCTTTTTGTTTATCCTTTCAAAACAACATTTCCTCATTTTGTATTTTTTTAGTCCTAATTTCATTGACTTTGACTCCAATCTTTGTGATTTCCCTCTTTACTTTCAGTTTTGGTCTAAATTGTTGTTTTTTCTCAAGTATCTTAACATTCCTCATAAAGTTATTTATTTGCACTTGCTCTGTTTTCCTAATTTGAGTACTGATTGTAATGAACTTCCCTCTTAGGACAACTTTCATTTTCTCCCACACATTCCAGTCAGATGTACAGGCATCGTCATTATCGTCTAGAAATTTTTAATTTCTTTTTGCATTTCTTCTGTGACCCATTGGTTGACCAGAAGTGTGTTATTAATTTTGTAGGTGCTTCTAAATTTTCCATGATTTATTCTGTGGTTTAATTCTATTTCCATTGCACGGTAGTCTGATAGTACACATGGGGTGGTTTTGATTTTTTTATATTTATTTCAGCAGATTTTATTGCCTATTTTGTGATCTATTTCAGATAAAGTATTATGTGCTGCAGAAAATAATGTATACTCTGATTTACTAGGATGGAATACTCTGTAGATAACTACTAAGTCCATAAGTTCAAGGGTGTAGTTCATCTCTGACATTTCCTTATTGACTTTTGTTCAGCTAATCTATCTCTTCATGACATTAGGGTATTACTATCTCCCACTATGATTGTGATAGTACTTATTTGATCTTTTATATTCAGCAATATTTGTTTTATGTAGATGTTCCAGTATTCAGTTCATAAATAATTGTGTTATCTACTTTTTTAAGATTGTTCCCTTAACCAGTATGTAGTGACATTCTTTGCCTTCCATAATCAGTTTTGGCTTCAAGTTTACCTTGCCTGAGATTTAAATTGCTACCCCTGTTTGGTTAAAGGGTTATGGTGTATAAAATATTATTTTCAATCCTTTGAATTTTAGTTGATGAATGTATTTTGGGATTAGGTGATTTTCTTGAATGCAACAGAGTGTTGGATTCTGTTTTTTTATGCATTACACCAATCTGTCTTTTAATTGCAGAGTTGAAGCCATTAACATGGAGAGCTATTACTGAGAAGTGTTTATCCTTTACTGTCATTGTCCTCTTTCTCTGTTGGTGACTTCTTTGTCTTTCTTTTCCTGTCATTTTTGTTGTTGTTTATCCATTGACGTTGCTTTGTGTTTTCATTCTATATGGATTTTTAGCTTTAATGGTTTCATTATTTCTGTCTAGGAAATTCTTGTGTATTTTCTGGAGTGGTGGTTTCCTATTTATATATCATTTCAGCTGCTGTTTTTCATGAAAGGTCCTTATTTCATCTACTTTGAAGAAAAGTTCTGCTGGGTATGTTAATCTTTTTTTTATTTATTTTATTTTATTTTTTTTGGTACTGGGGGTTGACTTCAGGACCTCGCGGGCCAGCAGGCGCCCATGCCGCTGAGTGATATCACTGGCCCTTTTTTCGTATGTGGGTTCCGGGAGTCAAACTTGGGCCTTCGTGCTTGCCAGGCAGGCGCTTACGCCACTGAGCCATCTCACCAGCCCTGGGTATGTTGATCTTAGTTGTGAATTGTTTGTTCTTAGGGCTTGAAATTCTTCACTCCAAGCTCTTGTGGCCTTTAAGGTTTGTGTTGCGAAGTCTGCTGTAATTCTAGTGGTTTTTCTTTATATGTTATTTTTGGTTTTTCTCTGACTGCCTTTAAAATCCTGGATTTTCTTTTGTTGTTGGACATATGGCAACTTAATAACACGCCTTGGTGAGCTTCTTTTATCATCATAGCTGTTTGGTATTCTGGAGGCTTCTTTTTGTTGTATTTTGAAATCTTTTTGCACATTTGGGAAATTTTCTGCTATGATTTCTGTAAACACAGTAATAGTTCTGTGTTATCTTCTACTTTTTCTCTAACCCCAATTAGCTTTATTTTGGTCTCGTTAGTGTCATCTTTTAGCTTCTGAATAGTCTTTTCTTCATATTTGTTTTGTGTGGCTTCTCTGAGTACTTCATCGTAATTTACCATTTTTTCCTCAATTTCAGACACTCTATCTTCACCTTGGTCATTTCTACAATTCATGAATTCCACACAGTTTTTTATATCTGGTATTTCTGTCTGATATCTTTTCATGGATTCTATATCTCTGATATATTTTTCATTCATTTTTTGAAACATTTTTGTCAGGTTTTCCATTTTTCACTTATTACCCCCAAACCCACATTAGGCATTTGGAGTGATAGTTCCATTATATTTTGTTTCATTTCCTCTTTGAACTCACCAATTTTCTTCATCTCCTCTTTAATCTCTTCATAGAGTTTCATTACCTTGCATATGCTTTATTCTCCATTTATGCCACCTTGATCTGCCTTAGGGGAGTTGGGAGATCTTGTTGGTCTTCTGTTGATTTGCTTTCCCAAGATCTTATGTGCATGCATATCTTTTTCTTTATTTCCCCCCCTTTTATTCCCTTTGTTTGGTGGTATGTTTTCAAGTCTAGTTGGATGGGGATAGCTTGTAGTTTATATGAAGATTCTTAGTAAGATATTGCTTTCCCGTGATGTATTTTCAGCTTTATTTGTTTCAGTGATAGTACTTACCCCTTTAGGTATGTATTTAATTTAAGTCATTTGGTCTCTGTCCTTATGTTTTGCAGAAGGAGTTACTTCTGGTTATAACAGGATCAGCAGATCTGATCATATGTTACTTATATATGATAAACTTTACATTTACACCTTCAGCCTTTATCAATAATCAATGCTATGTTTATTAGCAGTTGTTCTGTAATGAGGTAGGAAAAGTGGAGGAAAGTAGTTAAAGGGTGAGTGAAAGAAGAGTGTAAGACATTAAAGTGGGAGGTTTGTAGGGGACTAGTGATAGGTGAAAGAAATATAAAAATAGAAAATTTGATATGGGTTCAGAGCCTATTGGAGTGTTTTTAGTTGTGTTCAGGGTTAGTGTTTGTCCCACTGTGTGATCATGATGTACAGAGCATGAAAGATTACTCATAGTCAAGATTCAGTCAGGTCATTGAGAGGCCAAGAGGGCCTGATTCACAGAGGGAATTCAGCATGAGGAATTCTCAGAAAAACAGCCCCAAGCTGAAACCTTTGTGGTAATTTATTTCTAACTTAAGGATGTGAGAACAGAGATGCAGAACAACATTTGTAACATTTATATAGGACTTTTGGTCAGGGGACAGGAAAGGAAAAGGTTGGTTTGCTACCGGACACATGTTGACCTAGTTTAAGCAAGCTTATCAGGCAGAAAGGAGGGCAGGAGGAGAACAGTGGCCAGAGTAAACACCTCTCAGAATAACTTGTCATTGATTCTTCTTGGCTGTTGCCTCTGCAGATCTACTCTAACATTTAATCATGCATTCCACGGGCTTTGGACTACTGCCAGGGGTCCCTTCATATTTACATTCATTTAAGGACCCTGTAACCAGTTTCCACACATTTTCCCCTTTTTTCTTTTATAACCCAGATTGAGCAGAGCAAGGAAAGTACAGGGTAGAGGGGTATTTGGCTTGGTGTAGGAAGGTCATCATGGCTTCTACACAGAGAGTCTATTGGAAAAGCATACAGAGCCCTCTTAGGACTGCAAGAAAGAGCAGAAAAATCATTACTACAGTAGCTATAAGAATCCAAATGTGAAGGTTGAGACCAGAGAACCAGTCCTTAGGGTTGAGCCAGTAATATTGCTGAGATGATCCAAAGTATGTTGTGAGCCTCCATTTGAAGTTTATGAAGTTAAGCCTGAAGTTGGTCTGGGAGGTAATACCTCCATCCAGATTTATATGAAAGGGACTATGGAAAAGTTTTTGGACTTCCTCCCAAGATTCAGAATGATTGAAAGGAATGGAAGTAATGCACATCATGTGATACCCACCATCACAAGTAAGCCAACTACATGTCCATATGGCCTGTTGGTGTTCAGCAAGTGAATTGACAACTGCCTCAATGGTATTAAGTCTTGTAGACTTTCTTTATCAGCGTTGGTCTGAGTTAACAGTTCAAAGGTAACAGTTTGGAAATAGGCATTCATAGTCTGAGAAGTTTGGATATAGTGAGTTAAAGCAACTGCAGCAGTCACTGCTGTAGCTGTCAATGTAGAAGCTATGATAATAGTTGTAATAAAAATGCCTAGAAAGCACTTTTTGTCTGATATGTTCAAGCACTGCAGTTATTTGGTCAAGAGTTGGAATTTCCCATGTACTCTCTGTCAAATTGGTGGGGAGTCATGCTTTGGCTCATTGTCTTAGTGTCATAATATGAATAATATTTAATTGAAAATATTAAAAATTATTTATACGCTATTGGGGCTGGAAAGCAATACAATAACTACTATCAGTGTTATCAGTGACTATGTACAATGGAAATTCTTCTGCCAGGAAATACCATATGTGGGATAATAGGTAACAACCACTGGAATAGCCAGAGTGGCCATAGTCCCTCCCACAGTCCATTAAGGGGCAGAAAGAGGTGGCAGTGAAGCTCTGCCTGTATAGGAGTTGTCAGTAGAGGAAAGAGGTTGTTCTGGATCTCTCCATGTAACTATGTCAAAGACAGGTGAGGTAAGAACATGAGCTCAATAAACCATCCTACTTATTTGAGATATTTATGTCAGCAAACTCAGAAAGATAAGGAGCCTTTCTACCTTTGCAGTTTTGAAGTTGTAAGTGATTTGTGCAATCATCACATGAAATAGGTTTTCAGAAGTGAAGGAAATTCTCATGCTTTGCAGTGTCTCACTTGCTTCCACATGGTAGGGACACAGTGACACACAGGCTTTGCAGGAACCAAAAGTAGGCCTATGAGTGACAAAACAGTGCATATCCCCTCCCCCAAGTGAACAATTTTATAGGGCTCAGGCACTGTGGGCCAGATAAGGGCTTTCAGTAAAGAACAAATGGCTTTGGTCTGTCCTTAGTGGGAATAAAGGTTTTTTGGTTGTTTTTTTGTTTTACTTTGTTTTTTTCCTGCTGTGAAAGCTTCTGAACCACAGTTTAAAAATTTTAAAGTAAATACTGCTTCAGATACTTGTTCTTGTGGCAGAAGTTTCTCCATTATATTCCCCTTTTTTATTTTTTATTTTATTTTTTTAAATTTTATTTTGTGAAAAAAAGGTAAAACAAAGTTTCATAACAAAATAATAGAATAACAATAGTTAATACGTTACATGTTGTTATCTTTAAAGTAGTTATTCAGGGTATAATATATGGGCATAAAATTTCTCCAATTGATATTAGCACAAACCTTCATTTTAATGGACTAAGAGACACTAATAGTATTTTTGACTTGCAGATCAGCACGTGTATTTTATCACAAATAGCTGGAAAACAAGAAAGGGAAAGTCAGATATTTGAGTTTAAAAGTTTACCACCATAAATAATTTTATCCTTGAAGTCACCAGTATGATAAGATGTTCTCTAGTTTTGCATCTTCGAAGACTTATACTTTTGGGAAACATAAATGTATTTAATATGCTATGAAGTCAGCAATAATGAGTCTGACAAATGAGGTCAGAAATGACCAAGGCAGCAGTTTTGCCTTGTTTTTGTCATTGACCAGTCTAGGTGTCTTTGTTAGTCATGTAGAAAACCATATGTTTAGTATTAATCTCAGAAATGAGAGTTACAGCCTTTGTCTAAAAGCATTGGTTTGTGAGGGAAATTTTCCCTTCTGGGAATGTACAGATCAGGATGTCTCCCACCTCCCAGTGTTCCGGAGTTGGGCTGTTACATAGCTACCCAAACTAGATAAGGACAGAACAAAGAACTGGGCTGCTAGATAGTGACTGACCCTGAGCTAAGGAATTTGCAAGAGTTGCAGAATGTGCTGTTCCGGGCCATCCTCAGTCCATATTAGGAAACGGCCACTACTGCCCAGCCTCTAGACCCCCCATATGAGTGTCTTCCCCAGTGAAGGTAAAAATCTGTTTAAACTAACCAATGCTATTTGCTTCTGTAACCATGCTTGCTGAGACCCCTCCTCCCTTTGTTCTATAGATATATAAGCCCTGCACAGACAAACCTCGTGGCCCACTGTTCCTGCGTGTTCAGTGTGCCCCACGCATGCTTGGAAAATAAAAGCCCTTTGCCTTTTGCATGAGAGAAAGCTTCTTGGAGTCTTCTTTCACGCGGCGGGCGTCCCGACCCTAACATTTTGGAGGCCCCAGCGAGATCGGGGATTGCCCCCTGCGCTGGAAGGCGACCCCAACAGCTGCCTCTCTGGGTGAGTACGGCCGTTTTCATTTCTTGTTCTTTGTTCTCTTGTTCTTTGTTATGCTTGGATCCTAGCTTCTTGTACCTCAGCGTGGTCGGTCTCAAGAAGCGTGAGCTTCTTGATCCGCGTGGCTTGTTTAAGCCACAGGCCACTTTCCTTGGGGGACGCCCCAGGATATTCTCGGTCTGACGGACCGGTCAGCAGTGGATTCACCGATTCAGGATTTTTGTCTTTGGCGCGGTCACCATTCGCCACCCATCAGATTCAATTTACTTCCTTCTCTGGGGAGGTAAGATACGCCGGCAATTGTCTATTGTCTTTGTCTCGGTTGTGTTGGTTGTCTGTCTTTGTTTGTTTGGTGCCACTAACTTCTTTGGTTTCACAGCATCCACCATGGGACAAACTGAATCTACACCCCTCTCTTTCACTCTGGATCATTGGTCTGAAGTGAAGGAAAGAGCTCACAATCTTTCTTTAATCGTTAAAAAGGGTAAATGGCAGACTTTCTGTTCATCGGAGTGGCCCTCCTTTCAAGTGGGCTGGCCTCCAGAGGGAACTTTCCACCTACCCCACGTTCAGGCAGTTAAAGCTGTTATCTTCCATCCTGGACAACAGGGACATCCTGACCAACAACCGTACATCGTAGTATGGCAGGACTTATGTGAAACCCCCCCCCCAAGTGGGTAAGAATGTTTTTACCTCTGGCTTCATCTGAATCTGTCACTCTTTTACCTGCAAAAGCTCAACCTGTGATTCCTAGCCTCTACCCTCCCCTTCCTCCTCCAGTTTTACCCGAGTCACAGGCTGACCTGATTCTATTGGACTCTGCTGCACCGCCTCCCCCCTACCCCCCTTCACTCTCTGCTCCAGCCGCGGCCGCTGCTTCTCCTCCAGTTCCTTCTCCTATCTCGCCTTCTTTGTCCTCGTCCTCTGAATTGCCTCTGCAGGACCCGTTGGTCGAGGTTGCGGACTCTGGACTGGCCCAGGGCACCCGGAGCCGACGAGCCCTGGGCCCTCAAGATGGAGTAGCAGTTACTCTCCCCCTCAGACCACATGGACCCATGCTGGAAGATGGGGAAGGAGGGGAGATGCCAGCACTCCAGTACTGGCCCTTTTCCTCCTCCGATTTATATAACTGGAAAAATAATAACCCCCCTTTCTCTGAAGACCCCTCTAGGTTAACTGGGTTGGTGGAGTCTCTTATGTTTTCCCACCAGCCTACCTGGGACGATTGCCAGCAGTTACTGGGAACCTTGTTCACTACCGAAGAAAAGGATCGAATTCTCCTAGAGGCCAGGAAGCTAGTACCGGGACAAGATGGAAGACCTACCCAGCTCCCTAATCTCATCGATGACTTCTTCCCACTGCGCCACCCTAATTGGGACCCCAATACTCTGGCAGGTAGGGAGCATCTGACCATCTATCGCCAGACTCTAGTGGCGGGTCTCTGGGCGGCCGCTAGACGGCCTACGAATTTGGCTAAGGTAAGAGAAATTCTTCAAGGGCCTACTGAGTCACCCTCAATGTTTCTAGAAAGGCTAATGGAAGCATACCGTAGATACACGCCCTTTGACCCTCAGGATGAGGGGCAACGAGCATCAGTTGCCATGGCCTTTATAGGACAGTCGGCCTCAGACATTAGACGCAAGCTTCAGCGGCTTGATGGGTTACAGGATTTAACCCTAAGGGATTTAGTGAAGGAAGCTGATAAGGTGTATTACAAGAGGGAAACAGAGGAAGAAAGGGAACAGAGAAAAGAGAGAGAAAAAAAGGAAGAAGAACTGATTAGAGATAAAAAGAGAAATAAGGAATTAACAAAGATCTTGGCCACAGTTGTAAAAGGAATTTAGGGAGGGATAGATGAGGATAAGCCACGTCATCCACCTCTAGACCCCAACCAATGTGCATATTGCAAGGAACAAGGACATCACATGAGGCAATGTCTCAAGCTTAAAAAAAGGAGAAAAAAAAAAAAAGACAAAGACAGGCTTTGGAGACTCAACAACACCAACAGCCTAATGTACTAGCCTTAGAAGAAGAAGACTAGAGGGGACGGGGCTCAGATCCCCTCCCCGAGCTCAGGGTAACCTTTAATGTGGAGGGGACCCCAATTGATTTTGAAGTAGATACGGGAGCTGTCTTTTCCGCTCTCCAAGCCCCATTAGGACCTCTCTCCTCTAAAAGGTCTCTAGTTCAAGGGGCTAATGGGAGCAAATTTAGGGCATGGACTACCAAAAAAACTATGGATTTGGGTAAAGGAAGAGTTCAACACTCCTTTCTGGTAATTCCAGAATGTCCGGCACCCCTCATGGGAAGAGATTTATTAACCAAATTGAGAGCCAGAATAACGTTTGAGCCTCAGGGACCCCAAGTGACATTTCTTAACCCCTTGGTGAGTCAACCTATGGTGACCATGCTCATGCTAGCAGCTGAGGATGAATACCAACTCTATAGTCAGCCTATGGCACAAACCATACCCCAAGATTGGTTAACAGAGTTTCCTGGTTCCTGGGCTGAAACTGCTGGATTGGGGCTGGCCACACTACAGCCCCCCGTGGTAATTTCCCTAAAGGCCTCTGCCTCGCCGGTCCATATCAAACAATACTATATAAACAAAGAGGCCCACCAAGGGATAAAGGGATACATACAAAAGTTTCTCGAACTAGGGGTGTTAATACCATGTCGTTCGGCTTAAAATACGCCCTTGTTACCGGTCAAAAAGCCGGGAACAGAAGATTACAGACCAGTACAAGACCTAAGAGAGGTAAACAACAGGGTGGAAGACATACACCCTACGGTGCCTAATCCATATAATTTGCTTAGTACTTTAGGTCCCAAAAAGACTTGGTATACAGTCCTAGACCTAAAAGATGCTTTCTTTTGTTTGTCTCTACATAAAGATAGTCAACCTCTGTTTGCCTTTGAATGGACAGACCCTGACACAGGGATGTCAGGACAATTGACTTGGACACGGCTCCCCCAGGGATTTAAGAACTCCCCCACTATCTTTGATGAGGACCTCCATAAGGATCTGGCTACTTTCCGAGTCCAACATCCTGCTGTGACCCTGCTCCAGTACGTCAACGATCTTTTGCTGGCTGCGGATTCAGAACCAGACTGTATGTATGGGACTCGAGAACTGTTGCGGGAGTTAGCTAAGTTAGGATATCGAGCCTCTGCTAAAAAGGCTCAAATTTGTCAAAAAGAGGTTGTCTTTTTAGGATACACCCTCAAGGATGGGAAACGATGGCTCACAGAAGCTAGAAAAAAGACAGTCACTCAAATCCCCCCACCCACAAGTAAAAAACAACTGCGGGAATTTTTGGGAACTGCAGGGTTTTGTCGCCTGTGGATCCCAGGTTTCGCCTCCCTGGCTGCTCCCCTATATCCCCTCCTAAAGGGGGATATCTCCTTCACCTGGGGCGCTGATCAACAACGAGCCTTTGACGATATTAAAAAGGCCCTTCTGTCTGCCCCCGCATTGGCTCTCCCCAATGTAGAAAAACCCTTCACTCTCTATATTGAAGAAAAGCAGGGGATAGCTCGTGGAGTACTAACTCAGGCTTTTGGCCCATGGAAGCGCCCTGTGGCCTACCTGTCAAAAAAATTAGATCCAGTGGCTAATGGGTGGCCTCACTGTCTAAAGGCTATCGCTGCAGCAGCCATCCTAACTAAGGATGCAGATAAACTGACTTTAGGACAAAAGTTGACTATAATAGCCCCACACACACTGGAGAGTGTTATTCGCCAGCCTCCAGATAGATGGCTCTCTAATGCCAGAATTACCCACTATCAAAGCCTACTGCTAAATAAGGATCGAATCACATTTGGACTTCCAACCACCCTCAACCCGGCCACTCTGCTACCTGAAGAGACATCAGAGCCAATCTTACATACTTGTCAAGAAATCCTGGCGGAAGAAATTGGAATTCACCGAGACCTGACAGACCAGCCACTTCCTGACGCAGAAGTAACCTGGTTCACTGACGGTAGCAGTTTCTTACTAGAAGGTAAGAGACACGCGGGGGCCGCGGTTACAGATGGGACTCAAGTTATTTGGTCAGCAGGACTAAGAGAAGGTACATCTGCACAGAGAGCAGAATTAATTGCCCTTACAAAGGCTTTAGAGTTGGCACGGGGAAAAAGGGCCACTATTTATACTGATAGCCGATATGCTTTCGCTACGGCACATATTCATGGAGCTATTTATCAACAGAGAGGACTTTTAACCTCTGCGGGCAAAGAAGTTAAAAATAAAACGGAGATTCTAAGACTCTTAACAGCTAACATGTTGCCACAAAAGTTAGCTATAGTACACTGCAATAGCCACCAAAAGGGCACCAGTCCCATAATATGGGGAAACAATCATGCAGATAAGACTGCAAAACAGGCAGCCTTAAGTGCCCCTACTACTTTGCTCCTAGAGGTCGATGCTCCACCTGAAACACATCCAGATGAGCCTCTCCAATCTCCCGAGATGAGAAAAACTGAACTTTTAACCTACTTCCAACAAGCTCATAAGTTAACCCATCTGGGGACAAAAAAACTGTGCTTATTGGCCAGAAATTTACCAACAGAAAGTCAACTGTCTCCCTCCCAAATTAAAACACTGGCAAAACAAGTCACCTCAGATTGCCAAACTTGCCAGATTGTCAACTCCTTTCCCACAAAAGCCTCAAAGGGAAAAAGACTACGGGGAACTAGACCAGGACAGTTTTGGGAAGTGGATTTTACTGAAATAAAACCGGCCAAATATGGACTCAAGTACTTGTTAGTCTTTGTAGACACCTTTTCAGGATGGACCGAAGCTTTCCCTACCAAAAAGGAAACTGCACAAACGGTAACAAAAAAATTGATGGAAGAAATTTTTCCTTGTTTCGGCCTGCCAAAGGTAATCGGGTCTGACAATGGGCCGGCATTCGTGGCTCAAGTAAGTCAGGGATTGGCCAAGATATTGGGGATTGATTGGAAACTTCATTGTGCTTATAGACCCCAGAGCTCAGGACAGGTAGAAAAAATAAATAAAACAATTAAGGAGACCTTAACAAAATTAGTCAAAGAGACTGGCTCTAAAGATTGGACTATGCTCCTACCTTATGCCTTGTTTAGGGCTAGAAACACCCCTTTCTCCCAGCCACCTAACTTGACTCCTTTTGAGATTATGTATGGAACTCCTCCCCCAATCCGAGACCTTAACCCTCTACCTAAGGGCGCCCATTTACCTCATACTTTCTTAATTGATAGACTCCAGGCTCTGGACCAGATTCAAAAGATCTTGTGGCGTCAACTCTCCTCGGCCTACCAGCCAAGCGACGGACTCACACCCCATCGGTACAACGTAGGAGATTTTGTCTATGTTCGTCGCCATCAGATACAAACTCTAGAACCTCGCTGGAAAGGACCCTACCAGGTACTTCTAACTACCCCCACAGCAGTTAAGGTTGATGACATCACGTCTTGGATCCATGCATCTCACCTCAAGCCGGCATCTCCGTCGCCGGGGTCTCAATGGAAACTGGAAAAGACTGATAACCCCCTCAAGTTACGGGTTCATCGTATGGCTATGGGTGGGGTTGATGGGGATCCCCCTGTCCCAGGGAACTGATAACCCACATCAACCCTGGAGATGGACAATGTCTCGATGGGAAGATGGCAAAATTTTACTAGCCTGGGAGGGATCTGGGTCACCTGATTTTAAGATCCACCCTTGTGGCTTTCTCTCTCCCCCTTATGATGAACACCATTACTGTTGGAAACTCCACATTTATATGTGTCCCGCCTCTAACCCCAGCAAAGGTTATTGCAACAGGCCAGGACAATATTATTGTGCTTACTGGGGTTGTGAGACACTAGCTACAGGTTGGAAGCCTGACTCCCCTGACACAAAACTCCAATGGAAATGGAGTCCTACAGGTTGCCAATCCCCTCCAACAACCTATCCTTATTGGAGCTCTCGCCGAACCACTTGCTATTTAGCTTTCAAAGTTATCACTCCTACTGACAATGGCTGGACGGTAGGTCGAACATGGGGCATTAGGTTTTGGGAAAGGGGCACTGCAGGTAGTTTAATACTTATAAAAAAGGAAAAAATGCCTAACCAGATACTTGGCATAGGGCCAAATCCTATTATCAACCCAGGAGCTCAACCCAAACCTACGCCTCGGCCCCTAGATAAACCACAAGTACCCAACAATGTGACTCAATCGACCCAAGCTCCCTCCTCACTTTTTTGGACCACTAAGACATCCTTGCCTATTATATCGAGGCTATACAACTTAATTCTGGGAGCCTATTCCATCTTAAATTACACTCAAGGTGACCTGACTCAGTCTTGCTGGCTCTGCCTCTCGGCCTCTCCACCTTACTATGAAGGTATTGCTGTAAATAATACCTACAATGTCACTACCAGTACTACTTGTGACTGGAGTAACAGCCATAAACTCACTCTTCCTGAGGTTACTGGAAAAGGAGTCTGTATAGGAAATCCCCCAAATGACATCAAAGGTCTTTATGTTTATATGTTCATAACATCCCCACCTCAACAACATACTTAATTTCACCCCAAGGGACCCATTGGGCATGTAACACTGGGATCACCCCCTGTGTCTCTACTCAGGTATTTAATAATTCAGCTCACTATTGTGTCATGGTAAAAATATTTCCTCGGATAATATACCACCAAAGTAAATCATTTGAAGATATGATAGAACACAAAACCAGGTACCAACGAGAACCAATATCCTTGACTGTGGCTGTCCTTGCTGGATTGGGAGTTGCTACTGGGGTAGGAACAGGGACGGCAGCACTAATTCAAAGCTCACATTACATGAGCAAATTACAAACTGCTATTGACCAAGATTTCAAAGAAATAGAAAGGTCTGTAGCGGCCCTCCAGACCTCCTTAACATCTCTGTCAGAAGTAGTACTACAAAATAGACGAGGATTAGATCTGTTATTCATGAAAGAAGGGGGTCTATGCGCAGCCTTTAAAGAAGAATGCTGTTTTTATGCAGATCATTCAGGAGTGGTTAAAGAATCTATGGCTAGGTTGAGAGAACATCTACAAAAAAGACAAAGAGAATGAGAAACTCAACAAGGCTTATTTGAGTCCTGGTTTAGCCAGTCTCCCTGGCTCACCACCTTGTTATCGGCCCTGACAGGACCCTTGATTATATTCATCTTGATAATAACCATAGGGCCATACATACTAAATAAAATAGTAAGCTTGTTACAAAACCAGATTGGGAATGTAAAACTAATGCTCATCAGACAACAATATACTTTACTAGAAGATCCTCAAAATGGACACGCTAATCTCTAGGAATAGAGATTCACAAAAATAAAAAGGGGGGAATGTGAGGGAAATTTTCCCTTCTGGGAATGTACAGATCAGGATGTCTCCCACCTCCCAGTGTTCCGGAGTTGGGCTGTTACATAGCTACCCAAACTAGATAAGGACAGAACAAAGAACTGGGCTGCTAGATAGTGACTGACCCTGAGCTAAGGAATTTGCAAGAGTTGCAGAATGTGCTGTTCCGGGCCATCCTCAGTCCATATTAGGAAACGGCCACTACTGCCCAGCCTCTAGACCCCCCATATGAGTGTCTTCCCCAGTGAAGGTAAAAATCTGTTTAAACTAACCAATGCTATTTGCTTCTGTAACCATGCTTGCTGAGACCCCTCCTCCCTTTGTTCTATAGATATATAAGCCCTGCACAGACAAACCTCGTGGCCCACTGTTCCTGCGTGTTCAGTGTGCCCCACGCATGCTTGGAAAATAAAAGCCCTTTGCCTTTTGCATGAGAGAAAGCTTCTTGGAGTCTTCTTTCACGCGGCGGGTGTCCCGACCCTAACAGGTTAAACCAG
The DNA here is from genome assembly GCA_028451465.1 of Erethizon dorsatum. NCBI lineage: Eukaryota > Metazoa > Chordata > Mammalia > Rodentia > Erethizontidae > Erethizon > Erethizon dorsatum. The sequence goes on along the minus strand of CM051842.1, from coordinate 88,563,494 downwards.
AGAGGAGAGTTAAGACCTGGGAAGGAGAGACTGATAAGAGTCAGAGGTAGAACCCCCTAATCTTTTTTGAGCAACAAGGAGCTTTTAGAACGAATAGTTTAGGCTCAACCAAACAAACAAAAGCAAAAGTTCAAAATAAACAAATGTATGTATTTCTTCTTTATAAACCACATCCCTACAAACTCTTTTTTGGTATATTTGAACCTTCTTATTTCATTTCTATCTCTCTGTTTTTCTTTCTGGTTGGGCAAGAACTTTATTATGCAAAATCCTCTTACATCAAAAATACATCTCTACACATACAGCTTTCTTCATACCTTTTTATACTACTTATCATAATCTTTCTATAACAACCCTGGCAATTGCTGCTTGGATTTAAAAGTGTCATTTTCCTTCTCCTGTTTTTGTTCTCAGATTGTTGCATTTTAAATTTGGCTGACTGCCAACACACCTTCCAGTAGCCCTGAATAGTTTTTATCATTACTGAAGCAGCAGAAGAGCAATTTAACTTGTAATTGTAGTCTAAGAATTTATAGTGTACAAGAAATGTTCTAAGCATGTCAATTAAACAAAAATACTGACTCAAATTGGAAGCCAAAAGTAAATTTATCAATTAGTTAAGATTTGTAACAATGGGCTTGTGTAAATTTAGGAAATGGCATTTATGTCCAGCAGACCATCTAGGACAATTTTGCAGGGAGAATTTCTTTTCCTTGCCTTTGTTTTTTAGGCCTAGAACTTTTATTTTTTTTATTTTCAGTTGGTTCTCCTGAGTTTCTCTTCATCCCTGAAATTAAAGTAAAAGAGCAAAAAGAAAAAACAAGTGAACTGCCCACACTCACTTAGCAGTTAGACAGCTAAAATACCTCTGGGTTGAAAAGACCTACCTCGGATCTTGCAATAGACTTGCTAGGCTATTTTGTGGCTGTCTAGATCCCCTTACTGGGATTAAAATGAAGAGTTAGACTTCCTTGTTCAATTTCAGGCCTTGGGATGCCAGTTCTTCATGCTAATTTGTAACAGCAAATTGCCTTGCAGTTTTGTACCTCACAGCTTCTTCCTCACTGTTCTGTTTGCCTCACACAGTGAATTTCAAAAGTGCTTCACATAAGGCACCACTTGTTACAGTGTGCAACTGTAGCAGTGCAGAGGATGAAAGATTCCTGAGAGATGACACTTGATCTGAATACTGAGAGGCCAAGGGGGGCTGATTCAGAAAAAATTTAATGTGAGAAATTCTCAAGAAAACATCCCCAAGCTGAAACCACTGTGGGTATTTATTTCTAACTCAAAGATGTGAGAACAAAGATACAGAACAAAAACATTTGCAATATTTGTATAGTTTTGATCAGGAGACAGAAAAGGAACAGAATGGTTTGCTACATAAAAAAGGTCAACCTAGTTTAAGCAAGCTTATCAGGCAGGAAGCTTATTGGAGGGCAGGAGGAACACAAGGGCCACAGCAAACATCTCTGTGGATAACTTTTGTAAATTCTGCTTGGGTGTTTCCTCTACAGATATGCTCTAGTCTTTAATCGTGTGTTCCAGGAGCCTTGGACTATTGCCTTAGGATCCCTTCATCTTTTCTTTTCTTTTTTTTTCTCTTTTTTCTTTTTTTTTTCTTTTCTTTCTTTTTTTTTTTTTTTTTTTTTTTTTTGGTACTTTGGATCGAACTCAGGACCTTGCGCTTGCCAGGCAGGCACTGTGTCACTGAGCTATATGGCCGGCCTGGGATCCCTTCATCTTTACATTCATTTCAAACACTCTTCTGGCCAGAATTTCCCACAAGTGTTGAGGGCTTTAACAAGATATCTATGAGGGCAAGGATGAGATATAGGAGGAGGGAGACTTACTTTGTGATTGAGGAAAGCTATATGGCTGTCAAAACCTGCTGATGGGTTTGTGTACCTGTAATGTAGAAAAGAGGTTTGGGAGGACAGGGCCTCATGTAGGATACAGAAGAGTCTAAGGAATAAGATGAGAAGGATAGAGGGTTAATACTGGAGAAGATAGGAGTGACTGTAAGAGAGCAGAATATGGCAAATAAAGAACTTGAGAGGAGTAGGTTATGTACTGGGAAAAAGAATTAAGAAATAAGGTAATAGTATTGCTGTGGTGGCTTGAGGTGAAGTAACTAGATAGGGAGATGAGAAGAAGGAGAGAACCTAGCCACCAACTAAATCAAAGCAAATACAAGAAAAAAATAAGAACAAAAAGCAAACAAACAACAGCAAAAACTAAAGAAATACAAAACCCATAAAAAACCATAACCATACAATGCAAAACAAAACAAAACAAACAAACAAAAACACCCTAGAAGATATCTGATGGGAACTCAGTTTAAATACTCCAATAAGACAATGTATATGTGATTCACATGTAAACTTTTATTTTTTTAATAGAAAACCTGGGTGTTCACACCCCAATATATTCTCTGATCTTTCCACTGCAAAACTGAAGATCACTTGGTCTCAGGACTTCGTTCTGCCAGCTTTCAGGCATGCAGGCATGGTCTGATGCAGACATAGTTCTTGGGTTACTAACACTTCCCATCCCCCTCCCTGGGTGTGGTGGTGGAATTGGCAGACAGATTCACTAGCAAGTAAATGTCCAACAAGTAGGGGGTGCATTTATGTACTTTCTCTAGTGGGTTTCCTCAGGAGACTGCAATTGGTCTCATGCATTGACTATGGTTTCTCAGGACATGTCAGTGACTGGTATGGAACTACTCAGCTCCTCACTCTCCACATTCCTTGGTTATGTGCTTCCCACAACTGAGCTGACTTTCTTTGTCAGAGGATCTTTTCTGAGTTTCTATGAAGTGATTCCACCTCTAGTCAGACATGTTGAATTCCAAATCTTATTCTTTATAAAGATGATATTGGACAATGTGACTTAGATTTGTTGTCACACAGACTTCTTAGTAATGAATGCCAGAATTGGACAGACTTATTCATCTAGCAGTTCTGTGTTGGGACAGTCAAAAAGGCAAAGGACCTTAATGTGTACTATATGCTGAAGGATCTCTGTCTATATTTGTGAAAGAAAAGTGACTTCCCTACTGAAAGCTAATCCTATAGCAGAGATAGTGTTTCAGGACAGCTTCTTTGAGAAACACCTCTCAAATAACCAAATATCCAATGTCCTGACTGAGTATCCATGAAGCAACTGACTGAAGACATAGGTTTCCAAATGGGTCAGGGAGAAATTTGTAGTAAAATATTCCTAATTCTTTAACACAAGTTACTGCAGTGGAGGCTGAGTTTATGGAGTAGGGTTTGAATTAGGCCTTTAATTCTAAGAGTGGATTGAGAGTCCCATACAGGGAAAACATTCCTTGGAAATTCTTTCCAGGAGGATTTTATGAAATGTTCAGAAATTGATACTCATACAAAAACCCACCTGGAGACTACAGCCAAAATTATTTTAACGTCCTGCTAAGGCTCCCATAGTAACATAATCCCTATATTTCAATAACAGCACATGGAAAGAGAGAAAGTTCACCATATATATGTTTCAGTATGTATTTCTGTTCAACATATTGACCCAAACAGTAGTTATTCATTATCTCTCAGGAGTCTGTGTTTTGACTCGGCTCAGTTGAATGATTTCTGATCTCTGTGCTATCTTCTGACAAATACAGCCTGGCACATCCATTGTGAGTCCTCTTTCACACATTATTAATAGATGACTGAGAGAAGCTCAGAAAGTATTCCAGTATCAAGTAAGGATCAGGAATGGGCTTCCAACTTTTGCTTTCATGGAAATATTCCAAGTATCCTTAACAGAGGCAATCTTGCCTCTAAGGAGTTCAAAGTGGTTCTTGATGGCAGGGGTTAGTACACATTAAATGATTTGTGGCAGTACATAAGTAGTTAACCCTGCTTTTGTGGTATTAATATTTCATGTTCCAGGAAGGAGTTAATTAATAAAAAGAAAACCAAATGTCTAAAAATTCTCTTTGGAGTGTGGTAATGAAGACTGTTTAAGAAACACTACATATACTATCACATCTTAGGTAGATGGTGAGGAGCCACCAAGACATAAGGACTTCTCATTTTATAGTTCTCGTGCTCACTTAATAATCCCTCTTGATAATGATGATGATGATGGAAACAAAATCTTCCCCCTGCATCCTAGACACCTAGGCATCATGGGAATTGACTGACTTTTAAGGTGCCAGCCAGACAGGATCTTAGAACAAGTGTTTCCTCTGGAAGAATAAGATATCATTTTTTTTAACTAATGTAACCAAACTGGTATTTTCAATTATATCCCTTTTCATCTTAACCTTTACTTAACTAAACTGTTATTAAATCAACAATTTAAAGGTTATAACGAGGATAGGAAAGCTGTAGTAAATCTGCAAAACTATGTTAATGCCTACTCAGTAGGGAAGCCTGGAATTTCACTAGAGTTTTGTCTCTTGAAGCTGCCAGACATCTGAATACTCTAATCTTCCTGGAATCTCACATTCCAGGCTGAAGCACAAAAATCAGGATGTTGGAGTTTTCCTCAAAATGAAGTAACACAACCTATATAAGTATACATGAATCTATACTGATGTAAATACATGTTTTAATTAGAATATAGGTAAAACAAAATTAATTATCCTTATCAACTAGTAATATGTAGCTCTCATTCCTCCATGATGTGAGGCTTAATTCTGCTCCTTCCAGGGAGCAGGCCTTACTTAGTGACTCATTTCTAAAGAAAAAAGTAGGTGAATAAAACATAGTTACTGTATGCTGAGAAAATATGGCAAACAGTGCCTTAAGTTATGAAAGTTAATATCATCAGCGAGTTCATCATATAAACACAGATATTATGTGACAAGAAGAGCACTATAACTCTATGGTATTCTTTCTCAAGAACCATACCCCTAATCTAATCACTGTCAGAATCATGAAAATTGTTTGGCAGTTCCTCAAATGGATAAACAATGTTTACAATATGACCCAGCAATCCACTCTTAGGCATATACCTGATATTAAATCATATGTCTACATTTTAAAATTATATACATATTATATAACATCATTATTCATAATAGCTAAAAAAGATGTTTACAATATGACCCAGCAATCCACTCCTAGGCATATACCTGATATTAAATCATATGTCTACATTTTAAAATTATATACATATTATATAGCATCATTATTCATAATAGCTAAAAAAGATCAACCATCCATGCATCTACCAATTGATAAATGGAAATTGTAAATGTGGTATATTATTCAGAAATAAAAATGAATGAAGTATGCTGATAAGCTACAACATCAATTAACCTTGAAACCATTACATGAAGTGAAAGGAGCCAGATAAAATGGGCAAGTATTTGTTTGGTTCCATTTATATGAAACTAGAATAGGTTTACCAGAATAGGTAAATCCACAGAGGCAGAAGTTATATCTTCAGGCTGGGATTTGGGATGGGGTTTAACTGTATTCAAATACTAGCAGGGTGTTTGGCTTGATGGAAAAGTCTAATATTTTATTGTGGCAAAGGTTGTACAACTATATAAATTTTTTAAAAATTGTGGAATTATACCCTTAAAATATGTGAATTGAATTGATCATATGGAAAGAAAATTGTTTTAAAATACTGTGTTGGTCGTTCTGTATGACCATAGGAATGACACAAATTTCCCATACAAAGTCCTTAAAGCACACGTTTTGTGTAAACATGGATGTGTATAAAACTGGAGCTATACCAAGTCCTGCTGGCAACATTTCCTGTATTCCTCCAAGCAATGACTCTGCCCCTACCATACATGCTACCTTAGAAAGCATATGTTTACAAAATTCTATGACATCTGCCCACTTTCATGTCTTCTAAGAATGGAAATATCTTGACCATTTGTTCATAACAGAGTCTAGGCAGTAGTGGTGAACCAATGGCATGCATGCTGCAGCAGGCTGTTGGTATCATTGAAAGCTCTAAAAGGTTCGCCATCACTGGTCTAGAGCCTACTTTCTGTGACAGTATATCGGCATTATTACTTTCTTTCCCCTCTCTCCAGAATTCACAAGAAACTACCTGGGGATGTTAAGTGCCACTATCTTTGATGGCAACACTAATTAAAGGGATACATAGGTACACACCATTTGCAACACCAGTTTCCCATTGAGAAGTCTATCAAGATGTAATGAAGATGTTGATAGGGATCTAGTTATAAGGACTGCCATCCTGGGAAATCTCTTCCCTAATTTCTGGGTCTAAATTTGAGAAGACGCAAAACCATGAAGAGGTAGAAGGAAGCAGAAGGAAATGTATTGGCAGTGGGTTCTCTCTCTCTCTTTCTCTCTCTCTCTCTCCTTCATACACACACACACATACACACACACACACACACACACACACACACACACATCCTTACACCAATCAGGTTCTATTATCAAAACACCAGGGGCCGGTGAGATGGCTCAGCGGCGTAAGTGCCTGCCTTGCAAGCGCAAGGGCCCGAGTTCGACTCCCGGATCCCACATATGAAAAAGGGGCCGGTGATATCACTCAGTGGCACGGGTGCCTGTTGGCACACGAGGTCCTGAGGTTGACCCCCTGGTACCCACAAAAAAAAAAAAAAAAAAAAACACCAGAATTCTCACAAGACTGTTTTCTGGGCTCAAACAGGATACACTCCACTCACTAAGGCAAACAGGCATGTGAACTCTGCTCATTCACACAATATAGACAATGTGCAACATCAGAACACTAACTAATACAGGGCTGCAAAGAATGATTATACCATATCCATATAAGGTAGAATTCCAGAAGGCAGAAAAATGAACAATAATAAAAAGTGACAAGATGATTTATTGCCTAGTGATGATTTACCTAATTTATGGACAAATAAATACTTTCATACTGTGATGTTAGAAATATATATTTGTAACTGAATTCATTGTGTCCATATAAAATTTTATATTTCAAAGATTTTTGAAATAACAATTTTAGAAATTTATTAAAAAGAAAGGCTTACAAATATATTTGCATATATATGAGCAAGATGTTAAGTATACTTTTGTTTATAATAGGAAAACTGGTAATAGAACTAAATATCAGCCACTAGGGTACTGATAAATTTTGGGACATCCTTAAATAAATTTTGGGACCGTCTCATGATGAAACATTTTGACATGAGAAAGAAGCAATGCAATTTATATTCTGGTGTAACTTAAAACTTTATCATACAAATGTTTGTACATGGAGATATGTTCATAATGAGGGTAAAGACAGATTACAATTGTCATAAATGACCTGATGCTATATTTTCTTATATAAATCTCTAGCTATTTGTCTAGAGATTTCAAAACATAAAAATTAAAATGATCTTTTAGTTTTTCTCATACGTAGCTCCAATACAGTAAGAGGATGTACTTTCAGTCTGAAGGCCATCAGTATCCTTATACACTGGGACTGTTCCTTTCCACTCAGATTTCTAGAAACCTCTATGAGATAGGCTTGGGCCACAGCCTCTCCCTCCTACATTCCTGTTGAGTTGGGTTCAAGCTTCTATCACAAAGTGGCAGTCAGGTACCTCCATCATCAAACTTCTCTACAAAGAAGTGGATGCAGGAGTAAAAATTGCAAAAACCTCTCTGAACTCCCAGCTTACGAACCTATGTGGAAACATTAGAATGATTCTAATTATATATTTAAAATATATAAGTGCAAAATAAGACTGTAAAATCTTATATTCCAAGGAATCCATATGGTGAAATGCTAGGTAGTTCCAGCATGTCTTAGCAGTAGCAGGTGAGTGGGCACAGAGTAGCAGGCAGGAAGTGACCTGGAGAAGGATCAGCAGATTGGGGTCTGGGCAGCTGTGTTCAGAGTGTTATGCAAAGGGAAAGACTGTGGTTTGGGGTAGGAGGTCTGAGAAGCCTTGTAGGAGGGGGCACTTGAGGACGAATGCTCTTCTCTCTAGAAGGGACTCATCTCCTCTGTGGAAATGTTAACCTGCACTAAAGAGGGAAGAGATAAATCAGTGAACACAATGTAGATTTCAAGGCAACAGAAAATAGAACTGCTTTAATACATGTGTACATTTTCTAAACAGAGGAGACCCAATTCAACCCTCTACACTGAGGTAATCATGTTACAAAATGAAATGTAAAGTAAGTTATCTTTCATCTACATGCATAAAAATATAAATGCCTGATTAGGAAAACTTCTGGAAGCTTATAATATATATGAAAATGTTAGAATGATTTCTTGCTAGGTGTTAAGCTTTGGAGTATGTATTATTAATTTATTTTCTACATCATTTATTTTTGCCTATGATAAATACCTATTTTTCTTGCAATTATACAAAATACTAAAATATCTGAGAAACAAAAGTATCCTCTGTCTCAACCACAGGAAAGTCATTTACCATTGAATGGGAACATCCCGGAGGCACAAGAAGGTAGGCAAACCTGGGAGAGCACTTTCCACGGTATTACTTGATATGTGTACTCCAAATTCAAAGCCACACAGATTACCATCAATATTTTACATTTGGACAAAGTTACCCGGGGAAAACATAAAGCCTTAATTTGCTTTACTGTGCTGTGCCCTGTTTAACAGCAAGGAGGATCTCTTTCCTATAAGAGGCAATAGCACACACAGGTCAGATGTGTTTATCTGTGAGTTGTATTCAAATCTAAACTCGATCACACCACTTGCTAGCCCTGCTCTTGTTGTGCCTCAGTTCCCTGATGTTCATAGTCAGACAATAGGCTGTGGTGAAGATTAAATGACAAGGTATATGTTATTACTCACAAAAGCATTGGGCACTAGGAAAATCAGCAATAAATATTATCACACCTGTCTTGGTTACTTTCCTGTGGCTGGGACAAAATGCCCAACAACCACAAGTTGAAAGAGGGAGGTTTATTTTAACTCACAGCTCATAGAGGTATTAGTCCATAACCTTGCTCCAAGGCAGAGTGGCATGGCAGAGGGACATGCCAGAAAAGAAACAGTTGATGGCATGGCAGGCAGGAACCAGGAAGCAGACAGCCTTCCTTCTCCATTTATTTATTTATTTATTTGTTTATTTATTTATTTATTTATTTTTTGTGGGTACCGGGGTCAATCTCAGGACCTCGCATGCTAGCAGGCGCCCGTGGCGCTGAGCAATATCACTGGCCCTTTTTTCGTATGTGGGTTCTGGGAGTCGAATTCAGGCCCTCGCACTTGCCAGGCAGGCACTTATGCCGCTGAGCCATCTCACCGGCCCTCCTTCTCCATTTATGCCATTCAGGCTATGAGACTAGCCACACCTAGGGTGGGGCTTCTGTCTTTAGTAAATTCATTCATTCATACCCAGAAGTATGTTAACCGAGTCATTGGACTAATCCAGTTACCACACACCCATAATCTATAGTCACACACACTAGATCTGGTATTACATAACCATGATTGTGCCAGCTCCCAAAATCCCCACCTATGAGCACATGAGGTTTTGGAGGGACATCTAGATATAAGCCATAACTACACGTAAGTTGATCCTTAGTATTTTATCATCAGCTTTATTATTATATAGATTTACATAAATTAGCATGGATTAACCTTCATATTATATATATATATATATATTAAAAAGTTTGTGAATCTTTAAGTAAGAAGTCATTTCATTGATATTTTTAAATATACATGGTTGTATTTGTGTAGGATTTCTGCTTAACAATGTTTATCCAAGAGTAGTAAGTTCTTAATTATTTCTTTTTTTTTACTTTCCTTCCTTTTCCATGTTTATCTACAATTAAACTGTTTGATTGGGAAGTAAAAAATGATGTGAATAAAGAAATATCTCCCACCCTACTTATAAGAAAGTAGCTCAATATCACAATGGCTAATATCCCTAAGCCAAGAAACTATGGTACTAGAGTGGTCTCAGAATTAACATATACATCTGCACACATGCATGTCTAATGGGTACCTGCATGGAAATATTAGATGCTCAGGAGAAAAAGCATGTCCCTCAAATGAGATTTACATTCACAAGTCAGACCACTTCCCAGGGTTTTAGTGAAAGCAAAGGCCATGAGATAAAAGGTGTTTCACAATATGTTTTTCTCTGAGCTCTCCCAGATAGATCCCCTTGGGTTGAAAACAGGCTGCTGTTGTTTATTTACTTTGTTAGCCAAGCCGCAGGAAAGAGAAAAGGCAGGGACAGCATGCAATTGCCCAGCACTTAGCACCACAGTTTCCTGAGGAGGGAAATTCTGACAAAGCTAAATTTGAGGTAAAAGTTGAGTTTTATTCAGTACAGGGCCCAAGGAGCAATCATTACATGGGAATAAAAACACTTTTGCAGGACATTCCTTGTGTGATTAAAAATAATAGAAGGACAGGAAAATACACACATGCCCAGCACTCATAACACAAAATTAGATCGAGTTCTACATAGGTTGCATCCATAATCAAACCAAGAGATTGAGCATACTCTGTACACATGAAAACCAATTCCAGGGAATTACTGTCTTCTTTCACCAGATGGTCCATATTAGGGCCCAAATGTACTGGGTAAGCCTAAATGAGTTAACAGTTTATGAAAACAATAAATGAATCCTGAAGAAATGGAAGGCATTTCACACTCAGGATATACTGAGACATTGTTTTAAGCTAGCTGACTCTTGAAAAAACTTTAGGAGTTTGAACACACATGGAAAAGAGAGTTTGAGAATAGTATCTGCAGATTCTGTCAGTGCTGACTAAAACGTATAAACTATGAAAAAGTGTGTGTCTGTTTTAGTAAGTCTAAAAGAGAACACAAGACAAGGAGGCACATATGGCAGATTCCACTGTTGAGATGTGAATGTGCATTTGTTCTCCTCACCTCATGTTTCTTCTTTTTCCATGAGGTACTCAGGAATCTGTGTATAAATTCTTGCCACAAAATAGTACCATATCTAACTTTTAGTTGTAGACATACATAATGGATGTATAAAGAAATGTCTTAAAAGTGAAACACTCAAATTTTGCAGAGTAGTTGCCTCTGAGGAAGAAAGAGGTTAATGCAATAAGAAGAGACTTCACAATGAATTTTAGTTACATATGTAATAATTTATACATAAACATGAGTATGCAGAAGTTTGTTATATTTAATTTCTGCATTTTTGAAGTATTTCATAAAAATAGTTTTAATAAACTTCAATTCACACTTTCAAAATCATTCATAGTGATTTAGAAATGGTGGCAAATATAATCAAATCTAGAGATAAATAATCAATAACACATCACTTATTAATTTTGAAAAATGCTTTGGTTTTGTGTGTTTCCTTCCATTTTTTCTGCACAGTGGTTACCTCTGGTTTAGGAAGAGGGTAATGTAATAATAGAAGACTTCAATGTGAGTTTCAATTGCACACAAAATGTTTTATGTTACCATGAATAATATTCAATATTCAATAATTATTTGTATGTCAGAAACATTCCATGCAAAGACAGGTCAGTTATTTGGAACCTAGAACTACTGATTTTAGTCTGTTGTACAGTAGACTTATGTTCATGCTTTGTTCTGTATTTTTCTTTTTGGGTGCACAATGGGAAGTTGTTATTCTAATGTCCAAATAGAAAATTAAAGAGGATGCTAAGAATGGACATCAAATAACAAGTAATTAAGAAATGAGTTGGGGCCGGTGAGATGGCTCAGTGGCTTAAGTTCCTGCCCGGCAAGCACGAGGGCCCGAGTTCAACTCCCAGAACCCACATATGAAAAAGGAGCCGGCGACATCGCTCAGCAGCACGGGCGCCTGCTGGCATGCGAGGTCCTGAGGTCGACCCCCCGGTTCCCACAAAAAAAAAAAAAGAAATTAGTTGCTTTTTCCTCTATTACATGATCAGGTAACTTGTTCTATAAAGAAGTGACAGCAGAGCTTTTCAATCATAAACCATTTCTTGCTGCTTTAAATCTAATTGATCTCTAGAAAATGGTCTCCTTAAAATCATGTTTGTTGTGGAAGAGAAAACATGGTGTGGTTAATGCATATATGTGTTGCAGTATTATGTGTTAGACAATTTCCATAGCTTTTCTCACTCCCCATTTTCTCCTCACAACAGCTCTGTGATGCATTATCAATATGTGCATTTTACAGATGACCCATAGAGTCATCACAAAACGTAACTCATTCTAGGATCACAGATAGCCAAATAGAGCCAGTAATAATGTTCTACCAATTATGATTTTTTTAATGTGGGTACCGAGAGTCAAACTCAGGACCTCGTGCTTGCCAGGAGGCACTTGTGCCACTGAGCAATATCACCGGCCTTTTTTTTTTTTTTTCTTTATGTGGGTACCGGGAGTCGATCTCAGGACCTCACGCCTGCCAGGCAGGCACTTACACCACAGAGCTATCTCACCAGTCCCAATTATGATCTTTTAAAATTGAGATCACATTTTAAGTACTACCCTTTTCAATTAGCATAATCAATTAAGGTATAAATTTATATATCTTAATTACTGTAATTTGACATTGCATTTTTTTCCATTTACGTCTACAACAACAAAAAAACTATGGCAAGATACTTATTTAGCTCACAGTTTTGGAGGTGGATAGTGTGAACAGCATGACACAGGCCCTGGTGAGGGTCTCAGGGCAGGTAGCAGGAACATGTTCCAGAGGAAGGCATTTCATTGCAAACAGGAAGCTAGAGAAGGCATTATATTGCATTATATTGCATTATATTGTGGGTTAGGTTCAGGCTTTTATAATAACTCCCTCTGGCAAGAACTCACTCCAGGAGACCAGTATTTCCATCCTAGAGAAGTGCCCTCTTTGACCTAAGGGCCTCTGTGTAGGCTCCACCTCTTAAATATTTCCACAAGACTTCTCAGTACCACCAGTATCCAGGAGACCAAGATCCTAAACATACAAATTTTTCTGGGGATATACTTAAGTCATCAAAAACATAGCAGTCATGTTTTTGAAAGTCTAATATATATGCATACTAGTATTCCTTTGTACTCATATATGAATTATTTGTTGATAGTTTTTGTAGTCTTTGTATTCATTATTAACGGCTAAATATGTAGATCATATCAAAAATATAAATGCATATATAGTATCTTATTACATTTCTTTTCAGATTTCTTATTCAAGTAAATAAAAAACTTTGTTTTCAGGAGACATTCTTTAAAAAAAGACATTCAGTTATGTTTAAAATTTTAAATAAACATATAACAAGTGATTACAGATTAAAATAAATCAGGGATTATAACCTTGGTATTTGAGAGGGGAGAATTTATAGACAATTTGTTTAAAACACACAGAAATATATTTGATAATGCTAAAACCTAAAATTAACTAGGGAGATACTATTTATATTTAAATATTCAGTCACACAGCAAAGAGAAATATTAAAAAATATACTAATTAATATCAGATTCTAACATGCTTCCTCTATCCATGATGTGGGAAATAATTAGTAGGTATAGAGAAAGTCTAGGCAACATAGCATCAATGATAAATTTGACAGAGAGACGTATCGAATTCAAATGATGTATTGAATGCCTGATGTTAGATAATACATGTACTTTTCAGATGACTATGGAAAGTTTATTAACTTTGGCTATATCTGAGGCTGTTAAATTAAGGGACCATATGCAATTACAAATTAAAAGTGTATAATTTAATGAGAATAATTAGAATGCAAAGAAAACATACCAGAATCTACAGCTAGAGTAGTTGTCAGAGAATTTTTAAGCATTAAATACCCATATCAATTATAATAAATATAAGTGAACTAAATATTCACTCAAAAAGCCACATAAAGAATCAGAATATAAACTAAAAGAATGCAGATGAAAAGACAGCTTAAAGGTAAAATTAGAAATAAATATGCTATAAAACAAAACTACAGTAAAATTTATACATAGAGGGGAGGATAAAGAGTGCGTGGACAAAAATCATGCAAAGAATATAACCAACAAACATCAAATCAAGGAAAGTATCTAAACCTACATTTTCAACAAGGTGAGTGAGCTAGAAATACTAAGGAACTCAAAAAATCAATGAAAAGATACATCATAGTCAACTTTAAAAAAATAAAGGGAAAAAATCTGGAAATCAGGGAGAGACAAACAATGTACTACCTATAGAAGAAAAACAGAACAAAAGACAGTAAATTTGTCATTATCCATGTGGTTCAGAAGGGAAATGGTACAACATTTTGCAAGTGCTAAAATAAAAGAGCTGTGTGTACAAGTACTCACCATTGTTTGTGGTATCTGTCACTGATAAATGTGTGAATCAATAAATGAATGAAATATATTCAAGGATAAGGGTATACATTTGCCCCCTATACTAGACAGTTTGGATCTGAACATCCTCTCCATGGAGCCTGTATTACTCACCTTTCCTGATGTTGGTACAAAATACCTGACATCCACAACTTAAAGGAAGAAAGATTATTTGGCTCATGGTTTCAGAGGGTTCAGTCCATGGTAAGTTGCCTCCAAGGCAGAAATGGCATGGCAGAAGTGCCTAGTAGAGATAAGGTGCTCAACCCATGAGGGTCAGAAAGCAAAACAGGGAAACAATGCCAGAAAGGAAGGGGCTCAGGGACCACATTCAGTACCCAAGGTCAGATTTCCATGACCCATATAAACACACCCAGAAATGTCCTTTACTAATCCCTTAGGTGGCTATCAAGCCAACTTAATTGACAATCCAGCTTAACTGACAGTTGGAAAACAGTTCTTTTCAGATGTTCCAAACCACTAATACCACTAATCATTTTCTCAGACTCACTTCCTGTGTATTAAATGCTTCTGCTTCCAGGTCAAAGACTTAAGAAAACCCAGGAATCATGGAGGAAAGCAAAGGCATTTATCCACCTCAAATCTATTACACTGAATAACAAAGAGATGGACTGAATTTCCTATGTAATACAGTTGAGTGTGTATTGTTTCCTCCTTACATTTCCAAGTACTCACTAAAATATAGTGATGCTATGAAGGTAAGGAAATATTTTCTCTAGTATGGATCAGAGCATTTAGGATGGGAAAGATGCAAATATTGTCTTTGTGGAAATTACAAAATATACCATATTGGGATTTTGACCAAGGTTTCTATTTGATCCCTCACAAAGCTTTCTTGAGATGTGATAAGGATTTCCTTTCATACATCAGAAAGGTGAGGAGAGAGATTCAGTGTTATATCCCACTTTGTCAGACTCCATGGCCTATGTTTGAAACCAGAAGCAGAGTCACCACTTCAGATGTATAACTGGGGCATGTACCTGGCTCTCACCACTGACAATTATACAGCCACTTTGGAGAGCACCTAGTAAAGATGAAAATGAAGCTTGAAATATAAAGCACACATAATAAACAGAAAGAGGAGGAAAAGTGACAGCAACAGAAAATTCACTTGAAAATGTATATTATCTGTGCTTGCTTTGGCAGCACATATACAAGAAAATATATATTATCAAGCTATAGTAATCAAAACAGTATGGTACTGGTACAAAACCAGACAGATAGATTAACTGAACAGAAAAGAACAGAGAGCCCAGAAGTGAACCCAGTCATACACAGTAAAATATATTTGATGTGAGTGCCAAGAATACACAAGTGGGAATTGATTGTCTTTTCAATAAATGGTGCTGGCAAAATTGATTATACACATGCAAAATAATAAAATTGGATTCTTATGTCATACACAAAACTCATAATGGGTTAAAGACTTTAATGTAAGACATGAAAGCATACCTAAAAGAAAATATAGTGTTAGAAATGAGTTTTGGAAAAGACAACAGAAATTCAGCCAACAAAAGCAAAAATAAACAAATGGAACAACATCAAACTAAAAAGCTTCTGTATAGCAGAGGAAAAAATCAAAATGAAAAGGGAGAAAATATTTGCAAACCATATATATGATTAATATTTAGTATCCAAAATACATATGGAACTCACATGACAAAATATCAAAAAGAACTTTATTAAAAATATGTAAAAAACTGAACAGACATTTCTTTCAAAGATATAAAAGTGGTCCACATCTATATGAAAACGTGCTAAACATCACTAATCTTCAGGGAAATGCAAATCAAAAGCATAAAGAGGCATCACCTCACACCTGTTAGGTTGGCTATTAATAAAAATAAAAAGGTAACACATTTTGGCAAGGATAAGGAGAAAACAGAACACACTGTTTATACACTGAGAGTTGGAATGTAAATTAGTGCAGACATTATGCAAAACAATATGGTGATTTTTCAAAAAATTAAAAATAGAACTACCATATTACCCAACAATCCAGTTCCTCTTCTGGGTATATACTGAAAGGATATTACATCAATATGTTGAAGATATATCTGAACTCCCATTTTCATTGCAGCACTATTCACAATATCCAAGATATCCAAGTGTCTGTTTATAGTATGCATAAGTAATTTTTGCTGTGTGTGTATACAATGAAATATTGTTTAGCTCTAAAAAGGTAGATGATGGCATTTGTGATTACATGGGTAGAACTGTAAGACCTTGTGCTAAGTGAAATAAACCATACACAGAAAGAAAAATGTTGCATGATTCTACCTTCATGTGGGATCTAATATATTCAAACTCATTAAAAGAGATTGTAGAATAGCAATTGCCAAGGGTGGGGTAGATTGGGGGAAGTGAGAGATTTTGAACAAAGATTATAAAATTTCAATTATGCAGGATGAATAAGTCTAGAGATTTAATGTACATTGTGGTGATCAAAGTTAATAATAACATAATGTACACTGAAAATTTGATGAAAGTAGGATTCAAGGAATCTCATTTAAAAAAGAATATGTGAGGAGGTAAATATATAAATTATTTTCATGTAGTAATTACTTCTGTCTGTACACACACACAGATATACAAATATATACAAACATGATACATAACAAATATATACAATTTTAGGAAAACTATATATTCATAATAATGTTTATGAAATGATGAAACCACAAGGACTTAAGAAATGCAAATAATAATGAAGACAAATAATATTAATGAAATGATATAACAAAATAAAAACAAAAAAGAAGAGGAAAATGAAAAAATATTTTGATGGTATTATTTTTATGCTCAGATGGGATGTAGGAGGGAGAGGAGATTTGAGAGGTTACGTGATGGGACAGAAAGAAAAAGAAGAGAAGGAAATACAAGTGAAAATGTGTTTGTGCCAGGGTAACCTTCCAGATCATGCCCCCAGTGACCTGCCTTCAACCAGGCCCTGCTCCTTAACAGAAAGTCAGCTATAGCTCCTCCATGATACAATCACCTTCCGAAAGCCCCACCTCTGAACATATGAGGCTTTGGGGGGACATATCACATCTCAACTATAACATATACCTATGCCCCACACCCACATTTTGGGTGTGAGGGAATCTAAGAATGTAAACCGACTCAAACTCTCATAGGCTTCATGCAGACAGGTCTGAGTAAAAATCCAACCTCTGCCCAATTCCAGTCCTGTTGTCTTTATCCACCAAATTCTGGAGCCTCTATTTTCCTCCTTGGTGGGGCATTTACTCTGCTCCCTCTAGTGCGGTTCAGCTCAAGGTCCTCTGCCAGCCATGAAATTTCAGACCACTTCCCTATGTCCTTCTCCCACTGTCTCTGGAGCTCCTAGTTCCTTTTTCTCACTTTGCTCAATTCTCTGTGACTTCAGAAGCCTCTGAGGGTTCGAAAGGAAGTTTCCTCAGTTGGTACAGGCTGTTTCTCTACCTTCCTCTCCCCTTTCCCTTTCCCTCCCCATCCTCAGAACCTGTACCTGAGAATTGTAATTGCCACAGGACTCTAAATTTATCCCTTACAGTGGTAGCTGACCTGTCTATACTGTAAACATCCTTTCCCAGAGATCAGGCCATCAAGACTTCAAGACCCCATGCCCATACAAGCAGCCTACAATTTATCCCCACCCCCTCTCTGTCATTTTGTCTCCAGGACTCTATGGACACAGCTGCCCAGACACATTTTTTAATCATACTCTGAGCTCAGAGGGAGGCAGTTGCATAGCAACAGAGGCTTAGACCCAATTATAGACTCTGGAAGGAAGAGCAGGCCAGGCAATGCTGAAGCTATTTGGAAAGTGGATAAAAATTATATCTCCAAAACTCTCTCAAAAACAGCCCTCCTCCTCCTCCTCAGCCAAGCCATTCTTCTTATCCCTGCCCTAGGGACACAGTCCTATGTGCAGAGTACTCTGCTCTGAGCAAAATGCACCATTGTCTTATTCCTCCACTTTCAAGCACCCCAAAGTTTCATTGACATGAAAGCCTTCTATTTGCACAGGGCTTGTTTTCCACACAACAGATGGTAGTCCATCATCAGAAGGATCCTGTAACATAGTGCTGTTAGTCCCCTCCCTTAACATGAGGAATCAGTTTCACCACAACAGAAAGAACAAATCTTGCCTCTCCTCAAAAGCAGCTTGCACTAATTCATGAGGAGAGCACAGATCTGGGATTCAGCAAGCCTAAGTTGTAGTTCCAGTTTATGAAATCACGTTAAAATGCTCTAAACTACCAAGGTCAGCTTCTCACTTAGCCAGAGTTAGTGATCCAGATCCTTACAATTTCAGTGTGTGGTCTTTACTTTAAGAGACAAGAGCCATCCACCTACCTGTCTCTCTTGCCCTCTGCTCAACTGGAAGAGACTGTTCTGTCACCTGTCAGTGGAGTATAATCTCATTTAGGACCACAGATTTTATTCGTTTCTTACATCAAGTTCCCCTGTTTTCAGAGCCTCCCTATAAGCTGACACTTAGCATCCCCACCACTTAATTTCCAGAAAGCACACATCCTTAGTCACAGATGAAGTACACTTTAGTCCACAGAAAGTGATTCAGAGTGAAGCAGGGGTAGCTCCAGGGCTTCCTCTCCAGTTGGTGCTTTATTAAAACAGGGTATCATTAATCATTTGCTATGTCATCACTTGATTCATCAATTTTGGTGTCAGTAACAGAAATAAGCAACCCAAGTCCAAATCCATTTAATAAGCTATTTTGCATACTCTTAGTTTGCCTTAAAGTTACCCATAGAAGTATGCTTTTCTTTTAAGCTCTTAAAATGCAATGTCCTCTAGAGGAACAAGAGCTGTGAGTCTATAAGTTTAATGACTGTGCGAAAGCACTCTTCCAAAGGATGTGACTGGGGAAAGTAAGTGGTCAGATTGTCAATAAAGACAAAAGCTGTTAATAGAGTAGCTGCTGCTATATTGAAGGGAAACAGGCTTTGACATATACTGTTAGTGCCAAATTGCTATATATGTTTTTCAAGATCTACATTAGAACTTAATAATTTGAATAGCCTTCAATAAAGAAGTCCTGTTTCCACCCTCAGGTGAGCTTCAACTGAAGTTTTAAAAGGGATTCTGAAGGTGATTCTGATCTGCATCCAGGTGAAAGAACCCTTGCTGAGGGGTCATGTCAAAGAGCCACGTGAGTTCCCTGTTCAAGAGGAGAAGGGCAAGAAAGTTTATAGCACCATTTGTTTAGAGTGTCCAGATCCAATTTTGTCACTTTAAAGGCTGAATTAACACTCACAGGGACACTATTGCTATGCCCAATTCATTGATACATATGGCTACAAAGCCTGTACTCCTAACCATAGAGATGGATGGCATAAAGGTTGTTCACCAGCCCCACTACCAGAGGCAAGGAGAGAGCTCACCAACTGGGTCATCTTGAGTTGCTGGTGGAAGATCTGTAGCAAATGTGTCAGGAGTCATACTGTTAAGGTGGATAAACTCTGTTCTTATGTCTACCTTTGCTGCTATAGGGACCCAGGCTTTCCCTTTCCTTGGGGAAAGCTTATGATAGAGGTATAGCCAGAAGCTCTCTGAAGCTAATGTTTACTCCATCCTTTATGAAAATTGAAATTTAAGGAAAAACTAAGACTGTTAATATGTCATAGAGAAGAGTGGCCCCTGAGGACACAAAGAAAGGAGAGTAAGAGGTGATTTGTCCAAGACAGGTATGAGGGAAGAGGTCTATAGGTATCTCCAGAAGTAGGGACCTAACCACTGCTCCAATGTTAGTGCTTGGGGAGGCTTCTTGGTGGCCCATCTAAGACAGTAATACAGCTATGAGATTTTACTATTTAAATGGAAAGATGGAGAGAGTAGGGCCAAGTGTCCTG
The DNA here is from genome assembly GCA_028451465.1 of Erethizon dorsatum. Taxonomy (NCBI): domain Eukaryota; kingdom Metazoa; phylum Chordata; class Mammalia; order Rodentia; family Erethizontidae; genus Erethizon; species Erethizon dorsatum. The sequence goes on along the minus strand of CM051842.1, from coordinate 88,543,382 downwards.
AACACACCAAGCCAACTAGTCAAATGGTCACCTAAGCCTTGAGCTGTGTGGACACAGGGGTGATGGTGGAAGAGGCCTTCCTAGGGTAAATCTGGAGGATAAGTTCCCACAAGGGGTACTGTCAAACAGCATGATATTAAGCATTTGACTAATGAAGTTTAAAATCCTTTCACCAATGTGTCCACAAAAATACAAGTTAAGAGCAACTTGGTTTTCAATATTTGTGCAAATAAGGGATTTTAAAAATATTATTAATATTTGCTTATGTGATATAGTGACATTGGAAAGTTAGATTATTTTTCATTTTCTCTATTATTATAAAATAACATGTTTCACATATGAATTTCTAAATCCAAATGATTCCATGTAATACTTCATATTATGTCCTGGAATGATTCTAGTGTTTAAAAAGAAAACTCACTTAATGAATTTATGTTTATGCTGCATCCTCTTTAAATGGAAAATGTAGGGCCAAGAGAACTCTATACAAGGCTGTAAGAGGAAAATTTCATACAATTTCTTTGCCAGAATTTTTCTTTATTTTAAAGAGAAAAACAATAAAAAATAGAAAAATATTTCAAAACAACACAATAAGAGGGTAACAATGGTTAATATATTATGTATTGTTATCTTTAAATTAGTTACTTAGGGTACAAGATATCAGCATTCAATTGTCCAAACAATATTAGCACAAACCTTTCTTTTCAATGAACAAAGCAAAATTAGAAGTGTATCTATCTTAACTATTATATATATATAATATATATATATATATATATATATATAATTTTTCTTTTCCCTTCTTTCTTTTCTCCATTCCCCCATCCCAGTTTCTCTTTCCTTTTGAACAGTTTCTTTCTGTTTTACCATATCTATTGTACATTTTGGATCTTGTTTACTCTTTCAGTTTCTCACACTAAGGAGACAATAAGATGTTTACACATGTGCGCCCAGTATATTCACTTATTTGTATTTTCTCAAATTGCATCCATTTACCTATAAAAGTCTCCAGTATATCTTTCTTTATGGTTGAGTACTACTCCATTGTATAAAAAGACCACATCTGTTTTATCCATTCCTCTGTTGATGGGCATTTAGGTTGTTTCCAAGATCTGGCTATTACAAATTGTGCTGCTATAAACATGGGTGCACATATATCGCTGTGGTACGATGTTTTTAATTCTTCTGGGAAGATACCCAGAAGGGGAATAGCTAGATCAAATAGGACCTCCAATCCTAGTTTTCTTGAGGAATCTCCACACAGATTTCCACAGTGGCTGTACCAGTCGACACTCCCACCAACAGTGGAGATGTGTTCCTTTTTCCCCACAGCCCCTCCAGCATTTGTTCTTAGTTGATTTCTTGATAATAGCCATTCTTTCTGGAGTGAGGTGGAATCTCAGTGTTGTTTTAATTTGCACCTCTCGAGTGACTAGTGATGTTGCACATTTTTTCGTATATTTATTTGCCATTTGTATTTCTTCATCTGAGAAGTGTGTATTCATCTCAGATGCCCATGTTTGGATTGAGTCTTTAAATTTGGGAGGTCTGATTTTTTTGAGTTCTTTGTATGTTCTCTGTAGTAATCCTTTGTCTGAGGAACAGCTAGCAAACATTTTTTCCCACATTGTGGGTTGTCTCTTCACTCTGTTGGTGGTTTCTCTTGCTGTGCAAAAGCTTCTCAATATGATGAGATCCCAGTTCTTGATTCTTTGTGATAGTTCCTGTGTGATTGGGGTTTTTTTCATGAAGTCTTTGCCTACACCCAAGTCTTCAAGAGTTTTACCTATTGTACCTTCCAGCAGATTTAATGTTTCTGTTCTAATATTTAGCTCTTTGATCCATTTTGAATTTAGTTTAGTGCATGGTGAAAGATATGGGTCTAATTTTAATCTTTGGCATGTGTAGAGCCAGGTTTTCCAGCACCATTTATTAAAGAGGCTATCTTTCTTCCAGTGAAAGTTTTTGGCACCTTTGTGAAAGATAAGGTGGCTTAGTACGTCTAGAGTTGCTTCAGCATCTTCTAATATGTTCCGTTGATCTTTGGGTCTGTTTTTTTTTTTTTTTTTTTTTTTTTGCCAATACCACACTGTTTTTATCACAGTAGCATCATAGTATAATTTCAAGTCAGGGATTGTGATGCCCCCTGCCTTGCCTTTGTTGCCCAGAATTGCCTTTGCTATTCTAGGACTCTTCTGGTTCCAAATGAATTTTAGGATTGTTTTCTCTAATTCTGTGAAATATGCTGTTGGAATTTTGATCCAAATTGCATTAAGTCTGTATAAGAATTTTGGAAGTATGGCCATTTTCACTATATTGGTTCTTCCTACCCAAGAGCAAGAGATATCTTTCCATTTTCTGATATCCTCTTCAATCTCCTTTTTCAGAATACTGCAGTTTCTAGTGTAGAGGCCTTTTACATCCTTTGTGAGATTAATTCCTAGGTATTTCATTTTTGGATGTTATTGTGAAAGGTGTTGTTTCCGTAATTTCTCTTTCAGTGAGTTTGTTATTCGTGTACGGGAAGGCTACTGATTTTTGAGAATTGACTTTGTATCCAGCTACACTACTGAATTTCTTTATTAAATCTAACTATTTTTTAGTGGAGTTTTTGGGATCTTCTACATAGAGTATCATGTCATCTGCAAATAATGATAATTTAACTTCTTCCTTTCCAATCATTATTCCTTTAATTTCTTGCTCTTGTCTAATTGCTCTGGCTAAAGTTTCCAGGACTATGTTGCATAAGAGTGGGGACAGTGGACATTCTTCTCTTGTTCCTGATTTTAGTGAGAAAGCTTTCAGTTTCTGTCCATTTAGTACGATATTGGCTGTTGGTTTGTCATAGATAGCTTTTATCAGATTGACATAAAGACCTTCTATTCCAATTTTCTGTAAGGTTTTTATCACGAACGGGTGCTGGACTTTGTCAAAAGCTTTTTCTGTATGTATTGAAATGATCATATGATTTTTGTCCTTGGTTCTGTTAATATGGTGTATTATGTTCAGGATGAATCCAACTTGGTCATGGTGTATATTCTTGATTATTTGCTGCATTCTGTTTGCCAGTATCTTATTGAGGATTTTTGCATCTATGTTCACTAGGGAGATTGGCCTGTAGTTCTCTTTCTTAGTTGGGTCCTTCTCCAGTTTAGGAATCAGGGTAATGCTTGCTTCCAGGAATGAATTTGGGAGTATTGCTCCCCTTTCAATTTCATTAAAGAGTTTGAGCAGTAGTAGTGTTATGTCTGCTCTAAATTTCTTGTAGAATTCAGCAGTGAATCCATCAGGGCCTGGGCTTTTCTTTATTGGGAGGTTTTTAATTACATCTTCCATTTCATTGATTGATATTGGTTTAGGATTTTTATATCTTCTTGATTGAGCTTTGGTAATTCATATGTATCTAGGAATCTGTCCATTTCTTTTGTATTTTCCATCTTATTAGAATACCAATTTTCAAGATAGGTATAGATGATCTTCTGGATTTCTGCAGGGTCCGTTGTGATATCACCCTTTTCATTCTTAATTGCATGGATTTGAGTCTTTTCTTTCCTCTTTTTAATAAGGTTGTATAAGGGTTTGTCGATTTTATTTATTCTTTCAAATAAACAACTCTTCTATTCATGGATTCTTTGTATTGTTTTATTAGTCTCTAATATGTTAATTTCTGCTCTGATCTTTATAATTTCCTCCCTTGTGCGAGCTTTTGGCTTAGCCTGCTCTTCTTTTTCTAGATGTTTGAGGTTCACCATTAAGTTGTTTATTTGTGCTTGCTCTGTTTTCCTGATGTAGGTATTTAATGCTATAAATTTCCCTCTTAGGACTGCTTTCATTGTATCCCATAAGTTCTGGTATGTTGGACTATCATTATGATTCAGTTGTAGAAACTGTCTAATTTCTTCTTTAATTTCATCTGTGACCCATTGGTTGTTCAGGAAGGTGCTATGTAATTTCCATGTGTTTAGGAAGTTCTTGTGGTTTCTTTTGCCATTGATTTCCAATTTCATTGCACTATGATCTGATTATATACATGGGATAATTTCAATTCCTTTGCATTTACTTAAACAGGTTCTATGAGCTAGCAATTGGTCTAATTTGGAGAACGTCCTGTGTGCAGCTGAGAAGAATGTGTATTCTGATGTTGTGGGGTGGAACACTCTGTAGACATCTACTAAGTCCATTTGTTCAAAAGTTTGGTTCAGTTCTATTATTTCATTGTTGATTTTTTGTCTCGTTGATCTGTCTTTTTGTGACAATGGAGTATTGAGATCCCCCAATACAACTGTATTAGTGCTTATTTGATTTTTCATGCCCTTTAATATTTGTTTTATATAGTTGGGTGCACTGGTATTTATTGCATTCATATTCATGATCGTTATCTCTTCTTGTTGGATTGTTCCCTTTACAAGGATGTAGTGACCTTCTTTATCTCTCTGAATCATTCTTGGCTTGAAATTCACTTTGTCTGCAAAAAGAATAGCTACCCCTGCTTTTTTCTTGGTTCCTGTCACATGGAGTATGGTTTTCCATCCTTTGACTTTCAGTCTATGAATTTCTTTCTGAATTAAATGTGTTTCTTGTATACAGCATATTGTTGGATCTTGCTTCTTTATCCATTTTACCAGTCTGTGCCTTTTGATTGGTGAATTGAGACCATTAACATTGATGGTTAAAACTGATATGTATTGACTTATCCTTGTCATGTTATTTTCCTGTTGTTTTTTGCCAGATATTTTGAAACATGTTATGAAAATGAGGAGCTTTTCGCCTACCACTCTTAGATCTTTACTACATAGCATCATGGGCATATGTGCGAGTATAGTGTCATGGCTTATATCTCAATTTTCCCCAAAGTCTCATGCATTCACAGTTGGGGCTTTTCAGTTGTGGTTGGATATAGGGTTTGTGAATATGGACCAAGGATGTTTGATAAATAACTGAGTCCCCTGATTAGTTTAGCATAGTCCTGGATGTGCATAATGGGAAGGCCCACACTAGGTATGGGTGGCATCATCCAATACTCTTAGCCTGGATGAGATAAAAGTCTGGAAGGCTGAACGCTTGCTGCCTCCTGCTTGCCCTGCAGTAGACTGTTTGTCCTTTTCCACGCCTCTCTGCCACGCTGCCCTGCCTTGGAGCCAATGGACTGTGGAGTGAAACCTCTTCAAAATGTGAGCTAAAATAAACCTTTCCTCCTTTAACTTATGGGTGTCGGGTATTTTGTCTCAGCAATGGGGAAGTAACTAGGACAGATTTTGGTACCAGAGAAAAGGGGTTATTTTTGTGACATTCCCTTATCATGTGGTGCAGAAGCCTTTGAAACTGGCTTTTGGGAAGGGTTTGGAAAGGCTTGGAGATGCCAGCTCAGGAAGTAGCCCTGGAATGGTGTTAGCCAAACTTGATGGGAGATTCTGGTCAGAGCTCAGAAGAACAAAATGCTGATAGAAATGTAGACAGTGAAGACAAGGCTTAGGAGGTTTCATTTGGGAACAAGGATAGCATTTGCAGTTGGACTCCAGATGATGCATGCTTTGCTTTTGCAGAACATTTCTCTGCACTTTGCTCATGTACGCAGACTTTTCAGGGGATAGAGATTAAGTGTGGCTGACTAATTAATTTGGCAGGAGAAATTTCAAGGCAGTCTAATGTTGAGGCATTGGCATGGCTACTGCTTGGGGCTTTTATTATTCTTTATTTGATTGTATTATTTTTTCATTTTTATTGATTTTTAAATTTATTTTTATGCTTTGTTGTTTTTCTCCTTCTGCACATATTTCTCCACACTTTTACTCACTATGCTACTCTTTTCTCTTTTATGAGCATGTCTATAATATGTGAGGTTCTCTTCCTCTTGCCTTTATTCTCCCAATATAACTTATAGAGGGTGAGGGAATTCTCCCTTGTCCCTTTATATCTTTCCTACTTTTATCCATTTCTCTTCACCTGCCTTCTTTCTCCTGTGTCTTATTCATTCTCAATTATTTTCTTTCCCCTTTTTATTTGTCTTCTTTAACCTTTTCTCTAATATTTATATCAATCATAGAATTGTTTCCAATCCCATTTCTAGCTACCAATTTTGTACCCAATTTTTCTTGTCATCCCATTCTAAATATATAACATATTTTTTTCTATTATTAGGATCTTTTGCTTTCCTCCTATTTCCTCCTTTCCACATCACATAGCTGAAGAATTAAAAAAAAAAAAAACTTTTTTTCTTCTCTTCCCACCTCTGGCATTACCAGGTCCCCAAAACTCACCATAAACATAAAAAAAAATAAATTTCAGAGCTAAACCACACCCTGGAATGTATGGATGTAATACATATTTACACAGTATTCCACCCCTCTACAACAGAGTATACATTCTTTTCAACAGCACGATACTTTTTCCAAAATAGATGACACACTAGCCCGCAAAGCCTGCTTAAGTAAATACATAAGCATGGAAATCACCCCATGTATACTATCAGACCTCTGTGCAACAAAAATAGAAATCAATGACAGAAGAAATTTCATAAAAGACGTGTGCTCCAGGAAAATTAACAATATACTCCTACACAACAAGTGGGTCACAGAAGAATTAGAAGAAATTTAAAATTTTTCTAAAGTTAATTGCAATAACAGTACAACTCATTGACACTATGAAAACAGTTCTAAGAGGACAATTCACTGCAGACAATGCTCACATTAGGAAAACAGAGCAAGTGCAAATAGACCGCCATATGAGAAATCTTAAGAAACTTGATTAACAGCAACAAACCAACCCCAAACTGAAATTAAGGAAGGAAATTATCAAGATGAAAATGGAAATCAGTAAAATTAAAATTAAAAAAAACTAAAAAATCAACAAATTGAAAAGCTAGGTCTTTGAAAGAATAGATAAAATTGATAAGCCCCTAGCCAGACTTACCAATGAAAGTGAGAAAAAGACTCACAACAATGCAATTAGAAATGAAAAGGGTGAAATTACAACAGACACTTTAGAAATCCAGAGCACAGTAACTACTATGAAAAAAATTATATTCCAACACATTAGCAAATTTTGAAGAAATTTACACATTTCTAGACATGCACAAACTACCAAAACTAACTGAAGAAGACATAAATATGCTTAACAACTCATTAACAAGCAATGAAATTGACACAGTAATAAAGAACCTACCAATTAAAAAAAGCCCAGGACCTGAGAGACTCACTGTTGAGTTCTACAAAACCTTTAAAGATGTTATATCGCTGATATTCCTCAAGGTCCTCAAAGAAATTGAAGAGGATTGAGTACTCCAAAATTCATTTATGGAAACCATTATCACCCTTTTCCCAAAACCGGATAAAGACTGAAGAAAAAAGGAAAGTATAGGCCAATCTTTTTAATGAACATAGATGCAAATATGCTGAACAAGACCTTAGACAATAGAATGCAGCATACTATCAAAAAGATCATACATAATGATCAAGTAGGTTTCATCCCAGAGATGCAAGGATGGTTCAACATATGTAAGTCAATAGATATAATACATCACATAAACAGATGTAAGCTCAAAAACCATATGATCATTTCAACAGACACAGAAAAAGGTTTCAACAAAAGCCAATACCCCTTCATGATAAAACCCTGAAGAAAACAGGTAGAGAATGACCATGTCGAACATGATAAAAGCTATATATGACAAACCAATAATCAGCATCATACTAAATGGGGAAAAATTTAAAGTATTCCCCCTAAAATCAGGAAGAAGTTAAGGATGCCCACTATTACCTCTTCTCTTCAACATAGTACTTAAAACATTAGCCAGAGCAATTACACAAGAGAAATAATAAAACAGATACATATAAGAAAGAAAGAACTCAAATTATCATTATTTGCAAATGACATGATACTCTACACAGAGGACCCCAGGATCTCTATCAAAAATCTCTTAGAATTAATGAACAACAGCAGCAATGTAGCAGGATACAAGATCAACACACAGTAGCTTCAAGAGAAAAAGAAATACCTGGGAATTATCCTAACAAAGAAGTGAAAGACATCTACAATGAAAACTACAGGACTCTGTAAAAGAACATTGAAGAGGACATCAGAAAATGGAAAAACGTCCCCTACTCCTGGATAGGCAGAATCTCTATTGTCAAAAAGGCCATACTCCCAAAACTATTATACTGATTCAATGCAATCCCAATCAAAATACTAACATCATACTTTACAGATCTAGGAAAAATAATCATAACATTCATATGAAAGCAGAAGTGAACCAGAATAGCAAAAGCAATTTTGGGCAACAAGACAAAACAGGAGGCATAGCAATAACTGACTTCAAAATATACTACAAAGCAATAGTGATGAAAACGTCATGGTACTGTAACAAAAACATATATGTGGGCCAGTGGAACAGAATTAAGGATACAGAAACTTCCTGAGACACATTCAGCTATTTGATCATCAACAAAGTGTCCAAAAACATATGTTGGAGGAAAGATAGCATATTCAACAAGTAGTGCTGGAAAAACTGGTTATCCATGTGGAGAAGATTGAAACTTGACCCTTATCTTTCACCATGTACTAAATTAAAATCAAAATGGATCAAAGATTTAAACATTAAAACAGAAAAAATTAAACCTACTGGAAAATAAAATAGGTAAAACAATTGAAGACATAGGTGTAGGAAAGTATTTTCTGAACAGAACCTCAATTGCACAAGAAATAACAGCAAGAATAAACAAATAGAATTATATCAGGCTAAAAACTTCCATACAGCAAAAGAATCAATCTGTAGAGTGAAGAGACAACCTACAGAATGGGAAGAAATTTTACCAGCTACTCCATAGAAAGAGGACTAATATCTAGAATATACAAAGATCTGAAAAAACATTGAAGCGTCTAAAGTTAAAAACCTGGTAAAGAAATGGGCAAGAGAAATGAACAGACACTTCACAGAGAAAGAAATACAAATGGTCAACAGATATATAAAAAAAAGTTCAACATCTCTGGCCATTAGGGAAATGCAGTTTAAAAAAATGCTAAGATTCCATCTTACACCATCAAGAATAGTGATCATTAGGAAATCAAATAATCGCAAATGCTGGTGAGGCTGTGGTGAAAAAGGAACACTTCTTTATTCTTAGTGGGAATGTGAACTAGAACAACGATTATGGAAAATAGTATGGACATTTCTCAAAGGGCTAAAATTAGAAATTCCATATTGCCCACATATCTCCCTGGTAGCAATCTTCCCCAAAGAGCTTAAACACCATATTACAGTCATACTTGCATGCACATGTTTATAAGAGCACAATTTGTAAAAGATAAATTATGGAAGCAGCCTGCATACCCATCAACAGATGATTGCATAAAGAAAATATGATATCTATATACAATGAAATACTACTTGGCTATAAATAATGATACATTTGTGAAATTTGTAAGAAAATAGTTGCACCTGGAAAATATAATGTTGAGTGAAATAAACCAGACACACAAGTTTAAATATAATATGGTATCTCTCAATTGAGTGAGGCAAAGTAGAAACAAAGAAAATGATAAAGGATGGATAGAAAGGGAGAAGGGGTGGATCTCTTGCAATAGGGAAGTGATCCAAGTAACAAGGGAGAGGGGTGAGGAGGAGGGGAAGGGGAAATAAGTAGAATAGAGATTTGCCATTTGCTTGAACCTAATAACCCCATTAATGTAAACACTATATGTCATAACATGAGCTAAGACAAATAATATCAACAAGAATGAAAAATGGGATTAGGTGAACTGAAGGAGGAGGAAGGGTGAGAGAGGAAAAGGTAAGGGGAGTTAAAAAAAGAAATAAGCTATGATAGGTACATGTAACCACTCTCCAAGATGATTGTAAACTGCATGAACTGAAAACATTTACCAGTAAATGAGTTGGGGGCCACTGAGATAGCTCAGCAGGCAGATACCTGCCTGGCAAGCACGAGGTCCTGATGTCGACTCCTGGTACCCACATTAAAAAAAAATGTTTGAGTTTGGCCAGAAAGAAAGCTCCAGTAAAGTTGCACCTGCAAGGATGGAACAGAAGAGAATTTAGTTGCTGAAAAAATTAGCAATAAACAGCCAAGTATTTCAAAAAAGCACAATAGAATAGATGGTCTGAGGACATCATAAGAATCAAAAGGACTCCAAAATTTCAGCCTCAAAATTGGATAGGTGAAAGATTTTGCTTTGAGAAAAGAATCCTCAGGGAACCATGTTCCAGAATGGCTGAGGCCTAGGGAAGTAGTTCCTCATGATTTTGTTCAGAGTGTTCATCATTCCAGACACTTGACCCCTCCAACCAAGAGAGAAGAAAGCCTAGCTACAGCTCCACCTGGTGGCAGGCTTTGCTGTCAACCACATGGTGCTGGTTTTAGGCACATGTGGAATGCAAGAGTTGTGGGGTCAGGAAGGCTTCTGCTGGGATTTCAGAAGGACTGGGAAGGCAGGCAGTGTGCTCCTAAAAAGGCAGCATTTGAAGTTGTAAGTGTGAATCCAGAAGTGCAGTGGAGACCTCAGGAGGTTGGAAAAGCCAGAAACATGGATCATCTTAGTAAAGTTGCAAGGAGTAAGTAAAGCTGGCACAAGAGAGAAGCCATGAGTATTACAACAGCCAGCAGTACCATAGGGGTGGAGCCACCCAAGCCTTTTGAAGTTCACATCTTGCTGCAGATAGTCTCAGATGCTGGACATGGAACTACAGGAGCTAATGTTTGCTCAGCTGATTTTAGTCTTACTTTGGTCCCATTTCTTGCTATCCCCCATTTTTACCTTTTGGAATGGGAAAGTTCATCTTGTTCCTTTTTATGCTGGAAATGTTTAATTTTTATGCCGGACATGTTTAATTTTTATGCCAGAAGGGGTTTGGAGCTGAGACTTTGCCTTAAATCTCAGAGGAGACTTTGGACTTGAATTTTTCAGCAATGCTGAAACTGTTAGCACTTTGGCAACTTTTAGAGTTGGACTAAATGCCTTTTGCATAAAGCGATGCACACAAGTCTTTTGGGGGATACGGGCAGAAGTTATGGATTGTATCTAGATGTCTCCCCAAAGCCTCCTGCATTCATAGGTGGGACTTTTCAGTGGTGGCTGGACCTATGGTATGTGTATAAGGATCAAGGGTGTGTGATGACTAAATTAGCCCACTGATTGGTTTAGCATAGTCCTGGGTATGGATAACTGGAAGGCCCACCTTAAGTGTGGGTGTTGCTAGCCAGTATACTTTCAGCCTTGATGGGATAAAAGTCTGGAAGTTCCACTGCTTGATGTCTCCTGACTGCCCTGCCATGGACTGTTTCACCTCTGCCATGATGCCCTGCCATGGAGACAAACAAATGTGGACTGAATCCTCCTCAGACTGTGAGCTAAAATAAACATTTCCTTCTTTAACTTGAGGGTATCTGGTATTTTGTCCCGGAAATGAGGAAGTAACTAAGATACACAGTCACAGCAGCATGGCTGAAGATGTCAAAACAACCCCTAATAATCTTATCAGATGTATTTCAGAAACACTATTTTTAGAGAAAACAAAGTTGAAAAGGGCATTTACTGAATGATGTCACTTATATATTTATAGCTAAAATCATGTAATAATATATATTGCATTATTCTCACAATTCTGCGAGGAAAATCCCATGATTCACAGTTTACAAATGATAAAATCAAATTCATTGATGTAAAATCGTATTTTGAGGCCAGGCATGGTGGTGCATGCCTGTAATCACATCACTCTGCATGCTCAGGCAGGAGGATCACTGTGAGTTTGAAGCCAGCCTGGGCTAAATATTTAGTTCAAGGTCAGCCTGAACTGCATAATGAAATCCTGTCTCAAAAAGACAAAAAATATTATATTTTAAGAATTCCAGTAAGAAAGAGGAATAGCAATTCTAACTCTTGCCCTTTCCCAACACACACTCAGCAGTCTTCTTTATAGATTATAGGACTTAAAAACTTATAATTTAACGTGTTTATAATATTGTGCCCAAATGGGTATTCATTCAGCTCTCACTCATTAAGAAGCTGATGATGCAGATGAAATCTCAGTTTAAGTTTCTACAGGAGTCATATGTCTAATATCAGATTCAAGGGTTTGCAATTCCTGTCTCTTTATCTGCAATGTCTCTCCTTGTGGAGGCTCAATAGGAAACTGTTTTTCTACACAAATCTAGAAAACAAAATGGGGACATAAAATGATTAGAATCTAAATGAAATGATTTGAAGATCTTCTTCCCTCTCTTCCAATCCTTCAGCAAAGTTGTTCTGAGACAGAAAAAGGCCTCAAAATTTCATTTATAATGTGAGTACATGCTACTTCTTTCTGTTACATTTCCTGGTGATCTCAATGACACTTACACCATTTGGTCTGGGTAGTTGTCATTACTTCTTTGAGAAAGAGGAGAAAGGTGGATCAGGATGACCATTCATTGAAGTCCTACTATGTGCTATTTATTCTGCAGGAGTTCTACTTTATTCCTCACAACAGTTTTGTAAGGAAAGCATCATGATTCCCCTGTTACAGATGATAAATGGGAGGCAGACAGAGACTGAGAAAATATTCCAACACCACAGATGAAATATGAGGCAGAAATAAGGTTCCAGTTTTTACCTTCAACATATACATTCTCAACAGGGGCAATATTGGCCCCAGGGGCCTGAAAATTATTTTTTCAGTATAGAGAGTTGATGTATATTACAATGATTTTTTAGTACTGCACATAACTACAATAAACATTTAACAGTTCATTTCTGTTATTAAAATTTCACATTCTGGGGAGAAAGGACATGGAAGGTAGGAAATGTATGTACAAGTCCACAACAGAGACAATAATGAAAGAAGATTGAGCAACATTGTACATACCCTGTGATCTCTGATGTAGATGATGGGTCAGCTGATCTTTTGAACTGGATACTTCACACTGCTTCAACCACACCTCTTGGTTATGATGATGGTGGTGATTTTAGTGGATGAATAAAAATCCCCCTTTTGCCAAAAGGCCTTCCAATGGGCACCATGTGAATTGCATGATTTTAATGTGAAAGAGACATGTGCTTGATGAGAACAGCTGGTGTTTTCTTTGAGATAAATTCACTGGAGGGTAGGAAATTAGTGTTGTCAGACTAATATAACTAAAAAGTACTTTAATTTGCATTTCCTTTCATCCTAACATTTATTCAAGTAGCGTACTACTAAATATAATCTAGATCAGATTTTATAAACTTAGAAAAAATTAAGTAAGTAAGAGAAATCACTTTGTTAAGGTCTGCTTAGTAATAGACACTGGAAATTCCCTAATTCATGCTATCTTGAAGCAAGCAGAAACTTGTATGCTCTAATCTCCTTGGGTACTCACAAATACTGCTGTCCAGAATATGGTTTAATTTATTTATAAACAGTTCTGCATTACTTTTAAATTATTATATTGAAAATTTTAAAACATTCAATGTCAATGTGAATCATTAAAACTTGTCTGAGGAGGCTAAATATATATTTGCAAATTACATACATCTACTTATCATGATATATGAAGAATTCCCAATAACCAATATAGAGAAATTCCCTAATGATGATGTGGTAGAGGTACTCTAAATATGCTCCCAATGATCTTTGCCTCCTGGTGTTCACTCATTTGTATGATCTGTTCCATTGTTTGTGGGTTGTAATTAATGAGTAGAATCTAACTGGTATCTACAAGTGCTGTAGTTTGTAAGTGTTCCTTGAAGTTTGTGTATTAGAGACTTTGATCCCCATTGTGGAGGTGCTGGAAGGTAAGATATTTGAGATGTGTTTACTAATGAGGATTCTGTTCTCATGCTGCAATTAATTGTATTATTGTGGAAGGGAGGGACTTCCTCATAAAAGAATAAGTCTGTATGTCTGTCTGTCTCTCTCTGCCTGCCTCCATCCATCCCTCCCTTGTTCTCCCCCCTTCCTTCCTTCTCTTTCTCCTCTTCTTTGCCCTTTGACTATGTAATAATGAAAGAATAAGGACCTGACCAGATGTCAGCCACTCAATTTTAGACTTGCCAACCTACAGAACTGTGAGCCAAATAAGTTTATATCCATTATAAATTGCCCAGTCTGTAGTATTCTATTATAGCAGCAAAACAGACTTAATCAGAAAATTGGTACAGTAGGAGTGGGGTGTTGCTATTTTGTAACATGAAAACGTGGAAGTGATTTTGGAACTGGTTAATGAGAATAAGCTGGAAGAGCTTAGAACAGGCTAGAAATGTCCTTCATCAGCTGTGAATGGAGCATAAAGGGCAATCCTGGTGAGGGCTCAGAAGAAGAGACTGACTACAGCGAAAGTTTGAGTATTTGTAGAGATTACCTAAGTGGTCATGATCTAAATGTTTGTAGAAATATTGATAGTAAAGGCCATTCTTATGATGTCTCATATGGAAATGGGGAACATTATATTGGATCCTGACATAAAGGTCATCTTAGTTTGAACTGGCAAAGAACTTGACTGAATTGTGTCCATGCTCTAGGGCATTATAGAGGACAGAATTTAAGAGCAATGAAGTAGAATACCTGGCAAGAGAAATTTCTAAACAAAGCAGTTGTAGTGGATTAGTTAATAGTCAACCTGAGTGGGAACTCCCAGCTGAACTGAGTCAGCATGTTTCTGGGCATGGAAGATCCACCTGAATATTGTGGCCAATAGCATAAAAGGAGAACTGGAGGAGAAGATTTCATGCTGTTGATTTTTCTGGAGAAGATTGCCATGGCTGGTTTTCCTGATATGAACTTGCCTGCTCTCATTGGAGGAGGAGCTGGGGTCCTTGCTGTTGCTGAGGATGGCTGCTGTTCTCTTTGGGGGAGCTCTGGTTTTTGCCTTGAGCATCACTTCCTGGATCCAGTGCAGATCCCTCATCCTTCAGGCACAGATCTTTCACCCTGCAAGCACAGACATTTTAGCTTCCACCACTGGCCTTTGGGCTTTCCCAGTGCAGATCCTTGATATGGACTTGTGAAGGACATTGTTGTGGGTCTAGACTTTGCCTGGACTCGTGGGGCATTGCCATGGGATTCAGGCCCTCAGCTGGGTTATTCAGGTCTGTAGTGTGCAGACAGATATCTTGCACTCTTCTGCATTTGACTTTTTGGGTAAATATTATAAAATAATCCTATAAATTATGTGTCCTGTATTAAATCTATTCCCTTGCAAAAACCTGACTACAATAGCAGTGAAGGATCTATATCACTTCTTTTAACTGTATTCACTGTGATGTTAGAAGTGATAAATGATTTAATGGCAGAGTTTATAATTAAAAGGAAAACAGGATGTAAATTTGGAAAAATTAACAGTCTGGCCATGTAAAGAATGAAAAAGCATACAAGGGGTGTGGCCAAGCAACCTTCTGATAAAGAGAGTAGCATGGATAAAAAGAAGAGAAATGATAGTCATCTATCAAGAGAATGAAAGAAATACTTAAAAGCATTTCAGAGATTCTCAAAGCTGTCTTTCCTACCATAGATTCAGAGCTTTTGGAAGCCCAAATGATTTTGGAAGGCAGGCTCAGGGAGAGTTCAGTGTATTCACTGCTTAGAACCACCCCAATGCAGCTTGGGTTACCACTTTGGAGTTCACAAGCACTAAGTCTTGGTGGTGTCCATATGTTACTAATTTTGGTGATGTAGCTTCCTCATGTTAGATTTAAAATGATGTATCAGACAGACTAGGGGCTGAGACAGAATGTTCTCCATACAAGGCAATGGCTAGAGACACAGGATGAGGCATCTCTCATGAACACAGAACTGTAGAGTTCTTAGTGTGCAAGTCCAATCTGAGATAACTACAGGTGAGAGATTCCAACCTATGAGAGATGCCACGTGGGCTGAGCTCAGTAAAACAAGAGCAATAGGCCTGTTTAAAACCTTTGAAATGGCCGGTGAGATGGCTCAGCGGCGTAAGCGCCTGCCTTGCAAGCACGAGGGCCCGAGTTCGACTCCCGGATCCCACATACGAAAAAGGGGCCGGTGATATCGCTCAGTGGCACGGGTGCCTGTTGGCGCGCGAGGTCCTGAGGTCGACCCCCCGGTACCCACAAAAAAAAAAAAAAAAAAAAAAACCTTTGAAATGAAATCCCATCCTCTATGTTCAGAATACAGGATATGGAATAAGGGAAGATTATTCTCCAGCTTTAAGATTTAACGTTGTTCACCCTGTAGTGTTTTGGCCTTGCTTGAAACCATTTACCGCTCCTTCCTTAAGAAATGTTTATGTCATGATGGCTCTGCCCTCTTGAATGTATTACTGCTGTTATCAAAGGAGTGGCCCCTTACAAAAGGATTAGTTATGCCAATTATTCCTCCCTCTTTCATCTTTTGTCATTTGACCTTGAATGGTGAAGCAAGAAGTTCCTAATAAGATGTTGGAACCTTAATTTTGGACTTTCTACCCTCCATAAATATAAGCCTAATACATTTCTGTTCATTAGAAATAACACAGCCTGTGGTACTCTGCCATAACAGGATTAAAAAGACTAAAACACCCAGATTGGCATCCATGGAATTCATTGTTCTATCCACTTGATACTACAGTCTAACCTTTGGTGAACATACACATGGGACACAAATATCTTCATGATTTTTTGCCCAGTAAGTGGGATATAAGCCCACACACTTCCCAAAGTTTCCACCACTTCCCAAAAGTGAAGTAAGTTAAAAATCTATAAATTGATTGATTCATCCATGAGGTTAGAATACTTATGATCCAGTAAATTTCCAAAGGTTCCACCTCTGAACACATGGCACAGAGGACCAAGCCTTCAGTATCTGAATCTTCAAGAGACATTTCTGTGGGGAGCGGCTATAGAAGCTGGAGATCAATCACATGTGTGGGGCTGGAGCAAGGGCAGTCCCAAGAACAAAGAGCACATGAGGAGAGCCACATGAACAAGCTGCTCCAGTCCAGAGAACACCGAGCTCTTAGGCTACCATGCAGGCAGGTTGCTAAGCAGATGGGTGTCATGGGACATCAACCTGCCAAATGTATAAATAAACACACTGCAGTGGTTGAACTGTTCCTTTCCTCCCATCAGGAGAGAGGGCTCCACCTGACCTCAGCTTTCTGTATATAGACTCTTATCTTTATTTCTCCATCCTCCAACAGTTCTTCCCCCTGGGAACTTTGAAAGCTGTGCTAGATGCAGCACATTTCAGATGCAGAACTAACACCAGGCTTCTCTTGCTCTACTGATCATAAAGAAATTCAATGATACTAGAGATGCACTCTGGTAGAGAGTAAAGTTGCAGGTGTTTAGAACATGGGCCCTCATAATTTACACATGCCTTCAGGGCCTCCTTGAGCCCAGTCTCATATACACTACTACCATTTAATTCTGGAGTGCTTCTATGTATATCCAACTTCATGACTAAGTGGGGCAGATGATATCCAGTTAATGATGGAAAGTTCAAATCGCATCAAAATATATATATTCAGTCTCTAGTGAGGCCGACTGGCAGGCCAAGTGGTCTTTTTCAAAAGGACAAAAGTTATCTAGAGAATGTCAGGGCTTTGCTCCAAAATGTAAGGGCTTATTCTTCCATTCACCTATAGAGGGCTGCCAAAGGCTCCAAACATCATTGCAACAAGTTACTGACTCTTCAAGCACCAATGGATCTGCTGAATCATATGGTCCAAGTGGCAGAACAGCTCCTACAGCATCCTGGACCTGTTCCAGAGCCTTTTCTGGTTCTGCAACCCCCTCAAAACTAGTAGCCTTTCAGTTCACTTGGTAAAGGGGTCAGAGTAACATGGAGTAAGCAGTATGCTGCCTCCAGAATCAAAAAGATCCAAAAATATCCTTGGCGTACCTCTTTTTTGGTTGTAGAATGTCCAGATGCAATCACACATCCTTCACTTTGGAAAGAATACCTTGAAATACCCTAAACCACTGGACCCCTAGAAATTTGACTGAGGTAGATAGACTATGCTTTTACCTATGAAGAAAGGAGAAAGCTAACATATACATTGTATATGGTATTTTTTAATTAGTGGGTAAAAACAAATACAGATAAAAAATAATTACCTACAAGCAAACAGAGAAGCAACCCCCATAGAAAAATGATGACACATGTTCTCTAAAGTATAGTGCATATTTACTGGTTCCATACACTGAGAAATTCAAGAAACAGTGAACAACCCAGCCTCAATGAGAAACTCCAATATACATCTTGAGTCCCCTAAAAACATTTCCAACTGAAAAAAAAACAAAGATAAATTATGGAAAAGAGGGGGCTAAACTTCTACCAGATGAGTCTGAACTAAAAAATCATACCAGAAAACTGTCAAAAAGATTAGAAGCCAAACTAGCATGGTTCACACAGACCAAAGAAAGAACATTTTGAATATTGAAACAGTAATTACTGCAGTAGTTTACAACACATCAACTATAAAAAAATCTCTGAGTCATGATGATACTAAACAAACAAAACATGCACAAACAGCTCATTGCTATTTTTGGAGGCTTATAGGGAAATAATTCATTGTTTTGAAAAGTGGAAAACTGAAAAAATTAAATATTCATCATACCCTCCCTTTGTATACCATGCCTCTGCAAAACCTAATAGTTGAAGTGAGCAAACATTTCTATTATAGAGAACATGCAGCTAATAAATGCAGAAATTACAGAATTAGAACTTTACCATTCTATAGTTTTTAATGAAATGCATATCTGGGCAGAGACTAGACTTTTAAAAAATGAGATAAAAATCAGATAAGAAATTTTGTAATGGTTGAATCAGTCTAATAACAACTGAGGCCAGTGTTCAATCATAAAGTCACAGTAGTCATGACAACTAGACATGATCAGGTTCCTAGTATGCTATGGACTAAATGCCTTTTCATTCTAAAATTCAGATGTTGAAATCCTAATCTTCAGTGTGAAACTATGTGTAAATATGACTTTTGGGAGGTCATTAGATCATGATGGTAGAGCCTACATGATGAAATTAGTCCCTTATAAGAAGAGGTGCCATAGAGCTTGCTTCTTTTATCCATGCACACAAAAAAGGAAAGGCCACATGAGACCATAACCAGGAGGAGGACCCTCACTAAGAACCCAACCATGTTGACACCCTGAAATCAGACTTCAGCTTCCAGATGTGAGATATAAATGTTTGTTGTTTAACCTACTTCTCTATGATAATCATTATTATTATAGATAGCTAAACTAGGTAGAAATATTGTGGGCAGTCAGACAGGGCTGGGCCCTCAAGAGGTCAATGCAGAAGACAACTCTGGCTGGGGGTGTATTCACTGAAGGCCAGGCTTCAAGAAAAAGAAAAACTACTCATCCATATACTTCCCCTAGGTATGAACAGCAGTAATTGATATTCTAAGTAAGCATCAATCACCTTGGGGTGGAAGACCAAACCTCCTTAACCCACCCCTTCCAAGAAAGTCCTTGTCTGTCCATGTGCACTAGCTACATGACTTGTTTCCCCATTTGATCCCTATTTAATCAATATTACCCTAGTGACTATACTTGTTGCATACTTATTTGTTGTCCCACCTCACACCCATCCTATGATTTGCCATTGGATCAATATTATCTAAGCAACTATACTTATAATCTTATTGATTGATTATACTTCTGTCCCACCTTAAGCCCACCTTAAGCCCACCTGACTTCGTGGTTTTGCTCAATAAAACACTCTTGAGAAGCAGGGTTTGTGGGCAACCCATTTTCCAGGTCTCCTTCTGTCCCTCTCAGACAGAAGATTTCATTCTCTCAATAAATTCTTCCTACTCTTAACCTCTGTTGTTCCTAGAAATCATTCCTTGATTTTAGAAACATGAACTTGGCATTTTGGACATCTAGCAGTATGGGAATTTCATTCCCCTATATCATCATGACAGACAAAGACATGGTATAATGCTGTGGGAAGTACATAATAGCACATCCAAAGAATTTCTGCCAGAAAATCTGAATTGAATCCATCCTCTAATTCTGATTACCAATTTATAAGAAATAGGAGGGCTGGGGCCAGAGCAACATAAATAACAAAACAATAGAAATACAATAAGTAAACTTGAGAATTCTAATCCCATCGATCAAAGATCCAGTAAATTAAGAAAATAACATAGAAATTAAAAAATAATGACAGCGAAATGAACTTTATCATATTATAAGAGTTAAAATATCTGAGAGTAAAATGTAAAAGACCTAAAAACAGAAAATAAAATTATAATCTGTGTTAGTCAGCTTTTTGGCACTGTGACAAAATACCTGAGGTAAATAACTTAAAGGAGGAAAGATTTACTTTGGCTCAGTTTTGGGGGTTTTATTCCATAGCTTCCTTACTTTTAGACCTGTGGCAAGGCAGAAACATCTTGATGAAAGGGCATAGTGGAGGAAAGCTGCTTAACCGGAGGAAGACAAGAAGCAGAATAGAGAGGAAAGGCTGGGCCAGATGTAGTGTGTAAGGCTCCCCCCCCCATTATCTACTCCCTTCAGTTAGTGGATTAATTAATCCACTGTTGAAGCTAGAGAGCTCAGGATCCAATCACCATAAGCCCATCATCTGAACACATTTTAGATCTAAACTATAACATAACCATAATGATATTACCACACATACAACAAAGCAAGACATAAAATGATGGAAAATATCAAATTTTCGTGAGGATATAGAAGCAGTGGAACTCTCACACTGATAGAAACATAAGTTAGAATAACTACTTTGAAAAACTTCTTCATAGTGTCTACTGAGTTTTCCTATGAGTCAGAAATTCCATTCATGACTGGCATAGGCACATTGCCAAGAAAAATGAAAATAAGTGACTATGGAAACATATACGCAGGATATTTATAACACTATTATTTGTAAGCCAAAGACTTAACTGAAAGAATTCCTACCTTTTTTGATACACAGGAGAAGACACAGATATTTAAATTTGAGTAGCAGGTACAATCAACAATGAAATTAGACATCAAAAGATTTGAACTTTTGGAAGTATTTGTTGCAAATCCACAGCAGTGCTTTTCAAGCTTGGATGAGAATGAGAAACAATTGAAGAAATTACCAGCAATGTAGACACCTCCCTACTCACCTCTCTAGTTTTGATTCAGCAGATCTATGGTGAGCCCAAGTATCTGCAATTTTAACAAGAAACCACTGATGGTTTCTATGAAATAGTTTATAAACCCACACTTGGAAAAAGTCTTAACCTCAACAGTTCACATTTGTGTTCCATTAATTTACTGGCACTCATGTGTTGGGGACCAGGCTATGGGATAGATTATGGGGGGTCTGACTATGTAACTTAAAGCCCCACAGTCATAAGGTTATTTTGACCTTGCTTCTAGAACAGGGAGGTATATGGTAGGCCCTGCGCCCCTTGACTATGGGCAGAATGCTAATAACCCAACGCAAGATAGCATCTGTTGAGGAGAGTTGTCAAAATACAGGCCTTTGGGTTTAGAAAAATCTGGTATCTCATTAACTTACTCCTTAACCACCCACTTTCTATAGTTGCTGCTCCATGAAATGTGTGCTATCCCTCCCCCTGTGCTTCTTGCTAGCCAATAAAAGTGAGCCAACTGTGGAAGTAGACAGGTCATTCCACTAGAGGCGAAATCCCCCCGGTGCCCCTTGTACACTGAAATTTGTCTCTTTGTCTTTCTTTGTTCCCTGTTGTCCCCCCTACATGTATCTGAGGGTCTGATCAGCCTTCAGTACTCATGCAGAGTTCTAGGATGTATTTACAGTACTCCGAAGTGTCCTGTTCCTTCCCACCAATCTAGTACTACAAGTTTCCCTCCCATATGAGATCACACTGAAACTCCAAAGTAGTCCTCCTCATCAGTAAGATCCAGTATTGTTATTTGATTATATAGAAAACTGCCTTTCTGTTGGAAGGGCAGTCACTTACCTGGTGTCCCAATTATGGGACTCTGATCTCTTTGTCATTGCTCCAGTAGCCTGTCTAGCAGACTCAGCATAACACTTGGTTCTTCTCTATGAGCTTCTGGTTCTGAAGTGCAAAATCTCTACCTTTTTCTTATGTTACGTTTGGAGGAGAGTCAAAATATAAGACAGCACACATCCAGAAAAAAGGCAAGTTTTCAAAATGGAACAGAACATAAAACACAGGGTTTGGGGTGATGATGTCTTTCCTATATTCACTCAGTTAACTAGAATCTGTACAATGACACTTTTCTTTTTCCCTAGCTCCATTTCACAATTTTCCCACATAGCACTGACATTGAAGCTCACAATGATGGAAATATAAGCTTGTTGTTACATTTCCAAGAATTCTCTGTGTAGTCATGCTATCATGTTCGGGTCAGAGGAATCACACAAAATCCAGGAGGCAAAGTTGGAGTGGAAAATTCACAATTATTGAGGGCCTAATAGATGTCATGCACTGTATGTTGTTATTTTCAGACTTTTTCTCTTCAAATCTTCAAAACAATACTGTGAGGTGGGCATAATTAATTCTTTTCTACAGTAGGCAGGATGGTCAGGCTCAGAAAGAAAAGTACATGCTCAAGGAATCTTGGGGAAGTGGAAAATATACACCTAGAACAACTTAAAGGGGCTTGCATTAGTCAATTCTGGGACAATTTGAGCATCTATATAACAACGGCAATAAAACAGAGCCTAATCCTTTACTAGAAATATCAGTCTTTTAGTTATAATGATATAACTACATGAATAAATACATATGATAGTTAAATGTGGTGTTAACTTGAATAGGATATGCCTCGCAAGTTAGTTTAGCACAGTTCTGAACCCTAACTGATACAGATTTTGGTATGAGGAGTGGCTCTAGGAAAGCATAATTGGAAGGATGAATTTTTTAGATGGGTTTAATGGTTCC
Organism: Erethizon dorsatum; assembly: GCA_028451465.1. Taxonomy (NCBI): domain Eukaryota; kingdom Metazoa; phylum Chordata; class Mammalia; order Rodentia; family Erethizontidae; genus Erethizon; species Erethizon dorsatum. The sequence goes on along the minus strand of CM051842.1, from coordinate 88,520,550 downwards.
TGGAGTTGGATCTCTAATTTGAGGAGACCTAAAATTGCCATGATCACTCCTTCTGATAATGTGGAGTACAGATAGTCCATGGTGTGAGAACAGTTTAAAAGTACTAAGCAACATAGATCCATCTGATTACCTGAACTTACCACTCCAGATGCAAGGAATTTAGTGACTCTATATAAAATACCTTTGAATACTTTTGTCAGAGTGAGACATATAAGGATGCTGGCTGGTTGTTCCTAGGATCTCTGGAACCTAGTAAAAGAAATCATGAGCTCCAGACATGCATAAAAGCTCTAAAATCTTCTAAATATGAAGATAAATTAATAAAGAAAAATGAGTTATAAGATTCAAATTCCCAGCTCCAGATGCATATAAAGCATCTATAAGTTTCTCAGTGTGTCCTGAAAGAGAATATTTTTCTCCTGTAGCTGTAGGGTTGATATTGGAGAATCCCAAACAAAAGCCCTCATAATTCAATCCACTGAATTACAGCAAAAGTTTAGCTCTCAACCTCCAAGTGTATCTGAAGTGAAAGTGAGGATGCTGATCAGGAAAGAATGGGATCTCATAAACTGAGATGGAAATGTTTGGGAGGATCCTGTTGAGGCTGGAGCTGTTGAACTTCTAACTCCTTAATGAGAATATTATGCCAAGAAAAGAGATTTCCCACCCTCAGTGGCTGAGACTTCCACACCCCCACCTGCTGTGGTGTACGCCTCTCCTTCTATACCTGAGGAAACTAATAATTTGTTGCTTTTATGCCATTACCAAGCACACTGCTCACACATCTCAGGACCTATGATCACCACCCACTTTTGAATCTAGACCTAAAACCAAGCTCAAATCTCAGAAGACTCCCAAAGTTGAGGTACACAGTGTGACCTGAGGAAGTCCACTATATTCCTAAAGGACTTCTTGAGTTTTCTATCTCTTTTGAGCAGGGGTCTGAGGAACACTTATGGGAATAGATTTTAAGTTTATGGGATAGTGGTGCCAAAAACATACATCTGGGCCAGGCTGAATTTGTAAATATGGACCCATTAAGTAGATATTCTGAATTTAATACTGTAGCTCATGGAGTTAAATAAAATGGTGTTAGTAGTTTATTTGACAGGTTGGCAGAGTTATGGATGAAAAGATGGCACACTGTGAATGAGTTAGAGATGCCTGATATTCCTTGATTTACTGTTGGTGAGGTAATACAAAGGCTCAGGGAAATGGGAAATTTGGAGTGCATTGGGCATGGTAAACCTCACCCTCCATGCTGAAATGATCCAGAAAAATGTACCCTTCAGTAACACTTCAAACAGATTCATGAGGAGAGGACTAGCATCCCTGAAGAGCTCTGTCATTGCTTTTCACAGTATGCCAAACATTATGTGGGGACCTCAGTCACTCAAAAGGAAAATTTAAGGGCAATGGGTTTAATTTTATCTCAGAGTGTCAGGGGTCAAGTTGCAACACTCAACCGCCAGAGACAAGGTGCACATAATTACTCTAATGAACAGCAGAAGCCAAAACGATCAGAATGATCTGACACATGGCATTGAGTGATTAGTCATGGCATTTCAAAAATGAAATACACAAGAAAACTACTAAATTTTTACTACATTTATATAATCAAAAATTTAAAGACAAATGAATAGAAATCTTCCTCAAATTCTAGTAAAGGAGAATCAATCTTTCAACCAATTCCCAGATTTAAGCTGGGTTACTGACTTAGAACATGAATGAAGGGGAGGATGAGTCCCCTTGAAGAAGGACCCTAGTATACTATGAAACATTTCTACTGTCAATCTTTTTCCTGTCCTTCCCCGAAGAGTCCTAAGGTCTTTTCCAGGGTAACTGTACATTGGGGAAAATGAAATGATGAGATATTTCATTCTGAACTAACACTGATTCCAGGATATCCAAAACATCATTGTTACTCTCCAGTAAGAGTAGCAGTTTGTGGAAGGCAGGTGATCAACGGAGTTTTAGCAAAGATCTGACTCACGGTGGGTCCAATAGGTCTCCAAATCCATCCTGTGTTTATTTCCCCAGCTTCAGAATGCAAAATTGGGATAGATCGTACTTGCTAATCTCTAGTGTGAGGGCTATTATGGTTGAGAAGGCCAAGTTCAAGCCATTAGAATTGACTTTGTCTGGGAAAATAGTAAACCAAAAACAATATCATATCCCTTCAGGGATTGCAGAGATTAGTGCCACTGTCAAGAACTTAAAAGGTGCAGGGGTGGTGGTTCCCACCATACTCCCATTTAATTCTTGTATTTAGCCTGTGAAGATGGATAATGATGATAGATTACTGTAAACTGAATCAAGTGGTGAATTTGATTGCAGCTACTGTACCAGAGGTGGTTTTCTTGCTTAATTAACACATCTCCTGGTACTTGATATGGAGCCATTGTTTTGGCAAGTGCCTTCATCTCCATACCTATCCATAATTCTGACCAGAAACAATGTGCTTTCAGCTGTCAAGGCCAACAATACACCTTCGCTTTCCTACCTCAGAATTATGTTAACTCTTCAGCCCGGTGTCACAATTTAGTTTGCAGTGATGTTGATCATCTTTCTCTTCCACAAGGTATCACACTGATCCATTACATTGATAATATTATGCTGATTGGACCAAATGAGCAGGAAGTAGCAGCCACATGTTTGTAAAGCATTTGTGTGCCAAAGGATAGAAAATAAATCAAACTAAAATTCAAAGTCCCTTGTCTTCTTTACTTTTCTCTTGATGCTGGGACAAAATATCCAACACACAAAGTTAAAGAGGGAAAGGTTTATTTAGCTAGCAGTTTGTGGAGGTTTCAATCCATAATTGGCAGGCTCCAAAGCACTGTGGCATGTGGCAAAGGGGCAACAGTTCATGGCAGTGGAAGATAGCAAAATCAACAAAGGGGGTGTGGGAGACAAGCCACTTTCTGTCCCTTATATTATATCCAGTCTACTGGAATTAGGGAGGTGCCAATGCAATTAGTGGACTGATCCAGCAATCACCCACTCTTAATCCCAGCACCCTTAATCCCAGCATTTCCCCACCAATAAATCTCACACTCTAGATCCAGCCCCCTTCAAAAAAGCCCTATGAATTCATGAGGGTTTGGGGAGACATTACATACAAATCATAACATTCCACCCCTGGGCCCCAAAGACTCATGCACATCCCTTTATGCAAGAAGCATTTAGTCCATCTCCAAGAGTTGCCAAAATCCTAACAGTTTCAGCATTGCCAAAAAGTCCAAGTCCCAAGTCTCCTCTGAAATTAAAAGCAAACTGTTACCTGGGAGCCCCTGTACAAATGAAAAGAAAGTAAGACACCTCCAACATCCAATGGCACAAGATAGACATTTCCATTCCAAAAATTACAAAAAGGGGAATACAAAGGAATGGGACCAAAGCAAGTCCAAAATTCAGCAGAGCAAACATTAAGTCCTGTATATTCATGTGCAGCATCCAAGCCCATCTCTGGCTAGATGTGAACTCCATAGGGTTGGAGTGGCTTTGCTCCTAGAGCACTTCCAGTGGCTATAGCTCCCATGGCTTGTCTCTTCCGCCGGCTCTGCTCCCTCCCTGCAGTTTTCCTCAGATGATCCATGTTCCTGGCATCTCCAAACTTCTGGAGTCTCCACTGCTCCTTTTGCTTCACACACTGCCCTCTCAGAGGCACACTCCCTTACCTCCCAGGTCTTCTTCTGAAATCAGAGTGGAAGCCTTCCTGAACCCACAACTCTTGTATTCTGCATGCACCTAAAACAGATGCCATGTGGATAATGACAAGGTCTGCCACCAGCTGGAGCAGTAGCCAGACTTCCCTCGCTCTTCACTGTAAGGATCAAGTGCTTGGATTGCTGACCACTCTGAATCTAATTCCAAGGAAAAATTTCCCTAGGCTACCACCATTCTTCAACATGGTGCTCTGGGGCTTTTTCCTCAAAGTAATGTCTTTTACTTTTGCAATTTTGAGGCTGCAAAGGGTGGAGTCCTGCTGCTTTTCATGATGCCCTCCTGCCATCTTTTTTATTTTCCTGTTCCCTCTCAGCAATCAAGATCTCCTCTGCTCTATCTTTTCAGTCCACAGCTTTACTGGTGCTTCTTCGGCCAAATTCAGAACATTCTATATCATTCTGCTGGCATCCTTGCTCTTGATTCTCAACATAGATCTGGCTAAAAGCCCCCCCCAAAGCAGCCATACCATGGCCTCAACAGTAGACTGCCTTAAAATTTCTTCTGCAAGATTAATTAGTCCACTGCCTTTAATCTTAGTCTTGGCAAAGTCTCTAGACATGAGCAAAATGCAGACAAACTTTCTGCCAAGCCATAACACACATCACCTGGAGTCCAACAACCAATGCAGTTCTTACCAGCAGAAACCTCCTGAGCCTGATCTTTACTGGCAAGACTTCTATCAGCATTCTGGGTTTCCAAGCTCTGACCAGAATCTCCCATACAGTACAGCCTAAGGCATTTCAGTGCTACTTTTTCAGCTGGCATCTCTGAACTTTTCCAAATTTTTCCCACAAGCCATTACCAAAGGCCACTGAACAACATGGTCAGGTATTGTCACAGTAACAGCCCCACTCCTGGCATCAGTCACACACTCTAGATTCAGACACCTCTGAAAGAGCCCTATGACCACATGAGGCTTTAAGGAAACATCTAGACACAAACCATAACATCCCTTTACCTCAATAAAATATCTAAGAGTACAGTGGTTTGGAGCATGCAGAGATATCCTTTCTATGGTGAAGGACAACATGTTGCATCTGACTCCCCCTACAACCTAAAAAGAGGCACAATGCTTAGTAGAACTATTTCAGTTTTGGAGGTAACATGTCCCTCACTTAGGTTGGTTACTCTAGCCCATTTATTGAGTTACTAAAAAGCTGCTAATTTTGAGTAAGTCTCAGACCAAGAGAAGGCTCTGCAACAGGTCCAGGCTGCTGTGAAAGCTGGTTTGACACAGGACCATGTGATTCAGTAGATTCAATGGTATTTGAGGTATCAATGGCAGATAGGGATGTTGTTTTGGAGTCTCTTACAGGCACTATAGGTGAATCGCAGTGGAGACTTTTAGGATTTTGGAACAAGTTTCTGCCATTTTCTACAGCCAGCTATTCTCCCTTTGAAAAGCAGCTCCTGGCCTGTTACTGGCTCTTAGTGGAAACTGAACACTTGACCATGGGACACCAGGTTACCATTGTACCTGAGCTGTCCATCATGAGTTTGGTATTATCTGATCCATCAAGGCATAAAGTTGGATATGCACAGCAACAGTCCATCAATAAATGGAGGTGGTATAGCTGTGATTGAGCTCAAGCAAGTCCAGAGGGCAAACGTAAGTTACATAAAGAAGTTACCCAAATGCCCATGGTTCTGACTCCTACTATATTTCCTTCTGTCTCCTAGCATGTGCCTATGGCCTCACTGAGTGTACCATATGATCAACTGACTGAGCAACAGAATAGGTGGTCCTGGTTTACAGATAGTTTTCATATTATGCTGGACCACCTGAAAGTGAACAGCTGCAGCTTTATAACCCCTTTCCAGAAAATCTCTAAAAGACAGTGGTGAAGGGAAATCTTCACACTTGGAAGAAATTCAGACAGTGTACCTGGTCATACATTTTGTTTGAAAGGAAAAATGGCCTGCTGTGTGACTATATTGATTCATGGATTGTACGCTATGGTCAGTGGAATGGTCAGGGACTTGGAAAATACATGACTGTAAAATTGGTGACAGTGATATTTATGTATGAGGTATGTAGATAGTGTTCTCCATATAGGCAAAAGATGCAAAGCTATTTGTGTCCCATGTAAATGCTCAACAAAAAGTGACCTCAGCAGAAGAGGACTTTTAATAATCAAGTGGATAGGATGATTTGGTCTGTGGATAGCAGTGAAACTTTTCTTCAGCCACCCTGTCATTTCTCAATGGGCTCATGAACAAATTGGCCATGGGGTCAGGGATGGAGGTTAGGCATGGGCTAATCAACATGGATGCCAAATAAGCAATCAGTAGAGATATATATTGAGTTTGCAATATGGCAGCATTCCCGGGATAATCAACTTGTGACCTGGTGGCAGCTTGATTGCATTGGACAACTTCCTTCATGGAAAGAGAAGCACTTTTTCCTTACTGGCATAGACACATATTCTAGGGATGGATTTGCCTTCCCTGCATGTAATGCTTCTACTAAAATTATTGTCTGTTCACTTACAGAATGCCTTACCCACCATCATATTATTCCACACACAGCATTGTTTCTGACCAAGGAACATATTTCATGGCCAAAGAAGCGAGGCAATGGGCTTATGATCATGCAATTCACTGGCTCATATATTAAACACTGTAAAACACTGTTAAGAGAAAGTAAATAAGTACAGATACATACTGTATTCATAGTTTGGAAGATTCAGTATTGTTTGGATCTGTTTTCCTAAAATTGATCTATATATTCAGTGCAAACCCAGTAATAATACTTACAGATATTTTTCAAAGAAATTGATGTCCTGGTTCTAAAATTCATGTGGAAATACAAAGGATCTAGGCTATGAAAACAACTTTGGAAAAGAATAAAATTGAAGGACAAACACTACCTAATTTCAAGATTCCTTATGAAGATAAAGTAATCATGACCATGTACACTGACATCAAGGTACAAAGTAGATAAAAGTAATGGAATAAGCAATCTAATAATTGACCCAAAAATCCTGAAAAACTGATTTTTTTACAACAGTGAAAGTGTAATTCATTAAAGAATGTGTAATGTTTTCTATACACTGTGCCAGCACAACTGGATATCCATATGCACAAATATAAACTGTAATCCATATATCACACCATATACAAAGGCAACTCAAAATTGATCAGTATAAAACCTAAGGCTTTAGAAGTTCTGAAACAGAGAGGGAAATCCTTGGTATCTGCAGTTAGGTGAAGACTTCCTAGATGACATATAAAACCACACTCCACTAGAGAATACTTTAATAAATTTGAATGTTTCAAAGTTAAATACTTTAAGTATTCCAATATTCTTTTGAGAAAATGAACACACAAGTCTGTGACTGAGAGCAAACATCTGAAGATCGTATAACTGATGAAAGTCTTGCCTTTCAAATATAGAAAAAAATCACAAAGCTGAATAAAAAACTTTTTTTTTGGTTTCTGGAGGCAGGGTCTCACTATGGAGTTCAGGCTGGTGCAATCCTCCTGCTTCAGCCTCCTGAGTGTTGGCATTCAGGTGTACACCAACATGCCTGGTTGGGCAAAATATTTTAATAGACATTCTATTGAAAAAGATATACAAAGATCAAATAAGTACATGAAAAAATGTTCAACATCACTAACCATTAGGATAATGTACATGAAAATTACAAAATCCCCCTACATCTCCATGAATATGACTACAGTTTAAAACACTGACTGGCCAGGCATGGTGGTGCATGCCTATAATCCCAGCACTCTGAGAGGCTGAAGCAAGAGAATCACAAATTCATGCACAGCCTGGACAATTTAGCAAATTTTACTTAAAAGTAAAAGAAAGCACTGGAGATATAGGTCAATCCAAATACTGGGCTTAATCCCCAGTACTGCATAAGCAAACAAACAAACAAAATATATCATGTATTGGCAATGTTGTAGAAAAGGAAACTCTCATGGAGTGCTGGTGGCAATGAAAATGGCACAACCACTTGGAAAGAGTTTGGCAGTTTCTTACAAAGTTAATCTTACATCTTTGATGTAATTCAGCCATTGTGCTTCCAAGTATTTACCTTAGAGAAAGAAAGCACATTCTCATGAAAAGACTTATACACAATTATTGATAGTGATAGGCAGAGAGTTAGACATTAGCATATCTATGGGACAAGGGGGGCCCAAAATAGCATGAGCAAAGACTTCAGTGAATAATATTATTCTAACCATTTATTAGGTCTCAGACCCAAATAGCAATCCCATAGAGCATAATGACATTTTATGGTTATACATTTTATGCATTCTGGTAACTAGCCTGCTGGCCATCAATTTCCACAACAAGGCATATAGCATTCCTGGTCACCATGGCTGATAACTCAATAATATTAGAAAGGAGAGAATTCTTTAGAGACCATCTCACCTTGGGCTGAGACCTGATATAGATTGGAAAATATCTATTATAAATTTCTTTTATAAGCTTCTTATATGATTAATATTTTTGAGCAAACACTGGCAATCTGAAAGGAACAAGAAAAACTTTTTTAGATATTTATATTGCAAAGAAACATCTAATAAGAATGTCTATAAGCATATACATGCCATGAATAAAACAGAGATAATCATAGTTCCCTGAAACAAAGGCAAGACTCTCTTTTATATAAAAAGATATGCAAATTTCTACTCAAGGAGATTCCTTTGTAGCACTGCCCACCTTCTCACTTGAAGGTGTAAATCTCTCTATATTTACTTTACAATAAATTCTACCTATACTTCTGCCCCACCACCTATGTGTCTTGAATGAATTCTTTCATTAAAGGCACAAAGAACCAAGAATAGTGAAGAGCTGGTTTCCCATGGCATCAGAACCCTTCTTAATGACAATAGTACATTTACTTACAAAATTGTCAAATTGGAAACAATCTAAAGATTTATCAACTGGTAAATGAATAAAATAAAATGTGGTAGGTATATCCACATACTCTAGTACTACCATGCTATTTAAAGAAAATACTGAACTATTGATACGTACAACAAAATGGATAAATCTAAAAATAAATAAGGTGAATGAAGAAAGCATCTATGATTCCATTTAACTAAATGAAACCTAATCTATAGTGACAGAAGTGATGTGTCTGCTTGAGGACAGAGAACAGCAAATGTAAGTAGGCTAAGTACAAGAAAACTGAAAATGTTATATCCCAGAAAACAATAATAATGACATTTAAGCTTGTATGGTTATTTTAGGGGACATGGATAGGTATTATTAAAGTAGACCAAACTGATACTGAAAGATCAAAGTGTAAAGTAGGAGATACCAGCTTTCACTTCCTCACACATAAAAAACAAATATAGACAGCTATCCACAATCAAAGTAGCCCTGGAAAAATGTAACTGCCTATTTAAGAATCTGTATCAGTAGGGTGAAAAAAATACCAGAGACTATCCAGACCCTGATGAGATCTGAGTACATGAGACACTGGGAAATAGCAAGGAAGGAACAAAGGAAAAAGGTAGAGGCTATCAGTATGAGCAATGACTTGTGAACCACCATGGTCCTCAGTTGCCTACTGCACAGAGGACACTGACATTTTTTGTCACTGAGGTAACTAATAGCCATTACTGCCAGGAAACTTCCAAGGAGAGAGATGCAGCTTTAATTCTCTATCCCCAAGGAGCAACCATTATTATGTTGCTTCAGAGACTCTGAACCTTGCATATTCCCATGTACTCCAAGATAGGCTGTTTTGTGGGTCTCTACACTCCAGCCTACAGCTCTGTGGCTGCACTGTGCCCACTCATCCTTCATGCACAAGAGCTATAACAACAGTGAGCAAGTTCACATCTTGGGATCTGGAGCCAAGGTCTCTCTTCAGGTGCTTACATTCTGTGCACCAGCCTAGCTGCCCCTGAGACCTAGTCAATGTCCTGGTCCCTGGCTCTCAGGGTGCATTGTGTGAGCCCCACACCTCTGCCATCACAGCTGCTACCATAACTAGCTAGCTCACATTCTAGTTCCTTGAGACAAGGATTCCCTGTGTATACTCATGCTCCATACATCAGCATGGCTGCCACTGAGAGCTAGCCCACACTCTAGACTAGCTCCAAGGTAGAACTTCATGTACCCACATGGAGGCCATGATTATAATGAGGAACTCACACTTTGGGCCTCTGAATCTAGGTCTCTCTGTGCATGCTTATGATCTAGCACCAACTCAGCTACAACAGAGAGGTAGACCTACGCAGATTCCAGAGTCATAGTCCCTCCACACATGATTGTCTTTCAAGCCTCAGTTCTGTGGGCACTATTCATACACTGGTGCCATTGTCACAATGAGCAGGTCCAATACTAGCCAGATCCAATACTAGCAGGGATATGTGGGCCCACAACATTCACAGGAGGGCAAAAATTAGAAGGACCCAAGAAGCAATCACCCGAAAGGTCCAACAGCCTTCACTGTTGCTATGGATATCTCCAGTGTTTGTCACTAAGGATTCCTACAGTATTTGCCAACAGCAGCCCCAGCCTACAGAGTTGCAGGGAGACTATACTAATACACACTCACCATAAAGCTATGAAAAGATATAAGTATCCAGGTAGAAGAAGGTCAAAATTTACCAATCAGATTCAAGCCAAAAGGCACCACACCAAGACAAATTCTAATTAAAGTAACAAAATTCAAAGACAAAGAAAAGGTCCTGAAACAACAAGAGAAAATAAGTGGGGCCAGTGAGATAGCTCAGCAGCATAAGCGCCTACCTGGCAAGTGCAAGGACCTGAGTTCAACTCCTGGTACCCACATACAAAGGGAAAAAGGGCCAGTGATATCGCTTAGTGGCACAAGCGCCTGCTAACAAGCACAAGGTCCTGAGTTTGACCCCCGGTACTCACAAAAATAAATAAATAAATAAATAAATAAATAAATAAATAAAAAATAAGTATATCACATTTGAGACTGTTAAAGTAAGGCTACTAGTGGACTTCTCAACAGAAAACTACAGGCCAAGAAAGATTGGGTTAATATATTCAAAATGGTGAAAGTGAAAAAAATGTCAACAGGAACATTTTACCCAGGAAAGCTGTGCTTCAGACACAAGGAAAAGATAATTTCTCAGACACACAAGAGCTGAGGGATTTCATTACCACTTGACCTAATGTATAATAAATGCTAATAGTAGTTCATAAAACTAAAATAGAAAGACAGCAATTAGTAACATAAAAACATATGAAAGTATGAAACTCACTGATAAATGTAATTTTATAAAGTCCGAATAGCCTAATACTATTATGTTGATGTATGAACCATTTAAATGTTTAATAAGAAAATTAAAAGACAAAACTATTAAAACAATAATACCTACAATAATTTAAGAAGCACATATAAAAATGTATATATTTTCACAGCAAAACATAAAAAGTACAAGGGCTAAAGTAAAAGTGTAGTGTGATGGATTAACTGATGGTCAACTTGTAACACCCAGATGAACTGAATCAGTGCAGTTCTGGGTGTGGAAGGCCCACCCGAGAATTGTTGCCAACAGCATAAAAGGAGAACTGGAGGGGAAGATGGTGTGCTGTTGATTCTCCTGGAGAAGCTTGTCATGCTTGTTTTCCTGATATGAACTCAGCTGTTCTCATCATTGGAGGAGCTCAGGTCCTTCCTGCTGCTGAGGATGGCTGCGGTTCTCTTTGGGGGAGTTCTGGTCCTTATGTTGAGCATTGCTTCCTGGCTCCAGTGCAGATCCCTCAGCCTGCTGGCACAGATCCTTCATCCCGCTGGCACAAATCCTTCAGCCTGCTGGCACAGACTTTCTAGCTTCCACCACAGACCTTTGGGCCTTCCCAGTGCAGATCTTTGATACAGACTTGTATGAGACATTGTTGTGGGCTCTAGGCTTCCAGCTGGACTCATGGAGGACATTGCCATGGGCTCTAGGTCTTCAGCTGGACTCATGCAGGACATTGTCATGGAATCTAGGCCCTTAGCTGTATTCTTTCAGTCTCTAGTATGTGGACAGATCTCTTGCACCCTTGTGCATTTGACTTTTAGGGTGAATATTATAAAATAATTTTATAAATTATGCATCCTGTATTAAATCTATTCCCTTGAAAACTCTAACTACAATACATAGGGTTATATGCAATCAAAGTTATTATCAGCTTAAAATAGCCTTTTATAACTATAGGGTAATTTATGAAATCCTCTCATTAATCTCTAGGTCAAAACTAGTACAGTTACACAAGGTATACAAAGTATGTAATCAAGGCAAAGTACAACAAAATATACTTATTCACAAAGAAAATCAGAGAGGAAGAAAAGAGTAAGGATCTATAAAACAACTATAAAAATCAAAGCGTAATTAGGAAGTTCTGATTTATCAAAAATTCCTTTGAAGATAAATGAGTTAGATTCCCCAATCAGAAGACAGAATGCCTAAACAGATTTTTAAAATGAGACTCTTGCTCCCCGTCCATTTGAGAAAACAGCTCCCTACTTCCTATTTATCTATATTCTAGAGATGAAGGGAGGAGGGATGGAAGACACAAAAAGGAATGGGAAAAAAAGAATTGAAGAAGAAATTAATGAAAATAGAGCTTTTGCAAATGGGAAGGGCACCAAGAGTTGGAAGGAACAGGGAGGGAGGGGATGGGTAAGGGATGAAAAAAATGTATTAAGATAAACATGTACCAACTCCCCATGATAGATGTAATCATTATCTACTGTAAACATGAACTAATAAGAAATGGGATTCAACTCTATGATGCCTACAAGAAATTCATCTCTTTTAAGAACACACATAGACTAAAAGTGAAAGAATGGGGAAATATTCCAAGCAAATAGAAACTAAAAGGGAACAGAGGTAGTTACATCAGATAAAATATATTGTAAGTCAAAAACTTTAATTGAGACAAGGAAAGCCACTATATAGTAATAAAGTGGTTCATTCACTAAGAATAATAATTATAAATATATATGGCCTTAAAATCCGACTATCTGAATATCTACAGCAAATATTCATAGATCAGAAGGGAGACATAGACTGCAATGTAATGCTAGTAGGGGGCATCACTTTCAAGAGCCATGCAGAGGTAAAATCAATAGGGAAATGTTGGATTTAAACTACACTTTAAACCAAATATACTTGAAAAATGTACATAAGAACATTTCACCCAGCAAGAACAGATGAAACATTCTCCAGAATGGATCATATATCAGGACAAAACACAAGTCTTCACACACTAAATAAGGTTAAAAATTATAATAACTTTTGCAACTACAATTGTATGAATTTAGAAATCAAAATTTATGAACATGTGAAAATTAAAGAACATTCTAAGAACCAATGTTTCAACAAAAAATGGAAAATTTTTAAATATCTTGAGTCAAACAAAAATGGAAACACGGCATATAAAAACTTATGGGATGCAGCAAAAGCAGTTGTTTCACAGGGGCAGGTTATAGTGAAAATGCCTACATACAACAGGTAGGGAGAGAAGGAAGAAGGATGGGAGGAGGAAAGGATGGAAGGAAAGCAGGGAGGGAAGGAAGGAAGGAAGGAAAGATTAAAGAAAGGAAGGAAGGGAAATTTAAAATAACCTAATGTTACAACTTAAGGAAGTAGAAAATGAAAAGCAAAGTAAGTCCAGATTCAATAGAAGTAAGTAAATAATAAACATCAGAGCAGAAATACAGTAGAGGTTATAAAAATAGGAAAGGTCAATGAGTTGGTTCATGAAAAGATAAGTAACAGTGGCAAATCCTTAGTTAAATTAGGAAAAAGAGAGGATGTACAAAATTAGTAACGAGACAGGAGTCATTAAAACTCATACCACAGCAATGCAAAGGATCATCAAAGACAACTAGGAAAAATTATGCATCAGCATATTGTATAACCTAGAAGAAATAGGCAATTTCCTAGATGCATACCACCTCTGAAGTTGAATCATAAAGTAGGAAACCTGGACACCAAAAACAAGAAATGAAATGAAGCAGTTGTCTTTGTCACTTTCTTGGCACTGAGACAATACCTGACACAATTCAGAGGAAAGATTTATTTTGGTTTATGCTTCAGTCCATAGTTGACTGGCTCTAAGACAGAGGTGTATGGCAGAGGATATCTGTTCACAGCATGGCAGAAGGAAGCAGTGTGTCAAGGGAGAAGTTGGGAAGGGAGCTATAGCCATCCAGGTCATACCCACAGTGACCCTCCTCTTCCAACCAGGCTCCGCCACCTACAGCAAGTCAGCTATAATGCCCCAATTATCCAATAACCTTCTGAAGTTTCTACTTATGATCCCATGAAATTTTAGGGAATCACCCAGATATAAATCATAACATCAGTAATGAAAACTATCCCAATAGGGCTAGTGAGATGGCTCAGCAGCATAAGCACCTGCCTGGCAAGTGCAAGGGCCCAAGTTCGACTCCCAGAACCCACATACGAAAAAAGAGCTGGTGATATCGCTCAGTGGCACAGGCGCCTGCGGGCGCACAAGGTCCTGAGCTCGACCCCCAGTACACACACACACAAAAATAACTATCCCAATAAAGAAAAACCCAGAATGTCGGGAGCTGTATCTTGCCCTCTCCTTAAATTCTCTGTAAACACCCTCCTATGCTGATTGTATAAGTAATCCCTTTATTCTATCAGGAGAGGGGCTCCACCTGATATCAACCTTCTGCTGATTGTATAAATAAACACATTGCAGTTGTTGGGCAGCTCCTTTCTCCCATCAGAGGAGGTGGCTCCACTTGACCTCAGTTTTCTGCATTCTGACTCTTGTCTTCCTTTCCTCATCCTCCACCATCCTCCCTCTGGAGTCTCAAGAGCTGTACTGGATGTGGCATTTTGGCACCTGAACAGGGACCTGGAGTATGAGGAAACTCGTCATACAGCAGGTGACAGGACACATCAGTTTGTGTAAGCAAAAAGAGAGGTGTATTGATTTTATCAGATGTAAAACATGGGGCAAAAACAGGCTCACTAGAGTGACAGTTGCATATAGAAATGTTTGAAGCTTTGCTTAAGGTTAGAGGGATGCCTATTAAGACTGCACAGCTTGCTAAATTTCTTGAGTTTGTTCATGAGATCTCTCCTTGGTTTCAGAAGGAAGGAACTGTAAATTTACATACTTGGGAGAAGGTGGTAAAGTGGCTTAGAGCAAGGCTAGGTAAAAAGCAAACCAGTACAAATCTATCTGGACCTCTACAGACATTTATCTATTTATTTATTTGGGTACTGAGAACCTCTACAGACTTTTAAAGGGTTATTTAACAGGGAGAAACTGCTGCTTTCTGCTCCTCTCACCACTTCTCAGAGACCCTTGAGCAGGGGAGGGAACAGGGCCGATGGGCACAAGCCAGGTGGGAACCAAAGAGCTCTCTGCTGAGCCTGGAAACTGACCCAGATAAAGGAGGTGGGAGGAACCCAAATGCCTGCTTTGTGTTGTGTCAGCCACAGCTAGGAATACAGGCTGTGTGCCCTGGCTTGGGGCACTTAGTAGCAACTTCACCTTTGTCCCAGAGCCAATGGACAGCCATGGCTCACCTTTTCTAAGCCTCAATCATCCCAGAGCACACCAGCACCCACCCTTTCTCTGTGAGCACACAGGGTTCCTTCTCGTACATCACAAATGGTTGCAGCATAGGCAGCCAGCAGTGAACTGTTTAGGCATAATCATAGCAAACCAGGAGCAAGGGGTAAGGGCACAGCCCCAGTAAAAGACAAACCAAAGGCAACAGCAAAGGGAGTCTACATAAGTGATAATATTAATCCAAATTATATTAAGTCTTACAAAGAGAATGCTGTTAGAAGAAAAGAAGGTCTGAGTATGTGACAGAGTGTATGGAGATAACTGAGCTGGAAGCAACATGAAAGAAAGGGACACAAAAATGCCAGTATTCTTAAGACAAAATAAAATAAAATAAAATATATTAATTGTAATAATTATTAATTGTACAATTAATATTAATTGTAGATAAAAGGTTTTTGTTCCTTCCAAATTCTTCTTGTAAGAAATCTCTGCTAATTGAGCTACAAAAAATTTCTGACTAGTCTATTTATAATTACAAGCTTCTAAAATTGTAAAAGAGTTATTATAATTCAATTTGGCCAAAAACATATTTGAGTGCACTCTGATTTTGTAAGCATATTATCCGTGTGTTTGTTTGTCTGTCTGTCCAGTTTGTAAACAGCTGTTTTATTTGAGCACAACAAATTTTTTTTCTTTCTTTTTACTTTTTTGTATTTTTGAAGCATTTGTCTGTAATTTAATTCAGCTTATAGATAAATGTCATCAAAATTAAAGATGTGCTTCAATCAGGATTTCCACCTGGTCAAAATGATGTTAAAATTTGTTGTATAAATGTAATGTATGCTATTGTTTATGTATTATGATTTGAGAGTCTCTCATTGTTCAACAATAATGTGTTAAGTGTTATGACCTGGTTCTCATAAATCATCAAAAATTTGTTAAGATAATTAAACAAAAATCCCATAGGGTGGGGAGAAACTATTGGATAGGACTCCAATTGATGAATAAGGAAGCAGCTGCCTGGAGATAATTATCCAGTCTTTGTTCATTGATGCAAGGCCCCAATGATCTCCATATCCTTATGGGAGATACCCAAAAAAATGTTGCTCATGAAATATTATTGTGATATGTTTACACTGGTCATCAAAAGGTTAAGTTTTCTAGAAAAAAGACAATAAGTTTTTGTGATTTAAAGATGCTCTGGTACAAAACTAAATTAAAAACAAAGGTTTTCATATGGCTATGACAAATTGATTGTTATTAGTCTCATGGTGTGTTAAATGTATTCGTGCTTTTTGGATATACAGGTCTTCCCAAATGTAAAACTGGGACTTTTTATGGTAAAAGACATTTTCTTTATCAGATTCAGACATGTGCCTTTCTCTTGTACTTCAGATATCTGTGATAGGAGGCTCATGTCAAGCCAATATGAGGTCACCAGTCAATGATAATATTTTTAACAGAAAACTATGTGATATGTATGCTATGTATGTGCCACTATATTTGGAGATGTTTAGATATTAAGCAGTCCAAATAATGTCATCCACATCAATGACATGCCATTAAAGGACAACAAAGTGGGTGAGAGCTTCTTATGTACTAGATAGAGATGATTGACTAAAAAAGCTATTCTACATCAAAATGGAAATTTAAGTGTGCTACAAAAATATCCTGATTGTCATGCTAAAATATGTATAACTTTTCATCTCAAATTTTCTCTGTAAAACTATATAACCATTTTCTGTTATTCTGCAGGGTTCAACTATTGGAACATCCATGGTTGATGGAAAATAACAGTTCTCTGGCTATGCTTTGTATTTCAAGGTGCTTGATATTTGGGTAAAAACTGTAATGTCATTAACCTTCTCTTCTGGATGTTCAACAATTGAGGTTTGGAGACCAAAACTAGAAAGATAGGTGGGCTAGGAAGACAGCCAATATCTTGGCTCCAGGCCTCTGAGGTCAATGAGGACACAGGACATAAAAAAACCTCTGCTGAGACATCCTATAACTCAGTGAGTCCCCAACCTCCTGACCAAGGATATCGTTGAACCACAGAGGAAGGGGATCAATGGTGTAGTGTGCCTAAGGAGAGTCACCAGGAGAGAAACGTCTCCAGAGGTTTCACAGAAAGCAACTGGGACAAGCAATGGCCATGACTCATCCCGATGACTGACACTGACAAAAGAACTAGGAGGTGCTGTACATCGTTCCAAGGTAAATCCTGAGAAGACTTAACCGACCTTGATAAATAGCAAGAGATTAATTTTAATTAGTACAGGTCATACTTTGACTTGTTCTTTCCCATCCAGCAGAAAAGTATAACCACAAGATGTATAAAGCAATGCCATAGTAATCTGCTAGATATATATATATATATATATATAAAAAACTCACTGACACCTTCTAATTTCCAGCTACACTCATAACTGACTACTGTTATGGGTTAATGGGCTGTATAGGGTTAAGTTGCTGAATGCAGGGACCTGAAATATTTGCACTGGGAATTTTTAGCCTAAATGAGTAAGTCCACTCAAAGTGGAAAGTGTTCGAGACAGAGAAGGCCTTCACAGGAAGAAACTTCACTGGGGACACCTGGGGAAGAGAAGAAATGAAAAGTCTTCCACAAGAAAGAAGGACTTCCACAGAGTCCTCCAAACACAGCTCCTCCAGCTGCAACTGACAGCCCATTGCTTGCAACTATAAAAGAGAAAAGGGGGAGTTGTTGGGAGCCAGATCTTGCCCTCTCCTTAAATTCTCTGTAAACACCCTCCTACACTGATTGTATAAGTAAATGCACTGCAGTTGTTGGGCAGTCCTTTCTCCTATTGGAGAGGGGCTCCACCTGACATCAACCTTCTGCTGATTGTATAAACACACTGCAGTCGTTGGGCAGTTCCTTTCTCTCATCAGGAGAGGGGGCTCCACCTGACCTCAGCTTTCTGTATTCTGACTCTTGTCTTCATTTCTTCATCTTCCACCATTCTCCCTCCAGAGTCTCAAGAGCTGCGCTAGATGTGGCACCAGAATCTAATAGCTTCACACTTGATCTCTATAAAATATTTAAAGAAGGATTAATATCTACTTTTCACAAAATCTTCCAAACACTTGAACAGGAAAGAATAGTTCCAAATTCAATTTACAATGTTGGTATTATCATGATACCAAAGACAGACAAAGACACTCTAAGAAAAGAAAATTAAAGGGCAACATCCTGGTCATAAATGAGAAAATTTTCAACAATATGCTAGAAAGTTGAATTCAATAGCATGTTAAAAGGACACTTCGCCATGATCAATTGTCTTGTGGTTTAGATCTAAAATACTGTGTTGCCTAAAATTCTCATGTTCAGAGGTAGGGTCATGTTGGAAGGTGTGGGTCACTGAGGGTGTGACTGGGAAGGTATATTTTTGTCCCCAGCTCCTCCCTTCTCTCTCTGCTTCCTGAACACCATGTGGAGATCAGCTTTCCTCTGCTATAACACGTGTCAGGCCATTTTGGCTTTGGAGCCATGTGACCATGGACTGAATTCACAGAAACCGTGTACAAAAATAAACCTCTTTCATGTTTTAGGTGTCAGGTTTCTAGTCCCAGCAATGGAAAACTGATTAATAAAGAAAATTGATACCAGAAGTGAAGTTGCTGCTGTGATTGTACCTGATCGTATGTTTCAGAAGCCTTTGGAAGTGGTTTGTGGGAGGAGTTTTGAAAGATTTAGAGATGTTGGTTAAAGAAACCTTACTTTGAATGCTGTAAGGTGAGCTTAATAGGAGACATTAGTTGGAGCTCAGAATACCACAATGCTAAAAGGAATAAAGAAACAAAGGCCAGGCTCATGAGGTTTCAGAAGGGAATGAGGACTTCACTGGAAATTGAATTAGAGACCATGTATGATTGATTTTGGCAAATGATTTGTCTACATTTTGCTGATGTTCCAAAGACTTCATTTAAGGGTGTAATTAAAGGTGGAAGAATGGGGAAGGCACAGAGACCCTGGTGGCTGCTGCAATCCACGTGAACATCGGCACAGGAAGGCACAGAAACCCCAGCCACTCCCATTGTGGCTGCCAGGATCCAGGTAAACAGCGAGGGGAGAAATAGAAACCGGCCCCTCCTTTGCCCACTGCTGGGATCCAGGTGAACTGTGCAGGAAGACACAAAGACTGGCAGGAATGTCAGCCACAGAGTAGGGCCCCAGCCAGGATGCTCAGGATGGACAGGCAGGACTAGAGGCATGAAATTATCAGATGCAACAGTAACAATACAAGCCAACATATGGTAAGTTAGGTGAACCAGCTTGTGATGGGGAACAGAAAGACACACAGAATAGAAGCAGGTGGATGGGGCTTCCCATTTCTTTTTTATAATATTTATTATTTATTTATTTTTTCTTTTTTCTTATCTTTTTTCTAAATGGTGGGGGAGAAATCCAGCCACAGAAAACTAATCCAATCCCCCAAACTCAGAGTCCAAGTTCAGATAATTCCTTGCTTACTCCTTCATTTTTTCTTTTCTGCCCTCTTCTCCAGTTTCCCAAAGCTTGCATGATCATCTTTTGTCCTCCAGCCTGGCTTCTACTTTATTTTCAGTTACCTTTGTTTTATCCACTATGTTTCTTAAATTTCCCCACCAAAAGGTAAAACCACTCTACCAAGGAGAACACTTTGCATACAAGCTCCCAATTTATGATCAGTTTTGTAATATAATTGTAGATTTTGCTCCTATGGTTAAAGGTACAAAATTAATAGTTACTAGAGTTTGTCACTGCCTAAACTGTGGTACATGCTATTGTTATTGCTAATTATACTCTTTATTTTTTTTTGTGGGTACCGGGGGGTCGACCTCAGGACCGGGGGGTCGACCTCAAGATAATTATACTCATTAGCTAGGATGTTCTATCTATTTTAATCTGTTGTTCTCATTTCTGTAACAATACTGGGAAGTTCTGGGGTAATAACGTCAGCACATCCCAGCACCAGAGGACTGGGGACTGAGACAAACAGATACCAACGTCTCACACTTAATTAATTGGAAAGGTAGGATCTTGGGAAAGACACAAACCAAGAACTTCCTACATACAGAAGACATCCCCGATGAACAAACCTTACCTAGAGAGGTCTTGATACTAGTGACATAGTTACCTACTACAAAAACTGACAAGGATCCACACAGAAAACAAAATAAAACCTTTTGAAATAGAAAAAGACAAGATGCAGAAGCAACATGCAACCTCAGAATGCCAGCCCACACAGAACAAGTCCAGGAGACAACACACAGGAAAATGGAAGACCTACACCTGAAATTTCTGAGATGATATCAACAGAAGTAAATAAACAAATCCATGAGGCTACAGAGGAAATCAGATCAGAAATAATCTCTCAGGTAAAATAAGAAATGTCAACATTTATAAAGGAATTGCTCAGCAAATCTAGAGTAGATATTGATTTAAAAAATAGAAGATGATAGGAAAAGGATGGAAAACATAAGTGACCAATATAAGAAAGAAATAGAATGCATGGAACAGATTCAAAAAAATATCCAGGAAATTAAAAATTCCATTGAAAGCTGGCAAAACTGTTTGAATGAAACTGAAGAGAGACTTTCAAACCTTGAAGACAGGATTTTGGCCAGCAATCATGAAAGGAAAGATCTCTAGAAAATAACAAAAGAGCAAGAAATAACAATTCAACAGCTGCAAGATGATGCAAAGAAAAATAATATAAAAATAATTGGTGTCAATGAAAAAGCAGGACCCAACACAAATGACATAAAGAAATATTTGCAGAAGTAATAGCAGAAAATTTCCCAACCATGGGATAAATATTTCACATACAGTTAAGTGAAGCATATTGAACTCCAATTAGCTATAACTAAAATAACTCTACACCCAGACATATAATAATCAACATCCCAGAAACTCAGCACAAGAACAAAATATTAAAACTGTTAAAGAAAAGAATCACATAACCTATAAAGGAAAGACCATCAGAATCATGGCAGACTTCTCAACACAAATCCTCAAGTCAAGAAGAGTTTGGAGTGAAGTATTTCAAGTCCTGGAAGAAAACAACTTCCAACCCATATTGATGTACATTTCAAAACTATCTTTCAAAATTAATGGAGAAATAAGATACTTCCATGACAAAGAACAACTGAAGAAATTCATGACCATCAAATCAAAACTACAAAGGGTACCAAAAGTTATTCTAGAAAGAAATAAAAATGACCACAATTCCAAGAACAACAACAGAAAGAAACCACCAAGCATGGCAAGCAATTAAATAGAGGGCAAAACTAGGGAACCAACAGCAGGAAAATAACATGACAAAGATAAGTCAATACATATCAGTTATAACCATCAATATAAATGGCCTCAATTCACAAATCAAAAGAAACAGACTGGTAGAGTGGATCAGTAAAATCCAACAATACATTGTACACAAGAAACACATTTACCTCAAAAGGAAATTCATTGACTGAAAGTTAAAGGATGGAAAACAATACTTCATGAGATAGAAACACAGAAAAAAGCAAGGGTATGTATTCTGTTTGTAGACAATGTGAACTTCAAACCAAGAATGATCCAAAGAGATAAATAAGGTCACTACATACTTGTTAGGGGAAAATTTCAAGAGGAAGAGATAACAATCATAAAAATATATTCACCAAATATGGGAGCACCCAACTTATAAGACAAATATTAATAGACATAAAAAATCAAATAAGCAATAACACAAAATTAATGGAGGACTTTAATACCCCATTGTCAGAAAGAGACAGATAAACTGGACAAAAATCATTAAAGAAATATCAGAACTGAACCAAACCTGTGAAGTAACACACTTAGTACACGTTTACAGAGTGTTCCCCCCACAACATCAGAATACACATTCTTCTCAGTTGCACACGGGTGGCTCTCTAAAATAGACCATATACTAGCCCATAGAACATGCTTAAGTAAATGTAAATTAATTGAAGTTATCCCATGCATATTATCTGACCATAGTGCAATGAAATTAGAGATTAATGACAAAAGAAACAGCAAAAATTCCATAAACACATGAAATTATATGCCACCCTCCTAAATGACCAATGGGCCACAGATTAAATTAAAGAAGAAATTAAACAATATCTACAATCAAATGAAATTGCAGATACAACTTACCAGAACCTGTGGGAAGCAATGAAAGCAGTCCTCAGAGGGAAAATAATAGTGGTGAATTCTCACATCAGGAAAACAGAACGAGCACAACTATACAACCTAATGCTGCACCTCAAGCTTCTATAAAAAGAAGAGTAAGTCAAGCCCATACGAGGGAGGAAAGTATAAAAATCAGAGCAGAAATTAATGCAATTGAGACTAAGAAAACATTGCAAAGAATTAATGAATCGAGAGTTATCAAAGAGTTGGTTCTTTGAAAGAATAAATAAAATTGTTAAACCATGAGCCAACCTTATCAAAAAAAGCAAAGAAAAATCTCAAATTCATGCAATAAGGAATGAAAAGGGTGAAATCACTACAGATCCTGTGGAAATTCAGAAGATCATGAATACCTACTTCGAAAATCTTTACTCACATAGGATGAAACACACAGAAGAAATGGACAGATTCCCAGAAATATATGAATTACCAAAGCTGAATCAAAACATATAAAAATTCTCAATAACACAATAGCAGTTAATGAAATTTAAAATATAATTAAATAGCTACCAACAAAGAAATGCCAATACTCCTGAAACTCTTTAATAAAATTGAAAGGGAAGCAATTCTCCCTAACTCATTCCTGGAGGCAAATATCACGATGGTAACAAAACCAGAGAAAGACCAACCCAAAAAGAGTACTACAGGCCAATCTCCCTAAGGAACACAGATGCAAAAATCCTAAATAAGATACTAGCAAACAGAATGCAGCAAATCATGAAGAATATTATATACCATGACCAAGTGTGGTTCATCCTAGGAATGCAGGGATGGTTCAACATATGCAAATCAATAAATATAATACACAATATTAACAGAGCCAAAGACAAAAATCACATGATCATCTCAATAGATGCAAAAAAACCTTTTGATAAAGTCCAACACACATTCATGATAAAAACCCTATAGAAAATCAGGATCGATGATCTTTACTTCAATCTGATAAAAACCATCTATGACAAACCAACAGCCAACATCATGCTAAATGGACAAAAACTGAAAGCTATCACTCTAAAATCAGGAATAAGACAAGGATGTCCACAATTACCACTCCTATTCAATAGAGTTCTAGAAACATTAGCCAGAGCAATTAGACAAGAGAGATAAATAAAAGGAATAAGGATAGGAAAGGAAGAAGTTAAATTATTTTTCTTTGCAGATGACATGATACTGTACATAGAAGACCCCAAAAACTGCACCAAAAGACTTCTAGATTTAATAAGCAAATTCAGTAGCATAGCTGGATACAAAGTCAACACTCAAAAATCAATAGCATTCCTGTACAAAAACAAAAAACTCAATGAGACAGAAATTAGTGAAACTACACCCTTCAGAATGGCATACAAAAAAATTAAATACTTAAGAATCGATCTAGCAAAGGAAGTAGAATACCTACACATTGAAAATTACAATACTCTGAAAAAAAAGAGGTCAAAGAGGATATCAGAAAATGGAAAGATATCCCTTGCTCATGGATAGGAATAATCAACATAGTGTAAATGGCCATACTAGCAAAATTTTTATGCAGATTTAATGCAATCCCGATCAAAATACCATTAATATACCTCACAGATCTAGAGAAAACATTCATAAAATTCATTTGGAAGCAGAAGAGACCTAGAAGAGCAAAGACAATCCTGGGCAACAAAGGCAAGGCAGGGGGCATCACAATCCCTGACTTGAAATTATGCTTCAAAGCTACTGTGATAAAATCAGCATTGTACTGGCAAAAAAAGACCTGAGGATCAATGGAACAGATTAGAAGATGCAGACACAACTCCAAATACACTCAAAAACCTTATCTTTGACAAAGGTGCAAAACATGTTCACTGGAAGAAAGATAGCCTCTTTAACATATAGTGCAGGAAAAACAGGCTTTTCACATGCTGAAGACTGAAACTAGACCCACGTCTATCACCATGCACTAAACTAAAGTAAAAATAGATCAAAGATCTAAATATTAAAACAGAAACATTAAATCTACTGGAAGAAAAAGTAGGTAGAAATCTTGAAGACATAGGTGTAGGCAAAGAGTTCATGAAGAAAACCCAAACTGGATGGGAAGTACTTCAAAGAATCAACAACTGGGATCTCATATGGTCAAAAAGTTGTTGCACACCAAAAGAAATCACCAACAGAGTGATAGTAAAACCCAGAGTGGGAAAAACTTTTAGCCAACAGTCCCTCAGACAAAATACTTCTCTCTAGAATGTATAAAGAATTGAAAAAAATATCAGACCCCCCAAATTCAAAGATCCAGTTGAAAAATGGGCATCTGACACACTAACCCATCTTATCTTTGACAAAGGTGCCAAACACATTCACTGGAAGAAAGATAGCCTCTTTAATAAATGGTGCTGGAGGGGCCGGTGAGATGGCTCAGTGGCTTAAGCGCCTGCCCAGCAAGCGCGAGGGCCCGAGTTCGACTCCCGGAACCCACATACGAAAAAAGGGCCGGTGATATCACTCAGTGGCACGGGCGCCTGCTGGCGCGCGAGGTCCTGAGGTCGACCCCCCGGTACCCACAAAAAATAAAATAAAAATAAATAAATGGTGCTGGAAAAACTGGCTCTTCACAAGCTGAAGATTAAAATTAGACCCATATCTTTCACCATGCAATAAACTAAATTCAAAATGGATCAAAGAGCTAAATATTAAAACAGAAACATTAAATCTGCTGGATTATTAAATAGGTAAAACTCTTGAAGACATTGGTGTAGACAAAGACTTTATGAATAAAACCCCAATCGCACAGGAACTATCACAAAAAATCAACAACTTGGATCTCATCTTATTAAAAAGCCTTTGCACAGCAAGAGAAACCACCAACAGAGTGAAGAGATATCCCACACTGTGGGAAAAAATATTTGCCAGCTGTTCCTCAGACAAAGGATTATTATTGAGAACATATAAAGGACAAAAAAAAAAAAATCAGACCTCCCATATTTAAAGACCCAATCCAGAAATGGGCATCTGAGATGAATACACACTTCTTGGATGAAGAAATAGAAACAGCAAATAAATATACAAAAACTGTTAAACATCACTGGTCATTGGAGAGATGCAAATTAAAACAACACTGAGATTCTATCTGACCCCAGAAAGAATGGCTGTCATCAAGAAATCAACCAATAGGGGCCAAGGATATAGTTTAGTGGCACAGTGCCTGCCTAGCAAGCACGAGGTCATGAGCTTGATTCCCAGTAACAAAAAAAGAAAAAAAAAAAAAAGAAAAAAAGAAAAAATAGGAATAAAAGATATCAACCAATAACAAATGCTGGAGGGGCTGTGGGGAAAAAGGGACACTTCTAAACTGTTGGTGGGAGTGTAGACTGGTGCAACCACTGTGGAAATCAGTGTGGAGATTCCTCAAAAAACTAGGATTGGAGGTCCTATTTGACCCAGTTATTCCCCTTCTGGGTATCTTCCCAGAAGAATTAAAAACATCGTACCACACTGATATATGTGCACCCATGTTTATAGCAGCACAATTTGTAATAGCTACATTTTGGAAACAATCCGAATGCCCATCAACCAAGGAATGGATAAAAAAGATGTGGTATTTTTATACAATGGAGTACTACTCAGCTATAAAGAAGGTTAAACTCGAGGCTTTTATAGGCAAATAGATGCAACTAGAGACCATACTCATAAGTGAAATAAATCAGACTAGCATGTGTAAACATCATATTGTCTCCCCTGGTGTAAGAAACTGAAAGAATAAATAAGATCCAAAATCTACAATATATATTGTGTAAGGGAAAGAAACTGCTCAAAAGGAGAGAACTGGGATGGGGGAAAGAAGAAAAGAATGAAGGGGAAAAATATATGTATATACAAGATAGCTAAGATAATTATACTACTATTTTCTTTTAGTTCATTGAAAAGAATGGTTTGTGCTTATATTTGTTGATCAATTTTGCATTCCTGTAGCTTGTAATCTGAGCAACTTTGAAGATAACAATGCACAATATATTAACCATTGTTAATTTCCAATTATCTTATTTTGAAATTCCGTACCATTGCTTTTATTTTTTTTTCTCTTTAAAATAATAATAATAAAAGGTGGAAGGGCCGGCGGGATAGCTCAGGGGCATAGCGCCTGCCTAGCAAGAGCAAAGTCCTGAGTTCACCTCCTGGTACCCACATATGACAAAAGGGTTGGTGATATCGTTCAGTGGCATGGGCGCCTGCTGGTGCACGAGGTCCTGAGGTTGACCCCCGGTACCCGCAAAAAAAAAAAAAGTGGAAGACCATTGAATATGTTAGAAGAAATATCAAAGCAACATAACAGACTATGGCATGGGTACTGCTGGCTGCTTCTCACCAGATCTGCAAGAGAAGCATGAGCAGAAAAGAGAACTGAATGATTGGAAAAGTTTGCAGTTTTACTAGGAAGGAAGTGTCTGCAAATTTGGGGCAAAGGAATGTACAATTGCTGAAAAGATTAGCACCAAGAAAAATCCTAGTACCTTGTACAGGGACAAAAATACAAATGGCTTGAGGCAATTTCAGAATTCACCAGTACCCCAAACATCACAAGTTTAAGGGTCCAAAATTGTAAATCTTTCATTTGAGAAGAGAGACCCTAAGGACTCTGCTGGAAAAGTCCCACCTAGGGAAGTGCCATCAAGCACTGAAAGGCTGCTATAGCCATGGCCCATAGGGATATGGCCAGTGGCCCTGGTGTCATCCATGTGGTGCTGGTTTCTCAGGCACAAAGAATGTAAGAGTTATGAGTTCATGGAGTCTTCCATCCAAATTTCAGAAGAAGGCTTGAGAAGCCATGCAAAAATATTATGTGACTAGGTCACAGTTCCTACCAAGAGCCTATGAGAATTCAGTGCATGAAGCTGTGAGAGTGAATCTGAAATTTCTATAGAGATCCAGGAAGCTGGAGATGCCAGGAATGTGGAAATTCTGTTCACAAATGCTGCAGGAAGTAAGCAGAGCCAGACCAAGAGAGATGTAATGTGCTGCAACCAGCCAGGCAATAGTATAGGGCATCCTAAGACCTTTGAAAATCAAACCTCTCCACAACATTTCTTGGAGAACTAAATGTTTACTATGCTGTGTTTTGGTCTTGCTCTGGTGTGATTTTTTTCTGTGCCTTATTCTTCTCTTTAAGAATGTTTAACCTGTGCCATTGTGTGTTGAAAGTGCTTAACTTTATTTTTGTTTTTAGAGTCTTATAGCTAAGAGGTTCCCTTTAGTTTCAGAGGAGATTTTGGACGTGGACCTTCCAGCAATACAGGAACTCTTTAGACTTTAGCAACTCTTAGAAATCAACTAAATCAGGGCTGGTGAGATAGCTCAGCAGGCATAAATGCCTGCCTGCCAAGTGTGAGTTCCTGAGTTTAACTCCCAGAACCCACATAAAGGAAAAAAAGGGCCGGTGATATCGCTCAGCAGCTCAAGTGCTTACTGGCAAGCACGAGGTCCTGAGGTCGACTCACGGTATGCACATTAAAAAAAAAAAGGATGGGACATTATATTTTAGATCTAAAATGTCTCTCAAGGGTCAGGAACAGCACCTGCCTAGCAAGTGTGAGGTCCTGATTTTGATTTCCAGTACCAAGAGAAAGAAATAAATAAATAATAAAATGACTCTCAAAAGTCTCACATTTGAAGATGAGGTCTGGTCATAAAGGGTGGGTTGATAGGTTGTGATTTTGAAGGGTGTATTGTCTTCCTTGGCTCTTCTCTCCTCTCTCTGCTTCCTGTCCACCTTGTGATGAAGAACTTTTCCTCATCATGCTGCTGTTCTATGGCAGTTCTGTCTTGGAGCTAGTTCTATCATGGACCAAATCTGCTGAAATAGTGAGCCAAAATAACCTCTTCTAATTTAAGTTGCAAGTGACAGGTATTTTTGTCTCAGCAAGAGGAAAATGACTAATACAGTCAACAGTACTTTAAAAATATCATTCACCATGATCAAATGGATTTAATCCTGGGTTGCAAGGATAGTACAGCACATGAAAAGCAAAAACTAGATGCACCACATTAACAATATAAAGGACAAAAATGTTTTTTCATCTCAGAATATGTTGAAATAATCTTTGATAATATTTAATATCCTGTGGTTAAAAGTTTCAACATCTAATTTATAAATAGAAACTTCCTAAATATATCAGAGGCCATACATGACAGTTTCATAGCTAACAACATACTCAGCAATGGAAAGTTGAAAGCTTTTTTCCTAAGATCAAGAATGAGACAAAAATGCTTACTTAGAACACTTTAAGATATTATTGAAAGCTCTAGCGATATGGCTAAAGTGACTCCATTTTCTTTTTAGACTCCTTTTTGTCTTCACTTAACCCCTAGATGAACCCACTCCCCAAACCTGTTAGATATTAAGGCACTAACCCATAGATAAATTCACTACTCAGACCCCTTGCCAGTTAACCATAAACCCATGAAAGGAGGAACAGTTACAGCAAGCAGACCAGATGTTTGGAGATGGTCTTGTGATAAATCTAGTGAGGTTCCTGTGAAATTCCAGAAAAATGATGTGGTATAATATTGTTGCTGATGTTATGGGGTGGGGGGGACTTGTGGGAAACTTGTGGGGAACTTGTGGGGAACTTGTAACATATAAAAACCCCTGAGAACAAAGATTGGGCTATTGATGTCTTAGCTGAAAGCCGGGATGTCATCTGCCGGCCAATAAATGAAAGCTCCTTGTGTCCACACTCATCCTCTGTGAGTGATTCCTGTGATTTTGCCCTAACACTAGCAAGAGCGATTAGGTAGAAAATAGTAATAGGCATCTAAACAAAGAAGAAAGAAGTAAAATTGTGTTTGTATAGTCCCATCACTGGGACAAAATACCCAACAGCTGGAACTTAATGGAGGAGAGGCATATTTTGGCTCACAGATTCTAGGGGTTCTGTCTATGGGTGGCTGACTCTGAGGCAGAAACAGCAGGGTAGAAGAGCCTGTTAGAGGAAGGATGCTCAACCCATACCTCCCAGTGACCTGCCTATTTTGACCAGGCCCCTCCTCTGAATATGTGAGAAATTTGGGGACATTTTAGAGCCAAACCATAACATTCTGCCCCTGGCCCAAAAATGCTTATCACAATCTTATTATGTAAAATGCATTTAGTCCACCTCTAAGAATTGCCAAAGTCTTAACACTTCCAGCATTGCTAAAAAGGCAAATTTAAAGCCTCTTATGAGACTCAAGGTGAATTATTAGCTGTAAGCTTCCGTAAAAATCAAAAATAAAGTTAAATACTTCCAAAATACAGTATCACAATGTAAACATTCTCATTATAAAAAGGTATAGGGGGATAGAATTTGGGCCAAAGCAAGGATAAAACTACACAGGGCAAACATTAAATATTTTAGCTCCATGGCCAGCACCTGAGGAAGGTTGTGTGAGATATGAGCTCTGTAGAGCACACCTGTCCCTGTGGCCTTTCCTGTTGTGGTACACATGCCTTCTCTCTTGGGCTGGCTCTGCTCACTGCCTGCAGCTTTCTTCAGCACATGTTCCACATTCCTGGCATCTCCAACTTCCTGGATCTCCACAGCACCTTCAGCTTCACTCTGTCACCTTTGTGCACTGCCTTCTCAGGAGCTCCTTGACTGGTCTCACTGGTCTTTTGAAATCTAGAAGGAAGTCTTCATGACCACATAACTCTTACATTCTGCATGCATGTAAAAGCAGCACCACATGGATAATGCCAATATTTTCCACCATCTTGTGCAGTACCTGAGTACCCTTGGACCATGCTCACAGTGCTTTCTGAGTGCCTGAATAGCTGATCATGTTTTAATGGATCCCATGGAACCAATTCCCTAGAACACCATTTTCCAGCAAGGGACACAGAAACTCTATCCTCAAATGAAAGGTTTCCACTTTTACACTTTTGAGTTGTGATTTGTGGGGTTTTGCTGATTCCTGAGATACCTTCAAGCCATTTGTCCTCTTGTCCTATGCTAAACTATTTGTCTTCTTTTGAATGCCAATCATTTTCTGTTATCATGCACTCTTGACCCCAATTTATCATGTGCTTCCTTTCTGGCCAAGCTGAAAATTTTTCAATTATTTCTGCTGTGCCCTTTGCTCCTGATTTTTGCTTAAAATACTGCTAAAAATCAGCCAACAGTGTCCATGCCACAGCTTGGATTTTGGGCTGTATTGAAATTTCCTTCATTGGATATACTAATCTCCCACCTTTAAATGCAGCCCCACACAAAGTCTTGGGGCATGGACAAAATGTAGGCAAATTATTTGCTAGCATAAAATACACATGTCCTCTGGCCTAGTTTCCAACAGAGTCCTTTATTTTCCCATTGAAACCTCGTGAGCCTGGCCTTTACTGTCCTCATCCCTATTAGAATTTTGGTCTTCTAAGTTTCAACCAGCATCTCTCAACAATCTCTGCTTATAGTATTTCAAAGATTCTCTGTCAGGCATCTCCAAATCTTTCCAAACTCCTCCTTCAAACCACTTCCAAAGAATCCTAAACCACAAAGTTGGATACAGTTATCAAAATGACCCCAGTCTTGATATCAATTTTGTATATTACTCACTTTCCCATCACTCAGACAAAATATCCAACACCTGCAATTTAAAAGAGAAGTTTGTTTTGACTTATAGTTTCAGTGTGTTCTATCCATGGTCAGTTGTCTCCAAGGCAGAAACAGCAGCATAGTGGAAGGTCCTAGTGGAAGAAAGATGCTCAAACAATAGTGTCTAGGAAGCAGAAGAGAGAGAGAGAAAGATAGATAGATAGAGAGAGCATCAACAAGAATACACCATTCCAGGTCATACCCCCGGTGACCAGCCTCTTCTGAACAGACTCCATCTCCAACTGGGCCTCACCTCAAAACATATGAGACTTTTGAGGGACATTTTAGATGTGATCTGTAACAGTAAAATTGCACTGTAAAAAAATCAAGAAAGAAAACACAGTAGCATTTCAATACAATAGCAATGGATTATCCACACAAAGAAAGAAAGAATTTCCCATTTACTACAGCTGTCCAAGTAATTAAATACTTATGAATATATTTAATCAAGAAAGTGAAAGATCTGTACACTGAATTTATCAAGCATTGAGAAATTTAAGGAGACACATAAATTGAAAGTTATAATCTGTTCATGCATTGATTGAATCAATATTCTTAAAATATCTATACTATTTGAAATGATCTGGTATACAGGTTCAGTGTAATCCCTATCAAAATTCCAAAGATATTTTTCACTGAAATAGAAATAAAACTACACAAAATGTATACAGAATCACTAAACATTCCCCAAAACAAAAGCAAACTTGAAAATAAAATAATAAATTCAGAGGGATCAGATTACCTAATTTTAAAACCTACTACAAAGTTATAGTAATCAATACAGCATATTGACAGCATAAACACACACAGATAGACCAATGAAACAGAATAAAGATCTTGAAATAAATGCACACATTTTCAGTCAATTGATAATTTTTACAAAGGTGTCAAAAACACACATGGGAAAACAATAACCTCTTTAATAAATGTTGTTGGAAATACAGGATATCCACATTCAGAAAAATGAAATTGTACCCTTGTCTCATACAAAATACAAAAATTTTCTCAAAATAGAATAATGTCTTAAACACAAAACCAGAAAATGTAAAATTACTAGTGGAGAACATCAGGGGAAATCTATGCAACAATAATCTGGGCAATCATCATTTGTATATGATCTCAAAAGCACGGGCAAAGAAAACAAACATAGACAAATGGAGTTACATTAAACTAAAAAGCTTCTGCACAGGGACACAATCAGTAGAGTGAAGATATATTCTATGGAATGAGAGAAGATATTTGGAAACTATACAACTGAAAAAGACTTAATATTCAAAATATGCAAAGATCTTGCACAACTCCATAGTAGGAAAACAACATAAATTAGCATTCTCTAGAGGAAAAAAATTGAATATATGCATATATACTATATATGTATATAATTATGCAGTGAGATTTATTAGGTAGGATTACAATAGGGAGACTCTACAATGACCATCTGCACACTGGAGAAGTGGAGGACCCATTAGCTGCTCAGCCCAATATGGAAGCCACAGAACGATGGGATCAGAAGTGCAATACCAGTTCTATATTGAAGGGCTGGGAGCCCTTTGGAGAGTCACTGGTGCAAATCTGTGCTGAAAGGCAGAATAAACTAGAAAGCAATGCATGTCCAAAGATGATAACAGCAAAGGGTGAACACACTCAAGACTGGAGCTCTTCAAAATGAGCAGACTTCCTTCTTCTTTCCTTTTTTGTTCCATCCAGGCGACAAACCTATTTGCTGTTGTCACCCACATCTACACAGTTTGTTGGCCTACATAACAATTATCTACAGACACACCCAGTACTGTGTTTTACTAATCCAGCCAGATTGACATATCACAATTAAAGGTCATATAGCATGTTTAAAAATGCACAAAGACCTTGAATAACACTTTACAAAAGACATGCAAGTAGCCAACAGATATAGGAGGAAATGCTCAAAATCACTTATCATCAGTGAAATTAAAGACACTGTAAGTTACCACTCCAAACCTGTCCAAGGGACTATTACCAAAAAGATAAAAGAGAATGAGTGTTCTAACGATGTCAAAAAGAGGGAACCTTTGTACACTGTTGATGGCAATGTAAACTGGTACAGCCATTATGGAAAATTAAATGGATGTTTCTCAAAAAAAAAAAAAAAAATTACCATATGACCAAGCAATCCATCTTCTGGAAATTCACCCAAAGGAAATAAAATCAGTATGTCAGCAAGTTAAGTGTACTCTGTGTTCACAGCAATATTATTCAAAATAGCCAAGACATGAAATCAACCTAAATATCCATCAATAGGTGAATAAAGAAAAAATATATATTTTCTTTATATACATATATATTTTGATCAAAAGATGAAATCCTGTCATTCATGGCAACTTGGGTGAAACTATGCTAAGTGAAGTAATTCAGACACAGAAAGGCAAATAACACATATTCTCATTTATGGAAGCCAAAAAATTGAACACATAGAAGGAAAAAGTAGAATAGATTTCATTGAAGAATAGAAAGTATAGAGGGGAGGAAGGATAGAGTGAGTAGCAAAATAGAGGGAGGGAAGTAGTTCTAATGATCTATAGCACAGTAGGGTAACTATGGTCTACAAAAATTAATTATGTATTTATAATAAATAGAGGAGAAGATTTTGAAGATTCCCAACACAATGGAATTATTACGTTGAAGGAGATGAAAATGCTAATTATCTTGATGTGATTATTATACATGGTATACATATATCAAATTATCATACTGTACCTTATAAATGAGCATAAATATTATATATCAGTGAAAGTTAAAAATAAAGAAAAATGTGGTTCATATATACAATGGAATGTTATTCAGCCTAGAAAAAGAAAGGAAATCCAGGGATGGGGACATAGCTCTGTGGTAGAATACATGCTTACCCTGTGTCAGGCCCTGGGTTAGATCCACCACACTGCAACAAATGCAAACAAATGAAAATAACAATTACAAAAGAGGAAAGCATAGCCTTTGCAACAATAGCAAAGAGAATGAACCTTAAGGAAATAATGTTATGTGAAAAGATAGTAGGCACAGAAAGACAAATACTACATGATCTCATATGGAATCTAAATAAGTTGCATTTATAGAAACAGAGTAGAATCATTATCAGAGGTTGGTGGGCAGGGGGATATTGAAGATATTTTGGTCAAAAGATTAAAAAAATTCTGTTAGACAAGTAGAACAGGTTCTGGAGATCTATTGTACATAATGTTGACTACAGTTAATAACACTATATCATATACTAGAAAATTGTTAAAAGAGTAGATTTTAAGTTTCCTTATGGCAAAAATTAAGTACATGAAGTAATGCATATATTACTGAGCTTGATATATCCATTCCACAATGTATACATATATCAAAATATCCCTGATGTTTCAAGTTAATATTTTATAAATTCCAGTTTCAAAATAAATTTTTTCATACAATGGATAAGATGATGAAGATGATAATGATGATGATGATAATAATGACTGATAGAAGAATTCATATTACCTGTTCAAATTGCTAGGAAAGCCTTCAAACAAATTGCATCTGATGATACTGAAGCATTTCACTTATTATTATTTGTATATAAGTAAATGTAAATTGTAAATGTAAATTTGTATGTATGTAATTGCAAATGAATGTTAAACATCAAATTCCTTGCTCAGGTTGGAAAATTAATTGCCTTCAGACAAGGCAACTCTAAGATGAGTCACAGGGGCTACTATCAAGCAGATAGTTGCTAATGGAATAAATTATACCACTTCTTCAATGATGAAATCAATGTAGCTTCTTGAATTTCCAGCTCTTTTGTGAACTGTGCAGTGTAATTCTACAACATGCTTTTGCTCAGATCTATAAACTCTCTTGAACCTGCCATTATATCCTGCCAGGGATGAAAGTGTTGGGGTCTCCTGAGCACTGCTGCCCTTTAGATCTAGATTAGAAGTTCAGCAGCCATCAAGACCAAGATCCTTAGAACTCACCTCCTTGAGACACCTAATATGAATTCAGTCACCCAATAAAGACCTCCCCAGGGAGAGACAGAGCCCAGAAATCACTATGCCTCATGGAGTAAATAAGTGCTTAACACCATGTTAGGCACCGGTCAGTGACACTTATAAAACTGGGTAGTAACCAGAGTAAAATGCACTTCTTACCAGGGCCTTTTTCTTCTCCTTGCATCATCCATCTCCTAACATCAATTCTAAAAAGAAATCAGTAACCTGAAGTCATACAGACACTTGTGATTCCACAATAACATCAGGACTATGGGCTTGCACATGTGGTATCACAAAAGGAGGTTCCTGCAATCCTATAGATGACTACTGTTACCCCCATTTTACAAAGGGTAAGGCTGATCTCAGAGAGGGTCATCCCCACTTTTGTGCTCCAATGCCCCATTTGTACACAGAAAGTAGCTCCAGGACATCCTAGAGCAGGACAACGCACTCCCTGGAACCAAGAACATCCCACATCTCCCTCCTGAGACAGCCAGGCACCAAGTCCCAAAGCAGAAATAAGCCCATTAGATCTGGGATCCCTTCATCTGCCCATATCCCAGGAGATTCAGTCCCAAACATGGGGCACTCGCACCCTCAGCTGAGTCAAAATACCTGATGGCCAGATCCTGCTCTTCTCAGCAGGCCACATTGGTTGCTCTGTATTTTA
The DNA here is from genome assembly GCA_028451465.1 of Erethizon dorsatum. Taxonomy (NCBI): domain Eukaryota; kingdom Metazoa; phylum Chordata; class Mammalia; order Rodentia; family Erethizontidae; genus Erethizon; species Erethizon dorsatum. Next base: position 88,484,879 of record CM051842.1, on the reverse strand, counting down.
AAAATCATCACATTTACCAAGGTCACTACACTGATATCAGATTTCTATGGCAACCACAATTAGCAGGCTGTTCCTTCACACCAGACATGTCTTTGCTTGGCCCTTCATCCCCTTGCTTTTCACTGAGAGAAAACACCTTTAATATTCACACCACCATCTGAAAAATCATATTAGTTAAAGGGACTAGGCTGGGATCCATGCAATCTTTGGAATTCTGCTTCGTAATGTGGAGGAAAGAAAGTCCTTGTCAGGTATTTTGTTTGCTACAAAAGTAACCTTATAGGAATGTTATCAGTCACAGAGACTATTCTAAGTCTTGTAGAGATGAGCTAGCCTTTTGAGAATGATGATGTAAAACTCACACATTACAGGAAGCAGTTAGCCATCTGTGGTTGAAAACTAAAGATTATAATTGTGTAACAGAATAATCTAGGAACACTAAAAAATGTCATTTAAGAAATCTTAATTTTGAACATGGCTGAATAGAAGAGGCATCATATCAGAGGTGCTCAAAGAGTGTTCACTAAAGCCACAGGTACCCTGTAGTGGGGGAGGGTCTTACACCCTAAATCAAAAAAAAATTGGAATGGTGATACATGTATATCAAATCTAACAACTGGATCATTGGAGAGGGGAAGCAGAGACACTATGACCAGTCTGTGCCACTCCAGTTCCTTCCCCACTGAGAAGCAACCATTAAGCGAGCATTCCAAACAGCCTGAAGAAAGAATGAAAAAATGAGCAATGTGGAGGCTAGGCTTCTGGGTCAGACTCTGCATATACCAGCCCTTTTGCCCCATCACCTCTCCTTCAAGCACCAGAGAGCTCTGTGGCCTGGTGGCATCCTCACCAGTGCTCATCTAGGGCAAGGGAAACCACACACACACACCCCAGGCAGAGAGAGGATAAATAGACAAACAGGGCTTGTGGATTCCTATGGGTACACACTCCTGCCTGAAGACTCTGTGGATGTACACCTTTGAGTGACTCCCACAGATCCATGCCAACCATCCTTGTCTCCTGGAGACACCCTGCAGGCACATGAACACGTTGGTGGATTTCCAAGGAACCCTGCTGAAGTGCAAGCATACCTCCAACTCTGTGGTCCCTCCTTTCTCAGGGAGTGTCAGATTCTGCCTGCAAGCAGCTAGAGAGAATTCCTGAGACTGGGTTTGTTTTAGTTTTGAGTGTAAGGGAAAGAGATGAATTGCCTGTGGCTGCCTGCAATCAGAACACAACCAAGGCAAGAAGGAAACTATACGAACACTCAAGTTTTAGGCAAAACAGTCACATGTGAATTGTATGTACATTCTCTTGTTAGAGTACTTGATCTGAGTTCCCACTGGATATTTTTCTGTGGACTTTTTTGCTTCAGTTTAATTATTGTTTATTTTTTCTCCCTCTTCTCATGTCCCTGTCTAGTTTCTTGAACTCAAGGCCTTGTAACAACACTATGCTGTTATTTTTTACTTTGTTCCTCACTTCTTAAATTCTTCCTCTCAAGCTTTTAGTTCACCATATTGTTTTCTCTCATTCACTCCTGTCTTCTCTTGTATTAACCTTCTGTCCTCTCTTTTGTATTGCTTTTGCTTTTTTCCCTATCTTACATACCCCCATCTTCCCTTGTCTCTTTTCCACTTTACAGGTGCACAAATATATCAAAAGTTTCCAACAGGGCCGGTGAGATAGCTCAGCAGCGTGAGTGTCTGCCCGGCAAGCGCAAGGCCCCAAGTTCGACTCCCGAAACCCACATATGAAAAAAAAGGGCCAGTGATATCGCTCAGTGGCATGGGCGCCTGCTGGCACGCGAGGTCCTGAGGTCAACCCCCGGTACCCACAAAAAAATAAAAAAAGTTTCCAACAACCTCAAAGATTTCCTTAATCCAAAGTATATCTTCCTCCTCCTAAAGCTCAGCTTCACCACTGCAAGTATCTTCTTAAAAGCCTCAACATTAACCCTTCAATCTAATTCAATGACTTCTAACAGAATCAGACCCCATGTCTAGTTTTTCCACCTATTACCATTTACCTTATCTACCTCCCTCCCTACAGACTTATACCCCTCTTTCACCCACTCAATTTCTTCCCTCCACTTTTCCTTCCACATCAAAGAATAACTGCTAATAACAATTGAATATAGGCTGCAAAGAGTATTGATAAATGGTAAAAGTGTAAATGCAAGGTCTATCACAGATAAGTGATGTACGATCTGTTGATGCTGTTATAACAAGAAGTAATTATTTTCTCAAAGCACAAGGACAGAGTCCAATTCACTTAAATTAAATAGCTGAAAGGGTAAATACTATCTCTGAACAAACAAAGCTAAAAATACATCACAGGAAGGCTGTATCTTAATAAAATATCCTCATATTAATTACAAGCTTTGTTCATCCTACTTGACCTCAACTGTCAGGACCAAAAAGGAGAAAAAAGGAAAACAAAGCAAAACAAAAGAAAACAAACAAACAAAAAACCACAAATATACATACACAAGGAACATAGAACACAAAGACAACAAAAGAGCCCCAGGGTTTCCCAAGGCAGATCCAAGAGGTGACAATGGAGAGGAATGCAAATGCCAGGTAGAAAAAAATTTACAAATTAATTAAAGAACAGTTAAAGAAACTGAATGAGTTCAAAGGGGGAATTATCATACAAAATGTTCAATGTAGATTAAGGGGAAATAAATAAAAATTTTCAAGAGCTGACCAAAGAAGTTCAAAACATAAATAACAAATATACCAAATATATGAAATCCATGAAAATGTATCAGACAGAAATACAGTGGTACCTTGGTTCATGAACACTTTTGTTTGCAAGCAATTTGGGTTGCAAACAGAAGTGTTTGGCAAAATTTTGTTTTTGTTTGCAAACTCTGCATCAGGTGACAAACTCAACTGCAGCCATTTTTCCCACACAAACACAAATGTGGCCATCTTTTCCAAAATCATAAAACAAATTAAGTTTGTGAACTGAGGTACCACTGTACTGGATATAGAAAATTGTATAAAATTCATAAATTGCAGAAATGACCAAAGTGAATACAGCTTCTGAAATTGAGGACAAAATGGTAAATTATGACAAATTACTTGGAGAAGACTCAAAAAAGATAAGGGGATAAGAAAAATTCATCAAACACCTACTAGATAACATTAAGAAGACCAACCTAAGGCTAACTAGAGCTAGAGAAAAACTAGAAGATAGCACATATAAATAATAAATTTACAGAAATCATAATAGAAAACTTCCCAAATATAAGGAAAGAATTCAATATATTAGTAAGCAAGGCTTACAGAACACCAACCATGCTGAAAAAAGAAACTCCTCAAGTCACATTATAATTAAAGTGCCAGATGTCCAACAAAAAAAGACTTGAAAATGGTCAAAGAAAATTTTAAAAAGACATATAAAGTTAAATCCATTAAAATGACAGCATACTTTTCAACACAAATTTTAAGTGCCAGAAGAGCTTGGAGTAAAGTATTTTAAACTGTAAAATCAAACAACTTCCAACCCATATTAACATATCCAGTAAATATTTCCTTCAAAATAGATGGAGAAATAAGGACATTCCATGAAAAAGAACAACTCAAGAGATTTATTAACATCAAATCAGCACACCAGAAAATATTCAAGAATATCCTAGACAGATACAACAAAGCCAATAAAGTCAAATATACAGATGGAATAAATATACCAAGCAAAATCAATAGAAATACAGAAAAAAATGAGAAAAGAAAAACTAAGGAATCATCAACAGAGAAAGAGCACAATGATCAGAATTAATCAACACCTCTCAAAAATAACTCTTAATTTTAATGGTCTCAACTCCCTAATTAAAAGACACAGATTGGCAAATGGGTTCAAAAAACACAATCCAATAGTCTGTTGCAATTGAGAAACTCATCTAATCAAAAATTATATTCATAGACTAAAACATCAAAGGATGGAAAATAATATTTCATACACCAGGACCCCCAAAACAGTCAGGAGTGGAAGTTTTCCTCACAAACAAAGTAAATATCAAGCTAAAGCTGATCAGAAGAGATGAAGAAGGTCACTAGATACTAGTTAAGGTAATAATCCAGCAAGAAGAGGTAACATTGTTAAATATATATATACTAAATACTGGAGCACCTATTTTCATAAAACAAATGCTACTATACCTAAAAGATCAAATAAACACTAATACAATCATAGTGGGTGACCTCAAGGCCCAACTTGCACAAAAAGATCTACTAAACAAAAAAGTCAGTAAAGAAATATCAGAGCTGAACCACATCCTTGATCACATGGATTTAATGGATATCTATAGAGTGTTCTACCTTATTACAACAGAGTACACATTCTTCTCTGCATCACACAGAGAAAATACATCACATACTAGTCCAGAAAGCCTACTTAAATAAACATAAAAAACTAAAATCATTCTATGATTACTATCAGAACATTTTGCCATTAAACCAAAAATCAATCATGGAAAATTGAGAAATATCTGGAAACTTAATTACACAATCCTGAACACCCAATTGGTCACAGAAGAAATCAAGTAAGAAATTAAACAAGGGGCCGGTGAGATGGCACAGCGGCGTAAGCGCCTGCCTTGCAAGCGCGAGGGCCTGAGTTTGACTCCCGGATCCCACATACAAAAAAGGGCCGGTGATATCACTCAGTGGCACGGGTGCCTGTTGGCGTGCGAGGTCCTGAGGTCGACTCCCCGGTACCCACAAAAAAAAAAAAGAGAAATTAAACAATTCCTTGAAGCAAACAACAATGGCAGTACAATACACCAGACCCTCTCGGACACAATAAAAGCAGTCCTAAGTTTATTACAATCAATGCTCACTTTAGAAAAACAGAGCAAGCTCAAATAAATAACCTAATGAGGAACTTCAAGATGCTTGTGAGACAACAATAGTCGAAGCCCAAAATAAATTAAGGAGGGAAATCATAAAGAAACTGAGAAATTAATGAAATTGAGACTTAAATAATACAAAGAATCAATGAAGCAAAGAGCTGGTTCTATGAAAGAATAAATAAAATAGATTTACCCTTAGCCAAACTTATCAAAAGAAAAAGAGAAAATACATCAGTGCAATTAGCAATGAAAAAGGCAAAATCAAAACAGACTGTCAAAATCCAAAAGATACTTAGTGACTATTATAAAAAATTGTATTCCAAGAAATTGGTAAGTCTGAAAGAAATGGACAGATTCCTAAACTTATACGAATTACCTACACTAAACCAAGAAGATGTAAAAATATGGGCAATCCAATAACAAGCAATGAAACTGAAGCAGTATTAAAAAAAAAAAAAACTACCAAGTAAAAACAAAAAAAAAACCCAAAAACTGATGGATTCACTGATGAATTCTACAAAACTTTCAAGGACATTATATCTCCAATACTTCTCAAACTCTTCGATGAAATTAAAAGGGAAAGAGCGATTCCAAACTCATTTCTGGAAGCCAGCATCAAATCACTTGGATCCCAAAACTAGACAAAGACCCAACTAAAAAAGAAACTAAAGGCTTGCAAAAATTCTTAATAAGATATTGGCAAATAGAATGCAAGACATCATCAGGAAGATCATACATCATGACCAAGGAGATTTCATCCCAGGGTTGCAATGTTGTTTCAACATATGCAAAGCAATAAAAGTAATTAACTACATAAACAGAAGCAAGGACAAACACCATATGATCACATCAATAGATGCAGAAAAACTTTTGACAAATCTACCTCTTCATGGTAAAAACCCTAAAGAAAATAGGTATATAAAGAACTTACCTGAATCTGGTAAAAAGCCATTTATGACAAACCAACAGCCAATATCATGTTAAATGGGGTAAAAGTGAAAGCTTTCCCTTTGAAATCAGGAACAAGAAAAGGATGCCCACTACCTCCACTTCTATTCAAATAGTACTCAAAACATTAGGCACAGCACTCAGGCAAGAGAAATAATTAAAAAGAAGAAATCAAATTTTCATTTTCAGATGACATGATACTGTACATTGAAGATTGAAAGAAATCCACAAAAAACTCTTATAATTAATAAACAATTTTGGCAATGTAGCAAGATACAAAATCAACACAAAAATTAATAGCAATTGTCTATACCAATAATGAATTCAATGAGAAAGAAATTAGGAAAACAATACCATAAACCATAGCATTGTCACAATGTGCAACCAAGGGACCACAGAGAATGAAGGATTACTCAGAGATGAGACTTAGTTCTATCACAGAGAGGGCCAGAGGGGCTACTCAACCAAGAGCACCAAGAGTAAGGAAGACTCCCAGGAGAAGCACCAAAATCAATAACTCTCAGGCTTTTATTTAGAACATCAGTGTAGGAGAAAAAGGCACAAGAAAAGCAGTTTGGGCAAGGAACGGTCTCAAGATGAGGCAGTTTTCTTGGGAAAGGAGGACAATGGCCAGACACAACATGCCTCACTAATCTAAACTTTTTGTTTTTTAACCATTCACTCCTCACAGAGCCTGCGTTCTTTTACCCCACAGTTTAATCATTCACTCCTCAGCCAAGTCTCCCACATAGCATCAATAAAAATTAAATACCTAGGAATTAACCAAGAAAGTAAAATGTAATTCTCATTAAAACCCTATTAGTGATATTATTGCTACACTGTCTTCATGGATGTGTTTGACTACAAATCTCATGTTCCTTATGGCTACACTGGAAGACAAAAGAGGTTGTTAACCAGCCCAGCTGCCAGTGTCAGGGAAAAGGCTTGCCATCCTGGCACTTTGACTTGGTGTCAGAGCTATAGTAAATGTTATCAAGACATACAGTGCTGTGATGGCTAATGCAGGTTCTTCCTTTGTTTATCCTCTCAGCTTTACCAGCAGAGCTCTAGCCTTCATGTCTTTTCTCTTGTACTAGGGGATGTTTATGGCAGCACTGGAAGCATGAGCGGTCTGAAGCCAGTATTTGTTCCATCTTTTATGAAAACATAAACTCATGGGAAGAACAGGGGTGATCATACATAGTAGGAGATGGAGAGTCTCTGAAGACACGGAGAAAGAAGAAGGGAAATTTCTCCCAGACAGGGAGAGGTGGGGTCTACACATCCCTTCAGGATTATGGACCTGAGAACTGCTCCATATTAACTCTTGGAGTGGCTCTGTGGACCGTCAATTGAGGCTGGACATTTAGTCATGATTTAGATATTCCCATTTGGATAGAGGGGTAGATGACTCAGGGTCAAGGGGCCTAAAGAGAGGCCAGCAAGAGAAATGGTTAGCTCAAACCTAAGTAGTCTGTATGGATGAGTGAGAGCGACAGGATTTCTCAAACTGTATCTGGAGAGAAAGTTCCCATATGTAAGATTGTTTTATCAAAGAACATGACTGCTTAGGACTTTTAATGCTTATTATCTAGTTAAACTTTAAAATATCTTTGATAATGCATATCTTATTCAACTAAAAGATGATAGCACCTGTTTTGCTATATATTCAAATACAAAAGATTTTACAGTTTAAAAATAATTGTTAGTCTGGTACCCTGTTATCAGCATGGTATATCTCATTTTATATTTCCCTGTTACATTTTTCTATACAGTAAATTGTGTATTTCACATCTGCATTGTTTTTTGTTTGTTTGGTTGGTTTGTTGTTTGGCTTGGTTTTTTGAGACAGCATCTTGCTATGTAGCTCAGGTGGCCTTGAACTTGTGATGACCCTCTTGCTTCCTCAACCTCCCAGGTGCTGGGATTACAGGCATGTGCCACCATGCCTGGCCGTGCATTTTTAAATGCTCAGCTTGTGTTCCCACTTTATGCCTCAGCTTACGTCCTGGAATAATTCTAGAGTTTGACAAAAAAAAAAAAAAACTGATCAACAAGTTTGTATTTACACTGTGCCTTATTAAAATTGAAATTGTGGGGGCCGGGGAGATGGCTCAGCGGCATAAGCGCCTGCCTGGCAAGTGCGAGGTCCTGAGTTCGACTCCCGGAACCCATATACGAAAAAAGGGCCAGTGATATTGCTCAGCGGCACGGGCGCCTGCTGGCGCACAAAGTCCTGAGGTCGACCCCTCGTACCCACACACACACACAAAAATAACAATAAAATAAAATTAAATTAAAATTGTGGAGCCATAAGAACTCCATTCACAGCTTGAGGAGGACATGTTGGTAGAACATCTTTGTAGATACACTTGTCAGCATCTATGAAAGAGCAAGGTGAGGCCCCCATCAGCTGATGTTCTCTCAGATCTAGACTCAGAGTCTTGGACATGTGAACAAGCATGGTCACACAGCAAGGCTAAAATGTAAAAACACCCCAAAATCACCTTATTTGATAAATCTCAGAAACACTATTTTTAGAAGTAAACATTTCAATATTTGATAAATGAATATTCTACTTACACAGTTAAAGCTAAACTATGCAAAGTAATTATGTGTTTTGTTTAGGGATGTATTCATAACTACGCAAGAAATTCTGATTAGTGGTTCCTTCTGTGGGGGAGGTAATCAGACAAGTTGTACAAGAATATTCACTCTATGTTTTACTTCATAATCTTTGTGTGTATACACACATTTGCCTATTATCGCATTTAAAATATCTTTTAATAAGTCTGAAACTTATCATATTACACTTGAATAAAGGTTTAATGTGCTGTTTGTGATTAACAATCCATTGTCCATTTAAAAAATGTGGGAAATGTATTCAGATATTACTATAAATATATTCATAACATTCATCCCCAACATGCACTAGTAAAAGCTACTAGTAGGATGGTACATTCTAATTATTTTCTACATACACGTGAACATGCACACTATGTATATACATTAAATGTGGATTTAATTTAACTAGAAAGGGTTTATTTTCTGTAGTTGTGTAAACACAAATGTAGTGACTGACGTCTATATCCATTAATTAGCTCACAGGTCTGGAGGTCAGAAGTCTGACAGGCACAACCTCATTCTCTTCTCAGGGCCTCACCAGGCTAGACTCAAGGTATAACTGTAGACTCCGCTGAGGTAAATCCAATTCCAATATTATTCTTTTTGCAGAGAAATAATTTACTTTAGATTATTGAGCTGATGTCCCTATTCCCTTTGACGACTGTCACCCAGGAGTGCTCTCAGCTTGCAGGGACTAGTTCAACTCTCTGCTACATTGCTTTCTTTATCTTCCAGTCAGCAATGGTGTGTTGAATATTTCTGGTGCTTTGAATCTCTGACTTTTGTTCATATGAATAACCACAGAAAATGATTCTGTTTCAAAAGACTTGACTGGTTGGTTAGGTCAGGCCCACCAAGATACTCTCACTTTTTCTTCTATGAGAGAACATAGTCATGGATGTGATATCTCATATGCACATGTTCTCCCCACACTCACAGTGGAGAGGGTTACAAAAGTCTGAGTGCCACGAGATGTCTTCTTAGAATTGTATCACTGGATGTCATCTTTAAATTTTGCCTCCTTGAAAGAAATTTTTGCCAAAACAAACAAAAATCACTCAAAATTCAATAGTGTTGTCCAGATTTAAACTATATTTTGTTTCTTTAACACTTGGTCTCACTGTTATAGGGCATCACTGTTCTAGGATGAGGCCAGCACAGGGAAAGTGACTTACATTCAACATGGTGAAGTACAAACAGAGTTAAGCAAGACTCTCTAAATTGAGAAGCTGGAGTCGATAGTTGAGTAGGATCAAGGCATCCAGAGTTTGCAAGATGGAGGAACCTGCAGGGAAACTCCTGAGATCTGTGATAGTGGACATCATTGTCTTGTTCCTGATTTTATAGGGAAAATTTTCAGCTTTTCCCCATTTAATTTTATGTTGATTGTTGGTTTGTCATAAATGGTTTTTATCAGAATGAGGTAAGGTACTTCTATACCTATTTTCTTCAGTACTTTTATTATGAATGGATGTTGGATTTTGTCAAAGGCCTTTTCTGCATCTTTTGAGATGATCATGTGATTTTTGTCATTGCTTCTGTTTATATTGTATTTTTCATTTACTGATTTGTATATGTTGATCCATCCCTGCATCCCTGAAATGAAGTTTACCTGGTCAGGATTATGATCTTTTTTTTTTTTTTTTTTTGTGGGTACCAGGGGGACGACCTCAGGACCTCGCGCGCCAACAGGCACCCGTGCCACTGAGCGATATCACCGGCCCCTTTTTCGTATGTGGGTTCCGGGAGTCGAACTCGGGCCCTCGCGCTTGCAAGGCAGGCGCTTACGCCGCTGAGCCATCTCACCGGCCCAGGATTATGATCTTTTTAATGATTTGTTGCATTTTTGCTATTATGTTTTTGAGGATTTCTGCATCTATGTTCATTAGAGAGATTGGTCTGTAGTTCTATTTTTTTTTGGTTGGGTTCTTTTCCAGTTTTGGAATTAGGGCAATGCTACTTTCCAGAAGTGAGTTTCAATTTTGTTTAAGAGTTTCAGGAGTATTGGTGCTAGATCTTTTCTTAAGTTTTTATAGATTTCAGCAGGGAATCCATCAGGTCCTGGATTTTTCTTAAGTCGTCATTTTTTTGTTTGTTTTGTTTTGTTTATTGCTTTAATTTTGTTGCCTGTTATTGTATTATTAAGTGTTATTATATCTTCTTGGTTCAGTTTTGGTAATTCACACCTATGTAGTAATCTATCCATTTCTTCTGGATTCTCCAATTTTTTTAAAGTACAGGTACTCAAAGTAGTTACTAGTAATATTCTGAATTTCAGCACTGTCCATTGTGATTTAGATTTTTCCATATTTAATTGAACTGACGGGTCTTTTCTTTCTTTTTTTGTGTTAAGATTAGCAAATGTTTGTCTATTTTGCTTATTATTTCATTAGTTTTTCAATTCATTGATTCTTGGTTTCTCACCACTGAGGGTGGTGGCCATGTCCTTCCTGGCCTGAGCTTAAATTTCTCACAGGGTCTGTCTAACCTGTACCCTCTCCATGACTGTCTCCCATGGCTGCCTGTCCCCCAGTCACTGTGGAATGATAATACTAGGTACTCTGAAGTGAAGGTGATTTGTAGTTATTCTGTGACTCAGTCTTAAATAATAAACCACTTCCCCAAACGGCACCTGATTAAACACTCTGGCAATATGGTGAGCACTGGACCAATTCATTCAACTGTAGCCTGCAGTGTGGAAGCAGTCACTTTTGGAGTAAAACCCCACACTGTTTTGCAGTCAACAGTAGCTGTGGGATTTTCTTGGGACTAGCACTGCTGGCCCAGTCTCTTTTGCTTCCCTGGAGGTCCCAAGCCATGGTGCTTACCTTGTGTCTGCCAGGACAGCTTTCCCTCCCCAAGAGCTGAGGTAAGCTTCATTTTTTTCTCTACATTCTGATCCATTTCTCTGCCTTCATTGTAGTTTCTAATTTTCTTTTCAGTTCCTTCCCAGTTCCCAGAGATCTACATCATTTTTTCTCTTTGCCAAGTTATTATTTTCTAGGTCTCTATATTCCAGGTCCTGGGGAGGCTGTATTATTCTGCTATTTTATATATATACATATATATACATATATATACTATATATATATATATGTATATATATAAAATATATGAATGCTATTAAGCCTTTAAAAACCAATCCATTCACAACAGAGATATACATGAAGGAATTTATGGGAATTGGAATAAGCCAGACACCTAGAGATAGATAATACATGATCTCATTTATACACAGAATATAAAATACTTAACTTCATACAAACAGGAGACTACAATGGTTCTTTCCAAGGGTGAGACAGGGTAAGATAAATGGATACATGCTGGTCAAAGGATACATTTTCATTACCCAGGATTTAGGAGTGTTGGAGATCTAATGTATAGTATGTTAACTATAGTTAACAATAATGTATTCTTAAAATTTTCTAAGAGAGTAGAGCTTTTTGCTCTCACCACAATAAAGGGTATCATACTTAAATGTAAAACCTGAGAACCTAAAACTTTTAAAAGAAACAGAGTGAGAGAATCTTAGTGCCTTTGGATTAGACAAAGATTTCTTAAGCACAACACCACAAGCACAATCCATAAGGAAACACTGATAAAATGGACTTTGTCAAATGAAACCTTTTTCTCTGTGAAAGTCACTGTTAACAAAATGAAAAGACAAACTGAAAACTTGAATAACAATCATAAAGCATATATGATATAGGACCTTCATCCAGAGTATTTAAATAACTCTCAAAACTTGATAAGAATACACCTATCACCAAAAAAATGGGCTAAATATTGGGATACTTCACCAAGAAGATATACAAATGACAGAGAAGAAAAGCACAGGAAAAGATACTCAATGTACTTATTCATTACTGATATGCAAATTAAAGCCATAATGAGACACTAGTACATATGTATCTGTTAGAATGACTAAAATACTGACCACACAAAGTGTTAATGAAGATATTGAGAAAGTAGCACTTCATACACTGCTTGTGGAAATGTAAAATGGTGTAACCACTTTGGAAAAAGTTTTTAGTTTCTTTAAAAGTTAAATGTACACATATGATATAATCCAGTCATTCTAATTCGAGGTATTTACACAAGAGAAGTAAAAGCATATGTCTATAAAACATTTGTATATGAATGCTTCTAGTAAATTTATTGTAATAGGCCCAAACTAGAAACAACCCAAATATCTATCATCTGATGAATGGATAAACTGTGGTGTAATCATTTAACAGAATATTACCTGCCAATAAAACACAAAGACATTATAGAGATCTTGGAGTTATGTCCACAGGATGACTGACAAGACAGCTCAAGGACCTCAATCATAAAAACAAAACATAAAAGTTGTAAATTATTAGTGGGAGGAAACTAAGACATTTGCAAGCAATCATACGTATGGGGAAATTGAAAAAAAGCACAAACATGGTACCAGGCAATATGAGTGTCTTGAAACAAATTGAGATGACTTTAGGCCTTCACTTGAGGATAAATGCAAGCTTCAGAATATGCCTGCTAATTAGTGAAGGGCATTTCCGGCATGCAACCAGTTTGCGCAGACTGAGAGTAATGACTGTTTTCTCAAATGGCCAATTTTCAACAAAAAACACAAGGCATACAATGTAATAGGAAAACATCAACAATGATAGGGCACTGGGTGAGTCAATACCCTTCTACAGGCTTGGACCAATTACCAAGAAAAAACTAGGGGATCTGCCCACTATTTAAGAATTTCATGGAGACATAGCATCTTGGCAAATGCTCTGGGTTCTCAGCACTGAAGAAATGAAGGAAGGAGCTGTGTTAAAGCCAAAAAACTTAGCTTTATTATGGATTAAAACAGTTTTGAAATTTTATTCTATTGTTTACTCATTTGTTGATGAAAGAGAGAGGGAGAGGAAGGAGAGGGAGAGGTGCTCTATTGAATGAACTATTGTCTGTGATGTTAATGTTACTTATTAAAGTCCATTGATGCAGATAGACAAAATAACATAGTCCATTTTCTTTCTAGGACACTGAGGAAATCACCAGTATCCAGTGCCCGCTGCATAACTTCTGTTTGTATAATAGTGTAGATGATCGTCAGAAGGGACTTATAGTCTACTGCTTTAACTCTGTTACAGGAAATATGGTTTATTAATCTTTTCCATTGCCCCTGGTTATTTTCATTTTTTTTGCACTGAATTTATTGATACTTGCCTGAAGCAGTTATAACAGTAGTATTTGCCATTTTATGATTTTTCAATTTCCAGCATTCTTTCTACATTTTTATTTACTTATTTTTATTGGTACATGTTTGTAGTACATAGTGATTACATTCACTGATATATGCATACCCATGTTTATAGCAGCACAACTCATAATTGCCCCAGGTTATTTTTAATCACTGCCCATGGAGAAGTTGTTTTGGAGTTAAAAGGGAAAGTTAATATGAGTGTAACTAGCAAAAATTCCTCCATTTGGATTTTTGTGCCTATTTTAGACAGCACTGCAGGAGAAAAAAACTGAGCCTATTTTGTAAAGGTAGCATGTAATTTCTAGCCAATTCTTCGTGTTCAACAAATGATTTGCCCATCGTCCACTAATGTCTAAGCCATTTTCTCATCACTGAATACAATACCTGACACCCATGGCTTAGAGAGGTTAGAGGTCATGGTTTTAGTGCAAGTTTTAGTGCAAGTGCCTGTAGGTGGACATCTGCTCACTCCAAGGCAGCCAGGAACCAAAGAGAGAAGGGAGGAACTGGGGACAGGAACACACCCTTCCAGGCCATGCCTCTTATGAGTTGCCTTTTCTGACCAGGTCCCACCCTCCAGATACATGAGACTTCTGAGGAACATTTTAGACCTCAACCATAACAACAAATTAACCAGTAGATATTTTGAGCACTCACCTATAAGGTAATGACAGATAAAGATAACATGATAAATGTAACACAATATGTTTCAAAGCCATGACTTTACCTCTGAAACAGTTTCCTTCAGAGATTGTAGATGAAAATTGTGAAAAGAGATTTCCATAAAATTCTTAGCATAATGCCTGGCACATGGAAGATATTCGACAAAAAATCCTGCACTCCTTTCATTTTTGGGTGTTTTTTACTCTTATCATTATACACCTGATGCTTGAGGAACATAAAATTTTGCCCCCAGATCCAGTACTTTTGTGAAAAAAATAAGCACATTAACCGGTATTATCATTCTTCAGTGGTGGTGTGCAAATATTTATGTTAATGACACAGCATTGGCACAGTATCAGTTAAACTTTAAACCAGCTAGCACTTGGGTCCCAGAAAATTGCCATGTATAAGGGAAAATTCTTTAACTGTTGAGAACATGGCCAAAACCAATACAAAAAATGTAAAATTTAATTAATTTAATGAAGTAGAAAAGGAAGCCCAGAGTCAATGCTTACTATAATGAAAGTGGCATTTTCAAATAAATGGGTAAATAAAGGAACTTTTAATTACCTATATTACACATTCAATAAAGTTGTTTTCCATGCTCATATTATATAGGATATGTCAAATGATGAAAGTATTATTTAAAATTTTATATCTATTAAGATCTTGATATTTAATTAAATAGCAAGCGTTAAAAATCTTCTAGGTGGCTATATATACACATTTGAGAAGAAGCTCACATGTATTGTTCGCATTGGTTCATTTGAATCCTGAGGTTTCCATGAAAAAAATTATTGGTGGTAAATGTAACTGGCTGTAGAAGGAATTAGTGTCTCTGCTCAATTTTGTTTTTAAAGATGTAGAATTGTTTTTATTGATATACACCACCTCATTCATATAGTTAAAAAACCCTTAGTAGTGACTAAGATAGTAGATGGAAGTGAGTCTTATGGTGACTATCTATCAGCTATATCCTTTGATACTGCAATCATATTGTCTAACCAAAGGAGATACAAAATGTCCATTCTAGGGGAAGAAAGAGATCTCTTTCTTAGATACTTATCATTCCAATCATATATTATGCCACAGAACAATCCTAGATACCTAGAGAAGTACTATTCAATATAAAGCCATAGACCATTCAGCAACAAATTGATTCTGTGGTTGGTTCATGATAAAAACATAATTATTTTGACAAAATTTGATAGTTATTAAAGAAAGTTTGTTATCTGAATGTAAATTCTTCACTTTGCTAATAATATATTTAATGGTCATCTGTGATCACCCATTTCCCTTGACCAATTCCTCCAGAGAACGTAACAGCTTCTCTCTCCCATTATACACTTTCGGGGCTAGTGTTTGTCAGACTTTGGGACTCTCATTATGGAGCACACACTTTCCTCTCAGTTTCCTGGGAGATTATCCTCCTTAACCAGCTTGATGAGGTGAAGTGGTGTATTGTTCAAACATCTGCTTTACTTGGGTGATTACTGTTAAGTTTCAGGTCATATTTACTCCTTCTGTTTAAGATATATTTTTATAATTACAGTGCTACCTTGGTTCACGACTTTTCTTTTTTCTTTTTTGAGACAGGGTCTCCCTATGTAGTGCAGGATAGCCTTGAACTTGCTTATTGTAGCCCAGGCTGGCCTGGAACTCTTGGCAATCCTCCTGCCTCAGCCTCCCAAGTGCTGTGATTACAGGTGTGTGCCACTATGCCCAGCTTGGTTCATGAATTTAATTATTTCCACAATTCTGGTCACAAACCGAATTGGATGAGAACCAAATCAAATTTCCCCATAATGTCAAAATCAAACCAAACAATTGAATTTGATTCAGTTCTCATCCAATTCAGTTTGTGACCAGAATCACGGAAAGAATTAAGTTTGTGAATTGGGTACCACTGTACCAGATTAATATGGGTGCTTGAAATTAAATTTGGTATCTTACTTCTGCAATTCACCCTTAGAAAAGTCCCTTTTAACTGACATTTTCCTTATGAGTATGCTCATCTCTTTATATGACAAATTTTATCAGATATATTCAAGCTCACATTTTATTTTTTAGCATGTTTACCAAAGAAAAACAGAAATGACAAGCAAAAACACAATAAAGCACTACAGTTCTTATACTAGCTATAAACAGTTTTTGCTAGGTTATTAGTTTTCCTATTTTCACATTATTTTTCCAAAAACATGCTTTAGTATGCGTAGATCTCTTTGACTTTAAAAAATGCATAATATCCCATATTGTGGAACTTTTTTTTTTGTGGGTACTGGGTGTCAACCTCAGGACCTCACGCACCATCAGGCGCCCGTGCCGCTGAGCGATATCACTGGCCCTTTTTTCATATGTGGGTTCCGGGAGTCGAACTCGGGCCCTCAAACTTGCCGGGCAGACGCTTATGCCGCTGAGCTATCTCACCGGCCCCTGTGGAACTATTTCAAATTACTTAATCTTTTATTTGTGGGTATTTGAGTATTTCTGGATTTTCTTACACAGACAATGCTGCAATGAACATATTTATACATCTTTGCCCACTTTCATGCATTTTCTGCAGGATATATAACAATTAATTTAGTCCTCATTCAGAAGTATGAACATTGGGGCTGGGAGTGCAGCTTAGTGGCACAGTGCTTTCCTGAATGTGCAAAGCCCTGGGTTAGATCTCCAGCTCGGCAAAGAAAAAAAGTATAATCCAAAGTATCAACATTTACATTTCATGTATAATAGATATTGGGAAATGGGAAGAAAATGTTCAAATAAGAAGGGGAAAGGGGGGAGGAAAGAAGGAACAAGGAAAAAAGAATAGAAGGAAAACTGGTAGCAAAGCTTTTGTAAATAAAGAGGGAAAGAGGGGCTGAAGGGAGGGGAAGGGAATGGGAAAAAAAGGAAGATATACCATGTACAGGTACAAATTCCCTATGATGAATGTTATCACTATGTATATCTAAAATGTACCAATAAAGCAAAAAGAAAAAATATGCATTTTAATAGGTATTGGCAAATGACCATTAAAGGGGGTTATATCAAATTATCCTCCTCTACATCCAATAGCTTTTTGTTTGTTTTGTTTTTTGGTACCAGGAATCAAACTCAGGACCTTGAGCTTGCCAGGAAGGCACTTGTGCAGCTGAGCTGTATCCTAGGGCCTCCAATAGTTTTTGAGATTGTCTGATTCTCTGCAACACTGTGAGAGAAATTTTTCCTCCTGGGAATGCACAAATCATGATGTTCCCCTCCTTCCTGTGTTCTGGAAATTAAGCTGTTACAAAAAGCAGCCCCAGATAGATAAAACAGAACAAGCTGACTTCAGACCAAGGAACTGGGCTACCCGATAAGAACTGACCCTGAGCTAAGGAATTTGCAAGAGTTGCAGGATGCGCTATACCGGACCATCCGCAGCCCATATTAGGTAATGGTCATTACCGGACCATCCGCAGCCCATATTAGGTAATGGTCATTACCCCCCAGCCTTTAGACCCCCCCGTATAGATATCTTCCCCAATGAATATAAAAATCTGTTTAAACTAACCAATGCTATCTGCTTCTGTAACCGCGCTTGCTGAGACCCCTCCTCCCTTTGTTCTACAGACATATAAGCCCTGCACAGGCAGGCCTCGGGGCCCACTGTTCCTGCGTGTTCAGTGTGCCCCACGCATGCTTGGAAAATAAAAGCCCTTTGCCTTTTGCATGAGAGAAAGCTTCTTGGAGTCTTCTTTCACGCGGTGGGCGTCCCGACCCTAACAACACTTATTTGAAGATTTGACTACACATTAGAACAACCCAGGGAGCTTTGTAAAAATTATCAAGGTTCAAGTTCCTCTACAGACCAATTAAACCAGCATCTGTGGAAACAGAAGCTTGGGCATTAGTATCTTCTAAAATCTCTCCAAGTGATTCCTATTTGACCAGTGAATCATTATTCCACACCTTTACCAACAATGAAAATTGTTTTACTGAGACGTAGAAATTCTATTTCCAGAATTTTTTTCAAGAGGAACACTTGTACTAATAAGCATTGTACAGTGTAGGAATATGATTTTGGCCCAAAAAAAGGCAAAGGAGTTGAGAATCTTGGCATCAAAATTACAGAAAATGAATTTGGGACTTATAATCAAGACTACTATTTACTCTAGTGTGCAGTTTATGACATATTTCATCACAAATAGAATTTATGTAAGTTCTCGAGCCATATAATAGAAAGTATTAGCTAGAGTCTCCAGTCTTCAATAAATTATGTGACTCCTGAACACAGTGGAATCTTTTGGGTAATGCGAATAGATTTCTCAACTGAAAAAACCTCGATAGACAATAATATTGTTAGTGTTAGGAATATGTAGAAAGATAACTCAATCATTAGATACCACATTATTTTGAAAGATGATTGCATATATATATGCATATATATTAAGTAGTCACACCGATTTTTAACTGAGGAAAACTTTTTCTGAACACAGCCTTACACATAACCCAAAAGCTAAGCTGCTTTTATTGAAGGTGGTACACAGGTCCAATTCACTCTGCCTCCCCCTGAACTTCAGTATATGGCTTTCCATGGCAGCCAGTTTTCACATGCATTTACCTTTTGATGTTTGTTAAGGAATGCGGTCAATCTCATATTACATGGTCACATTTTTTGGATATACAAAGATTAATGCTTTGTGTTAGAACAATACATGAGTGTCATATAATGAAGCATGGGCACACTAGAGCTTACTCTTTCCAATGCAATTTTACATTAAAATGGTAACCCATTATGAGTAAGCAGAGAGAATACTGCTTTCACAGTTCAAAACCAAGCACGTGGAAACACATTATTACTTCCTACATAACTCTCTCCTTCACTTCCTGGTAACATACTTGACATTTTGTTCATTTCCACATTTTAAAGCTTTCCACAAAGGATCTAATTGGGCAATGAGGAATAGCGGGAGTTTCTCCTTCCCACATGGAAGATTAACAATGGGTAAAAATAATATTTCTACCTACATCGTTTATACCTTATTTTGGGTGCCACAACCTGAAAACATCGAAGCTTAGTTTGCTAAATTAAGTGTTCAACACATACAAGTAGTTGTTTCATTTTGCAAGTTTCTGGAATTCTCCTTTCTTTCAGCAAAACTTTCACAATTATTATTTAAAGGGACATGTACCTTTAGGGGAGAGGTGGCCAGAACTCCTTTAAGATCTCCTAACAGTGGACAGTATATCATTTAGCCTGAAAGTAGGTGTGTAGAGATAAGATGACCCCAAATCTCTTAAAGCAAAATTTGCATGCTGCTGAAGACTTTTATGATTATACTTCAAAGCCTGTTATAAAATGGCAAATCGTTTTTACCAAAAGAACTTGAAATACATTATCTTCATAAAAATGTAACTGAAAAACAGTTCTGTTCAGTGAAAAGTTTGTCTCATTAATAACCTCCATTCTGTTTGAGCTGTACTTGTATGTAGCTGTCACCTGCTAATTTACTGACGGGCTACCGCTTAAGTATGTGTAACACAGTTCAGGAACACACCTCTGGAACACACTGTCAGCACAGCTAAACTCTTCAGTTTTGTGTTTTAAATCTAGTTCACAAATTGCAAAGTGTCACAAATTTTCTGGTTGTCAGTTGGTGATAAAAATTTCTGAATTTGCAGATCACATGGTAAGGGCAACAAGAAATAAGCAAAAAGAAAATAGGGAAAATGATACACACGTGTACATACTACGCTCTTCAACCTTCACTAGGTTATGAGGTCCATTGTCCTCACATGCATAGACTTAAACCCAATGGAACATAGAGGTGTTATTCAATTTTTATATCCATAAAATATATATGTAATCTTTACTATGTTATAAAATAACATGTTTTGTCTATGAGAGTAGCAAAGATTTAAAATATTTTACTAAATATTGGCAAGTATATGAACAAGTAGACATTCTGTTCTAAGGACTGAGTGGGGATTTATTTTGAAGGTAAATTAAGCAATATAAATAGAGATTTGTAAATACCCATAAGCAAAGTAGCCCCTGAAATCCAAGAGCTGGCTGGACACTCACAGTTACATCATGGACTTCATTGTCGAATATAAATAATTTCACAAAATATTAAATCACAACTCATACAAAACTGTAGGAATGTAAAAATGGTACCACCACTTTGGAAAACACACCTACCATATGATCTAGCCATTCCACTATCTAGAATAAAAGTATACCTCCATAGAAACACTTATTGATAGTGGCTTTACTTGTAATAATCAAAATTTGAACATAAATTTTTATCCAACAGTTGAATGGATAAACTCTTGTAAAGTCATATAGTGGACTATTACTTGGCAAAGAGAAATTAATGGACTATTGAGACATGATGTGGATTAAACTCAATTACCCTGAAATAAGCCAGATTCCCCCCTTCCAAAAGATTGTATGATTCTTTATATTTAATTACAGAAAGTAAAAATGTTCTATTTCACCAGGAAGCAGATCAGTAGTTGCCTGGGGATATGGAGACACAGAGAAAAGTAGAGGGATTATGAAGGGGCATTAAGCTTTCAGGGGTGATGCATATATTCACCATTCTGATTGTGCTTATGGTTTAATATACATGTCAAAATTTATCAAATTGTATATTCAGTTTAATGTATGTCAACTGTATTTCCATAAGGCTATTAAACAGAAAGCACTGTGAGCCTGGTGTGGTGGTGTATCCCTGTGACCCCAGCATGCTGGGAGGCTTAGGTAGGTGTATGTCAAGTTTGAAATCACCTTGGACAACTTAGTAACTTAGTGAGACCCTGCCTCAAAATTAAAAATATAAAAAATGGCTGGGGATGTAGCTCAATCCTAAGATCCTGGGCTCAATCACCAGTACCCCCCATCAAAAAAATTGTAAAATAGCATTTGGATGATATCTGACCCTCTAAGATAACAGTGTGAGTTTTCCCTGTGGCACTTGTGTAGGACTTTGCACTTACCCCATCAAGCCAACCTGGGGTAAGTATCCAATAGCCAATTCAGCCTGGGAGAAGATACAACCTTTTGCTTTGAGTGAACAAAGAACTATAAATATGGCTTGTTAGGCTAGGACACCTTCAATTCAAATCAACATACAATCATTTTACTAGTAAGTTGCATAAGCTATATTAATTAGAAAAAGGCAAAACAAAATTCAACTTTAAGTTACTATGCATTGTTAAGTCATATCCTGTATATAAAATGTGCAAAACTAAATATTAGAAACAAAGAATTTGGTAGATCTGTGTAATATTAAATTGGAAAAATAACTTCAGAGGAAGAGGATAGTTGCTAAATACTATAGTTCTATTTTTACAAAAGAGAAAATTTATACATATTGTCTTAGTTACTTTTTTGTTGCTGAGACACAACACTCAACACTCACAGCTGTAAGGTGGAAAAGTTTATTTTGGCTCAGTTTGTAGAGGTTTCAATCCATAGTCAGCTGGCTTAAAGGCAGGGAAGCATGGCAGAGGAGAAATAGCTCATGGCATGGCTGGCAGGAAGCAGAGAGACAGATCAAGGAAGGGGGGAGATACAGTCTTCTAGGCTACACACCCAGTGACCCAACTCTTCAGACCAGACTTCACCTCTCAACATCACATTTAGCTATCAACTCATCAATGGACTAATCTACTGGTAAGTACAGTATCGTGCCCCTAGAATCCAATTATCTCCCAAAAGTCCTACCTATGCATAAGGCTTCAGGGGTACATCTAGTAAACCATAATACTTACTATATATTTTCAGAGACTATGCAATGAAAGATTACAACATTATATAACAAATATTAAGAGGAAAAGTATTAAGTGAGTCAAAAATATTTTACAGAACCATATTTACAACATGGAAAGATATTCACAATATACAATTAGTGTATGGGGAAACAAATTACAAGTATTATTTATAGTATGATCTTGTTTTAATTTTGAACTGAAAATCTCAAAGCATACACTTGATGGTTTTACACATAAAAGACGTTCTCCACAGCTCAGACCAGGGGTTGTAATTCCTACTGAATCTTGGAACCTCATCTATCGCCCCAAAGTCCTGAAATGTTTTCTGCGCTATACAGACTTCCAGGAATCATTATCTTGTACTTTGAGACAGTAGCTTCTCTCCTTGCTTTCCTATTCTGTACTGGTGGAACTTCAATTATGGGTCCAAATTTCCCCAATTAAGTTTATTCTGCTTTAGCTAGTACAAATGCAAACTGGGCTTGCCTGCTAGTAAAAGATGGAGTTCTTTGGATTTTCATGTGACTCACAAAATAAACCATAAGTCTTAAAAAAGTAAGGTATGATTTTGTAAGAGAAAGAAATCAACTACCTTTTAAATGCAGGGTATGAAACAATTTCAGCTCTTTAAAATAATGGATAGAAAACGTTACGATATATAATGTTTTACTTCCTTATATGATCCACATCTACCTCTTGTTTGTTCAACAAAGTTTTGGGTGCCTAGTATTTCCCAGGTACTGCCAGGCAAAATACATACACCCATCTCAGACTTTTCTCCTGACCTCAGCCAACTACAGCCAAATGTCTAATGGACAAGTCCATTTGGAGCAAATTAAAAATTGTAACACTTTGCAGATACATCATCCACCACAAAATTAAACCATTAAAACCAAAATGCTCTCTGAGCTTTGAATGCCATTACCTAAAAAAACTGAAGAACTGTTAAGGTAGTGTCGGTGTCAGACAAAACAGCTATGTCAACTGCCTGTTATGAGGGTCTAGAAAAAAGTATTTTACCATTGTAATTCTCCTTGGAGAATGCCCAGAATAATGAGTTACAATAAAAAAAAATATTAGTCTCTCATTCACATGATCACTGCAAGGGGAAAAAACTTGCAAAATACAGTGCCAACACAATGTCTGACAAAGAGCACTTAATGTCTTCTCCCCTTGCCTACCTCCCTTTTCTTCTGTAAAATAACTTTTACATAATGAAACTGCCTAACAATTTAAGAGTTGTAAATGTAGTTAAAAAGTAAACAAATACCACATTTTGTCTGAGATTCCGTTATTTCTGTTTTGAATGAGTTCTGATATATCTGAAATAGGGGAAAAACAGAAATCCCTTACAATAACCCCTGCTTCCTAAAATGTATTCCTAAATTACACACACACACATACACCACAAATACACCTATAGGTACTATTATTTTTGTGTTCATATACCTTATTTCTGTAACTAGATTACAAATAAAACATTTTCTTTTTTGCCATTTGAAGCCACAAATGGATCTAAGCAGATACTAACGATGAAACTAAGCTTACTTATAAAGAACTGGCTTACTTTAAGTAAAATTTTAAATATGCCAATCTAGGCAACATGAAAATCAACAAATATTTTCAGATGTTAATATTCATTTGATAAACACACAAAAAAATGTTCTAGCTCAGAGCTAGACCCTCACAGGTACACTGTTGAAGATGTAATGCTTAATGTGTACACTACAATGAAAACTATGTGAGGATCTCTGGAAATGCACAGCCTTTCAGAATCTGTTCTCTTTCCTTTCTGGCTCATTTTACATTGTTTCAATAATCCCTTTAACTTCACGGAAAATGGCCGTAAGCGTATTATAACTCAAGTGATCAAGGACAACAATTGAGCCCTTTCGTATATGCTCCTTTATGTTAATAAATATGGCTACAGCACTAACAAGATTGGCTTTTGCCTCTTTCTGACTAAAGATGAGTTTTAATGCTGCCAATGCCTTCATATTGATCAAATCTCTGGCTGCAGTTGGATTTTCAGACATATTCAAAAGTACTTTCAAAACAAGATTTCTGGTTTTACGATTTCCCTGAGACAGCAAATGTAAAAGCTCTGAAAAGTAACTAGCAACAATATAGTGATGGATAGAATCAGTAGTCAGTTGCCCAAGTATCTTTAATCCAGTCTGCTGTCCAGGTGAGTTCAAGGGGAAAGACACAGTTTCCTTACACATATGCTTAACATGTAACTCAATCTTGTGTTGTCTTTCATCCCCAGAAAGAGGATTCAGAGTAATTACAGTCTTTTTCCTCCTTTCAGGGGACGGAAAACTGAGCAAGCTTTCAATAAGTGTCAGTACACCCACTTCGTTGATGAATTCTTGGGCAAATGGATGAACATTATGGATACCCATTGCAATCTGTGCTATTTTATGAATGAGAGGATCAGTGGTTGACTTAAGTATGCTAACAAGTTTTTCAAATTCCTCAGAATCCAAGTAGCATTCCATTTTGCAAGGGCAAGCAAATGGCTTAATCCCATTCACTTCCCTGATCCTAATTTGCTCTCTAATTTCATCTAGGGTCTGGATGCAAGGGTCAGAACCAAATGGGGACTCAGGAATAGTCTGTGAGCTTGAGCAAGTGTTCCTAGAAGGGGAAGATGCTGCTGCAGAAAAAGAATGGGTACTTTCTTCAGGTGAGGAAACAACAATAAAAGAAGAAGGCCTTGTCTCAGCTGGGACCTGGGATCTAAATCCTAACACTGCTGGTGTTACAGCAGGGGCTTTAGGCCAGATAGTGACCTCAGACCAGTCCTTGGGTCTATTTTTTTGATTAATTTCATCCACAGGCTGAGGTCTAACTATCCTATATACAGGTTTGGGCTCAGGGTCAAAACTAGTGTCATCTCCTTCCCAAAACCAGTTCCCTATAACATTCTCTTCCTCTTCATCGACCCCTGACAGAGACTTACAACTGGCCCCAGCCACAGACTCCAACTCCTTGGCACAGACCTGGGCACCAATATCAGCTTTATTTTCATCTTTAGCATTGGAATGATTACCAGCCTCTTTTCCCTTCCAGAACCAGGAACTGATACTGGCCTCTTCCCCAGCCCAGAACCAGGTATCAATACCAGTCTTATCATTACATGTGGAGCTGGTAACCCCATTCTCAGCCTTGGAACTGAAATTTGCTATTGCTTTCACTGGAGCCTTAGGCTCTGACAGCACTCCTTCCTTCATCTCAGAAACAACCCTGTTCTTAGATACTACCTTCATCTCTGCCACTACATCTGCTTCATACCCTGCTTTGGCTTTTGTTTTGGATCGGGTCTTGGCTACTGGTTTGACTGCACCTGTAACCTCCTTCTCTGCTCCAGCTTTAGCTTGTACTTTTGCCCTTTTCTCAGTTTTGGCCTGGCCCCTAGCCTTATTCTTTGTCCCAGTCATTGTTGAAGCCCACTTATATAGTATTGTCCAGTCTTGGCGTTGGTTCTCAGTGTGTACCAGGTCAGCGTCTTTATACTTTTTCACCGGGTCAGAGATGAGCTCGGTAGTAAGAGTCACTTGTCAGTTTAGTGGGTCACACAGTACCCTTTCCAAATATACAACCTTTCTCAATGATATGCCCAGAGTAGAGGCACACTTAGGCTGCAGGAAGATGATGGTTTCTGCCAATTCAAGGTCAGCACAGCTACCAATGGAGATATACCTGAGGTGGAAGAAAGAAATGGGTTTTGAGTCTCCTCCAACTTCGCTTCTTTATGCAGACAGCCACACAGAAAGACATGCGAGTAAAGATAGTTTGTATATTAGAAGTCAATTAGTAGAAAACTCAATTATCTCATTTTATCCCTTGCACACTCCCAACATATCCCATCCAGGTACTACCATTGTTTTCGCTCTATCAAACATAATAGGGACACTAAGTAATCTTACTAGAATGGGAGAGGATAAAGAGCACCCAGTCCCTTTGGGTCCAGACTGGTACATAGCACTAGACACAACAAATCTATCCAGACAGGCTTCATATCAACCTACACTGACCAGATATAAATTTCTCCTCCTTCCTCACTTCTAATGTTACTAAGACCTACAGCTGACCCACAGACTGACCTATGGACAAAAATATAGGCAGGATTGGAATTCTGAGTGACAGACTGATTTACATTCTGCTTTTACAATACCTGCCTTAAGAAATCTAGTTTTGGTTATATAACACTTTTCTGATCTCCTTAGTAGTGCTCATAGCTTCTTTCTGCATTTCTTGCTTTGTATCTATGAACTACCTACCGTCCTGGCTTACTCTGACCCCATTAACAATATACAAATGAGAAGGCAGAGGTGTCTGGAAAACTGGAAGATAATGGCTCCAAGATATTATCTTGTCTCACCCACTGGCCAACAATTATCCCACCCCTAATTAACATAGGTACTCACGATCACACTCATACCCACCTTGAATCCAAATGAATAGCTTTCCTTCTGTTTCTTAATTAACTTCCAAGTGAATAGCTACCTATAAAGATCTTTCTGGGAACCTAGAACAGACAAGAGAAGCAGAGGAAAAAAAAAAAAAAAAGAGGCTGAAATGGCCTAACATGCTTGATAAAATTTATAAAATGTTCTTGTATATTCAAAGATATATTAACTGTCTCTCCCTGTCTGTTCCTCCCCAATGATTCCTCAGCCACTCCTCCTAACACCTACAATCTATATGATTATACCTCCTCCCAATTCTGAAGTCACCCATTTTCCCAGTAGACTTTAGACCTCTTTCCCTGGACAAACACATAAAATACAGGAATAGAGAATAAGCAGCTACATTTAGCAGGGAGCTAGGAAAGTTGACAGGTACTACTATTTCAGTATCATCTTTACGTGCCCTCCTTCTCCATGTATCTCTAGATCATACCTCATTTACTGCCAACGCCAAACTGCTCACAAAGCAGGGGTTCTCAAGAGATGCTATCCTTCCAACCAAAAACAATCCTGTGGTTGGAGAAAAATCACAACCTAGAGAAAGACATTCAGCAAAAAATCAAGAAAATAGGTTGACAATGGTAGAAAAAATATCAGGTTAATGGATAGATTTCCAGAATCAAAGTTCAAAAACCTTTGTGAGGGTCAGGAAAAAGGAAAATTCAGTCCAGGCACTCACAAGGCTTCTCGACACGTCAGGAAATTTTCTGGAGGGTCTGCTTCTGCTAAAATATGAGAGGAGCTCTAAAACATATGAATTTCCAGAAAAAGAAACTAAAGCAGATTGACTTCAAATGTTCTAAAATGACACAAGAGACTTACCCTCTACTTCGAGGCCCATTTCCATACACCAAAATAATATGTAAAATGTACTACACTATTAAGAAAATAGATTCTCAATAAGACAGGTTAATATCATGCTATTTGCACACAAGACCATTGCTGTGAAACTCAACCAACTCATCTACGCCATTTGCTTGAACTATGCCATTTGCTTGAACTACGCCATTTGCTTGAACTACGCCATTTGCTTAAACTAAACTAGGCGTAGAGACCTAAACATGTAAGACAATAAAACAGCACTGCACTAAAAGCAGTTGACTATTTCATTTCAGTATCCACATAATCCAGGCTTTACTGCTCATATTTCCAAGAATTCACCAGACCTACCGCGCAGACAGGACGCTCTGACATCAACAGGAGCCTGTGGGAAGGGAGAGTACGCAGGATACGGGGTCCAACAGGCCCCGTTCGGGAATCGGGGCCTGAGTAGCAAAGGTGACCCACCTTCCGCCAGCTAGGCCGGACACGGAGTCCGCACGCTATCCCCCACGTCGACCCCGGCGGCTTACCCCGATGGCCCCAGCTCCAACAGCCGCGCCGCCATTTCTCCCGCAGCAGGCCCCCCACCCCCGCCACGGCCCTCTCCGGGCAGACACCGTGGGGGGCGGGGCGCGGACGCCCGGAAAGCCGGCGGGAAGCAGTCGGAGCGGCTGGCCCCCAGACGACCCGACAGAGCCTCTCCGGCCTCCTCTGGAGCCGGTCACCGCCTCCTCACCGCCAGGGGTCCAGAGATACTGCGCACCTCTTTCCGGGATCGGCTACGACCCGCTCGCCTCCTCCCCGCCGGGCTGCCCGGGTCTGGGGGCCGGCCGTCAACCGGTCCACAGGGGAAGGCCACCCCGCGTCCCAGCACACCCCCACTTCCTTTACGGGCTCAGAGCGCAGGACGTCGGGCTACCCCTCCTCACCAGTTCTCTCTCCTCGCCCCTGGCAGCTCCACGCTCGGACTCCCACCGCTTTCTGCTTTCCGCGCGCCCAGAATTGCAAAGAAGCGTCCCGCTCCCACGCCTCTGCACCAAACCCGGCAGGCGCTGCGCAGGACGCGATGCGGCAAGAACCGCTCGCCGCGAGGGTGTCGGGAAAGGGGGCGGAGGGATACTGCGGGAATGGGCTCAACGCCCCCTCCCAGGCCCACCGTAGTTCCGACCCGGAGGTGGGCGGGGCCAGGACGAACTGTAGTCCGAGGGGCGGCTCGGCTCCAGCCTGCCTCTGTAGTCCCCTGCGCACTCTAAGGTGCAGACCACTACCCGGTCTCCGACGCTACGCTACGATGCCCTGTGGGACTGGCGGGAGGCCGTGGGCTGCGGGGATGCGCGGGGAGGGGGGCAGCAACATCGGGAGGTTGGCAACAGCAGTGCGGGAGGCAGCAGCGGATGGATACCAAGCCGCCCCTCTGTGAGGCTGCACCGCAGTCTGCGGAGTGCCTGCCCCCTCCTCTCCACTCCTTCTCGACGCTGGTGGGGGGTGCCAAGGACTGCCGGCGGGGGGGGGGCGGCGGGGACTGCGCAACACACCGCCAGGGAGGCTCCCCCATGTTTGTCTTTCCCTGCTTCTCGAGCCATGAAGGTGAGGAAGGCACTTCTGCTCTTAAGGGAACTGAGATGGGCGCCCCTCAGGCCTGCTCCTCTTTCAGAGGAAGGCTGACCTAGACCTCTAGCCCTAGGAAACCAACCACTGGTCTGGGCCAAGAGTCATTCTTTCTGCCACCCTGATTGTTTCTCAGTTCCAAATGGGAACTCATTCGGTCATTGTGCTGGCCCCACAGTTGCCCGAGAAAGAAGGCCTTCTCCTGTCAGGACATGCAGAGAGTCAGTCATACAGTCCTCTTTCTCTGCTGCCCAAGGGCCGAGTGTCAGGCGCCGGGTGGGACCTCAGTCCTCGCTCCCAACCCACTCTTTTGTTAGGAAAGGTGACCACTACACATGAACTTCCTTAAGGCAACTCTGAGCTGCTCTTCTGTACTCCCTCTGTAAGCTTTGTGTGTTGCTTAATGAATGCATATGCTCCTTTCTCCTAAATGTATGCAAGTGTTGACTCTGGCTAGAGCAGAGTAATTTTGGTTATACTGTCTGTTTCATGTAGTAAGTGTTCTTTTTTAGGTCTTTTCCACCTCTGTATCCTCAGGGCAGTAGAAAAAGTTGTCAGTAGTTAAAGCAGGTCAGGGGCAGTTGGCTCATGAGAATTCCGTAGCCCTTACTGGTTGCTTCCCCGTGCTAATCTATAGGTGTGTGTCCTTGATGTCTTTAACTCCAGGACTTAGCCCAGCTTTTCCCACAAAAGTAATAAATGATCTCTACATGGCTTTTCAATGGAGGAAGGGAGCAAGAGGAGACTACAGAGATTGTGAACTACCCCTGAAGCACACTTATGTCAGAAATAGTACTCATACCTCCATTTTAAATTACAGGGCACAATACTGGCACAAAAACAGACATGAGAATCAATGGAACAGAAAAGAGAATGCAGAGACAACCCCAAGCACATCCAACTATTTGTGCTTTGACACAGGGACCAAAAATATACATAGGAGGAAAGATACACTCTTTAATAAATGGTGCTGGGAAAACTGGCTATCCACATGCAGAAGATTGAGTCTAGACTCATATCTCTCACCGTGCACGAAACTAAAATCAAAATGGGTCAAATAACTACATGTTAAAACTAAAACAGTTACCCTGCTGGAAAATAAAATAGATAAACCTCTTGAAGTCATAGGCATACGAAAGGACTTTCTGAATAGAAGCTTAGTTTCACAGGAAATAGTGCCTAGAATCAATATATAGGATCATATTAAAAAACATCTGCACAGCAAAGGAAACAACCAGCAAAGTGAAGAAACAACCTATAAAATGGGGGAAAAAAAGGTTTTGCCAGATATGCCTCAGACAGAGGGCTAACATCTAGAATTTTGAAAGAATTCAAAAAAATTAGAACCCCCAAAACAAAAGACCCAGTCAAAATATGAGCAAGTGAAATGAATAGACACTTCGCAGAAGTACAAATGGCCAATAAATATATCAAATGTTCAATGTTGCTTTGCTATTAGAGAAACGCAAATTTAAACAACACTGCAATTCCATCTTACCCCAGAAAAAATGGCCATCATCAATAAATATAATAACAAATGCTGATGAAGCTTGAGGTAAAAGCAAACCTCCATTGTTAGTGGGAGTGTAAATTGGTACAACCACTATGAAAATCAGTATGGAGATTCCTCAAAAAACTAAAACTAGAAATTCCATTTGACCCAGGTATTCCCCTTCTGGATATCTTCCCAAAAGGTTTAATGACATCCTATTACAATGGTACATGCATACCCATGTTTATAGCAGCATAATTCATAATAGTTAAATTTTGAAGCAGCCTGTATATCCATCAAGAGATGAATAAGTAAAGAAAATATGATATTTACATACAATGGAGTACTATTCTTCCACAAAGAAAGATAAACTTAAGTCATCTGTAGGAAAATGAATGCACCTTGGGACCATAATTTTAAGTGAAATAAATAAGGCAACCTTAAATATTGCATGATTTCTCTTATATGAAAAACCCAAATATAAAGAGCAAAATAAAAGATAGATAAGAGAAAGTAGGGAGATAGATCTTTCCCAAATGGGAAGGGAATGAAGAGGTGGAGGGAAAGGGAGGAATGGGTGGGGAAGAGGATGTAAAAAGAAATTAAGATGTGTTATGTACATGTAGCAACTCCCGAAAAGGAATGTAAATGTTATATACTGCAAACATGTACTAATAAAAAGAATTGTGGGGAATAAAAAGAAAAAAAATGATCTTTTTACCTGCTTATTTGTATTTTGGGGGGAAGTGTCTCAATCTGACACACCCATATGTGACTTAGAAGATCTGAGACTTATAAATTGAGCGTTCCTTATCCAAAATGCTTGGGACCAGAAATTTTTATGAGGTGTAATAAAAATATACAGTGATTATTTAAATAAAAGTATTATTTCTGCAAAATAAACGTTGCCATTAATCTCCCTCGAAATAGCCCCCTGAATTTGAGCACATTTATCCCATCATTCTTGACATTTTTTGAAGGAGCTCTGGAAGTCCTCTTTTGCAATTGTTATAGAAGGTTTGATCTTATGGTGAATACTGCTGCTGCATGTCATCCAACAAAAAGGCAGGGCATAAAAGCAACTACATTGTGTACTGATCCACCTTATTCACTATGTCTGGCAGAGTACAAACTCTGGCTCTTTCCCAAACACAAAATATCCATTAAAGGTAAATGTTTGCAATTGATTCACCACATCAAGGCAGCCATGACAATGCAACTAAAGACACTCACAAAAGAGGACTTCCAGAACTGCTTCACAAAGTGGCAAGAATAATGGAATAATTATTTTCAAAGCAAAGGCGAGTATTATGAGAGGAATCAATGGCAATGTGTCTTTTACTGTAATACATTTTTAAAAATTTAATTATTCAGTATATTTGTTGATCATACCTTGTCCTGGTTGAGCACCCCTAATCCAAAATGCTGAAATTATCCACACTATGAAGCTTAAATTTCAAGCATTTCAAACATAAATTTGGATTATTTTATATTAAGGATGTCGAACCTGTAGGTCTATGTAAATATTGCAAAAATATGAAAAACTTCAAAATCTGAAACACTTTTGGTCCCAAGCATTTTAGATAAAAGATACTCATCTATCTGTACAAGGATATTCATTAAAGACAGTATTTATTATAATAATTAGAAATTAGGTGCCATCAGTACAGGATTAACTTAAGTGTGGTACATTTATTTTTTAAGTAGTATCCTACCCTACTGTAAGAGTGATGTAGCTTTCCATATACCAGAATGGAAATAATTTCAGATACAAATTGAAGTGAAAATGCAAATTTTAAATATATATCATGCCTTTTATAGAAAGTTTTATATATATAAAATGGTTTGTGTCTGGCTGTCCCCCCAAAGCCTCATGCGGTCATGGGGGCGGGGGCTTTTTGGAGGCAGCTGAATCTAGAGTTTGTGATTGATTCATTGTCTAGTGCTGGGATTGGGGGGTGTGAGTGCTACACCTGCCCTAGGGTGGGTAGCCTACATACAATATAAGGGAGGAAAAGAGGCTTGCTCCTTCCTTTTGCTCCTGTTGCTTTTGCTGTCCTCTGCCACCGTGAACTGTTGCCCCTGTGCCACGCCACCCTGTCTTGGAGCCAGCTGATTATGGACTGAAACCTCCACAAACTGTGAGCTAAATAAATGTTTCCCTCTTTAACTTTGGGTGTTGGGTATTTTGTCCCAGCAATGAGAAAAGTAACTAATATATACTTATATATATATGGGTTTGTGTGTCTATATGTATGTATATGTATGTAGGGAACGTGTCTACACCAAAATGTTAAGCAATTATCTATGGGGATGAAGGTAGACATTGTAATAAAGAAAAAATCTTCTTTTTTCCGTATATAATCTGTATTGTTTGTTTTCCAATGAGAATATATTTATATATGATTAGCATACTTTTCAGCAGTTTTGATTTGCATCTATGTGGGGTGTTTTCTTTTTTTTTTTTTTTTTGTGGGTACCGGGGTGTCGACCTCAGGACCTCGCGCGCCAACAGGCACCCGTGCCGCTGAGCGATATCACCGGCCCCTTTTTTCGTATGTGGGATCCGGGAGTCGAACTCAGGCCCTCGCGCTTGCAAGGCAGGTGCTTACGCCGCTGAGCCATCTCACCGGCCCAATGTGGGGTGTTTTCTAAAGAATTCTAATCATGGGCCAGTGAGATGGCTCAGCGGTGTAAGCACCTGCCTTGCAAGCGCGAGGGCCTGAGTTCGACTCCCGGATCCCACATACGAAAAAAGGGGCCGGTGATATCGCTCAGCGGCACGGGTGCCTGTTGGCGCGCGAGGTCCTGAGGTCGACACCCCGGTACCCACAAAAAAAAAAAAAAAAAGAATTCTAATCATCATTCTGATGATAAATTGCTCACATGCTGGGAGGCATGGTTTATGTAGAAGAACAGAAAACAAAATTATATACTTAAAAACATTTTATATGTGAGATTCTCACATGCATTTGATGACTACATTTGAAATAATGGTTTCAGAACAAAAAAAGTGAAGATTCCCTCTTCCTGGTTTGGTTAAGTTGTACTGGGATATCACACGATAAATTGGTTGTTAACATACTGAAGTGGACAACAGTGATGAGGACACTAGTAAGCATGTATTAATTTATTCTCCCACTGCTGCATCCAGGGCACAAGCACCACTGCTCCAGGGAGTGAGCGCCACTGCTCCACTTCTCAACAGGATTCATAAATTCCATGTCATTAAAGATACAAAGTTTAAAGAAAGGAAGATACTCTACTGGATAATTTATTGGAAAGGTAAGAAAAGGAGGAGATACATAGCTACCTTGGTAAATCAGGGTAGGGGTCTCCAGAAAGATGGAGGACCTGAGGGCCCTTTGTTCTTGGCTCTTTTTATTTGGTGCCAGGGCCCTCCCCCTACCTGGAATTTGTCATAATCTGATTGGTTTCCTGGACTGTCATAGATGGATCCCAGGCCCCAAGACCCCTACACCTCTGTGCTAGCATCTAAGTGCAAATTCTTTTATTTATTTTTTTTTTTTGTGGGTACCGGGGGTCAACCTCAGGACCTTGCGCGCCAACAGGCACCCGTGCCACTGAGCGATACCACCGGCCCCTTTTTCGTATGTGGGTTCCGGGAGTCGAACTCGGGCCCTCGTGCTTGCAAGGCAGGCGCTTACGCCACTGAGCCATCTCACCGGCCCCCTAAGTGCAAATTCTTAAGTGGTTTTTATTTGATTTTCTCTTGTCCTGTCAGGCCCTATCTCTAGAATTTATGGGTTGGTTAAAAGGTACCTTACATACAAGGTTGAGTTAGCAATTAAGTAAAGAGAAACATAGGGAAAGAATATATATCTATATCTGTATCTAAATATCTGTATGTATATCTATCTATCTATCTATGTATATATATATATATATATATATATATACAGAGAGAGAGAGAGAGAGAGAGAGAGAGAGAGGGAGCTGTCTTTTAAGTGAACACCACTTGTCTCCTTTGTAAGGTGGGGAGCAGCACCAGGCTAACTTGATTAGGGAGCCTGCTTAGCTTATCAGCTTTCTCTTGTCTTGTTAATCACACCTTCAATAAAGTTTTAACTTTTTCTGGTCAGGATTAGCCAAAAAGCCCAAAGAAGCTTTCCCCTGTTTTCAGACCCCTTTCCCCTATACCACTCTCATCTTTATGTAGATATAAGTTTCTGGCTTGTATTATTTTTCTTCTTCCTGAAGAACTTCTTAGCATTTCAAGCAGTTCTAATCCTAAATAATTTCTTCTTCATGTTTCAAGAACAATTTTGTTACCAGCAGTGCAAAATAGAACTTTAAAATTTAGATTTTCTTTTAGGGATAAGTAACATCTCCAAACTCCATCCTGTAAAGCACATAACAAGCACCTTTCCTCAGCCCAAAATAAGTGACAGAATAGCAGATACTGACCCAAGGAGATTGGATCTCAGTTTCCTTTCCACAAGAACAGGGAGAATGAGCTGAAGAATGCTGGAAGTAACAAAGCAAATGAGATCTGTATCATCTTTTTCTATTCCCTTCCCCTCTGTTGCTTACCATAAAACACCTTTATAGACTTCTACATAGAAAGATGGTGATTTGAAGCAAATGGACCCCTCCATCACCTCAGAGCTAGCTTTCAGTAAATCCTTCTTCCTTTTCACCGAAACAAATTGCCCTTGTTGATTTATTCAGAGGTGAGCTAATGAATCTAAGCTTATGAACCTGAGTGGCTGCTAACAATTTTTGCACAGCCAACTAGGACTTAGGTCCTGGCCCCTAAGAGCCATGAGTCTCCTGGTTTTCTACTGGCAAGGTGGCAGGCACTTTGGAAAAGGGTCTGACTGCTCCTGGCTAACTGAATCCATGGTCAGGATTTCAGAGACATCCCAGCGGATGCCAGGAATACTTTTGCGACTGGGAATTCTCCCTTCTTTCCTATTCATGGCTTCAGCTGTCTATAAATACTTTTGTTGGTAAATGATAAAGTTTTGGGGAGCTAATGGACTCCACCTGGTTTCCTGCTGTAAAGTGCACTCCAGAAATCTACTGTTTCCACCATTTGGACATTCCCTTAAGTCATCCAACAGTGACATTTGGGGTAAGATAAGCACCTTCACTGATTGGGGCCATTTGGACCTACTAAAGCCATTTTGGGGAGCTGACTGATATGAGAAAAGGTTGAGAGGTAAAAAAAAATCCAGGTATCCATCAAGGGAAGATATATACCTATATAAACCCTTCCAGGCCACGCCTACAGTGACCCATCTCTTCTCACCAGACTTCACCTCAAAACATCACAGCCAGCTATAAACCCATCAGTGGAATAATCCAGTATCACTAACCCATGCTCCAGTCACACATCTATGATTCAATCACTCCCAAAACCCCCATCTATCCATGAAGTTTTTGGAGGACATTTAGATATAAGCCATAACAATCCCCAACCTAATACTTCAAGCTTTCTCCCATTGAACAGGGAGCTCAACAGTTCTCCACCTGTAGACACTAATTCTTTTCTCATTGTCTTCTGACAGGTTTTCCTCAGCCTAGCTGGTGAGCTGGTGAGGTACAACATCCCAAGGTAGTTAGAGAGCACACAATCCCCAGTCATTAGGGCCTATAGCCCCTTTCAGCTAGAAGTAGCTATATAATGACAGAAAATTCCACACCCTCAGCAACTCATTAAGAACTATGAGGGTGTATGTCTCCCAGGAGAAATGAGGCAAGATATTAGAGCATCCATAGCCAGCTGATCAAGTGAGTATGACCTGCCAATCATGGATATCCAGGACACATGTATCCAAGCCCTGCACTTGGAACCAATCAGAGAATGCTGTCTTCAAGTCTTCTTGTAATATGTGGTGAGGGTTGTACACCATGCTAGGCTATGCCATGCTATAAAATCCAGGGGTGGACAGCAGGCTACTGCTCTGCCACATCACGCTATGCTGAGCTGGGACATGCAGCTCCTGGTGATCCTAAACCTAGCATCAGTAAGAGAACTAATGAAGTGGTTTTTAAAAAAGAAGAAAAGAAGACAATTTATAGAAGAGGGAGAGAGAGAGAGAGAGAGAAAACAGACTTGGTGAATAGCTATACTGGATGAGTAGGGAGTATTTGAAAGTGAATAACTTATGGGTTTTTTGTCTGCAGCTCCTTTTATTGAGATCCTTGTCCCCCATAGGCTCCTGGGCTCTGATTGACTTCCTGACTTGTTTTTCATCCTAACCTTTAATTTCTTCCAGCCATGTGACCTTTCGCTATCCTTGATGGAGGATAAGATCATGGGTGGGGCCCTTAAGGACAGGTACTTTAGGCTTAAGGACTAAGTAAAGGGAAAGTTTGTAATTCTTACATTTATTGTGCTACCTGGGAACTTCCTGGTCCTTAGT
The DNA here is from genome assembly GCA_028451465.1 of Erethizon dorsatum. Lineage (NCBI taxonomy): Eukaryota > Metazoa > Chordata > Mammalia > Rodentia > Erethizontidae > Erethizon > Erethizon dorsatum. Next base: position 88,448,011 of record CM051842.1, on the reverse strand, counting down.
TCTTTGTTTTTGTCTTTCTAGTTCCTTTGCCCTTCTAATCTCTGGAGTCTGGCTGAAGAGGTCAAAGCTATCTTATTAATTTTTAATAAAGCTCAATAAGGCCTTCATCCTATCTTTTCCCTACTACAGTGCCTCCTCTTCCTACATCCCTCCCTCTGAGACAACCATCCAACTGTTGTTGAGGAAAAAGACAGTCACCAGTCTGGCTTCTTCGAGCTGAATGGGATCATAGTTGGGGAGCAGCAGATGGATCTTTAGCAGGGAGGTTTGTCTGATGGGCCTCAGTGGAAGAAGTCTGGCACTTTGCAGTGGGTTTTGTCTGTATGACCACTTGGTTTGGCAGCTTCTAGGTGAGAAAAACAAACTTTACCAATAGAATAAAGCATGTATAACCAAAACATGAGCAATAGAATGGAAAGGTAGGTTGGGGAAGGAGCCACATCAGCACTATTTTTAAAGGGTTGGAGCAGCAGTTGCAATCAGTTGCCCCTTAGAATTGTTAGCAGAGGTCAGTGATTGGAGGCCCCCTCTATGTGTCTAGCACATATCATTATTACTCATACATATCTCTGGCTATGTCCTCTTGTTTTGGGATGTTCAAGACCAAGTTAAGGTGAGACCTTCGTCAATCGTAATTTACCTCTTTTTTTTTTTTTGTGGGTACCAGGGGTCGACCTCAGGACCTCGCACGGCAGCAGGCGCCCGTGCAGCTGAGCGATATCACCGGCCCTTTTTTCGAATGTGGGTTCCGGGAGTTGAACTTGGGTCCTTGCACTTGCCAGGCAGGCGCTTACACCACTGAGCCATCTCGCCACCCCCTACCTCTTGATATATCAACATCATTCAAGTCTCTTCAGGTGTTCCTTCTGGGGCCGTGGTCAGAGACTCTTCATTCTTTTAGCTTGTCCTCTGTCATATGTGTCATCTGTCAGGATGGGTCATGGTCTGTGCTAGAACACATGGTTCTCTTTGGAAGCATGGGAATATTTTTCCCTTCAGTGACCATCCTTCTAGCTTGATACACACTGCTCAACTCCTGTCATCTGTGGTGTTCAACAATCTTCTTGCTCAGGAAGTTGGGTGAATCACCAAAGTTGCAGAATATTGTAGAAAGGTCCTCTTATATCAAGGGTCCTTGCTGACCTTGGAGGGCCAGGGCCAAAATATTAGCTGCCTTTTCAGCCCAATTATCTTTTTAGTTTTGGTCTCCCAAACCTCAGTTTTGAATGCCCAGCAAGAGAAGGTTGGTTGCATCAGTGGTATTGTGGGAGCAGTTAATTTTATGATTTTCTCTAGATACCCAGCCTATAAAGCTTTCCCCTCTGAAGGGTTGCCCCTAACTGTGAGGGGCCAAGGAGCAATAACCACTCTGGCTATTTTTGGCTGGAGGTGGTCAGAGTTTTGGTCAGAGATATTCTCTAGAAGATCTATCTAGAAACACTTGGTATACATCAGGTGTTTTCATCTTGGGTAGGTGTTTAGCTTAAAGTCTGGAGGAGCCAAAGTCAAAGAAACAATTAAACACATATAGGCCAAACAGTAATATCAGCAAGACTATTAATATTACCAATAATTGTTTACACCAGGAAGAGCCAATGATGACCTACCACAAAGAGGGTAAGGAAAAAGTCCAGGGAAATTTAAAATCTGACATGGTATTAACCTGTCATCTAATATCTTGAACAACCATTGAGATATTACAGAAGGATCAGTAATATACACACAGCATTCAGCTTTTACAATTACACAAGTTCCTCTTTGAGCTGCTTTTAGGATGTCTAAGGGCTGGGTCTCCTTAATAAGCTCGTAAATGGGGCCTGGCCTTTTTAGCATATCCTGGAATCTAAATTCTGCAAAACCAAGTTGTGGAGAGTGGCTGAAGCTGGAGATCGGTAACACGTGCAGGGCTGGAGCAAGGCTGGTCCTGAGAACAAAGAGCACCTGAGGCAAGCCATGTGAACAAGCTGCTCCAGTCTAGAGAAACCAACCCCTTAGGCTACCATGCAGGCAGGTTGCTAAGCAGAGAGGTGTCATGTGACATCAACCTGCCAAATGTATCAATAAATGTGCTGCAGTGATTGAGCAGTTCCTTTCCTCCCATCCAGAAAGAGGGCTCCACCTGATCCCAGCTTTCTGTATCTTATCTTCATTTCTTCACCTTCTTGCTGCCCTTCACAGTCTTCACCCTGGGGAGTTCAAAAGCTGGGCAGGACGTGACAATTGTCACCTGAACAGGGACCTGGGGCATGAGAATATTTGTCATTTAGCAGGTGAAAAGGACACCTCTAGTGTGCACACAAAAGAGAAAGAGGTGTATCGATGTCATCAGTATTGAGCTCATCAATATCATCAATACTGAGCCCAGAAGTGTATTGATATCCTCAATATTGAGCCCATTAATATCATCAATATTGAGCCCATATCAGGTGTAAAGCATGGGGCAAACAGGTTCTCAAGAACCACAAATGTATATAGAAATGCTTCTTGTATTCTTGATTCCTGTATTTACTTTCTTTTTGTAGATTTTGATTAGAGGGTGTCATAATGGTTGTAAGCTTATTGAGATTGCCACAAAGGATTTGGCTTGGAGCATTATTTTATTTTATTTTTTTTTATTTTTTTTTTTTTTGTGGGTACCAGGGGGTCGACCTCAGGACCTCGCGCGCCAACAGGCACCCGTGCCGCTGAGCGATATCACCGGCCCCTTTTCCGTATGTGGGATCCGGGAGTCAAACTCAGGCCCTCGCGCTTGCAAGGCAGGCGCTTATGCCGCTGAGCCATCTCACCGGCCCAGAGCATTATTTTAAAATGAAGTCCCAAGCAGAAAAAAGATGGTGGAACAACAGTTCCCCCAAAGAGCTTAAACTCTCTAGCTTTGCTCATTCAGATAAGGAAGGAGCTATGGGGGGCAAAGGGGACCCTTCCCCACTAGAGGAGTGTTTCACCACCAATTCCATTTCACAATGCCCAATAACCTTAACTACGCCACTGCGGGCCATGATGGGCAGGCAGAGGGATGAAAACCTGGCAGACCCTGCCTCCTGCATGCTGTGGCATGAACTCCACTGGGACCCTGTGGAGCCTTTTAACTGCAGGCCCACCCATACCACATCACTCATGCCACAATTGGCTCGAGGCTGTGGGAGCTGCAACAGCTCAAATCTGAAGAAAAAAGTATGGTGGCTATGGCTGCAGAGGCAGTGACTGCCATGTCACCTCGGGGGGGTGCCAGAGATGGAGCCCATCCCCAGCGGCAAGGCAGGAGCGGCAGCCAAGGTGGGAGCAGCGAGTGGGAGCCCTGGGTGCCTTAATACAATGTACAGGTTTTTCTTCACTTAAGACTGACAATGGCCCAGCCTATACAAGTGCTGCTGTTCAAAAATTTGTAAAACTTTTCAATTTCCCTTACCACATGAATTCCTTATAACCCTCAAGGTCAAGGAATTGTTGAACGTGCTCATCCTACACTCAAAATTAAATCACAAAAACAAAAGGGGGAATCCCTTCCTACAAAATTCATACCTCATCATAGACTTCACTTGGCAGTATATACTATTAACTTTTTAAATCCTGCTAAGGATGGAACTACAGCAGCAGAAAGACAATTCAATCAGGTAAAAGAGAAAAAGCTAGGAAGGGTGCTTTGGGAAGATCTTCATAATGGACAATGGAAGGGACCCAGCCCAGCGCTAATTTGTGGTTGAGGCTATGCTTGTGTCTTTCCAGAGAATGCTGAACAGCATTTCTGGGTGCCAGACCATGCTGTTTTGCTGTATCATGGACCCAGATCCAGAGAAGGAGTTGATTCCACCTTCCAAGAAGCTGATTGCTCAGTCCTATGACAGTGATGCCTCAGAGACCACGACACAGCTGATAGACAAGGATGGGGCTAGACCCGACTTGGAGCAAATTAAAGAAATTGACCCAGGATGCCCAGGAGATGGTAACCAAAAATGGGAATCAAAGGTCTGAGTAGGTGATGGAGTGTGTGCCAATAACTGAGCTGAAAGTTATGTGAAAGAAAGGGACACAAACGTTACCAGTATTCTTAAGACAAATTAAAATTTTAAAAATGTATATTAATTATAGATAAATGATTTTATTCCTTCCAAATTCTTAAAAGAGATCTCTGCTAATTGACCTACAAATAATTCTGACTAGTCTATTTATAGTTACAAACTTCTGAAATTGTAAGGAGTTTTTTATTTATTTATTTTTTTTTGTGTGTGTGTGTGTGGGTACCGGGGGTCGACCTCAGGACCTTGCGTGCCAGCAGGCACCCGTGCTGCTGGGCAATATCACCAGCCCTTTTTTCATATGTGGGTTCCGGGAGTCAAACTTGGGCCCTCACGCTTGCCAGGCAGGTGCTTATGCCACTGAGCCATCTCACCGGCCCTGTAAGGAGTTATTATAATTCAATTTGGTCAAAAATATATTGGAGTGCACTCTGATTTTGTAAGATGTTTGTCTGTCTGTCTAATCAGCTAAGCTTTTACTTGTTTCTTTGTCTGTTTTTCATACCTGTGAACAGCTGTTTTTTATTTGAGTTCAACAATATTTTTCCACATGGGTTTCTGGAGTGGTCAATTTGATATCAAAATTGGTTTTCTCAGAGGTCATCAGAAATTTGTTAAGGTAACTAAATGGGGACCCTTAGGGCTTGGAGAATTATTGCTCAAGGTTCCCTTTGGTGAATAAAGGAGCAGCTGCCTGGAAAAATTATCCCAGGCTTTGTTCATTAATAGGAAACCCCAATGATCCCCATAGCCTTATGGGAGACACCCCAGTAAATGTTATTGAAAATATATGATTGTGATATGATTATGTTGGTCATCATAAGAAGATTAAGTTTTCTAGATAGTAAAGTTTTTGATTTAAAGATGCTCTGGTACAAAGGTTTTCATATGGCTATGACAACTGATTGTTATTAACCTCATGGTGTATTAAATGTATTCATGCATTCAGATGTACAGGTCTTCCAAAATGTAAAACAGGGATTTTTTTATGGTGATAGACTTTTCTTTCAGATTCAGATATCTGTCTTTAACAAAAACTTATGAGATGTACATCCCATTAAAAGTCAACAAGTTAGGTAAAAACTTATATACCAGATAGAGATGAATGACTAAATAGGCTATTTTATGTCAAAATGAATATTCAGATGTATTGCAAAAATGTCATCATGATTGTCATGCTATGATGTCATGTATGGTTTTGATTTCTAATTTTCTGTGTAAAATATGTAACTGCTGCCTGTTAACATTCTACAGGGATTCAAATGCTAAATCATCCATGGTCAGTAGGAAATAATGGTTCTATTTTGTATAATATTAAGCTCACTGCTCCCATTACAATGTACTGTCATTTACCTTCTCTTCTGGATGCTCAACAACTGAGGTTTGGAGACCAAAAAAAAAAAAAACTAGAAATAAATGGGCTAGGAGGACAGCCAATATTTTGGCCCCAGCCCTCCAAGGTCAATGAGGACCCAGGACATAAGAGAACCTCTGCTGTGACATCCTATAACCTGGTGAGTCCCCAGTCTTTTGACAAGGGAGATTGTGGGACCACAGAGAAAAGTGATTGACAATGTATGGTGTGCCTAAGGAGAGTCACCAAGAGAGAAAAATCTCCCAAGCTTTCACAGAAAGCAACTTGGTCAAACAATTGCCATGACTCATCCAGATGGCTGACACTGACAGAAGAACTAAGAGGTGCTATACATGCTTCCAAGGTAAATCCTGAGGAGACTTAACTGACCTTTATAGATAGCAAGAAATTAATTGTAATTAATACAGGTCTCACCTTAACTTGGTCTTGAACATCCTGCGGAAAAGTATAACTACAAGAGATATAAAACAATGCCATAGTAATATGCTATCAATAATAGAAACTCAAATCACTAACACCTTCTGATAATTTCCAGCAACGCTGGTAACTGCCTACTGTTATGGACTAATGGGCTGTATAGGGTTAAATTGCTGAATGCAGGGACTTAAAATCCTCGGACTGGAAATCTTTGGCCTAAATGAGTAAGTTCACTCAGAATAAAAAGGGTTCAAGAATGAGAAGATCTTCTGTAGACTCCTTCAAACACAGCTCCTCCAACTTCAACTGACCACCCATCACTTGCAACTACAAAACAGAAAAGGGGTGTTACAGCAGACGTGAGATATATACCCACAGGAAACTGAGATTCAAGAGACAAATGGATTCTTTAATTAAAGCCGGCCAGAGGACAGCAGGTCACTCATACGAGCTGAATCTGCTGACCTTGCGCCTTTGTGTCACACTCTTTAAATATACATTTAAGTCTTTGGTTGCCATAGAAACCGTATATTTACTACATCATTTCTTTGGAATTTCACAAGGTCCTTCTCACTTTTCTTTATGGTTTTATGACTGCAAGACTGTGATAAAACTGTTTGTGATGACACCATTTTCTCTTTTTATAGTTTTATGACTACAGAAAAGGGAGTGGGACTAAAGTTTATCTAAGGGTTTTACCTATTAGTTAAATTTAGAGGCTAAAAAAACAAAATGGAGATACTCTTGCCCTAATAGGGGGAGATGCAGGGAGTGGCTGAAGCTGGAGATCAATCACACATGCGGGGCTGGAACAAGGCTGGTCCCAAGAACAAAGAGTGCCCAATGCTAGCAACATGAACAAGCTGCTCCAGTCTAGAGAACACCAACCCCTTAGGCTACCATGCAGGCAGGTTGCTAGGTAGAGAGGTGTCACATGACATCAACCTGCTGAATGTATAAATAAATATACTGTGGTGGTTGAGCAGTTCCTTTTCTCCCATCCAGGAGAAGGCTCCACATGATCCCAGCTTTCTGTATCTTATCTTCATTTCTTCACCTTGCCACCCTTCATGGTCCTCACCCTGGGAAGTTCGAGAGCTTAATGGGACGTAGCACCCAGTAACCCCCAGAAAGGCTCTCAGCTATTTGATATTTCTTGGCAAAGGGAAGTCTAGAAAGGTTTGAATTTTCTCTGGACTTAATGCCCTTTTTTGCCTGAGAAATGAGCAGCCTTAAACAGGTGATCTGGGACTGGCAGATTTGGGCCTTCTCCTGGGATACTTTATAACCTCAGGAGTCAGAAATTTAAGGAGGGACTCAGTTGCCAACTATAATTGGGTCTCTGTATCTCCAAAGAGCGTCAGATCATCTACATAAGGTAAAAGGGTGATGCCCTCATTTTCTGTTCTAATGGGCCTTGTGCTAGGGCTAGGCCAAAAAGATGGGGACTACCTTGAAACCCCTGGGGATGACTATCCAGGTGAATTTTCCCATCCCTATTAGTGGATTTTTAAAGACAAATAATTTCTAAATCTTTGTGTCGGTTACTTTTCTGTCATCGCTGAGACAAAATACCCAACACCCAAGGTTAAAGGAGGAAAGGTTTATTTAGCTTACAGTTTGTGGAGGTTTCAGTCCATAATCTACTGGGTCCAAGGCTGGGTGGTGCATGGCAGAGGGCAAGAGTTCATGGCAGTGGAAAACAGCAAAAGCCACAAGAGCAAGAAGGGGAGACAAGCCTCTTTTCACCCCTTTTATGATATCCAGATTGCTGGGATTAGGGTGGTGCCAATCCAATCAGTGGAGTGAACCAGCAATCACCCAGCCTTAATCCCAGCACCCTTAATCCCAGCATTACACCACGGATCAGTCACAAACTCTAGATTCAGATACCCCTGAAAAAGCCTGCCCCCATGATTGCATGAGGCTTGGGGGGACATGTAGACACAAACCATAACACTCTGAGGCATCAAGAGAACACAAAACAAAACATTTTAAAAATCTAAGACAGAAAAACAACTGGTTGAGGCTGGAATCTGCACAATAAAGTGTAAGGATTTGGCACAACTGGGTGAGACACGACAGCCTCATCAAGGAGATGCAGTTCCTGAACCAATCCCTATCCATTAGGCCCCTGCCTGACTCCAATGATAGGAATATAATAGAGGTTGACAGTCTCTCATAAGTGTCCTTCTTTAAGTAGTCCTTGGACCACATACTTTAGTCCTTTTGTAACAGACAGGAAACAATTATAAAGTTTTACAGAGAAAACTCGAGATCAAAGGCCACACAGCACCTCAACATGACAATCATGATGAAAGAGAAAACTTGAGATCTAGGGCCACACAGCACTCCAACATGACAATCATGATGACATTATTATCTCTGAAACACATCTGAATGTCCATCTCAGTACAGAATAGCTTTTTGGTTAGTCAGCCTTATCTAATTACAAGGTATTAAATGACATAAAAAACTTTTATCTAATTTGTTACCCTTTAATAAGGTGCCATTGAAGAAGAATGCAACTGACTGTAGGTGTACCTTATAAGTTATTAATGTCCTACCTTTAATTTTTAGTGTGACATTGTACTGCTTAGTGCTTGAACATCTCTAAGTGTAGTAACACATACATAACATACACATCACATAAAGTTTGAAAAAGAAAATTATTATTTGGCTGGTGACCTCATGCTGGCTTGACACATATCTCTTATCGCAAGCAGCTGAAACACAAGTAAGAGAAAGGCAGATATCTAAGTCTAGAGGAAAAAAGCTTGCAACCATAAACAACTCTAGTTTTACACCTTTGAAAACCTGTACATCCAGAAGACTTGAATACATTTAGTACACCATGAAATCAGCAACAATGAGTGTCACAGCTATATGGAAACCTTTGTCCCTTAATTAAGTTTTGTACCCAGAGCATATTTTAATAAGAAAACCTTATTGTTCTACCCACAGAGAATTAACCCTTTGATAATAACCAATATAAATATATTACAATAGCATATTTAGCAATGTTCACTGGGGTTTGTCTCCAATAAGGCTACAGACATTACTAGGGTTCCCATTAGAAGACAAAGACTGGAATAAGTGTTTTCCATGCAGCTACTTCTTTATTCACCAAAGGGAGTCTTAGGCAGCATTTTCCTTAAGCTTAATGGTTCCCCATTAAGTTATCTTAACAAATTTTCAGATGACCTATGAGAATGGGATCATAAAAATTAACACATTGTTTTTGACCAATGACAGACTCCCAAGTTATTGTACAGACAACAATAGCCATTGCGTTTGTAAAATCAGTCTCAACATCATTTTGATTGGCTGACATAAATATTTTAATCTATATGAATCATTTTCCATTGAAATTGAAAAAAGCAAAAAAGAGAAACAAAGATATTGTTGAGCTCAAACAAAACATCTGTAGGCATTTCAACCAGTCATTGGCACCAAATGGGACAGACAGACAGACAGACAAGCGCATATAAGACAATTGTTTATAAACCAGAGTGCACTCAGATGTATTTGGCCATGGCCTTTTTATGAATCAGATACAATTATTCTTTTGGTTAAGACATAACCCATATGCAGAGATCCTCTTTTCTTTCCCACTCTGTGCTTGTGTTCTTTTAAGGGAAGAACATGGAGAGGGTCCTATCTGGGTTATGTTCTTGCCCTGCTGAGGCCCCAACATTGATTCCCTCCCCACTCAGACAAGGGGAAGAGAATGACCCTAAAGCAGCTAACTGGGGAGGGTCAGTGGAACATTGAGACACCGACTCAGGGTGACTTTTGAGACTAATGAATGATTGAATATAAGCTACTTTCTGCCCATTTTTTTGAAACAGGTCTATTTAATTTATAGTCCACCCCTTTCTTAGGTCTGCCAAGGGATATCCTCACCAAGCTCTAGTACAGTAAAAGTTGAGGGACTTTTTTGTTAACTCTGGAGATATAATTCTCTCTGATGCTTAAGAAGACATTCTAGGGGCCGTCTGATGTCTCAGTTTCCATATAAGAGAAATACTGTGTTTGAGAATCTCTTTTACACCCACTGGGGTGCAAAAGTCTCCCCTGATTCCAATATGGGGAGGAAAGCCTGTCTAGGACTCATCCTACATTTTTGTAGGTCTCTACCTAGGACATCTCTCATCAGGAAGTCCAAGCGCAGCTTTGACTCCTTCACTGGTCCCTTACCATTTCTGGGATTAATCTGCCTTACTCATATATGGACTTAGACCATTGCCCCAGTTGAGTATTTTTCCTTGGGGAATTGGACTAGGGTTTTTGTACTCCTCTTATTTCCCCAGTAACAATGTCTGCACCATGTCTCAAATGTAGAAAGTTCCCAGAAGGCTCTTTCTTTTATGGCGTCTAAGATGGCTGCTAAAATGAGATTGCAAAGGGAATAGTTTTTTGTTTTTTTTTTGCTTATATAATCTGAGAAACCATGGCCTGTCATGGTGTTCTAAGGGCAGCCTGGCTTTTTAAACCTGATCTTTAACTTTATCCCAAGACCCTGAATCAAGAAGCTCTAAAATATAGAACAAAATAGGGGCTCCCTGACACACTGTTGTCTATATGGATTTAAAACTTTTTTGAGGTTTCTAACCAATTTGTCTGGGATAATGTGTTGGTGACAGAACAAATGGAAGGTGAGATGGAGGAAATGAGAGGAATTTAGCCAGGGCCTTTTTTCAATGGCCCAATTATCCCTGAGTGAACAGTGACAAAAAGGACACAGGAAAATCCTAGCCTGTGGAGGAGGTCTATCACTTCTGGGGATAGATAGAGACAGATAATAGCCCAGAAGAAATCTTGGCCCTGGACCCTAGGATGAAGAGGTCTCCTGGACATTTTGGATTTTTTATATAGTCACCTAGGCAATTTCCCACTATAGCAGTATTGGCTAAGCTTTACTCAAACCAACTTAAGAAACTAACAGATTGTTTAGCAATCACAAATTACATGTTAGTAAATGCACATTCATCAGTTCCCTAATATAAGAACCAGAACTAGGAGGAGGAGAAGAGAACAAGGAAGTTGAGGCCTTTTCTGAGAGTAGTAGAGTGAGAAAGTGAGAAAGAAAGAGTGAATCATTGGACTCTTTCTAGGCATAAGTCCATGGACTTCACCAAGCCCTATGGGTGGTATCACCAACCACCTGATAAGCCACTTGTATCTGCATGGCTCAGGCAATGATCCCAGCCACACAAAAGAGGAGAGCCATGGCTCTCAAGCAGACTGAGTTTATGTCCTTTGGTTCAGAAAGGCAGGTGAAAGAACAGTTTAGACATTCTTCCTTTAAATTATATGTGTTTTGGTCCATATGTGTACAGCTTATGGAAATAGCTCCCTCTCGTGTCACCCAAAAGTTGGTTCTTTCTACTTTGTCTCAGGTGCAGTCTCCCATGCCTATTAGACAGGAGACTGTGCTCAGGACAAAATGGACTGGCCACGTTCTCATGTGTCCTCCTGGGCGAGCAAGATTAAAAAATCTTATCTGACCCAGAGATGGGGTTTGTGTTTCTCATTTAAATGACATTTCTGTCTTTGGCACTTTTATGAAAAAGCACTCATTTTTCTATGGACTCAAGTTGAGAGTCTCATAGAAAACTTCTGTTGGAAAGGAGAGAAAGGCTAACTAAAACCTTTCAGGGGTTCTCCCTCTCTTATCTTTAGCAAAAACCTGCTTCCAAAAAAAGGAAAGCACAAGATGGCAGGAAAAGGTGGGAATAAAAGATAAACAAAATAGAGAGTTTCTCCTCAGCAGGAGAGGATCAAACTGGAAATTAAACTGAAGCAGTACAGTCTTGACATTCCCCTCTGGAATGTAGAGGGGACGTCAGGCCAGACTGTCCCAGTGAAACCTGTCCTCTGAGTCTAAGAATGGCTGCCAGCCTATTGCCTTTTAACTGGCAGTTGGAGTCCTGTGATTGATTAAAAGGCATTTATATTTCCTAGATATAAACTATGTTTCATAAAAAGACCCATTTTACAGCATGTCACAAGTTCACATTTTGGTCAATATCAAAGCCCACTAGGTAGAACTCTAACATTGCTTTTTGACTGCAGTCCCAAACTAGCAGAGCCACCAATGCAAGCTCAGTGGAAGCCAAAATATGTACTTTTTGAAAGCTAAGGTTCTCATAGCCTGCCCCATGCAAGGCAAGCCTAAAGTGTTGGTTCCAGCTAATCTGTGACTAAAGGCCCCAGGGCTGGTCACTTATGGTATCCAGATGTCTTCTTTTGCTGCCTTTGAGTCCCTGTAGATGTTGTGTCTGGTGAGCGAGCACTACCCCCCTGCTGTCTCCGTAGCCAACGGGATCATAAATCTCAGTCCAATAAAAAATTAGAGAGATAAAGCCTTACCATTCCTGGCCCAATGCACCAGTTAATGTAATGTCTGGGTAGAGTCATAGACTATGCCTTGCTATGCCATGCTGTAATGTCTAGAGGTGGACAGTAAACCACTCCTCTGCCATGTCATGCCATGCTCTGCTGGAACATGCAACTTCCGGTAATCCTAAACCCAGCATTGGTAAAAGACCTAAAGAAATATTTTAAAATAAAAGAAGACAGTTTACTTGAAGATAGGGAAAGAGGAAAAAGAGAGAGAACAGACATGACAGACAGTTACTCTGGATGAGTAGGGAGTATTCAAAAGTGAATAACTCATGGATTTCTTATCTGAATCTCCTTTTATTGAGATCCTTGTCCCACATAGGCTCCTGGAATCTGATTGGTTTCCTGGTTTGTCTTTCATCCTAACCTTGGATTTCTTCTCGCCAAACAGCCTTTTCCCTGTCCTTGATGGAGGATAAAATTATGGGTGGGGGATTTAAGGGCAGGTACTTTAGGTTTAATGATTGAGTAAAGGGAAAGTTTTCAATTTTTATGTTAATCACACTACCTGGGAACTTCCTGGTCCTTAGTTCTTTCTCTTTGTCTTTCTAATTCCTCATAGTCTAGCTGCCTTTGCACTTCTGATTGCTGTAGTCTGGCTGCAGAGGTCAAAGCTGTCTTATTAAACCTTAATCATGCTCAATACGTCCTTCATCCTATCTTTTCCCTACTTACAGTGCCTCCTGTTCCTACAGCCTGACACAAGATCAAGCCGGTTTTTGATAGGACAACCTAGATCTGATGTCAGATCGGGGGATATAAAAGATGGTGGCCATTGGCCTCATGGTCACTGTCCTCTTTTCCAAAGGCCTGCTGTGCACTCTGCACAGTGTAATTCTTTTACTACCTTAAATTGGCCTGCACTAACTCTTCAGAGCATATTTCTTTTCCTACCTTTCAATAAACATAAAATCTTGCTACCTTGTTTCCTTTACGTTTCTTTGCTTAGAACAACTAGAACCTGGAAAGAATCTGTAGAAGGAGTCCACAGCACGCTAGAACCTCACTAGCAAGTTCACTGACTCCCATTGTGAAAAAAGAATTTTTAGGATTCATCAGTAAGAGACATAAAGAAATTTTTTAGACAGAAATTTAAAATTATACACTCAAAGAAATAGAGTGTTGGCCCTCAAGACAGAGAGATGCATGATAGTTTGAAGCTGGATATAGTTATTTATTTTTGGTGGTAGAAATTTATGGAATTTGCAAATGTATAGGAAGTTTCCTCTTAGGTCTTGGGAAAGAGTGACCCACCCTCACAGATGTAATGGCTTATTCATAAGGAAAAGTCTATTTCTCTGGTGAAATATTTGCAGATAAAAGAAGGCCATCTGCAAGTAAAAAGGGAATGCTGAACTCATTTGCTGGTGGAAGGCTTTGCCAATGTTTATTGTGTTCTAGGGGGAAAAAAGAGAAAATTTTAAACTGGACTTGTGTCCTAAAGCTATAGTTTTCATTTTTAAAGTTGTGATTTATTTCTCTCCTTTATACCTATCTTTATTATACTATCTTACTTCACTTTCACTGATTTTAGAAACCTATGTTTTTTTCCTCTCAATATTTTAAACATTTTACTCTACATTCTTTCTTGTATGGTTTCTGATAAGTCTGTTATTTTCTAATCCTGTTTCTCTATGAAACTTACTCTCTATGAGTAAGTCTTTTTGTTTGCTTCAATATTTTTTGTCTTTCTGCAATTTGTTTATTATATGTATAGGATTTCTTCTGTTCCAAATTCACTGCTTTCCTTTTGGTATTAAGGCAGGAGACTAGCACGGGGCAAAGCTAGCTTGGGAAAGTATGTGTGACCTGTTTATTACAAAACCCCAGGACAGATGCACCCAAAGCCCTGCACATGGAATTCTTACAAGTGCAAAGTTTTAGATAGGGTGGCCTAAACCTGATGCCAAACTGAGAAGTGGGTGATACAAAAAGGACAGTCAGCAAGGTGTTGTGGTGCATGCCTAAAATCCAAGCACTTGGGAAGCTAAGTCAGGAGGATCACCTCAAATGTGAGGCCAACCTGGGCTACATAGTAAGTTCAAGGCCAGCCTGAACATCATAGCATGACTCTGTCTCAAAATAAATAAATAAATAAATAAACAAATAAACAAATAAATAAATAAATAAAAATAAAAAAGGACAGTCAATATTGAGCTCTCTGCTACTGTGTTCTTTCACAGTAGTCCACTCTCTTGGTGTCGAGTGCACTTTCTTCTGTTCCAGGATGGGCTTTCATATTGCAGTGGGCTTGAATCCTTTTAGGTTATCAAGGAGAGGCAAGGAGCTAGTATAGCAGAATATCCACCCCCAAGCCAGTATACTTCAGTTTCTGTTAGTTGCCCAGGTAACCTCCAGTTTACTTCATTTCCTGTTACAGTTCCTGTTACTTCTGTTTCCCAGAAACAGTTGGTCACTATGATGCATGCCTGGCCACTATAATGCATATTGTAAGAACCAATCCCCAGCTGACAAGCACTCTGCCTTTGTACTTCCACTTTGCTACCCCATAAACACCTCCCTCCCTGAGCCTTCTGGGCCTGACTTCCTTGAGAACTATCCCAGTCAGGTCCACCGACATAAATAAAGCTGTTCACTGCTTCCAAACCTTCTCGGGTATTATTCCTTTCCCGGTTCCAGTTTGCCATAACATTTTGGTTCCCAGACTGGGAACAGCTGTACTGGCCATTTAGGCCACTGGCTAGGGCCCAGCGTGTGGAGCAGGGACTTCTCTCTAGGTTCCTCAATGGAAGGCACACCCTCAAGATTTCTCAGAGTCCCCTCAGAGGCTTGGATGGGAGATCCCTGCTCGATGCTAGCAGCTCAAAAGACCCCAAAGAGGGGGAAACAACACAGTCTGTTCTGGCCATTGGATAAGGTAAGACCCCCAGGGGCACCCCAGTCAGCCTGTCTGTCAGTCCTGCTCAGCTCTAGCAGAAGGAGAGCTTGATCACCTCTC
This sequence comes from Erethizon dorsatum, assembly GCA_028451465.1. Classification (NCBI taxonomy): domain Eukaryota; kingdom Metazoa; phylum Chordata; class Mammalia; order Rodentia; family Erethizontidae; genus Erethizon; species Erethizon dorsatum. The sequence continues at coordinate 88,432,836 of CM051842.1, read as the reverse complement.
GTCAGTCAAGGCCACCCTTGAGGGAAGAGGGTTGGAATGTTTAACTTCTAAATGCCTGTTGAATGATTGTGTAAGTGTTTGTAACAGACTGTGAAAGCAACAGACCATTCCATCTGTGCTCCACAGTGAGGAGGAGGGGTTCCTCTACAAACTGTGGAACTTGATTGGTCCCTAATCTGCGCTTCTGTGGATACATCTAAATAGAACAAAACGGAGACTATATGTGATGAGCTTCTCCATGGCCTGGACAGTCCCAAGGTTGCTGAGAGGCACATGGCCAGGCAGGCATCTGAATGGTCTCTCTCTGAGGGGTACCCACCCTTTGGCTTTTGTGGCTCTGTTCAAGGGTATACCACACACACACATAGGGAGTCAGAAGTGGGATCTAGCTAGCCCAAACCCACAGTCCTTGACTGCAGGCCCCAGAATTTTAGAAAGGGCTTTTCTGGTGATTATGGAGTTAAAATGAAGCTAAACTGCTGCTCCCTGCATCTGAAAAAAGGACCCATTCTTCCTGAGAATTCTGCCTTGGCAGATGAATCACCCCTTTTCAGCCACCACAGCCCACACCTGCAGCCAGAACCAGTTCCAGCCACCAGTCCTTCTGTGTAACTCCTGAGAGTCCAATCAGTCATTGCCTGTGTTCAGCCACAAAGCCCACCCTGGAGCCTTCTGCTTTGTGGCTACCCTTACATGGCTATCCTGGTCAGATGGTGTTATCAAATGCCCACCCAAGATGACTGTCAAAAACTCCTCCTGACCCTGTTTAACACTGAGAAACATCACCAAATTTTAGATGGGCCTAAGCCTGGTCAAAATAAAAAACCACCACCACCATGGTCAATCCCAACACTTGGGTGACCATAGCTCTCCCAAGAGTGTGTCCAAACTGGGACTATAATATGGCAGAAGATCTTGAACCCCTAAATCATGACCACACTGCTCTTCTTGCAGGCTTCAAGGAGGGAGGGAAAAAACCAATCAACATATCCAAAATTACTGCTGTTACCCAAGAACCAGAAGAGTCCAACTAAGTTTTACAAGAGCCTTTTTGAGGCCTACTGGGTCTACACCCTATACCCCAAGGCCCCTGAAAATCAGCAGATGGTTAATGCTGCCTTTGCTGCACAATCAGCCTCTAACATCAGAAGAAAACTTCAAAAGGTTGATGGCTTTGCTAGCATGAATGCCACCCAGCTGCTTCAGATTGCCTAAAAGTTCTTTGTAAACTGAGAAAGAGCAGAGAAAAAGGAAAAATGTGAGCCTGACTGCAGAGCCCACCAGAAGGCCACCATCTTGGCCACAGTGTTAGGGAAGCCTGTCCTTGAGGTGCCCCACCAATGCCAACTCTATCATGGCAACTGACCTAAGGGGGCACCTCAGGCCTCACAGCCCTAGGCTGATGGCAGACCCTATGCCTTAGCAGCTGACTAATGTGCTTGCTGTGAATAGTTTGGACATTGGGAGGATCAATGTCCCCTCCATCTGTGAGACACAAAGAAACCTGTCTATCCAGGGCCACCTCAACCTGAACCTCTCCTCATCTTGTCCAGCCTGGATGAATAGGACAGACTGGGCTTTATCAATTTCGGGCCCTGAGAGCCGACAGTCATTGCAAAAGTTGGGAGCAAACCTGTGACTTTCATGGTAGACAGTGGGGCTGAACACTCAGTCGTAACCCAGCTTGTTGCACCCTTAGGGCCCCAATGAGTTCAAGTTATTGGAGCCACTGGTATTCCCTCTGAAAAGAAATTCTGTCAGAGCTGCTCTTGTGAGATTGGATGACATCTCATCAACCATGAGTTTCTATATATGCCTGAATGCCCTATACCCCTCCTGGGATGAGACCTCCTTTCCAAATAAGGAGCAACTATTTCCTTTGCTCCAAACCAACTGGCCTCCCTTGCATTCAGGTCCACCGCCCCAGACCTGATCCTGACTTTGACTGTGCCCCAAGAAGAAGAATGGCACCTCCACCAGACAGAACTGCCAAGCAGTTAGAACCTTGAAACCTTAAAATCCCTTTTTCCAGAGGTCTGGACCAAAGACTCGCCTCTGGGACTTGCCAAAAGTCATACCCCTTTGATAATCAAGCTTTGCCCAGCTGCCACTCCAATTACTATTAAGTGGTACCCTATGTCACGAGAAGCCCAAGTTGGCATCCAACCTCACATCTTCTGCCTGAAACAGTTTGGGATCCTGATAGACTGTAAATCACCTTGGAACACTCCTCTCCTCCCAGTAGAGAAGCCCAATGCAAGATCTCCATGCCATCGAAAATGCAACCATCACCTTGCACTCTGTGGTTCCCCATTCATACACTCTCCTGGGTTTACTTTCCCCAATGTCTCCTGGTTTACCTGCCTAGACCTAAAAGATGCTTTCTTCTGTCTACAGGTCATGCCTATCAGTCAGCCCCTCTTCGCCTTCGAATGGGAAGACCCAGAGATGTGACGAAAAGGCCAACTTAGCTGGACCTGTCTCCCACATGGTTTCAAGAACTCCCCCAAGCTCTTTGGGGGAAGCATTAGCCACTGATTTGGCCCAATTTCCACATACTGATTACATCTGCACCTTGCTACAGTACATAGGTAATCTGCTGGTCTGCAGTTCAGGTGAATCGGACTGCTGGAAAGGAACACAAGCCCTTCTCCATTACCTACTGGCCACAGGCTATAAAGTCCCCTGGAAGAAAGCTCAAATACACAAGCCCAAAGTGCATTACCTAGGTTTTGACCCGGGAAAAGGACTCAGATGCTTGGGCCCAGAGAAAAAAGAAGTCATTTGCTCCATCCCAAGACCTGAAAATAAAAGACAACTTAGAGAGTTCCTGGGGGCTGCAGGATTCTGCTGGATGTGGATACCTAGATTTGCTGAAAAGGCTAAGCCCTTATATGACATGCTGACAGGAAAAGAAAATGAGAAAGACAGGCTAAATTGGACTTTGGATCAGACAAAATCCTTCCAGACTGTAAAACAAGTGTTGTCAGCAGCCCCAGCCCTGGACATTCCTGATGTGACCAGACCCTTTAACCTGTTCATTGATGAATGAAGACATGTAGCTTCAGGAGTCTTAACTCAAAAGACTGGACCTTGGGAAAGACCTATTGCAATTTGCAAAAAATTTAGATTCTGTAGCAAAATGCTGGCCTTCCTGTCTGAGAGCACTGGCAGCAACCATCCTCTTGATCAAGGAGGCTGATAAACTGACTCTGGGACAAAATCTGACAGTTCAAGTGTCACATGCTGTTCTATAGCTTCTCCACAGTTGGGGACACTGTTGGCTCTCGAACAGCCATATCACTCAATATCAAGGACTGCTTTGTGAAAATCCCCTACTCACCTTTCAATTGACAAAACCTCTGAACCCAGCCACCTACTTGCCCACCGAGCTTGGCCCCCCAGACCATGACTGCCTAGCCCTGACCAATGAATTTTTCCAAGTAGACTGTACCTACAGATGGAACCCTTGTCTGATGCTGAGTACACCCTGTTCACGGTTGGAAGTAGCTCAGTCAAGAATGGAAAACATCAGGCTGGATATGCTTTCATCACCACAGAAGTGCTCCTAGTAGGGCCTCTTTATCAGAACTGGTCTGCTCAATGAGCTGAATTATGGGCCTTGATACAAGCTCTCAACTGGACAAAAGGGGAAAAGGTGAATGTTTATACTGATTCAAGGTATGCCTTCATCACCGTGCACATCCATGGAATGCTATACGAAGAACGTGGACTTCTCACAGGAGAAGGGAAACAAATTAAAAATAAAGATGAAATATCTCAACTTTTGATTGCAATTTAGAAACAATTATCCACTGTAAAGAACACCAAAAGGTAAAAGAAAGACAGTATTACCCTCAGAAATCACAAGGCAGATGAAGCCACAAGATAAGCAGCTGAGGGCTCTATCTGGAGGGCAGATGATTTAAAACAGAATCTGGAGATCCAACCTGAGATGCCCCTATACCATCCTAAGCCTCTACAGCAAGCACCTCTGCTAATCCAAGGAAGAAAATATATGGGCAAAACAAGGAGCCCACCAGGGACCAAATGGCACCTGGATCCTCCTGGATGATTGAGTAGTGCTCCCACCTGGGTTAAACATCATCAAGATATTACATATGGAGGAAAACTGCTACGAACCAGCTTCTAAACTGCTATTATTATGTGCCTAAACTGGCCTCAATCTGTGCTTCCATTAGCCAAAGAAGTCAAGCTTGTGCAAAGACCAAACCCTTGATGGGGCCTAAACCTCTACCTGGTATTAAATATGCTGGACTCTCCCCCTTTGAAGACTTACAAATAAACTTTATAGAAGTTAAACCATGCAGGGACTACAAATATCTCCTGGTGCTTATTTGTACATACTCTGGATGGTCAGAGGCATTCCCTACCAAAACTGAAAAAGACACTGAAGCCTGCAGTGCTCTCTTGAGAGAGATTATTCCTAGATATGGGCTGCTCCTAACTATAGACAGTGACAATGGACCGGCATTTGTGGCAGAAATAACCCAGAAGCTAAGGAATTGAAGATTAAATGGAACTTGTGTAGAGCATACAGACCACAGAGCTCTGGAAAAGTTGAAAGAATCAATAGAACCCTGAAGTCAGTTTTGACCAAATACCACCAGGAAACTCGGGCACTATGGATAGATTTACTTCCCATGGCCCTCCTCAAAGACCAAAGTTTGCTGGGACCCATAGGATATACACCTTTTGAAGTTTTATATGGGAGACCACTGTCCATATTAGAGGCCTTCAAGTAGACCTATGTCAGCTAGGTAACATATCCTCACAGGATCAACTTATACAATTAGGAAAGACCTTTAACCAGCTCCATAAAAATTTAGCTGAAAGACTAGCTACAACTGTAGACACCCCTGCAGACACATACAGCCCAGGTGCATAGTAACCACCCCCACAGTGATTAAAGTTTCAGGAATCCAGCCTTAGATCCACTACTCCAGAGTTAAAAGAACCCATCCAGATGATTGCTAGCAATTTTACCTGGACCAGAGAGTTCCTCTGAAGCTCACTCTGAAGAGACAACACACTCAAAGCCCTGCTCTGATCACCTTGAATGCTGACCAGTCTATGCATAGCTGAAGCTTCAGGACATTCTTCACAAGACTACCCCATACCTAAATGCATTACTCCCTTTGATTTTTGTGCATTTTCAGGCTGCTTAGCCCAGTCCTCGCTTCCACTTCAGCTTATTATACTTGATACTGTAATGTCCAACTTGCTTTTGCTCCCTATCCTCCTGCTGCTATGATTTTTGCCTTAGCCCTGTGGATGTTTGCCCTGAGAAAATAGAAAATAACTAGTAAGGCCCTTCCCATTATTGTACGATTAATCAAACAATTGACCAATATTTGATGAGTGTCTAAGGTTCATTGGACACACTCCAGGGTCTTATTGACTCCCCTGACACAGGAAAAACAATTCATAAACTCCTGGTGGGGAACCTCCCAGTCTTGGGGACCTTGGCTAGGGCTCATCCTAGGACCACTGACAGCCCTAATGCTACTGCTTCTAGTTGGGCCTTATATAATTAATTGGCTACCAGGTTCATCTCATAAGATCACATATAATGTGCCCAGCAAAGATTTGTCAGGAAACTAAAAGAGGGGGAAAATATAGCAGAAAATGCCCCCCAGCCAGTATACTTCAGTTTCTGTTAGTTGCCCCGGTAACCTCCAGTTTACTTCAGTTCCTGTTACAGTTCCTATTACTTCTGTTTCCCAGAACTGGCTGGCCACTATGATGCATATTGTAAGAACCAATCCCCAGCTGACAAGCACTCTGCCTTTGTACTTCCACTTTGCTACCCCATAAAAACCTTCCCCCCTTGAGCCTTCTGGTCCTGACTTCCTTGGGAGCAATCTCAGTCAGGGGCACCAGTGTAAATAAAGCTCTTCACTGACTCCAAACCTTCTCAGATGTCACTCCTTTTCCAGTTTCAGTTTGCCACAACACTAGAGGTTGATAAAAATTAATGGCAGCTGAGTAACTCAGGAAGTTTTATCATGGAACCAGGAACATCTGTCTAGTATGACCCACCATGTGGAATGGAGGAGGTGGTGTGCATAACCTGTGTGTTTTTCCCAGCCAGTAAGTATCCCGTAGGTCTGCCTCACATTTATCTCCCTTTTCTTTCTTCTCTTTCCTGTTTTTGATCACTCATTATAGTAAAAAGCAGCCAGAGACCCTATTATTAACTCAGTTGCAGAACAGATCATTCAGGTTCCATGTGTGCAACCTAGAGTTTAGTATGATTTTGTCCTCACATTTCTCTTCTCCATGGTACTTTACTCAGCTTTCTCAATCTTTTGGAAGAAAAAATAGCTTTTGGTAACTTGGTCTCCTGCTGAGTAGCTGCCTACCCTGTTTTATTCCTTTTTGTGTTCAAAGTCTCATGTGTGGTTTCCCCCTAGATGGCCTTTGCTCTCTGGGTGAGTCGCTTTCTCAGGGCCTTGTTTAATCCAGTCTACCTTCCCATTATTATATATAAGTTATTCCCACTATTATAGCTAAGTTAGGTAGAAATATAGTAGGCAGTCAGATAGGGCTGGGCCCTTAAGGGAGTCAGTGCAAAAGATGAGAATCCATCAGGACTGTGTCTGGAGGACACATCTGAAGATTAAAGTCACAATGGCTAGTTTCACATACTTCCCTAAGGTATTGGAGGCTTGGGATTATCAGTATCACCCTTTTGAGATTTCCCATTATCTGATTAGGGATGGGCCATCCTCTCCCACCTACTAAGACTATAAGACTAAGACTGCTAAGATTAAAGACAAGACCAAGACTATAGATTATCAACCAAGGTTAATGATGTCACTCATGTACCCTTGCTACCACTGGATAGATATTACCTAAGTGAATATACTTGCAATCTTATTGGTTGACCCATGTTGTATCCACCTCATCATTTTGCTCTATAAAACTTCCTTTGACAGGTGGGCTCATTGGCAACCCTTTTGGGACCCCACCCATCTCTCAGGAGCTATTCCTATTCCCCATTCCCATTCTCCAAAAAAAATTTCCTACTCTTAACTTCCATTGTTTCTTATAATTCATTCTTCAACTTCAGGGAACATGAACTCTGTCTATTTGACACCTATAACATTATAGCATTTCCCCTATATCACCACCATGACTGATAGCCATTTTGGTTTATCATGTGAATTAGTCACATGAGTTGGCCATTTTATTTCATCACATGGGTCAGCCATTTTAGTTCATCCTATTGTTATTGGAATATCCTGGATACACCAAAATGCTATCTGGTATCTCCTTCTAAAAGTGGCTCATGAAGTAAACATTACCAGGTTCTGGAGTTAGATTCCAGGTTCTTCTCATCTTGAACAAAGAACTGAACAAAATCTAAGCAGGAAACTGCACAGGATCTCTGACAGAACTAACAAGGCAAGGAGTAATAGGCCAAAGAGCAGTTTATTGCCAACATCCCTCAAGGGACTAATGTCCACTCAAGAGCCCAGAACAAAGTACTGTTTCTACTTTTATATTGTTTCTATCCTATGGGCAATTTTTCATTGGAAATCAGCACAAAGCAAAGCTACAGAAGCAAAAGCAGTGATTAAAAGGAAATGAACAGTGACCACGGAGACAGAAACTTCACACAGGTCTTTCCAAGTCCTCTATGCTCCACTGACATTACCTCACAGCTTAACCCATATACAGCTGTTGTCAAAACAATCAGTCTTTTCCAGGAGTTCAGCTACTATCAATTTTCCAAAGCAATTTAGCTGTACAGTTAACCCATAGTTGTCTAACTTCGCCCCTAACCCTAACCCTAAGCCTAAATGGAAACAGGGCTTTGTTCTGGGCTCAAGTGGACATTAGTTGCTCCAGGGACACTGGCAATAAGCTGCTCTTTGACTTATTACTCTGTGTCTTGTTGGTTCTGTTGGAGATCCCATGCAGTCCCCTGCTTTATTTGGTTCCCTGTTTGGGGCAGTTGGGATCCAACACAACCACCTGTGGTGGATTGCCTCTGCCACGGATAGTGCAGGGAGCTCCACTGGCAGTGAACTCCTGCTGAATGCCCACTGGCAGAATACTTCCTGTCCCGTGGGAGTTCTTCCCACTCAGCTGGACAAGGGCCCTGGCTGGCAGTCTAAGGAGGGCTTACACAGAGAGGCTCAAATGGCATTTGGCAGAAGTCTGAATCATGGTAAGGACAGGAGCCCAAATTTGGAGGGGGATCTGAAACAGGATCTCTGTTTAGAGGGAGACCCATGCAAGAATCTCCAGAGAGGACCAATTACCCTCTTGTGTTCCCTGACTAGCTATTGTTGGAATGCAGTTAAACTGGATCACTTTAGGCCACCACTGGCAGATTGGAGTCTTGTGGAATGTGTGTGTAAGGGAAACTGTGTGAATGTGATGGACATCATGCAGTCTGAACTCTGGTTTGGGTGCACTGGGCTGAAGCCAGGTGTGGAGTCCTGAACCGTGGTTCCAGGGACATCCTCATATGGATTTAGGGCAGCACTGTGGTAATACACAGGATCACTGGCCTGCTAATGCTAAGAGGGCCCTGCAAATCTCTGCAAGGAGTCTGGCCAGTGCACAGATGAAGTGATTGATGTCTTTTTCTGTAGTCTTTCTCTTTGGTGATGGGAGACATAGGAGGGAGTCAGAGTAAGTCCACTCTGTTAGAAGTTATGATCAAAAACTTTAAAAAGGGATTTAATGGAGACTGTGGGCGGAAACCCTCTCCTGGGAAATTCCAGACCCACTGTGAAGTGGAATGGTCATCCTTTCAAGTTGGGTGGCCAGCACAGAGTTCATTGGATAAGCTTCTGGTCCAGAAGGTTTAGCAGGTTGTGGCAGGAGATCTTGGACATCTGGATCAGTTTCCCTATGTGGATTCATGGCTGCAGCTAGTTATCTGTCCCCCGACCCTTGGTTGAGGGAGCCTCTTTCCAGAGTTCTGTTTGCCACTTCAGCTCACTCAAACAAACAGACCTCCAAGGAAACACCACCTATTCTCTCAAGCAACTTGAAGGGCCCCCTTTTAGAGCAGCCACCACCTTCTACCAGGGGAACTCTTGCCTGAGGCCAGAGCCAGAGACCTTCAGCACACCTGGCACCCAGGCCTGTGGCTGCCCTGCCACCACACCAGGAGACATCCTGCCAGGAAATGCCAGACTCTTCTCTCTTCCTGCCTTTGCCACAGTCCTCTGGACAGTCCTGTGCCCCTACTCTGCCACACACCCAGTCAGGTTTGCAATTTAGCCCCAAGTTCCCATCTCCAGGGTCTCCTGCCTCTCTGGACAGGATGGGGGCATCTTCTAGCTGGAGTTACCTTGAGTTAGAATACCAGCTCCCTCTCCAAGTTAGTGAGGGAGCCCCCAATTCTCAGTGCAGGTGGCTCCAGGGCCCCAGAGTGATCTACCTTCATTTATCAGCCTTTCACCACCATTGCTTTACTGAATTGGATACACCACACTCCTTCGTACACTGAGAGGCCACAAACACTCACTAACTTGTTCCCGTCCATCTTCCAGACTCATAACCCTACTTGGCCTGACTGCCACCAGTTTCTGATTACTTTCTACAGCACGGAGGAGTGCCAGCACGTTCTGGCTACTAAGTGGCTGGAAGAAAACGCCCCTGCAGGCACCCACAATTCAAGCACCTATGTTAGGCAACAGCTCCCTGTGGAGGACTCAGACTGGGACTCCAATGTCCCTGAACAGATAAAACAGCTGACAGACTAACACACTGCCCTGTTACAAGGACTGTGACATGGAGGCAAGAACGTGACCAATATTGCCGAGTTAGGAGAAACCCTCCAGAGACAAGATGAGAGTCTGAGTGCATTCCTTGAATGACTCTGTGAGATGTACCATACCTACACACCCTTTGACCCAGAGGCCCTTGAGAACCAGAGGATCATCCACATGGCCTTTGTGAGCCAGAGTGTTGAGAACGTTCATTTAAAATTTCAAAGGCTGGAAAGCTTTGCAGGTATGCATGTGGCTTAGCTCCTGGAAGTAGCCAACAAGGTGTTTGTCAACTGAAACATGGAAGAAAGTAGAGAAGCTGAATGGTGAATGAAGAAAAAGGCCAACCTCATCACTACGGCCCTGGTAGGCAGGCAGACAGAGACTCCAGGCACATATAAAGGAAACCAAAGAGGGAAGGGACTCACACATGCAAGCCATGTCCACCCCTGGAAAAGGACCAATGTGCCTATTGCAATGAAAGGGGTCATTACAAGTGTGAATGCCCAAAGTTAAAGAGAAAGATGGCTGAGCAAGCCAAGAACCCAGAGGCAGCCAACTCTAATTTCACAGTAGGAGGAAGCTCTCCCTTTGAGGACCAAGAGAGACCAGGTTCCCAATGCCCCACAGGGACATGGTCTATGAAAATGTTGGGGACAAGCCAAAAAAATTCTTGATAGACACACAAGTGGACTATTCGGTTGTGACATCTCTCCAAGGGCCCCTAAGCCAACAAACTGTTGATATTAAAGGGTCCATGGGGTGGTCTAAAGCCTAAGCTTTTTGCCAGCTGTGGGCTTGTAAGATAGAGGCCACAAAGTGATACATCAGTTCCTGTATATACTAATTTGCCCAGCTCCCTTCTTAGGAAGGGATTTGTTGGCCAAATTAAGGGCAAAAATTTACTTCAGGGACAGACAGATGCATCTTGAATTGAGGCTGCCATAGCTGATCTTGACCCTGACTGTCCCTTGGGAGAAGGAATGGAGACTACACAACAAGCTGGTCCGAAAGGCCCCCTAAGGCAACAGGGACTTGCCTGAACTTTGGCCCCAAGTCTGGGCAGAAGACAACCCACCTAGCCTGGCCAAAGACCAACCCCCAGTCAAGGTAGAACTTAAGCCAGGTACCAGTTGCTTAATGTCAGTACCTGATCCCTCAGGCAGCCCAGTGGGAAATTCAGCTGCACTTAGAAAGACTACAAATTTATGTGATTCTTGTTCCCTGCCAGTCACCCTGAAACATGCCTCTCCTTTCAGTTAGGAAGGCAGACACTAGAGACTATCAACTGGCCCAAGATCTCTGAGTGATCAACAAGGCCACAATAACTCTGCACTCCACCATTCCTAATACCTACACTCTACTAGGACTGTTGCCAACTACAGTAGAGTGGTTTACCTACCTAGATTTGAAAGATATCTTCTTCTTCTGCATATGCTTGACTCCAGAAAGCCAGCCTCTCTTTTCTTTCCAGTGGGGATTATTCAGTACTGGACAACACAACCAACTCACTTGGACCCAGCTACCACAAGGTTTTAAGGACTTCCCAACCATTTTCGGGGAGACATTAGCACAAGACCTCCACTCATTCCCTGCACAAACTCTAGGATGTACTTTGTTGCAGTATGTTGATGACCTCCTCCTGGGACATAAAACCTGAGAGAGGTGTAAGAAAGGCACAGAGGAGTTGCTCGGACACCTGTGCTGGAAGGGATATAAGGTGTCCTGGAAAAAGGCACAGTTGTGCTGACCAGAGGTCAAATAACTGAGATTTCATTTGTGCAAAGGAAAGAGGAGGTTGGGGCAGCCCAGAAGGTGGTGATACAGAACATGCCTGAGCCCAAGACCCAAAGGCAATTGCATGAAATCTTGGGAGCTTTAGTTTTTGCAGAATATAAATCCCCAACTATGCTACTTTGGCAAAACCCCTCGATGAAGCTACAAATGGGGGAGAAATGGAACCTTTGAACTGGGAAAAAGAACAAGAAACTGCCTTCAAGGCCCTAAAAGAGAAACTCCAAGAGGCACCGGCATTAGCCCTCCCTGACCTGAGTAAGCAATTCACCCTCTATGTGACCAAGCAGAAAAAGATGGCCGTTCTGGTGCTAGTCCAGATCCTTGGTTCCTGGGAAAGGCCAGTGGCCTATTTGTTGAAACAGCTGGATGGAGTAGCACAGAGCTGGCCCCCTTGCTTGACATCTCTTGCTACAACTGCCCTCCTGACCAAGGAGGCTGACAAGCTGACTCTAGGCCAAGATTTGTGAGTGCAAGTTCTGCACACAGTGGTCACTCTTATGAATGCTAAAGGCCACCATTGGCTTACTGATTCATGCCTGACCCAATATCAGAGTTTGCTCTGCTGAAATTCTCACATTAAGGTGGAGGTTTCCTACAACTTAAACCCAGCAACCTTTCTTTCCCAACATGAAAGACCCCAACATGATTGTGACGAGGCTATAGAGCAGGTCCACTCCAGTTGGCCAGACTTATGTGACTAGCCCTTCAGCAAAACAATTTAGAGTTTTCATGGATGGGAGTAGCCACATAGATAAGAATGGGAGGAGGCAGGTTTGTGATGAGATTGTCACTTAATGGAGGTTGTGGAATCCTGATCATTACCACAAGGAACCTTGGCACAGAGGCCAGAATTAATTGTCCTAACCCAAGCACTAGAGTTAGGGAAGGGAAAGAGACTAAATATTTACACTGATTGTAAGTATGCCTTCTTAACCTACACATACATGGGGCCATGTATAGAGAAAGAGGCCTTCCCACAGCAGGGGGCAAAGAAATCAAACACCCCAAGATATTCTTCAACTCTTAGAAACAGTATGGGCTCCCAAGGAATGCTGTTGTCCATTGCAAAGGGCACCAGAAAGAGAAATCTAAGGAACAGTTGGGCAATGACAATGCTGACCATGAGGTGAAGACCACCAGTATGAGGTCAGACACTGCTGTTTGCCACAGTGCCCTAGGAGCCAGATGAGAAACCAGTGTATACATCAGAGAAAGTTCAATGGATGGAACAGGAAGGAGGGACTAAGGGACCAGATGGATGGTATAGGATCCCAGAAGGATGAGTTATGGTGCCTGCTTGCCTTGGGCCCCAGCTGGTACAGATGGCTCATGAAACCACCCACTTCAGAAGGGAAAAACAAGAAATTCTGCTTGGCCATTATTTCTACATCCCCCGGATGACCGTCCTTACTAAACAGTTCAGCACTGTGCCACTTGCACCCAGCACAACACCAAAGTTGGTCTGGGGACCCTGGCAGCAGTCCAAAAAGTGGGGTCAGCACCATTTGAAGATATTCAGGTAGATATCATGGAACTGCCTAAATGTGGTTTCCATTACCTCCTGGTTATGATTTGCACCTATTCCAACTGGGTAGAGACTTTCCCCTGTTGGACTTAAAAGGTCCAAGAGGTAACACAGTGGATGTTGTAAGAAATCATTCCTTGCTATGGTCTCCCTTTGAGTGTGGGCTCTAACAATAGGCCTGCTTTGTGGCATCAGTAGTCAAAGGGGTGGTATGATCATGAGGAATTAATTGGAATCTGCATGCAGCGTATTAGCCCCAGAGCTCAGGAAAAGTAGAGAGAATGAATATAACCCTAAAGACAGGGCTAGGAAAGCTTTGCCAAAAGACAGGACTCACCTGGGTACAAGCTTTGACCATCATACTCCTCTGGACATGATGCACTCCGCGTAAGAATGCAGGCTATTCCCCTTATGAGATTTTTGTATGCCAGGCCTCCTCCCATCCTAAGAGGACTGGCTCATCCAATAAGAGTAGTGGGGGAATCTTCCCAAGAAAGACAACTAACTGAGCTGGGAAAGGTCTCTCAGAAGACAGCTGCTTGGACATTAGAGAGAGCCCCCATTAGCATTTTTACCCCTGTTAGTTACTTTTCTCTCATTGCTGAGACAAAACACCTGACACCCAAAATTAAGGAAGGAAAGGTTTATTTAGCTCACAGTTTGTGTAGGTTTCAGTCCGTAATCAGCTGGCTCCAAGGCAGGGTGGCGTGGCACAGGGGCAGCAGTGCAACACTGCAGAAGACAGCAAAATCAAGAAGAGCAAAAGGGGGGGGGAAGCAAGCCTCTTTTCTTCCCTTATATTGTATGCAGGCTACCCCTCTAGGATGCGTGTAGCACTCACACCATCTCTGTGCTCTCCTCTTGCACAAGCTCAGGATGTTTACAAAGTGAGGACCCTGGCCCCCTGCTGGGTTACTTAGTTAAACTTCTAAACTTCTCAAGTTGACACAATGAACAACATCCTAGAGCAGTAAGGGCATGTCCTCTACACCCCAGGATGTAGAACTGCTGAGTTACCTAGTTAAGGTTCTAGACTTCTCAAATTGACACAATGTATCAACCATTACAAGTACCTCACACCCTTTCTCTCCTACAGTCTCAGTCTGGGTAAAAGATTAGCATCAGGAAAGCCTCAAGCCAAGGTGGAAGGGGCTGTTAACAGTCATTTTGACTACCTTTGCAATCTGATTGGAGGGAATCCCCACACGGATCCACCAGAGTTAGGTGAAAAGTGTGGTTAGTCCACAGTTGAGCTGCTCCAGGGATCCCTACCATGACACTAAAATCATCCTGACCTGGAGAAGACCCTCATTAGACCAAAGGATGGAGACTGTGATGTCAGGAATATCACAAAAGACAACAGCCCTGCTCTAGTCACACCAGAAGCTGACTAGTGTATGTACAGTGGAAGCCTGAGGACACCATTGTTAGGAAGATACCTTTCTTTGACACTATTTTGTAATGAACTGTCACTCTTCGTCTTTAACCACACTTGGGTTTCTCACCTTGTTTTTTCATAGTCCTGTCTCAGACTGCCCCAGCTGATTGGGAATGCAGCAAAAGGTGTCAGCCAGTTCTCTTTTTCTTCTTGTGGGTGGGATGTTTCACTGGCATCAGCTGTCTGTACTGGGGATCCTGCTCATCTTTTGCATGCCAAGAGTGACATATGTGGAGGTATTGGCTGTAGAGATGACCAATAATTGTGACCCCTACCTGTGTGTCACTCAAACAGGGAACTCCATCATGACTGTTCTGCTCTTTCACACTTACTGTAATTGTGTTGGAGAAATTTTTGGGACTTGTGCTGATAACTGCCACGTCCAGTGCAGTTCTCAAAGTTCCCGGGGGGAAGGATGGTGAGAGGATGGAGAAATAAAGATAAGAGAAAATATACAGAAAGCTGAGGTCAGGTGGAGCCCTCTCTCTGGATGGGTGGAAAGGAACTGCTCAACCACTGCAGTGCATTTTTATTTATACATTTGGCAGGTTGGTGTCACGTGACACCCCTTTGCTTAACTAGCTCGCTTCTCACACCCTGTGTTTTCAGGGCTGGAACATGAGCTCCCCTGGAGCGCTCCATGCCCTAAGGGCATTCCTCAGGTGCTCCATGCTCTTGGCTCTTCATGTGTGAACAATCTCCAGCTCAGCTGCTCCTGACATTTCTCCCTTTTCTGTTTTTGTAGTTGGAATCAATGGGTGTTCAAATGAAGTTGGAGGAGCTGTGTTTGGAGGAATCTGCAGATGATTTTCTTTCTTGTGGTTATACTTTTCTGCTGGATGTTCAAGGCCAACTTAAAGTGAGACATTAATTAATTAAAATTAATTTTTGCTATCTATCAAGGTCAGTTAAGTCTCCTCACAAATTACCTTGGAACCATGCACAGCACCTCTTAGTACTTCTGTCTGTGTCAGCTGTCTGGATGAGTCATGGCCATTGCTTGACCAAGTTGCTTTCTGTGAAACCTTGGGAGATTTTTCTCTCCTGGTGACTTTCCTTAGGCACACTACACATCCTTGATCACTTTCCTCTGTGGTCCAACAATCTCCTTGGTCAGAAGACCAGGGACTCACCGAGTTATAGGATGTTGCAGCAGAGGTTCTCTTATGTCCTGGGTCCTCATTGACCTAGGAGGGCTAGGGCCAAAATATTGGCTGTCCTCCTAGCCCATCTATTTTTCTAATATTTGGTCTCCAAACCTCAGTTATTGAACATCCAGAAGAGAAGGTTAGTAACATTACAGTGTAACAGGGGTGGTAAGCTTAATATTACTATCTTATCTGAATGTCAAGCACCTTAGAACTTAAAATGGAACCATTATTTTCTAACCATGGATGTTCTAGTATTTAAATACCTGAAGAATGTTAACAAACAATTACATATTTCACACAGAAAATTAGAAATCAAAAAACATACATAACATTGCAGCATGAAAATCATGATGACATTTTGTAACACACTTAAATTTTCATTTTGATAAAATATAACCTTTTTAATCAATCATCTCTAATACATAAGAAACTTTTACCTAACTTGTTGACCTTTAATGGGATGTACATCACATAGGTTTTATTAAAGGCAGATATCTGAATCTGAAAGAAAATCTATCACTATAAACAATCTCTGTTTTAAATTTTGGAAGACCTGTACATCTGAAGGCATGAAAACATTTAATACACCATGAGGTTAATAACAATCAATTGTCATAGCCATATGAAAACCTTTGTACCAGAGCATCTATAAATCAAAAACTTTACTATCTAGAAAACTTAATCTTTTGACAATGACCAATGTAAACATATCACAATAATATGTTTTTAGTAAATTTTATTGTGGTGTCTCCCATAAGGCTATGGAGATCATTGGGACTTCCTATTAATGAACAAAGGCTGGGATAATTTTTCCCAGGCAGCTGCTCCTTTATTCACCAAAGGGAGCCTTGGCCAATAATTCTCCAAGCCCGAAAGGCCCCCTTAGTTACCTTAACAAATTTCTGATGACCTCTGAGAAAACCAATTTTGATATCAAATTGGTCAGCTGGCAACCCAGGTGGAAGCATGCTTTTAAATCTATAACCCAAATTAAATTTTAAATAAATGATCCAAAAATGCAAAAGAAAAAGGAAAAGAGAAAAAAAATTGTTGAGCTCAAATAAAGAAACAGCTGTTTACAGAATGGACAAACAGACAAATAGATACACGGGCAGACTAACAAACAATCTTACAACACTAGCGTGCACTCAGATATATTTTTGACTAAATTATATTATAATAACCTTTTACAATTTTAGAAGTTTGTGATTATAAATAGACTAGTCAGATTTTTTGTAGGTCAATGAGTAGAAATCTCTTAAGAATTTGGAAGGAATGAAATGTTTTATCTATTATCAATATATATTTTTGTATTTTATTTTGTCATAAGAATACTGGTAACTTTTGTGCCCCTTTCTTTCACATAGCTGTCAGCTCAGTTATCTCTATACACTCAGTCAACTACTCAGACCTTTGATTCCTATTTTTGGTTACAATCTTCTGGGCATCCTGAGTCAATTCCTTTAATTGGCCCCAGGTCAGGTCTAGCTCCATCCTTGTCTATCATCTGGGGTGTGGTCGCTGAGGCATCATTGTCATAGGACTGAGAATTAGTACCTTGAAATGTGGAATCAACTCCTTCTCCAGGTCTGGGTCCATGATACAGCCAAACAACATGCTCTAGCACCCAGTTGGGCCATTCAGCATTCTCTGGAAAGACAGGAACATAGCCTTGACCGCAAATTAATACTGGGTTGGGTTCCTTCCATTGTCCAGTATAAAGATCTTTCCAAAGTATCCTTCCTAACTTCTTTTCCCTTACCTGATTGAATTGTCTTTCTGCTGATGTAGTTCCATCCCTAGTAAGATTTAAAAAATTAATAGTATATATTGCCAAGTGAAGTCTATTATGAGGTGTAAATTTTGTAGGGAACGATTTCCCCTTTTGTTCTTGTAATTGAATTTTGAGTGTACGATGAGCACATTCAACAATTCCTTGACTTTGAGGGTTATAGGGGATTCCTATGGTAAGGGAAATATGAAAAGTTTTACAAAATGCTTGGAAGGCAGCACTTGTATAGGCTGAGCCATTGTCAGTCTTAAGTGCCCATGGGCAGCCAAGGGTAGAAAAGGCATCCAAGCAATGAGCAATGACATGTTTAGACACTTCACCAGTGCAGGCAGAAGCAAAAATAAATCCTGAGGAAGTGTCCACTGAAACATGGACCCATCATAAAGAGCCAAACTCAGGAATATGAGTGACATTCACTTGCTAGAGATGATTGGGGTAAAACCCTCGGGGATTAACCCCCCTAGGGAGTGAGGGAAGATGTATTATGCATGAAGAACATTGTTTAATGATTGGTTGAGCCTGTTCTTGAGTTAAAAGGAACTGTTTGTGCAATGCAGAATCATTTTGATGGAAGGTGGCTTGGGAAGCAGAAGCCTGTTGAATGGCATCTGAGGGAGTAACAGTGAGAAAAGCCAGCAATCTGTCTATTGCAGTGTTTACCTCAGTGAGAGGCCCTGGCAATTGGGAATGAGAACATAAATGACCGATAAAACATAGAATATGACTTGACTGAATGACAAATTGGAGAGTATGAAATAAATGAAAAAGATCTTCTTGGGCAGTGTGTACAGTGGCAGTTTCAATGTGGTGCACCACACTGCAAACATAAGTGCTGTCTGGAAACAGGTTAATCAGCATGGATGAATAATCTTGCAAGGCCGATATAACAGCCTGCAATTCAATCTTTTGTGCTGAAGAGAAACGCATATCCTGTATTCAGGAAGAGGAGGCCATTATATAACTTCCCCTGCCCGAAGACGGTCTGTCTGTGAAAACAGAGATTTCTCTTGGTATGGGGACCAAACTTATTTTTGAAGGGAAGCAAAGGATGTGAGGGAAGCAAATTGAATTAATTTGTCTGAAGGATCATGACAATCAATAACACCTGGGAAATTAGCCAATGCAGATTGCTATGAAGATGAAAATTGACATAGCCACTGTTGTTGAAAAGGAAACAATGATAGTTCACACCTCATGACCAAAGAGCTGAACAGCACACATTCCCCCATGTGTGATCAGTTCTGCCATAACATCATAAAAGGGAGTAATGGTTTTATGTGGAGCATATGTCATATGTAGCCATTGTAAAGGGTCCCGAGACTGCCAAAGGACCCCAGTGGGCATATGCTGAGTTGGGAAGATAATTAAAACATTGGCAAAGATGGGTCAACTCTAGAGAGTTGAGAATTAGAGAGAGCCAGATTAACTCTGTTCAAGGCAGTTTTAGATTCTGACATAAGTGTCCTTAGAGACGTGGGGGTCAGGTCCCCCCGAGAATGTCAAGGAGAGGGCCTAAATCATGAGTTGGTAGCTTGAGAGCTGGGTGGAGCCAATTAATATTACCAAATAAAGTCTGAAAATCAGAGTTGCAAGATGATTAACCTGGATTTGAATAGTTAGGGGCCCAATATATTTCTGTTGGATAAGGTGACCCAAATATAAAAAAGGTGCTGTAGTTTGCACCTTTTCAGGGGCCACCACTAGGCCTGCATTACAAAGGGCATTGTGTAATTGAATAAATACTTGGTGGATGAGGATTCATGTGCTAGCAGAATATCATGCAATGAATAAGATAAGGAGATGGATGAGCCTGATGGACTGACAAAATGGCTACAGCCACAAACTCTTGACATAGGGTTGGACTGTTTGCCATTCCCTGTGGCAGACAACGCCA
Source organism: Erethizon dorsatum (assembly GCA_028451465.1). Taxonomy (NCBI): domain Eukaryota; kingdom Metazoa; phylum Chordata; class Mammalia; order Rodentia; family Erethizontidae; genus Erethizon; species Erethizon dorsatum. Next base: position 88,413,481 of record CM051842.1, on the reverse strand, counting down.
TTGGAAGTGGTGCATAGGGGCCTGATTATTAATAGAGGGTAAACTAAATGCAAAAAGTTTTTTATCTTGAAGATGGAGAGGGATAGTAAAAAAAAAAAAAACAAAGAAACAAAAAAACAGTCTTTTAAATCAATCACCATGAGGGAAAAATGTAAAGGGATGGCTATGGGTCTAGGCAATCCTGTTTGAAGTGCTCCCATAGGTTCCATGGTGTGATTAACTTCCTGTAAATCCTGTAGTAATCTCCACCTTCCCGACTTCTTTTTTATTATGAAAATTGGGGTATTCCAAGGACTATTGGAGGATTCTAGGTGTCCCACTGTCATCTGTTCATTAACCAGTGTATAAGCTGCTGTAAGCTTCTCCTGAGTGAGGGGCTATTGATCAACACAAACAGGGTCGCCAGATATCCAAGTTATCTTGGACACTGTCTGTGGGGACGGAGAAGAGATCAAGGCACCTCCTGAAAATGTGAAGACGAGTATCTTATGCTAAAATATTTCCTTTTAGGATCTATTGGAAAGGGTTTTCTCCTTCCCTGATTATGTTTACCAAGCCCTTGAGTGGGGAGTAAGCCTTGTTGTAACATCTGATGAGTCACTAAAGAGTTCAGACTAAAAAAAATGCCTACATATCCTGTAATATATCATGACCCCACAGATTGACAGGTATATGGGGGAGGACATAAGGTGAGAAATATCCAGAATGGCCTTACGCATCCCTCTAGTTTAAAAAATTAGTACTTATACTACGATGAGAAACTGCCCACACCCTGTAGATCTATAGAGTTGCAACTATAGAGTTGCTACATCCAGAGGCCATGCTGTAGGCCAATGGCATTGGGCAATAACTGAAACATCTGCACCTGTGTCTAAAAGCCCTTTGAAAGTTTTTCCTTCAATAATCAATTCCAGGGCTGGTGAGATGGCTCAGCAGCATAAGCGCCTGCCTGGCAAGCACGAGATCCTGAGTTCGACCCCCGATACCCACAAAATAATAATAATAATAATAATAATAATAATAATAATAATAATAATCAATTCCATGTCGGGATGATCCTGTTTAATCTGTTGAACCCAATAAGTATCAGAGGACCCAAAACCCTTGGATCCCCTTTCCTTATTTGTAGATTTTCCAATTTTTGTCAAAGGGAGAATGACCAATTGAGTGATATGAGAGTCCGGCATGACTTGAACAGTGTTTTGAATAGATTGAATCATAACCATGATTTCCCTTGTATAGTCAGCATCAATGACACCTGGCAACACCTGGAGACCTTTTAAAGTGAGACTGCTGTGGCCTAGCAGGAGACCCACTGTTCCATGAGGCAAAGGTCCATAGACTCCAGTAGGAATAACTTGGAGTCCCATTTCACAAGTTAGTATGAATCTGGAGGAGGGACTGAGGTCCAAGCCTCCACTATCTTTTGTCACTCGGCAGAGGTCAGAAACATGCTTGCAGTGGTGGGTAGAGCTGGGAAGGAATTAGGGAAAGTGCCCCCACTGTTTGGCAGGGCCAGGGCAGGCACTGCTGGAAGTTTCCTGGAATGGGTCGGCCTTCCACATCAGTTTTGGATATACACTCATTTGCCCAATGATACCTTCATCTACACCTTGTACAGACACCAGAAGGATTTTTTAAAGGGATAGATAATGGCTGTGCTGCAGCAGAGCAATCTCAGGCAAGATGTCCCTCACGTCCACAGCAGAAACAAGTAGCCTAATTTTTTTCTTTTGTCTAGGCTGTGGGTGAATAGACTGAGTGATAGCTGCTGCTAAGGCAGCCCCCTGTACATATGAGGGGCCAATATCTGCACAGATTCAAATCATTTCAGCCAGCAGTGTAGCCCATTTTTTGTGGGCTTTTAAAGCCTCTTTACACCATTTATTTGCATTTTCAAAGACCAACTGTTGAACGACTAACTTGCTAGCCTCCCTGTTGCTTATAATCCTCCCACTAGCCTGCAATAAGCATGCCACAAAATCTTGAAAAGTTTCATCTGGACCCTGACAAATGGAAATCAAATCAAGGGATGTCTCACCCTTTGAAGGAAGCTCCCTCTAAGCCCTTATGGCAGCTATTTTTATTTGTTCACATACATTTGCAATTCAAAAGTTGATTATTTGTGGCAGTGAAGGCACCCTCTCTGGTTAACATATCCTTTGTAATGGCTTATGTTTTGAGCAGCATTGCTAGGGGCCTGATCCGTGCAAAATTCAAAAAAGTTTCCTTTCCACAATAAATAATCCCTCAGACTTAAACATGCTTTAGCTCTTCCTTTCCAATCATTTGAGGTCATAATATGTTGCCCTAGGAGCTCTATTAAACCCAAGGTAAAAGGGGCTGTGGGGCCACAGGTAGCAGTAGCTTGTTTTAATTACATTTGGGTCTTAAAGGGTACAGCTTCATGAAGATGTATAATTTGTTCTGGGTTATTGAGGACTCAAAGTTCAGTAACAGGGTACGTATGTTGAAAACCCTCCTTGGACTCACCCACCCCTCAGGCTTCCTTTAGTGACAATTGCAAGGGAGAGAGAGAAAAAGAGTCCACTCCCTGAGAGGCAGAAGTTTCAATCTGTGATGCAGCAAATCTTCTCGGAGCTGAAAAGGTGGAAATTTCCACTTGTGGCTCAGGTAACATCATCTGGCATTGTGAAATGGAATTCACAGCGAAACACTCCTCTAGTGGGGAAGGGCCCACTCTGCCTCCCACTACTCTCCCCATCCAAGTGAGCAAAGCCAGAGAGTTTAAACTCTATTGGGGGAGCTATTGTTCCACAATCATTTTTCCACTTAGGACTTGATTTTAAAGTAGTGCTCTGGGCCAAATCCTTTCTGGTTGTCTCAACAAGCTTACAACCATTTAGACACTCTCTAATCAAAATCCACAAAAAGAAAGTAAATACTGGAATCAAGAATACAACAAACATTTCTATACATATCTGTGGTTCTTGAGAACCCATTTGCCCCATGTTTTACAGCTGAGGATATCAATACAACTCTGTGATCAATATTGATGCTATCAATGCACTTCTCCCCCTTTTTTGCACAGAGTGAGAAGTGTCCCCTCACCTACTATTTCTTTGTACCCTGGTTCCATGTTTGGGCACCAATATGCCACATCCAGTGCAGTTCTCAACGTTTCTGGGGGGAAGGATGGTGAGAGGTTGGAGAAATAAAGATAAGAGGTAGTATACAGAAGGCTGAGGTCAGGTGGAGCCCTCTCTCCAGATGGGTAGAAAGGAACTGCTCAACCACCACAGGGCATTTTTATTTATGCATTTGGCAGGTTGATGTCACTTAACACCCCTTTGCTTAACGAGCTCACCTTCACACCCTGTGTTTTTGGTGCTGGAACACCTGTTACCCTGGAGTGCTCCATGCCCTCAGTTCATTCCTGGGGTTCTCCGTGCTTTCAGCTCCTCATGTGTGAGCCTTCTCCAGCTCAGCTGCTTCTGACACATAACCTGTTTACAAGGTCTGTAAGACTAAGGACTGTACCCCACTTCTCTTATTTAATCCAGAGATGGGAATTTGAACTCTGAGCTGTGTCTCGGTAGGGGGCATTATGGAATGGGAGGGGAAAGTGGCTTGGACACCTGATAAACAGAACTATGAGGGTAAAGCTCAGATACCCAGTAACCCTATATTTTGATGCCTGCCCAGCCATTAATTCTGCCACCAAGGAGAATAAACCATATCTCCCTAAAGGGGGGGTAACTAAATTTCCTCTTACAAGGTGTGGAGCCTAGGATGGGAAAGAGACTACAGCTATAAAGAAACATATTTTTGTCCCTGGGGAGGATTTTGGTGCAGTGACAGATGAATTTGGCTATGTATACTTGTCATGTGTAGGACAGGCCACCTGCCAAAGAGGATCTCCCCTAAAAAGATTAAAGCCTCCACCCTCCTGCACCCTTAGGACATGCAATCCAGTCACTCTTCTTATCCTAGACCCCCAATGTGGGAGACCACCAAGCTATGCTTTCCTGAGAAATGAAGCCCCTTGCCTTGATCTTTCCCTGATCTCTCCTTCAAACTTATTCACTGAGATATGCAGAGCTGGCTATATTGAAACAGATGTTGCTTTAATTGGCTAAAAAATGTGGTTGAGTCCAGCTGAGACACCAACTTGTCTCACTGCAACACACAGGTGAGAATTGCACCCCTGCTGATGGCTGGAATGGGGGCTTGGGCAAGATCCTGTGAGATTCCAGGACTAAGACATGAGATAACATCTCAGCTGAGGCCATGAGACTCAGAAAGGAGTATACCTTCCTGGCAGTAAAGGTGCCACCTTTGCATACATCAAGCTATCCATTGTACTGCTAATTGGAGGCCTTCATGCCTGGTACAAAGTTGCTCTGTTTCTCCTTACAGCCATGACTCCAAAGTTTCTTTTCCCTAGCACTCTGCCATGACTCCCACCCACCTCCCTAATTGAAACCAATAAAAGCCATGAGAATTTGGACTGATGGCCTTTTGTTCAGAGAATATTGGTCATCCCAGAACTCCTCAACTGCAGAATATTCTCTTTTTGTCTTTCTTTTGCATTCATGTGTCATATTGCCAGGTGGAAGACCCTAACCCTCCTTGGGGGTTTCAATACCCCAGGACCCAGAATGAAAAAAAGGCAAAGATTTTGAACTTCGAATAGATGATTGGGGTCACAACCCAGGGATGGTGGTTCCTATCAAAAAACATACATATGCCCTGGCAACCGCTAGCTTCCAAGTTTTCCACTCCTTTGATGAGAAAATGATTCAACCTCTGCTGCAAATCCCCCTTGTGACCCAAAACCTCTTTATGGGACAAGAAGAAAGTATAGCATACTTCCTTAATATTAACTCTTGCTACATGTATGGGGGAACCTTGTTTTGAGACCAATGGCCCTTGAGATGCCAGAGAATGGGACCTGGCTGATTATGAAGCCCTCAAATTAGAAAAGAAAATGAAGGGCCAGTGAGATGGCTCAGCGACTTAAGCACCTGCCCGGCAAGCATGAGGGCCCAAGTTCGACTCCCGGAACCCACATACAAAAAAGGGGCCAGTGATATCGCTCAGCGGCACGGGCGCCTGCTGGCACGTGAGGTCCTGAGGTCGTCCCCCCAGTACCCCAAAAAAAAAAAAAAAAGAAAAGAAAAGAAAATGAAGAGTGGGACCACACAGCCATCTATACAGGGAAGTAACCCATGGGTCCTGGAGACCAGCATCATTGGGAGTAGATACCTCACCCAAAAAGGGAACAGATTACAGGTCCAGGCAGGAAAGCTGACGTGCCTGGGACAGATATTCTACAATGAGGCTAAAGGGAGCACAGAATGGTGGGAGAATGAAACTGAAGTCAACCCCTTAGCCAAGTTCCCAGACTTGAGCCCCAGGTGGGAAAAGGGGTTCCATTTACTGCCTCCATTTAATGGTCAGCTCCCAAGGGGCTATATTGGATATGTGGAAATAGAACATATGATCAACTACCAACAAATTGGGCAGGAAGTTACATCTTGGGTGCTGTACAACTGTTTTTCCTCCTGTCCTTACACCAAGCGTAACTATTGGGCTACGCTGTATACATTCACTGCCATAAAAAAGGAGTATAACCATAGATAATTGGAAAGATGATGAATGGCCACCAGAGAGAATAATCCAGTACTATGGGTCTGCCACTTGAGCCAAGGATGAGATGTGGGATATTGAACTCCCATTTTTATTTTAAATAAAATAATTAGACTACAAGCTGTACTAGAAATTATAACCAATGAAAGTGCTTGTGCACTAAATCTCTTAGCTAACCAACAGACAAACATTACAAATGCAGTATATCAAAATAGATTAGCACTAGAATACCTACCAGCTAAAGAAGGAAGAGTTAGGGGGAAGTTCATTTTAACCAATTGTCTTCAAATAGATGCTCAAGGATGTGTGATAAAAGAAATCACTGAGGCTTGGAAAGGATGGAATCTGAGAGAAATGTTCAGAGGATGGTTCTCAATTTTAGGTGGTTTTAAAACTTTGGTGTGAAGATTCATTGCTATCAAGGGAATCTGCTTGATTATGCCTTGTCTGTTACTGGTAGCAATGTGGGTCTTGAACTCTATGCTAAAATCTACCATATGTCAGAAAACAACCTCTCATATTATGTGGGCCAAAGGGTATCACTCTATGGGAGAATATGTAAACATGGCTATTGACAAAATGAAACATGATGAGGAAAATTTATATAAATGGTGAGGCTCTTCAGCAGAGCCTTGAATGGGGAAAATGACAGAAGAGACCACCTCCCGGGCTTTACATCCCCAACCTAACGTGGTAAAGTTACTTTCTTTCTCCCATGGAACAGACAGCTCAACAATCACTAACACTTTTCTCAATGTCTTCTCATAGGTGTTTTTTTTAACCCAGCCAGTGAATCACAATACCTCAAGGTAGTTGGAGAGCATACAATTCCCAGTAGATGGGGTCTACAGCCCCTTTCAGCAGGACACAGCTATATGAAGATAGAGACCGCCACCCCATCACACCCCATAAGGGATTATGGGGATAGAGTATGTGTCTCTTAAGGGGAAATAGTCTCAAAACAGTGAGACTATACAATGTTTACACATACGGGTCTGATTTATTTCACTTATGAGTATGATCTCAAATTGCATTCATTTACCTATAACTCTCAAATTTATCTTTCTTTATGGCTGAGTAGTACTCCATTATATAGAAAAACCACATCCTTTTTATCCATTCCTCACTTGGTGGGCATTTGAGTTGCTTCCAATATTTAACTATTACAAATTTTGCTGCAGAAAGCATGGGTGCACATACATCGCTGTGGTATGATGTTTTTAATTCTTCTAGGAAGATACCGAGAAGGGGAATAGGTGGGTTGAATGGGACCTCTAATCCTAGATTTTAGAGGAATCTCCACAATGATTTCCAAAGTTGTTGCACCAGTTGACACTCTCACCAACAGTGGGGAAGTGTTCCTTTTTTCCACAGCCCCTCCAGTATTTGTTATTGGTTGATTTCTTGATGATAGCCATTCTTTCTGGAGTGAGATAGAATCTCAGTGTTGTTTTAATTTGCATCTCTTGGATGACCAATGATGTTGAACACTTTTTCATATATTTATTTGACATTCGTATTTCTTCATCTGAGAGGTGTGTATTCATCTCAGATGCCCATGTTTGGATACGGTCTTTGAATTTGGGAGCCTGATTTTTTTGAATTCTTTATATGTTCTATATATTAGTCCATTCTCTAAGGGACAACTGGCTATAATTTTTTCCCACTCTGTGGGTTGTCTTTTCACCTGGAAGCAAGTATTACCCTGATTCCAAATCCAGAGAAGAACCGAACCAAAAAAGAAAAATGCAGCCCAATCTCCCTAATGAACATAGGTGCAAAAATTTTCAATAACATACTGGCAAACAGAATGCAACAAATCATTAAAAGGATTATACACCATGACCAAATAGGATTAATCCCAGGGATGCAGGAATGGTTCAACATATGCAAATCAATAATTATCATACACCATACTAACAGAACCAAAGATAAAAATTATATGATCATCTCAATAGATGCAGAAAAAGCTTTTCACAAAGTCCAGCACCCCTTCATGATAAAAACCCTACAGAAAATTGGAATAGATGGTCTTTACCTCAATCTTATAAAAGCCATCTATCACAAACTAATAGCTAACATCATACTAAATAGTAAAAAAACTGAAACCTTTCATTCTAAAATAAAGAACAAGAAAAGCATGTCCACTATCACAACTCCTATTCAATACAGTTCTAGAAACATTAGCCAGAGCAATTAGACAAGAGAAAGAAATAAAAGGAATGAAGATAGAAAAGGAAGAATTTAAATTATCATTATTTGCTACTGACATGATTTTCTACATAGAAAGCCCAAAAACTCCACCAAAAACCTTCCAGATTTCATAACCAAATTCAGAAAAACAGGGAAAAGATGGCAGATTAGTAAGAAGCAGGCAATGAAACTCTCTGAAAGTTGCTGTTTGGCCAACCAGAATATAGTGGCTGGGGGAGCACAGGAGGGAGGGAGGTGGCTCCCCTGGACCCAGGAAAGTTCTGAGATGCAGTTCAGGACTCACAGAGCAAGTGAAGAGTGGTTTCCACGGAGAGGAAAGAGGAAACCATGGCAACTTCTCCCTGTGCCAGGAACCACAGCGCAACAGAAGTTCAAATCTGCAGACACGTGGTGACAGCCGGCACCCCCGGGGGCCTCTGCCGAGGAATGCAAGACAGCCATGGTGCATGGGAGCAGCGAAAGACTGTGCTGGCTAGCAGTGACTGCCTCTGAGGCACAGCCAGCTAGCACAAGAGAGTGATTGGCCAGGCGCCATTGTGTGGGGGGCAGTGAAACAGCCCAGTGCCAGAACACAGCACTCAAAATTCAGCATGGCACCATGGCTCTCAGGCCTGCGGAAAGTGTGCTGATGGCAGCAGGTGAATGAGACTAGTCTCCACCAGAGAGTACAGGCTACAGTCCACTGTCCTACCAAAGAGCTGCTCCTGGCTTGCAGGGACAGATCTGCACAGAATGGAACTCTGTCACCACACGGTGCCTGCCTACAGCAGAGTCAAAACCTGGAACTGATTTTTTTCTCTCATTTTTTTTTTTCCGGTGAAGGAGTTTTTTTTTTTTTTTCTTTTTTGTGCCTTTTTTGTTTGTTTGTTTGTTTGCTTGTTTTGTTGTTTCTGTCTTCATTTTTCTTTTTGTTTCTTGGTTTGTTCTTTCCCTCATTGTTCTATCTGGTTTTTATATGAGTGTAAACAGAGCCTCTAACCTCTCTGTGGTTGTGGCTCTGTTCTGTTCTTCCTTGTATCCCTTCCTTCTCTTTTTCCCACCAGTCCTGTACACCAGTTTCCCAATGTTAGCGGGATCCCTCTTTGTCCTCCAGCCTTACATCTAATTCCTTCATCTTCTCCCAATTCTCTATTTCCTCCTTAACTCATTTTAAATTTAAACTCCTGAGAGAAAAGTTGACATATTAAGGACTTATATACTGCATATAATTTTTCTGGTGTGTTTTAGATTTTGTTATATAATCACAACTCTACTTTATATGGTTAAAAGTGGCAAATAACTGGTTAGATCAGGCTGTCATTTTCTAGGCTGTGTTTGATGCTTTAGGTACCATTATAGCCAAAAGTAACATAATTGTTCTAAACAGCTTTTCTTCCTGGTATTCCATGACTGAGATTGACTAAGGGTCACAGAAAATACAGTGGCACAGTACCAAAGAAACAAGGACTGGGCCAAACAGACAGCAACTTCTCATACCCAACAAATTAAAGAGGTAAGATCTTGCAGCAGGCTCAAAACCAAAAACAAGCTACACCTGGAAGATACCACAGAGGCGTAGTCATCTCCTAAGGATTTTAAACACTAGCAATAAAGCAACCTACCACAGGTAATTTACAAACATCACCCCAGGCATTAAACTAAAGAAAGAAAAGGAAATGAGACGACATTTAAACAAGATGCAAACCCACACATCCAATTCACCAAAGGCAAACCTAGGGGGCAATGAGGTGGGACAATCCGAAAGGCACCCACCTGGCATCTCTGAAGTGGTAACAACAAAGCAACTAAATGAGGCTCTGGAAAAAATTAAATCAGAAATAATTTCACAGATAACTGCAGAGATAACATCCACAATGAAGACCATGCTTAAGGACACTAGAGCAGATACAGACAAAAAATAGATGAGCTTAAGAAAATTATGGAAACCATGAATGCTCAGCATAGGAAAGAAATGGAATCTGTAAGGCAGATTCAAGCAGATACCCAGGAGAACAAAAACTCCATTGAAAGTATTTGTAGTAGATTAAGCCAATGTGAGGACAGGATCTCAGATATAGAAGACAGGCTTTTGATTAGTGATCATAAAAAGAAAGAATTCTTAAAAATAGCCAGGGACCATGAAAAATCAATCCAGTAGCTGCTAGATGACACAAAGAAAAATAACTTAAGATTAATTGGAATTAATGAAAAAGCAGGAGATAGCATAAATGACATCAGAACACTGTTAACAGACATTATCACAGGGAATTTCCCTGGTATAGAAAAAGGATTTGATCTTCATATAAATAAGGATTATAGAACTCCAACTAGCCACGATCAAAATATTTTTTCAGCAGGACATATTATAGTCAAGATTCCAGAAATTCAACAGAAGAGCAGAATCTTAAAAGCTGTTAGGGAAAAGAGACAAACCACCTATAAAGAAGAGCTTGGAATGATGTATTTCAAGCTCTAAAGGAAAATAACTTTCAACCCAGATTTGATGTAGTCCACAAAACTATCTTTCAAAATTGATGGAGAAATAAAATACTTCCATGAAAAAGAACATCTGAGAAAATTTATGACAACCAAACCAGCACTCCAAAATGTTCTGAAGGACATTCTAGAAGGAGATAACAAGGAATACCACTCCAGGAACCCCAACGGAAGGAATCCACCAGGCAGGGCAGATAATTAAATGGGGGGGGGAAAGAGGGGGAAACAAGAACAGGAAAATAATATGACAAGGATAACTCAATACATATCAGTTTTAACCATCGAAGTTAATGGTCTCAATTCACCAATCAAAAGGCACAGACTGGCAAAATGGATCAAGAAGCAAGATCCAATAATATGCTGTATACAAGAAACACATTTAATTCAGAAAGAAATTAATCGATTGAAAGTCAAAGGATGGAAAACAATACTCCATGTGACAGGAACCCAGAAAAAAGCAGGGGTAGGTATTTTTTTGCAGACAAACTGAATTTCAAGCCAAGAATGATTCCGAGATATAAAGACGGTTATTACATCCTTGTAAATGGAATAATCCAAGAGGAAGAGATAACGATCATGAATATGAATGCAATAAATACCAGTGCACCCAACTATATAAAACAAGTATTAAAGGACATGAAAAATCAAATAAGCACTAATATAATTATATTGGGGGATCTCAATACTCCACTGTCACAAAAAGACAGATCAACTAGATAAAAAATCAAAAATGAAATATTAGAACTGAACCAAACTATTGACCAAATGGACATAGTAGATGTCTACACAGTGTTCCACCCCACAGCATCAGAATACACATTCTTCTCAGCTGCACATGGGACATTCCCTAAAATAGACCACATACTAGCTCATAAAACCTGCTTAAGTAAATGCCAAGGAATTGAAATTATCCCATGCATATTATCAGACCATAGTGCAATGAAATTGGAAACCAATAGCAAAAGAAATCACAAAAACTTCCTAAACACATGGAAATTAAACAGCACCCTCCTGAACAACCAATGGGTCACAGATGAAATTAAAGAAGAAATTAGACACTTTCTACAACTGGATGATAATGACAGTATAACATACTGGAACTTATGGGATACAATGAAAGCAGTCCTAAGAGGGAAATTTATAGCATTAAATACCTATATCAGGAAAATACAGCAAGTGCAAATAAACAACTTAATGGTGAACCTCAAACTTCTGGAAAAAGAAGAGCAGGCTAAACCAAAAGCTCATACAAGGGAGGAAATTATAAAGATCAGAGCAGAAATTAAATTATTAGAGACTAATAAAACAATACAAAGAATCCATGAATCAAATAGTTGGTTCTTGGAAACAATAAATAAGATTGACAAACCCTTATCCAACCTTATTTAAAAAAAAGAAAAGAAAAGACTCAAATCCATGCTATTGAAAATGAAAAGGGTGATATCATGTCGGACCCTGCAGAAATCCAGAAGATCATCTATACCTACTTTGAAAATTTATATTCTAATAAGATGGAAAATGCAGAAGAAATGGACAGAATCCTAGATACATATGAATTACCAAAACTGAATCAAGAAGATATAAAAATCCTATAAACCAAACTTATAAACCAATATCAACCAATGAAATTGAAGATGTAATTAAAAACCTCCCAACAAAGAAAAGCCCAGGCCCTAATGGATTCACTGCCAAATTCTACAAGAAATTTAGAGAAGACCTAACACCACTACTTCTCAAACTTTTTAAAGAAATCAAAAGGTAAGCAATACTCCCAAATTCATTCCTGGAAGCAAGCATTACCCTGATACCAAAACCGGACAAGGACCCAACTAAGAAAGAGAACTACAGGCCAATCTCCCTAATGACCATAGATACAAAAATCCTCAAAAAGATACTGGCAAACAGAATCCAGCAAATCATTAAGAAGATTATACAACATGACCAAATTGGATTCATCCCAGGGATGCAGGGATGTTTCAATATATGTAAATCAATAAATGTAATACACCATGTTAACAGAACCAAAGACAAAAATCATATGATCACCTCAAATAGATGCAGAAAAAGCTTTTGACAAAGTCCAGCACCTTTTCATGATAAAAACCCTACAGATAATTGGAATAGATGGTCTTTATCTCAATCTGATAAAAGCTACGTATGACAAACCAACAGCCAATATCATACTAAATGGACAAAAAATGAAAGCTCTCTCTCTAAAATCAGGAACAAGAGAAGGATGTCCACTGTCCCCACTCTTATTCAACATAGTCCTGGAGACTTTAGCCAGAGCAATTAGACAAGGAAAGAAATAAAAGAAATAAGGATTGGAAAGGAAGAAGTTAAATTATCACTATTTGCAGATGACATGATACTCTACATAGAAGACCCAAAAAAATCCACTAAAAAATTGCTCGATTTAATGAGCAAATTCAGTAGTGTAGCTGGATACAAAGTCCATTCTCAAAAATCAATAGCCTTTCTGTACACAAATAACAAACTTACTGAAAGAGAAATTAGGGGAAAAATACCTTTCACAATAACATCCGACAAAATGAGATACCTAGGAATCAACCTCACAAAGGATGTAAAAGACCTGTACACTGACAACTACAGTACTCTGAAAAAGGAGACTGAAGAGGGTATCAGAAAATGGAAAGATATCCCTTGCTCCTGGATAGGAAGAACCAAAATAGTGAAAATGGCCATACTTCCAAATTTTTATACAGATTTAATGCAATTCCAATCAAAATTCCAACAGCATACCTGACAGAATTAGAGAAAACAATCCTAAAATTCATTTGGAATCAGAAGAGACCTAGACCAAAGGAAATTCTGGGCAACAAAGGCAAGGCAGGGGGCATCACAATCCCTGACTTGAAATTATACTATAAATCTACTGTGATAAAAACAGTGTGGTACTGGCAAAAAATCAGACCCCAAGATCAATGGAACAGATTAGAAGATGCTGAAACAACTCCAGACATACTAAGCCACCTTATCTTTGACAAAGTTGCCAAACACATTCACAGGAAGAAAGATAGCCTCTTTAATAAATGGTGACGGAAAAACTGGCTCTGCACATGCCAAAGATTAAAACTAGGCCCATATCTTTCACCATGCACTAAACTAAATTCAAAATGGATCAGAGATCTAAATATTAAAACAGAAACATTAAATCTGCTGGAAGGTAGGATAGGTAAAACACTTGAAGACATTGGTGTAGGCAAAGACTTTATGAATAAAACCTCAACCGCAAAGGAACTATCACAAAGAATCAACAACTGGGATCTCATCATATTGAAAAGCTGTTGCACAGCAAGAGAAACCACCAACAGAGTGAAGAGACAACCCACTACGTGGGAAAAATTGTTTGTCAGCTGTTCCTCGGACAAAGGATTACTATCGAGAACATACAAGGAACTCAAAAAAATCAGACCTCCCAAATTTAAAGACCCAATTCAAAAATGGACATCTGAGATGAATACACATTTCTCAGATGAAGAAATACAAATGGCAAATAAATATACAAAAAAAGTGCAACATCACTAGTCATGTGAGAGATGCAAATTAAAACAACACTGAGATACCATCTCACCTCAGAAAGAATGGCTATTATCAAGAAATCAACTAAGATCAAATGCTGGAGGGGCTGTGGGGAAAAAGGAACCCTTCTCCACTGTTGGTGGGAGTGTAGACTGGTACAGCCACTGTGGAAATTCAGTGTGGAGATTCCTCAAAAAACTAGAATTGGATGTCCCATTTAACCCAGCTATTCCCCTTCTGGGTATCTTCCCAGAGGAACTAAAAACATCGTACCACAGCGATATACGTGCACCCATGTTTATAGCAACACAATTTGTAATAGCCAGATCTTGGAAACAGCCCAAATGTCCATCAACCTAGGAATGGATAAAAAAGATGTGGTATTTTTATACAATGGAGTACTATTCAGCCATAAAGAAGGATAAACTGGAGACCTAATAGGTAAATGGATACAACTTGAGAAAATACACATAAGTGAAATTAATCAGACGCATATGTGTAAACATCGTATTGTCTCCCTAGTGTGAGTAACTGAAAGAGTAAATAAGATCCAAAATGTACAATAGATATGATGAATCAGAAAGTAACTGGTCAAAAGGAAAGAGAGTCTGGGATGGGGGAATGGGGGAAAGAAAGAAGGGAAAAGAAAAAAATGTATTTATATATAAGATGGTTAAGATAGATACACTACTAAATTTGCTTAGTTCATTGAAGAGAAAGGTTTATGCCAGTAATGTTTGGACAATTGTATGCTCATATCTTGTATCCTGAGTAACTAATTTAAAGATAACAATACGTGATGTATTAACCATTGTTATCCTCCTATAATGTTGTTTTGAAATTTTGTCCTGTGTTGTTTTGTTTTGTTTGTTCTTCTTTTTAAAATAAAAAAATAACCAAATTCAGCACTGTATATTGTTACAGTCAACAGTCAAAAATCAATAGCATTGTTGTACACAAGCAATAAATTCACAGAGAAAGAAATTAGGGTAATCACATACTTTATAATAATATAAAAAAAGAAATACTTAGGAATCAATCTAACAAAGGAAATAATAGATCTATACATTGAAAATTGCAGCATACTGAAAAAGAAGATTGAAAAGGACATTAAAAAATGGAAAAATATCCCTTGCTCATGGATAGGAAGTACCAACATAGTGAAAATGGCCATACTTCTAAAATTGTTATACAGATTCAATGCAATCCCAATCAAAGTACCATTAGCACACCTCACAGATCTATACAAAGTAATCATAAAATTCATTTGGTGCCAGAGGAGACCTAGACTAGCAAAAGCAATTTTGGCCAAAAAAGGTAAGTCAGGGGGCATCACAATCCCTGACTTGAAATTATACTACAAAGTTACTCTAATAAAATCAGCATGGTATTAGAAAAAACAGACCTGAGGATCAGTGGAACAAAATACAAGATGCAGACACAACTGCAAACACACTCAGCCACCTTATCTTTGACAAAGTGCTCAAACATGTTCCCTGGAAGAAAGATAGTCTCTTTAATAAATGGTGCTGGAAAAAACTGGCTTTCCACATGCAAAATACTAAAATTAGACTCATGCCTATTAATATACACTAAACTAAGTCAAAATGAATCATGGATCTAAATATTAAAACAGAAACAATAAATCTATTGGAAGAGAAAATAGGTAGA
Organism: Erethizon dorsatum; assembly: GCA_028451465.1. Classification (NCBI taxonomy): domain Eukaryota; kingdom Metazoa; phylum Chordata; class Mammalia; order Rodentia; family Erethizontidae; genus Erethizon; species Erethizon dorsatum. The sequence continues at coordinate 88,397,965 of CM051842.1, read as the reverse complement.
AATCTTGAAGACACAGGTGTAAGCAGGGACTTCATGATGAAAATCTAGACCACACAAGAAATACTACAAAGAATCAGCAAATGGGATCTCACCTTACTAAAAAGCCCTTGCATAATAAAAGAAATCACCAACAGAGTGAAAAGAAAACCCACAGAATGGGAAAAAATTATAGCCAGTTGTCCATCAGAGAAAGGACTTATATCTAGAACATATAAAGAATTTGATAAAATCAGGCCTCTGAAATTCAAAGACCCAATCCAAAAATGAGCATCTGAGATGAAAACGTACTTCTCAGTTGAATAAATACAAATGGCAAATAAATATATGAAAAAAATTTCAACATCATTGGTCATCCGAGAGATGCAAATTAAAACAACACTGAGATTCTATCTCAATCCAGAAAAAATGGCTACCATGAAGAAATGAACAAATAACAAATTCTGGAGGGGCTGTGGGAAAAAAGGAACCCTCCTCCACTATTGCTAAGAGTGTAGACTGGTGCAACCATTGTGGAAATCGGTGTAATTTCTTAGAAAACTAGGATTAGAGGTCCCATTTGACCCAGCTATTCCCCTTCTAGTTATCTTCTCAGAAGAATTAAAAACATCATACCACAGAGATATATGTGCACCCATGTTTATAGCAGCACAATTTGTAATAGCTAAATCTTGGAAATGACCCAAATGCCCATCAACTGAGGAATGGATGAAACAGATGTGTTTTTTAATATAATGTAATACTACTGAACCATAAGAAAGCTAAACTTGAGATTTTTATAGGTAAATGGGTGCAACTTGAGACCATACTCATAAGTGAAAGAAATCAGACCCACATATGTAAACATCCTATAGTCTCATTAGTGTGAAAGCTGAACAAATAAATAGTACCTAAAATGTACAATAGATATTATGAATTGGAAAGAAATTTTTCAAAAGAAAAGAGAATGTGTGATGGGGGTAATTGGAAAGGAGGGAAGGGAAAAGGAATATATAGATAGATGTTTTGTTTTCTTTTTTGGTACCAGGAATCAAACTTACGACCTCACCCTTGCCAGGCAGGCACTGTGCCACTGAGCTATATCCCTGGCCCTAGACAGATGATAGATAGATAGATACATCTATGTATCTATATAGCTATATATAATATCTATCTATCTGTGTATCTATCTATCTATCTATTTGTTAAGATAATTATATTGCTAATTTCTCTTAGTTCATTGAAAAGAAATGTGTGTGCTAATATTGTTTGGACAATATCCCATGACTATGCCTTGTATTGTGAATAGCTACTCTGAAGATAACAATATGCAATATATTAATTATTGTTACTCTTCTATTATCTTGTTTTGAAACTCTGTTTTTTTCTTTTTTCAAAAATAAAACCATATTATACTTAAAGATACACTTCTCCTGGACTGTAAGAATAAATATAGTAAAAATGTTCATACTTCTCAAAACAGTTTACTGGTTCAATGCAATCATTTTCAAAATAGCAATGTAATTTTTCACAGAACTAGAGAAAAGAATACTACAATGTATGTGGGACCACAAATAACTCCAAATAACCAAATCTGTAACAAAACATACAAAAAGCAAAACAAAAGAAACCAAAAATAAACAAATAAGAGCTAGAGACACCACAGTATCAGATTTCAAAGTATACCACAAAGCTATGGTAACTAAAACAACATGATAGTGGCATAAAAACAGACACATAGGCCAATGATACAGAATAGAAAACCTAGAAATAAACCCACACATCTATAGCCAACAGATTTTTTGACAAATATGCTAAGAACACTCATTGTGGAAAGAACAGTTGTTTCAATAAATGGTTCTGGGAAATTTGGATTGCCACATACAAAAGAATGAAACCAGTTACCTACCTCTCACCATATACAAAAATGAACCCAAAATTGAAGATTTAAGTATAACACATGAAAGTACTAGAATAAAATATAGGCAAAACACTTAAAGACAGTAGAGGCAATAATTTTTTGTATAATACTCCAAAAAGCACAGTCAATAAAAGTAAAAATAGATAAATAGTCTAGCAAACTAAAAATCTATTTTGAAATGCTATTCAGTCAGAAAAAGAAAAAAATACTGTCACTTGCAAAAATATGAATGAACCCGGTTGGCATTTTGTTAAGTGAAATAAGCCAGGCACAGAAAGACAAACAGTGCATACCATATTCAAAAGTTGTTCTGTTCCTGTGACAAAATATCCAAGATTAAACAACTTAGGGGATGAAGGGATTATTTTGGTTCATTGTTTCAAAGATTTCAGTCCTGAGGCGAGACAGAATATCATGGTGGAAGATCATGGCAGAGAAAATCTATTAACTTCATTGTGACCAGGAAGCAAAGAAAGAGTGAAATGGCCAATGCTTGGCAGGCTTCCTTCTTTTTCTGCTTTTGTTCCATCCTACCCTATTGGATTGTGTCACCCATATTGAAGGCCAGCTTTTCTCCTCAGTTTGCTGTACCACTCGCCAAACTTCTCCAAAAACACTCTCATGGACACATCCAGAATTATGCTTTACTAATTTCCTAGGTATTTCTCAATCCAATCAAGTTGAGAATCAAGATTAGGCATCACATTTGTGGGATCTAAAAATGCTGATCTCTGAGAAGTTGAGAATAAAATGGTGGTTACAAGAAGCTAGAGTGACTAGCAGGGAGAGGGCTTTGGGGAGATGTTGGTCAAAGAATATGTAGAGTTATACATGAGAAATAAATTCAATAGATATATTGTATAGCTAGATGGCTACAGTTCATGATACATTGTATTTCTGAAAAGTACAAGAGAGAGTGAATGTTAAGTTCTTTCCACAAAAATGATAACTATGTGAAGTAATGTATTTCTTAATAAGATACATTCAGCCATTCTGCAGTATATATACACTTCAAAGCATCATGTTATATACACTAAATATATCCACTTTTATCTGTTAATTAAAAAGAGGAAAAACAAGCTAGAAAAAATTTAAAAAAAGATCACAGTTTATAAAAAGAAAAAGCATAGTAAATAACAATAATTCCTTTTTTTATTAGTACATGTTTGTAATTTATGCAGTTTACAATCATCTTGGGAAGTGGTTACATACACATATTACAGTTGGTTTAGTTTTTAAAATCCCCTACCCCTTTCCTTCCTGTCCCCCTCCTCCTCTGGTTCCCCTAACCTTTGTTTCATACTTGTTGATATTGTTTATATTAGCTCATGTTATAATGTCTTAGTTACTTTTCTCATTGCTGAGATGAAATACCTGACACTCAAAGATAAAGGGGGAAAGGTTCATTTAGCTCACAGTTTGCAGAGGGTTCAGTCCATAATCAGCTGGCTCTAAGGCATGGTGGATGGCAGACAGACATTGCAGTGGAGAAACAGTTCATGCTGGGCAGAATGTAGCAAAGCAAGCCTTTTTCTATCCCTTATATTGTATCCAGGCTACCTGGATTAGGGTGGTGTAAAACAATCAGTGGACTGGTTTAGTGTTCACCCACCCTTAATTCTAGCACCCTTAACCCTAACATTGTTCCATAAATCAATCACACACTCTAGATTCAACCAGCTCTAAACAATCTTCACCTATGACTGCATGAGGCTTTGGGGGATCATCTAGACACATGGCATGTAATGTTTACTTTAATTGGGATTATAATGTTTCTGTACATGGCATATCTTTATTTGTCTTATTTCCCCTTGCCCTCCTCCCCATCCCTGGCCCTTATTTCTTTGGACTATTTCCATATTGCAAGAGATCTGTATCTTTGTCCCTTTCTACTCATTCCTTATCATTTTCTTTGTTTGTACTTTGCCTCACTCAAATGAAATATACCATATTGTATTTAAGCTGTGTGTCTGGTTTATTTTACTCAACATTATATTTCCCAGGTGCATCCATTTTCCTACAAATGTCTCAAATGTGTAATTTTTTTACAGACAAGTCCTTTATATATAAATACTACATTTTCTATATCCAATCATCTGTTGATGAGTATAGAGGCTGCTTCCAGAATTTAGTGAATTGTGTTGCTATAAACATTGGTATGCATGTTTCACTGTAGTACGATGATTTAAACTCTTTGGTGAAGATAGTTAGAAAAGGGATAGCTGGGTCATATGGAATTTCTAACTTCAGTTCTTTCAGAAATCTCCATACTGATTTCTATAATTGTTTTATCAGTTTTCATTCCCACCTACAATGCAGGTGTGTTCCTTTTTCACCACAACCATGCCAGCATGTGTCATTATTGAATTTCCTAAAGATTGCCATCCTTTTTGCAGTTAGATGGAATGGTAGTGTTATTTTAATTTTAATTTCTCTAATGGGCAGTGATGTTGAACATTTTTCCATATATTTGTTGACCAATTGTATTTCTTTATCTAAAGTGTCTGTTTATTTCTCTTCCTCATTTCTTTACTGGATCTTAAATTTTAGGCTGTTTAATATTTTTGAGTTCTTTTTATATTCTAGACATTATTCCTCTGTCTGAGAAGTAGCTGGTTAAAACTTTTTTTATTCTGTAGGTTGTATCTTCACTCTAGTGATTTATTCTTTTGCTGTACAGATTTTAATCTGACATAATCCTGTATGTTAATTCTTGCTGCTATTTCTTATGTGATTGGGGTTCTATTTAGGAAATCCTTTACGATACCTATGTCTTCAAGTTCTTTAACTATTTTATCTTCCAAAAGGTTTAATGGTTCTGTTTTAATGTTTAGATCTTTGATCAATTATGATTTTAATTTAGTATATGGTGAGAGATAAGGGTCCAGTTTCATTCTTCTGCAAACAGATGACTAGTCTTCCCAACACCACTTGTTGAATAGGTTATCCTTCCTCCAAAATATGCTTTTGGACCTTTTTTCAAAGATCAAGTAGTTGAGTATGTGTGGGGAGGTTTCTGTAACATCAATTCTTTCTTTGATTCATGTGTCTTTTTTCTTGCAGTACCATGCCATTTTTATCACTATTGCTTTGTAGTATAGCTTGAAGTCTGATATTGGTATGCCACCTGCTTTGATCTTATTGCCCCAAATTCCTTTTGCTATTCAGGGTCTTTTCTTATTCCATATGAATTTTAGGATTTTTTTCCCTCTAGATCTGTAAAGAATGCTCTTGGTATTTTGATTGGGACTGCATTGAATCTGTATAATAGCTTTAGAAATATGACAGTTTTCGCAATATTTGTTCTGCCTGTCCAGGAGCAAGGGGGGTATCTTTCCATTTCTTTTATGTGGGTACTGGGAGTTGACCTCAGGATCTCATGCTTGCCAGCAAATGCTTGTGCCACTGAGTGATATCACTGGCCCTTTTTTTCCCTTATGTGGGTACTGACAGTCAAACTCAGGACCTCACGCTTCCTGGGCAGGCACTTATGCCGCTGAGCTATCTCACTGGCCCCATCTTTCCATTTTTTGATGTCTTCTTTAATCTCCTTCTTCAGAGTACTGTAGTTTTCTTCATAGAGTTGTTTCACTTCCTTGGCTAGGTTAATTCATGGATATTTAATTTTTTTTCTTGAATTACTGTCAAAGGTATTGTTTTCATAATTATTTTCTCATCCTGTTCATTGTTCGTATACACAAATGCTAAGTTTTTTTGAGTGTTGATCTTGTATCTTGCTACTTTGCTGAAATTGTTTATTAATTATAAAAGTTTTGTTGGTGTAGTGCTTTGTATCTTTGATGTATGGTATCATGTCATCTATAAATAATGGTAATTTGAGTTCTTACTTTCCTATAGTTATCCCTTTTATTTCTTTCTCTTGACTAATTTCTCTGGCTAATATTTCGAGTACTATGTTAAATAGCAGAGGTAATAGTTGACAACCTTGTATTGTTCCTGATTTTAGGGGGAATAATTTTAGGTTTTCCCATTTAGTATGTTTGCAATAAGTAGCATTTATTATATTCAGGTATGGTCCTTCTATACCTGTTTTCTTCAGGGTCTTTTATCATGAAGGGCTGTTGGATTTTGTCAAAAGCCTTTTCTGAATCTATTGATATGATCATGTGGTTTTTGACCTATCACCTCTTTAAGTGTTGTATTACATTTTTAGACTTATGTATGTTGAACCATCCATCTCTGGGATGAAACCTACTTCATCATGATGTATGATCTTTTTGATAATGGGCTGCATTCTGTTTGCTAATATCTTGTTGAAGATTTTTTGCATGGATGTTCATTAAAGAGATTGGCTTATAGTTCTCTTTTTTAGTTGGGTCTTTATCTGGTTTTGGAGTCAGAGTGATACTGCCTTCCATAAATGAGTTTGGGAGAACTCCACCCCTTTCATTTTTTTTGAACAGATCGAAGAGTGCTTGTGATGTAACATCCTTAAAAGTTTTGCAGAATTCAGCTGTGAATCCATCAGGGCTTAGATTTATTAAATTGGTAGATTCTTAATGATGGAGTCAATTCCACTGTTGTCCTTGGATTATTAAATATATTTATGTCTTCTTATATTAGATTTGGTAGCTTGTATGCACCTAGGAATATGTCCAATTTCCTCAAAACTTGCTAATTTGTTGAAGTATAATTTTTAAAGTACTTACTATCTTGTGGATTTCAACAGTGCCTGTTTAGATTTCACCTTTGTTGTTTCTAATTGCATTGATATGAGTCTTTTTTCTCTTTCTCTTTGTGAGTCTTGCTATGAACTTGTCTATTTTATTTATTGTTTTGAAGAAGCAGCTCTTCAGCTCATTTTTTTTTTACATTTTTTTAGTCTAAATTTCACTGATTTCAATTCTGTTCTTTGTAATTCCCCTCCTTAATTTCAGTTTGGGGCTGGTTTGTTGTTCTTTCTCAAGATTCCTTAATAAAAAATTAAGTTTACTGTTACAGTTTGAATATACATAATGATGACATTCATCATATGGAATTTGTACCCATACATGATATACCCTGATTCTTTTTTCCCCATTCCTTTCCTCTCATTTCTGACCCTCTCCCCCTTCTTATTTACAAAAGCCCTGTTTGCATTTTATCTTACTTTTCTTGTGTTTTTTCTTTTCCCTTCCTTCTTTTTTTTCTCCACTCTCCCTTGTGCCCCTCCCAATTTGAAAGTTTTCTTCTTATATTAAACTATCTATTATACATTTTGGCCCTTATTTACACTTTCAGTTTTTCACACCAGAGAAAAAATGCAATATTTACATATGTGTGTCCTCTTTATTTCACTTAAGGGTATGGTCTCTAGATGCATCCAGTTATGTAGTAATGTCTCATTTATCCTTCTTTATGGCTGAGTAGCACTCCATTGTATAAGAAACCAACATCTTTATCTATTCATCAGTTGATGGGTATTTGGGTTATTTCCAATAGCTATTACAAATTGTGCTGTTATGAACATGGGTATGCATATATCACTGTGGTATGATGCTTCTAATACATTTGGTGAGGTACCAAGGAGGGGGATAGCTGGGTCAAAACAAAACAAAACAAAACAAAAAAACCCTCCAGTCCTAGTTTCTTGAGGAATCTCCACAGAAATTTCCACAGTGGTTGCACCATCCACACTCCCACCAACAGTGGAAAAGGTTTCTTTTTCCACAAAGCCCCCCACAGCATTTGTTATTGGTTGATGTCTTGGTAATAGCTATTCTTTTTGGAATGATATGGAATCTCAATATTGTTTTAATTTGCATCTCTTGAATGACCAGTGATGTTGAACATTTTTTCATATATTTATTTGCCACTTGTACTTTTTCATCTGAGAAGTATGCATTCATCTCAGATGCCCATTTTTGAATTGGGTTTTTAAATTTGGGGAGTTTGAATCTTATGAGCTCTTTATATATTCTAGATATCAGTCTTTTGTCTGATGAGCAACAGGCAAAATTTTTCCCAGGGTGTGTGTTGTCTCTTTACTCTGTTGCTGATTTATTTTACAGTGCAGAAGCTTTTTAATAAGTTGAGATCCCAGTTGTTCATTCTTGCAATATTTCATGTGCAATTGGAGTTTTGTTAATAAAGACTTTGCCTACACCTATGTATTCAAGTGTTCTACCTATTCTCATTTACAGCAAATTTAGTGTTTCTGTTGCAATATTTAGATCTTTGACTCTTTTTGATATTAATTTAGTGCATGGCGAGAGACATAGGTCTAGTTTTAGACTTCAGCATTTGGAAAGCCAGCACCATACATCAAAAAGGCTATCTTTCTTCCAGTGAGGGTGTTTGGCCCCCTTGTCAAGGGTAAGATGGCTAAGTGTGTTCAGAATAGTTTCTGCATCTTCTACTCTCTACCATTGACCCTCTGGTCTATTTTTCTGCCAGTACTATGCTATTTTTATCAGAGTAGCCCTGTAGTAAAATTTCAAGTCAGGGATTGTGATACCCCAACCTTGCCTTTGTTACCCAGAATTGCTTTTGCTATTCGAGGTCTCTTCTGGTTCCAAATGAATTTTAGGAATGTTTTCTCTAGTTCTGTGAAGTATACTAGCGGTATTTTGATCGAGACTGCATTAAATCTGTATAATAATTTTGGGAGTATGGCTATTTTTACTATATTGGTTCTTCCTACCCTAGAGCAAGGGCTATCTTTCCATTTTCTGATATCTGCTTTGATATCCTATTTCAGGGTACTGCAATTTTCGATGTAAAGATCTTTTACTTCCTTTGTCAGATTGATTCATAAGTATTTGATCTTTTTATGCTATTGTGAATGTCATGGTTTCCATAATTTGTGTCTCAGTGCTTTTTACTTGAGTAAAGGAATGCTATTTATTTCCCATTGTTGACTTTATATCCAGCAATGAAACAATTTAGTTATTAGATCTACAAGTATTTTGCGGAAGTATTTGGGGAATTCTATGAAGAGTATCATGTCAGCTGCAAACCATGATAGCTTAAATTCTTCCTTTCAATTGTTAATTCCTTTTATTTCTTTTTCTTGTCTAATTGCTCTAGCTAATGTTTCCAGGACTATATTGAATATGAGTGCTGATAGTGGACATCCTTGTCTTGTTATTGATTTTAGAGTGAAAGCTGTCAGATTTTGACAATTTAGTATGAAGTTGGTTATTTGTTTGTCATAGATGGTTTTATCAAATTGAGGTAAAGATAATCTATTTCAATTTTCTGAAGGGTTTTTATCATAAATGAGTGCTGGATTTTGTCAAATGCTTTCTCTGCATCTATTGAGATGATCATGTGAACTTTATCCTTGGCCTGTTGACAAGATGTATTAAATTTATTGACTTGCACGTATTGAACCATTGCTGCATCACAGGGATGAATCCTACATGGTCATTGTGTATAATCTTCTTGATGATTTCCTGCATTCTGCTTGCCATTATCTAATTGAGTATTTTAGCATCTATGTTCATTAAGGAGATTGGCCTGTAGTCCTCTTTTTTGGTTGGATCCTTCTCTGATTTTGGTATTAAGATAATACTTACTTCCAAGAACGACATTGGGAGTCTTGCTTCCTTTTCTAAATCATTAAAAAGTTTGAAGAATAATGTCATTAGATCTTCTCTAAATATCTTGTAGAATACAACAGTGAATCCATTAGAACCTGGCTTTTCTTTAGTGGTAGGTTTTTAATTGCTTCTTCAATTTCACTGACTGATATTGGTTTATTTAGAATATTTATATCTTCTTGATTTAACTTTGGTAATTCATATGTATCTAGGAATCTGCCCATTTCTTCTGTGTTTTCCATCTTATTAGAATAAAATTTCTCCAAATAGGTATTAATGATATTTCGGATTTCTACAGGATCCATTTTAACTTAACCCTTTTCATTCCTAATTGCATGGATTTGAGTCTTTTATTACTTTTTTTTTGTGGGTACCGGGGGGTCGACCTCAGGACCTCACGTGCCAGCAGGCGCATGCCGCTGAGCGATATCACCGGCCCCTTTTTTGTATGTGGGTTCCGGGAGTCGAACTCGGGCCATTGCGCTTGCCAGGCAGGCGCTTAAGCCGCTGAGCCATCTCACTGGCCCTTATTACTTTTTTTGATAAGGATAGCTAAGGGTTTATGAATTTTATTTAGTGTTTCAAAGGACAAACTCTTCAATTCCTTGATTCTTGCTATTTATTTTTAGCCTCAAGTGCATTAATTTCTGTTCTAAACTTTATGAACTTTGGACTTGACATGATCTTCTTTTTCTAGAAGTTTGATTTTCAACATTAAATTGTTTATTTGAGCTTGTTCTGTTTTCTTGATGTGATAGTTCACTGCTATAAGTTTCCCTGGTAGCACTGTTTTCAGTGTGTCCCATAAGTTCCAACATGGTATATCAGAATATCATTTAATTTTAGATATACTTTAATTTCTTCTTTAATTTCATCTGTGACTCATTGGTTTTTCAGGAGGGAGTTATTGAATTTCCATCTGTTTGTATAGTTTTCTGGTTTCTTTTGACACTGATTTCCTATTGCATTGCACTGTGGTCTATAATATGCATGGGATAATTTCAGTTCCTTTGTTTTGATTTAAACATGCTTTATAGGCTAGTAAGTGGTCTATTTTGGAGAAAGTTCCATGCGCTGAAGAGAAGAATGTGTATTCTGTTGTTGTGGGGTGCAACAATCTGTAGATATCTACTAAATGCATTTTTATAAGGTTTTCTCAGCTGCAATCATTCCTTGTTGAGTTTTTTGTCCAGTTGATCTATTTGTGACACTTTGGTATTGAAGTCTCCCATTACAATTGAATAATGTTTATTTGAATTTTCATGTCCATTAATATTTGTTATATATAGTTGGGTATGCTGGTATTCGGTGCATATATATATATATATATATATGGTTGTTATCTCTTCCTCTTGGATTATTCTTCTAACAACTGGGTAGTGACCTTCTTTATCTCTTTTGATCAGTCTTGGCATGAAATTCAATTTTTGTATAATAGAATGACTACCCCTGCTTTTTCTCCAGGTTCCTGTTGCATGGAGTACAGTTTTCCATCCTTTGACTTTCAGTGTATGAATTTATTCTTGAGTTAAATGTGTTTCCTTTATGCAGCAAATTGTTGGACCTTGTTTCTTGATTCATCTGCCAGTCTGTTTCCTTTGATTGTTGCATTGAGACCATTTACATTTATGGTTATAATTGATATGTATTGAGTTATCCTTGTCATATCATTTACCTGTTGTTGGTTCCCTCTCTTTCCCCTCTGTTTAATTGCTTACCTAAGTGCCTGGTTGGTACTTCCTATTGGTTTTCTAGGAATTCTGGTGTTCATTATCTCTTCCTAAAATACCCTCAGAACACTTTGTAGAACTGGCTTGTGGTTCATGAATTTCTTCAGTGGTTTTTTGTAATGGTATTATCTTATTATTCCATTGATTCTGAAAGAGAATTTTATTTTGTACATCAATCTGGGTTGGAGGTTGTTTTCTTTCAGGACTTGAAATACTTCACCCCAAGCTCTCCTTGACTTAAGACTGTTCTGACAATTCTATTGTGATTTTGATATGTTTTCCTTTATAGGTGATTTGTTTCTTTTCTCTTTTTCCATGTTTTGGAAGTTTGCTGCCATTACTTCAATGAATAAGTTTTTTATTTCATTTGTGCTGACTCTTGGTTTTTCATTAACTCCAGTCAATCTGATATCATTCTTCTCTGCATCATCTTGCAGCGGTTGGGTTGATTTTTAATGGTCTCTTGCTATTTTAAGGTATCAACAAACATCCATTTACCTAGAAATATGTCAGGTTTATCCTTGTTTATGGCTGACTAGTACTCCAGTGTATAAAATAACCATCATTTTTATCCATTCCTCAGATTATGAGCACTGATCCCTGTGTCTGTTTTTTGGTCAGTACCATGTGTTTTTATCACAGTAGCTTTATAGTACAATTTCAAGTCAGTGATTGTGATCCCCCTTGCTTTGCCTTTGCTGTCCAGATTTTTTTTTTTTTTTGCTATTCCAGGTCACTTCCGGTTCCAAACGAATTTTAGAAATGTTTTCTCTAGCTCTGTGAAGTATGCTAATGGTAATTTGATTGAGATTGCATTATATCTCTAAAAATTTTGGGAGTATGACCATTTTCACTATGTTGTTTCTTCCTATCCATAAACAGGATATCTTTCCATTTTCTGATATCCTCTTCATTCTCCTTTTTCAAAATACTATCATTTTCAATGTATAGATTTCTTACTTCCATTGTTGGATTGATTGTAAGAATCTCACTTATTTTTGGATGCTATTGTGAAAGGTGTTGTTTTCCTCATTTATCTCTCATTGAGTTTGTTGTTCCTGTACAGGGATGTTATTGATTTTTGAGCATTGACTTTGTATCCAGCTACACTACTGAATTTTTAAATTAAGTTTACTAGTCTTTTGGTGGAGTTTTTGGAGTCTTCTATGTAAAGTATCAGGTCATCTGCAAATAATGTTAATTTAAATTCTTTCTTTCCTATCCTTATTCTTTTTATTTCTTTTTCTTCTCTAATTTTTCTGGCTAATGTTTCCAGAATGATATTGAGTAGGAGTGCTGATAGTGCACATCCTTGTCTTGTTTCTGAATTTAGAGTGAAAACTTTCAGTTTTTGACCATTTAGTATGATGTTGGCTGTTGGTTTGGCATAGATAGCTTTTATCAGATTGAGGTAAAAACCATCTTTTCCAATTTTCTGTACAAATTTTATCATGAATGGGTTTTGGACTTTGTCAAATGCTCTTTCTGTGTCTATTGAAATGATTATGTGATTTTTTCTTTGGCTCTGTTGATATGGTGTATTACATTTATTGATCTGCATATTTTAAATCATCCCTGCATCATTGAGATGAATCCTGCTTGGTCATGGTGTATAATCTTCTTGATGTTTCGCTGCATTCCATTTGCCAGTTTCTTACTGAGGATTTTTGCATCTATGTTCATTTGGGAGATTGGTCTGTAGTTTTCTTTTTGGTTGGGTCCTTCTCTGGTTTTGGTATCAGGGTAATACTTGCTTCCAGGAAGGATTTTGAGAGTATTGCTTGTCTTTTGATTTTATTAAAGATTTCCAGCATTAGTGGATTAGATCTTCTCTACATTTCTTGTAGAATTCAACCAAGAAGCCATCAGGACCTAGGTTTTTTTATGTGTATAAGTTTTTAATTACATTTTCAATTTCATTGACTGATATTGTTTTATTTTTCTTTCAAATTTGACAATTCATATGTATCTAGGAATCTGTCCATTTCTTCTGTGTGTTCCATCTTATTAGAGTACAGTTTCTCAAAATAACTATTGATGATGTTCTGGATTTCCATAGGATCCATTGTGATTTTGCCCTTTACGTTCCTAATTGCATGAATCTGAGTCTTTTTTTCCTCTTTTTGATAAGAATGGCTAAGGGTTCATGAATTTTATTTAAACTTTCAAAGATCCCACCCTTCATTTCCTTGGTTCTTTGTATTGTTTTCTTAGTCTCAATTGCACTAATTTCTGCTCTGAAGTTTATAATTGCCTCCCTCCTATCAGCTTTGTGTTTGACTCTTTTTTTTCAAATGTTTGATGTTCAACATTATGTTTTTCATTTGTGCTCATTTTGTTTTCCTTATGTGAGAATTCACTAGTATAAATTTCCCTCTTAGGACTGCTTTCATTGCATCCCATATGTTCCTTTACATTGAATTGGCATTCTCATTTAATAGTAGATACTGTTTAATTTCTTCTTTAATTTCATCTGTGACCCAGTGGTTGTTCAGGAGAGTGTTATTTAATTTCCATATGTTTATGGAGATTGTTTGGTTTCTTTTGCCATTTATTTGCAATTTCTTTGCACTACGATCTGATAATATTCTTGGGATAATTTCAATTCCTTTACATTTACCTATGCATGTACTATGAGACAGTATATGGTCTGTTTGGAGAACATCCCATACACAGCTGAGAACAAAGTGTATTCTGATGTTGTGGGAAGGAACACTCTGTAGACATCTACTAAGTTCATTTGTTCAAATGTTTGGTTCAGTTCTGATATTCCTTGTTAAATTGTTTTGTCTGATTGATCCATCTACTTGTGACAGTGATGTATTAAGGTCATCCTTTACAGTGTCATAAGTGCTTATTTGATTTTTCATGTCCATTAAAAATACTGGGTGCACCAGTACTTGGTGCATATATATTTATGATGCTTATCTCTTGTTGTTGGAGTTTTCCCTTAACAAGTATGTAGTGACCTTCTTTATCTCTTTTGAACAGTCTTGGCTTAAAGTTCACATTGTCTGCAAATAGAATAGCTATCTCTGCTTCTTTCCAGTTTCCTGTCCCATGAAATATTATTTTCCATTCCTTTGGCTTACAGCCTATGAATTTCTTTTTATGTGTGGTTCTTGTATATGGCGTATTGTTGGATCTTGTTTCTTTGTCGATTCTTTCAATTTGTTTCTTTTGATTAGTAAGTTGAGAACTTTTACATTGTTGGTTGTAACTGATATGCATTGGTTTATCCTTATCATATTATTTTCCTGCTGTTGGTTCCCTGTCTTTCCCCTCTGTTTAATTGCTTACACTGCCTGGTGTGTTCTTTCTATCAGTGTTCTTGGAATTGTGGTCTTTGCTCTTTATTTCTAGACTATCATTCAAACACTTTGTAGAGTTGGTTTGTTGGTCATGAATTTCTTCAGTTGTTCTTTGTCATGGAATTATCTTATTTCTCATTGATTCTCTAAGGTATTTTTGCAGGTTACATCAATCTGTGGTGGAAGTTGTTTTCATTTAGGGCATGAAATTCCTTGCTCCAAGCTCTGTTTGACTTAAGTGTTAGTGTTGAGAAATCTGCTGTGATTCTAATAGCCTTTTCTTTATAGGTGATTTTTTTTTCTTTATCAGCTTTTAATATTGTGTTCTTGTGCTGAAATTCTGGAATCTTGATTATTATATGCCTTGGTATAGATTTACTTTGGTCTGACTAAATGGAGTTCTACATACCTCACATATCTGTATGTCAAATTCATTTTCTGTGCTTGGGAAGTTTTCTGCCATTACTTCTCTTTACCTGCTTTTTATGTCATTTGTGCTGACTCCTGGTTTTTCATTGACTCCAGCCAACCTCGTGCTGTTCTTCTTTGCATCATCTTGAAGCTGTTCTATTGATTATTCAACTGTTGCTATATTTAAAAATTCTTTCCTTTCATCATCACTGACCACACTTCTGATTTCTAGGTCTGATATTTTGTCTTTACTTTTGTTCATGTGATTTTGCAAAGTTTCAATGGAATTTTTAATCTGGATATCTGTTTGGATCTGTTTCATGGATTCCATTACTTTCTTAAATTGGGCATTCATAGTTTCCATCATTTCCCTAAGTGCCTCTATATTTTTGTCTATGTCTACTCTGCATTCACTGAGCAAGTCCTTCATTATGGGTGTCATCTCTTTTTTAACCTGAGAGATTATTTCTGATCTTATTTTCTCTATTTCCCACTTATCTTTTTTTTTATTTCTGCTGCTATAATTTCAGGCAACTCAGGTTAGTGGCTTTTCATTTCCTCTGTTTTATTGTCCCCTGGACTTGTCCTAGCTGGGCTGGAGGTCTGGGGTTGCATTTTGCTCTGTCTTGTCATTTTGTATTTTTTTTATTTGTTTTCTGTGTTGATGTTTTTATGTTTCTTGTGTTAGGTAGCTGCATCATTAGTATCAAGGCTTACTTAGGAAATATCTATTCCTCAGAGATGTCTTCTGGTCTAGTTGGCTCTTGATCTTTGTGTCTGTTCCAAGATCCTTTCTTCCTAATTTATTAAGGATGACTAGCTACTATCTATTGGGCTCAGCACCCAGTCCTTTGGTCCTGGAATATACTGATGATCATGTCCCCAGACAATCACAGTGTGGTCATACAAGGAGTAACTACTGATTACATGAGGTATAGCATCCTAGCCAAGGTAGTACAGTTAGCAATAACAATATCATCAAGAACAGCCTAGAAACTGATGAAGTGTGATAACTGTTAATTTGTTACTTATAAATGCAGTAGCAAGATCTATAGTTATATAACAAAATCCAACAGAAAGCAGAAATTTGTTCAAAATGAGCTTCCTTTGTTAAGTTGAATTTCCCTGAAGGGGGGTGCTGTAAGAGAGATATGATGCAACACAGGGCAATAACTGAAGAGAAATATAATAGAGGCAAGGATGTATGCTAAGGAATGATCATCCAAGCTTTGAGAAAGTTGAGAAGAGGACAGGAGAAAAAGGATGAAAGAGAAATCAAAAGAGTATCTAAACAAACCAGAAAGACAAGAGATAATGTTCATTCACATGTAAATATCAAATAATCTTGAAAAAATTTGAGGAAAGAGAGAAACATCATGAAGAGAAAAAAACAAACAAGTGAATGTCAAAACCTAAACAACTCCCCACTCCCCCAAAACAAACTGTTAGGAAAAGGAAAATGAAACAGTAATAAACAAAGAGAAAGAGGAAAAAAATTCCTTTGTTGTCCACAGTTTTGTGGTAGTGTCCAAGCAAAGCCCTGATCTGTGCTGGGTAGCCCTGCTAAGTCTGCAGTATGGCTAGTGCTGGGTGCTGTGCTAATCTTTGCCTCCATATATAACAGCTGGGGCTGGATTCATCAGGCAGAAGCTTTCTGGATGGCCTGCCCAAATCTCCTTACCCTGATTGTCTCATGACTGCTCTCCCATTTGCTGTGGTGCCTTCAGACAGAGGCAGCCTGAGGCTGCTCTCAGTACCATGTACAGTTGACCCCTCTTAGACCTTGTGTAGCCTTCTCTTGTTCCACAGCGCTGGCTCCTCTCATGTGCTGGTCACAGGGCATAAATTGGGAAGTACTGGCTTCCCACTGCTTGTCCCTCTGCACCCAAGGCTATTTACACCACTGTTCTCAGGGTGAGGGGAGTGCTGACCCCCTAACCATTGTCCCTTGCACCCAAGACACCCTGTGCCACTGGGAAAGCTTTGTTTCCATTTTATCATTTTTTCTCTGCCACCCCCCATTCTCTTTTCTCTCTGAACAATTACCTCCTGTTTCACAGTATCTATTATACATTTTGACTCTTATTTACATGTTCAGTTTCTCACACCAGAGAGAAAATGCAGTAGTTACACAGATGTGTCTGATTTATTTCACTTAAGAGTATGGCCTCAAGGTCCATCCATTTAACTGTAAATGTCTCAAGTTTATCCTTCTTTATGGCTGCCTAGTACTCTATTGTATAAAAAAAACTACATCTTTTATATCCAATAGTTAGTTGATGGGCATTTGGGTTGTTTCTAAGATTTAGCTATTACAAACTGTTGCTATATGCATGGGTGCACATAATTTGCTGTAACCACATTATTTCAATCAATAAGTTTTTGGGAAGCTTCCCTAGTGGTAGTCTTGCAACCCCACAGGTGGGAGTCTCACAGGCAATCCTATGGGCTTGATAATTGCTGTATAAAGTCCTATGCTTCTGTTTTGTTTGATCTCCAAGTCTCTTATTTCAGATTGATTTTGGCTTCCAGATTTGTGCCACTCCATTTCTTCCAGTTACCTGTGTTTTTAGTTGATTTTCTCTGAGTAGCTACAATGTGACTCCTCTTGTATTCAGCCACGTTGAAATTCCATTTCTCAAGAATCTTAAGATTTCTCATAAGGTTAGTTATTTTGGTTTTTTGTTTTGTTTTGTTTTACTAATGTTTGCACTGATTGGAAGGAATTTTCCTCTTGAAAGCTTTTGAAGTGTCCCAGAAGTTACATTCAGTTGTATGATCATTTTCATTAAGTCCCAGAATGTTTTTCTTCCTTTCTTGATTTCTTCTGTGACCCATTGCTTATTTAGGAGTATGTTGTTAATTTTCCTGGAGCTTTTGCCTTTTCAAAATATTCTTCTGTTATTGATTTCTATTTTCATTGCACAGTGGTCGAATAGAATGCATTGGGTAATTTCAATTGTTTTGTATTTACTTAAGCATGTTTTGTGAATTAGTATGTGATCTACTTTGGAAAAAGTACCATGTGCTGCTGAACAGAATGTGTAATCTGTTGTGGAGGGGTAGAATATTCTGTATATATCTATTAAGTGTATATGTTCAAGGGTGTGGTTAAGCTCTGAAATTTCTTTATTGGTTATTTTTGTTTGCTTGATTTGTCTCTTTGTGAAATCAGGATGTTAAAATTCACTACTATGATTGTGCTAATATTTATTTGATTTTTTGATTTCACCACTATTTGTTATTTGAAGATAGGTGCTCAAGTATTCTATGCATAGATATTTATCAATGTTACCTCTTCTTATTGCATTGCTTCTTTCACTAGAAGGTAGTGACCTTTGTCTCTTCTATTCCATTTTAACATGAAGTTTATCATGTCTGATATGAGAATTGCTACCACTGCTTGAAGCATGAAATATTGTTTTCCAACCTTTAATTTTTAGTCTATGAATATCTTTTTTGGATTAAATGAGTTTCTTTTTTTGTGTGTGTGTGAGTACCGGAAGTTGAACTCAGGAGCTCGTGCGCCAGCAGGCGCCTGTGCTGCTGAGCGATATCACTGGCCCTTTTCTTGTATGTGGGTACTGGGAGTCAAACTCAGGACCTCGCACTTGCCAGGCAGGTGCTTATGCTGCTGAGCTATCTCACCAGCCCTAGATGAGTTTCTTGAATGCAATAGATTGCTGGATTCACTTTTTTGATCCGGTCTACCAGTCTGTGCCTTTTAATTCGATAGATGAGGCTGTCAACATTCAGATATTACTGAGATGTGTTGGCTATTTAGTCTTATTGTCTTATTTGTTGTTATATCATTTGTTTTACTTATCCTAATGTTTTTGTTGTTGTTTATCCATTAACCTCACTACTTTCCTCTGTTTTCAGCTGTCTCCACATCATTGTTTCTGTTGAGAATTATGTTGCACATGTTCTGTAGAGCTGGTTTAGTACTCATATATCTTCTGAGCTGGTCTTTTTCCTGGAAATATGGTTTTTCTCCATCTATTTTGAAGGACAGCTTTGCTGGGTAAAATAATATGGCTTGGAAGTTATTTGATCTTTAGGCTTGAAATATTTCACTCTTAGCTCTTCAGGGCTTTATTGTTTGTGCTTAGAAGCCTGATGTGATTCTAACTTGTTTACCTTAGTACGTGATTTTTTGTTTTTTTCTGAATGCATTTAAAATTCTGGCTTTTTGCTGGATATCTGCAAATTTAACAAGGATATTCCTTAGTGAACTTCTCTTTTTATCATAGTTGTTTGGAGTTCTACAAGCTTATTATATTTTAAAATCCTGTTTTTTATTTGGGAAATTTTCTTTTATAATTTCTGTATGTTGTTGAATCCATCTGTTTGATCCTCAATATTTTCTCTAACTCTGATTAGCCTTAGATTGGTCTTTTTGTGGTCATCTAGTAGCTGCTGGATACTCTTACCTTGTTCTCTTTACTTTTTGGCTTCTTTGAGCTCTTTATTGTAATTCAATAGTTGAATTCTTTCAATATCAGACATTCTATCTTCACATTGGTCATTTCTCCTATGTACGAATTCTATATTGCTTTTTTATTTCAGGTATTTATGACATCTTTTTGAGGATTACATATCATTGTTGTATCTGTCATTCAAATTTTGAACTGTTGAGCCAGTTTGCTGGGCCAGTTTTTTACTTGTTTCCCCTAAATTTACCATGGCCATATTGTGCATCATTGCTGTAAATTTTGATTCATTTTCCTCTCTGGTGTGAATTCCTGCATTTTTCTCTGGTGTTTCAACTCTCCTATTTTCTCCATTCCTTCTAAGAACTTTTCATAAATTTCTGCTAACTGGTGTTTGTTTTCTTCTGCCTTTGTGGCCTCTTGCTCTGTCTAGAAGTTGTTGGGATTCAGAGATCTTTTGTTTCTGTGTTGCCACATTTTCCTTCTTGTATTAATTTTATGTGTCTCTTTTTTTGTCTTCCCATTTTTTTGACAGGTGTTACTGTAGTTTGGGGACTAGGGAAGTGAGGAGAGTATGTGGTTATATGGAGTTTTCAGTTGGATGATGCTACTCCATGAGTAATTTTCAGGTTTGCTTTTATTTCTTTTGTCATTTACTTTAAGTGGTGTTAACTCTGTCCCTATGTTTTGCCACAAGAATTGCTTCAATATATAACAGCATCCACAGTTTCAATTTTACAACATTTCTGTATGATAGTCCTTGCAATTACTCTTACCCCTCTTTTGTCTATTCTCTCCATGAGGGAGGTAACCTAGACAACTATTAAATGAGAGCCAAAGTACAAATATATAATAGTAACAAATATGCGTATGAAACATAAAAGGACATAACCCCATGTTGCTAAATAAATCAAGAGACATACAAAGACTTAAACCAATAGGATGTCCAATGGGAACATCAATTAGATATTCCAATGAGCCATTGCATACATAATTCCCAAGTACCTTCTTTGCCAGAGAGTCTGAGTGTTCACACCCCAGTTACTCCTATGATCACTCCACTGAAAAACCGGGGTTAAGTCAGAATTAGGACCTCTTTTGCCAGGTTTCAAACATTTTTGCAGAGTTTGATCCAGTCCTTGTTCTTGGGTTAGGAATTGTTGCTGCTCATTTCCCTGGGTGTGATAGTGGTTTCATCTGACAAGTTCATTGGAAATCAATTTTCCACTGAGTCAGAATTATTCCTATGCAGTCAATTCAACTAGAGCACTAACAGGCTAATTCATTTCAATGATGTCTATCAGGGCTAGTTGAGAAATAATATACCATAACCCCTGTTGTGGGTCTCTCTTTAGCAGTGGGAACATGGTAACAATGTGATTCTCCAGTCATGTGTAATTCAGTCAGACTCTGGTGTCTGATCACAGGACCCAAGTCTGTCTTCAACAGTTCCTGCCTTTCAATGGGCCTCCCTCCTCTGCTTTTCAACTGCTGGCAGTCTCCAGTGACTCTTTCCCTCCTCAACTCTGGGGACTTGGCAGTATGAAGCCACCAGTGGATTGTTCTGGGACTGAGGTATGAACACTTAGACATTCTCCAAAATGTCTTCTCTGCCCAGACCTGAGCTGCATGGCTATGCCCTGTGGCACTTATAACATCATCATGCAGCAGTAACTCACCACCTGTTACCAGTGGAAGGTCACTCAGGAATCTGAGACTTACATTCTTCCCACTGTCTCCAAATGCATAAGATTCTCCTGGTCCTGGTGCAGTTCTCTGTGAGTGAGGAAGTTACCACTTTCCCTGTGCCTCCCAGCTGGCAGGCTGCCAACTGCCATTCGCGACACCACGGTTTCTTCTCTGCAGAATGGGGCACTTCTATATTGCTTAATCTTATTTTCTTTTCCTCCATCAGTTCCCTCTTTTTTCCCACGTATCCTGCACTCATTTTGGTTCCTCTCCACACTACTGCCCTCCAGAGTTCAGACACCATATCCTGGAGGACCTGAGCTGCTGGCACTCACTGTGCCACCAGCAAAATTTCTACAAACTGTCACAAACTATATGCACTATGTCTTCTAAAACAGTGGCAGGACTGATCTTCTTTCACCACTGAATCAGTGTCCTCTTCAGAAGTGTGGCACCCTGGTCTGGAGCCTAGGCATGTGGTCCTCTCCCCACCCTCCTACAGTGTGGCCAGGTGGATCTGGCAGCTCGATGTGAACCTGAGTATCAAGTTCTTGGACTAACCCCAATCTCCTAAAAGAGTAGATGGTGAATGGCTTAAAAGAGACAAGTGATATGATTTTAGGGCTCCAGGAAGATCCAAACCCTCTAACAGAATTCATGATTCCCTGGGGATTGAGACAAAGACCTTCTCTGGGCAGCCCATATTTACTTGGTTTCCAAAAAAAGGAAGGGGATACTGAGGCAAGTGTGGGAACTGAGCAGGACCTTGGGAATCAGTTCAAAGACTTCTCCAAGCAGTAAATTTTGCCAATTAAGAGAACTGTCTTATCTCTAAGGTTGGCAGGTTTATAGCTCTGGAATAGAGGGTGTCAGCAGCCCATGTCCTTTGTTGCCTCAGCTATGGTTGTCTTGACTTCAGAGCACTATGCATATGCTCTTTTCCAAAACAGCCAGAGGTCCCTGTGTTCAGCAACTTAACCCTGTGCATCTCAGTCTCCAACACCTGATGATCATGGGTTGTCTGATTTTGTCAAAAGCCTTTTCTGCATTTATTGATAACATCATGTGGTTTGGGGTCTTGCCCCTTTTTAAGTGACATATTCCATTTATTGACATATATTTTGAACCATCCTTGCATCTCTGGGATGAAACCTACTTGATCATGGTGTATCATCTATATGATAATGTGCTGAATTCTATTTGCTAGTGTCGTGTTGAAGATATTTGCATCTATGTTCATTAAACAAATAGGCTTATACTACTCTTTTATTGTTGGATCTTTATCTGGTTTGGGGCTCAGGGTGATACCGCCTTCCATAAATGAATTTGGGACATTCCATCCTTTTCCATTTTTTGAAAAGCTTGAGGAGTGTTGGTGATATAACATCTTTAAAAGATTTGTAGAATTCAGCAGTGAATCCACCAGGTCCTGGTCACTTTCAGTTTGTAAATTCTTTATTACTCATCCATTTCATTATTGTCATTAGGTTGTTAAACATATTTATGTTTTCTTGGGTTAGTTTTGGTAGTTTGGACATGTCTAGGAATCTGTCCATTTCATCAAAATATACTAACTTGTTAACATATAATTTTTCAAGTAGTTAGTGTCTTGCGGACTTCAAAAGTGTCTGTTGTGATTTCACTTTTTTCAGTTCTAATTGCATTGATGTAAGTCCTTTCTCTCTTTTGGTGAGTGTTGCTAAGAGCTTATCTATTTTATGTATTCTTTTGAAGAAGAAGCTCTTCAATTCATTGATTTTTAAAGTTAATATCAATGGTACATTTTAGTATACATAGGGATCACATTCATCATAGGGAATTTGTACTTGTACATAATATACCTTGATTCTTCTTTCTTTCCAATCCCCTCTCTTCTCTTCAAACCCTCTTCCCTATTTTCAAAAGCTTTGTTTCCATTTTTTCTTCTATATTTTCCCTTCCTTTCCCCCTCCTCCCGATGTTCCCCTTTCATTTGAACATTTTCTTCCTATTTACAAATATCTACCAACCGCTTTAGTCCTTATTTTTGCTGTTTCTCACACAAGATAAACAATGTGATATTTAAACATTGATGTCTAAATTACTTCACTTAAACATATGGTCTCATTGTGCATTCATTTACCTAGAAATGTCTCAAATTTCTCTTTCTTTATGGCAGAGTAGTACTCCATGGTATCAACTCCCCCACCTTCTTTATCCATTCATAGCGGTGCTGTTTCCAAGATTTAGCTATTATAATTTGTGTTTATATAAACAAGTGTGTGCATATATTTCTGTGGTATGATGCTTTTAATTCTATTGGGAAGATACCCAAAAAGAGGAAAGCTGGGACAAATGGAACTTCCAGTTTTAGACTTTTTAAGAATATCCATACTGATTTCCACAGTGACTGGACCAGTCTATACTCCCACCAACAATGGGGAAGGTTTCCTTTTTCCCCACAGCCTCTCCAGCATTTGTTATTGGTTGAATTGTTGATGATAGCCATTCTTTCTGGAATGAGATGTAATTTTAGTGTTGTTTAAATTTGTATCTCTGGAATGACCAGTGATGTTGAATATTATTTCATATATTTATTTGCCATTTATAGCTCTTCATATGAGAGGTGTCTATTCACTTCAGATGCCCATTTTTGGAGTGGGTCTTTAAATTTGGAGGGTTTGATTTTTTCAGTTCTTTATATACTCTAGGTATTAGTCCTTTCTCTGAGGAACAGCTATCAAAAATTTTTCCCACTCTGTAGGTTGTCTCTTCAATCTGTTGGTTATTTTGCTGGACAAAACTCTTTTGTAAGATGAGAGATCCCATTGGTTGATTCTTTGAAACTTTTCCACTGCAATTGGAATTTTGTTCATAAATTGTTTCCCTACAAAAACAATACTCCATGCAACAGGAACCCAGAAAAAAGCAGGGGTAGCTATTCTTTTTGCAGACAAATTGAATTTCAAGCCAAGACTGATTAAGAGAAATAAAGAAGGTCACTGCATCCTTGTAAAGGGAAAAATCCAAGAGGAAGAGATAACGATCATAAATATATATGGAACAAATACCAGTGCACACAACTATATAAAACAAGTATTAAAGGACATGAAAAATCAAATAAGCACTAATATACTTGTACTGGGGGATCTCAATACTCCACTGTCACAAAAAGACAGATCAACTAGACAAAAAATCAAAAATGAAATATTAGAATTGAACCAAACTTTTGAACAAATACACTTAGTAGATGTCTACAGAGTGTTCCACCCCACAACATCAGAATACACATTCTTCTCAGCTGCACACGGGATGTTCTCCAAAATAGACCACATACTAGCCCATAGAACCTGCTGAAGAAAATGCAAAGGAATTGAAATTATCGCATGCATATTATCAGACCATAGTGCAATGAAATTGGAAACCAATAGCAAAAGAAACCACAAGAACTTCCTAAACACATGGAAATTAAATAGCACCCTCCTGAACAACCAATGGGTCACAGATGAAATTAAAGAAGAAATTAGACAGTTTCTAAAACTGAATGATAATGACAGTACAACATACCAGAACTTATGGGATACAATGAAAGCAGTCCTAAGAGGGAAATTTATACCATTAAATACCCATATCAGGAAAACAGAGCAAGCACAAATAAACAACTTAATGGTGAACCTCAAACTTCTAGAAAAAGAAGAGCAGGCTAAGCCAAAAGCTCGTACAAGAGAGGAAATTATAAAGATCAGAGCAGAAATTAACATATTGGAGACTAAAAAACAATACAAAGAATCCATGAATGAAAGAGTTGGTTCTGTGAAAGATTAAATAAAATTGACAAACCCTTATCCAACCTTATTAAAAATAGGAAGGAAAATACACAAATCCACTCAATTTAGAATGAAAAGGGTGATAACACAATGGACCCTGCAGAAATCCAGAACATCATCTATACCTACTTTGAAGCCCTGTATTCTAATAAGATGGAAAATGCAGAAGAAATGGACAGATTTCTAGATACATATTAATTAGCAAAGCTGAATCAAGAAGATATAAAAATCCCAAATAAACCAATATCAATTAATGAAATCAAATATGTAATTAAAAACCTCCCAACGAAGAAAAGCCCAGGCCCTGATGCATTCACTGCTGAATTCTACAAGAAATTTAGAGCAGACTTAACACCACTACTGCTCAAACTGTTTAATGAAATTGAAAGGGAAGCAATACTCCCAAATTTGTTTCTGGAAGCAAGCATTACCCTGATACCAAAAATGGAGAAGGACCCAACCAAGAAAGAGAACTATAGGCGAATCTCCCTGATGAACATAGATGCAAAACTCCTCAATAAGATACTGGCAAACAGAATGCAGCAAATAATTGAGAAGATTATACACCGTGACCAAATTGGATTCATCCCAGGGATGCAGGGATAGTTCAACATACGTTCATCAGAAAATGTAATACACCATAGTAACAGAACCAAGGACAAAAATCATATGATCATCTCAATAGATGCAGAAAAAGCTTTTGACAAAGTCCAGCACCCATTCATGATAAAAACCCTACAGAAAATTGGAATAGATGATCTTTGTGTCAATCTGATAAAAGCTATCTATGACAAACCAACAGCCAACATCAAACTAAATGGAAATAAACTGAAAGCTTTCTCTCTATAATCAGGAACAAGACAAGGATGTCCACTATCTCCACTCTTATTCAGCATAGTCCTGGAAACTTTAGCTGGAGGAATTAGACAAGAGAAAGAAATAAAAGGAATAATGATAGGAAAAGAAAAAGTTAAATTACCATTATTTGCAGAGGACATGATACTCTACTTAGAAGACACCAAAAACTCCACTAAAAAATGACTAGATTTAATAAGGAAGTTCAGTAGTATAGCTGGATACAAAGTCAACACTCAAAAATCAATAGCCTTCCTGTACACTAATAACAAACTCACTGAAAGAGAGATTAGGGAAGCAACACCTTTCACAATAGCATCAAAAAAATGAAATACCTGGGAATCAATCTCACAAAGGATGTAAAAGACCTGTACACTGACAACTACAGTACTCTGAAAAAGGTGATTAAAGAGGATATCAGAAAATGGAAAGATATCCCTTTCTTTGGGTAGGAAGAACCAATATAGTGAAAATGGCCATACTTCCAAAATTCTTATACAGATTTAATGCAATTTGGATCAAAATTCCAACAGCATATCTCACAGAATTAGAGAAAACAATCCTGAAATTCATTTGGAATCAGAAGAGACCTAGAATACCAAAGGCAATTCTGGGCAACAAAGGCAAGGCGGGGACATCACAATCCCTGACCTGAAATTATACTATAAAACTACTGTGATAAAAACAGCGTGGTGGGCCGGTGAGATGGCTCAGCGGCATAAGCACCTGCCTTGCAAGCGCGAGGGCCTGAGTTCAACTCCCGGATCCCACATACGAAAAAGGGGCCGGTGATATTGCTCAGCGGCACGGGTGCCTGTTGGCGCATGAGGTCCTGAGGTCGACCCCCTGGTACCCACAAAAAAAAAAAAAACAGCGTGGTACTGGCAAAAAAAAAAAAAAAAACAGACCTGAAGATCAACAGAAAAGATTAGAACATGCACAAACAACTCCAGACATATTAAGCCACCTTATCTTTGACAAAGGTGCCAAAAACATTCACTGGAAGAAAGATAGCCCCTTTAATAAATGGTGCTGGAAAAACAGGTTCTGCACATGCCAAAGATTAAAATTAGACCCATATCTTTCACCATGCAATAAACTAAATTCAAAATGGATCAAAGAGCTAAATATTAGAACAGAAACGTTAAATCTGCTGGAAGGTACAATAGGTAAAACTCTTGAAGACTTTGGTGTAGGCAAAGACTTTATGAATAAAACCCCAATGGCACAGGAACTATCACAAAGAATCAACAACCGGGATCTCATCTTATTAAAAAGCTTAAGAGAAACCACCAAAAGAGTGAAGAGACAACCCACAATGTGGGAAAAATGTTTGCCAGCTATTCCCTAGACAAAGGATTACTATAGAGAACATACAAAGAACTAAAAAAATCAGACCTCCCAAATTTAAAGACCCCATCCAAAAATGGTCCTCTGAGATGAATACACACTTCTCAGATGAAGAAATACAAATGGCAAATAAAGATATGAAAAAATGTGCAACATCACTAGTCATGCGAGCGATGCAAATTAAAACAACCCTGAGATACCATCTCACCTCAGAAAGAATGGCTATTATCAAGAAATCAACTAAGATCAAATGCTGGAGGGGCTGTGGGGAAAAAGGAACCCTTCTCCACTGTTGGTGGGAGTGTAGACTGGTGCAGTCACTGTGGAAATCAGTGTGGAGATTCCTCAAAAACTAGGATCGGAGGTCCCATTTGACCCAGCTATTCCCCTTCTGGGTATCTTCCCAGAAGAATTAAAAACATCATACCACAACGATATATGTGCACCCATGTTTATAGCAGCACAATTTGTAATAGCCAGATCTTGGAAACAACCCAAATGCCCATCAACCGAGGAATGGATAAAAAAGATGTGGTCTTTTCATACAATGGAGTACTACTCAGCCATAAAGAAAGATAAACTGGAGACTTTTATAGATAAATGGATGCAACTCAAGACAATACTCATAAGTGATATAAACCGGATGCACATATGTAAACATTGTATTGTCTCCCTAGTGTGAGAAACTGAAAGAGTAAATAAGATCCAAAATGTACAACAGACATGGTAAAACAGGAAAAGGCTATTCAAAATGAAAGAAACTGCAATGGGGTAATGGAGAAAAGGAAGAGAAAAGAAAAAAAAAAATATATATATATATGATAGTTAAGATAGATACACTACTAATTTCACTTAGTTCATTGAAAAGAAATTTTTGTGCTAATATTGTTTGGAGAATTGTGCTAATTGAATGCTGATATCTTATACCCTGAGTAACTAATTTAAAGATAACAACACACAATGTATTAACCATTGTTACCCTCTTATGTTTTGAAATTTTGTTCTATTTTTTTCTCTTTAAAATAAAAATATTGTTTTCCTAAAGATATGTTTTGAAGTGTTATAACTATTATATAATCCAGCAGATTCAGTGTTTATGTTCTAATATTTAGATCTTTGATGCATTTTTATTTTACCTTATGCATGATGAAAGATATGGGTTTAGGTTTAATGTTTGGCCTGTGGAAATCCAGTTTTTCCAGCACCATCTATTAAAGAGGCTGTCTTTCTTCCAGTGAAAGTTTTTTCTCTTTGTCAAAGGTAAGGTGTCTGAGTGTGTTTGGGTTTGTTTCTGTATCTTCTAATCTGTTCCTTTGATCTTCAAGTCTTTTTTTTTGCCAGTAACATGCTGTTTGTATCATGGTAGCTTTGTAGTATAATTTCAAGTAAGGGATTGTGATGCCCCCTGCCATACCTTTGTTGCTTAGAATTGCTTTTGGTCTTCAGGACACTTCTGGTTCCAAATGAGTTTTAGGAGTGTTTTTTCTAGTTCTGTGAGGTATGCGAATGGTATTTTGATTGGGATTGCACTAAAGCTGTATAATAATTTTGGGAGTATGGCCATTTTCACTATATTAGTTCTTCCAACCCAAGAACAAGGGATATACTTTCAATTTTCTGATAGCCTCTTCAATCTCCTTTGTCAGAGTATTGTAGTTTTCAATGTAACAGTCTTCTACTTCCTTTGTTAGATTGATTCCTAAGTATTTCATGTTTTTAAATGCTATTGTGAACAGTGTGGTTTCCTTAATTTCTCTCATTGATGTGTTAATTGTCTACAGGCATGTGATTGATTTTTGAGTGCTGCCTCTGTGTCTAGCTGTGCTACTGATTTGGTTATTAAATCTAGAATTCTTTAGATGGAGTTTTTGGAATCTTCTATGTAGCGTATCATGTCATATACAAATAATGCTGATTTCACTTCTTGCTTTCTTGTCCTTATCTCTTTCATTTCTTTCCATTTTCTAATTGCTCTAATATTTCCAGAACAATATTGAATAGGAATGGTGGTAGTGAACAGCCTTCTTTTGTTCCAGATTTTAGAGTGAAAATTTTCATTTTTTGACCTATCACAATGATGTTGGCTGTTAGTTTGTCATAGATGGCTTTTATCAGGTTGAGATAGACTATTTCAATTTTCTGTAGAGTTTCTTTTTTCTATATACATAATGAATGGGTGTTGGACTTTTTCAAATACTTTTTCTGCATCTATTGAGATGATCATGTAGTTTTTCTCACTCATTCTTTTTATGTAGTTTATTACATTTATTGATTTGCATATGTTGAACCATCTCTGCATCACTGGGATAAATCCTATTTCATCATGATGTGTAATCTTCTTGATGATTTGCTGCATTCTGTTTGCTAGTATCTTATTGAGGAATTTTGCATCTTTGTTCATCAGGGATATTGGCCTATAGTTCTCTTTTTTTGGCTGGATCATTCTCTGGTTTTGGTACCAGAACAATTCTTCTAGAAATTTCTTTGGGAATATTCCTTCCTTTCAATTTCATTAAGCATTTTGAGGTAGTGCCATTAGATTTTTTCCAAATTTTTGTACAATTTAGCATTGAATCCTTCAGGACCTCACTTTTCTTTGTTGGTACTCTTAAATTACCTCTTCTATTTCATGATTAATATTGGGTTTGGGGCTGGTGATATAGCTCCACAGCATAAGTGCTTGCCTGGCAAGTGCAAGGTACTGAGTTTGACTCCCGGTACCTGCATATAAAAAACAATGAAAAAAATAAAAATAAAAGACAATATTGGGTTAGGTAGAACATTTTATATCTTTTTGATTCAGCTTTGGTAATTCTTATGTATCTAGGAAGCTGTCCATTTACTCTGTTTTCTATCTTATTTGAATACAAGTTTTCGAAGTAGATATTTTCTTCTGGATTTCTGCAGAATCTGTTGTTACTTCACCCTTTTCATCCTTAATTGCATGGATTTAAGTGTTTTGCTTCACTTTTTTTATAAGGTTGGCTAAGTGTAAATTTTAATCTTTCAAAGAACCAACTCTTTGATTCATTGATTCTTTGTATTATTTTCTTAATCTTAATTGAATTGATTTCTGCTCTGATCTTTATAATTGCTTCCCTCATACAACCTTGGAGCTTGACTTGTTCTTCTTTTTTGACATGTGTGAGGTTCAACATTAGGTTGTTTATTTGACCTCACTCTGTTTTCTCATGTAGGAATTCAGCACTGTAAATTTTCCCAAAGAACTGCTTTCATTGCATCCCCTAAGTTTTGGTATGCTGTATTGCATTATCATTTAATTGTAGGAACTGTTTAATTTCTTCTTTAATTTCATCTGTGACCCATTGTTCAGGAGGGAGCAATTTCCACCTGTTTATGTGGTTTTTGTGGTTTCTTCATTCGTTTCCAAATTTATTATAATTGTGTTAGTGCTTATTTGATTTTTCACATCCATTAATATTTTCATATAGTTGGCTGTACTGATATTTGCTGCATATATATTTATGATTGTTATCTTTTCTTCTAGGAGTATTCCCTTGTGTGTAGTGACCTTTTTCTCTCTTGAGCAGTGTTGGCTTGAAATTCACTTTTTTTGTTTTTTGCAAATAGAATAGCTACTTTTTTTCCAGGTCCTGTTGCATTGAGTGTTTTTAATCATTTGACTTTCAGTCTATGAATTTCATTTTGAGCCAAGTGTGTTTCTCATATGCAGCGCATCGATGCATCTTGTGTCCTGATCAATTTTTCCAGCATGCTTCTTTTGATTGATGAATTGAGACCATTTACTTTGGTGGTCATGACTGGTATGTATTGACTTATTTTTGTCATGTAATTTTCTTTTTGTTGGTCTCTTTTCTTTCCCTTCTGTTTAGCCATTTGCCATGACTGGTAAATTCTTTCTATTGGTATTCATGGAAATTTTGTGTTTGTTATCTCTTTCTAGAATATCTTCAGAACACTTTGGAGTGCTTTTTTTGTGGTCATGAATATCTTTATCATGAAAGTATCTTATTTCTCCATCAATTTTGAAGGAAAATTTTGTGGGATACATCAATCTTTGTTGGAGGTGATTTTCCTTTAGGACTTGAAACACTTCATTCCAAGGTCTCCTTGATTTAAGGTTTTGTGTTGAGAAGTCTGCTGTGATTCTGATGGTCTTTCCTTTATAGCTGATTTGTTTCTTTTCTCTAGCAGCTTCTAATACTCTGTTCTTGTGTTGAATTTCTGGAATCTTGAGTATTATATGCCTTTGTGCATTTTTTTTGGTCATGGCTAATTTGGGTTCTATATGCCTCACTTTTCTGTTGTCAAATTCTGTTTTCCATGCTTGGGAACTTTTCTTCCATTACTTCTGTGAACAGGTTTTTTTATGTCATTTGTGTTTTGTCCTCCTTTTTTAATCTTCTGTTATTCTTTGCATCATCTAGTAGCTGTTGGATTGATTTTTCATGGTCCCTTGTTATTTTTAAGAAATCTTTCTTGTCTTGAGTGCTAATCACAAACATGTCTTCTACATTTTATATTCACTCTTCACATTGATTCATTCTGCTGCGTATACTTTCAATAGAACTTGAAGCTCTTGGATATGTTTTTGAATCTATTTCATGGATTCCACTTGTTTCCTATGTTGGGCATTCATGGTTGCCATCATTTACCAAAGATCCTCTATTTTTTTATCTATATCTACTCTAGATTCACTAACCAAGTCCTTCATTATGGTTATTATCTCTTTATCTGATAAATTATTTCTGATCTGATTTTTTCTATAGCCCCATCATCTGATGTTACTTGTACTACTGCCATTCAGAAAATTCAGGTGGGTAGCTTCTTATTTCCTTCACCACAGTCCCCCTGGACTTGCTCTGAGTGTGTTGGAGGTCTGGGGTTGCATCTTCCTTCTGTGTCTTCTCATTTTTTATTTAATTTTTTTCTGTGTTGATGCTTATAAATTGCTTATGGTAGGTAGCTTTATCACTAATATCTAGACCTCCCTAGGAAATGACTATTTCTTAGAGATGTCTTCTAGTTGTATTTGGCTGTTGGCCCTTGAGTCTGTCCCAACTTCCTACTTTCCCAATTTATTTGAGATGAGAAGTTGCTGTCTAAGTGGCCCTGCACCAAGTTCCATGGTACCGGACTATGGTAATGTTTATGACCCTGTCTCTGTGCTGGCATACAAGGAAGAACAGTGGATCACAACAGGTATTACATCTTGGCTAAAGTAGTACAATTAGCAAAATCCATAGCATCAAGAACAGCCTAGAAACTGACAAACTGTGGTATCTATTAATTTGGTACCTTTAGCCATAGTAATGAGGTCTATAGTTATATAACAAAATCTAACACAAACCTAGAAGTTGTGTACAGTGAGTTTCCCATTAGTAGAGTGATTTTACCCTGAGGGCTGCATTTAAGTGAGGTAAGGGAAAAAATAGAGAAATAAATGAAGAGAAAGATATTAGAAACAAGGCTGAAGGACAAAGGAAGATCACCCAAGCTTTGGGAAACCAAAGAAGACAGAAGAGAAAGAAAAATGAGAAAGCAAAAGAACATCAAAGTGAACCAGGAAAACTGAAAACAATGTTCATTCTCATGAAAAAAAAAAACACAAAAGACAAGAAAAGAGGAAAAAATGATGGAGAAACAACAACAAAAACAAAGTAAAACAACCAACAAAAATTAAAACAAAAACAGCCAAAAAAAATTCTCTGACCACAAGCCTTGGGCTATCCTCCAGTGTCCACAGTTCTGTGGTAGTGTCTAAGTCAGAGCACAAATCTGTTCTGGGTAACCACACAAGTCTTCAGTAGGATTAAGGCAGGGTGCAGGGCAATCACAGCAAGCCTGCAGTAGGGGTGTAGCTGGGCACCAGGTCTACTCTTTCAGCTTTACAGACTTGTAGGTTGACCACTGCTTCCAGCTGTCTTCAACCAAAAATACTCTGGATGTCCCTTGGAGGCCCACCCACATTTCCTTACCCTGTATGCCTCCATGGCCATCATTCACCCAGTTGCTGTGGGATTTCAACACTGCAAGCCCTGAGACAAAGACAGCCCATGTCTACTCCAAGTCCCACTTCAGTTAGCCCCTCCTGGCCCTTGCACAGCCTCCTCTGTTCCACTCCACTGGTACATCCTCTCTCCTGTCTTATGCTGCTGGGGGTGGTGCTTTCTCCTCTCTGCTCTTGAGGCTATCTCACTTTTGCTGGGGTCCCTCTCATTCTCTGCAGGTTCCAAATAGCTGTTGCAGTGTACAGCATTTATCACTCTGCTCCACTGGTGTGTTTCTCCCTGGAGGCCTCGGGGTTCACTCACTCTTGATGTGTCTTTGTACATTCAATGCTCCTCTCTCACCCATTGATTTTTTTCACTTTTAGTCTCAATGTCATTGATTTCTCTCTCATCTCTCATCTTTATAATTTCCCTCCTTAATTTTGGTTGGGAGCTAATTTGTTGTTGTTTCTCAAGTATCCTAAGATTTCCCACAAGGTTATTTATTTGGACTTGCTCTGTTTTCCTAATATGAGCACTGATTGAAGTTTCCTCTTACGATTGCTTCCATATTATCCCAGAGGTTTTGTTGAGTTGTACAGTCATTGTCATTAATTCCCAGAAAATTTTTAATTTTTTCTTTGATTTCTTCTGTGACCCATTGGTTGTTCAGGAGTATGTTGTTAATTTCCCAGGAGCTTTCACCTTTTCAAAAATTTCTTCTGTCATTGATTTCTATTTTAATTGCACAGTGGTCAGAGAGTACACATGGGGTGATTTCAATTTGTGCACAAGTACATGATCTATTTTAGAAAAAGTACCATTTGCTGTTGAAAACAATGTATATACTCTGTTGTAGAGGGAAAGAATACTCTGTATATATCTATTAAATATATATGTTCAAGGTTATGGTACAGGTCTTAAATTTATTTTTTGTTTAGTTGATGTCTATCTTTGCAAAAGTGTGGTGTTAAAGTACCCTACTATGATTGCGTTAATGTTTATTTGAACTTTTTTGTGTGTGTGTGTGTGTGCTGGGAATCAAACTCAGGACCTCACACTTGCCAGGCAGGCACTGTGCCACTGAGCTATGTCCCAGGCCCTATTTGATCTTGTAATTTCAGCAGTATTTGTTTTATGAAGATATGTGCTCCAGTATTCAGTGCATATATGTTTACCAGTGTTATCTTTTCTTGTTGGATTGTTCCCTTAACTAGAATGTAGTGACCTTCTCCGTCTCTTCTAATCCATTTTAACATGAAGTTTACCATGCATATTAGAATTGCTATCCACGTTTGTTTTCAAGTTCCTGGTGCATGAAATGTTTTCCATCCTTTCATTTTTAGTCTATGAATATCTTCTTGGATTAGATGAGTTTCTTGAATGAAACAGATTGCTGGATTCACTTTTTTGATCCAGTATGCCAGTCTGTATCTTTCGATTGGAGAGTTGAGACTGTTAACATTGAGAGATATTACCAAGATGTGTTGGTTATTTCTCTTATTGCCTCCCATATCTGTTGATGTATTGTTTATTTTACTTTTCCCTATGTTTTTTGTTGCTGTTTATCCATTGACCTCACTAGTTTCCTCTGTATTTTTAGCTGTGTTTAATTCGTTGTTTTGTCAAGAATAATCTTATGTATTTTCTCTATAGCTGGTTTAGCACACATATATCTTCTGAGCTGATCGTTTTCATGGAAATACTTTATTTCTCCATCTGTTTTGAAGGGTAGGTTTGCTGGGTATGTTAATCTGGGCTGAAAGTTATTTGCTCTTTGGGGTTGAAATACTTCACTCCAAGCTCTTCTGGCCTTCAGGGTTTGTGCTGAGAAGCCTGCTGTGATTTTATGTTTATATGTGATTTTTTGTTTTTCTCTGACTGCCTTTAAAATTCTGATCTTTTGCTGGATATATGTAAATTTAATAAGGATATGCCTTGGTGAACTTCTCCTTTGCCTTAGATTGGTCTTTTAGTTGTCATCTGGTACTGCTGGATAGTCTTCTCTTGTTCTCTGATTCTCTTTTTGGCTTGAGATCTTTATTATAGTTCAGTATTTTGTCCTCAGAGACTGTATCTTCACACTGGTCATTTGTGCAATGTATGAATTCAATATTTTTTCATTTCAATTATTTCTGTCAATTTAAAATATTTCAATTATTTTAAATTATATATGCCCCCCTCTTTTCTCCTCCCCTTATTTTGGGGAGGTTACTGCAGGTTGGAGACTAAAGAAATGATGAATTTTTTTGGCTTATCTGGAGATTTTTAGTATGATGTTGACTCTCATACTATTTTGGGGAGGTTACTGCAGGTTGGAGACTAAAGACATGAGTGTTTTTTTGGCTTATCTGGAGATTTTTAGTATGATGTTGAGTCTCCATGAATAATTTTCAACTTTGTACGTCTAGTGCTAGTATTTACTCCTTCTGTTATTCACTTTATGATATCGAGTCTGTCCCTGTTTTGTGAAAATTGCTTCTATTTATAACAGCATCCACAGAGTCAATCTTACAGCACTTCTATATGATAGTCTTTGCAGTTACTCTTCCCCCCTTATCTATTTGAATACTGTGACAATTTATTATTTGTGGTTGCTCTGCAGTAAGGTAGGTGAGGTGGGGATGGGATAATGGGAGGTGGTAGAATGAGTAGTGTTAGGCACTAAGGGAGAGGTTTGAAGGGGAGGATAGTGGTAGATGAGAAAAGATTGATATGGGTTCTGATTTTATTGGTGTACTTTTAGTTGAGTTGAAGGTTCAGTATTGAGGGTTTTCAGAGGATATTTTGTGGAGGCAAGGACAAGATATGGGAGAAAAGGGGTTCACTTTGTGGTTAAGGAAAGGTATGTGGTTATCAGAAGTTGCTGATAGAGAGGACAGTTGGATAGGTAAGATGTGGAAAAGCCACAGGTTTAGGTTGGGAAGGATCAAGTAATTATACTACTGCAGATAGGAGTGACTGTGAGTGAGCTAAGTATGGTGAATTTAAGCACTTGGGAAGAGGAGTTTCCGTGTTTGAAAAAAAGAATAAAGAACTATGTAAATAATATTGTCTCAGGGTTTTGAGCAGAGGAAACTATATAAAGAGCTGAGAGGAGGTGAAAAACCAGACATCTATTAAATCATACCCAATGGACAAATAAACATATGACTAACAACCTAATAAACACATGAAATCATAAAAGAACATAACATAGCACCATGTTACTAAATAAACATACAAAAACTTAAAACAGATATCTGATTAAAACACAGATTAGATATCCCAATGAGACATTGCATATGTGATTCCTGAGTAGCTTCTTTACCACAGTCTGTATTCACACCCCAATAATTCCTCTGATCCCTCCACCACAATACGGAAATTAAATCAGACTCAAAACCTTCTGCCAGGTTGCATGTATTCTTGCAGTCTAATCAAGTCTGAGTTCTTGGGTTAGGGACTCTTGCTGTCCCTCTCCCTGGATGTGATGGTGGGTTTGGCAGACAAGTTCACTGGCATTCAATTGTCCACTGAGTCAGGATTATTCCAATGAAATCAATTAAACTACAGCAGTAACAGGCTAATCCGCTTCAGTGGAATCTATCAGGGCTAGCTGACAAACAGCATACTATAAGCCCGTGTTTTGGGTCTCCCTTTAGCCCAGAGAAGATATCCACAGCTATCACGTAAGCATTATAACAACCCAAGTCTTGACCCACAGTTAATGTGTTATAAATGTGATGGCTGTGTCTCACCCTCCTGGTGAAAAACAGCATTGAATAGTAGTTTTATAGAATCAGTTATCAAAAGACCAGGAGGTTGGGGGACTGGGTAATCCCAGAGGAGAGAAGAGAAAAAGAAAAAATGGAAAAAAAAATTAAGTCCTCTGCTCTGTGGTATGGGAAGGAAAAAGGAGTGGATCAAAGGGTCCTATTGATGTTAAGGGTAAGTGTTTTTATATTTAAAAAGGGATAACAGGGAAAAGTGTACAAACTTGGTAATGGGAAATGGGAATAGGATAAGATTCTATAATTGATATGAATATTAGAGAAAAAGTTTAAGAGAGACAATTGAAAAGGTGGAGGGGAGAGAAAAGTAAAATTGACAATGAACAAACCACAGGAGAAAGAGGTCAGGTGAAGAGATATGAGTAAAAGTAGGAAAGGATATAATGAATAAGGGAGAATTGCCTTACCCTCTATTAACTTTTGGGAGAGAAAAAGGTAAGAGTAGGCAAAGAATACATATATAGATACTCTCATAAAAGAAAAAAAGTGTAAAATAATGGGATAAATATGTGGGGAAAAATGAATAGAAGCAAAATATCAAAGAGTAAAAAAATAAAAGATAAATATGTTTCTCATTGGCAGAAAAAAAAAGTAAGAATATTGCAAATTGTGGGGGCAGCATGAAAAAAATGCACACAAATAGTAAAGCACACAGTATATTTGGGAAATGGACAGTCTGGTGTGGCTTGGGTGCAGACAAAATGAAGCAAGGCTTGCAGTAAGGTGAGGTACCTGAGAGTAAATGTCTCCTTAAAATTATTATTGCATTATAGTCTTGGCCTCAATTTAGAAGACTATGTTGGAAGAAGGAGATGGAAAGGCAGAACTCTATGTAAGGGCACAAGGCCTTGCAAATCTTGATGGGGAATCTGGTTATACTTTATAGATAAGATACCAATGAAGGTTGCTCTTTGAAATTGAGAGCAGGGTCAAGGATCAGTGGGGTAGTAACAGTCCATGTGTTGCAAGAAGATACCTTT
Source organism: Erethizon dorsatum (assembly GCA_028451465.1). Classification (NCBI taxonomy): domain Eukaryota; kingdom Metazoa; phylum Chordata; class Mammalia; order Rodentia; family Erethizontidae; genus Erethizon; species Erethizon dorsatum. Next base: position 88,360,214 of record CM051842.1, on the reverse strand, counting down.
CTTTCATGAGTAAAAACATGACAAATCCTAATTTCACCCTCAGACAGCAACATTTTAGCTGAGGTGACATCTGAACTGGCCCCAATGTATTTATTACACCTATTATATTTATCAGAAAAGGGGGAAGAAACAAAAGGCCTTGGTGAGTGATGAGATTTTTATTTCAAATATATCCTAGGAAAAATTAAGTGACCTTTTCCATACAAGTCCTACATGAGGAGTAATTAGAACAGAGACAAGTATCTTTTTACTTGTATACATTTGCACACACAGGAACACACACATCCACAAACACAACTCATACCATTTTTTTACTGAGACTGAATTCCAGAGGCATAAACTGGTTAAGTATCTACTTCAAAGTACATATGAGACTTAGAACTATCTGGCCAGGCCACAATTTGAAGTTTCCCAAATACAAACCCAGTACTCACACACAACAGAAACTTCAGGCTGAAGGTATGATGATAAGGATAGATAGATAGATAGACAGACAGACATAGATAGATGATATAAATAAATAGACAGATAATAGGTAAACTTTAAAAACATCTAAATTGTAAGTACATAGCACAAAGCCATATACTGCTTTTTTATACACAACACTGGTAGGCTCTATGTCCTTCATTTTAACTTGATATATGGTATATAGGATCAGAGGTAGACTTTACATATATTAATCTAGAGATGGTTGCTAAAACCACAGACAATGACACCATTGTTCTGACATCAATTCTTTGACACCGACTAACCAAAGTTAGCAGCAGACTTAGGGCACCATCATCAAAATTACTGCTCTCAGATTCTAACCGTAACTCTTAGGCAGTCACCCACACTTCTGATTTACCAGTATAAGGGTTCCCACATCATCAGGGTTCATAATTCACTAGAACAAGTTAAAGAATTCACTAAAGCTATTATGTTTAGTTTATACTTTTATTATAAAGTTATACATAGGACATGGTGTAGAAGGGTCCTAGCCTCAGTTTCCATGCTTTTTACCTGTGGAGTTAGAGCATATCACCTTCCCCGGACAACAGTGTGTACCAATCAGAAAGCTCCACTTAGCTTTGAGGTTCAGAGCTTTTATGGGAGACTTCATTACTTAGGCATGATTCATTAAGTCATTGGCTATGTGACAGAACTCAATACTCAGTCCCACTATCCTCCCTGGAGGTTGGGCTGGCCCAAAGTTCCAACTGTCTAATAACATGATCTTTTCTTCTGATAACCAGCTCACATCTTGAAGTTACCTAGGAGCCTAGCACAAGTCATTTCATTAGCATGAGAAAGAAACTCCTATCACTCAAGGACATTTCAAAGTTTTATGAAGTTCTGTGTCAGGAACCAGGGAGAAACATCAGATATGTTCTTTACTATGCCACACCATGCTTGTGATCTTCTCTTTTGTCAAATTTTAGAAGACACAGACAAGAGACAACAGAACTTGAGTGAAAAACCCAGAAAGTGAACACTGGTCCCAATGCTTATGACACCTGAATTCTGGAGTAGAGGGTAGAGAATAACAAAGAAATGCTTGAGGAGATAGAAATGTTAATTACCCTGATTTGATCATATATATATTTCAAACATATCCTAGGAAAAATTAAGCGACCCTTTCCATACAAGTCCTACATGAGGAGTAATTAGAACAGAGACACCAACTACCCAGAGTTAAGAGCAGAGTCTATAGATTCTAACCATAAATACGTAAAACTATCATACTATAGAGCTCCTAAAACCCTTATTTCCTTAGTGATAGTTATAATAGGAAAATCATTTGTCATAATACTTGGTCTTAGTTTCCTGGTTTCTAACACAAGAACTTCTAAGGCCTTTTGGACCCTTGGCATCTCTGCAGTGAAAAGATTTGTATGCTAATGTAATGCCTGGTGACTGGGTCCCCTAGGTAGCTTCAAGATCAGTCTGGTCAGAGGGTTGGAGTCTTTGTGCCACCCCCTGTCCTTCGGGGACAGGAGAGGGGAGGGGCAGCAGATTGAGTCAGTCACCAATGGCCAATGATTTAATCAATCATACTTATGTAATGAAACTTCTATAAAAAACCCTAAATGATGGAGTTGGGAAGATTCTGGGTTGATGAATGTACTCATTTGCTTAGAAGGTAGAACATCCCAACTCCACACAGACAGCAGGTCCTACACTTGGGACCATTCCAAACCTTGCCCTATGTAGGCCCATCTGCTTTCACTTATACCATTTATCTTTTATAATGATCAGTAATAGTATATAGAGTGTTTACCTAATTTCTGTGAGCCTTTGGAACAATTATTGAAGCTTAGGAGGGTTGTGGGAAGTCCTGATTAGTAGCCAAGTCAGAAGTGTGAGTGACCTGAAGATTCACTACTTCCGATTGTCATCTAAAGTGGGCGATATATCTGTGGGACAGAGCCCCTAACTTGCTGGGTCTGCCCTAACTATGGGTAGTGTTTTTACCTGGTTTTGGGATGCTGGAGTCTCCTCTGGAGGTGTTTTCTAGGTTCTTTCTGTCCTGAGCAAGGAATTGGTCAAGATGTCCACAAATGGTAGTTAAGTTTTATTAAATGTAGGAAAACAAATGGGCTCTGCAGAGTGATTCTGGGCCAAGTAAAAGTAGGAAAGAAGTACACTCTACAACGTGCGAGTGGACTACCATGCAAGAGTGAACACAGTGCCAAAAACTCGATATGGACTGTCCTTTTAGTATCACCCACTCCTCAGGCTCCTCGGGTGCAGGCCATCCTATCAAAAACCCGCTCAAGTTCTCACGAGAAGTTCACGTGCAGGGCTTTGGGAACTGTTCTGTGCAAGTGTTCTGGGATCTTGTCATGCCTCTTTCTCAGCCAGTTTTAGCCTAGCCCTACCTTCCTATCTCAGTGTCAGAACTGAATCCAATGTATGGCACCTAGTTGATGCCCTCAGAGAATTACTTGGTGCAAACCCCCACATACTTTGTGTCAGAAGTGCTGCAAAAAGAACAGTTTTACTTTTTACTTGGAATGCCTGGGAGGGCTCAGAAAGAGCACAAAAATCTATCAAGAAGCTGCTACCTAAGATGAGACAAAAGGAATAAATCCTCAGAAATGGGAAGAGAGCAAAAAATAAGAAAGAGAGCAAAGGGTATGCAGAGGGGAATCTGTGAGGTTATCCATGAAGCACTTTCTGTGAGTGGTCACAGAAAGACCCTCGTCTCTGGTACACAACAGCAGGGACAGGTAATTTCACATGATTCAGCAACTCTGTGTTCCTAAATGGGAGGGAGCTGCTGCAAGGGACTGACATCCAAGAATCCTCTTAAGGCTTGAGAAGGTTGGAATACTGCAACGAAAAATCCTTTGTGAAAATCCCAAAGCATCTGGGTTCCCTCTCCTTGTGTCTGTCTCCTCTTCCCTTCCCTAGATCTGCACAAGTTGAGGTTAACTATCTGCATCCTTAGCCAGCAGGAATCCTACAGCATATGAGTTCCCCTCTCATCCCACCCTCCTTCCCTCAGATTTGAGCCAGTCTCAGCCATCTCTTCTGTCTACATACTCTCATTAAGGAAGACAGACAATAAAGAGCGCCTACACAATGGGACAGAGTGGTTACCATCTCCACCCCTGCCTTTCCAGATCCAGAACCATAGGTGTTCACAATTTGTCACTTCACCATTTCCCCTCTCTGGGGTCCTGATGCCAACTCCATCCATATGCTCTCCCCAACACACAGAATCACAGAGGTGAATGGAAGATTAGTGATAAAGGGTGAGGCTGTTTATATGGCAAGAGGAAGTGTGAGTGCCTGAGGCATGCCAAGCACCAGCGTCTAATCTCAGCAGCCATCTCCTAGGGATGGCTTTTCCCAGCCTCATAGCCACCTCCTTCAACAGCAACGGCTGATTCTCTGCACAAATTTCCCTCAGGATAGCTGCCCAGTTCTCAAGCTCCTGCACAAAAGACAGACCTGGCTAAGACACTTGCAATTGGCTGAGGTTATTTTCTCTACCAAATGCTGAAATTCTGGTCACCTAAGAAATCAGTTTTCAAGCTAATGTTGTGTGTAGGGTTACCTACTCACCTGAACATCCTGCCACTCTACCCACCTGTCTCAATTGTCAGGTATGTCTTTCCTGTCCCTTCTCCATACAGGTAAACACACCTTTCTGCAGCTCAAGCGAGTGCCTAGTCACATCACCCACCATCAGTTTCAGTCTCATAGGATGGCACAGTGAGCTAGGCTGTAGCAGCAGCCCTGCAGGTTGGACTGCAGAATCTTCACACACACACACACACGATCTGTTGTGAAAAATATCAATAAGCAAAACATTCAAATTAAATTTCCTCCACCAGGATTATCACTGTTAACAGTGGTGATTTATAAAGGGAATCTAAACTTCCACTTTGCCCTACTTCATTTAACCTTCATATAGTAGACTCAGATAGGGAAAAAAAACACTTTGCACCATCAGGAAAACGATACAATATTTGGGGAAAGTCAACATAGATTACTGGGTATTTCAGCGCAGTCCTGGGGATCACTTTCTACTGATTTATTTTCCAGTTGAGTAGTGGCTGATTTTAACTTGTAGATATTTTGTTCAATAGACTCACAAATTATTTGTCCAGTGGTATATATAACACTAAATGTTACAATATATTGCCCTGTGAGATATTCCAGTTTTATGTTTAACTCAGCAAGGTTATTCTAACATTTAATTGCCTAAGTATGAAATTTGATATATATTTTTATATCTTCATATTTTGTATGTTGTATAGACACCTATTTCCAACTATTTCCTTGATGTTAGTTGTTCATTGTGTTGAAGTCTTTAATGTTCACTATTAATTTACATGAGTCATAATTATATCATTTTCAAAACTTACAGCATCCTCACACAAAAAAAGACAGAACATTTTTCTCAGATCTGAAAAGAATAAAATATTTATATTTCTCACAAGTTTGGAATCCCTCTTCAACTTTATCCCTGACTTCTGAAATTCTCTGGAGTATATGGTATTTTTTTTATTGTGATAAAATACATTCAGCATAAACTTACCATTTTGTACAATTCAGTGACATTAAGCACATTTTCAACGTTGTACAACTATTATCCCTGTCTAGTTCCAGAACTTTGCCATCTAAAAAGGAAATGATTATTTGAATGTAATAATTTGAAAAAGTTGCCATTATAGTATCAACAGACTAATAGAAACTTAATTTTTTTCTTTAAATCATTTAAAAAGCTATTTCCTGAAATCTCACCCATTTACAAATCTTCTAAATGACTTCATCTCAAAATTCTTTTTTTACAACTTATAGTTTATTCATTTATATAAGCCTTTGCTTATATAAATGTAGCCTTTCCATCATTCCCACCCAGAACTTGAGGCACTAGATTTATGCATATTAAATTATTTTAATGTCCATCTCAGAAAATTTTTAATATGGTATGTAAATTTTATTCCAAACTGCATAATATATGAAATTACTTAGACATATTGAAATTGCATAGAAATTGTAGTTATACACATTTAAAAATAGGGTCTAAATTTTCATAGATGCCATATTCTTGTTTCACTAAATGTAATACTGCCCATGTCATTTCATGTCAATACATCAATCTATACATGATTATTTCAATGGCTGCATGGTATTTCCGTAACTAGGATCATAAAGGAAATCCTATCCCTGAGTCCATTTAATGGAAATCTTTCTTTAACCCTGTAGGTGGCACTGATGCAACACCTGTACTTTTGAATTGTAAAATATGCAGAATTGGCTTGCTTAGCTCCCTTAAATTGACTTCATTCCAACTTTCCGAATGTGTCACTCACTAAACTCCTCCCACCTATTTCAAGCATACTGGGTACATTTATGCTACTGTAAGGTACTTTCTAATTACATGCTTTTCTTCATACCACATGGCCCCATTTCCAAGAAACACTTGTCTCATCCTATTCTTCAGTGACCAATTTAAGTGGATCTCTCTTCTCTGAAGCATTCCTGCAGTATTACAGCCCCTAGTAATCTCTCCCTAAAGATCTAAGAATGGGATTTTCTAATGAGCATATATGTTCATCACACCAATTACTTGTGACTGTAAGTGTGCACAATGTATCTACACCTCATTTTTAAAGTGAAGAAGGGTCATTTATGCCTATTTTAGCATCAAACTTTATTGAAAACACAGACTCAAGTAGAGAACCACATGTTTAAACAGTGAATAGCAAGGTAGCTTACTCAGATAACTCGGTTCACTGGAAGCTCAACACTAAAAAATTTCACAATCTCCACAGCAAGACAAATATCAACAAATATGTTTTCAGTTCTAATATTCATTTGGCATCCACAAAATGATCCAGCTTAAAACAAGAGTTCAACAAGTTAACAGCAGCATTAAAAATATAAGTTACAACATAAAACCAGACTGTGAACACTAAAGCACTATTCAGGGCTCTTTGGGAACATAAGGCTGATCAGCAGCAGGTGGTTAACCACATTAACTCTGTTGTCCCACCTCAGGATCATTCTGATTGTCTATTTGGACTTGCAGTTGCTTAGCCAACTCCTCAAATTCATGGAATGCAGAAATGAGTGGCTCAAGACTGAAATCATCATCAATGAAGGCCATTGCCCCACTTCTTATAATATTACTAATATTTTGAAACATTTTAATAACGATCTGAATGTTATCATTTGTCTCTTCTATGTTAAAAAGACCCACGAATATTGACAGAGCTTTGGCACTGAATAGTTTTTTTGCCACCTTAATATTTTCAGACAAGTTCAATAGCATTTTCAGAACATGAAATTTTGTTCTTGCACTGCCTGTGGTTAATAGGGAAAGAAACCCAGACATATAATTGGCAATCAGTGTGTGATAGTCGGTAGTCATAGTGAGGTGTCTAAGCATCATTATTCCAGTCAGCTGCTCAACGGAATCCACACCATGAGCAAGGGTTTCCTCACACACTTGGCATATGAATGTCTCAATCATATTTAGATTTGGATATGGTGGAGCCATGTGAACCATGTTTTCCAAGAAACTTGTCCTAACACGGGAGGACGGATAATTCAGCAGTGTTTCAATGAGAGAGACAATGCCTGAATCCCGAATGAAATCTCGGGTAAATTGAGAAGCACTTCTCATACCCATCGCAATTTTAGAGATTTCTTGAATAAAAGGATCCCGAATTTTGTCCATTAATAGAAGGAGTTCTTCGAACTCTCCAGCCCCAATTTTAAGCTCACATTGTATGCAGCTACAAGACCAATTCTCAGGCTCTGCACTCTCCCTGATCTTAAGATGTTCGCGAATTTCTTTGACTGAGCGGTAGGAAGGATCATATTGAAATGGGAACACAGATTCAAGCTGATTAGGTTCAAACAAAAAATCTTCCTCTTCCCCTTCCGTGCTAAGTTCCAGGTTCTTGGGCTTTGCCTCAACTGCTTCATAAGACCCTTCAGGAATTCTAAAAGAGGTTATGGGTGGGAAGCCAATCGCACGACAAGGACGTTTGAATCGAACAGTGACCTCATCCCAGGATTGGGGCCTGGATGATACAGTAGGTTCTTCCTCCACTGAATCTCCAAACCTGCAATTGATCCTGTACACAGGACTAGGATTTAGGTCAAAGCAGGCCTCATCTCTATCCCAGAACCAGGATCCAAATATGGCCTCTTCTTCAGACTCAGGTCTGGCCTCTTCTCTGGCCAAAGCCCCCAAACTGGACTTTTCTTCAGTCCAGAACAATGATCCACCAATGGCCCCCTCCTCAGCTCCTGACTCAGATTCACAAATTGCTGAAGCCCCAGCCTCCAAACTGGCCTCTTTTTCTGCCCAGAACCAGGACCCAATAATGACTTCCTCCTCATAGTTGGGCTCTTGTTCAGCTCTATCACTGTTTTTAACATCTTTCTGGGCCCTGGTTTTCAAGATGTCTTTAGGCTCTTCCTTGTCTCTGGGCCTGAATCTACTATTGGCCTCTTCTCCAGGCAAAAACCAGGACTCCTTATAGAACTCATCTTCAGACTCAGATTCAAAACAGTCCTCTCTCTTTGTTCTGAGTTTGGACCTGGTATTTGTCTCTTCCCTCACTCTGGGCCTGAACATGTTATTGGTATTTTCCCCAGCCCAAAAGCAGAATGGGTTGCCAGCCTCATCCTCAGACCCAGACCAAGAATCAAAATAGGTCTCTTGCTTGGATCTGGGCCTGGACCTGGAGTTAGTCTGATGTTTAGCCCTGTGCCTGGACCTGGTATTAGCTTCTTCCCTGGGCCATGATCTGATACTAGTCTCTTCTGCAGCCCACAAAGAAGACACAGCAGAGGTCTCATCTGCTGACCAAAATCCAGATTCATTAGAGGCTTCCTCTCTGGTTCTGGGCCTGGGATAGCACCAAGAACCACCCTTAGACTCTTCTCCTTGTCCAAACCAGGGTTGGATTACTGTTTGGCCCTGAGTGCCAGAAAAGGATTCAGTGTCCACACTGACCAGTTCTGCATCCATAGAGAAGCCTTTGGATTTAGCAACTGACCCAGAATCATTACTGACCAGTGGCCAGGTGACAGCATTAGACTGGGATGGTCCATGTGACTGTGATATTGCCGCAGCCCCAAACTCAGTCTGAGACCATGGCAGAGCATCATCCTTAGGCCTTGCCCCAGGGATTGCCTTGGCCTCAGTCTTAGGACGTGCACCACCTACTGCCCTCCCATCAGTTTTGGGCCTTGCCCCAGCCACTACTTGAGACTCAGTTTTGGGCCTTGCTCCAGCTATTGCTGAGGCCTCTGATTTGGGTCTTGCTCCGGCCATTGCTGGTGACTCAGTTTTGGGCCTTGTCCCAGGCACAGACTTCGACTCAGTTTTGGGTTTTGCTCCAGGAATTACCCGGGTTTGGGGTCTAACCTTGGGTCTGACCACCAAAGGGACTTCGTTCTCTCGCTCAGCCCCTCCCATGCCCTCTTCCCCAGCCTTTTTTTCAGGCTTGGCCTGGGCACCAGGCTCAACTTCTGCCCCAGTCATGGTAAAAGGTAACAGAGAAGGCTCAATCAAATACCCGTACCACAATTTCAGTCTCTACAACAGATCTATCACAGATCTGTACCTTGACACTCTGTTTTGATGATGCAGGAGATAAAGTGCAGAAGACAACTTAAAATCAATCCAGCAGTTACTCAGACTCCTACCCAAGCACAGTCTCAGTCAATAATACAGACAAAGTGCAGAAGAGGCACAACCAGGCTAGGGAGTGCAGAATGGTTCCTGGCTGGGTGCAGACCTGTTGAGCGTGGTAGCCAGCAGCAACTTCGGTACCACCAGAGCTGTCACTGGAGGTGGATCTAGGCAGAGAGAACAAAATCGGGAATTGAATCTCTCCAGTTGTGTTGCCTCATGCAGAGACTTACATGAGAGACTGGTGCTGAATGCTAGGTAGAAAAACTAAGTTATGAGAAAGTCTCTCTGTCCCTCTTGCCTGCTACAAAACAGGTGTGGAGATGCTGGGAAAGTGTGTTGACAACGGAGAGGCACAGAAGCCCCACAACAGGACCCTAATCACCCCAACCGGTCTCCACTACTCCAACCAAAAGTGAACCAATACCCATACAAACCTGCATTGGTGTAGTGCAATTTCCAACTCCTTTCTTTGTTCAAGTGGTATTAAGCCCCACAGCCAACTGCATGGGTCCTACAGACAAACATACAGGAGAGAATGGAGTCTGAGTGCTTGGGAGAGAGGCATGCACCCTGGCCCCAGGCAAATCTCTCTCTCAGTTTAAGGGTCTAATCTCTCTAAAGGTTCCTGTCTCCTGCTGCCAGATCTTCTCTTAGTCATACCACAACCTAACACCTACCTCAACGTTCATAAAATATCTAGCGGGAAACGGACAAAGAATGCTGTGGCAATGTGCAAATCCAGCAGAAAGTGAAAGTATATGTGGTCCCACACCCACTTGGATCAAGCCACCTGCTGCTCCTCCTCAGGAGCTGTCCCCCTGTATTGCCCCCTTCTCACCAGCCTTCAGAGATGTGAGCCCGTCTCCTCCTCTTTTGTTTTCTTGAAGAACTGACCAGCCTTAAATCAGGCCTACGGGCAAACAGATGGAAAGGTTAAGACAAGTCAGCAAACACTGAGAGCAACTGAGGTTGGTGGACAGACCAACATCAAAGACAGGACTCCCCACATTATCTCTTTCAAGATTTGGGGACCTGGTGGTTTAATATTCTCGTTTTATTTGGTCCCTTTTGCAGTGTTCCAGAGATGAGAAGTCTTCTCTTGACTTCATCACTCTTCCCATTACTTCCACTTCCAATTCTGATGATCCACCACTAGGTGTACCACACTCTCTTACCCTGCGCAGCATAAAACAGGGGAAGGGCATGGCATATTCTAGAAAAAATGCCGTGAAGTCTTAGTTACGACTCCCTCACCGCCCCCTCCACAAGCCCATCTTTTCAGGCCTCCAATTTGGGGCACAAGAAGTATGTGGGGGGACAGAGAAAATACCTGGATCGTCGTTAGCATAAGATTAGGAGGCACCACTGGAAGCCTGATCTGCTCTGGTCATAGGCACCCCACCCTTATTTGGGTCTCTGTTCAGTACATGGTGCCCACCCCCAACGCCACACACCTCCAAAAATCCAGGCCATTATCCTGCTCCTCCTTTTTTTCAAGCCTCTCCTCTATAGATGTGCACTGTGGCCTGTCAGAATTCACCAGATCTACCGCGCAGACAGGACGCTCTGACATCAACAGGAGCCTGTGGGAAGGGAGAGTACGCAGGATACGGGGTCCAACAGGCCCCGTTCGGGAATCGGGGCCTGAGCAGCAAAGGTGACCCACATTCCGCCAGCTAGGCCGGACACGGAGTCCGCACGCTATCCCCCACGTCGACCCCGGCGGCTTACCCCAATGGCCCCAGCTCCAACAGCCGCGCCGCCATTTCTCCCGCAGCAGGCCCCCCACCCCCGCCACGGCCCTCTCCGGGCAGACACCGTGGGGGGCGGGGCGCGGAAGCCCGGAAAGCCGGCCGGGAAGCAGTCGGAGCGGCTGGCCCCAGACGACCCGACAGAGCCTCTCCGGCCTCCTCTGGAGCCGGTCACCGCCTCCTCACCGCCAGAGGTCCAGAGATACTGCGCACCTCTTTCCGGGATCAGCTACGACCCGCTCGCCTCCTCCCCGCCGGGCTGCCCGGGTCTGGGGGCCGGCCGTCAACCGGTCCACAGGGGAAGGCCACCCCGCGCCCCAGCACACCCCCACTTCCTTTACGGGCTCAGAGCGCAGGACGTCGGGCTACCCCTCCTCACCAGTTCTCTCTCCTCGCCCCTGGCAGCTCCACGCTCGGACTCCCACCGCTTTCTGCTTTCCGCGCGCCCAGAATTGCAAAGAAGCGTCCCGCTCCCACGCCTCTGCACCAAACCCGGCAGGCGCTGCGCAGGACGCGATGCGGCAAGAACCGCTCGCCGCGAGGGTGTCGGGAAAGGGGGCGGAGGGATACTGCGGGAATGGGCTCAACGCCCCCTCCCAGGCCCACCGTAGTTCCGACCCGGAGGTGGGCGGGGCCAGGACGAACTGTAGTCCGAGGGGCGGCTCGGCTCCAGCCTTCCTCTGTAGTCCCCTGCGCACTCTAAGGTGCAGACCACTACCCGGTCTCCGACGCTACGCTACGATGCCCTGTGGGACTGGCGGGAGGCCGTGGGCTGCGGGGATGCGCGGGGAGGGGGGCAGCAACATCGGGAGGTTGGCAACAGCAGTGCGGGAGGCAGCAGCGGATGGATACCAAGCCGCCCCTCTGAGATGAGGCTGCACCGCAGTCTGCGGAGTGCCTGCCCCCTCCTCTCCACTCCTCCTTCTCGACGCTGGTGGGGGGGTGCCAAGGACTGCGGGCGGGGGGGGGCGGGGGAGGCGGTGGGGACTGCGCAACACACCGCCAGGGAAGCTCCCCCATGTTTGTCTTTCCCTGCTTCTCGAGCCATGAAGGTGAGGAAGGCACTTCTGCTCTTAAGGGAACTGAGATGGGCGCCCCTCAGGCCTGCTCCTCTTTCAGAGGAAGGCTGACCTAGACCTCTAGCCCTAGGAAACCAACCACTGGTCTGGGCCAAGAGTCATTCTTTCTGCCACCCTGATTGTTTCTCAGTTCCAAATGGGAACTCATTCGGTCATTGTGCTGGCCCCACAGTTGCCCGAGAAAGAAGGCCTTCTCCTGTCAGGACATGCAGAGAGTCAGTCATACAGTCCTCTTTCTCTGCTGCCTAAGGGCCGAGTGTCAGGCGCCGGGTGGGACCTCAGTCCTCGCTCCCAACCCACTGTTCTCTGGTGTTTCCTCTTGCCATTCTGTCCAGGCCCTCATGATATTTGGCAGCGTGGAAATGTGACCGGGACCGGGAGCAGCTTGGATCTCAGCCGTAGCCACCTGCCTAGATTCACCAGTCATGCCCAGGCGAAGGACTCACAGTACACCCACTTTCTCATGTCAGAGTTCTGGCTGTTTTTGAATCCTTTCTTTTCACCCCGCGTTCTTCTACTCTTGAGCCCTTCCTTTCTCTGCTTGCTGCATGGGACAAATGGGGGAACACAAAATTGATGCGGTCGCTGCTGTCCATTTAAAAACTCACTTAAATGCTTCCCTCATCATGTTTGTCAGAATAATGTGGCTCCAAAGATACCCACATATTATCCCCTAGAACATGTAATCATGTGTTACCTGGCAAAGGACAATTAAGTGTGCAGATGGAATTAAGGTTACTAATCGGTTGAGTTTAACATAAGATTATGCTGGATTATTGTGGCCAGTGTAATTGCAAGGGTTCTGTAGAACCTCTGTGTCAGAGGGAAGCCGAAAATACAGTGTCTCAGTGAAGCAGCCTGAGAAAAACTAGACAGACCATTGTTGGCTTTTAAGGTAGAGGGGACTCTAGGAGTCAAGTAAGCTGGAAAAGACAGATTGTCGTGCAGAAATCCTGGAAGGAAAACAGCTCTGCTAAACCCTTGGTTTTACTGTAGTGAGAGTTTTTTGCTCAGATTACCAATCTCTAGGACTGTAAGGTAATAAATTTATATAATTTTTAAACCACCATGTTTGCAACACAATTGGCCTTCCTTATCCACAGTTCCTGGATCTGTTGGTACAATCCAACCTCAATAAAAAATATTTTATTAAAAGTGAGTACTGAACATGTATAAACTTTTTCCTGGTCTTTATTCCTAAAATTATACAGCATAGCAATTATCTACATAGAATCTATATTTTGTTAGTTATAAGAAATGTAGACACAATTTAAATTATATTGGATGCTGTGTGTATATTACATGCTAATACTATGCTCCTTTGAATAAGGGACTTAAGCTTCTGTGGATTTTGGTATCTGTGGGGATCCTTTAAGCAATCTCATGTGGCTACAATGGGAAGATTTTAGTTAATTGTAGCAGTAGTAGGGACTTAAGCTTCTGTGGATTTTGATTTCTGTGGGGATCCTTTAAGCAATCTCATGTGGCTACGATGGGAAGATTTTAGTTAATTGTAGCAGTAGTAGGAACCCAGTACTTTCACCATCTTTATGAGGTCTATTTATTGACGTTCTTCACCCTACTTCATTACTGGGTAGATCTAGTTTGGCATAATCTCTCACCATTTTAACTGTCCCATCTACCACCCCTTTTTTCTTTTTGCTAAAGAAGAGGAATTTTTATAATTGCCCATGAGACTCATATTGGACCATGTTACTTTAGCTGAACACCACTGATATTTCACTGGATGAAAAGGGAATTGTAGTTTCACCATGGATTTTCATATATTTCCACATCATGTTTTATTTGATATCAGAAATTTATTATAACTGTAATATTTAGATGATAAGAAGAAAACACTTGGATGATTCTGTACCTTATCTGGACACAAATGGGTGTTATCTATCAGAAGAACATTTTAACTCTGCTGTATAAATGAACTTAACAGAATGGTGGATTGTTCTTTTGTTCCACAGTATAGTGTCTTGGTAAACCCCAAACATGAGAGATGGGAGTCTCGGGTCTGATGGTATTTGTGGGGGTATGTGGTATGTGTGTGAATCTTTTTGCCTTGTCTTATTTGCCCCTCTTCTTTCTTAAAGTCAATACTGTCTTTCATTTTTTTTCAATAAGTTTATATTGAGCATCTACCATGTCCTAAGTAGTGGGGACACAGTAGAAACTAAACAGAAAGAAATGCTCCTTCTTATAGAGCTTGCATCAACTTGTGCTTTCTTTCTTATTCAAATCTCTATCCCAAAAGTTTATAGACATTTGAAGTTATGCCAGCACAAGTTTCTCTGGTAATTCTGGAAGTGCTGGATTTTTCTTTTTTTAATGTGGGTAGTAGGAGTCGACCTCAGGACCTCACGGTTGCCAGCAAGCACTTGTGCCGCTGAGCAATATCACCGGCCCTTTTTTTTTCCTTTATGTGGGTTCCGGGAGTCAAACTCAGGACCTCGCGCTTGCCAGGCAGGCGCGTATGCCGCTGAGCTATCTCACCGGCCCATAGATTCTTGAATTCATGATAGTTACTTACACAGGAGTGGCTCTAACAAAAGGCGATAGCATTTACTATAAGACTGAAATATCTGTTGGATAATTTGTTGCCCATTAATTTGTAAAACATGAACTATGCCTGATGAATGTTTACTTAGCTGAGAAAGACCCCGTCCCAAACTATTTTATGCTCATTAGCTCAGAGCAAAACTACAAAGTAGGACTATTACCAGAATATACTACTACTGCCTCTATATAACACATGTGGAAACCAGCTCAGATAAAATTAAATGTTGTCTTTAAAGCCAGAGACCAATTAAAAGATTGACACAAGATGCTAACCTATGTCTGTTGGGTTGCTAAGCACTACTTACTCCTAAAATAGATTCCAGATCCACAGGTTGCAATAGCCATGATTTCACTCCTCAACACCTGCACTAGCCGTTTTGTAACGCTAAGTTGCCTCTGAAATCTAAATTTCAGAAACAACCTGTCTTAGTTACTTTTCTTTCATTGCTGAGACAAAATACTGGATGTCCAAAATTAAGGGAGGAAGGGTTTATTTAGCTCACAGTTTGTAAAAATTTCAGTCCATAATCTGTTGGCTCCAAAGCAGGGTGGCACATTGCAGAGGAGCAACAGTTCACAGCAGCAGAAGGCAGCAAATGCAACAAGTGAGAGTGAGTTAAGCCTCTTTCTGTCCCTTATATTTTATTCAGTCTACTGGGATTAGGGCAGTGCCACTCTAGTCAGTGGACTGATCCACCCTTAATCCCAGCACACTTACTCCCAACATTGCACTATGAATCAATCAAACACTCTAGATTCAGCCACCTCTGAAAAAATCCTATGACCTCGTGAGGCTTTGAGGGGACATCTAGACACAAGCCGTAACATTTCACCCTTGGCACCCCAAGACTCATGCACATCACTTCATACAAGAAGCATTTAGTCCATCTCCAAGTGTTGTCAAAATCCTAACAGTTTCAGCAATGCTGAAAAGTCCAAATCAAAAGTCTCCTCTGAGATTTAAGGCAAACTCTTAGTTTTGATCCCCGGTACAAATGAAAAGAAACACTTCCAACATTCAATAGCACAAGATGATATTTCCATTCCAAAAATTACAAACGGGGGGATACAAAGGAATGGGACCGAAGCAAGTCCAAAATCCAACAGAGTGAACAGTAAGTCCTGTAGTTCCATGTGCAGCATGCAAGCCCATCTGTGGCTTGAACTCCAAAGGGCTTACATGGCTCTGCCCCTATGGCACTTCAGGTAGTTGTAGCTCCCATGGCTTTTCCCTTGAGCCCACCCTGCTCCTTCCTTGCAGTTTCCCTCAGATGATCCATGTTCCTGGCTTTTCTAAACTTCTGGGGTCTCCACTGCTGCGGTGTCCCGCACAGCTCTCAAAGTTCCCAGGAGGAAAGACAGTGAGAGGATGGAGAAATAAAGAAAAGAGACAAAAAGCTGAGGTCAGGTGAATCCCTCTCTCCTGATGGGAGGAAAGGAACTGCTCAACCAAGGCAGTGCATTTATTTATACATTTAGCAAGTTGGTGTCACATGACACCCCTTTTCCTAGCAACCCATTGCTCGGATTGCCTTGGGACTAAATGTTCTCTGGGCTGGAACATCTTATTTACATAGCCCACCTCGGCCTGTAGCTCTTTGTTGCTTCTTTGTTGCTCTTTGTTCTGTCTGGCCCATCTTCCCAGTCTGGCTGGGGAGGTGGAGCAGGAGCCCACGTGTGATCAATTTCCAGCTTCAGCCGCTCCCCACACACTGCATCTTTGGCTTCACATTCACAGCTTCACACACTGCCCTCTCAGGAGTACACAGGAGGCCTCTCAGGAGTACACAGGAGGCCTGCCAGGCCTCCTGAAATCTGGGGAAGCCTTCCTGACCCCCCAACTATTGCATTCTGCATGCACCTAAAACAAGTGCCACGTGGATGATGCCAAGGTCTGCTACCAGCAAGAGCAGTAGCCAGACTTCCCTCTCTCTTGGCTGTAAGGTCCAGTGCCTACATCACTGAGCACTCTGAATCCAATTCTGAGGAAAAATTCTGCAGGCCACCAGCATTCTGGAAGCAAAGTCTTCTCAAAGCCATTCAAAGTCTGGAAGCCATTCTTCTCAAAGCAATGTCTTTCACTTTTGCAATTTTGAGGCTGCAAAGGATGGAGTCATGCTGCTTCTTGTGATGCCCTCAGGCCATGTCTTCTATTCTCCTACTCTATCTCAGCAATCCAGAGCTCCTCTGCTCTATCTTTGTAGTCCACAACTTTACTGGAGCTTCCTTTCTTGCCAAGCTCACAGTGTTTTAAAAGCATTCTGCCAGGCTCTTTGCTCTTGATTCTCAACATAATTCTGGCTAAAAGCCCCCAACAGTAGCAATGCCACCATTTCAAAATTAGACCGTCTTGGAATTCCTTCTGCCAGATTACTTAGTCCACCACCCTTAATCTTAGTCTCAGGCAAAGTCTCTGAACATGAGAAAAATACAGACAAACTTTCTGGCAACCCATAACGCTCATTGTCTGGAATCCAACAGCCAATGCAGTTCTTCCCAGCAGAGACGTCCATAGCCTGGTCTTTACCTCAGGATTTCCATCAGCCTTCTGGTCTTCTGAGCTCTTATCAGAATCTCCCATACAGTATAGCCTAAGGTATTCCAGTGATACTTTTACAGCCAGCATCTCCAAATCATTCCGAATTCTTCCTACAAGCCATTCACAAAGGTTCCTCAACCACATGGTCAGGTATAGTCACAGCAATGACCCCACGTCTCTGGTACCAAATCCTGTCTTAGTTACTTTTGTCATTGCTGGGACAAAATACCTGACACCCAAAGTTAAAGGGAGAAATGTTTATTTATCTCACAATTTGTAGAGGTTTCAGTCCATAATCTGCTGGCTCCAAAGCAGGGTGGCACATTGCAGAGGGGCAACAGTTCACAGTGGCAGAAGATGGCAAAAGCAACAAGTGAGACTGAGACAAGCCTCTTTCTGTCCCCTATATTGTATCCAGTCTACTGGAATTAGAACAGTGCCAATCCAGTGTACTGATCCATCAATCGCCCACACTTTTTAAAATAGTTTATCTTTTTAAATGTTTATTGAAAAGCAGGAGACTGACCAAGATGGTGGAGCAGTAAGCAGCGGAGAAAGAGCCTCTCTGGGAGTCACCATCCAGACAGTGGAATATAGCATCTCAAGGAAGACAAGAAGGAGGGAAGTGGGTCCCCTGGACCCAGGAAGGATCTGAAGTGTGATTTGAAGCCCATGGAGACAGTGAAGAGAGAAATTTCAATGAAGAAGAAGGAGGTAGCCAGCAGTGCCTTCTTCCTGAGATGGGACTCACTGCACGAGAGCAGCGGTTCAAACCTTCGGACACACAGTGACTGCTGGCGACCCCAGGGGCCTCCATGGAGAGACGCAGCAGTGGAGGGGAGCAGCAGATGTGAAGGACTGCACTAGCTGTTGGTGAGTGCTGAGGGCTCAGTCATCCCGTGGGAGAAAGCAATTGGCTGGGAGCCAACTTGGAGAGGGCATGGCCGAGTTCAGAACTTAGAATGGTTCCCAGCTCTATCTATGGCTCCTAGCTGGGCTCAGGCCCATGGAAGGTATGCTGATGGCTGCAAGCCAAATGAGTCTGGTGTTGGCCAGAAGGTGCAGACTCGCTGAGATAATCCACTACCACGCCAAAAGCTGGCTTGCTGGGATAGATCAGCATGGATTGGGACTCTGTCTCTACATATTTTCTGCCAGTGACAGCAGAGACAACCCTGGAAGGGCACTTTTTTGTTTTCTATTTTTTTTTCTCTCTCTTGTTTGTTTGTTGTTGTGGTGGTGGTGTTTTTTTTTTTTCTTTTTTTGTATGTTTGTTTTTGTTTTTTTTTTTCTCCTTCACTGTTTGATCTTGTTTTTATATGAGTATAAATGGGTTTTTAGCCTCTTTGTGGTTGTGGTTCTGTTCTGTTCTTCTCTTTATCACTTCCTTCTCTCTTTCCCTCCAGTCTTCTGCACCAGATTCCCAAAGTTAGCATGATCCCTTTTTGTCCTCCAGCCTTAATTCTAATTTCTTCCTCTTCTTCCACTTCTCTATTTTCTCCTTAAGCCATTTTAAATTTTAACCCCTGGGGACTTATATACTACATATAATTTTCTGGTTTGATTTTGATATTATTATATAACCACAAATCTAGTTTATATGGTTAAAAGTGGCAAAATACTGGTTAACTCAGTCTGTGATTTTCTAGGCTGTTTCATGCTTTTGCTACCACTATAGCAAAAGTGATATAATTGTTCTAAACAGCTATTCTTCCTGGTATTCCATGACTGAGATTGACTAAGGTCGCAGAGAATACTGTGGCACAGTGCCAAAGAAACAAGGACTGGGCCAAACAGGCAGCAACTTCTCATGTCCAACAAATTGAAGAGGTAGGATCTTGCAACAGACTGAAAACACAAAAGCAAGCTACACCTGGAAGATACCTCCGAGAAGTAGTCATCTCCTAAGGGTTTTAAATACTAGCAATAAAGCAACCTACCATAGGCAGTTTACAAACATCACCCCAGGAATTAAACTAAATAAAGAAAAGAAAATGAGAAGACACTTAAACAAGATGTAATCCCACACATCCAGTTCACCAAAGGCAAACCTAGGGGCAATGAGGTGGAACAGTCTGAAAGCAACCCACCTGGCCTCTGTGAAGTGGTAACAACAAAGCAATTGAATGCGGCTCTGGAAAAAATCAAATCAGAAATAATTTCTCAGACAACTGCAGAAATGATGTCCACAATGAAGACCATGCTTAGGGACTCCAGAGCACATACAGGAAAAAAAAATACATGAACTTAAGAAAATTATGGAAGCCATGAATGCTCAGCATAGGAAATAAATGGAATCCATAAGGCAGATTCAAGCAGCTGTCCAGGAGAACAAAAATTCCTTTGAAAGTATTCACAGCAGATTAAGCCAATGTGAGGACAGGTTCTCAGATAGAAAAGACAGGCTTGCTGTTAGTGATCATGAAAAGAAAGATTTCTTCGAAATAGCAATGGGCCATGAGAAATCAATCCAGCAGCTTCTAGAAGAGGCAAAGAAGAATAACTTAAGATTGATTGGAGTCGATGAAAAAGCCAATGAAATTATATGCAATGAAAATGATATAAAAAAAGAAAAAAAAAACTGTTCACAGATGTCATGGCAGAAATCTTCCCTGGTAGAGAAAAAGAATTTGACATACAGATAAGTGAGGCATATAGAATTCCAATTAGCCATGATAAAAAAATATCTTCAGCCAGGCATATCATAGTCAAGATTCCAGAAATTCAACATAATAATGGAATCTTTTTTTTTTTTTGTGGGAAGTGGGGGTCGACCTCAGGACCTTGCACCGCAGCAGGCACCCATGCCACTGAGCAATATCACCGGCCCTTTTTACATAAGTGGGTTCCAGGAGTCAAACTCGGACAATCGCACTTGCCAGGCAGGCGCGTATGCCACTGAGCCATCTCACCAGCCCACTAGAATCTTAAAAGCTATTAAGGAAAAGAAACAAATCACCTACAAAGGAAAGCCCGTCAGAAGCAGGGCTGACATCTCAGAACAAACCATCAAGTCAAGAAGAGCTTGGAGTGAAAATTTCAAGTTCTAAAGGAAAATAACCTTCAACCCAGGTTGATGTACCCCACAAAACTATCTTTCAAAACTGATGGAGAAATAAAATACTTCCATGAAAAAGAACAACTGAAGAAATTCATGACTACCAAACCAACACTCCAAAATATTTTGAAGGATATTCTAGAAAGAGATAAAAAGGACTACAACTCCAGGAACCCCAACAGAAGGAATCCACCAGGCAAGGCAAACAATGAAACAGAGGGAGGGAAAAAAGGGGGGAGCCAACAGCAGGAAAATAATATGACAAGGAGAAGTCAATCCATATCAGTTTTAACCATCAATATCAGTGGTCTCAATTCACCAATCAAAAGACACAGGTTGTCAGAATGGATCAGGAAGCAAGATCTATCAATATGCTGCATACAAGAAACACACTTAATTCAAAAAGAAATCCATAGACTGAAAGTCAAAGGATGGGAAACAATACTCCATGTGACAGGAACCCAGAAAAAAGCAAGGGTAGTTATTCTATTTGCAGACAAACTGAATTTCAAGCCAAGACTGATTAAGAGAGATAAAGAAGGTCACTACATCCTTCTAAAGGGAACAATCCAGGAAGAAGAGATAACAATCATAAATATATATGGAACAAATACCAGTGCACCCAACTATATAAAACAAATATTAATTGGCATGAAAAATCAAATAAGCATTGATACAATGGTATTGGGGGATCTCAATTAGAGAAGACAGATCAAAAAGACACATCAATTAGACAAAAAATCAACAATGAAATAATAGAACTAAACCAAACTTTGGAACAAATGGACTTAGTAGATGTCTATAGAGTGTTCCACCCCACAACATCAGAATACACATTCTTCTCAGCTGCACACAGGACATTCTCCAAAATAGACCAAATCCTAGCTCATAGAACATGCTTAAGTAAATGCAAATGAATTGAAATTATCCCATGCATATTATCAGACCATAGTGCAATGAAATTGGAAATCAATAGCAAAAGAAACCACGAGAATATCGTAACCACATGGAAGTTAAATAATACCCCCCTGAAAAACCAATGGGTCACAGATGAAATTAAAGAAGAAATTAGACAGTTTCTACAATTGAATGATAATAACAATACAACATACCAAAACTTATGGGATATAATGAAAGCAGTACTGGGGGAAATTTATAGCAGTAAATACCCATATCAGGAAAACAGAACAAGCACAAACAACTTAATGGTGAACCTCAAACTTCTAGAAAAAGAAGAACAGGCTAAGCCAAAAGCTCATACAAGGGAGGAAATTATAAAGATCAGAGCAGAAATTAACACACTGGAGACTAAAGAAAATACAAAGAATCAATGTATCAAAGAATTGGTTCTCTGAAAGATTAAATAAAATCAACAAACACTTATCCAACCTTATCAAAAAAAGGAAAGAAAATACTGAAATGCATATAATTAGGAATGAAAAGGATGAAATCACAATGGACCCTGCAGAAATCCAGAAGATCATCTATACCTACTTTGAAACCTTGTATTCTAATAAGATGGAAAATGCAGAAGAAATGGACAGAGTCCTAGATACATATGAATTACCAAATCTGAATCAAGAAGATATAAAAATCCTAAATAAACCAATATCAATCAATGAAATCAAAGATGTAATTAAAAACCTCCCAACCAAGAACAGCCCAGGCCCTGATGGACTCACTGCTGAATTCTACAAGAAATTTAGAGCAGACCTAACACCACTACTGCTCAAACTGTTTAATGAAATCGAAAGGGAAGCAATACTCCCAAATTCTTTCCTGGAAGCAAGCATTACCATGATACCAAAACCGGAGAAGGACCCAACCAAAAAAGAGAACTACAGGCGAATTTCCCTGATGAACATAGATGCAAGACTCCTCAATAAGATACTGGCAAACAGAATGCAGCAAATAATTGAGAAGATTATACACCATGACCAAGTTGGATTCCTCCCAGGGATGCAGGGATAGTTCAACATAGGTACATCAAAAAATGTAATACACCATAGTAACAGAACCAAGGACAAAAATCATATGATCATCTCAATAGATGCAAAAAAAAACTTTTGACAAAGTCCAGCACCCATTCATGATGAAAACCCAACAGAAAATTGGAATAGATGGTCTTTATCTCAATCTGATAAAAGCTATCTATGACAAACCAGCAGCCAATATCATACTAAAAGGACAGAAACTGAAAGCTTTCTCTCTAAAATCAGGAACAAGACAAGGATGTCCACTATCTCCACTCTTATTCAACATAGTCCTGGAAAATTTAGCCAGAGCAATTAGACAAGAGAAAGAAATAAAAGGAATAACAATAAGAAAGGAAGAAGTTAAATTACCATTATTTGCAGATGACATGATACGCTACATAGAAGACTCCAAAACCTCCACTAAAAAAACTGCTGAATTTAATAAGCAAATTCAGTTATGTAGCTGAATACAAAGTCAACACTCAAAAGTAGCCTTCCTGTACACTAATAATAACTCACTGAGAGAAAAATTAGGGTAACAATACTTTTCACAATAGCATAAAAAAAAGGAATTCTTAAGAATCAATCTAACAAAGGATGTAAAAGACCTTTACATTGAAAAATACAGTACTCTGAAAAAGGAGATTGAAGAGGATATCAAAAAATGAAAAGGTATCCCTTGCTCATGGTTAGGAAGAACTAATATAGTGAAAATGGCCATAATTCCAAAATTTTTATACAGATTTAATGTAATTCTGATCAAAATTCCAAGAGTATATCTTCCAGAATTATAGAAAACAAACCTAAAATTCATTTGGAACCAGAAGAGACCAAGAATAGCAAAGGCAATTCTGGGCAACAAAAGGAAGGCAAGGGGCATCACAATCTCTGACTTGAAATTATACTACAAAGCTACTGTGATAAAAACAGTGTGGTACTGGCAAAAAAAAAAAAAAAGACCTGAAGACCCATGGAAAACATTAGAAGATGCAGAAACAACTCCAAATATACTAAGCCACCTTATCTTTGACAAAGGTGCCCAAAACATCCACTGGAAGAAAGATAGCCTCTTTAATAAATGGTGCTGGAAAATCGGGTTCTGCACATGCCAAAGATTAAAATTGGACCATATATTTCACCATGCCACAAAAAAGGATAAAATTAAATTCACAGTGGATTAAAGATCTAAATACTAAAGCAGAATCATTAAATCTACTGGAAGATTGAATGGGTAAAACTCTTGAAGACTTTGGTGTAGGCAAAGATTTTATCACACAGAAACTATCACAAAGAATCAACACCTGGGATCTCACCTTATTAAAAAGAGCAAGAGAAACCACCAAAAGAGTGAAGAGACAACAGAAAATGTTGGAAAAAATATTTGCCAGCTGTTCCTCAGACAAAGGATTACTATCGAGAACATACAAAGAACTCAAAAAAATCAGACCTCCCAAATTTAAAGACCCAATCCAAAAATGGTATCTGAGATGAACACACTTCTCAGATGAAGAAATACAAACAGCAAATAAATATCTGAAAAAATGTTCAACGTCAATGATCATTGGAGAGATGCAAATTAAAACAACACTGAGATTCCATCTCACCGCAGAAAGAATGGCTGTCACCAAGAAATCAACCAGTAACAAATGATGGAGGGGCTGTGGGGAAAAAGGAACCCTTCTCTACTGTTGGTGGGAGTGTCGACTGGTGCAGCGACTGTGGATATCAGTGTGGAGACTCCTCAAAAAACTAGTATTGGAGGTCCCATTTGACCCAGCTATTCCCCTTCTGGATATCTTCCCAGAAGAATTAAAAACATTGTACCACAACGATATATGTGCACCCGTGTTTATAGCAGCACAATTTGTAATAGCCTGATCTTAGAAAAACCCAAATGCCCATCAACCAAGGAATGGATAAAAAAGATGTGGTTGGGCCGGTGAGTTAGCTCAGTGACATAAGCACCTGCCTGGCAAGCGTGAGGTCCTGAGTTTGACTCCCGGGACCCACATACGAAAAAAGGTCCAGTGATATCGCTCAGCGGCACGGGCGCCTGCTGGTGTGTGAGGTCCTGAGTTCGAAGCCCAGTACCCACAAAAAAGAAAAGAAAAAAGATGTGGTCATTTTATGTAATGGAGTACTACTCAGCCATAAAGAATGATAAACTGGAGACTTTTATAGGTAAATGGATGCATCGTATGCGACCATATTCATAAGTGGAATAAACCCGATGCACATGTGTAAACATTGTATTGTCTCCCCAGTGTAAAACCTGAAAGAGTAATTAAAATCCAAAATGTACAATAGATATTGTAAAACAAAGAAAAACTGTTCAAAAGTAAAGAGAACCTGGGATGTGGAAATAGAGAAAAGAAGGAAAGGAAAAGCTAAAAAAAAAAAATATATATATATATATATATATATATATATATGTGATAATTAAGATATACTACTAATTTCTCTCAGTTTATTGAAAAGAATGGTTTGTGCTAACATTGTTTTGTTAATTGAATGTTGATATCCTGTACTCTTAGTAACAAATTTAAAGATAACAGTAAGCAATGTATTAACCAGTGTTAGCCTTCTATTAACTTGTTTTGAAATTTTATTCTATTTTTTCTCTTTAAAATAAAAAAAAATAAAAGCTACTGCACTTCCACTTCATGGTGACAAGCAAGGAAAGAACACATCATTTACAAGAGTATTAAAGTATGAAATAGTGACCAATCTCCCCACAACATTTACAAGACCTATATACAGAAAACTAGAAAACATTACAGAGAAATTAAAGATTTCAAGAAACATTTTAAGGTGAAACACTTGAAGATAACAATTTTCCAAAAGCTGATGTAATAATTTAATTGTAATGAAAATTTCAGTTTTAAACATTTTTTAATTGGCAGGTTTTTCTAAGATTGATAGAAAACACAGAAGCCTGAAATCATTAAAACAATTTTGAAAAGGAGGAAAACTTTGGAAGACTGACATGACATTATTTCCAGAGTTAATATACATTTTTAATACCTTGTTTACTCTTGCAGCTTCTCACGCTAGGGAGACAATATGATGCTTACACATATAAGTCTGATTTATTTCACTTATAAACATGGACTCAAATTACATCCATTTACCTATAAAAGTCTTCAGTTTATCCTTTTTTATGGCTGAGTAATACTTCATTGTATAAAAATACCACATCTTGTTTATCCATTCTGTGGTTAAATTGGGTTGTTTCCAAGATTTTGTTATTACAAATTGTGCTGCTATAAACATGGGTACACATATAATCACCCACCCTTAATCCCAGCACCCTTAATCCCAACATTGCACTACAAATCAACCATACACTCTAGATTCAGCCACCTCTGAAATAGTTCTATGAGTGCATGAGGCTTGGAGGGCATCTAGACACAAACCATAGCACAACCCACAGCACAAAGCTTTTGCATAGAAGTAGTTGTGTTGGCTCATCATGACTATAGTTCTGCCTCCAACCGCACTGTGCCTCCCACCTGTCTGTGAATTTGCACACTAGCATATCCCTTCCTATGCAGTTTATGTGATCAATTCTTATTCCTCTGAGTCATTATGGATGTGAATCTATTTTTAGCTATTTAGCTTAACTTGGCTTTCTAATGTTGTTTTAATGTGCCATTTCTTGGTGACATATGATATTTAGCATCTATTAAATATTAAGTATTAATATGCTCATTTGCTATTTGTGTGTCTTTTTTGAGCAGGTGTCTATTCGGATTATTTGCCCATTTTTAAATTGAATTGGTTGTTTTTTGTTTTTATATTTTGACAGTTCGTTTTATATTTTGGATACCAGTCTTCTAACATATTTGTGTTTTGTAAAGACATATTCTGTCTCTGACTGGTCTTTTTATTCTTTTAATGGAGTATTTTGCAGAGCAGATTTATCTTTCATGAAGCACAACTTACCAATTTTTTCTTTGATGGATCATGTTTTTGGTGTTGTATCTAAAAAGGCCTCACAAACCCAAATTTACGTAGATCTACTATGTTCTAGGAGTTTCGTGGTTTTCCTTTTACATTTTGAGTAAATATTTGTGAGAGGGTAAGGTCTGGGTATAACCACCCCCCCTTTTTTCTGCATGAGGATACCCAGTTGTTCAGCACCATTTGTTAAAGAGACTATCCTTTCTCCATTGAAATACAATTGCTCCTTTGTCAAATATCAGTGGACTGCGTCTGTGGGTCTGTTTCTGGGCTCCCTCCTCTTGCATTGAGTGTCTGCTGTTCACCAATATCAAACTCTCTAAATCACGGTAGTTTTATGGTAAGTCTTGAAGTTGTGTAGTGTCAGTCCTCTGACTTTGTTCTTCTCCTTGAATATTATTTTGCCTTTTAGGAGTCTTTTGCTTCTCTGTGTAAATTTCAAAATCAGTTTATCAATAGCTACAAAATAACTTCAGTGTGTTTGATTTGAGTGCATAGAATCTAAGTCAAGTATGAAAGAACAGATCACTTTATAATATAGTGTTAATAGTCAGGAACATATAATATATATGCATTTATTTAGATCTTTGATTCCTTTCATTGTTTCTTAGATTTTTTGATACAGATCTTATAGATATTTTGTTAGATTTGTCTTAGTGCTTCATCTGTTGCTAATATAAATAGAACTGTATTTTGCATTTTAAATTCTAATTTCTCATTGCTAGTATATAATAAAAATTGACTTTTTCATCTTAACCTCTTATCCTGGAAGATTGGTATACATGTTTATTACTCACAGGGTTATTTGTTGTTGTTGTTGATTCATTGGGATTTTATGTTTTTCCTCTTATCAAACTCAGGAAATTTATTCTTTATCCACATGATACAATTTCTTATTGATATGGAATTATAGAATTTATAAAATGTTTACATTCTACGAAATGGCCCTGAAATATCTTATATGGTTATTTTTTTCCTGGCCCAAGATCAAAGCCCAAGAATCACATTGGATTTAGTGTTTCTGCCTCTTTAGTTTGTTTCAATTTGCAGTAGTTTCTCAATCTTTCTTGGCTGCACACCTCCCCATTCTAACATATTTTATGTATCCTGCCTTACAAACTTTTGTCTATACTTCCAATCTTGAAGAAATTCTTGATTTTCTTCTAATAGCTTTATGGCTTAACTTTTATAGTTAGGTCTGGAGTCAGTCACAAGTGTTTGTGTGTGTGTGTGTGTAGTGTTAGGCAGGAGACAAAGTTCATTTTCTTCCATATGTATAGCTAGTAGTCCAAGCATCATTTGCTGAAAAGACTTTGATGAATGTATGGCTTTGATTCCTTCATACAAAATTTTAATGATTTTATAAGTGTGGTTATATTCTTTTTTTTTTTTTTTGAGACAAGTTCTTGCTATGTTGTTCAGGCTGGCCCTTAACTCGCTATGTAGCCCAGGCTGGCCTTGAACTTGTGGTGATCCTCCTGCCTCAGCCTCCCAAGTAGGTCATTTCTTCTGCTGTTCCATTGATCTATTTGTTGACCTTCAGGCCACTATCATACATTCTTGATTACCATAGTTTCTTGATAAGTAATAGAGTCAGGTAAATATGCCATCCAACATATTATTATTTCTTTTTTATTATTGACTGAGCACATTCTCCCATTTTTTAAGTTTTTCTTTCCCCCAGTGTTTCAGTTTTTTTCATTATGAATGGTTGTTGAAATGTGTCAAAAATTTATAATTACTAAAATGATTGTATAAGTTTTGTTGTTCATTTTGCTAATATGAAGACATATCTTGATTTTTAATCCTGGACTAAATCCCATTTTTCATAATCTTTATTTGTATATCTGTATTATATATTTAGATACAATTATTTAATAGCTACTTGATGGTCATGGTGGTCATGGCTAATATTATGGAGAACAAAAATATAGAATATTTTTATCGTATATAGACAGCACATATCTACAGTGATCATTTTCTAAAACACAAAGTGGACCATATTAATTCCCACATATTCAAATCCCTTCTTGAGTTATCCATAGCTGTAGAACATGTACATTCTTGTCTACCTTCAGTATGCCTCTTTATGTCCTTTTCTTATGTCCCCATACCTCTTATCTTCTCTTGTGAAATTATTTGCAGGTTATTTTTTCAGTGCTGGGAATTAAATCCAGAGCCTTGTGCATGCTAGGCATGCACTCTACTACTGAGCTACATCTGCCTCCCTAGCCCTGCAGTGTTTTACATATCTTTAGTTTCATTTTACTATCTTTCAGGTTAATTTTTTAAAAATGCTATGACGCGGGCCGGTGAGATGGCTCAGCGGCATAAGCGCCTGCCTGGCAAGCGCGAGGGCCCGAGTTCGACTCCCGGAACCCACATGCGAAAAAGGGGCCGGTGATATCGCTCAGCGGCACGGGTGCCTGCGGGCGCGCGAGGTCCTGAGGTCGACCCCCCGGTACCCACAAAAAAAATGCTATGACGCTTCTCCTCTCCACAACTCACTTTTTTTTTTTTTTATATGCAGGTACCGGCAGTCAAACTCAGGACCTCGCGCTTGCCAGGCAGGCACTTATGCCACTGAGCTATATCACCAGCCTCATCCACAACTCACTTTTATAATACTCATAATTTTTTGTCATAGTCCTTTCTGGTTGTCATTCAGGCCTCTTTTTCTTTCACCCATTGGGTAAAGAATTAGCTAAAGTCTTGTCATGAAAACACACACACACACACACACACACACACATTTTCTAAACAAAAGTATTATTAAGCAAGTATAGTTTGACAATATAGAGTGCAGCTCAGCTTTAGCCATAAACACACCAAAACCTGCAGCAAATTGCACTTCTGGATCTTCGAAAGTTGATTCAAGAATAATGCCAAGTCCCAGAGGTGTCTGTCCTCAACAGAGTTGTGCTCAACTACTCGGAGATCAGGCTGTCAGAGACAGGTACTGTCTTCATCTTGATTTTTAACACACTGGAGTTCTGTTTCACACTGAGAGGTTCCACAGTCTTTGCAGCAATTTTTTTTCTTTTTCTTGTTTGACACAGCATATGCATTTGCTTCACTGGAAGCATATAAAGGAGATTTGGGGAAAATTTCTATATAGATTATGATGTCAAGTGAGACCAAACATTTTATTTCTTCCTTCCCTGTATGTGTACCTTTTATTTTATTTTCTTGTCCTACTGCATTAAATAGGACTTCCCGTGATGTTGAATAGGATTGATGAGAGGGGACATCTGTGCCTTGTTCCTGATCTTAGCAGGAAATAATCTAGTTTCTCACCCTTATGATGTTAGCTGTAGGGGTTTTTGTTTTGCTAGATTTTAAAAATTAAAGTTAAAAAGTTACCTCTGTCTTAGTCAATTCAGGCTGCTGTTACAAAATACTGCACACTGGGTGGCTTGAATAACAGACATTCATTTATCACAGTTCTAGAAACTGAAAAGTCCAAAGACCAAAGTCCTGACAAATGTGGTTCCTGATGAAGTCCTGCTTTATGGTGTGTATATAGTCCCCTTCTCACACAGCCTTTCCTCAGTGTGTGCATGTCAGGAGAAAGAGAAAGGGAGAGAGAAATATCACCCTGTGTGGTGTGTCTTTTTATGAGGGTACAGTATTTATCACACCATAAGTGTTCCATCCTTATGACCTCATCTGAACCTAGTTTCTTGTAGAAGTCCCACTTCCAAATACCATCACATTGGAGCTTATGGTTTCAATATGTGAATTTTTGTAGGGCACACACTTTCAGCCAGTCACACACTATTCCTAGTTTCTGAGATGTTTCTCAAATGAGTGTTGAATTTTGTCAAATGATTTTTCTGCCCTCATTGATTGGAGCATATCATTTTTCTCCTTCAGTCTTTTGATGTGATGATCATATTAATTGATTTTTGAATGTTGAATCAACCTTGTGCACCTGTAATAAATTCTAGTATGTTGTGGTGTGTAATTACTTTTATTTTTATACTTATTTGATTTGAATGACTAATAATTTATTGATAATTTTTAAAAAATTCAATAATTCTTTTGTTTTGTTTATTTTTTATCAGTACATGTTTGTGGTACATAATGAATACATTCATTGTGGTAGTTGGTATATGTACATGACACATCTTAATTCTTTTTATATCTCATTCCCTTTTCTCTCCTCTTCTCTCACCTCCCACTACCTCTTAGTCCCCTTCCCATTTGCAAAAGACCACCCTGTTTCCTAATATTTATCTTTTATTTTCCTCTTTAATTTATTATACTTTAGGTTTCTCATGTAAGAGAAACCATACAATATTTAAGGTTATGTGTCTGATTTATTTCACTTGACATTAGGGTCTCAATGTGCATCCATTAAATGACTCAAATTTATCCTTCTTTCTAGCATATTAGTACTCCATTGGGTATAAATACCACATTTTCTTTAACCATTCATGTTGATGAGCACATATGCCACTTCCAAGATTTAGCTATTATGAATTGTGCTGCTATAAACATGGGTATTCATGTATTACTATAATATGATACCTTTATTTTGTGAAGACACCTAGTAGGAAAATACCTAGGTCAAATGAAATTTATATTTTTAGATTTCGAGGAATCTCTATACTGATTTCCATAGTAGTTGTACGAGTTTACATTCCCACCAGCAATGTAGAAGTGTTCTTTTTTTCCCTTGAACCTCACCAGCATTTTTGATTATTTGAATCTCTTTTTCTATTGAAACTCACTAGTAGAAGAGGCATTCATTTTAATCCTTTATCTCTTGAGGAACCTACATTTTGTGAATGGACATGGGGATTCAGTATATGATTTGGGCTAAACTCTTCATTGTTTCTTTATTTTTAAATTACTTATTTATTTTAATGTAGTACAAGTAGCTATTATTAAAGAAAATATTAAAAGCACTCTTGATAGCTATTCTTCCTGGAGCAAGGTGGAATCTCAGTGTTGTTTTAATTTGCATTTTTCTAATGGCCAGGAATATAGAACATTTTTTCCTATGTCTACTGGCTATTTGCACTTCTTCTGAGAAGTGACTATTCATTTCAGTTGCCCACTTTTTTTTTTTTTTTTTTTTTTTTTGTGGGTACCGGGGGGACGACCTCAGGACCTCACGCGCCAACAGGCACCCGTGCCACTGAGCGATATCACTGGCCCCTTTTTCGTATGTGGGATCCGGGAGTCGAACTCGGGCCCTCGCGCTTGCAAGGCAGGCGCTTAAGCCGCTGAGCCGTCTCACCGGCCCCCAGTTGCCCACTTTTTGATTGGGTCTTTTATTTTAGGAGGTCTAAATTTTTTTGTGTTCTTTGTATGTTCTATATATTAATCCTATATGCAAGTTTTTTTTTTTTACCATTCTTTAAGTTGTCTCTTCACTCTGCTGGCCATTTCATTGCTGTGCAGAAGCTTTTTATTTTATATAATCCCATTTGGTGATTCCTGATGTTATTTCTTCTACAATTGGGGTTCTGCTCAGGAAGTCCTTCTTTATACCTATGATTTCAAGGGTTTCTATTTATCTTCCAGCAGGTTGTTTCTGGTTTGATATTTTGGTATTTGAATCATTTTGATTTTAGTTTAGTACAAGGTGACATATATTGGTCTAGTTTCAATCTTCTGCATGTGGATAGCCATTTTTTTTCAGCACCATTTGCTAAAGAAGCTATCTTTCCTCCAGGATATGTTTTTGGCGCCTTTGTCAAACATCAGATTGCTGAATATATCTGGGGTTGTTTGTGTCTCCTCTATTCTGTTCCATTGGTTCATATGTCTATTTTTGGGCCAGTACCATGCTGTTTTTATCAATGTGACATTGTAATATAACTTAAAATTGGGATGGTGTTGCCTCCCACTTTGCTGTTGTTACCCAGGATTGCTTCTGTTACTCTGGGTCTCTTCTTGTTCCATGTGAATTTTAGGTTTGCTTTCTCTAGTTTTGTGAGAAATGCTGTTGGTATTTTTAGTAACTTTTTCCCATAAATGACTAGAAATTTTACCAGCGAACACACGTAGCCTATTGCTTTCCCTTTGGAATGGTATTAAGCATTGATGCAATTTCTTTAATAGTTACAGGCTTATGTGGATTTCTCCTTGTGCTAATTTGTGTTGATTGTGTCTTTCAAGGAATAGTTCCTTTTTAGCTAAGTTATCATAGTAAGGACAACATTGTTCATAATATTCCTTCCTTTATTATATATTAATGTTATAGGAGAGTGGTGAAAATCCTTTTATTTCTGATATTAGCAATTTATGTCTTTTTGGTAGATTGTCTCTTTAGAGGATTATGAATTGTATTAATCTTTACAAAGAATTAGCTTTTTTGCATTGAGTTTCTCTATTGATTTCCTATTCTCAATATCATTGAATTTTACCCTAACTTTTTATTGTT
This sequence comes from Erethizon dorsatum, assembly GCA_028451465.1. Taxonomy (NCBI): domain Eukaryota; kingdom Metazoa; phylum Chordata; class Mammalia; order Rodentia; family Erethizontidae; genus Erethizon; species Erethizon dorsatum. Next base: position 88,327,729 of record CM051842.1, on the reverse strand, counting down.
TCTTTTTTGCTTACCTTAGATTTAATTTTTGTTCTTTGTCTAGTTTCTTAAGTAGAATCTTGGATTACTGATTTCATATCACCCTTCTTCTCTAATATATTCATTAAGTTCTATAAATTTCTTTTGAAGTGCTGTGCTGTTGCATGCCACAACTTTAATAAATTGTATTTGCATAAAATTTTCAGCTACTTAAACTTTTTTTCTTGAGAAAACTACTTTATAATGGAGTATGTCCAACTCTTCCCTCTTTTCCCCTATAACTTTGTTACCATTCATTTCACCTATCTATAAGGCATTATCACCACATATATCGATAAGTTTATTTTCAACACATTGTTACATGTTAAATCAATTAAGAAAAAGGAAAAGACAAGATTTCATTTTCCTTCATTTATTTCTTGTCTAACATTCTTCTCCTGTGCACATCTAAGTGTCAACCTATAGAGTTTTTCTTCTCTTTGAAGGATAAGTATTAACATCTGTAGGGCAGGTCTACTGTGAAAAAATTCTGTTTCTATTTGTCTGAGAATATATATTTCTCCTTCACTTTGTTTGTTTGTTTGTTTGTTTTGAGGCAGAGTCTCACTGTGTAACCCAGGCTGGCCTTGAACTCACTTATGTAGCCCAGGCTAATCTCAAACTGATGGTGATCCTCCTGCCTCAGTCTCCCAATTGCTGGGATTACAGGCATGCACCACCACATCCAGCTCTTATCCTTCACTTTAAGAGAGTAATTTCACTGGATATAGAATTCTCTGTTTTTTTTTCCTTTGACACCCAAAACATTTCACTCACTTTCTTCTTGCTTGAATGATTTTCGAAGATAAATCTGAATATACTTCTTATCCCTCCTCCTCTGTGGGATTGTGTTTCTTTTCTCCAGTTTCATTCAATATTTTGTCTTTGATTTTCTGCAATTTGAATGTAATATGCCTAGGTGTAGATTTTTTTCTTGCTTCATATTTTCTGTGTTTCCTAGATCTGAAGTTTGGTTATATCATTAATTTGGGGATACAGTCAGCTATTATTATCTCAATTATTTCTTCCTTTCCTTTCTCCTTTTATGGTATTCTCATTACATGTATGTGTTTGAACTCTGCAGTTTTGTTTTACCTCTGCAGTTTGGAAGTCTCTATGGACATTTCTTCAAGATTACTTGATCAGTCTATTGACAATCTTCATATTTGTTGTAGGTTTTTTTAATCTCTGGAATTTCCTTCTGATTCTTTCTTAGAGTTTCCCTTCTCTGTGCTTTCATTACACACCTATTCTTGCATGTTGTCCAAGTTTTCCAGTAGGGACCTTACTATATACTATGCATAGTTATTTTAAAATTCCAGTCAGATAATCAAAAAATCTCAGCCATATATAAAACTATTTGTGACCTCTGCTCTCTTTACACAGTTTTTTTTTTATCTCTTGGTATCCTTTGTATTTTTGTTGTTGTTGCTATTTAAAAACCAGTGTGATATACTAAGTAAAGGAAAGAGATAAAAAGGACTTTTGATTTACTGGTAATTAAGCTGTGTTTGTTGTATGCCACAGCAAAATTTTCTTTTGATGTCATTTTTGTCTACAATGTTGTCTTTGGTTTTCCTGGAAACTTCTTAAATGAGCCCTGATATTTTCAACTTTTCAATTTTGAAATCCTGCTGGGATACAGAAGCTTTATTGATGGATACAAAGTTGTAGAGGGAAGGGGAACATTCCCTAGTCCTATTATTATGTCTCAGTGAGGTTTTATCCTTGGTTTGTAACATTCACAAGTATTTCTCAGTTGTTTTTACATTTTTTAAATCATATTAGTATAGGACATATAGAGATGGCTAGAGTTGGATATGTCCCTCTAAACTGTGACCTTACAAGTATTTCCTAACCTTTTTCCTCCCAGGTTGAGCTGGGAATACTGGATGTGGCTGGAATTGAAAAACTGTCATTCCCAAGATGGAATAAGACTGTGGTATTCTGTCTTTCTTAAAAACAGTCAGGTGTTATGGAGGATAATCTAGACATATTTAGAGATGGTTATATTTTCTTTCCCTCTGCCAGATCCCAAAGGGGATATTTTGGCTTTTACCATGAGAATCAAGTGGTCAAAAGGACTTTTAAGAAATCCCCCAAATTTCTCATTCTTCTTCTGATCTACACTGAGCCTCACTTGATTCATCAAAATTAACGTTTAAGTGTTCCTACCAATTTATGGCTCCATTGGATTCTATTCTTGGTAAACAGATCCCAAATTTGGCTCTGAATTTAACTATTTATTCAGATTTTATAGTAGTGTTTTGTCCTGTGACCTTAGTTCTCCGAGTTGGCAGAGAGCAGACATTTACTTTTAGTTTGTTCTACTTTTTCTTATAGTAAGTTTGAGAATTTTAAATTTTATGACCTTTATGTATTACAACTAAAACTAAACTTCAGACCTTTTTATCTATGCTATTTGAAGATTCTTGACAGCTATTGATCTAAGGTCTCTGAAGACCTATTAACTATTCATTCCTCTTGAAATAATTGAATTGATAAGTGATTCTGTGCCAACATAAAGTACCAGAAGGTGACTAATTTATTTTACAACTAATAGTTGTTTAAGAGAGATTGTTTGAACTGTGAATTCTACTTCTAGAACTTTTCCTTAAGGAATAGCTAAGAATGTGCAAATCAACTTAGCTATTCTTTCACCTATGAGCTAACTTTGGAGAACACCAAAGAGAGAGTACACTGAAATTGTAAATGGAAAAGGAAAAACAGAGAAGTGATCCAGGCAGCAGCATACAAAAACACTTACCTAATCCACAGAGATTTCAAGGTCTATTCTCAATATACTGGAATTCACCCAGATGTTCATGCCAGGTGACCGACCATAAAAACCCATAAATGGACTAATACAAATAAGAATATACAAGTGAAATATAACATTTAGTAACAGAAATTTGTTACAAGTATGTTTATCACAAAACTGAATATAATTAGAAAACAAATATATAACCTAAATATGTGAGCATAGGGATTTACCAATTTACATCAAACTCATAATATGGAATGGATATGTTATTTACCTGGATTTAGACATTTCACAATGTATGTACATGTAAAAATCATGTTGTACACTATATATACAATTGTTATTTCTCATTTAAAAAGAATACAACATATATCAAGAGAGTTTCTGAAATATCTCATCAGCATGGAAAATTATACAACTCAAGTTTTTGTCACTATGACATATAAAAATTATAATACTATTATTTCAATTTCTTCTCAAAAACGAGTGCACTTATCAGGCAGTGTAGGCTACATTACATTGCAGTACAAATGATCCTAAAATCTTAGTAACTTAAAATACTAAAAATATATTTCTTGTCCACATTGCATGTCTAACACATGTCTATCGGGGACTTTGGTCATTAGGATTAAAGTGATGTAACAGTCACTATCTGGAATATTGTTGGTAGAATGTATTAAGACAAAAAAAGTCATGACAAATTTCACAGTGGCTTTTAAATTTTTCTTTCCAGAACTGACAAAAATAAGTGGTTCAATTTCAATGATTGAAGAAAATTATATATATGTGGTTTTGTTCAAAAGTAAATATAAACCTCAGTGCCTGAAAATTGGACAGCAGAAAATCCTGGTGAGTAACACTAGTAAGTAAAAAAAAAAAAAATCCCAGATATTTTCACTGGGTTAACGGGAAACTTCATTTTCTGTGAAATACTTACTTAGCATTTCATTGGGTTATGCACTCCTTGATTTAAACTATTTGTAAATTCAGAAAATTAGCCCAGAGTTTGCTATATGTTTTATAGTAATGTTCCAGTATTTGCTGTTTTTGCTTATTTATCATGTTTTAAAACAGCTTTATTAAAATACAATTCACCAGTTTAACTATATGTGTGATTTATGTATGGTTCTTTGACCTGTAACATATTTGCACAGTTTTACATTTATCACTAAGTTCAATTTTAAAACATTTTCATTAGTCCAAGATACTACATGTCCATTAGCTTTCAGACTACATTGCCCCACCTCCAAACAAGAGCCAAGAATAATCTACTTTCTGTCTCTATAAATTGACTTATTCTGGATATTTCATATAAGTGGAATTATATGATATGAAGATGATTTTTATTTATTTATTTTTCTGACTTGGTCTTGACATCTCTCTCTGGAAATTGACCATATAGTCTAGCCCTGCCCTGACATAATTCATGGGTAGGTGGTCATGGAGATTTGTACTTTGTCTTTTATAAGACACTTCTTTATCCTGGTAGACACGCTGTTGCCTAAATGTCCAAAGTGTTACGAAATGTCAACCTCACAAGAAACTTTTTAGAGTAGCAGATGTCCTGCGACCTATGTAGAGCTTATTAGTACCAAGATAGCCCCTTTTAAGGCCAGTATTGACCAGAAGGAGAGTTAGGTTTGAATATGGTGGTCAGGTGAGACACGGAGAAGGTAGCCCAACAAAACACATGAAATAAAAGAAGCATTTTATTATTCATATGCACAAGAGACCAGGGTTGCTCTAGAGGGCCAATGGAAAGTCTAGAGGCAACAGAATGCTAAAATAGAAGGTGTGGAATGAGGAAGAGATGGACTTGTGGGATAAGGTCATTACTGGAATTAAGAAAATTATGCAAACAGGTTGCCCATTGGAAATTCTAATTGATGAGTTTAAAGTAAGTAGGCATGAGCTTCAGGAAGTCATTCCTTAATTAAGGGGTGATCATTGTGGGGTAACTGAAAAGTTTGTATGGGGTATAAAAGTCACTAGGGCAGGTCAAATAGGCTCTATCTGTCTGTCTGCCTCAGAAGGTAGTAGTTATCAGGAAGTGTTTGTGTAAGGCAAATACCTGGTTTGCCCACATGGAAGACCTGGAAGAAAGCAGAGAAATTGATGATTGAGGCCTGATTTCTTGTATGAGAAAGTTAACCCTATATCTAAAATAAATTCCAATGCAACAAAATTATAGAAATTTAATAGGATGTTCCTTTATGACTTTCTTCCTTCACTTAGCATAATGTTTTTAAGGTTCTTCTATGTTGCAGCATTTATTAGTATTTCATTGTGGAATATTATTCCATTGTATGAATATAACAATTTTTATTTATCCACTTAACAGTAGACAGACACTTGGATTGTTTTAATTTATTGTCTATTATGAATAAAGCTGCTATGAACATGTGTGTATAATATTTTGGGTAGTCATATGTTTCCATTTCTCTTGGATATATGCCTAGAACTGGAATAGTTGGAACATATGGTTACCTTTTTAGGCACTAACCCAAATTGCCAAAACAACAGCACAATTTTACATTCCCAGCAGCAGTGTATAAAGACTATAATATCTACGTGTCTTGCCAACACATTTTATTATGTCTTTTTTATTATAGTCATTCTAGTGGTTGTGAAGAAGTATCTAATTGTGGCTTTGATTTCCACTTCCTACCTAATTATGTTGAGCATTTTTCTTGTATTTTTTAAAAATAATTTTTATATTTTCTATGAACAAATAGCTACCCAGATCTTTAAACCATGCTATGGTTTGGATCAAAAATTTCTCCCCAAAGGCTCATGTGTTCAAAGGTGGGGATTTGGGAAGATGATAAGATTATGTAGCGTTAACCTCATCAATGGATGAGTCCATCGAGTTCATAGTTGAATGTGCTGTTAGGAAGTATGGCCTAATTGGAGAAAATAGGTCATTGGGGGCATGGCTTTGAAGTGTATCTATCCTTGCACTATCTTGCTCAGTCTGCTTCCTGGCTTTCATGGGTTGAGCAACTTTCCTTCACCATGCTCTTCTGTCATGATATTTCTGCCTTGAAGCAAGACAACCATGAAACTGAAAACTGTGAAACAATTATACAAGCTAAGTTAGGTAGAAATGTTATAGGTAGTCAGACAGAGCTAGGCCCTTGAAGGAGTCAGTGCAAATACATTACAACTGTGGGTGCAGGTGCATTTCTTAAGGGCCAGACCTCAAGACAAAAGATGGAATGACTACACCTACATATTTTCCCTAGGGATGAACAATAATAATTAATATTCTAAATAGGTATCAGTCACCTGGGTGGGGAACCAGGAAGAGTCCCTGACCCTCCCTTTCAGGAAAGGTCCTTGTTCTTTCCATGCAAACTTGCTACATGACCTGCTTCCCCATTGGATCAATATTACCTAAGCAACTATACTTGTCATCTTATTGGTTGCCCATAGTTTTGTCCCACCTTATACTTGCCTCATGATTTCATACCCACCTTGTGGTTTTGCTCTGTAGAACCTCTTTTGAGAACTGGGCTCATGGGCAACCCATTTTCTAGGCCCTCCTTCTGTCTCTCTTAGAACTTTCTTTCCTTCCATAAGTATTTCCTGCTCTTAACCTCTGTAGTTCCTACAAATTCATTCTGATTTTGGGAAACCTGAACTCAGCTTATTGGACATCTAGCAGGTTTGGAGTGATAATATTTCCCTTATATTATTTTGGTTATTTGGAGGTCCTACATCATTCCTATATCAAAACTATGAACAAAAATAAACTTCTTTACATTGTGTCATGTATTTTTCCCAGCACAAGAAAGCTGACTAATATAGACCATTCCACGGATAGGTTATTTGTCTTTTATGTATTTTAGATCCAATACCTTATCAAATATATCATTTGGAAAATTTTTTCTACCATTCTCTGGGTTGGCTTTTCACTTACTTGTGTCCTTTAAAATAAAAACATTTTTAATTGTGATGATTTTTATTTTGTCTATTATTTCCTTTGTTGCTTATGGTCATATATAAGAAACTATTGCCTAGTCGAAGAATCTTAGCAATTTTCTCATTGCTGGGTTACAATACAGTACTTGACGTCCACAATTTAAAGGAGGAGAAGTTTATTTTGGCTCAGAGATGAAGTTTCAGTCCATGGCTGGCCAGCTCAAACACAGATATGGCATGCTGAAAAGGCCTGCCATAGAGAAAACCTGCCCACATGATAGCAGCCAGGAAGAAGAGAGAGAAGGGAGGAGTCAGGGAAGAAGATATGCCCTCCCAAGTCACAGTCTCAGTGACCTTCTTCTTCTGAGCAGGCCCAATCTTCCAACAGTACACCCTGTTTCTGAACTCATCAGTGGATGAATCCACCAATAAATACAATGGCCCCATTATCCAATCACCTGCCAAAAGCCTTATCTCTGTGCATATGAGAGTTTTGCAGGAATATCCCAGATCCAAACAACATTCCTTTCCTGGCTTCCAAAGGACTCTCACAGATCTCTTTATGCAAAATGCATTTAGTCCATTTCTAAGAGTCAACAAAGTTTTAAGTTTCAGTATCGCTGAAAAGTCCAAGTCTGAAGTCTCCTGTGAGACTCAAGGCAAACTCTTTACAGTGAGCTTCCATAAAAATCAAAAAGAAAGTAAAACTGCCAAAATACAATGGCACAGGATTAACATTCCCATTCCCAAAGAAAAGAAATAGGGGGGTAGAAAGAAACAGTACAAAAGCAATACAAAAACCCATGGGGGAAACCATTAAATCCTGGAACTTCCATGTCCAGCACTTAGGACAAATTTTACTGAGATGTGAGCCCCAAGGGGCTCAGGCAACCCCACCCTTATGGTATTGCCAAATAAAGCCCTCATGGCTTATCTCTTGGCCTGGCTTTACTCACTGTCCCTGGCCTTCTTCAGCAGACATTCCATATTCCTGGCTTCTTCAACTTCCTAGGGTCTCCACTCTACTTTCAGCTTTACTTTCCTAGCTTCATGCACTACTGTATCAGGGCATGATGTTTGGCCTTCAGGCTTTCTTCTGATATTGGGGTGGAAGTCCCCCTGACCTCAAAACTCTCTCATTTCAGAAACCTGTAAAACCAGCCCCATGTGCATGACTCCATGGTCTGCTGTCAGATCAATTAGCCAGGCCCTCTTCGACCATGGCTGCTGAGGCCTTTGAGTGCCTGAGTGTGTAAGCACTGTAAACCAAATCCAGGGATACAATTCCCTAGGCAACCCCCATTGAACAGAGTGTCCTGGGGCTTGCTTCTCAAGGCGAAGTCTTTCACCTTTGCATACATGAGCCTGCAAGGGCCAGTCTTGCTGATTCACAAGGTGCCCTCAAGCCGTTTTTTTAATTCTCAAATGCAAAATATTTAGCTTCTTTGTAATGCTGATCATTTTAGCAACCATGCTCTTCTTTGCTCCAATATTATAGGCCTCAAGTTTACATTTTCTTTCCTTCTTGGCTCCATCAAACTTTTAAAATTAATTTGTTCTGTGTCTTGCTCCTGATTTTCATGGTAAATATGGCCAAAAGAAGCCAACATTACCCATGCCATAGCCATAATGTTGGACTCCCTTAAAATTTCCTCCTCCAGATTAGTTTTCTATACTTAATCTCAGTCCCCTACAATCTCTCAGGACATGAGCAACATGGAGACAATTTTTCTGCTAGAGCGTAATACATATATTTTCAAATTCAACTGTCAATGGATTCCTTGCTCCCAGCTGAAATCTCCTGAGCAGTCTTTACTGCCTACGTTTTTATCAGCGTTCTGCTCTTCTGAGTTCTCACTAGAATCTCCATCAAGCTTGGCTTAGAGCAATGTAGAGCTTCTTTAGCCAGCATATCCAAATCTTTTCAAATTCCCCCCACAAACAAGCTCCAAAAGTTTCCAAATGCCAGGGTCAGGTAGTCATAGCAATGATCTCATTCTTGGTATAAAAATTTTAGTCGTTTTCTCATTGCTTATATACAATGCCCAATACTGAAAACTTAAGGGAGGAAAAGTTTATTCTGACTCACATTTTCAGAAGTTTCAGTCCATGGTTGGTAGGCTCAAATTAAGAAATGGCATGATGCCGGGGCCTGCTGCAGAGGAAATCTGCTTATGTCAGGGCAGTCAGGAAGCAGAGAGATGGGAAGAGACTGGGAGGAACATATACCTTCCCTGCTTATACCCTAGTGACCTATTTGTTCGAACCAGGCCCCACCTCCCAACAGCACTTTCAGCCACTGAACTTGCCAGTGGATGAATCCACTGATGAGTATAGTGCTTCCATGATTCAAACACCTTCCAAAAGCCTCACCTCTGAGTGTGGGAGAGTTTTGGGGGACATTCCAGATTCAAACATGTTTTCTTCAACAGTTTTATAGATTTAGCTCCCACATTTAGGTCTTTGATTAGTTTCAAGTTAATTTTTATATATGATGCAAAATACAGATTCAAAATCATTCTTTTGCATATACCTGTACAATTGTCCCAACACCATCTGTTGAAAAGACAACTCTTATTACATTATATGGCTTTCACCTCTTGTCAAAATGTAGTACATTTAGATGTTTATTATTGTTGGACTCACAATTCTCTTTCATTTATATCTAGGTCTCCTTTTATGCCAATGCCACACAGTCTGGATTATTGAAGCTTCATAATACCAGCCAGTATTAAAATTGGATAATGTGAGTCCTCCGACTTTTTACTTTTTTATTAACTTTGGATATTGAAGGTTGCTTGTGTTTTCATATAAATTTCAAGACCATCTTGTATACTTTTGCAAAAAATCCCAAAATTTGTCAATAATCATATTGAATCTCTATATTAATTTAGTTGTACTAATATCTTAATAATATTAAGTCTTCCAAATCACAAACACAGGCTATCTTTTCTGTGTATTTAAGTGTTCTTAAATATCTTTCAACATCATTTTGTAGTTTCTGATGTACAAATATTACACATTTGGTAAAAGTTATTCCTCAGTTATAAAATTCCTTTTGATACTACTCTAGTTACATTAAAAGTTCATTATTATTTTGCTTTTATATTTATTATAATCTTTATTCTAACCTATTAAAATTTTGTTTATATATTTATTTATTTATATCCATGGCCTGATTGCTTTGTTTTTCCTTCTTTGTACAAAGTAACAATTGCAATTCATTATAATAAATATTAGGATTTTTTATTGTTACTACTGTATAGAAATAAAACTGGTTTTAGTGTAATATTTTCTCATATAACTACTGAAGTTGTTTATTAGTTTTTTTGAAGACTTCCTAGTAAGTTTTACATTTAAGATTTATTCATGTGCAAATGTTTATGGTATTATTAATTATATTAACATTATCGGTTGTGACCATTTATCATAATATGTCAACTTTACTGGATGAAGAATTGCTCATCAGATTAGTAAAGCACACTTCTAGATGTGTCTGTGGAGTGTTTTCAGAGATGGCTGGCATATAGCCCAGAGAACTGAGGGGGAACAATTCTCTCCAATTGTTGGTTACACCATCCAATTGGTTTGTAGCCTGGATGGAATAAAAGAGAAAGAAGTAGGAAGTTGTCATGTGATTTAAAAGCTTCATTCTGCTCAATCAGGTGCATCTTTTGCTGTTATCACCTGTGGACATATACATTCAGTCTTCCAATGCAGGCTCATACCCTTGATTGTCCAGTTACCTTCCAGGCCTTTAGTCTCTCAGAATGGTGCTGCATCAGTTATCCCTCTTGTTCTTTACCTTCCAGGTTCTTGTACTGATTGAGAAGCTGCTAGATCTTCCAGATCTCCAGCGAATAGGTGGACATTGTGGACTTTCTTGCCTCTGCTCTTGTAAGCCTATCTAGTGAATTCCCTTGAATATTATATAGGAGATATGTGTATTATATATATATATTCTATTACTCTAGGGAACCCTAAACAATAAAACATTTGGTACCAGAAATAGGGTATGCAGAGATATCCTTCTAAGGTGAAGGATAATCTGTTGCAAGTGGTCCCACCTATAACAAAGAAAAAGGCACAATGTCTACTGGGATTACTTAGAGAATGGAAGCAACACAGTTCTCATATGTGTATGTCTACTGGGCCTACTTAGCTTCTGGAAGCAACATATTCCTCATATTCCTCTGGTACATTTACTGAGTGATTCAGATAATTACTAGTATTGAGTGGGCCTTAAAACAAAAGAAGGCACTGCAACTGGTCTGGGCTTCTGTGTAGGCTGCTGTGCCACTTGGCTCATATGGTCCAGCAGAGGTGTTAGTTGAAGATTAGGATCCTGTTGGAGCTCTGGTGGGCCCCCATAAGAAAATCACAGCAGAGGTCCTTAAAATTTTGAGAAGGCTCTGCCATCATTTACAGACAACTACTTTCCTTTTGAAAAACACCTCATGGAGTGCCATGAGGTCTTAGTGGAAACTAAGCACTTGAACATGGGTTACTAGGTCACTGTGTGACTTGGACTTTCCATCATGTACTGGGTGTTTTCTGACCCATAATGTCATAACATTGGACATGCACAACAAGGGTCCATCATTTAATGGAAGTTGTAGATACAAGATAGGGTCAAAGCAGATCCTGAAGGTCCAAGTAAATTACATGAAGTCATCCAAATGCCAGTGGTTCCTATTCCTAGTATACTTGCTGTTGGTCCCCCAATGTGCACCTGTGGCCTCATTTGGCAGAGAAATAGGAAGATAGGGTCTGGATTACAGATGATTCTGCAGTTTATGCAGGTACCACCCAACAGTAGACAGATGCAGCACTACAACCCCTTTCCAGCACATCCTCAATGGATAGTGGTAAAAGGAAAGACTCAATGGGCATGATTTTTGGGAGCATACCTGGTACCTGGTTGTATATATTACTTGGAAGAAAAAAAAAGCCAGATATGTGACCATACAAATTCATGCTCTGTGGTTCATAGCCTGGCTGAATGGTTGTTATGGTTTATAGCTAAAATGGCCCCCAAGGCCTCATGTGTTTGGAAGGTGATTGTACTATTGGGACAGTATATCTTGCTTGTGGTTGGGTGGTGGTGTCTGTTCAGAGAAGATGGGTCACTGGGGGTATAGTATAGAAGTGTTTATCTGCCTCCCAGCTACTCTTTTCTCTTATTCTTCTTCTTGAACACCATGCAGTGAGACCAGACCCTTCCACCATGCCTTCCTGCATTGGAGCTGGCCAAATATGGACTGAAACATGAGTAAAAATAAACCTCTCCTCCTTTAAATTGTGGCTGTTTGTATTTTGTCCCAACAATGAGAAAGTGACTAAGGCAAATTTTGTTGCCAGAGAAATGGGGTCATTTCCAGGACTGTACATGACCATGTGGTTCAGAAATCTTTGGACCTGGTTCACATGAGGAATTAAAAAGGTTTGGAGATGAGAGCTAGAGAAGCACTCTTAGACAGTTGTAAGCCAAAGTTGATTGGAGATTGTGATCAGAGCTCAGGAGACCAGAATGCAGATAGAAATGCAAACAATAAAAAAAGGAAGACAGTAAAGGCCAGACTCAGGAGGTTTTCAGTTGGAAACAAGGACTCTATTGGCAGTTGGGCTACAGCCCATGTGTGTTATGCTCTGGCAGAAAAATTGTCCACATTTTGCCCATATCCTGAGACTATAGAATACTAATGTTAAGGCCAGCAGACTAATTAATCTGCCAGAGAAAACTTCAAAGCTGTCCAACATTCAGGCTCTGGTATAGTTAATGCTTCTTGGTTTTAGTGAGATCTACTGTGAGAAACAAGAGCAAAAAGCCCATTTAATAAACTTTCAGTTTTTCCATAAGGAAAGTTATTTTAAGGATGAAGCTAAGGAAAGCTTGGCTGCTAAAAATGTTAGCATTAAACAGAAGCCAAATACTTTACAGCAGGATAATAGGAAAGATGGCATGAGGGCATATGAGGAACCAGCAAGGCTCCATTCATTGCAGGCAAAAATTTGTAGAAGTGAGAGAGAGCCCCAGGACACTATGTTCCAGAATGACTGTCCAGGAAATTTGATTCAGTTCATAGAACTCAGCCATCCAGGCACTCAGAGACCTTTCCAGCCATGCTACAAGGTAGCCAGGCTAGTACTCAAGCTAGTGCCAGACAATGGAATCATCTATGTGGTACTGGGTTTTGCAGGTATGCAGAACACAAGAGTTATGGATCAGGAAGGCTTTTATCCACATTTCAGAAGGTCTGGACAACGAGGCAATATGCCCATAACAGGACATTGTGTGAAACTGAGAGTGAATCTAAAAGTGCAGTAGAGACCCCAAAAAGTTGGAGAAGCCAGGAACACAGGACATCTGAGAAAAGGCACAAGGAGTGAACAAAACCAGCCCAAGAGAAAAGCCATGAGGGCAACAACCACCAGCAATGCCATATGGGTAGGGTCACTCAAGCCCTTTGCTGTTTACATCTTGTCATCACAAATTGCCTTGCATACTATACTTAGAACTATGGGATTTAATGTTTGCCCTGGGTTTTTGTTTTTCTGTTGTCCAATTTCTTTCTATGACTTCTGTCTAGATGTCCTTCCAAAGCATCATGCAGTCATAAGTGGGGCTTATCAGAGGCGGCTCGATCTAGAGTGTGTGATACTGGGATGAACTGTGTGATGCTGGAATTGAGGGTGTGTGATTACTAAATTAGTCCACTGATTGGTTTGGCATATATCTGGGCGTGGATAATGGGAAGGCCCACTGTGGGTTTGAGTGCTACCTGCCCTAAGGAGGTGTAGCCTGGATAGATTATAAGGGACAGAAAGAGGGCTGTTGCCATCGCTTGCTACTTGAAGTTTTGCTACCTCCTGCCTTCTGTCTTTCATGCCATGAACTGTGATTTTCCCCTCTGTGATACCCCTCTGCCATGCCACGCTGCCTTTGATCCAGCCCATTATGGACTGAAACCTCTACAAACTAAGCCAAAATAAACTGTTCCTCCTTTAACTTTAGGTGTTGGGTATTTCATCTCACCAAAAAAAAAAAAAAGTAACTAAGACACCACCTAATCCTCCCTTTCGGAATGGTAATATTTAATCTTGTGCCACTGTATGTCAGCAGTGTTTAACTTTCTTCTTAATTTTTACAGGGGCTCACAGCTAAGAGTTGGCCTTGAGTCTCAGGGGAAAGTTTAGACTCAGACGTTTCATCATTCCAAAAACTGTTAAGACTGTAGCGACTTTTAGAGATGACTAAACATATTTTGCATAAAGAGATGTGTATGAGTCTTCTGTGGGCCAGGGGCATAATAGTTTAGATCTAAAATGTCTTCCGGGGCTGGTGAGATGGCTCAGAGGCATAAGCGCCTGCCTGGCAAGCGCGAAGGCCCGAGTTCGACTCCCAGAACCCACATATGAAAAAAGGGCCGGTGATATCCCTCAGCGGCACGAGTGCCTGCTGGCACATGAGGTCCTGAGGTTGACCCCTAGTACCCACACAAAAAAAAGCCCCCCAAAGCCTCCTGTGTTTGGAAAGTGATTGTATTATTGGGGCAGTATAGCAGGTTTGCAGTTGGGGGGTTGGGTCTGGTTGGAGGAGATGGGTCACTGGGGATGCAACCTGGAAAAATTTATCTCTCCTCAGCTCCTCCTTTCTCTTTCTGCTTCCAGTACACCATGAAGTGAGCAGTTTTTCTCTGCCAGACCCTTCTACCATACCTTCCTGAGTTGGAGACAGCCACCTATGAGCTAAAACATGAGCCAAAATAGACTTCTTCTCTAAGTTGCAGGTGTTGGCTATTTTTTCCCACATGATGAGAACATGACAAATGTAATGTTCTTGGACTTCGGAGGAACAAGAGTGGAGAATTGGTGACAATGACATTTGGAGAAGTACGTGGATGGTCTATGTGGGTAAAGGATGTAAAGATATTTATGCCCAATGTAAATGTTTAATAAAAGGAGACCTTAGAAAAAGAGTACTTCAGAAATCAAGAAGATAGGATAACCCATTGTGTGGATAACAGTCAACATTTTTCCTCAGCTGCCGTGTTATTCCCCAGTGGGCACATCAACATTATGTACGGGCTCAACAGCATGTACTTCAACTTACCAATGCTGACCTGGCTACAGCCATTGTTGAATGCAAAATCTGCCAACAGCAGAGACCAACACTGAGTCCCTGATATGGCAACATTTCCCGGAATGATCAGCCTGAAACCTGGTATCAGGTTGATTTCATTGGACTACTTCCATCTTGGAAGGGGCAATGCTTTATTTTTACTGGAATAAATGCTTTGGTTATGGATTTGCCTTCCTGGCATGTAATCCTTCTGACAAGGCTACCATCTATGGACTTACAGAATGCCTCATCCACCATAATGGTGTTTCACAAAGCATTGCTACTGACCATGGAATGTACCTCACTGCTGAAAAAGTATGTCAATAGGCTCATGCTTATGGAACCCATTGGCTTTAGCATGCTAACTATCACCTAGAAGCAGCTGGGCTGATAGAAAGGTGGACTGGCCTTTTTGGGATGCAGTTATAGTCCAACTAGGTATTAGTATCTTGCAGAGCTGTGGCAAGATTCCCCAGCAGGTTCTACATGCTCTGAATCAGTGTCCAATATACATTACTGCCTCTCCCACACATAAGATTCATGGGTCTAGGAGTCAAAGGCTAGAAATGATAATGGTACCACTCACCATTACTGTAGTGAGTCTCTTGGTAAAGGTTATTCCTCATTTATTAGCATTCTTTCTGATGCTACTGTAGTCACTTTACAAATTTCATTATAGTTTTATTTTTATATTTAATGCAGTTTTTATTCTAATCTTCTAAAATTTGCTTCTATTGATGGATTTATCTCTTTATATTTCCTTCTTTGTACAAAGTTGACAATTGTGATTCCTTGAACTAAGCATTAGTGTTTTTAATCATTACTACTGTATGGCAAGAAAACTAATTTTAAATAATAATATTATACCACAAAACTGTACTGAACTTGTACATTAAAGTTTTTAGTGGTTTTCTTAGGAATTTTTATATACAAAGTTAATTCATCTACAAGTGTTTTATGGCATCAGGAATCATATTAACATTATCAGTTAACTTCATCAGTTTTCAAAGGTCCTATTGATTTCTATCTAACCTAGAATGGCATTTTCTCTCAGCAATAACAACTAACAATGAATCTCTAATATATTTTCTTAGTACTTGGATTTTAAGATATGTATTTATGAATTAGAACAAATTGAAGTTTATTTTAATGGAATATATGGTGTGGTATTTTTCTTCCAGCAGGGCAGCACTCAATCAATACAATTTAAAAACTGTGACAAAATATACATGACATAATATTTACTGTTTTTACCATTTGTGAATGTACAGTTAGTAATATTGTATAGCCATAACCACTATTTACATTAAACATATTTTGATCCTTCTGAAAAAATATCTGTACCCATTAAGTAATAACCCTTTTCTGTTTTCCCCAGCTGTTAATAATGACTATGCTACTTTATATCTTAATAAATTCACCTGTTCTAGATGCCTCAAATATGTGGAATCACAACATTTTTTCCTATGTGTCTGCCTTCTTACACTAAGCATACTGTCTTCAACCTATGCTATAACATATATCAAAATTTTATTTATTTTATGGCTAAATAACATATCATTATATGTATGCAGCACATTTATCTATTCACCTACCGACGCTCCACCTTTTGGCTCTTGTGCATAATACTTCTATGAACATTGGTGTAAAATATTCAGGTCCTTGTTTTTAATTCTTTTGGTGTGGAATTTCTGAGTCAACTGTAGTTCTATGTTTAATGTTATGAGAAATCAGCGAGGAGTTTCCCATAGCGTTCTCTATTCTACATTCCCATCAGCAGTGCACAACGATTCTACTTTCCCCATATCTACACCAACATTTTGTGTTTTCAATTTTTAAAATTTATTATACTATAGCCATCTCAGAAGGTGTGGACTTTTACAACCTTTGAGAGGGTTCTATTCAAGTACTTGACTCATTACTGAATTTGGGTGCTCTTATTGTATTTTAGGAGTTGTTGGTATACTCTGGATATCAATTACTTATCAAATCCACTTCCAAGTATTTTCTCTCATTTAGTAGGTTTTCGCTTTACTCTTTTTTCTTTTTTCTGTGGGTACCGGGGGGTCGACCTCAGGACCTCGTGCGCCAGCAGGCGCCCGAGCCGCTGAGCGATATCACCGGCCCCTTTTTCATATGTGGATTCCGGGAGTCGAACTCGGGCCCTCGCGCTTGCCGGGCAGGCGCTTAAGCCACTGAGCCATCTCACCGGCCCCTCGCTTTACTCTTGTGGTAGTATGTTTTGATTCAAAAAATTCTTAATTTCAATGAACTCCAATTTATTATTATTTTTGTTGATATAAACAGCTTTTTTGGTGTTATATACATGAACTAATTTCCAAGTCCAATGTCATATCTTCCCCAGTGTTTTCTTTTCTTTTTTTTTTTTTTTTGTGGGTACCGGGGGGTCGACCTCAGGACCTCGCACTCCAGCAGGCGCCCGTGCCGCTCAGCGATATCACCGGCCCTTTTTTTCGTATGTGGGTACTGGGAGGTAACCACTGAGCTATCTCACCAGTCCCTCCCCAGTGTTTTCTTTTATGAGTTTTGTAGTTTTAAGTGTAAATGGCTGGGGATATAGCTTAGTGGCACAGTGCCTGCCTGACAAGTACAAGGTCCTGAGTTCAATTACAGGGACCAATAAATAAATAAATAAATAAATAAATAAATAAATAAATAAATGTAAGTTTAGGCCATTGATCTATTTTGAGGCTTTTTTTTTTAATATGATGTAAGACAAGGGTTTGACTTCATTCTTTTCCATTTGGACAGCCAGTTTCTCTCACATTTGCTGAAAAGATTATCACTTTCTCACTGAAGACTTTTGGCATGCTTGCTAAAATCAACAGAACACAATTTTTTTCTGTTTATTTCTGTACTCTCTATTCTATTCCATTGGATTATCAGCACCACATTGGTTTTCATTATTGTAGCTTTCTGATAAGTTTAAAAGTTTAGAAGTGCCAGCTTTTTGACATTATTTCTTGTCTCTTAGAAGAGCTAGGGCACTTACACTATGTCACTGAAATGCCCCTTTTGTTTTTCTGAGATTCTTGCTAAGTCAATCAGACACTTTAAGTGGAGAAGGAATGGAATATCAGGATAAGTATTATTTGGGGGAGCATGGGAACTGCAAAAATTGGTGATATCTGTAGAAAACACCTTCCTGCTTGTATGATAAATCAGTGATTCCTTAAAATGCTGCTCATACAATGGAACAAAGCAAGCTAATCAGGTCAGTATCATGGAGTTTAATCTATAAAATTCCTTCCCTGCAGTAACCTTTTGCTAAGGAATACATCTAACCAGCTGCCAATGGCATAATGGTGTTGTTATTGAGTATGTACCCCATGGGGGATTTTGCAAAGAGGTACTGTTGAACTCATACATATTTCTTGTGAACCTTCCCTCACTAATCAGTCACAATCCCTCCATCCTTTCTTGTTATTGCCTTAATACATCTTGTCTCTCAAAACCAGCTCTGGGTATTTTCTTCAGCATCTCAGCAACCTACTCCACTGCCCAAGCAGTGGATGATGCAATTAATCTTCTTTTGGTAGATTGTAATGGCTATTCAAGACCCTTCTGATTAAACATGAATTTGAGGATTAGCTTTCTCATTTCTATAATAAAGACTATTGAGATTTTAGTAGGGATTCTGTTGAGTCTGTAGATAAATTTTGGGTAGCATTGACATTTTAATAATGTTAAGACTTACTCTCCATGAACCAAGGATGAATTTCTATTTCTAAAAAAAATTTATTTTATTAGTACATGTTTGCAGTTCATGCAGTTTACAATCTTGGGGAGTGGTTACATGTACACACCACATCTTGTTTATTTTTTTATACTCTTCCCCTTTGTTCCCCCTCCTCTTCCAATTCCCCTATCCCAATTTTCATTATTTGTGATATTATTTATCTTACCTCATGTTATGGCATGTAATGTTTGCATTAAATGAGATTAGGTTTCTGTACATGGTATATCTTTGCTACCCCTTTCCCTCCTCTTTACCCCTCACCCTTGTTCCCTTGAACCACATCCCTATTGCAAGTGGTCCAACCCTTATCCCTTTCTATCCATTCCTTATTATTATCTTTGTTTGTACTTTGCCTCACTCAAATGAGAGATACCATACATTATTTAAGTTTGTGTGTCCGGTTTATTTCACTCAGTATTATATTTTCCAGGTACATCAATTTTCCTACAAATGTCTCAAATTTGTCATTCTTTCAAGCTAAGTAGCATTCCATTATATATGAATACCACATTTCCTTTATCCAATCATCTCTTGATGAGTATGCAAGCTGCTTCCAGGATTTAGCTATTGAAAATTATGCTTCCATAAACATTGCTATGCATGTATCACTGTAGTATGATGACTTAAGCTCTTTGGGGAAGATACCTAGCAGGGAGATAGCTGGGTCATATGGAATTTTAAATTTCAATTATTTGAGAAATCTCCATACTTATTTACATGCTGCTTTCACTAATTTACATTCCCACCAACAATGGAGTATTCCTTTTTAACCACAGCCACACCAACATTTGTTATTATTTGACTTCTTAATGTTTGCTATTCTTTCCTGAGTAAAATGGAATCTTGGTGCTTTTTTTTTTTTTTTTTTAGTTATTTATTTTAAAGAAAGCATAAACATTGTATATTAGTATGGAATGTCAGCAAATTCACTCTTCTTCATCCTTTATTCTGTAATTTGGCCCTTCCACAAAATACTTTAGGATTCCCATTACTGAATACTAACAACAAATCTCACTTTGAGTAAAAAGTAGTGAAACAGTGGCTGGTAAAAATTTACCAGTTGCACATTATTTTTGAGAGTAACAAATGAGCACCATATACAGGTAACTGTGTGTAAACTCAATTTTTAAGATGTAATAGCAGCCAACTATTCCATTTAACATTTGTTACATTTTTTAAATTCAGTGACATATAAAATTTTAATCAAGTCAGATAAACACTTCAATCCGATATTGCTTTTCCGTTTTTAAAATCCTTAATAGAAATTCTGTATATAACCTGACAAATTGCATGCAAACATATATATGTAATGTATATATGTATACATACAAAAATGTATGCATATATATGTTTAGCTTTGAATGCATTTCTTTAAACATCTTATTTATTTAGGTTTATCTGCAGAATATATTACCACCTCAAAGTTTCTACTGTAAGTGTCATCTTAGCTATCTGAAAGTTCTGAGGCCACAGAACTGTTATACAGCTTGGGATGTATCAGGCTTACAAATCAGTCGAATAAACAAGAGGAAATAACCTGCTGCCCACCAAAGAAATACATTTTTGTCTTGATATTTCCTGCTAATAGCAAAAAGAAAATATCCTTACACTTTTTCAAGTTTAACTGCTAAAGAAAAATCTCACTAGTTTTCAAAAATACTAAACATTATATAAATACAATTTTTTCATAGTTGAATTCTTCAGCTAGAATGTATTTTTAAAAACTTCCTTTGGATTATTCCATTTAGCACTTCAAGTTTCCATTCTGCAACTCTGACCACTGGCTCAGATTTGTTAAGTTTACATCAATCACATCTTTCAGAATTTGCTACTGTGTTAACTTGTGTACAAATAAATAAATGGGAGGAACCACGCCAAATTTCAAAAGCAACATAGTAATGAAAAATCCAATCATATGTAATATGAAGAAAGATAAAGTACAACAGGTATTCCTTTTCCACCGCTACATTAGTGAAATATCTTTTTCATGCTTTTAAAGTAATACTGTAACTTTCATTTTTTTAACTTGTCAAGAGGATGAAATAAAAATTTTAGGTGGCCCACCTTTATTTTTTAATTAAAAAACAAATAGACTGAAGTACTTTTATTAATATACATATCAAGTTATTGAAATGATGACTGCACGTAATTTTCCCTTGAAGATGGCACTTGCAGGTACAAAGATGCAGAGATGTCTACAGACTTTAGATGTTTACTTGAAAAGATTCTTCAACAGCAGTTTGATACTGGGTTTCCTCATCTAGCTGAAGATTCACAAATTCTCCATAATCAAACTGATGTCTTTGATTTAGATGACTAACGAAATTTCTAGTGATCTGGCTAGGATCTCCCCAAGGAAGAGACACACAAATAGGCCATGTCACAGGAACTATCTGAAATAGGTGGTTACTGTTACAATGATCCAGTAAGCGCTGTCTGGTAAAATTGGACTCTTGACACAAGGGACACTTAAAGGTGGGGTGCCCAGAAGAACTTGTGTTCTTTTGCTAAGTATCTGTATTATCAGATGTGGATGTTTCACTCCTATTACTGTTCCCTACGGAATCTTGAGAAATCTGACAGTTTGGAATGATAGAAGAAACACCATATTCATCTTGATACTTCTTACAAGATTTGTAATGATGTCTCATGCGATAAAATTTAATCTGTTTTGCACAACATCTGCAGCTACCAGAAAACTTGCGCATGATGTTTTCAAGATCTAAGGCCCGTTCTGGACATGCTCTTTCTCTTCTAGTCACATTTCCACGACACAAGGGACAATGTATTCCACTTTCTCTCATTGTAGTCAGGAAACATTTTCTACAGAAAACGTGCTGGCAGGCCGCGGTCCACACGGGCGTTTTGAGCACCTCCTGACAGACGGGACAGTAGAAATCGTCTTCGGTGTAGGAGGTGGCCGCGGAGAGCTCTTCAGCCATGGCGAGGGGTGGGGAACAAGGTGATGGCGGCGGCCGAGGTGGCGGCGGCGGCCTGGGCCCCGACTCCCTGCGCCTCTTGGTGCTGTTTTAATTTGTGTTTTTCTAATCATCAGAGATGTTGAAACTTTTTTTTCCATATATTTGCTGACCATTTGTATTTCTTTCACTGTGAAGTGCCTATTCATTTCTGTCATGCATTTCTTCACTGGAACTATAATTTTAGGTGGTTTGATGTTTTGAGTTCTTTGCATATTCTCGCTATTAGAATTTTTCTCCATTTAGTATGATGATGGCTAAAGTTTGTTTGTCATATATAGCTTTTGTCCCATTCAGGTATAGTTTTTATCATGAAGGGGTATTGGATTTTGTCAAAAGCTTTTTCTGCATCTTGATATGATCATAGTTTTTTTTTTTTTTTTTTTTTTTTTTGTCCTTTTGAGGCAGGGTCTCACTATGTAGTTCAGGCTGGCCTTGAACTGACTTTGTAGACCAGGCTGGCCTGGAACTCAAAGCGATCCTTCTGCCTCAGCCTTCTGAGTGCTGGGATTACAGGCACGCACCACCATGCCCAGAAATCATATGGTTTCTGACCTTCCTTCTATTTATATGATGTATTACACTTATTGACTTATGTATATTAAACCATCATTGCATTTCTGCGATGAAACTTACTTCATCATGATGTATGATCTTTTTGATAATGTGATGCATTCTATTTGCTAATATATTGTTGATGATTTTTGCATCTATATTCCTTAAGGAGATTGGAGTAAAATTTTCTTTTTTTGTTGAGTCTGTATCTGCTTTTGGGGTTAGGGTGACACTGGCTTCCATAAATGAGTTTGATAGCACTCCCTCCTGTTCAATTTCTTTGAAGGTCTTGAGGAGTACTGGTGACATAATATCCTTAATGTTTTTGTTGAAGTGAGCAGAGAATCACTCAAGTCCTGGGCTTTTTAAATTGGTAGATTCTTTATTACTGTGTCAATTTTGTCACTTGTTTCAGGTTGCTAAGCATATTTATGTATTCATGTGCTAGTTTTGGTAGATTGTATTTGTCTAAAAATCTGTCCATCTCTTCAAAATTTGCTAATTTGTTGTAATGTAATTTTTTGAAGTAGTTACTATCTTGGATTTCCATAGTGTCTGTTGTGATCTCAGCTTTTTCATTTCTAATTGCATCAAAGTGAGTCTTTTCTGTCTTTCTCTTTGTAAGTCTGGTAGGAGATTATCTATTTTATTTATTCTTTCAGAGAACCAGCTCTTTGATTTATCAATTTCTAAAATAATTTTTAGTCTCAATTTTATTGATTTCTGCTCTCATCTTTATAATTTCCTTCCTAAGTTTTGATTTGGGGCTTGTTTGTTGTTTCTCAAGGATCTTAAGTTTTCTCATAAGGTTGTCTGTATGATGTTGCTATGTTTTCTTAATGTGAGCATTCTGTGCAATGATTTTTTCTCTTAGAATTGCTTCCATACATCTCAGAAGATTCTGTGAGCACTACTGTCTTTGCCTTTAACTTCCAAATTTTTAATTTCTTCTTTAATTTCTTCTGTGACCCATTGGATGCCTAGTATATTGTTAATTTTCCAGGAGATTTTGCCTTTTCTGAAATTTCTTTTTTTCTTGATTTCTATTTTCTTTCCACATTGGTCTGATAGCATGCATGGGGTAATTTCTGTTGTTTTATTTTTACTTAAGGAAGCTTTGTGGAACAATGTGTGATCTATTTCGGAAAAAATAACATGTGCTCCTGAAAAGAACATATACTCTGTTGCAGAATGGTAGAATACTATGTATATATCTATTAAGCACATATGTTCAAGGGTGTGGTTCAGCTCTGAAATTTCTTTATTGGCTTTTTGTTTAATTGATCTATGTGTTTGTGAACGTGTGTTGTTAAAATTTCTTACTATGGTTGTGTAAATACTTTTTTTTTTTTGAGATAGGGTCTTGCTATGTAATTCAGACTGGCCATGAACTCACTATGTAACTCAGACTGGCCTTGAACTCACAGCAATCCTCCTGCATCAGCCTCTTGAGTGTTGGGATTTACAGATGTGCACCACCATATCCAGCTTACTGTGATTGTGATAGTGTTTATTTGATCTTTTAATTTCATCAGTTTTTTTTATGAAGATAGGTGCTCCAGTATTTGTTGCATATATGTTTATCAGCGTTATCTATTTTTTTTTGTGGGTACCGGGGGGTCGACCTCAGGACCTCGTGCGCCAGCAGGCGCCCGTGCCGCTGAGCGATATCACCAGCCCCTTTTTCGTATGTGGGTTCCGGGAGTCGAACTCGGGCCCTCGCGCTTGCCGGGCAGGCGCTTAAGCTGCTGAGCCATCTCACCGGCCCAGCGTTATCTATTTTTTTTTTTTTTTTTTTTGTGGGTACCGGGGGGTCGACCTCAGGACCTCGCGCGCCAGCAGGCGCCCGTGCCACTGAGCGATATCACCGGCCCCCTTTTCGTATGTGGGTTCCGGGAGTCGAACTCGGGCCCTCATGCTTGCCAGGCAGGCGCTTAAGCCGCTGAGCCATCTCACCAGCCCGCGTTATCTATTCTTGATGGATTGTTCCCTTAATTACTTTGTCTCTTCTTTGTCTCTTCTATTAAGTTTTGCCTTGAAGTTTACCATGTGTCATATTAGAATTCCTACCCATGTATGTTTTTGGGGCCCTGGTGCATGATATGTTCTTTTCCATCATTTAGTATTTAGTCTATGAATTTCTGTTTGGATTAGCTGTGTTTCTCAAATGCAACAGACTGTTTTTTGATCCAGTCCGCCAGTCTGTGTCTTTTATTTGGAGAGTTTAAGCTGTTAACTTTGAGAGATATTACTGAGATATGTTGGTTATTTACTTTCATTGCCTTATTTATCTGTTGGTATATCATTTGTTTTACTTTTCTTGATGTGTTTTGTTGCTGTTTAGCCATTGACCTCAGTAGGTTCCTCTGTATATTTGGATGTGTCCAATTCCTTATTTCTGTCTAGAATATTAAGTATATTCTCTAGAGTTAGTTTAGCACACATATATCTTCTGAGATGCCTTTTTTCATGGAAATTCCTTATTTCTCCATTTATTTTTTAGGATAGCTTTGCTGGATACGTTAATCTGGGTTAGAAGATATTTGCTTTTAGGGCTTGAAATACTTTACTCCAAGCTCCTCTGGCCTTTAGACTTTGTGTTGAGAAGTCTGCTGTGATTCTAATTGGTTTACCTTTATATGTGATTTTTTTTTATTTCTCTGGCTGACTTTAATTTTTTTCTGTATATCTTGTGATTTAGGGAGGATATGGCTTGGAGATTTTCTTTGTTGATCATATTTGTTGTTCTATAAGTGTTGGTTACTCTTATTTTAAACTCTTTTCTTATATTTGGAAAATTTTCTTCTATAATTTCTGTAAGCATGTTATTGAACCAATCCTTGTTACCTTCTAGTTTTTCTCTAACTCCAGATAGTCTTAGATTGGTCTTATTGTTGTCACACAGTAGTTGCAGGATAGTCTCTTGTTCTCTGATTTTCTTTTTGGTCACTTTGAGCGCTTTATTGCAATTCACTTTTTTTCCTCAATAATGGACACTCTGTCTTCACATTTGTCATTTCTGCAGTGTATGAGTTTTTTATGTCAGGTATTTCTGTCTGAAATCTTTTCAAGTATTTCATATTTTTGTTGAATCTGGCATTCAGAATTTGAGCTGTTTTGGTTAGCTCATACAGTTTTTTTTTTTTTTTTTTTACCTATTTCCCCAAAATTCACTGTGGACATATTGAGTGAAATTGTTGTGAAATTTGGTTCATTTCCTCTTTGAACTCATCATTTTCTTCCTCCCTTCTATGAATTTTGCATAAATTTCTGCTACTTATTTTTTTTTCTTTTTCTTTTATGACCCCTTACTCTGCTTTGGAGAGTTGGGAGGATTCTGAGATATTCTGTTTCCTTGCTTCCCATTATCCTATATGTATCTGAGATATATATATATATATATATATATATATATCTTTTTCCCCCTCCTTTTTGTGGAGTTACTGCAGGTTGGGGAGTAGAGAAGTGAGGAAGTTTTTGGCTTATTTGGAGACTTTACTATAATGTTGTCTCCTCAAGAATAAGTTTTAGCTTTTTATGTGCACTGCTAATGTTTACTCCTTGTTATTTACTTTGAGTGATTTTGACTCTGTCCCTATGTTTTTCCAAAAGAATTATTTCTGGTTATAACAGCATCCACAGATTCAATCTTACAAAATTTCTATATGATCATCTTTGCAGTTACACTTCTCCACTTTGTTGAATCTCTGTGCACACTATGACAGTTTTTTTTTTTTTTTTTTTTCTTTTGCGGTTATTCTGTAGTGAGGTAGGTGTGGTGGGGTGGATTTTGATCTTATTTTGTTCCCATTTCTTGCTGTCCCTGTGTTGGTAACTTTTGGAATAGAAATGTCTATCTTGTGCCTTTGAATGTTGAAAGTGTTTAAATTTCTTTTCACTTGCCCAGGGGCTTCAGCTAAGAATTTGCCTTAAATCTCAGAGGAGACTTTGGATTTGCATTTTTCAGCAATGCTGAAACTGTCAGGACTTTGCCAACTCTTGGAGATGGACTAAATGCCTTTTATCTAGAGGGATATGCATGAGACTTTGGGGCACTAGGGCCAGAATGTTATGGCTTGTGTTTTGATGTCCCCCCAAATCCTCATGTGGTCATAGGTGGGGCTTTTACAGCGGTGGCTGGATCTAGAGTGTATGATGCTGGAATTGATTCATGGTGCAATGCTAGGACAAGGGCACTAGGATTAAGAGTGTGAGTGCTACCTGCCCTAAGTAGCCTGGATAAGATAAAAGGGGCAGAATGATGCACTTAAGGCCCCTTGTTGCTAGATTCTGCCCACTATGAACTGTTTCTCCTTTGCAATGCCTGTCTTCCATGCCACCCTGCCTTAGAGCCAGACAATTATGGACTGAAACTTCTACAAACTGTGAGCTAAATAAACCTTCCCTCCTTTAACTCTGGGTGTCGGGTATTTTATCTTAGTAACAAGAAAAGTAACTAAGACATCAATCAATACACTTGTAGCCTGAATGGAATAAAAAGGAAATGAAGAAGGAAGGCTCCCTTTTACTTCTTCAGAGGAGCTCGGGTCTTCAATGTACAAGCCAAGTCTCCTGGCTTCCAGCACAAACCCTTCAATCTCCCAGCACAGACAATAATTTAGCCTTCCACTACGGACCCTTCAGCTTTTTTATATGGATTCCCACGTGACACTACATTGAGCCTCAGGCCTTCAAACTTTGACTGGATCCTTTAGATCTCTAACATGCAGACAGCCATTAGCATTCTTCAACTCCCGACTCTGTGGGTGGCCATTGTAAGCTTACTTTGTAAATCCTTACATACTTATATATCTTACATTAAATTTGTTTCTCTACTGAGCATTGTCTGATACAATGATCCTTGTAATCTTGCAAAATTTTTTGTTCGTTTGATGAATGAG
Organism: Erethizon dorsatum; assembly: GCA_028451465.1. Classification (NCBI taxonomy): domain Eukaryota; kingdom Metazoa; phylum Chordata; class Mammalia; order Rodentia; family Erethizontidae; genus Erethizon; species Erethizon dorsatum. The sequence continues at coordinate 88,300,707 of CM051842.1, read as the reverse complement.
TTATCTGTTTCAGATTTTGTGGAGTAGTTTTAGTAAGGCAATAACTGTGTCTTTGAGTGGTGAGGGAAAAACAGGCCTTCTGTGGTGCACTGTGAAACCAAGTCCAATGATATGACACTTCAAGTGTGGGAGTATCCAATGACTCCAAGTCTGGGGTGGTGGTGGTGATGGTAAATCTTATCTATTCTGGTTGCTGGAATCTGCCTCATTGATGTCTCCATGATCCTTGGAAGCAAAAGTTGTGAGAGGTTTGCACAAGTAGTGAGTGCTGTTGGGTTATTCAACTGTGTCCAGTAACAAATTTTCAGGACTGGAATTGTTAAGTTGGTAAAGCTAACATTCTGTACATATGCTATTGTGGAGACTGGTTGTAGGTTCATGCACAGTGACAAGGGTGTGGGTCACAAGAAGGAGCTATAGACAGACACATGGTGGTTGGGGCCAACAGGTTGCTTATGGCTAAATTTAGAGGCCAATTTCAGGCCAGCTACACAGGATAGGCTGTTTTTATGCTGTAGGCAGCAGTACAGTCAAACTGGATGGGTGCGTGCATGTGAAAACATAGGGGCCAGCTGTGGGTGCAAGCACAGATGGGAGCAGGGCCAGCTACAGCTACAAGAACCAGGGCTGGCAGCAACAAGTAACTTTGTTTCAGGGCTTACATGAAGTACATGCGGTGATGGGGTCAGAATCTGTAGTGAGGGATGTTGGAGTTATCTTAGGTGTATATTAGCTCTGATGGTTCCTTGTGCGGAAGCACCCACACATGGCTTTTGGCAGGAGGGATGGTGGGTTAGGCCTATGGACTGGGATAACTGCAAAAGAAGCAGGTCATCTAGTTTTGGGGAGTAGGAAGGGAGAGTGGTAGTAGGTCAATCACCTAGTGACAGCTAAGACTTCTGAGCTGGATTCCTGGTTGGTGATTACTGCAACAGAAGTAAACTCATAATTCTAGGTTGCTCTCAAGAGCAGAGAGGGAGATGGTTTTGCTCAGGTGCCTGGAAGCTTGGAAAGTGAAAAAAAACTGCAGAGCCTTTGGAGACAAATGAGTATATACCTTCTGTACTAGCAGGTGGTTTCTAAGTGGCAAAAACTGCTAGATTTATCTGCAGAACAAGCTTCTGGGACCCATACACAATCACAATTGCCAAAGGCTCCTTGGTAAAATCTTCAGGATACAGGGCTGCCTTAAGGGTTGTTGATATATTTGGCATAGATAGATACTGGAGTTCCATGCTGTGGATACCATCCTGCTACAAGACTGATACTGAAAGAGTCCATTTCTCTTGTTTTCTAACATCTCCAGACATATCAACTATGCTCCCCCTAGGGATATGTGGGTAAATGCAGGTCAGTCATTTGAGCAGTGTACTGAAATAGAGGGGAAATGGTGTATACCTTACTCTCCTTTACCCTGTGAGCTACCCAGTTCCTACTCCTGACCGAGTAGAGCTGAGTTTGGTGATAGGGTGGTGTTGGTGAAAGGAAATTGTTTTTCCTACCACATTTTTGTACTTATCCTCAGGCTTTTTCTTTCTGTTTTGTTGCGTCTCCTTTACTAGATCCCCAAATTTTCCTGAGGTTTTTTATTTTTTTCTCATGGATAGGTGGCATATTACTATTGTTTATTGGGGAGAAGAAGGCTGGCTCTCCTACTCCACTATAATGCTGATGTCACTTCTCCTGGAACCTGGGGCATCACAGCAAATTTTTTGAAAGGCACATTACGGCAGGTGTATAATGCCTATGCTTACTTTTTAGAAGTATTTCTGTTGATGAATTATTAATTTTAATTGTATGAGTTTTATTATATTAAACAATGTATACTTAACAGGAAAATAAAATATTAAAATTTTAGTATGTAATGAGTATATAGCATAAACATTTTCAACATCAGCTGTTTACCTGCTTACAAGATCTGAAAAATAATAGCAGAAATAAATTCCTATGTGAACTACAATGAAAATACAAACAAAACTCTACCACAGAAATAATCTTTGCTTCAATTATCACACCTAAGGCAGTCTTCACACATGAGAACAAATGTTACACGCACAAGTCTCACTTACACTGACAGCATATGTGTTTAGCATTCCTTTCCTGTTTGGCAGGCTGTACTTGTCATGTCTCTTGTCTCCCTCTTTTGTCAGGAGCTTCCTGTTATATTATATAATGTGCACTTAGCAGAAAAATGAAATATCAATAAAAGAAAATATCAAGTATATACTGAGTGTTTAGAAAAAACATCAACATTTTCTATATCAACTGTTTGCTTACTAAATCTAAAAAATAACAGCAGCTATATATTCCTATGTGAACTACAACGAAAATAGAAATAAAACTCTACCACAAAAATAATCTTTACTTCAATTATCACACCTAAAGCAGTTTTCACACATGAGAAGAGTATGTTGCAAACACAAGTATTGCTTACCCTGATAGCACATGTGTTTTGTTTTCCTGTCTTCTTTGGTAGGAATACTTGATATTTTGCTGGTCTTCCTGTTTTCTTAGGAGGGTCTTGTGATGTTTCCCCTGTCTGTTCACCAGTCCGCTCCAGAATTCTTTGCAGAGTTTTTGGGCAGATACATACTCTTCTTCCTCTGTTGTAATTGATCATTTATCAATTCCAGTACCAGTCCTCTAAAAAAATTTCTCCATGATATTTTGTGCCTCTTATTTTATTTGTAAACTATAAAAGTATTTATGCCTGACATGTTTAGGATCAAATAAAACAAAACTATTGGCCAATGCTTTGTATTTCAAGTGACATCATAGTTGCTGCATATCTCATCAACAACATCTATTCCATCTTTTGATTTGTTGTAAAATGTGACCCTTTCTGGCTTCATCTTCATTGAGGATTGATCAATCAATCTTTTTTTGTTTGTTTGCTTGTTTGTTTTGAGACTGGTTCTTGCTATTCAGTCCAGGCTAGCTTGAAACTCACTGTGTAGCACAGGATGACATTAAAATCACAGGATCCTACTGCCTCAGCCTCCTGAGTGCTGGGATCACACATGTGCACCACTACACCCAGCTTCACTGTATATCTTATCATCATGGTGTAATGTTGACAGTATCAATACTATTTTGTTTTTCTTTGTCATATAGGAGGCCAATGTTAGGTCTTTCTGAAATCCAAAGATTGAACTAAAATTTCTCTATTGTGAAGTTACAACTTTTTTCCAGAAATCTCTTGTTTGTTCTTGTGAATAATTCCTGTGCTGGTCAACTAGCATTCTTTTAGCAAATGTAACATCATGGGTAACTAGTGAACCAATTGTCAAGTGCAACACTTGGTTTACTTTTTGAAATAGGTGCAACAAGTTTGTTTACAATGTCATAAGGTTTATTACTGCATGAATAAAGACCTAGTGGCTGAGTTCCAGGATAAATTTCTAAATTCAAGGTATAAAATACTTTCACATCTACCAGGGCATCTATTTTTATATTTGGAAGGTTTACTTGGCATATGTTGCTGAAACCTTCAACAAGCATGAAATAATGCAAGCTGCTTGTCAATTCTCATATATTCAGATGGTGTATAAATTGCTTGAAAATTAAAAACAAAGCTTTCAAAAACTGAGTGAATAGCAGCCAAATTGTTGAATTTTTATTTCTTGGTGGGTCTTTTTGTAATCAAAACTTAGGCAATTTTGAAAGAAATATAATCTCTTGATTGTCAGTATTGTTCTAAAAGTCTCAATGCCATATCAGTCACTTCTCCATACATCCTATAGATTCTGATGATTAGAATGATAAAGTCCTTCAATGAGGATTTTTAGTTCAGATAGTGAGGTATCATGATAAATATATTATTGAGTGTTACTATTGATGCACACAGAGTGTTTTACTTGTATTTCCTTATTAGTGTACTTCAAAACATCTTGTGGCATATCGTCCATTAACAATTTCCAACATTGAATGCCAGCGTTGGCATTCCATCCAATAGGTTTCACCCCTGGCAAGAACCTAATAACTTTTTCCAACCTCTTTTTTTTTTTTTTATGCGGGTACCAGGAGTCAAACTCAGGACCTCGCACTTACCAGGCAGGCACTTATGCCACTGAGCTATATCACCGGCCCTCCAACCTGGTTTTAATGTTGGATTGTTCAGGTACACATGATCATTTTGCAGCATTTTGCCTAGCCAAATATTTATTTGCATTACTGCTTTCTTCCTCATCTGAATCAGGGTCTTCATTCTGTGCCTCTGTATCATATCTTGCTAACTTCTTTGGCTTACATGATCCAAGTCATAATCAGTAACTGAGTCACCTGATGACTCATTTTCTACCTCCTCCCAAAGTTGTAAAAGCATTTTATTATGTAACATTTTACTGAATTGGCTAACTCTACATGAAAAATAAGAAGAAAACATTTAGAAAAACAAATTATAAATACACAAAAATGTAACATGGCACATAATGTGGATAAATAACACCCATTTATACTTTGACATATGTGCATACACATTTTCATTCATTGTACCAAGTGGGTGAACACAAAGGTTGCTTCCTGTGTTTCCCTAGCGGAGCTACTGAGATGCACAGCTGGCTACTGTTTCGTTAAAGCACATATTTTCATTAGAAAAGTATGGTGTGGGCATTTGAGACCCTGAGTGAGGAATTGTTGGATGCTGTCGTCATAGCATGAGTTAGGAAATGAGCATCATTCATTTTTGGAAGACTTTTAGAATTAATGTTAATTCTTTAAATGACCAATAGAATTTACAAGTAAAAGTGTCTGACCCAGGACCTTTTGTTTTCAGGTAGTTGTTGATTACTGACCTAAACTCTTTATATATTGTAGGAATGTTCAGAATTTTTGTTATTGTTGTGGTGGAAAAGGCACAACAGAAAACTTAGCATCTCAGCCATTTAAAAATGTGCAGTTCAGGGCCAGTGAGATGGCTCAGCGGCGTAAGCGCCTGCCTTGCAAGCGCAAGGGCCCGAGTTCGACTCCCGGATCCCACATACGAAAAAGGGGCCGGTGATATTGCTCAGTGGCACGGGTGCCTGTTGGCGCACAAGGTCCTGAGGTCGACCCCCCGGTACCCACAAAAAATAAAAAATAAAATAAAAATAAAAATGTGCAGTTCAGTAGTGCTAAGAATATTCACAGTGTTGTGAAGCACATCTCAAGAAATTTTTCACTTGGCAAATTTGAAATTCTGTGCTCATGAAATGACACTCACTCCACACTCCCAAGCTTCAGATAACTAACATTTTATTTTCTGCTTCTACAAACTGATGACTTTAGCAATTCCATATAATTGGAATCATATAGTAATATTTGATTTTATGTGATTTGTTTATTTCACTCAATATCATCAAGGTTACTTTAATGTGGAAGTAGGTCAAGAATTTCCTTTACTTTTAAAGATAATAATATTCCCATATATGTATATTCCACCCTTTCTTTTTCTATTCATGCATCAGTGGGCATTGTGGTTGCATCCCTGTATTTGCTGTTATGAATATAGATGCCATGAACATGAATGTACAAATATTTTAAGATCTTGCTTTCAATTATTTTAGATATATACCCAAAAAGAGGGTTGCTGGGTTATATGATAATTCTATATTTAACTTCGAAGGCAATTTAGCACTGCTTTCCATAAAGGCTGAACCATTTTGCAATCCTCCAGACAGTGCAGAAGGGTTCCAATTTTTGCACATCCTTGGCATAATTTGTTATTTTATGAGGTATTTTTGTTAAGATTTTAATGGCCATCCTAATTACAGTGAGGTGTTGTCACATTTGGGTTGTGATTTACAGTTTCATCATTATTAATGCTATTGGTGAGCATATTTTAAATATACTTTTAATCCATCTATACATCATTCTTTTGAAAAATGTTTGCTCATGTCCTTTAAACAAAGGACAAATTTGTAAGTAGACAATTTCATGTTTTTTCTTGAGTTTAGGAATCTTTTTGATATTGTGAATATTAAATCCTTAGGAGATATAATTTTCAAATTATTCATTCCATTTTTCCAATCTTCTTTTACTCATGATTGTCCTTTGATGCACAAAAGTTTTGACATGTAGTCCCATATTTGCTTATTTTAGTTTTTGTTGCCTTGCTTTTGAGATCATATCCAAGAGAACATTGCCAAATAGAATGTCATGAAATTTTTCCTGTAAGTTTCAGTCTGAAAATTTTAAAATTTTGGTTGCATGTTTACATTATTAATGCATTTTCACATGGAGTAAAGTAATGGTCCAATTTCATTCTTTTTTATGTGGATATCCAGTTTTACCAATACCATATTTTGAGACTGTTTTTCCCCATTGAGTGGTCTTCATATCTTTGTTGAAGATTAGACCATATATGTGAGGATGGATTTCTGGTGTATTTGTCTATTTGCCATTGGCCTATTTGTCCATCTTTATGTTAGTGCCACAGTATTTTGAAATAAGTGTGGTTCCCCCAACTTTTGTTTTGCTTTCTCAAAATTGTTTTGTCTGTTGGAGTGCCTTTATATTCCATATGAATGGTTGCATTTTTGTAAAAGATGATGTTGGGGTTTTGATAGGGATTATGTTGCATCTATAGAACACTTGTGGAGGAGTATGGACATCATAGCAAGTGCAAGTCTTCAAATCTATGAACATAGAATACCTCACTATTTAAGAATGTTCTCATTAATTTCATTTAGTAATGTATTGCTTTCAGTATATGTCTTTCACTTCCTTGCTTAGATTAATTTCTATGTATTTTATTCAATCTGATATTATAAATAGAATTGCTTTTTAAATTTCCTTTTTGGATTATTCATTGTCACAGTGTAGATGTGTAACCAATTTCTGAGTGTTGATTTTATATACTACAATTTTGATGACTTCATTTTATAATTGTCAAGATTTTGGTTTTGATATAGAACCTTAGTTTTATTTAAATATAAAATTATTTCATATGATAACAGACTATTTTACCTTCATTTTATTTCAATTTTGATGTTTTTTATTTCTTTTTATTGCCTAATTTCTGTGGCTGGAACTTTTAATACCATGCTGAATAGAAGTGGCCAGAAATGACATTCATGGCTTATTCTGTTTTTAGAGGGCAGCTTTAAGTCCTTCACCATGGAGTATGATTACTGCCTACAGGCTTTTCATGTATGGCCTATATTATGTTGAGGGAGTTTCCTTTTTCTCTTAATTTGTTGAGTCAGTTTTGGGCAATAAAACATATTGAATCTTGTGAAATGATTTTTCCTATATCAATCAAGATAAACATGTATATTTTCTCTTTGATTGCACTAATGTAGTGCATTATATTGGTTTTCATATGGTGAAACATTCCTGAATTCAAGGAATAAACTTCACTTAATGATAAGCTGTAATACTTTTGATATGCCAGCATTTTGCTCATAATTTTTGTTTATTTTAATAAATTTCATTCTTTGGTGTTGATCATAATCTGGAAAGACACAGTCTTTAATATTATAATCCTGAATATTGAAATCTCAAAAGATAAATATCCCTAAGCCTGAAATCCTCAAATCACAATACCAACAAATTAAAATCCCAATATTGAAACTCTGAAAGCTGAAACTGCCAAAACCACAATTCCTATTTTTAAAAAAGCTATATAAAAAGCAGAAAGCTAAAAACAAAATAAAAGATAGACAATAGAACATAGGGAGATAGATTTCTTTTTGAGACAGGGTCTTGCTATGTAGTTTGGGCTGGGCTCAAACCCACAGCAACCCTCCTCCTCAGCCTCCCAATTGCTGGGATTACAGGCATGTTTCACCATGCCTGGCTGGGAGATAGATCTTTTGTGAAATGGAAGGGAGTGAGAGACAAAAGGAGGGAGGGTTGGAAAGGAGACGAATTCGATTTTTAAAAAATAATTAAGATGTATTTTATACATGTAGCAACTTCCATGATGAAAATAATCATTATGTACTGCAGACATGTACTAATAAAAATAAAAATTAAAAAAATTAGAAAGCTGAATTCTGAGGAAGAGATTATCACATTTTTGTTTTTATGCAGGGTAGATGCATCATGTTAGGCAGAATGAATATTTACAAATCTGATAAGCCTTATTTTGTGTGTGCCATAAGGATATTTTCAGAGAATATTATTGCGTGGGTCTGAAGGGATTCAGGGGTGGGCAATTCACTTTCAGAGTTGGTGGGGAACATCCGATCAGTCTGTGGCCCATAGACCACAAACACACAGGCAAAACTGTCTGAAACTTGGGGTAGGGTTTTCTTTTGCTACCTTAAATATCATAACTCCAGCATAGCTCCAATAGTGCTCTATGTCCTTAGGATTTGGACCCACACATTAGTGTAACACGATCATAGGCTTTGGTATTTAGACTAAGTCATGCTATTGACATCCTAAAGAGTCTAGCTTGCAGATAACCTGTTGTGGCACTACTCAGCCATCATAATTGCATGAGTCAATTCCCCAATAAATATTGTCTCATCTATAACTATAAATATCCTGTTACTTCTGGAGAACCCAGAAAATACAGATTGTGGTGTTGTAAGAGTGGAATTTCATTTAATTTCTTCCTACTCTATTTCTTACAAAACAATGGAATACAATTGTGAAACCATTCCCTCAAAAAGGCTATGATAAGTAGGGAAGGTTAATTAATGGTGAAAGATAAAACTTGAAAAAACAAAATTACATAATTGCAATGTACAAGCAATATCCAGACTTTCAAATGGATGGCATATACTTACAAAATTTGAAGACCTCAATCATTCTCCAAACATAACTGTAGTGGGGACTTCCAGAAAGATGGCAGAGCAATAAGGAGCAACAAATCAGCCTCTCCAAACACTAAAATGCAGACACTGGAGGAGAGAAAGAGGGAGGTACATCCCTGGGACCAAGGAAGGACCTGACAGGAAAATTGGAAGTCACAGAAAAATTGAAGAGACAGACCACTACACGGAAAAAAGGAAGGAGAAATCGGCACTTTCTCCATGGCTTCTAGCTTATGAATCATGAGAAAGGGTGATCAAATCTAAGCAGACAGAGTGAAAGTAGGTGACCCCAGAGGCCCTCAGGGAGAAACACAACAGTAGAACAGAGCAGTAGATTCTGGGCATTACAACAGCCAGTGAGTGACTCTAATCCAAGGGTCTGCCATATCCCCTGCAGAGGGTGCTTTGTTGGATGCCATTCTAGGGAGGGACCAACTGAACATGAGACTCAAAGCAGCCGTGGGTTGGCTTCACCTCATGGTTCCTAGTGTTAAACTTCCACAGTGACTATGACACATGTATGGGATATGTCCATGGTCAGGGAGCCATGATCAAGCTGGCTGTTGTAATCAGGATTTACAAGGGAAGAGATTTAATACAGGATACATAATATATAGTATTATTTTATAATATTCACCCAAAAAGTCAGATGAAGGATAGTGCAACAGATTGGTCCCTGATGTAGAGGCTGAAAGAATTCAGCTAAGGGCCTGGATCCCATGGCAATGTCCTGCATGAGTCCAGTTGGAGGCCTACAGCCCATGACAATGTCTCATGCAAGTCTGTATCAAAGATCTGCACTGGGAATGCCGAAAGGTCAGTGGTGGAAGCTAGAAAGCCTGCATCAGTAGGATGAAGGATCTGTGCCAACAGGCTGAGGGATCTGCACTGGAGCCAGAAAGTGATGCTCAAGATAAGGACCAGATTTCCCCTGAAAAGAACAGCAGCCATCCTCAGTGACAGCAAGGACCCAAGCTCCTCCAACAATGACAACAGCTGAGTTCATATCGGGGAAACAAATGCAACAAGCTCTACAGGAGAATCAACAACACACCATCTCCCCTCTGGTTGTCCTTTTATGTTGTTGGCAACAACGTTCAGGTGGGCCTTCCACTCCAGAACCATGCTGATTTAGTTCAGCTGGGTGTTACACAGCAACTATTTGTTAATCCACCACACTGGCAGAAAGACACCCAGAGTTTAATAAGCTAAATGACTCAACCCCCACCCACATGACAAAAGTCCAGGTTCAGTCTGAATTTATATGGATTTGAAAGTCCCAGTGCCAATATCCTGCTCTTATCCTACTGCTGGCTTGCTGTTGATTACACAGTATGTATCTGGGCTCTGATTGCCTCTTTGTCTACCACTGAAAGCATAGTCATGCCTTGAATTGGACACTGCCACAAAGCCATAGATCCAAGAAGGTAACCATAGGTTTGAATTCACAAAAATAACAGGAAAATTTCTTTTTATCTTTGCTTTTTAAATTTTCTTTTTGTGAGTGTAAACACTGTTTTTAGTTTATTAGTTTTTTTCTCATTTTTGTTATTTTCTTTTTTCCTTCCCTCCTCTCTTCTTCACTAGTTTCCTGGGGCTTGAATAATCTTCCTTTGTCCTTCAGCCTTGCTTCTAATACCTTTTTCTTCTTTTATTTCCCTATTTTTCATCTTCTTTTTAAATTTTGTGCCCTTAATTACTTCTCTTATTTTTATTCTCTGTATAATTTCTTTCTTTTTCATTCTCTTTTTCTTTTACCTTCTATTTCTTGCCAGTTTTTTTACCCAATTCTATAGACATCCATCTACTCCCCAATAAGATCCTTTTGTACCACTTCTCTTTCCCCCTCATAGCATACAGTTTAAGGTTATAAAGTTTTTCTTTTGCATTTCCCCATTCCCAAAACTTAAATCTTTACTAGTATAACCATAAAGCTTTGTTAACCTTATAATTATCTCTGTAAAATTATGTTGAATTCTTTACTAACATTAGCAGAGATATAGCTTTTGTATTGAGTGCATAATAGCTGTAAGTAAATACCTGAGTTTCTTAAAGTTTACTTCATAATTGAAGGTTTCTTCTCTAGAAATAAGGATGGTACATAATGGGTTCTTATGGTAAGTTAATATCTAATTTGTCTTGGGTGAGACTACTGTAGCTGTTTGACTTGATATTAACAGGGTCACATAATTGTCACCATTCCACTGCAAGTCAACACTCAGATTATCTTTGTGACATTAACAATACCAGAGGACACTCCCAGAGAACTTGGGCGCTGGACTATCTGCACTGCACCTTCTTTCCCAAAATAGCCAATGTGGTCTAATCTTGTACTTGTGGTGAAGGATTATATTTAGTCATACCGAAAGCACATCACTGAAAAGCAACTAAAGCAATCTCTACACTAGCAACAGTCTTTGGACTATAAGCATCCACAAGCTTCAGCAGAAAACAAAACAAACACATGAAAATAAATACTAGAAACATGGGAATAAAAGGCAATAAAACATCTCCCCAAAACCCCAACTCCCCTGAAGACAATCCAAGGGGCACTAACCAGCAGAATAGAAAAAGCCACACCCCTGAATTACTTAAAAGCATAGCAGAAGAGGTTAGAAAACAGCTCAAAAAGATACCCTGCAGAATTAGAGAAGATATAACAAAACATACAATGGAAGTAACAACTGAAAAGTTGCAAGAGCTCTCAGAAGACACTAACAGAAAGGAAGATGAGTTAAACAAAACAGCACAAAACATGAATGACCAGTTCACCAAATAATTACAGTGCATGAAAAGGTTTCAATAAGAAATCCAGATTAAAAATCATGTTGAAAGTATGAGGAGCAGGGCAGACACGTGAGGACAGAATTTCAGAACTAGAAGATGATGATGCTTTAAAAGAACAGCTACTAAAAGACACCTTTAAAATAACAACAGAAAATGAAAAATTGATCCAACAACTGCTAAGTAAGATAAAGAATACTAATCTAAGAATAACTGGATAGGTAAGTGATGCTGAGGAGAGCGGCCCCTCCCATTGCCATCTCCACCACCATGGGAACACAGGTGAAACATGCAGAGTAGGGCAGACACCTCCCATCACCTCTCCACCACTGTGACCCAGGTGAACCATGCCAGAAGGCCCAAAGAATGGCCCCTTGCATCGCTACTGCCACAACTGAGGTGAATCACGTGGGAAGGCCCAGAGACTAGAGGGAATGCCAGTGACACAGTAGGGTCCCACCTAAGGTGCACAGGATGGACAGGCTAGACTAGCGGCATGAAAAGTATGAAGTAACAATAACAGTATGAGCCAAGAAGTGACTGAGGCCTCCGTGGGAGCTGTAACCAGCTCGGGAAGAATCTAGGACCATTAACTGGCCCTTTTCTCTCAATATTTTTATTTTTCTCTTATTTTTCTTTTCTTTTTCTCTTTTTTTCTTTCTTTTTTCTTTTTTCCTTCTTTCTTTCTTTTGTTCTCTTTTCCTCTCTTTTCCAAACAGTTGTGGAGAACTCCAGCCACAGAAGACTAGTCCCATTCCCCAAACTCAGAGATCAAGTTCAGATAATCCCATGAATACTCCTTCATTCTTTTCTACCCCTTTCTCCAGTTTCTCAAACCTTGTGTGATCATCCTTTGTCCTCGAGCCTTGCTTCTACTTCCTTTCCAGTTATCTTTGCTGTATTCATGATCCTTCCTAAATTTTCCCATCACAGGGTAATACCACTCTACCAAGGGAAAACACTTCACATATAGACTCCTCATTTACAATCGGTTCTGTTATATAAATATAGACTCTGCTCCTATGGTCTAAAGTATAAAATCAAGAGTTACCACAGATTGTCAGTTTCTAAATTGTGCTTGATGATATTGTTATTGCTAATTTTACTACTTTAGGTAGGATTTCATATTTGTTGTAATCAGTTGTTCTCCCTTCTGTAACAATACTGGGAAGCTCTGGGGTAATAACCTCACCACAGCCTTACACCAAAAGATTGGGGACTGAGCCAAACACATACCAACATCTCACTCTTAATTAATTAAGAAAGTAGGATCTTGTGACAGAAACAAACCAAGAATATCCTACACACAGAAGACATCCCTGAAGAACAGACTTTTCCTAGAGAGGCCTTGATAATAGTGATGTAGCTACACACTACAAAAACTCACAAAGATAATTATGGAAAACAAAATAAAAAAATTTTTAAATAGAAAATGACAAAATAAAGAAGCAAAACACAATCTCGGATTTCCACCCCACCCGGAACAAGTCCAGGACACATCAATGGAGAATAAATTAAAACACACAAACATGAAATTTCTGAAATGATAGCAACCAAAATAAATAAACAAATCCAGAGGCTATACAGGAAATGAGATCAGAAATAATATCTCAAGTAAAAAAAAAAGAAATGTCAACTATAACAAAGGAATTGCTCAGGAACCTAGAGTAGAGATAGCTAAAAAAACAGATGATGATAGGAAGAGGATGGAAAAAGTTTATATCAATATAGGAAAGAAATACAATGCATGAAACTGATTCAAACATATACCCAGAAAATTAAAAATTCCATTGAAACCTGGCAAAACCACCTGACTGAAACTGAAGAAAGATTTTCAGACCTTCAGGGCAGTATCTCGGCTAGAGTTCATGAAAGGAAAGATTTCTTGAAAATAACAAAAGATCAGGAAATAATAATTTAACATGTGCAAGATGACACAAAGAAAAATAATATAAGAACAACTGGTGTCAATGAAAAAGCAGGAGTGAACACAACTGACATAAAAAATCTATTTGCAGAAGTAATAGCAGAAAATTTCCCAAGCATGGCAAAACAATCTGATATCCAGGTAAGTGAGGCATATAGAACACCAATTAGCCATAAACAAAATAAATCTACACACAGGCATACAATAATCAAGATCCCAGATATTCAACTCAAGAACAGAATATTAAAAGCTGTTAGAGAAAAGAAACAGATCACATATAAAGGAAAGCCCAACAGAATCATGGCAGATTTCTCAAAACAAACCCTCAAGTCAAGAAGAGCTTGGAGCGAAGTATTTCAAGTCCTGAAAGAAAACAACTTGCAACCCAAATTGATATACCCTGCAAAAATATCTTTCAAAATTAATGGAGAAATGAGATACTTCCATGACAATAAACAAGAGAAGAAACTCATAACCACCAAACCAACACTACAAAGTATACTAGAAAGAGACAAAAATGACCACAATTCCAAGAACAATAACAGAAACAAACCACCAAGCAGGGCAAGCAATTAAACAGAGGGGAAAAGTAGGGAACCAACAGCAGGAAAATAACATGACAAAGATAAGCCAATACATATCAGTTATAACCATAAATGTAAATGGATTTACATTTACCAATTTACCAATCAAAAGAAACAGATGGGAAGACTGGATCAAGAAACAAGATCCAACAATATGCTGCATTCAACAAAAACATTTTACTGGAAATGAAGTTCATAGACTAAAAGTCAAAGGATGGAAAAGAATATTCCATGCAACAGGAAATGAGAAAAAAGCAGGGGTAGCTATTTTGTTTGCATAAAATGCGAACTTCAAGCCAAGAATGTTCAAAAACAATAAGGAAGGTCACCACATACTTGTTAGGGGAAAAATTCAAGAGGAAGCGATAACAAACATAAATATATAAGCACCAAATACAGGAGCACCCAGCTATATAAGACAAATATTAATAGACATGAAAAATCAAATAAGCAATAATACAATTGTAACAGAAGACCTCAATACCACATTGTCACAGAGATAGATCAACTAGACAAAAAAATCAGCAAATAACAGAATTGAATCAAACCTGTGAATGAATGGACTTAGTAGACATTTACAGAGTGTTCCACCTAACATCAGAATGCACATTCTTCTCAGCTGCACATGGGACGTTCTCTAAAATGGACCATATACTAGCCCATAGAATGTGCTTAAGTAAATGTAAAGGAATTGAAATTATCCCATGCATATTATCTGACCATAGTGCAATAAAATTGGAAAATAATGACAAAAGAAACCAAAGAAACTCCATAAACACTCCAAAAATTAAATAACACCATCCTGAACAACCAATGGGTCACAGATGAAATTAAAGAAGAAATTAAATAATATCTATAATCAAATGAAAATGCAAATACAACTTTCCAGAACCTATGGGATGCAATGAAAGCAGTCCTGAGAGGGAAATTTATAGTGGTGAATTCTCACATCAGGAAAACAGAACTAGCACAAATATGCAACCTAATGTTGCACCTCAAGCTTCTAGCAAAAGAAGAGCAAGTCAAGCAAAAAGCCCATACAAGGGAGAAAATTCAAAAGATCAGAGCAGAAATTAACACAATTGAGACTAAGAAAACAATACAAAGAATTAATGCATTGAAGAGTTTGTTCTTTGAAAGAATAAATAAAATTGTTAAAGCCCTAGCCAACCATTTCAAAATAAAGGAAAGAAAAAACTCGAATTCATTCAATAAAGAATGAAAAGGGTAAAATCACTACAGATCATGTGGAAATTAAGGAGATCATCAATAGCTACTCCAAAAATCTTTACTCACATAGGACTAAAAACACAGAAGAAATGGACAGATTCCTAGAAATGTATGAATTACCAAAACTGAATCAAGGAGGTATAAAAGTTCTGAGTAACCCAATAACAGTTAATGAAATTGAAAACATCATTAAAAATTTACCAACAAAGTAAAGCCCAGGTCCTGATGGATTCATGGCCTAATTCTGCAAGAAATTTAGAGAAAACTTAATGCCAATACTCCTCAAACTCTTTAATGAAATTGAAAGTGAAGCAATTGTCCTTAACTCATTCCTGGAGGCGAGTATTACCCTGATACCAAAAACAGAAAACTCAAACAAAAAGAGAACTACAGGCCAATCTCCCTAATGAACAAAGATGCAAAAATCTTCAATAAAATCCTAGCAAACAGAATGCAACAAATCATCAGTAAGATTATACACCATGACCAAGTGGGATTTAACACAGGAATGCAGGGATGGTTCAACATATGCAAATCTAAAAAATGTCCTACACCATATAAACAGAGCCAAAGACAAAAATCACATGATCATCTGAATAGATTCAGAAAAAGCTTTTGATAATGTCCAACACTCATTCATGATAAAAACCCTACAGAAAATCAAATAGATGGTCTTTTCCTCAATATGATAAAAGCCACCTATAAAAAACCAACAGCCAACATCATACTAAATGGACAAAAACTGAAGGTTTTCACTCTTAAACCAGGAACAAGACAAGGATGTCTACTATCACCATTCCTATTCAGTATACTTCTGTAAGCATTAGCCAGTGCAATTAGACAAGAGAGATAAATGAAAAGAATAAGGCCAGGAAAGGAAGAAGTTAAATTATTGTTATTTGCAGATGGCATAATACTCTACATAGAAGACCACAAAAACTCCACTGAAAGACTTCTAGAATTAATAAGCAAGTTCAGTAGTGTAGCTGGATACAAAGTTAACACTCAAAAATCAATAGTATTCCTGTACACAAACAACAAACTGACTGAGAGAGAAATTTGGGAAATGACACCCTTCACAATAGCATCAAAAAAAATGAAATACTTAAGAATCAGTCTAACAAAGGAAGTAAAAGATCTATATCTTGAAAATTACAGCACTCTGAAAGAGATCAAAGAAGGTATCAGAAAATGGAAAGGTATCCCTTGCTCATGGATAGGAAGAACCAACGTTGTGAAAATGACCATACTCCCAAAATTGTTGTACAGATTTAATGCAGTCCCAATCAATACACCATTAGCATATCTCACAGATCTAGAGAAAATATTCCTAAAATTTATTTGGATACAGAAGAGACCTAGAATATCAAAGGCAATCATAGACAACAAAGGCAAGGCAGGAGGCATTACTTTCTGTGACATGAAATTATACTACATATCCACTGTCATAAAATCAGCATTGTATTGGCCAAAAAACAGAACTGAGGATGAATGGAACAGATTAGAAGACATAGACACAACTCCAAACATACTAAGCTACCTCCAGTTTGGCAAATTGTCCAATTCCATTCACTGAAAGAAAGATGGACTCTTTAATAAATTTTGCTGGAAAAACTTGCTTTCCACATGCTGAAGACTAAAATTAGACCCATGTCTACCACCATGCACTAAAGTCAAAATGGATCAAACATCTAAGTATTAAAACAGGGCCGGTGAGATGGCTCAGAAGCATAAGCGCCTGCCTGGCAAGCATGAGGGCCCGAGTTTGACTCCTGGAACCCACATATGAAATAAGGGCCAGTGATATCACTCAGCGGCATGGGCGCCTGCTGGTGTGCGAGGTCCTGAGGTTGACCCCCGGTACCCACAAAAAATAAAAAATAAATATTAAAACAGAAACACTAAATCTCCTGGAAGAGAAAGTAAGTAGAAATCTTGAACACATAGTGGTAGGCAGAGAGTTCATGAAGAAAACCCAACCTGCACAGGAAGTACTTAAAAGAATCAACAATTGGGGTCTCATCTTATCAAAAAGATATTGCACATCAAAAGAAATCACCAACAGAGTAAAAAGAAAATCCACAGAGTGGGAAAATAATTTAGCCAACTGTCCCTCAGACAAAGGACTTCTATCTAGAACATATAAAGAATTTAAAAAAATCAGACACCCCAAATTTAAAGACCCCATCCAAAAATGGGCATTGGAGATGAATACACAGTTCTCAGATGAAGAATACAAATGGTAAATAAATATATGAAAAAATGTTCAACATCATTGGTCATTCATGAAATACAAATTAAAACAACACTGAGATTTCATCTCAACCCAGAAAGAATGGCTATAATCAAGAAATCAACCAATAATAAATGGTAGAGGGGCTGCGGGGTAAAATGAACCCTTCTCCACTGTTGGTGGGAGTGTAAACTGGTACAACCATTGTGGAAATCAGTGTGGAGTCTCCTCAAGAAACTAGGATTAGAGGTCCCATTTTACCGAGCTATTCCCCTTGTGGGTATCTTCCTGGAAGAATTAAAAACATCATACCAGAGTGATATATGTGCACCCATGTTTATAACAGCACAGTTTGTAATAGCTAAATCTTGGAAACAACCCAAATGCCCATCAACCAAGGAATGGATAAAAACAATGTGGTATTTTTATACAATGGATTACTACTCTGTTATAAAGAAGGATAAATTCAAGGCTTTTATAGGTAAATGGATGCAACTGGTGACCATACTCATAAGTGAGATAAATCAAACTCCCATTCTAAACATTGTATTTTGTCCCTAGTGTTAGAAATTGAAACAGTACATAAGATCCAAAATCTAGAATAGATATTGTGAAAATGAAAGTAACTGCTCAAAAGGAAAACAACTGGGATGGGGGAAAGGAGAAAAAAAGAAAGGGAAAAGAATATATATATACATATATGCACACAAGATAGCTAATATTATTATACTACTAATATCTTTTGTTCATTGAAAAGAACAGTTTGTGCGTATATTGTTTAATCACATTTGCATGCCTGTATCTTGTAATCTGAGCAACTACTTTGAATATAACAATACACAATATATTAACCATTGTTAATTTCCTATTATCTTGTTTGGAAATTCTGTATTATTGCTTTTATTCCTTTTTTCTCCTTAAAATAAAAAAGTGAATGGTCTCAAGTCACCAATTAAAAGAAATAGATGGACAGAATGGATAAAGAAACAAGATGCAACAATATGCTGCATACAGGGAACATATTTAACTCAAAAAAGAAAAGCCAAGACAGAAAGTGAAACAATGGAAATGAATACTCCATGGTACAGGAACCCAGAAAAAAAG
Source organism: Erethizon dorsatum (assembly GCA_028451465.1). NCBI lineage: Eukaryota > Metazoa > Chordata > Mammalia > Rodentia > Erethizontidae > Erethizon > Erethizon dorsatum. The sequence continues at coordinate 88,282,101 of CM051842.1, read as the reverse complement.
TAGCGGTATCTATTCTATTTTCAGACGAAGAGGATTTCAAGCCAAGACTGATCAGAAAAGACAAAGAAGGTCACTACATACTTTTTAAGGGACCACTCCAAGAGAAAATAAGAATAATCATAAATATATATGCACTAAATACCAGTCAACTAAACTATATGAAACAAATATTAATGGATATGAAAAATCAGTAAAACACTAATACAATAGTAATGGGGGTGCTCAATAACCCACTTTCACAATTAGACAGATCAACTAGACAAAAAAATCTACAAAGAAATATCAGATTTGTACAAAACCTTTGAACAAATGGACTTAGTAGATATTTACAGTGTGTTCACCCTAAGACAATAGAACACACATTCTTCTCAACAGCCTATAGGAATTTCTCTAAAATAGACCACATACAAGATGGTTAAGTAAATGAAAAGAAGTTGAAATTATCCCATGCATATTATCAGATCATAGTGCAATGAAACTGTAAAATAATGGCAAAAGAGAACATGAGAACTTCATAAACACATGGAAATTAAATAATACACTTATGAACAACCAATGAATCACAGATGACATTAAGAAATCAGTTTCGACAACTAAATGATAATACCAATATGACATATCAGAACTTATGAGATGCAATGGAAGAAGTCCTAGTAGGGAAATATATAGTAGTGAATTCCCACATAATAGAAACAGAGCAAGCTCAAGTAAATAACCCAATGTTGAGCCTCAAGCTTCTAGGAAAATAAGGGCAAGATAAACCCAAAGCACATACAATGGAAGAAATTATAAATATCAGACAGAAATTAATGGAATTGAGAGTAACAAAATTATACACAGAATCAATGACTAGGCGAGTTGGTTCTTTGATAGATTAAATAAAAGTGACAGACTCTTAGCCAAACATATGAAAAAAGGAAAGCAAACACTGAAATCCATGCAATTAGGAAAGAAAAGGGCAAAACCATAACAGGTCCTGCATAAATCTAGAAGATCATCAATACCTATTTTAAAAACCTGTACTCCAATATGATGGAAAATGAAGAAGAAATGGATAGATTCCTAGATACATATGAATTACCAAAGCTGAATCAAGAAGATATGAAAATTCTAAATACCCCAATATCAGTCAATGAAGTTGAAGAATTAATTTAAAAACTCTCAGCAAAGAAAAGGCCAGGTCATTATGGATTCACTGCTGAATTCTACAAGAATGTTAGAGAAGATCTGAGGTTACTACTCCTCAAAAGCTTTAATTCAAGTGAAAGAGAAATGATACTTCCAAAGTCATTCTTGGAAGCAAGAATTACCCCAATACCAAAACCAAAGAAGGATCCGACAGAAAAACAGAGTATTACAGGCCAACCTCCTTAATGAACATAGAGGCAACAATCCTCAATAAGATATTGGCAAACAGAATGGAGTAAATTTTAGAGATTGTGCACCATGAGTAAATAGTATTCATCCCAGGAATGCATGGATGGTTCAACATATGCAAATCAATAAATGTAATATGGTATACCTCTGTGAAATCACAGTTCATAGTTCACAGCTTCAGTCATTCACGAATTTTTCCTTAGAACCTAACTAATAAATATTCATGGAAACCCCTGCAATTTCACAGAAAACCTCATAATTTTGGGAAACTACAAATATCCTCCACAATTGTGTTTTGGCAGGGGGTTTAGAAGTAACCAATTAGACTGCATTATTCAGTTCTCCTGAATGCTGATTGGCTGCTGACCTGTAACACATTTCTTGCTGATGCAAAATTCCTGTATCATAACAGGTTGCTTTACCACGTGTAGCTATCTCAAATTTTGTTTATCTCAGTTTTGTACTTCTTAAAGCCCTAAGGTACTTAAGATACTGCCAAAATGCCCTACACCTTCTAATGCTTTATTAATACAGTATATTATTAAATTAAATTACATAACCATGGGAGACATAGCATATTTAGGGTTTAAAATATAAAAATCCACATTTATAGACATTTTTCTGACCATATCTGAAATTCGTGTTATTTTGCAATTTGCAGGTGTTCCAGGAATGAGACCCCAGTGAATTTTGGTGGTCCACTGTACACCATAGTAAAAGAACCAAGAAAAAATAAACACATGATCATCTTAATAGATTCAAAAGAAGCATTTGATAAATCCAATACCAATTCATGAGAAAAACCTACAGAAATTGAAACAGAATGTTCTTTATCTCAATTAGATAAAAGCCATCTATGGATCAACACAGAAAACAAAATGAATTTTTTTTTTGGAATTGAGAAAGACAAGAAGCAGAAGCAAAATGAAACCTCAGATATCCATTCCACACAGAACAAGTCCAAGAGATGATGAGATAGAGGAAAATGGAAGACACACACCTGAAATTTCTGAAATGATAGCAACCAAAGTAAAGAAACAAATCCATGAGGCCATAGAGGAAATCATATCAGACATAATCTCACAGGTAAAAAAAAAAGACTACCATAATGAAGGAATTGCTCATCAATCTAGAGTACACATAGATAAAAAAATAGAGAAGCATAAGAAAATGATGGAAACCATAAATGACTGATATAGGAAAGAAGGTGTGAAACAGATTAAAACAGATATGCGGGAAAATAAAAATTCTCTTGAAAGCTTGCAAAACTGCTTGAAAGAAACTGAAGATAGACTTTCTGACCTTCAAGACAAGATCATGGCTAGTGACCATGGAAGGAAAGATCTCTTAAAAATAAAAGGGGTCAGGAAAAAAAACTTCAACAGCTGCAAGATGATGCAAAGAAAAACAATATAAGAAAAATAGTTGTCAATGAAAAATCAGGAGTCAATACAAATGACAGAAAAGGAGTATTTTCAGAAGTAATGGCAGAAAATTTCCCAAGCATGGGAAAAGAATCTGACATACAGATAAGTGAAGAATGTAGAACTCCAACTAGCCATGACCAAAATAAATCTACAACCAGTCATGTAATAATCAAGATCCCAGGCATTCAGCTCAAGAACAGAATATTAAAAGCTGTTAGAGAAAGGAAACAGACCACTTATAATGGAAAGCCCAACAGGATCAAGGCAGACTTCTCAGGACAAAACCTCAAGTCAAGAAACCTTGGAGTGAAGTATTTCAAGTCCTGAAAGAAAACAACTTCCAACTCAGATTGATGTACCCTGCAAAAATATCTTTCAAAATTAATGGAGAAATAAGATACTTCCATGACAAAGAACAACTGAAGAAATTTATGACCACAAAACCAACCCTACAAAGTATACTGAAAGATATTCTAGACAGAGATAAAATGACCACAATTCCAAGAACAACAACACAAAGAAACCACAATACAGGGCAAGCAATTAAACAGAGGGGAAAAATAGGGAACCAAAAGCAGGAAAATAATCTGACAAAGAGAAGCTAATACTTATCAGTTATAACCATCAATGTAAATAGCCTTAATTCACCAATCAAAAGAAACAGACTACAGTATGGATCAAGAAAACAGATTCAACACTATGCTATATACAAGAAACTCAAAAAGAAATTCATAGACTGAAAGTCAAAGAATGGAAAACAATACTCCATGCAACAGGAAACTCCCCCCAAAAAAGCAGGGGTAGCTATTCTGTTTGCAGACAATGTGCAGACAACTTCAAACCAAGAATGATCAAAAGAGATAAAGAACTCCCAGTACCCACATATAAAAGAGAGAGAGAGAGATAAAGAAGGTCACTATGTACTTTTTAGGGGAAAGCTTCAATAGGAAGATATAGAAATCATAAATATGTATGCACCAAATACAGGAGCACCCATATATGTAAAACAAATATTAATAAACATGAAAAATCAAATAAACAATAACACAATTGTAATGGAGGGCCTTAATACCCCACTGTCACAAATAAATAGATAAACCAGATGAAAAATCAGCAATGAAATATCAGAATGGAACCAAACCTGTGAACAAATGGACTTAGATGTTTTCAGAGTGTTCCACCCAACATCATCAGAATACACATTCTTCTCAGCTGCACACAGGACATTTTCTAAAATAGACCATATACTAGCCCACAGAACATGCTTAAGTAAATACAAAGGAATTGAAATTATCCCATGCATATTATCTGACCATAGTGCAATGAAGTTGGAAATTAATGGCAAAGAAACTGCAAAAACTTCATGAACACATGGAAACTAAATAACACCCTCCTGAACAACGAATGGGTCATAGATGAAGTTAGCGAAGAAATTAAACACTAACTACAATTAAATGAAAATGCTGATACAAAATATCAGAACCTATGGGGTGCAATGAAAACAGTCCTAAGAGGGAAATTTATACTGGTGAATTCCCACATCAGGAAAACAGAATGCACACAAGGAAACAACCCAATGTTGCACCTCAAGCTTATAGAAAAGGAAGAGCAAAGTACACCCAAAGCCCATATAAGGGAGGAAATTATAAAAATCAGAGAAGAAATTAATGCAGTGGAGACTAAGAAAACAAAACTGAGTAAAATTAGAGAAACCACACTCTTCACAATGGCATCCAAAAAAATGAAATACTTAGGAATCAATCTAACAAAGGAAGTATAAGATCTATATATTGAAAATTAGAGTACACTGAAAAAGGATATTAAAGAGGATATCAGAAAATTGAAGGATATCCCTTGCTCATGGATAGGAAGAACGAACATAGTGAAAATGGCCATACTCCCAAAACTGTTATACAGTTTTAATGCAATCCCAATCAAAATACCATTAGCATACCTCACAGAACTAGAGAAAACATTCCTAAATTTATTTGGAAGCAGAAGACACCTAGAATAGCAGAAGCAATTGTGGGCAACAAAGGCAAGGCAGGACATTTCAAAATCCCTGACTTGAAAATATACTATAAACCTACTGTGATAAAATCAGCATGGTAGTGGTGCAAAAACAGACTTTAGGATCAATGGAACAGATTAGAAGATGCAGAAACAATTCCAAACACACTCAGCCACCTTCTCTTTGACAAATCATCCAATCCCATTTACTGGAATAAAGATAGCCTCTTTAATGAATAGTGCTGAAAAAACTGGCTTTCACATGCCAAAGACTAAAACTAGAGAGATGTCGATCACCATGTACTAAACTAAAATTGAAATGCATCAAAGATCTAAATATTAAAACAGAAACACCAAATATGTTGGAAGAGAGAATATATAGAACTATTGAAGACAAAAGTGTAGGAAGTATTTCATGAAGAAAATCCTGATCACACGGGCAATAATACAAAAATCAACAACTGGGATCTCACCCTATTAAAAAGCTTTTGTACAGCAAGAGAAATCACCAACAGGGTGAAATGATAACACACACAGTGGGAAAAAAATTTAGCCACTTGTCCCTCAGACAAAGGACTTATACGTGGGACATACAAGAATTGAAAAAAATCAGGCCCCCCAAATTTAAACCCCCAATCCAAAAATGGGCATTTGAGATGAATACACATTTCTCAGAAGAAGAAATATAGATGGCAAATAATATATGAAAAAATGTTCAATATCACTGCTCATGTGAGAGATGCAAATTTAAACGATGCTGATATTCCATCTCAGTCCAGAAAGAATGGCTATCTCAAGAAATCAAACAATAACAAATGCCTGAGGAGCTGTGGGGAAAAAGGAACCCTTCTCCTCTATTGGTAGGAGCATAGACTTGTGCAACCACTGTGGAAATCAGTGTGGAAATGTCTAAAAAACTAGCATTAGAGGTCCCATTTGACCCAGCTATTCCCCTTCTGGGTATCTTCCCCAAAGAATTAAAAAACATCACACCACAGTGATATATGTGCACCCATGTTTCTAGCAGCACATTTTGTAATAGCTAAATTTTGGAAACAAACCAAATGGCTTTCAACCAATGGATGGATAAAGTAGAATATTTTTTAATATACAATGGTGTACTACTCAGCCATAAAGGATAAACTTAAGATATTTATTGCTATGTGCATGAACCTTGGGACCATACCCTTAAGTGAAATAAATCAGAGAATCATGTGTAAATATTGCATTGTCTCTCTGATGTGAGAAAATGAAAGTGTAAGAATGAAAATATATAATATATACTGTGAAATAGGATGCAATTTTTCAAGTGGAAATGGAACTGGGGGGGTAAGCTTGAAGAAGATAATGAGAAAAAAAATGAGAAAAGAAGGATAAAATGGAAACAAAACTTTGTAAATATGTAGGGACGAAGTGTTGAATGGAGGTGAGAATAATGAAAAAATAGAGGAATCAATATGTATTATGTAAAGGTACAAATTACCTATGATGAATGTGAATATTATTTACATCTAAATAATGGCAATAAACTTAATAATAATAAAATAAATGTACAGCTTAAAGCAGTTCAGGGCTGCTTCTTCAGCTCACATCTTCCAACTGTTCCAAACTCTTCTCACCAGCCATTCCCAAAGACTCCTGGACCACATGGCCAGGTAAAGTCACAGCATTGTCCCCACCTCTCTGGTACCAACATCTGTCTTAGTTACTTTTCCTATTACTGAGACAATATAGTCAACATCCAAAATTAAAGGAGGAAAGGTTTATTGTGGCTTGGTGTTTCTAGAGGTTTAAGTCCATAGTTTTCTGGTTCCAAGGCAGCATGGTATGGCATTGGGGCATTGCAGAGGAGAATCAGTTCTTGCCAGGGAGAAGGCAGCAAAAGATTGAAGTGCCAACAGCAAGCAACGACAACATTCCACTTTCTATCCCTTATATTCCATCTAGGGTACCCCCTTATGCCAGGTAGCACTGTAACAATGTTAGTCAACCTTAATCCCTGCATCACACCCATTATCCCAACGTCACAATTTTAATCCCAGCATAATATACCCTTGATCCAGCAACTTCTAGAAAGCCCCACCTATGACTGCATGAGGCTTTGGGGATCATCTAGACATAAGCCATAGCAGCAAGTAGCACAAAAAGTTAAGTTGCACAAAGAGAAAATATTTCTATTGAGCCAATACATAGCAGTGATTCTGCCAGTGATAGGCAAAGTCATCCTACACAATAATCCTCTTATCTAATGTCTGCCTCATATCAGCTATGAAAGTTTTCAAAGTTAAGGGCATATTGTTTATTTTTCTTTATATTTTGCATTTTCTTTATTAATTTGTATTATATTAAAGTATTTTAATCATCTTTATATGAATATTCTAGGTTGTAGAATGAATCATCAGAGTTTCTATTATTTCTTAGGTGGAAATTCACTTTGATATGCAAGTGGTTTGGATTACTAGCATGTTTCCAGAATGAATTAAGCTCACAAACCAAGCTTTTAGTGTACTACTAAATAAAAACCTGAATATTTTTTATATGTTTAGAATTCTTAAATGACATAATTAAAATATACAGTAAGATAATTGTTAGCTTTTGGGTCCTATATTGATTTAAAAATTTCTAAATACTAGGCTATGAATAACAACATACTCCTGGATTCTTTCCTTTAATAACTGACATTTCGGGCCAGTGAGATGGCTCAGTGGCTTAAGCACCTGCCCGGGAGGTGCAAGGGCCCGAATTCGACTCCCGGAACCCACATACGAAAAAGGGGCCGGTGATATCGCTCAGTGGCATGGGTGCCTGCTGGCACGCGAGGTCCTGAGGTTGACCCCCTGGTACCCACACAAAAAAAATAACTGACATTTCTTTTCAGGCTTAGAGGGCCATTGACATAAAGTTAACTTTAAACTAAAATATATGTTGATAAAAAATTATTATGGCAGAGACTTAGAAAAGAGCCCCAACATGAATAAAAATTTAGATTGATATTTTTAGGCCTTGTCATATGTCCATATATATTTCCCTTTACCATCCACTCTGTAAATTGGTATGTGTGTACATATTCTGAAAAAATACTTAGAAAGTTAACTTTAGAAACTATATAGTAAAATAAACTGTCATAAAATAAGTTAGATTGTTTAACTTTTATAAGAATTTACTTTTATCTATAATTGTGTTCACATTTGCATTAACAGTTTTTGCTCATTTCTTTTTTTAAATTTTTGCATGTTTGTAATATAGAATAGTGATGTTCATTTTGGGGAATTAGTACATGCATGTAATATATCTTGATCATTTTCTTTTTACAATTTTTTAATTTATGATTAAGTTTATTGGTACAATTTAGATATGCATAATGATTAAAAAGACACTAGGACTAGAGGTTCCATTTGACCCAGCTATTCCCGTTCTTGGTATCTTGCTGAAAGAATTGAAAGCATCATACCACAGCAATATATGTGCACCCATGTCTATAGCAGCACAGCTTGTAATAGCTAAACTTGGACACAACCCAAATGCCCATCAACTGACAAATGGATAAAACAGATACGTTTTTTAATATGTTTTCTATTTTTATCCCCTCTTCATTTACTCTTTCTTACCCTGATCCTCTTCCTCATCTCTTAAGAGTCTACCTTCTAGTTTCCTATCATCTCATTTATTTTATTTATTTTTGTATTTATATTTTACATTTCTCATATAAGAGAAAGTGTGGTATTTATCTTTGCAAGTCTGGCTTATTTCATTTAGGGGATCATGCTTTTCTAAATTTATTCTGGAAATCCTTGCCTTTTGATTGGCTACCTTAATCTATTTGTATTGAAATTATTATTGAGGTAGAATTTCTGCTGTTTTACTATTTGTTTGCTATGTCTTATTTTTGTTCTTTGCTTCCTTCATTGCTGTATTCTTATGTGCTTCATTGATTTTTCTAGTATACCATTTTGATTATTTTCTCATTTGCTTTCTATATTTTTAGATATTGTGTTATTTGTTAGCTTTTCAAGCTTGTAATAATCTAATTTGAATTAATACTATCTTAGTTATAATAGCATACAAAAGTTCTATTCCTAAACAGCTCGTGTTTTGGTAAAGTTATTAATTGCATCTGTATCTATTATATGATCAATAACATAGATTTATAATTTTGTTTTATATATTTGTGTTTCCAATCACATGTAGGAAAACAAGCATTACAAACTAAAAATACAGTAATACTAATCTTTATATTTACCCATGAAGTTAACTTTACCCATGTTCTTTATTACTTTATATGGTTTCAAAGTATTCTCTAGTGTCATTTCATTTTGTCAGAAGTGTTATCAGTATTTTTTGTAGGGCAGATCTTCTAGCAATAAATTGTTAGTTTTTATTTATGTGGGAATTTATTAATTTTTCCTTCATCTTTGCAGCATAATTTTGTAAGTTAAAAAATTTTTGTACCCCCATTTCTTTTTCTTTAAGCACTTTAAATATGCCTCCTAGCTCCCTTTTGCTGTCTTTATGAGAAATTGGCTGTTTATATCTGTGAGAATCAATTTGCCTTAGTGAGTTGCTTTTCTCCTGCTACTTTCCAGATCTCCTCTTTGATTTTGCCTTTCGACAGTTCAGTCATAATGTGTCTAAGTATGGGTTATCTTCTATTTTTTCCTACTTGGAGTTTATTTAGCTTCTTGCACATGTAGATTTATATTATTCATCAAAGTTAGTTTTGGTAATTACTTCTTCTTTGTTGTTTGGTTTGGTTTGGTTTGGTTTTGGTTATTGCTTCTTTAAATTCTATTTTTGCTCCATTATTTCTCTCCTTTCTTCCTGAAATTCCCATTATGTATATGTTAGTGTGCTTGATCATATCCCACAATTATCTTAGGCTACATACATTTTTCTTCATTTTTTCTTTCTACATCTCAGAAAGGATAACACCCAATGACCTATCCTCAAGTTTGACGATGTTTCACTTCTTCCTGCCCAAATTTGCTCTTGATCCATAAAAATTCATAGTCTTCTAGGTGTTAATGTATATAAGGTTTGGCTCTCAGAAACATTATTTCTTTACATTTTTAAAACAATGCATACTAGGTTTTCCATTTTGTAGACACATAAACTGTTTTCAGGAGGGTGAGAATGAAACTTACCAATATGCCTTACAGTTCCCCATGATTTCAGGTTTTTAACTCAATTATTGTTTTCTGGCTACAAATCCAATAAATGGCTGTTGTAAATCCACTAATACAAACGTGTACAATCCCTAGGTCTTTCTTTCTTCTCCCTATAGAAAACATTGTGCATACTTATTTTTATGTTAAAAGTATACCTTGTCTATGTCTTCATGCTTTTTCATTTGACAATATATCTTGCCTTTTTTCCATTTCATGTACAAGCCTAATCTCTTTTTAAAAACTGGCTATTTTTGCATTAGTATGAGAAGTTTACTGAACTATTCCCCTGAGTGAAGGACATTGTACTTATTTGCCATTTTTACTACTACAAACTAGCTACAATAATGAGCCTTGTCTAGGCAACTTGTACTTGTGAAGGTCTTTTCATGTACTAGGTCTACATTAAAAATCATAGACCAAGGTCTTACTAGAAGACCATATTACTGTATATTTTAAAATTTCTTTCAAAATCTTGCAAATGTTGGTATTGACTTATATTCTTTTCAATAATTTGTTACAGAGTTTACTTTCTTACACCTTTTAAAACACAGGCTCTCCTTTATATTCTCAGTTTTTGTATAATTTTTCAGAAAAAAAATCTTCCCACTGTAACACATTTCTGTTGTCACATAATATTCCATCCTGACTGACATGGTTGAACCAATTCATATTGTGGAGCGGTTAAGATGATTATCATTTTTCCATACAATAATACAATAATGAATTTTGTGATAGGCTGAACATTTGTCCAGGGAACCTGTAACTGATACCTTATATGGCAAAAATGCCTTTGAAAATGTGATTAAATTAACAATCCTGAGATGGGAAAATTATCCTTGATTATCAAAAATAAGTTTAAATGCAATCACAGATGTCTTTATAAGAGAATGGCAAAGGAAAATTTCACACAGAAAAGGAGAAATACACAAGAGACTGTGAAGATGGTGGAGGGAAGCCAACACCTTAACTTTAGCCTGCTGAATACTTATTTTGGATTTCTTCCCTTCAAAACTGTGAAAGAATAAATATTTATTTTGTTTTAACCCTTCTGTTGTGCAAGAAGTTGTTACCTCAGTGAAAGAAAATTAATTCCATTTGTTGAAGGTTATGCTCTGTGTGTACCATTGGATTTACTTTAACAAAGAATGAATAAATTTTCCTGCTCACAAATTATGATCATAGTAACAGGTTGTAAATGACTGTTTGCATACTTGTGTATGTATGGTGGGGGAAGAACAAGTCTTAAGGAACATATGAGGACAAGTAAATGAAAATAAGTAAAGGTTATGAAGAAATTTGTAATCAACCACAATTTAGAGACTGACCAACTAAAATATTTAAAATGTCTTATTTACATGTAATAAAGAGCAAAAGAAATTTCCTGGTTTTCATCTATGACAGTAGTGAGGCTTTTCATTTTTATTATTTCAGGAAATCAAAGAAATTGTGTATACAGGCATACCAATAACTTCTACATGAACTACATCATTTAACAAGTCCCAAAAACAAAGAATGTAAACATTATGTACTGCAAATATTTACCAAATAAAAGAAAAGAAAGAAAGCATTCAATGGGTAGGTGGAAAGGGGAAGGAAGGAATGGAAAGGAAAGGAATAAAGGAATTTAGAAGTGTTATGCACATGCACTAACTTCCCACATGGAATGTAAATATACTACATGTATGTACTAATAAACTAAATTTTAAAAAATCACTATGTGGTATGAATAATTTTATGGTAATTATCCTTGAACATAAGAAGTCTATAACCTTGGGTCTAGCACTTTCACTTTTATAAATACATCATTAGGAAATTAAGTTGACAACCAGAAGAAAACAAAATCTGTATGTGGCGATATTCTTCACAGCTTAAGAATTAAAACTGAGTTTCTTTATCATAGTGGTAATAGGTGCTATATACATCATCTTAACACTCAATAATAGGGATCTCTAAGAACTTCTAAAGAGAATGCAGATGCTAATGAAAAGGAACAAAAACTGCCCTGCCTCCCTGGCCACATGCAGGGCCCTGTGTCACATGACCAAATTAAGGAGGAAGCCAAGGTGTCCTGTATGATTGCCTTGCCCCTGACCACAAGCTGGGGCCCATATCATGTGACCAGCCCAGAAGAAAGCCTGCCTGAGACTCCCCAGATGACTTCTCTCTCCCCTCAATGATACACTTGGCCCTACAGAAGCCTGCCCATGACCTGTCAGATGACAGCTTTAGCCCCTGGCCACACTACAAGGCACCACACTATGTGTCTACATCCATGCCAGACACCCATCCCAGGTAGGAAACCTGAGACTGATGGGACAATTGTACACTAGGGTCTGCTTCTGGAGTCTCCTCAGCACAGGATATCACAGGTGACAACCAAATCACCCAACGAGTGAAGAGACCAACACTGAGGAGGAGAGTTTTCATTCAGGACTGAAGTGTTACTCTACCACAGAGACTGGGTGGAAGAATAATTGGGTCATAGGCTTGGAAAGGGGGAGAAGTAAGTTGGGATCTCCTGGGATCTCTTGGGAGACCTGGGATCAGATCAGGAAGTTCACAGGGCCTGTATTCTGTTGAGGGAGGCTACACTTGGAGGGTGATGTCAGAGGGAGTGGTCCTGAAGAAGGTAGTCTAGTGTTACCTTTGATATCTGGCATGGCTTCCTACACTCAGCAGAATATAGTGGTCCGAAGTATTATAGGCTAATGTACAGGTGGTTTGTCTACACCAAAATCATAGCCTTCTCTTTTCTGGTTAAGGGATATCCAAGTGTGACTCCTAGAATTTGGTGATACCCAGTTGTTATTTGATGCCATTGATACCACTGAATTTACTACTATAGCTAAGGTAAAATAATAGTAGATAGCAACTGGTTTTCTCTCTGTGCCAATAACTGGAGCTCCAGGGAATCATAATCAATAAACAGATATACATACACACAGGATCATGGAGAAGCAAGGCAAAAGAAGACTCCCCAAGATCTCCCAACTCTCCAAAGACAGACCATGGGGGATCAAATGGAAAGGAAAGCAAATGACAGGTAGAAGAATTTACAAAATATTTATAGAATGAGTGAAGAAGCTACATGAGGTCAAAGAGGAAATAAATTTTAAAAATCACAGTATTATCATTCAATATGCTCCAGGTGAATTCGAGAGAAGTCAGTAAAATGGATGACCTGAACAAAACAGTTCAAAACAAGAATGACATATTCAACAAGGATATAGAATTCTCAAAAAGATGTCAGGCACAAATTCCTGAAATAAAAAACTATAAAATTTATAAAATGCAAAAATGACCAATGTGAAGATAGGGTGTCAGAAATAAATAACAAAATGGTAAATTATCAAGAAGTATTCAAAGAAGCCATGAAAATGTAAGAGAAAAAGAAAAGACCACCCAGCAACTACTAGACGACACTAGCAAGATCAACCTAAGGCTAATTAGAGTTAGAGAAAAGCTAGAAAATAATGCACTTTGAATTACTAATATGCTTACAGAAATCTTCTCAAATGTGAGGAAAGAGTTCAACATATTTCATGCTTACTGAACACCAAATATCTGTGATGAAGAGGCTCACCAGGAGATATCCTTATTAAATTGCTAGATGTCCAATAACAAAAATCAGAGTTTTAAAAGCAGTCAGAGAAAAACAAAAGATCAGTTATAGAATTGCACCCATTAGAATTACAACACATTTCTCAACACAAATGTTATAGGCCAGAAGAGCATACAGACAAGTATTTTAAGCCCTAACAGCAAATAACTTCCAATCTAGACTAACCTACCCAGAAAAGCTTTCTTTCAAATAGGACATTTCATGAAAAAGATCAGCTCAAGAGATTTGGGACTATGAAACTAGCATTGCAATCAACAATATCCTAGAAAATAGCAATGAAACTAATGCAGCTAAAAACCCAGGTCAAAAAGAAACACCAAGTAAGGTTAATGAATAAACAAAAACAAAAAAAATGAAAGGAAAAGAAAAAAAGGAGTTACCAGCAGAGAAATAATGCAATAATACTGAATAATTAACATATCTCAGTACTATCTCTCAATATTAATGGCCTCAATTTCCCAACTAAAAGACATGGATTGGTGGACTGGATCAGAAAAGCAGAATCCAACAGTCTGTTGTATTCAACAAAATCATTTATTCCCAAAATACACTTATCAGCTAAAATTCAAAGGATTGAAAACAATATTTCTTGCACCAGGACCCCCAAAACAAGAAGGTATAGCAATTTTAATCTCAGACAGGATAAATTTCAAGCTAAAACTGATTTGAAGAGACAAAGAAGGGAATACATAATGGAATAATTAAACAAGAAGTAATAATATTGACAAATATTTATGCCCCAGAGAGTGGACCACTTATCTTCATTAAATAAATACTGCTGAACATAAAAATCAAATAAATACTGACACAATCACAGTGGGAGATCTTAACACCCTACTTTCACAAAGAGAAGATCAACTAAACAAGAAAACAATAAAGATATATCAGAGCTGAAATATACCCCTGAACATATGAACTTAAGAGATATCTACAGAGTATTCCACCCCACTACAACAGAGTGTAAATTCTTTTCTGCAGCACACAGTCATTTTTTCCCAACATAGATCACATACTAGTCCACAAATCCTGCATAAGTAAACATAAAAAATTGAAATTATCCCATGTGTACTATCAAATTACCATGCAATGAAAATAGAAATCAACAATAAAATAAATTACATAAAAGGCAGAAGCACCTGGAAAATTAACAACATACTCTTGAACAACCAATGGGACATAGAAGAAAATGAAGAAAATAGAAAATTTCTGGAAGTTAATGACAATGCCTGTACAACTTACTGAAACCTCTGGGAGACTTTAAAAACAGGAAAGTTCACCATAATTAATGCTCTCATTAAATAAACAGAGCAAGCTCAAATAGGTAACCTTATGAGTAATTCTAAGACATTTGAGAAACAACTATTCAAGCCCAAACCAAAATTAAGGAGGGAAATTATAAAGATTAGAGTGCAAATTGATAGAGACTTGAAAAACAATACAAAAAAAAAAAAACACCAAACCAAAGAGGTGGTTCTCTAAAAGAATAAACAAAATACATAAGCCTTTCACCAGACTTACAAAGAGAGAGAAAAGGCTGACATCAATGATATTAGAAATGAAAAAGACAAAATCAAAACAGACACTGTCAAAATGCAGAAGATAATTAGCAAATACTTTAAAAAACTGTTCTTCAAAG
The DNA here is from genome assembly GCA_028451465.1 of Erethizon dorsatum. Taxonomy (NCBI): domain Eukaryota; kingdom Metazoa; phylum Chordata; class Mammalia; order Rodentia; family Erethizontidae; genus Erethizon; species Erethizon dorsatum. Next base: position 88,266,864 of record CM051842.1, on the reverse strand, counting down.
AAATTGAAAGATATAGAGAACTCCCAATGTCTTTTATGGAAGACAGTACCAGCCTGATTCCACAAAAAGATAAAGACCAAACTACAAAAGAAAACTATAGGCTAAAATGCTTAATGAACAGAGATGCAAAAATCCTCAACAAGATATTAGTTAATAAAATGCAGCAATCATCAAAATGATTATTCATTATGATCAAGTAGCTTTCATCCCAGAGATGCAAGGATGATTCAACATACATGTGATAGCTTGTATCTGACAGTACCCTCAAAGCCTCATGTGCTTGTAAGTGGCTTTATCAGAGGTGGATGGATTAGGAAATGTGATACTGCGGTGAAGTGTGTGTGATAACTAAATGGCTTTAGCATAGTTCCAGGTGTGGGTAATGAAAAGCCCAGCCTGGGAGGTGGTACCACACAAAAGGCTTGTAACCTGGATGAGATAAAGTGAAAGATAGGCTTGCAGCTTGCTGTTCACTGCCACCTGCCTTCTCTGCCATGGACTGTTTCTCCTCTGATGACCTGCTTCCATACAACCATCAACTGAAACCTCTGCAAATTGTGAGCTGAAAAAATTCTCCTTTAAGTTTGCATGTCAGGTATTTTGTCTCAGCAATGTGAAAAGTAACTAAGACAGATTATAGTAAAAGAGAAGTGGGGTCATTGCTGTGACACTATGTGACCATGTGGTTCCGAAGGCTTGGAATCAACTTGTGGGAAGAGTTTGGAAAGGTTTGGAGATGCCAGATGGAAAAGCAGCCCTGGAAATTTGTAAGCCAAACTTTTTTAAAAAATTAAATTCATTGGTATACTTTTGATATACATAATGAGCACATTCATCATAGGGAATTTGTATCTGTACATAATATATCTTGATTCTTTTTTTTCCCCATTTGCCCCCCTGCCCTTCAACCCTTCTTCTCCTCCTTCTTTACAAAAGCTTCATTTCTAATCTTTCCTTCTATTCTCTTTTATTTCCTTTCCCCTTCTTTCCTTTCCCCCTCACTTTTTTTTCCTTTTCATTTGAATATTTTCTTCCTACATTCCAATATCTATCATCAATTTTGGTCCTCATTTGCACTTTCTGTTTCTCACAAAAGAGAAACAATGTGATATTTAAACATGTGTTTCCGATTTATTTCACTCAAAAGTATGGTCTCAAGGAGCATCCATTTACCTAAAAATGTTTCAGTTTTATCCTTCTTTATCACAGAGTAGTACTCCATTTTATATAAAAAACACATTTTTTTATTCATTCACCTCATGATGGGCATTGGGGCTGTTTCTAAGATTTAGCTGTTGCAAATAGTGCTGCTTGGATGTGCATATATGGCTGTTTTAAAATCTTTTGGGAAGATACCAAAAGGGGTATTGCTGGGTCAAATGGAAACTCTAGTTTAGTTCTTTGAGGAATGTCTGTAATGCATTCCATATTGGTTATATCAAATACACTCCACCCAACAGTAGAGAAAGTTCCTTTTTCCCTACAGCTATTCCAGCATTTGGTACTGGTTGATTTCTTGATGGTAGCCATTCCTTCTGGAGTGAGATAGAATGTCAGTGTTGTTATAATCTGCATTTCTTGAATGACTAGTGGTGTTGAATATTTTTTTCATATATTTATTTGCTGTTTGTACTTCTTCATCTGAGCAGTGTCTATTTCAGATGCCCACTTTTGGATTGAGTCTTTAAATTTGGTAGGTCTGATTTTTTTTTTTAGTTCTTTATATATTGTAGATATTAGTCCTTTGAAGAATACCTGGTAAAATTTCTTTCTCATTCTGTTGGTTATCTCTGAACTCTACTGGTGGTCTCTTTCTATGTAAAAGCTTTCTAACAGAATGAGATCCCAGTTGTTGATTCCTTGTAATATTTCCTATACAATTGGAGTTTTGTTCATAAAGTCTTTGCCTACACCTATTTCTTCAAGAATTTTACCTATTCCATCTTCCAGTAGATTAAGCATTTCTGTTTTAATATTTAGATCTTTGATCCATTTTGATTTTAGTTTAGTGTATAGTGAGAGATATGTGTCTAGGTTTAATTGTTAGCATGTGGAAAGCCAGTCTTTTCAGTACCATCTATAAAAAAGACTGTCTTCCAGTGAAGGCTCTTGACTCCTTCATCAACAGTAAGTTAGCTGAGTGTTTGAAGTTGTTTCTACATCTTCTATTCAGTTCCATTTGTCCTTTGGTCTGGTTTTTTTATTTTTTTGCGAGTACCATGCTTGTTTTATCACCGTACTTTGTAGTATAATTGCAAGTTAGGGGTTATTGCTTTTGCTATTCTAGGTATCTTCTGGTTCCAATTTAATTTGAGGATTGTCTCCTGCAGTTCTTTGAGGTATTCTATTGGTATTTTGGTTGTGATTGAATTAAATCTATATAACATTTTTGAAACATTGCAATTTTTACTATATTGTTTCTGCCTATTCGAGAGCAAAGGAGGGCCGGTGAGATAGCTCAGTGGCATAAGCACCTGCCTGGAAAGCACGAGGTCCTGAGTTCGACTCCCAGTACACACATAAAGGAAAAAAGGGCCAGTGATATTGCTCAGTGGCACAAGTGCCTGCTGGCCAGCATGAGGTCCTGAGTTCGACTCCTGGTACCCATATAAAAAAAAAAGAGCAAAGGATATCTTTCCATTATCTGATATTCTCTTCCATCTTCTCTTTCAGTGTAGTGTAGTTTCAATGTAAAGGTCTCTTATTTCCTTCATTAGATTGACTCCTAAGATTTTTTTTTAATTTTTCTTGAAGCTATTATAAAAGGTGTGTTTCCCTAATTTCTCTTTCATTGAGTTTGTTTTTCATGTACAGAAATGCTGACTTTGTCAGAAATGCTGACAAATGTTGACTTTGTATCCTGCTATGCTACTGAATTTGGTTATTAAATCTAGGACTCTTTTGGTGGAGATTTTTGGGTCTTCTATGTAGAGTATCCTGTCATCTGAAAATAATGATAATTTAACTTCTTCCTTTCCTATTCTTATTTCTTTTCTTTCTTTCCATTTTTTAACTGTTCTGGCTAATGTTTCCAGAACAATATTAAAAAGGAGTTGTAATAGTAGGCATCTTTGCTTGTTCCTGATTTTAGAGAGAAAGCTTTCAGTTTTTGACCATTTAGTATGATGTTGAGTGTTGGTTTGTCATAGATGTCCTTTATCTTTTTGAGATAAAGAACTTCTGTTTCAATTTTCTGTAGGGTTTTTACCATGAATGGGGATTGGACTTTGTCAAATACTTTTTCTGCATCTATAGAGATGATCACATTGATTTTCTCCCTCATTCCATTAATGTGGTGTATTACATTTATTGATTTGCATATGTTAAACCATCCCTGCATCCCTGGGATGACACTTACTTGGTCTTGATGTATATTCTTCTAGATTTGCTGCATTCCATTTGCCAATATGTTACTAAGGATTTTTGCATATATGTTCATTAAGGAGATTGGTATATGGTTCCCTTTTTTGTGTGGATACTTCCCTGCTTTTGGTATCAGGTAATGCTTACTTCCAGGAATGACTTTCAGCATATCGTTTCCCTTTCAATTTCATTAAAGAGTTTGAGGAGTAGTGACATTAGATCTTCTCTAAATTTCTTGTAGAGATTAGCAGTGAATGGGTCAGGACCTAGACTTTTCTTTGTTGGTAGTTTTTTTTAAATACTTCTTCAATTTCATTGAGTATTTCTGGCTTATTTAGAAAATTTATATCTTCTTAATTCTGCTTTAGTAATTCATATGTATTGAGGAATCTGTCCATTTCTTCTGCATTTTGCATCTTATTAGAGTACAGGTTTTCAAAGTAGGTATTTATGATCTTCTGGATTTCTGCAGTATCCATTGTGATTTCTCGCTTTGCATTTATAATTGCATTGATCAGTGTTTCCTTTTTTTTTGATAATGTTGGCTAAGGATTTGTTTATTTCATTTTATCTTTCAAAGAACCAACTCTTTGAGTCACTGATTCTTTGTATTGTTTTCTTAGTCTCATTGTATTAATTTCTGCTCTGATATTTATGATTTCCTCCCTTTTATGTGCTTTCATTTTAACTTGCTTTTCTTTTACTAGAAAGTTGAGGTTCAACATTAATTTCTTTGAGAGTACTCAGTCTTTCTGATGTGAGAATTCGCCACTATAAATTTCCCTCATAGGACTGCTTTCATTGCATCCCATTAGTTCCTGTGTGTTGTATTGGCATTATCATTTAATTTTAGATTCTGTCTAATATTTTTCTTTAATTCTATCTGTGACCCCTTGGTTGTTCAGGAGGGCACTAGTTTCCATATGTTAATGAAGTTCTTGTGGCTTCTATTGGTATTGTTTTCCCAATTTATTGAACTATGACCTGATAATCTGCATGGGATAATTTCAATTACTTTGCATTTACTTAAGCATGTTCTATGAGCTAGTGTATGGTCTATTTTGGAGAAAGTCCCATGCTGCCAAAAAGAGTGCATTTTGTGTTGTAGGGTGCAACACTCTGGACATATCTACCAAGTGCATTTTTTCAGAAGTTTTTTTCAGCTGTGACATTTCTTTGTTGATTTTTCTGTCATGTTGATCTATCTATTTGTGACAGTTTTGTATTGAGGTCCCCCATTACAACTGTGTTAGTGCTTATTTGATTTTTCATGTCCATTAATACTTGTTTTATATAATTGGGTCGCTGGTATTTGGTGCATATATATTTATGGTTGTTATCCAAACCTCTTGGGTTATTCCTCTAACAAGTTTGTAGTGCCCTTCTTTATCTCTTTTGATCAGTTTTGGCTTGATTTTCATGTTTTCTATAATAAAATAGCTACCCCTGCATTTTTCCAGGTTCCTGTTACATGGAGTACTGTTTTCCATCCATGGACTTTCAGTCTATGAATTTCTTTTTGAGTTAAATGTATTTCCTGTATGCAGCAAATTATTGGACCTTGTTTCTTGATGCTCTGTTTCATTTGATTGGTGTATTGAGACCATTGACATTGATGGTTATAACTGATATGTATTGAATTAACCTTGTCACATTATTTACCTGTTGTGGGCTCCCTGTCTTTCTGCTCTGTTTAATTGTTTTCAGTGCCCTGTGGGTTCTTCCCATTGATGTTCTAGGAATTGCGGTGTTCATTATCTCTTTCTAAAACACCCTCAGAACACTTTGTAGAACGGGTTCCGTGGCCATTAATTTCATCTGCTCTTTGTCATAGAAGTATCTTTTTTCTTCATTTATTCTGAGAGATAAATTTACAAGATACATCAGTCTAGGTTGGAAGATGTTGTCTTTCAGGACTTGAAATACTTCAAGCTCTAAGGAGAGCTTACAACTTTCTGTTGATAATTCTGTTGTTATTCCAATAGGATTTCTTTTATACGTGATTTGTTTCTTTTCTCTTTTTCCATGTTTGGGAAGTTTTCTGGAATTACTTCTGCAAACAGATTTTTATGTCATTTGCACTGACTCCTGGTTTTCCATTAAAGTATAATCAATCTCAAGTTGTTCTTTTTGCATCATCTTGCAGCTGTTGGATTGATTTTTCATTGTTCATTCCTATTTTAAGATATCAAGGTGCATACATTTACCTAGAAATGTCTCAGGTTTATCCTTCTTTATGGCTGAATAGTACTCCAATGTATGAAATAACCATCTTTTTACCCATTTCTCAGTTCATGAGCATTGATCCTCAGGTCTGTTTTTCAGCCAGTATCATGCTGTTTTTGGGGGGGATACTGGGAATTGAACTGAGGACCTCGTGCTTGCTAGGCAGGCACTGTGCTGCTGAGCTATATCCCCAGCCCCTAACATGCTTTTTTTTTTATCACAGTAGCTTTGTAGTATAATTTCAAGTCAGGGATTGTGATGCCCCTTCCTTGCCTTTGTTGCTCAGAATTGTTTTTGCTATTCTAGGTCAGCTCTTGTTCCAAATGAATTTTGGAAATATTTTCTCTACTTCTATGAGGTATGCTAATGTTATTTTGATTGAGATTGCTTTGTATCTGTATAACAGTTTTGGGAGTATGGCACTTTTCACTCTTTTGGTTCTTCCTATTGTTGAGCAAAGGATATCTTTCCATTTTCTGATATCCTCTTCAACTTCCTTTTTGAAAGTACTATAATTTTCAGTGTATAGTTCTTTTACTTCCTTTGTTAGATTGACTCCTAAGTATTTCATTTTTTGCCTGCTATTGTGGAAGGTGAGGTTTCCCTAATTTCTCTCACATTGAGTTTGTTGTTTGTGTACAGGAATGCTATTGGTTTTTTATAGTTGATTTTGTATCCAGCTATGCTACTGAACTTTGTTATTAAATCTACAAGTAATTTGGTGGAGTTTTTGGAGTCTTCTATGTAGAGCATCATGTCATCTGCAAATAATTTAATTTCTACCTTTCCCATCCTTATTCCTTTTATTTCTTTGTCTTGTCTATTTGCTCTGGCTAATGTTTCCAGAACTATATTGAATAGGATTGCTGATAGTGGACATCCTTGTCGTGTTCTTGACTTTAAAGTGTAAGTTTTCAGTTTTTGACCATTTAGTATGATGTTGGTTATTGATTTGTCATAGATGACTTTTGTCGGATTGAGGTAAAGACCATCTATTTCAATTTTCTGTATAGTTTTTATCATGAATGAGTGTTGGACTTTGTTAAATGCTTTTTCTGTGTCTATTGAAATGATCATGTGATTTTTGTCTTTGGTTCCATTGATATGGTGTACTACATTTATTGATTGGCATATGTTGAATCATCCCTGCATCACTGGGATGTATCATATTTGGTCATGGTGTATAGTCTTCTCGATTTGCTGCATTCCGTTTTCCGGTATCATATTCAGGATTTTTGCCACTATGTTCATTTGGGAGATTGGCCTGTTATTTTCTTTTTGGTTGGGTCCTTCTCTGGTTTTGGTATCAGGGCAACACTTGTTTCCAGGAATGATTTTGGGAGTATTGCTTCACTTTCAATTTCACTAAATAGTTTCAGGATTATTGAGATTATACCTTGTCTAAATTTCTTATATAATTCAACTGTGAATCTATCAAGACCTAGTTTTCTTTGCATTTAAATTTTTAATTACATTTTCCATTTCATTAACTGATATTGGGCTATTTAGAATTTTTATATCTTTTTCATTCAGTTTTGACAATTCATATTTATCTAGGAATCTGTCCATTTCTTCTCTGTGTTCCACCTTATTATAGTACAGGTTCACAAAATAGATATTGATGATCTTCTGGATTTCCACAAGATCCATTTTTATTTTGCCCTTTTCATTCCTAATTGCACAAATTTGAGCCTTTTCTTTCCTCTTTTTGATAAGAATGGCTAAGGGTTTATCAATTTTATTTAATATTTCAAAGATCCAGCTCTTCATTTACTTGCTTCTTTGTATTCTTTTCTTAGTCTCAATTGCATTAATTTCTTCTCTGAAGTTTATAATTTTCTCCCCCCTACCAACTTTGTGTTTGACTCATTCTTCTTTTTCCAAATGTTTGAGGTTCAATATTAGGTTGTTCATCTGAGCTCATTCTGTTTTCCTGAGGTGAGAATTCACTGGTATATATTTCCCTCTTAGTACTGCTTTCATTGCATCCAATAATTTCCTTTACATTGTATCAGCATTCCTATTTAACAGTAGATACTGTTTAATTTATTCTGTAAATTCATCTGTGACCCACTGGTTGTTCAGGAGGCTATTATATAATTTTCATGTGTTTATAGAGATTTTGTGATTTCTTTTGCAATTGATTTCTAATTTCATTGCAATATGGTCTGATAATATTCATGGGATAATTTCAATTATTTTATATTTACTTAACAATGTCCTATGGTCTAAAATGTGGTCTGATTTGGAGAATATCCCATGCACAGCTGAAAACAAAGTGTATTCCATCGTCATGGGGAGGAACACTCTGTAGACATCTACTAAGTCCATTCATTCAAAAGTTTTGTTCAGTTCAGATATTTCTTTATTTGTTTTGTCTGGTTGATCCATCTATTTGTGACACTGGAGTATTAAGGTCATCCTGTACAGTACTGTAAGTGCTTACTTGATATTTCATGTTCATTAAAAACACTGGGTGCACTAGTATTTGGTGCATATATATTTATGATTGTTCTCTTCTTCCCAGAGCTTTTCCTTAACAAGTATTTAGTGACCTTTTTATCTCTGTTCATCAGCCTTGGCTTAAAGTTCACGTGTCTGAAAATACAATACCTATCCCTGCTTTTTTCCAGATTCTTGTCCCATAGATTATTGTTTTCCATCCTTTGATTTTCAGTCTATGAATTCCTTTTTGAGTTACATGTGGTTCTTGTAAATAGCGTACTGTTGGATCTTGGTTCTTGATCCATTCTGTCAATCTGTTTCTTTTGACTGGTCAATTTAGACCATTTACATTGACAGTTTTAACTGATATGTGTTGGCTTATCCTCGTCATTATTTCCCTGCTGTTGGTTCCCAGTCTTTTCTCTGTGTTTAATTGCTTGCACTGATTAGTGTGTTCTTTCTATTAGTGTTCTTGGAACTGTGGTCTTTCTTCTCTCTTTATACACTGTCATTCAGAGCACTTTGTACATTTAGTTTGGTGGTCGTGAATTTCTTTACTTGTTCTTTATCTTGGAAGTATCTTACTTCTCCATTGATTCTCAAAGATAGTTTTGAAGGGTTCATCAACCTGGGTTGGATGTTGTTTTCGTTTAGGACTCGAAATACTTTGCTCCACACTCTCTTTGACTTACAGGTTTGTGTTGAGAAATCTGTTATGAGTCTGATGGTCTTTCCTTTATATGTCATTTGTTTCTTTTCTCTATCAGCTTTTAATATTATGTTCTTATACTGAATTTCTGAAATCTTCATTATTATATGCCTTGGTGCAGATTTATTTGGGCCATGACTAAATGGAGTTTTATATACCTCGCTTACCTCTATGTCAGATTCATTTTCTGTGCTTGGGAAGTTTTCTGCCATTACATATATGAACACACTTTTTAGGTTGTTTATGCTGACTTCTGGTTTTTCATCAACTCCAGTCAACCTCATATTGTTCTTCTTTGAACCTTTAGTTGTTAGATTGATTTTTTAATTCTTGGTGTACTTAAAAGATCTTTCTTTTCATCATCACTAACCACATTTCTTTCTTCTAGGTCTGTTATTTTGTCTTCACTTTCTTTCATTTGATTTTGCAAAGTTTCAATGGAATTTTTAATCTCCTGGATATTTGTTTGGATCTGTGCCATGGATTCCATTACTTTCCTAAGCTGGGCATTCATAGTTTCCATCATTTTCCTAAGTGCCTACATTTTTTTTAGTCTATGTCTACTCTGCATTCACTGAATGTGTCCTTCATTATGGTGGTCATCTCTTTTTCTACCTGATAGTTTATTTCTAATCTGACTTTCTCTATAGTCCCATTCTTATTTTTTTTTTACTTTTGCTGCTATCATTTCAAAAACTCAGGTTAGTGGCTTTTCATTTCTTCTATCTCATCGTCCCTTGGATTTGTCCTGGCTGGGCTGGAGGTCTGGGGTTGCATTTTGCTCTGTTTTGTCATTTTGTATTTTTAAAATTTGTTTTCTGTGTTGATGCTTTTATGTTTCTTATGTTAGATAGCTGTGTCATTAGTATCAAGGCTTCCCTCTCAGCAATGCTGTAACAGGACTCTGGCAACTCTTAGAAATGGACTAAATGCCTTTTTCATAAAGGGATGCACATGAGTATTCGGGTGCCTGAGGCGGAGTGTTATCTCTTGTATCTAGATGCCCACCCCAGAAAGTCTCTTGCATTCATTTCGGAGGTGGCTGGATTAGGATGTGTGACACTTGGATTAAGGGTGTGCAATAACTAAATTGCTTCAGCATCGTTCTGGTTGTGGATAAAGGAAGCCCCCACTGGGTGGGGTGGAACCACCCAGGCTTGTAGCCTGGATGGAATAAAAGTGAAAGAGAGGCTTGTTGCTTGCTGTTTGCTACCTCCTGTCTGCTCTGGCATGGACTGTTTCTCCTCTACTGCCCTTCTTCCATGCCTCTTGCCTTGTTACCAGGTGATTATATACTGAAACCTCTACAAACTGTGAGCTTAAATAAACCTTTCCTTCTTTAATTTTGTGTCAGGCATTTTGTCTCAGCAAGAAGAAAAGTAATTAAGACAACATGTAAATCATTTAATGTACTACATCACATAAAGAAACATAAGTTTAAAAACCACATAATCATATTGATAGATGCAGAAAAGCCTTTTTACAATATCGATCAGACTTTCATGATAAAATCTTGAAGGAATCAGATATAGAAGGACCATACTTGAAATTGATAAAAGCTATATATGACAAAATAAACAACAACCAAAATCAGATTAAATGTGGGAAATCTAAAAGCATGCCCCCTAAAATCAGGAACAACACAAGGATTTCCATTACCTCTTCTATTCAATATACTACTTGAAACATTATCCAAGCAACCAGACAAGAGAAAGAAATAAAAGGGATACCTAAGAAAGGAAGAACTCAAATTATAATTCTTCACAGATGGCATTATACTCTATATGAAAGACCCCCAAAGCTCCACCAATGATCTCTTAGAATGAATAACTAACTTTAGCAATGTACAAGATCTGTACAAGATCCATGAAGAAAAATTATTAGCATTTTTGTACATCAATAACTCAAGGAGAAGGAAATTATGAAAATAATAACATTCACACAGGCTGGTGATATAGCTCAGGGACATAAGCACCTGCCTGGCAAGCATGAGGTCCTGAGTTCAATTCCCGGTACCTGAATAAAAAAAAAGAAGCAATCACAGTATCTTCAGGAAAAATGCAAAACACCATGCAATCAACCAAACCAAGAAAGTGAAGCCCCTGTACAATGAAAACTACATTATTCTGAAAAATGAGATGGAAGAGGTTGTCAGAATATGGAAAGATGTTCCATGCTCCTGGATAGGCTGAACCAAAATTGCTGTATTTGGAGTTTTATATGCTTCCTTCATTTGTATGTCAAATTCTTTACCCCTGATTGGGAAATTTTCTAACATTATTTCTGTGAAGAACTTTTTCATGGTTTTGTGCTGTCAGCAGTTCTCTCACTGACTCCAATCAATTTTATGTTGTTCTTCTTTGTTTCATCTTGTAGCCATTGGTTTGGTTTTTCATAGTATCTTGCTATTTTTAAAATATATTTCTTTTCATGGTAGCTAGCCTCAATCATGTCTCCTAGATCTGATATTCTATCCTTGCTTTCATTCAATCTTTTATGTATACATTCAATGGAGTTTTTAATTTCCTGGAATTCTGTTTGCATCTGCTTCATGGATTACATTTCTTTCTGATATTGGGTAATCATGTTTTCCATCATTTTCCTGAGCTCCTCTATCTTTTTAATCTGTGTCTGTTTTAATGGCTTTCATTTTGATCATCATTTCTTTTTGCCCCTCAGAGACTATTTTTTCTATAGCTCTTTCATTTGTTTTTTTCACTTCTGTTGCTATCATTTCAGAAGGTTAAAGTGGGTGGCTTCTGATTTCCTCTATCTCATTGTGCTCTGGATTTTCCCTTGGTGGCCTGGGAGTCTAGGGTTGCATTTTGATTCTGTGTCTCATCATTTTCTATTTTTTATTTTATTTTGTTTTCTGTGTTGATACTTGTATACTTCTTATGGTAGATAATTTTATCACTAGCATCAAGGCTTCCCTAGGAAATGTCTGTTCTTCCAGGATTTCTTCTAGATGTACGAGGCTCTTGGTGTTTGCATCTATCCCAAGAACCTACCTTCCCAATGTATTGAGGGTGAGAAGTTTCCATCTATTTGGCTCAGCACCCAGTCATTTGGTACTGGACTATGTTGATGGTTATGACCCCATACTATAAAGTGTTGTCATAGAATGGAGAAAAACTGATAATAGGAGTGACATCCTGGCTAAAGTAGTACAGTTAGCAATAACAATAGTCTCAAGGACAGCCTGGCTACTGACAAACTGTGTTAACTATTAACCTGATACGTTTAATCATAGGAGCAAATTCTACATGTATATAACAAAATCCAACATATATGAGGAACTTTTGTGCAATGATTTTCCTCTTAGTTGGGTGATTTTACTCTTTTGAGGGGGCATTAAGAGAGATAGTGAACAAGATAAAGAGCTGAATGAGGTCAAGTATACTAGGTGCAAGGCTGAAGGTCAAAGGATGATCAACTAAGTTTTGGGAAACTGGATGACAGAAGAGGGAAAGAATGGAAGAGAAAACAAAGATGTATTGAAGTAAACCAAAAAGAGAAGAGACAATGTTCACTCATATGAAAGTATTATAAAATCAAGTGAGATAATTCAAAAGACAGAAAGAAGGTGAGTAGAAGAAAACAGAAAGGAAGGTAAGAAATCCAAATCGTGAAATAGAGAAAAGAAAAGGGAGAAAAATGAACAAAAAATATCCACGAAAAAGATAAAACAAAACCAAACAAAAAAACCCAACCAGACAGAAAAAGGAAAACAGAGAAATATAAAAGTATTAAAAATCCTCTGGTGTCCAAAGTTCTGTGGTAGTGTGCAGGAAAGCCAAGCAGCCCCCACAATGGACAGGATCTGCCGGCTCCTCCTGTGGACTAAATGTGATACGGGAAGCGAAAATAGCTAACACCTTGCATGACCAAATGAACAGAGATGACCAGAGTGATGATCTTAACCCACTAGAAGAGCTTTCCTTTGGCGTCTGCAACATGGGATGGTATCGTTTCCATGAGCTTCTAGAAACTTCACTTGCAAACTTATTTTTGCTTCCTGTGCTATCAGCATTCCTATTTACAGTATGTTTGAGTAAATGATTATATTTTTTAAAAAGTTACATGGAACATTTTTGGTTGTCCTCAACTTAAACATTCCACTCATTCTGTTTGTAAATATGATCATTAATGTTGTGGTGATTTCTGTCCTGATTGAAGGAAATTTGAGGTTTCTGCATTTTAATATTTTAAATAGTTGAGATAGATTTTTTAAATTGTTTTTTAATAAGGTATTTATAAAATTATTTGGGATTATCTGGAACTGTATGAAAGAAAAATGAGAACCATGGTTGTATTTACATTTACCTCTAGTTTATTTGTGGGCAACAGTTTTCTCTAGTTCTGGACTGTGGCAGCTCTTAGAATATTTTACAAAGTATAGATGAAATCTTTATTACTTGTTACAGTTGGTTGATATAGCTACAATAAGAGGAGAGCAGTGAAATGGTTGTTTACTGATTTTTTATTCCCATTAAAATGTCTAATGTTAAGAATACTGTAAATAGGGGCCAGTGAGATAGCTCAGTGGCATAAGCGCCTGCCTGGCAAGCGTGAGGTCCTGAGTTCGACTCCCGTTACCCACATATGGAAAAAAGGGCCAGTGATATCACTCAGCGGCATGGGCACCTGCTGGTGCCTGAGGTCCTGAGTTCAACCCCCAGTACCCACAAAAAAATGAATACTGTAAATAAACATGGTTGATCAGTATGGCAGATGATTAACAGTCCATTATGTAACATTTGTAGGCCATTACACTAGTCTTACAAGGTTCATGAAAAGAGGGGGAAAATTCATGCTTTCTGCCTTTGCCAGGTAGAATCTATTCAGTAATAATTTAAGCTATAATTTATTTTGAAAATGAGTGCCTCTCAGGAAGCTTCTTTTCTAACATTTCCCTATTAAAAAGCAACTATCTTATTTATATCTGTATGGGCCCTTTTGGGTTACTGACATTTGAATGCCCATTATTCACTCTTTTATTTGAAGAAAAAATTAAAGCTTTTGTTCTCCTTATGACTTTAAAATTTTTTAAATGAAGTCTTGGTTTATTCCAAGAGAAAATGAGGAAAATAAGAAATAATGAAGAATCTTTTTCTTACCCCTTAACCTCATTCCTGTTTTTAAAGGGGTGGATAGGGGTGGGAAGGAATATTAATGTAGGTGAGATTTGGAGGTACATAAAAAAAGAAAAGGGCTCGTTGTTATGCTCAGTTCAAGAGCAAAAGGTGAATACAAATGGCATTTTTAAATGTCTGCATGACTCATGTGGCTTTGGAATTTTTCCCTAGCAAGTGATTTCTGTTGATTTATGGGGGCTAGAAGATATTTTCCTATCAATGTAAGGATTTCTCCTTTAGGTCACTCTAGCTTTTCTCTGTACAGTGTAGATCTGAAAAATTATTTCTGTGAATTCAAGAAACTTCTCTATATCATTAAAAAAAAGAAAAGAAAGAAGGTGAGTAGAAGAAAACAGAAAGGAAGGTAAGAAATCTAAATTGTGAAATAGAGAAAAGAAAAGAGAGAAAAATCAACAAAAAATATCCATAAAAAAAAAACAGATAAAACAAAACCGAACAAAAAAACCCAACAGAACAGAAAAAGGAAAACAGAGAAATATAAAAGTATTAAAAATCCTCTGGTGTCCAAAGTTCTGTGGTAGTGTGCAGGTTGATCCCAGAAATGTATTCTGTACTTCAGCCAAGTTTACAGTGGAATTTGTGCTGGGTATGGGGCTGATCTTGGGGACTGGATGTGCAGACTGGGACTGGTCTGTTGCTGGAGTTCTCCCCAAGCCCTTTGATAAAAATGGAGGCCCCACTCACCCACTTCTATTTCATGTATCTGTGTGCTGACGCACACTTGTTCACCTAACTTACTGACCAGTGGCTTATATTTTCACTGCTGCTTCAGACTTTTCCACTATGCTTGTTCCACCTCCCTGGTGTGTGCACTCATGCTGGTGCCTGCTGGGTTGCTGGTCCTGCCAAGGCTGGCCTGTGTGCCCCTGCTGAGGCCTGCTCTGTTGCTGGCCCCCCACATTCTTCTTAGCAGTGCATACGACATTATCCAAAAGAGACCACATTCTAGCACATAGGACATGCTTAAGGAAATGCAAAAGAATGGAAATTATCCCATGCACATTATCTGGTCATAGTACAATGAAATTGGAAATCAATGGCAAAAGAAACAAGACTCCATAAACACATGGAAATTGTATAACACACTACTGAACAACTAATGGGTCACAGACAAAATTAAAGGAGAAATTAAACAGTATCTACAATTAAATGATGATGCTGACACAACATACTGAACTTTTGGGATGCAGAGAAAGCAGTAATGGGAGGAAAATTCATAGTGGTGAACTCTCACATCAAGCAAACAGAACAAGCTCAAACAAAAAAACTAATATTGAACCTCAAACTTCTAGAAAAAGAACAGATCAAGCCCAAAGCTCATACAAGGGAGGAAATTATAAAGATCAGAGCAGAAATCAAGGCAGTTGAGACTAGGCAAACAATACAAAAAATAAATTAATCCAAGAGTTGGTTTTTTGAAAGATTAAATAAAATTGACAAACCCTTATCCAAACATCAAAAAAGGAAAGAAAAGACTCAAATTCATGCAATTAGGAATGAAAATTTTGAAACTACAATGGATCCTTTGGAAGTCCAAAAGATCATCAGAACCTACTTTGAGAAACTTTAATAAGATAGAAAACACAGAACAAATGGAAAGATTCCTAGACACATATGAATTACCAAAGTTGAATCAAGAAGATATAAAAATTCTAAACAACCAAATATCAGTCAATGAAATAGAAAATGTAATTAAAAATTTACCAACAAAGAAAATCCCAGGTCCTGATGGATTGATGGCTGAATTCTACAAGAAATTTAGAGAAGATTTAATGCCATTATTTGTCAAACTCTTTAATGAAATTGAAAGGAAAACAATACTCCCAAAGTCATTCCTGGAAGCAATTATTACCCTGATACCAAACCAGAGAAGGACCCAACCAAAAAAGAGACCTACAGGCCAATCTCCCTAATGAACATAGATGAAAAACCCTGAACAAGATACTAGCAAACAGAATTCAGCAAATCATCAAGAAGATTATACACCATGAGCAAGCAGCATTCATCTAATGGATGCAGGGATGGTTCAACATAGGAAAATCAATAAATGTATTACACCGTATCAACAGAGCCAAAGACAAAATCACATAATCATCTCAATAGGTGCAGAAAAAGCATTTGACAAAGTCGAACACACATTCTTGATAAAAACCGTAGAGAAAATTGAAATTGTTGGTCTTTATCTCAATCTAATAAAAGCTATCTTTTATAAACCAACAGTTGACATCATATTAATGATCAGAAACTAAAAGATTTCACTATAAAATCAGGAAAAAGACAAGGTTGTCCACTATCAGTACTTCTATTCAATATAGCTCTGGAAACATTAGCCAAAGCAATCATACAAGAGAAAGAAATAAAAGGAATTATGATAGGAAGGGAAGAACTTAAATTATCTTTATTTGCAGATGACATGATCCTCTACACAGAAGACCCAAAAAATTCCGCCAAATGATATATAGATTTAATAACCACATTCAGTCACATAGCTGTATACAAAGTCAACACTCAAAAAGCAATGGCATTCCTGTACCCAAATATCAAACTCACTGAAAGAGAAAAAAGGGAAACCACACCTTTCACAATAGCATTTAAAAAATGAAGCATTTAGGAATCAACCTAACAAGGAAAGTAAAAGATCTCTTCATTGAAAACTACAGTACTCTGTAGAATATCAGCAAATGGAAAGACATCCCTTGATCATGGGATTTGAAGAAGCAACATAGTAAAAATGGCCATAGTTCCAAAATTTTTTATAGATTTAATGCAATCCCAATCAAAATACCATTAGCATACTTCACAGAAATAGAGAAAATATTCCTAAAATTCATTTGGAATCAGAATAGATCTAGAATGGCAAAAACAATTTTGGCCAATGAAGGCAAGGCCTGGGGCATCACAACCCATGACTTGACATTATACCACAAAGCTACTGTGATAAAAAAAATCATGGTACTGGTAGAAAAACAGACCTGAGGATCAATGGAACAGATTAGCAGAGGCAGAAACAACTTCAAACACTCTCAGCCATCTTATCTTTGACAAAGGTGCCAAAAACATTTACTGGAAGAAAGATATCCACTTTAATAAATTGTCCTGGAAAAACTGACTTTCCACATACTGAAAACTAAAACTACACCCATGTATATCACCATGCACTAAAGTATAATTGAAACGGATCAAATATCTAAATATTAAAACACAAACACTAAATCTTCTGGAAGAGAGAATGGGTAGAACTCTTGAAGATGTAGGTGTAGGCAAGGCCTTCATGAACAAAACTTTGATTACATGGGAAATACTACAAAAAAATCAATAACTGGGATCTCATCTTGTTAAAAAGTTTTGCACAGCAAATGAAATTACCAACAGAGTGAAAAGACAACCCACAGTGTGGGGAAAAATTTATCCCATTGTTCTTCAACAAAGGATTAATATCTAGAATCTATATAGAAGTGAAAAAAAATCAGAGCCCCCAAATTTTAAAACACATTTTAAAAATGGGCCTTTGAAATGAATAGACACTTCTCAGAAGTAGAAATTCCAAATAAATTATTGAAAATATGTTCAACATCAGTGATCATTCAAGAGATGCAAATTAAAACAATGCTGAGATTCCATGTCACTCCAGAAAGAATGGTTATCATCAAGAAACCAAACAATAACAAATGCTGGCAGGGCTGTGGGAAAAAAAGGAACAGTTCTTCACTGTTGGTGGGAGTGTAGACTGGTGCAACCACTGTGGAAATCAGTGCAGAGATTCCTCACAAAACTAAGACTACAGGTTCCATTTGACCCAGCTATTTCCTTTGGTGATATCTTCCCAGAAGAGTTAAAAGCATCATACCACAGTGATATATGTGGCACCCATATTTATCACAGAACAGTTTGTAATAGCTAAATCTTGGAAACAATCCAAATGCCAATCATCCAATGAATGGATAAAAAATTGGTTTCTTTATACTGTGGAGTATTATTGAGACATAAAGAAGGATGAACTTGAGAGGTTTATAGCTAAATAGAAGAACCTTGAGAACATACTCTTAAGTTAAATAAATTAGACACATATATGTAAATATTTCATTTTCTTTCTGGTGTGAGAAACTGAAAGTGTAAATAAGAATCAAATATATAATTAGATATTTTGAAATATGAATTAGTTGTTCAAAGGGGAATTGGGGGAATGGAAGGGAAAAGAAAAAAATGAGAAAAAAGTATAAAATGGAAACAAAGCTTTGTAAATAAGGAGAAGAGTAGTTGAAGAGAAGGGAGGGGAAAAGTAAAAATAGATGTACTAAGATATATCATGTACACGTGCAAATTCCCTATGATGAATGAAATCATTGTGCATATCTAAATTGCACTAATAAATTTAATTATAAAAAATCACATGGTTTCTCTTATAGAAGATATATGTATATGTATATATATATATATACTAGAATACAGATAAATAGGAAGTAGGGAGAAGCTAAGATAATATTTGAAATGACCTATTTCATCATTTCAAAAATATTTTAATATTTTGTTTCATTTATATTACTAGTTTCTCTTAGTTCATTGAAAAGAAAGTATTGTGCTCTTATCTGTTTCTTCTTTGCAAATAACACACTCTTAAACATCTGAAGAAGTGAAGAGAAAATCTGGGGTTAATCAGAGAAAAGTGATAAAAATGAAAATAAAATACACTAATTCTTAAGGAATGTAGTGAAAGTACTATGTAGAGAGAGTTTGTAGTTATAAATACATTCTTCAAAATGAAACAAAGATATAAAATCATAACCCAAATTCATACCTCGAGAAACTGGGAAAATAAATATTAAACACCAGAAAAGCAGAAAAAGAAAATAATAACTACTGAATTGGGGACTAATCAGATAATAGAAGATCAATGGAAGAGAAAATGCAACTGGGAGGGTTTTTTTTGAAAATAGCAACAAATTTAACAAACCTTTAGCTAGATTAAGCATAAAAAGCAGAAGTTAAAAAATAAAAATAAAAATTGAAGATGGACACTACCACTGATGCTACAGATGAGGATAAATTCTTACAATGCTTTGTACAATTGTACACCAAGAAATTGTATAGCCTTAAATAAATGGATAAATTCCTAGAAACACAAAAATCACAATGATTGAGTCAAGAGGAAATGGGAAATCTGAACAGATCATTAACTACTAAGGAGACAAGATCACTAGTTTAAAAAAATCTTTCCAACAAACAAAAGCCTAAACACAGATGTTTTCCATTGTGAATTTCACTGAGTATTTTTTAAAAACTGAATGACACCAGTGTTTGTCAGTTTTCTGGTAACTGAGACACAAAGACTGACACCTATAATTTAAAGGATGAGAGGTTTATTTTGGCTCATAATTTTAGAGGTCTCACTCCATGCATGGTCACATGGCTCCAAGATAATAACAGCATTATGGAAGAGCCTGGTGTGGAGGGAAGGTGCTCACATTATAGCAGCCAGGAAGCAGAGAGAGAAGGGATTTTCTAAGGAGGGAGATACAGGCTTCCAAGTCACAATGAACTGAAGCACCTCTTTTGATCAAGTACCACCTCCAAACAGCACATTGTGCTATTATTCATCAGTGGATGAATTCACAGTTGATTAGAGCATCCCCATGATCTAAATACCTTCCAGAAACCCACCTCTGGACATAAGAGGTTTTGAGGCATATTTTAGACCTATACCATAATATTCCACTCCTGACCGCCAAAAGACTCATGCACATCTCTATGCAAAATGCATTTAGGCCATCTCTCAGATTTGCACAGTTTTAACAGTTCCAGCAGAGTTGAAAATACAAGTGCAAAGTTCCCTCTGAGACTCAAGGCAAACTGTTAGCTATAAGCCCATGTAAAAATCAAAAGTTAGGTATTTCCACCATATAGTGGCACAGTGTAAACATTGTCATTCCATAAGGGAGGAATGGGGCATAAATAAAGGATGGAAGCAAGACTGAAACTCAGCAGTGCAAACATGAAATTCTGTATGTTCATGTCCAACACCTGGACCAAGTTGTGGTGAGATGCTAGCTCTAAGGGCTTAGGCACCCCCATGCCCACAGCATTTCCAGGTTCAGGCCTCATGGGCCCTCAGGAGTTGACATGTTCACTGCTTAAGGCATTTTTCAGCAGACATTCCATGTTCCTGGCATCTCCAACACTGAACTTTTGTCTTCACTGTCACAGCTTCATACACTGCCCCCTCAGGGCACACTGGTGGGTCTCACTTTAAAGGGTCTTCTTTTAAAATCTGGATGGAAGCTTCCCTGACCCCACAGCTCTTGCATTCCACATGCCTGAAAAACCAGCACCATGTGGGTAATGCTGACATCTGACACCAGACAGAACAGTAGCCAGGCCATTTTAGGACACAGTTACAGAAGCTTCTGAGTAACTGGATAGCTGTGCAGAGTGAAACAAATCCCAGGGAATTAATGACCTAGGTGGTCTTTCTGCAGCATAGGGCCATGGGTTTCCTTTCTGAAATGAAAGCTTTATACTTTTATTAATCTCCGTCAAAGTTTCAGGACATAGACAAAATTTAGACAAGTTTCCTGCCAGACCATAACACACATGGCTTTAAGTCCAAATGCCAATGGGGCCCTTGTTCCCAACTGAAACCTGAGCCTGGCCTTTACTGTGCATATGGAGTTCAGCATCCTGACCTGAGCTCTGACCAGAATCTTCCTTCAATCTTGGCTTACAGCATTCTTGGGCTTCTCTAGCCCACATCTCCAAATCTTTCCAAATTCCTCCTGCACACCATTTCCAAAGACTTTTAAACCACATCATCAGATACAATCACATCAGTAACCCCACTTCTCTGGTGTAAAAATCAGTCTTAGTCACTTTTCCCATCATTGATACATAGTACTCAACACCTACAATTTAAAGGGGGAGAGGTTTGTTTTGGCTCACTGTTTCAGAGTTCTCGATCCATGTATCATTGGCCAGTCCCAAGGGAAAAGTGTCATGGTGGGAGAGCTAGGCATGGAGAAAATCCGTTCACATCATGCCATCCAAGTATCAGAGAGAGAAACAAGGAGCCAGAATGGGAGATATACCCTCCCAGGTCATGTCTCCAGTGAACTGCCTCTTAGACCAGGTCCCACCACCTAACAGCTGGGTCAAATGGGACCTTTAAACCTAGTTTTTGGAGAAATCCCCACACTGATTTCCACAATGGTTGTGCCAGTCTGCACTCCCACCAACAGTGGAGAAGTGTTCCTTTTCCCCCACAGCCCCACCCGCATTTGTTTTTGGTAGATTTCTTGATGATAGACATTCTTTCTCAGGATAGGTGGAATCTCAGTGTTGTTTTAAATTGCATTTCTCAAATGACTAATGATTTTGAACATTTTTTCATATATTTATTTGCCATTGGTATTTCTTCATCTGAGAAGTGTGTATTCATCTCAGATGCCCATTTTCGGATTGGGTCTTTGAATTTGGAAGGTCTAATTTTTTTCAATTCTTTATATGTTCTAGATAGAAGTCCTTAGTCTGAGGGGAAAATGGCTAAATATTTTTCCCTCTCTGTGGGTTTTCTTTTCACTCGGTTGGTGATTTCTTTTGATGTGCAAAAGCTTCTTAATAAGAAAAGATCCCAGATGCTGATTCTGTGAAGTACTTCCTCTGCAGTTTGGGTATTGTTCATGAAGTCTCTGCCTATGCTTATGACTTCAAGATTTCTACCTACTTTCTCTTTCAGGAGATTTATTGTTTCTGTTTTAATATTTAGATCTTTGACCCATTTTGACTTAATTTAGTGAATGGTGAGAGACATGGGTCTAGTTTTACTCTTTGGCATGTGGAAAGCCAGTTTTTCCAGCACCATTTATTATAGAGGCTATCTTTCTTTCAGTGAAAATATTTGGCCCCATTTGTCAAAGATAAGGAGCCTGAGGGTGTTTTTAGTTGTGTCTGCTACTTCTAATCTGTTCCACTTATCCTTGTGTCTTTTTTTTATTTTTTATTTTGCCAGTACCATCCTGATTTTATCACAGTAGATTTGTAGCATAGTTTCAAGTCAGGGATTGTGATGCTTCCTGCATTGCCTTTGTTGTCTAGGATTGCCTTTGCTATTCTAGGTCTCTTCTGTTTCCAAATGAATTGTAGGAATTGTTTCTCCAAATCTGTGATATGCTAGTGGTATTTTGATCGGAATTTCATTAAATCTGTATAACAGTTTTGGGAGTATGGTCATTTTCACAATGTTGGTTCTTCCTATCCATGAGCAGGGATATCTTCCCATTTTCTGATATCCTCTTCCATCTCCTTTATCAGAGTACTGTAATTTTCTGTGTATAGATCTTTTACTTCCTTTGTTAGATTGATTCCTAAGTATTTCATTTTTTTGGATGGTATTGTGAAGGGTGTGGTTTCCCTAATTTCTCAGTCAGTTTGTTGTTTGTGTACAGGAATGGTATTGATTTTTGAGTCTTGACTTTGTATCCAGCTATGCTATTGAATAGCTATTGAATAATTCTAGAAGTCTTTTTGTGGAGTTTTGGGGTCTTGTATGTAGAGTATCATGTCTCTACATGTCTTCTTCCTTTCTTATCCATATTCCTTTTATTTCTCTCTCTTATCTAATTGCTCTAGCTAATGTTTCCAGAACTATATTGAATAGGAGTGGTTATAGTGGACATCCTTGTATTGTTCCTGATTTAGAGTGAAAGATTTCAGCTTTTCTCCATTTAGTATGATGTTGTCTATTGGTTTCTCATAGATGGCTTTTACAGATTAAGGTAAGACCATCTATTCCAATTTTCTGTAGGATTTTTATCATTAATGAGTGTTGGACTTTATCAAGAGGTTTTCCTGCATCTATTGAGATGACCATGTGATTTTTGTGTTTGGCTCTGTTGATATTTTGTGTTATTTTTTTTAATTTTACTACAGGGAGATTTGCCTATGGTTTTCTTTTTTGGTTGGGTCTTTCTCTGGTTTTGATATCAGGGTAATACTTGCCTCCAGAAATGAGTTAGGGAGAATTGCTTCCCTTTCAACTTCATTAAAGAGTATGAAGAGTATTGACATTAAATCTTCTCTTAATTTCTTGTAGAATTCTTATAGAATCCATCAGGACCTGGGCTTTTCTTTGTTGGTAAGTTTTTAATGACATTTTCAATTTCATTAATTGCTATTAGATTATTCAGAATATTTATATCTTCTTGATTCAGCTTTGGTAATTCATAAGTTTCTAGGAATCTGTCCATTTCTTCTGTGTTTTCCATCCTATGTGAGTAAATATAATCAAAGTAGGTATTGATGATCTTCTGAATTTCCACAGGATCTGTAGTGTTTTCACACTTTGCATACCTAATTGCATGAATTTGAGTTTTTTCTTTCCTTTTTTTTATAAGGTTGGCTAGGGGGTTTATCAATTTTATTTATTCTTTCAAAGAACCAACTCTTTGATGCATTAAATCTTTGTATTGTTTTCTTAGTCTGCACTGCATTAATTTCTGCTCTGATCTTTATAATTTCCTCCCTTATATGGACTTTGAGCTTGAGTTGCTCTTCTTTTTCTAGAAGCTTGAGGTGCAGCATTAGGTTGTTTATTTGTGCCTGTTCTGTTTTCCTGATGTGAGAACTTGCCACTATAAATTTCCCTCTTAAGACTGTTTTCATTTTGTCCTACAGGTTCCAGTAAGTTGTATTTGCATTTTTGTTTGAGTGTAGATGTTGTTTAATTTCTTCTTTAATTTTATCTGTGACCCATTGGTTGGTCAGGAGGGTGTTATTTAATTACCATGTGTTCATGGAGTTTTTGTGGTTTCTTTTGTCTTTAATTTCCAATTTTATTGCACAATGATCAGATAATATGCATGGGATAATTCCAATTTTTTGCTTTTACTTAAGCATGTTCAATGGGCTAGTATACAGTCTATTTTAGAATATTTCCTGTGTGCAGCTGAACAGAATGTGTATTCTGATGTTGTTGGGTGGAACACTCTGAAAACATCTACTAAGTCCATTTGTTCACAGGTTTGGTTCAGTTCTGAAGTTTCTTTGCTGATTTTTTGTCTAGTTAATCGCTTTGTGACACTGGGGTATTAATTTCCCCATTATATTTGTGTTATTGCTTATTTGATTTTTCATATCTATTAATATTTTTCTTTTATAGTTGGATGCTCCAGGGTTTGGTGCATATATATTTAAGATCATTGTCACTTCCTCTTGAATTTTTCCCCTAACAAGTGTGTACTGACCTTCTTTATGTCTTTTGATCATTATTGGTTTGAAGGTCAGATTGTCTGTTAACACAATAGGTACCCCTGCTTTTTCTGGGTTCCTGTTTCATGGAGTATTGTTTTCCATCCTTTGACTTTTAGTCTATGAATTTTTTTTTGAGTTAAATATCTTTCTTGTATTTAGCATATTTTGGGATTTTGTTTTTGATGCATTCTGCCAGTGTGTTTCTTTTAATTGGTGAATTGAGGCCATTTACATTGATGGTTATAACTGATATGTTTTGGCTTGTTTTTGTGTTGTTGTTTTCCTGCTGTTGGTTCCATACTTTTTCCTTCTGTTTAATTGCTTGCCCTGCCTGGTGGTTTCTTTGTGATTTTGTTTTTGGAATTGTGGTTATTTTTATCTTTGTCTAGAATATCTTTCAGTACTACCCTTTGTAGTGTTGGTTTGGTGGTCATGAGTTTCTTCAGTTGTTCTTTGTCATGGAAGTATCTTATTTCTCCATCAATTTTGAAAAATAGTTTTGCAGTGTACATCAATCTGAGTTGGAAGTTGTTTTCTTTCAGGACTTGAAATACTTCACTCCAAGCTCTTCTTGACTTGAGGGTTTGTGTTGAGAAGTCTGCCGTGATTCTGATGGGCCTTCCTTTATAGGTGATCTGTTTCTTTTCTCTAACAGCTTTTAACATTCTGTTCTTGTGATGAATTCCTTGGATCTTGATTACCATATGACTGGGTGTGAATTTATTTGATTTTGCTTAATTGGAGTTCTTTGTGACTCACTTATCTGTATGGCAGATTCTTTTCCCATGCTGGGGAAATTTTCAACTATTACTTCTGCAAATATTTTTTATGTCATTTGTGTTGGCTTCTGCTTTTTCATTGACACCAATTATTCTTAAATTATTTTTTGTGTCATGTTGCAGCTGTTGAATCGTTATTTCCTGATCTTTTATTATTTTCAAGAGATCTTTCCTCTCATGATTCTTATGCGTTATCCTGTCTTCAAGGTCTGAAAATCTCTTCAGTTTTGTTCAAGTGGTTTGCCTGCTTTTGATGGAATTTTTAATTTCCTGCATATCTGTTTCAATCTGTTTCAAGGATTCTATTTTTTTCCTATATTGCTCACTTTTTGCATCCTCTTACTATCATCATCTTGTTTTATTCTCTCTACTCTAAATTTGCTAAGCAATGCCTTTACAATTGTTGACATTTCTTTTTACCAGAGAAATTAATTCTGATCTGATTTCCTTTATAAATTCATGAATTTTTTTCTTTACTTTGGTTGCTCTCATTTTAGAAATTTCAGGTATATTTCTCCCGATTTTTTCTATGTTGTTGTTTCCTGGTCTTGTTCTGTGTGAGCTGGAGACCTGAGATTGCATTTTGGTTCTTTCATCTTCTCATTTTCGTTTTCAAATAATTTTTATATTGGTTTCTTTGATGATCCTTGTGAGTTTTTGTAGTAGGTATCTATGTCACTAGTATCAAGGACTGTCTGGGAAAAATCTGTTCTTCAGGTTGTCTTTTGTGTGTAGGAGATTCTTGGTTTGTGTCTGGCACAATATCCTACTCTCCCAGTTAATTAAGAGTGGGATGTTGGTATGTGTTTGGCTCAGTCCCCAGTCCTCTGGTGTAGGGCTCTTGTGATGTTATTACCCCAGAGCTTCCCAGTATTGTTACAGAGGTGGGAACACCTGATTACAGCAGATATGACATCCTAGATAAAGTAATAAAATTAGCAATAACAATAGCATTGAGCACAATTTAGAAACTGGCAAACTGTGGTAACTCTCAATTTTGTACTTTAGACCATAGGAACAGAATCTATAATTATATAATAGAACCGACCATAAATTAGAAATTTTTATGCAAAGTGCTTCCCCTTGGTAGAGTGGTTTTACCCTGTGTTGTGGAAATTTAGGGAGGATAGTGCATACAACAAAAATAACTGGAAAGGAAGTAGAAGCAAGGCTGGAGGAGAAAGGATGATCACGCAAG
Source organism: Erethizon dorsatum (assembly GCA_028451465.1). NCBI lineage: Eukaryota > Metazoa > Chordata > Mammalia > Rodentia > Erethizontidae > Erethizon > Erethizon dorsatum. The sequence continues at coordinate 88,240,746 of CM051842.1, read as the reverse complement.
GTTTGGGAAACAAGAAAAAGGGGTAGAAAAGAAAGCGTGAAAGTGTATTTGAGGGATTAACTAAACTTGATCTGTGGGTTTAGGGGATGGGATTAGTTTTATGTAGCTAGAATTCTCCCTAGCCTTTTAGAAAAAAGAGAAAAAAAGAACAAAAGAAAGAAAGAAAAAAGAGAAAAAAAGGAAAAAGAAGAAGAAAAAATAAAAAGAGAAAAGAGAAGAAAAAAATTGAGAGAAAAGGGCTGGTTAATGAGTCCTGAATTCTTCCTGAGGTTGTTGCAGTTCCTTCAGAGGCCTCAGCCTCCTGTTGGCTCATATTGTTATTGTTGCTTCAGACTTTTCACACCACTAATCTCACCTGTTCATCCTATGCACCTTACTTGGGGCCCTACTGTGTCACTGGTGTTCCCTCTGGTCTCTGGCCTTCCTGAGAATTTCACCTCAGTCATGGCAGTAGCGATGGGAGGAGCCATTCTTTAGACCTTCTGGGGTGGTTCACCTGGTTTCCCAGGGAGGCAGAGAGGCAATGGGAAGGGCCACTCTCTTCTGGCATGATTCACCTAGAGAGGTGATGGGGGGCCACAATTTTTACCCATTCCTCGGTTGATGGGCATTTGGGTTGTTTCCAATTGTGCTGCTATAACCATGGATGCACATATATCACTTTGGTATGTTTTTAATTCTGGAAAGATACCCAGATGGGAAACAGCTGGGTTGAATGGGACCTCTAATCCCAGTTTTTGAGGAATCTCCATGCTGCTTTCCACAATGGCTGCACCAGTCAAAACTCCCACCAACAGTGAAGAAGGGTTCTTTTTCCCTCACAGACCCTCCAATAATTATTATTGGTAGATTTCTTGATCATTGCCATTCTTTATGGAGTGAGATGGAATCTCAGTGTTATCTTAATTTGCATGTCTCAATAACCAATGATGTTGAACCTTTTTTCTTATATTTATTTATGGTTTGTATTTCTTCATCTGAGAAGTCCATATTTATCTTAGATGCCCATTTTTGGATTAGGTCTTACAATTTGGGCAATCAGATTGTTTTCAAATTCTTTATATGTTCTAAATATTTTCTTTGTCTGAGGGAACACAGGCTAAACGTTTTTCTCACTCTTTGGATTGTCTTTTCCTTCTGTTGGGGATTTCTTTTGTTGTGCAAAAGCTTTTTAGTAAGATGAGATCCCCGTTCTTCATTCTTAGGAGTCTTTCCTGTGATATCTGGGTTTTGTTCATGAAGTTTCTGCCTACACCTATCGTCAAGATTTCTACCTATTTTCTCTTTCAGTATATTTATTTTTTCTTTTAATATTTATATTTTTGATCTGTATTTATTGTAGTTTAATGCATAGTGATATACACGAGTCTAGTTTTAGTTTTCAGCATGTGGAAAACTAGTTTTTCTATCACCATTTATTAAAGAGGGTATTTTTCTTCCAGTGAACATGTTTGGCCTGTTTGTCAAAAATAAGGTTGTTGTGTGTTGTCAGTTGTTTTTTGTATTTTCTAATGTGTTCCCTTGATCTTCAGTTCTGTTTTTTCCCAGTACTTTGCTGATTTTATCAAAGTAGCTTTGTAGTATAATTTTGAAGCAGGGATTGTAATGTACTCTGACTTCCCCTTGCTACTTTTGCTATTCTAGGTCTCTTCTTGTTCCTAATTAATTTTAGGTATGTTTTCTGTTTTTCTGTGAGGCATGCTCTTTGTATTTTAATTGCAATTGCATTAAACCTGTATAACACTTTTGAGTGTATGGCCATTTTCACTTTGTTCTTCCTACTCATGAGCAAGGGACATCTTTCCATTTTCTAATATTTTCTTTGATCTCATTTTTCAGAGTACTGAAATGATCAATGTATAGGTGTTTAGCTTGTTTTGTTAGATTGACTCCTAAATATTTCATTTAATTGGATGCTATTGCGAAATGTGTAGTTTCCTGATTTCTCTCTCAGTGAGTTTGTTGTTTGTGTACAAGAATTCTATTGATTTTTCAGTGTTGATTTTGTATCCTGCTATACTACTGAATTTGGTTATTGAATCCACAAGTCTTTTGGTTGAGTTTTGAGGGTCTTCTATGTACAATATCATGTCATGAACAAATAATGATAATTTAACTTCTTCCTTTAATGTCCTAATTCCTTTTCTTTCTCTTGTCTAATTGCTCTGGCTAATATTTCCATAACTATATTGAATAGGAGTGCTTACTGTGGACATCCTTGTCTTGTTCCTGATTTTAAAACAAAAGTGTTCAATTTTTGACCATTTAGTATGATCTTAGCTATTGGTTTGTCATAGATGTCTTTTATCAGATTGACTTAAATAACATGTATTCCAATTTTCTGTATGTTTTTTTTTTATCATGAATGGGTGTTGGATTTTGTCAAATGTTTTTTCTGCATCTATTGAGATGATCATGTGATTCTTGTCTTTGGCTCTATTAATATGGTTGAATTCATTTATTGATTTGTGTATATTGAACCATCCCTACATCCCTGGGATGAGTCATACTTGGTCATATTGTATAATCTTCTTTATTTGCTGCATTCTGTTTGCCACTATCTTATTGAGGATTTTTGTGTCCATGTTCATTAAGGAGATCTGTCTGTACTTCTCTTTTTCGGTTAGATCCTTCTCTGGCTTAGGTGTCAGGGTAATACTTGTTTCCAGTAATGATTTTGGATGTATTGCTTCCCTTTGAGTTTCAATGAAGAGTTTCAGATTGGTGACATTAGAACTTATCTGCATTTTTGTACAATTCAACAGTTAATGCATCAGGGCCTGGGCTTTTTTGTTGGGAAGGTTTTAATTACATTTTCAATTTAATTGACTGATATAGGGTTATTTAAAATTTTTATATCCTCTTGATTCAGTTTTGACAATTCATATGTGTCTATGAATCCCTCCATGTCTGTGTTTTTCATTTTATTAGAGTCGTGGTTCCAGACATAGGTATTGAAGATCTGGATTTTTGAAGAAACTGTTGTGATTTCCCCCTTTCCATTCATAATTGCTTGGATTTGAGTCTTTTCCTTCCTCTTTTTGATGAGGTTTTGTTTTAGTCAGGGTTTGCAAGAGAAACAGCACAGGATGCATAATTTATAGGATTATTTTAGAGTAGTCACCCAAAGAGGCAAATACAAAAAGAGTGCAGGAAATCTGTCCACACACTAAAGATCCAAAGAATCCAGCTGAGTGCCTGCATTACACAGCAATGTACTGCATGAGTTCAGCTGAAGATCTAGAGCCCATGGCAATGCCCCCATGAGTCCAACTGGAGGCCCAGAGCCCACAACAATTTCTCATACAAGTCTGTTTCACAGATCTGTGCTGAGAAGGCCCAAATGTCAGTGGTGGAAGCTAGAAATTCTGTGCCAGGGGGATAAAGGATCTGTGCCAGTAGGCTGAGGAATATGCACTGGAGCCAGGAAGCAAAGCTCAAAGCAAGGACTAGAGCTCCCCTGAAAAGTACCACAGTCATCCTCAGTGACAACGAGGTCCCAAGCTCCTCCAACAATAACAGCAGTGTTCCTATCAGGAAAGCCAGCACGACAAGCTCCTCATGGAAAACCATCAGCACCACCTCTTCCTCTCCAGTTCTACTTTTTATATTGTTGGCAACGGTCCTCAGGTGGGACCTCCACACCCAGCACCATACTGATACAGTTCAGCTGGGTGTTACAAGTTGACCACCAGTTGTCAATCCACTGCAGGTCAGTTAGGGGTGTATACATTTTATTTAATCTTACAAAGAACCAACTCTTTGATTCATTTATTTTTTATTGTTTTCTTAGTCTCAATTGCATTAATTTCTGCTCTTATCATTATAATTTCCTCCCCCATTCAAGCTTTGGAATTGATTTTTTCTTTTTCTAGAAGTTTGAGGTTCATCATTAGATTGTTTATTGGAGCTCATTCTCTTTTCCAGATTTGAGAATTCACTGTTATAAATTTCCCTCATAGGACTGCCTTCATTGTGCCCCATAAGTTGCAGTGTTTCATCTGCATTATTACTTAGTTGTAGATAGTCTTTAATTTGTCATTTAATTTCCTCTGTGACCCATTGGTTGTTCAGTAGGGTGTTGTTTAATTTCCATATGTTTACATAGTTTTTGTGGCTTCTTTTGTCACTGATTTCCAATTTCATTGCACTATTGTCAGATAATATGCATGGGATGATTTCAATTTCTATGCATTTACTTAAGCATGTTTTGTTGCCTAATATGTGGTCTATTTTGGAGACTGTCCCATCTGCTGCTGAGAAGAATGTGTATTCTGATGTGGGGTGGAACACTGTAGATATTTACTAAGTCCATTTGTTGACAGGTTTGGTTTAATTCTGATATTTCTTTGTTGATTATGTGTCTAGTTCATCAATCTATTTGTGAGAGTTGGGTATTAAGTTTCCCCATTACAATTTTGTTATTGCTTATTTGAATTTTCATGTCTGTTAATATTTGTTTTATGCAGTTGGATGCACCACTATTTGGTGCATATGCAATTGATTGTTGTCTCTTCTTGGAATTTTCCTTTCACAAGTATTTAGTGAAATTTTTTGTCTCTTTTGATCAGTCTTGGCTTGAAGTTCACATTGTCTGCTAATAGAATAGCTACTCCTGCTTTTTTTCTGTATTACGGTGGCATGAAATATTACTTTCCTTCTTTGATCTTCAGTCTATGAATTTATTTTTGAGTTAAATGTGTTTCTTGAATGCAGCATATTGTTGGGTCTTCCTTTTTGATCCATTCTACCAGTCTATTTCTTTTGATTTGTAAATTGAGATCTTTTACATTGAAGTTTATAACTGATATATATTGGCTTATCTTTTTCATGTTATTTTCCTGTTGTTGGTTCCCTGTCTTTCCCCTCTGCTTAATTCCTTGCCTTGCCTGGTGGCTTCTTTCTATTGGCATTCTTCTGCTTCTGGTCTTTGTTTTCTCTTTCTAATATATCCTTCTGAGCATTATGAACAGCTGATTAGGTTGTCATGAATTTCTTCAGTTGTTCTTCATAATGGAAGTATCTTATATTTCCATTAATTTTGAGAGATAGTTTTGTGGGGTCCATCAATCTGGGTTGGAGGTTGTTTTCTTTTAAGGCTTGAAATACCTCACTCCAAGCTTTCTTTGATTTCTGGGTTTGTGCTGAGAAGTATGCTGTGATCCTGAAGGGCTTTAATTGTGGTACTGGGAATTGAACTCAGAGCCTGATGCATACTAGGAAAGCACTCTACCACTGAGCTACATTACCAGCCCCAGATGGCCTTTTCTCTATAGGTGATTTGTTTCTTTTCTCTAGCCTCTTTTAATATTCTGTTCTTGTGCTGAATTTGTGGAATCTTGATTATTATATTACCTTGTGTAGTTTTATTTTGTCATGTTATTTGGAGTTCTATATGCTTCATTTATTTATATGTCAAATTGTTTATACATGTTTGGGAAGTTTTCTACCATTATTTCTGTGAAGAGCTTTTTACGGCTTTTGCGCTGTCTGCAGGTTTCTCACTGACTCCAATCAATCTTATGCTGTTCTTCTTTGCTTCATCTTGTAGCTATTGGATTGATTTTTCAGGCTATTTTTAAGATATCTTACTTTTCATAGTCACTAGCCTCAATCATGTCTTCTAAATATGATATTATATTCTTGCCTTCATTCAATCTGTTGTGTATACTTTCAATGGAGTTTTTAATCACCTGGATTTCTGTTTCATGGATTTCATTTCTTTTTACGTTGTGCATTCATGGTTTCTATCATTTTCCTGAGCTCCTTTATTTTTTACTGTGTCTGATTTAATGTCTGTAATTTTAATTTTCTTTTTTTTTTGCACCTTAGAAATGTTTTAATCTAGCCTCTTCCATTTTTTTTCACTTCTGTTGTTATCATTAAAGAGAGTTAAAGTCATTGGTTTTCGATTTCCTCTATCTCCTTGTGCTCTGGACTTGTCCTTGCTGGGCTGGAGGTCTAGGGTTGCATTTTGCTTCTGCATCTTGTCATTTTCTATTTTCCCTTTTTTATTTTATTTGGTTTTCTGTGTTGGTGCTTGTAGATTTCTTAAGGTAGATAGCTTTATCTATAGTATCAAGGCTTCCCTAGGAAAGGTCTGTTCCTTAGGGATGTCTTTTAGATTCTAGTATTTGGTCTTTGTGTCTATCCTAAGAACATACCTTCCCAGTGTATTGAGGATGAGAACTTACTATCTATTGGCTCAGCACCCAGTCCTTTGGTACTGGACTATGGTAATGGTTATGAACCCACACAAACACAGTGTTGTCATACAAGGGAGAAAAACTGATTATAACAGATATGGCATATTGACTAAAGTAGTACATTTAGCAATAACAATAGTCTCAAGGACAGCCTGGCTACTGACAAACTGTGGTAATATTAACCTAATACTTTTAAACATAGGAGCAAATTCTACAGTCATGTAACAAAATCCAACATATACCAGGGACTTCTATGCAGTGATTTTCCTCTTAGTGGAGTGATTTCACCCTGTTTCTGGGTGGGGTTAAGAAGGATAAGAGACAAGATAGAGAGATAAATAAGGTCAAACTTAATAGGCAAAAAGGCTGGAGGTCAAAGGATAATCACACACAATTTGAGAAACTGGAAGACATGGGAGGGAAAGAATGAAAGAGAAAGCATAGGAGTATTGAACTGAACCAGAAAAATAAGAGACAATGTTTACTGACATGAAAGTATCATGAAATCAAGGGAGATAGTTGAGGAAAGAGAGCAAGTAGATGAGTAGAAGAAAAGAAAAAGAAACTTAAGAAATCTAAGTCATGAAAGAAAAATGAAAAAGGGAAAAAAACAAAAAGCAAAATTAACCACAAAGACAAAGCAAGACAAAATAACAACAAAAAATATCCAACCAGACAGCAAAAGGAAAACCAGTCAAACAAACCGAAATACATAAGTTGTAAAATTCCTCTGGTGTCTACAGTTCTGTGGTAGGTCCAAGTTGGATCCCAGAAATGTGTTGTGCATTCCAGCCAAGTTTGCATTGCAATTTGTGCTGGGTGTGGGGCAATCTTGGCCTCTGGATGTGGGAGCTGGCACTGGTCTTCTGTTGTTGGAGTTCTCTCCAATCCCTTTAATAAAAAATGGTGGCCCCACCTTCCCACTTCTATTCCGTGTGTCTGTGTGCCAAGCACAATGCTGGTTCACCTAACTTATCAACTGCTGGCTCATATTCTCACTGCTGCTTCAGACTTTTCCCCTACACTGGTCCTGCCTGCCCATTGTGTGTGCCCCTGCCATTGTCTGCTGGGTCGCTGGGTTCCCACCTGGGCTGGGCCAGTGTGTGCACCCAGTTAGTGATGTTGAACTTTTTTTCACGTATTTATTTGCAATTTGTATTTCTTCAGAGAAGTGGCTATTCATTTCAGATGCCTTTTTTTCAAATTGGGCCTTTAAAATTAGGGTTCTAATATTTTGAGCTGTTTATATACTCTAGAAATTAGTCCTTTGTCTCAGGAGTAGCTGGCCAAATATTTTCCCATTCTGTAGGTTATCTCTTCACTCTGTTAAGGGGTTACTTTGCTGTGCAGAAGCTTTTTAATATGTGATCCCACTTGTTGATTCTTGGTTTATTTCTTGTGCAATCCTGCTTTTGTCAGAAAGTTTTTGCCTACGCCTATGTCTTCAAAAGGTTTACCTATTTTGTTTTCCAATAGACTACATTTTTCTGTCCTAATGTTTAGATTTTGATTTTGGTTTAGTGCATGGTAAGAGATATGTGTAGGCTCAACCTTCAGCATGTGGATAGCCACTTTTCCCAGCACAATTTGTTGAAGAGGTTATCTCTCCTCCAGAGAAGGGATCTGATCTCTTTATCAAAAATATGTTAGCTGAGTGTTCCTGGAGTTGTTTCTCTATCTTCTGTTGTGTTCCATTGATCTGCAAGTCTGGTTTCTTGCTAATACTATGCTGTTTTTTTTTTTAATCACTGTAGCTTTGTAATGTAACTTGAACTCTGGGACTCTGATGCCCTTGCCTTCTCTTTGTTGCCCAGAATTACTTGTGCTAGTCTAGGTTTCTTCTGGTTCCATATGAATTTTAGGATTGTTTTCTCCAGTTCTGTAAGGAATGTTATTGCTATTTTGATTTGGATTGTGTTAAATCTATATAACAGTTTGGAAAGTATGGCCATTTTGACTATATTGGTTCTGCCTATCTAGGAACAGGGAATATCTTTCCATTTGCTGATATCCTTTTCAATCTCCTTTTTCAGAGTACTATAGTCTTCATTGCAGAAGTCTTTCACTTCCGTGATCAGTTTAATTCCTAAGTATTTCATTATTCTTGATGCTATTGTGAAGGGTACTGTTTCCCAAAATTCCCTCTCAGTTAGTTTTTTCTTGGTGTACAAGAATGCTACTGATTTCGAGTGTTGACTGTATCTTGCTATGCTTCCAAATTTGGATATTAGTACTAGGAGTCTTTTGGTGGTGTTTTTGGAATCTTCTACATAGAGGATCATGTCATCAACAAAAAATGATAATTTAACTCTTCATCTCTACACATATTCATTTTATTTCTTTACCTTGTCTAATTGCTCTAGCTAATGTTTCAAGAGCTATATTAAACAAAATTGGTGATAGTGGACATCCTTGCCTTGTTCCTGATTTTAGATGGAAAGCTTTCAGCTTCTTTCCATTTAATATGATGCTGGTAGTTGGTTTGTCATCGATGGCTTTTATCAGGTTGACATAAAGTCCTTATATTCCTATTTTCTTCAGTGTTTTTATCATGAAACAATGTTCAATTTTGTCTGTTTTTTTCTGTGTCTATTGAGATAATCATGTGATTTTTATCCTTGCTTCTGTTTATGTGGTGTATTGCATTTATTAATTTGTGTATGTTGAACCATCCCTGAATCTCTGGAATGAATCATAATTCATCATGATGTATGATCTTTTTGATGATTTGCAGCATTCTTTATGCCAATATCTTATTAAGGATTTTTGCAACTGTGTTCATTAAAGAGATTGGTCTATAGTTCTCTTATATTTGGGGGTCTGGTATTATATCTTCTCTAATGTTCTTGCAGAATTCAACAGGGAATTCATCTTGACTGGGTTCTTCTTGGTAGTTTTTTTTTAATTATTATTCAATTTCACTGTTATTGACTTATTCAGGATTTTGTACTTTCTTGGTTAAGCTTTGGCGATTCGTATGGGAAATATACCCACTTCCCCTGAATTATTTATTTGTTGGAGTGCAATTGCTCAAAGTAGTTACCAATAATCTTGATTTCAGCAGAAACTTGTAATTTCATGTTTTTCATTTCTAGTTGCATGGATTTGTGTCTTTTTCCTTATTTTGGTAAGATTAGCTAAGGGTTTGTCTATTTTGTTTAATCTTTCAAAGAACCAACACTTTGATACTTTGTATTTTTTTAGCCTCAATTTCATTCACATCTCCTCTAATCTTTATCATTTTCTCCCTCGTGTTACCTTTGTGTTTGGATGGTTCTTTTTAGAACCTTGAGGTGCAGCACAAGGTTATTGATTTGAGCTCATTCTGTTTTTCTTACATGGGAATTAACTGCTATAAACTTCCCTCTTAGAACTCTTTTCATTGGGTCCCATACATTCTGGTATGTTGTACTGGAATTGTCATTTGATTGTAGAAACTGTAATTTTATCATCTGTGGCTCATATTCAAGAGAGTACTGTTGAATTTCCATTTTTTTACATAGTTTATGTGGCTTTTTTTGCTATTGATTTATAGTTTCATTGTATGATCTGATAATATGCATGGGGTAATTTTACTTCTTTTGCATTTACTTAATAATTCCCTGTTGGCTAGTAATGTGGTCTGTTTTGGAGAAAGTCCCATGTGCTGCTGAGAAGAATGTGTATTCTCTTGTTGGACGGAACATTCTGTAGGTATCTATTAAGTACATTTTTTGAAAGTTTCGTTCAACTCTGACATATTTTTGTTGATTTTTGTGTCTAGTTGACCTGTCCATTTGTGACAGTGGGGTATTGAGGTCCCCCTTTACTATTGTATTGTCCATTACTGTTTGTTTTGTGAAGTTGGTACTTGGTGCATAAATATGTATAATGGCTAAGATTTCCTGTTGAATTTTTCCATTAACTAACATGTAGTGACTCTTTTTCTCTTATGATCATGCTTACCTTGAAATAGACATTATCTGAAATTACGATATCAGCTCCTGCATTTTTTCTGTGTTCCTGTTGCATGGAATATCATTTTGCACAGTTTGATTTTTAATCTGTGAACATCTGTTTTAATTAAATATGTCACTTGTATGCTACATATTGTTGGTTTTTTTCTCTTGATCCATTCTACCAATCTTTTTCTTTAGACTGGGGAATAGAGATGATTCACATTGAGAATTATTACTGAGAGATATAGACTTATTTCTGTCTTTGCATTATTTTCCTATTGATAATTTTCTAATTCTCTCTCTTTTGTTTAGCTGCTTGTCTATTCATTCTTAGCTTAGTGGCCAGGTTTACACATTATTTTTTACTTATTGACATTGTTGGCATCACTGTCTCTTTCTTTTAAAAAAATTATGGAAAAAAGTAAAACAAAGTGTCATAACAAAATCATAGGAGAATAACAGTGGTTAATACATTGCATATTGTTATCTTTAAAGTAGTTACTCAGAGTACAAGATATGGGCATAAAAATTCTCCAATCAGTATTAGCATAAACCTTCCTTTGCAATGAAATAAGAAAGAGACACTAGTAGCATAGTGAACTTGCATTATTTTGCCTTCCTTCCATTCCCCTTTCCCCCATCCTATTTCCTTTTTTTCTTTTTAAACAATTACTTCCAATTTCACAATATCTATTGTACATTTTGGACTTTATTTACTCTTTCAGTTGCTCACACCAGGGGAGATGATATGATGTTTACACATGTGAGTCTGATTTAATTCACTTAAGAGTATGGTCTCAAGTTGCATCCACTTACCTACCAAAGTCTTAAGTTTGTCATTCTTTATGGCTGAGTAGTACTCCATTATATAAAAAGGACCACATCTTTTTTATCCATTCCTTTGTTGATGCCATTTGGGTTATTATCAAGATTTGACTATTACAAAATGTGCTGCTATAAACATGGGTGCACATATATCACTGTGGTATGATGTTTTTAATTCTTCAGGAAAGATACCCAGAAGGGGAATAACTGGGTCAAATGGGACCTCTAATGCTATTTTTTGAGGAATCTCCACACTTATTTCCACAGTGGTTGTACAAGTCTTCGCTTCTACCAAGAGTGGAGAAGGGTTCCTTTATCCCCACAACTCCTCAGGCATTTGTTACTGATTTCTTGATGACAGCCATTCTTTCTGGTGTGAGATAGAATCTCAGCATCTTTTTAAATTGCATCTCTCAAATGACCAGTGACCTCAAGATGGCGGATGAGTAAGAAGCAGGCAGCAAAACTCTCTCTAAAAGTTACCATTGGAACACGGGAATATAGCGACCCGGAAAGCGCAGGAGGGGGGGAGATGCCTCCCCGAAACCCAGAAAAGTTCTGAAGTGCAATCTGGGACCCCCGGCACCAGTGACGGGTGACTTCCAACAAAGAAGAAGGAAAGAAGGAGCAGACCGCACGCGCGCACCTTCTAATATCCCGGGAGTTGCAGCGCCGCAGAGGCTCAATTCTACGGACACACGGTGGCAGCTGGCACCCAGGGAGCCCCCACGGAGGATCCTGAGACAGCGGTGGGGCAGGGGAGCGGCGGAGAACGGCGCTGACCGGCGGTGAGTGTCTCTCAGCCACAGCTGCCCCGCGCCAGAGAGCGACCGGCTGGGTGCCATTGTGGGGGGTGTGGCGAAACTCAGAGCGGCTCGGAAACTGCTCTGGGAACTTGTGCTCCGGACAGGGCAGCACGGGGCCTCTCAGGCCCACAAAAGTGTGCTGAGGTCAGCAGGCGAACGACACTGGACTCTCAGCCACACCTGTCCCGTGCCAGAGAGCGACTGGCCCGGCGCCATTGTGGGGGGCGTGGTGAAAAACCAGAGCGGCGGGAACCAGTGCAGGGAACCCGCGCTCTGGACAGCACGCTGAGCCTCTCAGGCCCAGGGATCGTGAAAGGGCGCCGAGAGCGGAGGCGAGCTAGACTGGTCTCTGCCTGAAAGTACGCGCCTCTGCTCACCACCCGCCAGAGGGCGCTCCTGGCTTACTGGGACGGACCTGCACAGAACAGGACTCTGTCACAAGGTACCTGCCTACAACAGAGTCAACACCTGGAACTGATTCTTTTTATTTTTTTTATTTTTATTTTTATTTTTATTTTTATTTTTTTTTCTCACTGATTTGTTTTTTTGTTCTGGCGAAGGGTTTTTTTGTTTTTGTTTTGTTTTGTTTTGTTTTTTGGTGGGGTTTTATTTTTGATCTGTCTGTTTTATTGTTTTTATCTTCGTTTTTGTTTCTGTATGTGTATTTGCTCTTTCCTTCATTATTCTCTCTGGTTTTTTATATGAGTGTAAACAGCGCCTCTAACTTCTTTGTGATTGTGGTTGTGATCTATTCTTCCTTTTATCCCTTCCTTCTCTTTTTACCACCTGTCCTCTGCACTAGTGTCCCAATTTTAGTGGGATCCCTCTTGGTCCTCTAACCTTACATCTAATTCCTTCCTCTTCTCCCAATACTCTATTTCCTCCTTAACTCATCTTAAATTTAAACTCCTCAAGGAAAAATTGACATACATAGGACTTGTATACTGCATATAATTTTTCTGGTGTGTTTTAGATTTTGTTATATAACCGCAACTCTATACAGCTAAAATTGGTAAATAACTGGTTAGCTCAGTCTGTCATTTTTTAGGCTGTGTTTGATGCTTTAGTTAACATTATAGCCAAATGTGAAATAATTGTTCTAAACATCTTTCCTTCCTGATATTTCATGATTGAGATTGACTAAGGGACACAGAAAATACAGTGGCACAGTACCAAAGAATCAAGGACTGGGCCAAACAGGTAGCAACTTCGCATACCCAACGAATTGAAGAGGTAGGATCTGGCAGAAAGCTCAAAAACTAAAAGCAAGCTCCACTTGGAAGATACTGCAGAGAAGTAGTCATCTTCTAAAGATCTTAAACACTAGCAATAAAGTAACCTACTATAGGTAATTTGCAAACATCACCCCAGGAATTAAAGAAAGAAAAAATGAGATGACACTTAAACAAGATGCAACCACACACATCCAATTCACCAAAGGCAAACCTAGGGAGCAACGAGGTGGGACAATCCGAAAGCCACCCACCTGGCCTATCTGAAGTGGTAACAACAAAGCAACTGAATGAGGTTCTGGAAAAAATTAAAACAGAAATAATCTCACAGATAACTGCAGAGATAATGTCTACAATGAAGACCATGCTTAAGGACACTATAGCTGATACAGACAAAAAAATAGATGAACTTAAGAAAACTATAGAAACCATGAATGCTCAGCATAGGAAAGAAATGGAATCCATAAGGCAGATTCAAGCAGATATCCAAGAGATAAAAAATTCCATTGAAAGTATTTGTAGCAGAATAACCCAATGCGAGGACAGGATCTCAGATATAGAAGACAGGCTTGCAATTAGTGATCATGAAATGGAAAAATTCTTAAAAATAGCAAGGGACCATGAAAAATCAATTCAGCAGCTGCTAGATGACTCAAAGATAAACAACTTAAGAATAATTGGGATAAATGAAAAAGCAGGAGATAGCATCAATGACATTAAAACCTTGTTCAAAGACATAATCAGGGAGAACTTTCCTGGAAGAGAAAAGGAATTTGACACCCCTATAAGTGAAGCTTTTAGAACACCAACTAGACATGATCAAAAAAAAACTTCAGCCAGACATATTATAGTCAAGATCCCAGAAATTCAACAGAAGGGCAGAATCTTAAAAGCTGTTAGGGAGAAGAGACAAATCACCTATGAAGGAAAACCCATCAGAATCACAGCTGACTTTTCAGCACAAACCCTCAATTCAAGAAGAGCTTGGAATGATGTATTGCAAGTTCTAAAGGAAAATAATTTTCAGCCCAGATTGATGTACCCTGCAAAACTATCTTTCAAAATTGATGGAGAAATAAAATACTTTCATGACAAAGAACATCTGAGAAAATTTATGACCACCAAACCAGCACTCCAAAACGTTCTGAAGGACATTCTAGAAAGAGATAGGAACCCCAACAGAAGGAATCCACCAGGCAGGGCAAATAATTAAATAGCCGGAAAGCGGAAAAACAAAGAGTGGGAACCAACAACAGGAAAATATCATGACAAGTCAATACATATCAGTTTTAACCATCAATGTTAACGGTCTCAATTCACCAATCAAAAGGCACAGACTGGCGAAATGGATCAAGAAGCAAGATCCAACAATATGCTGTATACAAGAAACACATTTAATTCAGAAAGAAATTCATAGACTGAAAGTCAAAGGATGGAAAACAATACTCCATGCCACAGGAACCCAGAAAAAAGCAGGGGTAGCTATTCTTTTTGCAGACAAAGTGAACTTCAAGCCAAGAAGGATTCAGAGAGATAAAGACGGTCATTACATCCTTGTAAAGGGAACAATCCAAGAGGAAGAGATAATGATCATAAATATATATGCGTCAAATACCAATGCACCCAGCTATATAAAACAAGTACTAAAGGACATGAAAAATCAAATAAGCACTAATACAATTATATTGGGAGATCTCAATACTCCACTGTCACAAAAAGATAGATCAACTGGACAGAAAATCAATAATGAAATAGTAGAACTGAACCAAACTTTTGAACAAATGGACTTAGTAGATGTCTACAGAGTGTTCCATCCCACAACATCAGAATACACATTTTTCTCAGCTGCACATGGGACGTTCTCCAAAATAGACCACATACTAGCTCATAAAACCTGCTTAAGTAAATGCAAAGGAATTGAAATTATCCCATGCATATTATCAGACCATAGTGCAATGAAATTGGAAATCAATGGCAAAAGATCCCACAAAAACTCCTTAAACACATGGAAATTAAACAGCATCCTCCTGAACAACCAATGGGTCACAGATGAAATTAAAGAAGAAATTAGTCACTTTCTACAACTGAATGATAATGACAGTACAACATACCGGAACTTATGGGATACAATGAAAGCAGTCCTAAGAGGGAAATTTATAGCATTAAACACTTATATCAGGAAAATAGAGCAAGCGCAAATAAACAACTTAAGGGTGAACCTCGAGCTTCTAGAAAAAGAAGAGCAGGTTAAGCCAAAAGCCCGTACAAGGGAGGAAATTATAAAGATCAGAGCAGAAATTAACGTATTGGAGAATAAAAAAACAATACAAAGAATCAATGAAGCAAAAAGTTGGTTCTTTGAAAGAATAAATAAGATTGACAAACACTTATCCAACCTTATTAAAAAAAGAAAAGAAAAGACTCAAATCCATGCAATTGAAAATGAAAAGGGTGATATCACGACGGACCCTGAAGAAATCCAGAAGATCATCTATACCTATTTTGAAAATTTATATTCTACTAAGATGAAAAATGCAGAAGAAATGGACAGATTCCTAGATTCGTATGAATTACCAAAGCTGAATCAAGAAGATTTAAAAATCCTAAATAAACCAATATCAGCCAATGAAATTGAAGATGTAATTAAAAACCTCCCAACAAAGAAAAGCCCAGGCCCTGATGGATTCACTGCCAAATTCTACAAGAAATTTAGAGAAGACCTAACGCCCCTACTTCTCAAACTTTTCAATGAAATTGAAAGGGAAGCAATACTCCCAAATTCATTCCTGGAAGCAAGCATTACCCTGATACCAAAACCGGAGAAGGACCCAACTAAGAAAGAGAACTACAGGCCAATCTCCCTAATGAACATAGATGCAAAAATCCTTAATAAGATACTGGCAAACAGAATCCAACAAATCATCAAGAAGATTATACACCTTGACCAACTTGGATTCATCCCAGGGATGCAGGGATGGTTCAACATACATAAATCAATAAATGTAATACAGCATATTAACAGAACCAAAGACAAAAATCACATGATCATCTCAATAGATGCAGAAAAAGCTTTTGACAAAGTCCAGCACCTTTTCATGATAAAAACCCTACAGAAAATTGGAATAGAGGGTCTTTATCTCAATCTGGTAAAAGCTATCTATGACAAACCAACAGCCAATATTATACTAAATGGCCAAAAACTGAAAGCCTTCCCTCTAAAATCAGGAACAAGACAAGGATGTCCACTGTCCCCACTCTTATTCAACATAGTTCTGGAAACTTTAGCCAGAGCGATTAGACAAGAGAAAGAAATAAAAGGAATAATGATTGGAAAGGAAGAAGTTAAATTATCATTATTTGCAGATGACATGATACTCTACACAGAAGACCCCAAAAACTCCACTAAAAAACTGCTAGATTTAATAACCAAATTCAGTAGTGTAGCTGGATACAAAGTCAATACTCAAAAGTCAATAGCCTTCCTGTACACAAATAACAAACTTACTGTAAGAGAAATTAGGGAAACAATACCTTTCACAATAACATCCAAAAAAATGAAATACCTAGGAATCAACCTCACGAAGGATGTAAAAGACCTCTATACTGAAAACTACAGTACTCTGAAAAAGGAGATTGAAGAGGATATCAGAAAATGGAAAGATATCCCTTGCTCCTGGATAGGAAGAACCAATATAGTGAAAATGGCCATACTTCCAAAATTGTTATACAGATTTAATGCAATTCCAATCAAAATTCCAACAGCATATCTCACAGAATTAGAGAAAACAATCCTAAAATTCATTTGGAATCAGAAGAGACCTAGAATAGCAAAGGCAATTTTGGGCAACAAAGGCAAGGCAGGGGGCATCACAATCCCCGACTTGAAATTATACTATAAAGCTACTGTGATAAAAACAGTGTGGTACTGGTAAAAAAACAGACCTGAAGATCAATGGAACAGATTAGAAGATGCTGAAACAACCCCAGACATACTAAGCCACCTTATCTTTGACAAAGGTGCCAAACACATTCGCTGGAAGAAAGATAGCCTCTTTAATAAATGGTGCTGGAAAAACTGGCTCTACACATGCCAAAGATTAAAACTAGATCCATATCTTTCACCATGCACTAAACTAAATTCAAAATGGATCAGAGATCTAAATATTAAAACAGAAACATTAAATCTGCTGGAAGGTAGGATAGGTAAAACCCTTGGAGACATTGGTGTAGGCAAAGACTTTATGAATAAAAACTCAACCGCACGGGAACTATCCCAAAGAATCAATAACTGGGATCTCATCTTATTAAAAAGCTTTTGCACAGCAAGAGAAACCACCAACAGAGTTAAAAGACAACCCACAATGTGGGAAAAAATGTTTGCCAGCTGTTCCTCAGACAAAGGATTACTATCGAGAACATATAAAGAACTCAAAAAAATCAGACCTCCCAAATTTAAAGAGCCACTCCAAAAATGGGCATCTGAGATGAATACACATTTCTCAGATGAAGAAATACTAATGGCAAATAAATATACAAAAAAATGTGCAACATCACTAGTCATTCGAGAGATGCAAATTAAAACAACACTGAGATACCATCTCACCCCAGAAAGAATGGCTACTATTAAGAAATCAACTAATAACAAATGCTGGAGGGGCTGTGGGGAAAAAGGAACCCTTCTTCACTCTTGGTGGGAGTGTCGACTGGTACAGCCACTGTGGAAGTCAGTGTGGAGATTCCTCAGAAAACTAGGGTTGGAGGTCCCATTTGACCCAGCTATTCCCCTTCTGGGCATCTTCCCAGAAGAATTAAAAACATCATACCACAGCGATATATGTGCACCCATGTTTATAGCAGCACAATTTGTAATAGCCAGATCTTGGAAACAACCCAAATGCCCATCAACTGAGGAATGGATAAGAAAGATGTGGTATTTTTATACAATGGAGTACTATTCAGCCATAAAGAAGGATAAACTGGAGACTTTTATAGGTAAATGGATGCAACTCGAGAAAATACTCATAAGTGAAATAAACCAGAAGCACATGTGTAAGCATCGTATTATCTCTCTAGTATGAGAAACTGAAAGAGTAAATAAGATCCAAAATGTACAATAGACATGGTGAATCAAAAAGAAACTGGTCAAATGACCAGTGATATTGAGCATTTTTTCATATATTATTTGCCATCTGTATTTCTTCTTCTGAGAAGTGTATATTCATCTCAAATTCCCATTTTTGGATTGGGGCTTTAAAGGTGGGAGGGTCTAAATATTTTCAATTCTTTATATGTTCTACATATAATTCCTTTGGGGAAAAACTAGCTAAAATTTTTCCCACACTGTGGGTTGTGTTTTTACCCTGTTGGTGATTTCTTTTGCTGTGCAAATGTTTTTTAATAGAGTGAGATCCTAGTTGTTCATTTTTGTATTATTTCCTGTGTGATCAGGGATATCTTCATGAAATATTTGCCTACACTTATGTCTTCAATAGTTCTATCTATTCTCTCTTCCAACAGATTTAGTGTTTTTTTTTTAATATTTAGATCTTCAATCCATTTTGATTTTAGTTTAGTACTTGGAGGTAGATATGTGTCTAATTTTAGTCTTTGGCATGTGCAAAGCCAGTATTTTCAGCACCATTTATTAAAGAGGCTGTCTTTCTTCCAGTGAATGGGATTGGAACATTTGTCAAAAATAAGGTGGCTGAGTGTTTTTGGAGTTTCTTTCTGCATCATCTAATCTGTTGCATTGATCCTCCAGTCTGTATTTGTGCCAGTACCATGCTGTTTTTATCACAGGAGCATTGTACTATAATTTTAAGTCAGGGAATTTGAAGCCTCTTGCTGTGCCTTTGTTGCCAAGAATAGTTTTTGCTCTTCTAGGTCTGTTCTGGTTCCAAATGAATTTTAGGAAAATTTTCCCTAGTTCTGTGGGTTATGCTAGGGGCATTTTGATTGGGATTGCATTAAATCTGATAAAAAAATTTTGGGAGTATGGCAATTTTCATCATGTTCATTCTTCCTACCCATGAGCAAGGGATATCTTTGAATTTTCTGATATCTGCTTTGATCTCCTTTTTCACAGTACTCTACTTTTCAGTGTATAGATCTTTTACTTCCTTTGTTAGACTGATTCCTAAGTATTTCATTTTTTGGTAGACATTGGGAAAGTTGTGCTTTCCCTAATTTCTCCCTTAATGGGTTTGCTGTTTGTGTACGAGAATGCTATTGACTTTTGAGTGTTGACTTTGTATACAGCTACAGTACTGGATTTTGTTATTAAATCTACAAGTCTTTTGTTGGAATTTTGGGGGTCTGCTATGTAGACTATCTTGTCATCTACAAATAATGATGATTTAAATTCTTCCTTTCCTATCCTTATTCCATTTATTTCGTTTTTGGCTAATTGCTCTGGTGAATGTTTCCAGAACTACACTGAATAGGAGTGCAGGCAGTGGACATCCTTGTCTTGTTCCTGACTTCAGAGTGAAAGCTTTCAGTTTTTGTCCATTTGGTATGATGTTGGTTGTTGGGTGGTCATAGATAGCTTTTATCAGATTGTGTTAAAGACAATCTATTCAAATTTTCTCTATGCTTTTTATCATGAATGGATGTTGGGCTTTGTCAAATGCTTTTTCTGTGTCTATTGAGAGGAGCATGTGATTTTTGTCTTCAGCTCTGTTGACATGGTGTATTACATTTATTGAATTTTGTATTTGGAATCATCCCTGCATCCCTGGGATGAATACTGCTTTGTCATGGTGTGTAATCTTCTTCATGATTTGCTGCATTCCATTTGCTGGTATCTTATTCAGGATTTTTGTGTCTATGTTCATTTGGGAGACTGGCCTCTAGTTTTCTTTTTTGGTTAGGCCCTTCTCTGGTTTTGGTATAAGAGTAACACTTGCTTCTAGGAATGATTTTGGGGGTATTGCTTCCCTTTCAATTTCATTAAAGAGTTTTAGCATTAGTGGGATTAGATCTCAAAATTTCTTGTAGAATTCAGCAGTGAATCCATCAGGACCAAGGCTTTTCTTTGTTAAGTTTTTCATCACATTTTCTTTTTTATTTTATGGAAAAAAGTAAAACAAAATGTCAATAAAAATAATAGAATAACAATAGTTAATATATTGCATATTGTCATCTTCAAAGCAGTTACTCAGAGTACAAGATATGGGCATAAAAATTTCTCCACACGATAGTAGCACAATCCTTTCCTTTAAATGAACTTAGAGAATCTAGTAGTATAACTATCTTGCATTTTTTTCCTTTTCCCTTCCCTTCTTTCCCATTTTGCCCACCCTGGTTCATATTTCCTATTGAAAAATTTGTTCTGATTTCACAATATCTATTGTACACTTTGGTCCTTATTTACTCTTTTAGTTTCTCACACCAGGGAGACAATATGATGTCTACACACATGAGTCTTATTTATTTCACTGAGTATGGTCTCAAGTGGCATCCATTTACCTATAAAAGTCTCAAGTTTATCCTTCTTTTTTTTTTGTGGGTACTGGGGGTCGACCTCAGGACCTCACGTGCCAGCAGGCGCCCATGCCGCTGAGCAATATCACCGGCCCTTTTTGTGTATGTGGGTACCTGGAGTCAAACTCGGGCCCTCGCACTTGCCAGGCAGGCGCTTACACTGCTGAGCCATCTCACCAGTCCAAGTTTATCCTTCTTTATGGCTGAGTAATACTCCACTGCATAAAAATACCACAACTTTTTAATCCATTCCTCTTTTGATGGGCATTTGTGTAGTTTTCAATTCCATTGACTGATATCACCTTATGTAGAATTTTTATATCTTCTTGATTCAACTTTGATAATTCATATATATCTAGGAATCTATCCATGTCTACTGTGTTTTCCATCTTATTAGAGTAAATGTTTTTGAAGTAGGTACTCATGATCTTCTGGATTTTTGCAGTATCTTTGTGATTTTACCATTTTCATTCCTTTTTTAAAAATAAGTTTATTGGTACAACTTACATATACACAAATATGATCTACATCACAGTGAATTTGCACCTCTGTATAACAACTTGATTCCTTTTCTCCTTCGCCCCTCCCCCTTCAACCCCTCTTCCTGTTGCTATTTATAAAGCTTTGTTTCCATTTTATCTTTTTTACCTTTTTTTCATTTCCCATCCTTCCTTTCTCCTTTCTTCTTTCCCCCTCCCTACTTCCTCTTTCCTTCTGAAAAATTTCTTCCTATTTCACAATATCTACTGTATATTTTGGTCCGTATTTACTCTTTCCATTTCTCACAAGTAAGACAATGAAATGCTTACATATGTGTGTCTGATTTATTTCACTTAAGAATATGGTCTCAAAAAAAAAAAAGAATATGGTCTCAAGGTTCATCCATTTACCTAGAAATGTCTCAAGTTTATTTTTCTTTATCACTGAGTACTATTCTAATAAATTAAAATAATTTACTCTATTCCTCAGTTGATGGACATTTGGGTTGTTTCTAAGATTTAGTTATTAAAAAGTGTGTTGTGATAAACATGTGTGCACACACATCACTGTGATATGTTTTAATTATTCAGGGAAGAGATCCAGAAAGGGAATAGCTCAGTCAAATGGACCCTCTAATTCTAGTTTTTTGAGGAATCTCCACATTGATTTCCACAGTGTTTGCATCAGTCTACACTCCCACCAATCGTGGAGAAGGGTTCCTTTTACCCTACAGCCGCTCCAGTATTTGCTATTGGTTGATTTCTTGATGATAGCCATTTTTCATGGAGTGAGATGGAATCTCAGCATTGTTTTAATTTGAATCTTTCAAATGGCCACTGATATTGAACATTTTTCCGTATATTATATGCCATCTGTATTTCTTCCTCTGAGAACTGTGTACTCATCTCAAATTCCCATTTTTGGATTGGGGCTTTGAATTTGGGAACTCTGATTTCCTTCAATTCATAATATGTCCCACATATAAGTCCTTTGTGTGAGGGACAAGTGGCTAAAATTTTTTCCCACTGTGCGGGTGGTCTTTTCACCCTGTTGGTGTTTTCTTTTGCTGTGCAAAACTTTTTAAAGAGTGAGTTGTTGATTCTTCCTATTATTTCCCATATATTCAGGGTTTTGTTCATGACATCTTTGCCTACACCCATATCTTCAAAAGTTCTACTTGTTCTCTTTTCCAGCAGATTTTGTGTTTCTTTTTTAATATTTAGATCTTTGATCCATTTCAATTTTAATTTCATGCATTGTGATAGACATGGGTCTAGTTTTAGTCTTTGGCATGTGGAAGCCAGTTTTTCCAGCATCATTTACTAAAGAGGCTATCTTTCTTCCAGTGAATGAGATTGGACCATTTGTCAATGAAAAGGTGACTGAGTGTGTTTGGAGTTGTCTCTGCATCTTCTAATCTGTTTCAGGTCTGTTTTTGTGCTAGTACTATGCTGTTTCTATCAGAGTAGCTTTTAGTATAATTTCAAGTCAGGGATTGTGATGTCTCCTGCCTTGACCTTGTTGCCCAGAATTGTTTTTCTATCCTAGGTCTCTTCTGGTTCCAAATGAATTTTGGGAATGTATTCTCTCATTCTGTGTAGCATGCTATTGGTATTTTGATTGGGATTGAATTATATCCGTATAACAATTTTGGGAGTGTGGCAATTTTCCCTATGTTGTTTCTTTCTCCCCATGAGCAAAGGATATCTTTCGATTCTCTGATATCTGCTTCAATCTTCTTTTTCACGGTACTGTAATTTTCAGTGTATAGGTCTTTTTTCCCTTTGTTAAATCAATTCCTAAGTATGTCATTTTGTTGGAGGTTAATGTGGAAAGTGTGGTTTTCCTAATTTCTCTGTGATTGAGTTTGCTCTTTGTGTACAGGAATGCTATTGACTTTTGAGTGTTGATTTTGTATCCAGCTACAGTACTGGATTTTGTTATTAAATCTACAAGTCTTTTGGTGGAATTTTGGGGGTCTGCTATGTAGACTATCTTATCATCTACAAATAAGGATAATTTAAATTCTTCCTTTCCTATCCTTATTCCATTTATTTCTTTTTCATGGATAATTGCTATGGCTAATGCTTCCAGATTGATATTGAATAGGAGTGCTGACGCTGGACATCCTTGTCTTGCTCCTGATTTTACAGTGAAAGCTTTCAGTTTTTGACTATCTTCTATTATGTTGGCTGTTGGTTTTTCATAGATAGCTTTTATCAGATTCTGTTAAAGACCATCTATTCCAATGTTCTGTAGGGTTTTTATCATGAATGGGTGTTGGGCCTTGTCTAATGATATTCTGCATCTATTGAGATGATCATGTGATTTTTGTCATTAGTTCCATTGATTGGCATATGTTGAATCATCCCTGTATTCCTGGGGTGAATCATACTTGGTCACAGTGTATAATCTTCTTGATGATTCGCTGCATTTCATTTGCCAGTATCTTATTCAGGATTTTTGCATCTATATTCATTTGGGAGATCGGCCTCTAGTTTTCTTTTTTGGTTGGGTCCTTCTCTGGTTTTGGTATCAGGGTAAAAACTGCTTCTAGGAATAATTTTGGGAACACTGCTTCCCTTTTAATTTCATTAAAGATTTTTAGCATTAGTGGGATTAGATCTTCTCTAAATTTCTTGTAGAATTCAGCAGTGAATCCATCAGGATCAGGGCTTTTCTTTGCTGGTAAGTTTTTTTATTTCATTTTCAGTTTCACTGACAATACATTACTTATACTTCTTATGTCTTCTTGATTCAACTTTGATAATTCATGTATATCTAGGAATCTATTTCTTCCCTTTTCCATCTTATTAAAGTTTCTTGAGGTAGGTATTGATGATCTTCTGGATTTCTGCAGGATCCAATGTGATTTCACCATTTTCATTCTTTTTTTAAAAAATAAGTTTATTGATTCATTTTATATATACATAAAGATCATATTCATCATAAGGAATTTGTACATGTATATGATATATTTTGATTCCTCTTTTTTCCAAATGCCCTCTTTTCATCCCTTCCACTCCCTATTTAAAAAGCTTAGTTTCCATTTTTTTCCTTTTTCTATCCTCCCTTTTCCCATTCCCCCTTCATCTTCCTAGTTCCTCTTTCTATTGAACAATTTCTTCCTATTTTACAGTATCTATTTTATGTTTTGGCCTTATTTAGTTTTTCCATGTGTCACACTAGAGAGACAATATGATGTTTACATGTGTATCTCATTTATTTCACTTAATATGGTCTCAAGGTGCATTTACCTAGAAATGTCTCAAGTTCATCTTTATTTATAGCTGAGAAGTATTCCATTGTATAAAATATACCACTTATTTTAATCCATTCCTCCGTTGATGGGCATTTAGGGTGTTTCTAAGATTTAGCTATTACAAAGTGTCCTGCTATAAATATGTGTGTGCATATGGTAGTGTGATATGATGTTTTTAATTATTTGTGGAAGATAAGCCAGTAAGGGAATTCCTGGATCAAATGAGACCTCTAATCCTAGTTTTTTGAGGAATCTCCACACTGATTCCCATAGTGATTGCACCAGTCTACAATCCTACCAGCAATGGAGAAGGGTTCCTTTTTCCCTCACAGCCCATCTAGCATTTGTTACTGGTTGATTTTTGGATGATAGCCATTTTTTCTGCAGTGAGATGGAATCTCAGCATTGTTTTAATTTGCATCTCTCAAATGACAAGGGATGTTGAACATTTTTTCATATATTTATTTGGCGTCCCTGTTTGTTGCACTGAGAAATGTGTGTTAATCTCAGATGCCCATTTTTAGATTGGGTCTTTTAATTTGGGGGTGTCTTATATTTTCCAATTCTTTACATGTTCTAGATTTAAGTCCTTTGTCTGAGAGACAACTGGCTAAAACTTTTTCCCACTCTGTGGGTTATCTTTTCACCCTGTTGTTGATTTATTTTTCTGTGCAAAAGCTTTTTAATAGAGTGAGATATCAGTTGTTGATTCTTTGTATTAATTCCCATCCAATTGGGGTTTTGTTCATGAAATCTATGCCTATAGCTATGTCTTCAAATGTTCTACTTATTCTCTCCTCCAGCAGCATTAGTGTTTCTGTTTTAATATTTTGGTCTTTGATCTGTTTTGGTTTTAGTTTAGTGCAAGGTGATAGACATGGGTCTTATTTTAGTCTTTGGCATGTGGAAAGCCAGTTTTTCCAGCATCATTTATTAAAAAGGTTATCTTTCTTCCAATTTTGGGAATATGGCCATTTTTTCTATGTTGGTTCTTCCTCTCTATGAGCAAGGGATATCTTTCCATTTTTCTGATGTCCTTTTTTATATTCTTTTTGAGAGTACTCTAATTTTCAGTGTACAGGTCTTTTTCTTCCTTTGTTAGATCAATTCCTAAGTATTTCATTTT
Organism: Erethizon dorsatum; assembly: GCA_028451465.1. Taxonomy (NCBI): domain Eukaryota; kingdom Metazoa; phylum Chordata; class Mammalia; order Rodentia; family Erethizontidae; genus Erethizon; species Erethizon dorsatum. The sequence continues at coordinate 88,215,386 of CM051842.1, read as the reverse complement.
GTTGGATGTTATTGTGAAAGCTGTGGTTTCCTTAATTTCTCTTTCATTGATTTTCCTGTTTGTGTACAGGAATGCTATTGACTTTTGAGTGTTGATTTTATATCCAGCTACACTACTGGATTTTGTTATTAAATCTACAAGTCTTTTGTTGGAATTTTTGGGGTCTTCTATGTAGAGTATTATGTCATCTGCAAATAATGATCATTTAACTTTGTTCTTTCCTATTCTTATTCCTTTTATTCTTCTTTTTTGTCTAATTCCTGTGGCTAATATTTCCAGAATGATGTTGAATAGGAGTACTGATAGTGGACTTCATTGTTTTGTTCCTGATTTTAAAGTGAAAGCTTTCATTTTTTGACATTTTAGTGTGATGTTGGTTGTTGGTTTCTCATATATAGGTTTTAGCAGATTGAGTTAAAAACCATCTATTCCAATTTTCAGTATGGTTTTTATAATGAATGTGTTTTGGACTTAGTCAAGCACTTTTTCTGCTTTTACTGAGATGATCATGTGATTTTTGTCTGGTTACATTGATATGGTGTACTACATTTATTGACTTGCATATGTTGAATCATCCCTGCATCTGTGGGACGAATCCTGTTTCATCATTGTGTATAATCTTTTTGATGATTTGCTTCATTCAGTTTGCCAGTATCTCATTTAGGATTTTTGTGTCAATGTTCATTTGGGAGATTGGCTTGTAAGTTTCTTTTTGGTTGTGTCCTTCTCTTGTTTCTTTATCAGGGCAATACTTCTTTCCAGGAATGATTTTGGGAGTACTGCTTCCCTTCCATATTCATTACAGATTTTCTGCATTAGTGGAATTAGATTTTCTCTAAGTTTCTTGTATAATTCGACTGTGAATCCATCATGACTTAAAGTTTTCTTCATTTTACGTTTTTACTTACATTTTCAATTTCACTGACTGAAATTTCATTAACGATTTTTATGTCCTCTTGATTCTGTTCTGACAATTCATATGTATCCAGGAATCTGTCCAATTATCCTGTTTTCCATCACATTAGAATGCAGTTTCTCAAAATAGGTATGGATGATCTAGATTTCCACAAGATCCAATGTGATTTTGCCCTTTTCATTCCTAATTGCATGAATTTTAGTCGTTTCTTTCCTCTTTTTGATAAGGTTAGCTCAGAGTTCATCAATTTTATTTAATCTTTCAAAGATCCAACTCTTCATTTCATTCTTTTTTTTTTTAGCCTCAATTGCATTAATTTCTGCTCTGTCCTTTATAATTTCCTCCCTCATACCAGCTTTGGGCTTAACTCATTCTAATTTTTTCAAATGTTTGAGGTTCAACATTAGATTGTTCATTTGAGATTGTTCCATTTTCCTGAGGTGAGAATCCACTGGTATATATTTCACTCTTTGGACTGCTTTATTTGAATCTGTTAAATTTATTTTTGTTGTGTTGGTATTCTCATTTAATTGTAGATACTGTTTAATTTCTTCTTTAATTTCATCTGTGACCCACTGGTTGTTCAGGAGGGTGTTATTCATTTAGATTTGTTTATGGAGATTTTGTGGTTTCTGTTGCCATTGATTTCTAATTTCATTGTGCTATTATCTTATAATGTGCATGGGGTAATTTCAATTCCTTTGCATTTAATTAAGCATGTCTTATGGTCCATAATGTGATCTGTTTTGGAGAATGTCCCATGCACAGGTGAGAACAACATGTATTCTGATGTTGTGGGGAGGAACACTGTAGACATCTACTAAGTCCACTTGTTCAAAAGTTTTGTTCAGTTCAGACATTACTTTGTTGATTTGTTTTGTCTGGTTGTTCCATCTACTTGTCACTGTGGGGTATTAAGGTCCTTCTCTACAACCATGCCAGTGCTTGATTTTTCACATCAATTAATAGTTTTTTTAAATATATACTTGTGTGCAACAGTATTTGGTGCATATATATTTATGATTATTATCTTTTCTTTTTGGAGTTTTCCCTTAGCTAGTATGTAGTGACCTTTTTTATCTCTTTTGATCAGCCTTGGCTTGAAGTTCCCATTGTCTTCAAATAGAATAGCTACCCTGGCTTTTTTCTGGGATCCTGTCACATGGAGTATTGTTTTATATCCTATGATTTTCAATCTATGAATTTCTTTTTGAGTTTTATGTGGTTGTTGTATATAGCATAGTTTTGGATATTGTGTCTTGACCCATTCTCTCAATGTGTTTCTTTTATCCAGTCAATTTAGACCACTTACATTGGTTATGACTGATATGTGTTGGCTTGTCCTTGTCATATGATTTTACTGCTTTTGGTTCCCTGCCTTTCCCCTCTACTTGCTTCCCTACCTGGTGAGTTGTTTCTATTAGTTTTCTTGGAATTGTCTTGTTCTCTCTTTCTAGACAATCATTTAAAACATGTTGTAGAGCTGTTTTGGTGGTCATGAATTTCTTCAGTTGTTCTTTGTTATTCGATGTATCTTATTTCTCCATTGATTCTGAAAGACAGTTTACAGAGTACATCAATCTCAGTTTGAAGCTGTTTTCATTTAGGACTTGAAATACTTCACTCCAAGCTCTCCTTGACTTAAAGTTTTGTGTAGAGAAATCTGGTGTGATTCTGATGGGCTTTCCTTTATAAGTGATTTGTTTCTTTTCTCTAACAACTTTTAATATTCTTTCCTTGTGCTGAATTTTTGAATTCTTTTTTTTTTTTTTTTTTTTTGGTGGGTACCGGGGGGTCGACCTCAGGACCTCGCGCGCCAACAGGCGCCCGTGCCGCTGAGCGATATCACCGGCCCCTTTTTCGTATGTGGGATCCGGGAGTCGAACTCGGGCCCTCGCGCTTGCCGGGCAGGCGCTTAAGCCGCTGAGCCATCTCACCGGCCCTGAATTCTTGATTATTATATGACGTGATGTAGATTTATTGTGGTCCTGATTAAGTGGAATTCTATATACCTCAGTTATCTGTATATCAAACTGTTTTTCTATGCTTGGATAGTTTTCTGCCATTACTTCTGTGAACATACTTTTTATGTCATTTGTGCTGACTCCTGGTTTTTCATTGATTCCAATATATCTTATGATCTTCTTAGCATCATCTTGCAGTTGTTGGATTGCTTTTTCATGGTACCTTACTATTTTTAAGTGATATTTCTTTTTGTTATCACTAACCACAATCATGTCTTGTAGGTCTGATATTCTCTCACTTTTTGTTCATTTGATCTTGCAAACTTTCAATGGAATTTTTAATTTCCTGGATATCTGAATCTGTTTCATGGATTCCATTTCTTTCCTATGTTGGGCATTCATGGTTTCCATCATTTTTCTATGCTCTTTTATTTTTTTAATCTATGTCTACTCTAGATTCGCTGAACAAGTCATTATGACTATCATCTCTTTTTTTTTACCCGAGATTATTTTTTCTCTGATTTTCTCTACAGCCTCTTACATCTGTTTGTTTTACTGCTGCTATCATTCCATTAAATTCAAGTGGGTGGCTCTTGATGTCTTCTATCTTGTTGTCCCCTGGATTTTACTGGGTGGGCTCAAGTTCTGGGGTTGCATTTTACTTCTGCATCTTGTCATTTTCTATTTTTAAATTTTATTTTGCTTTCTGTGTTGATCCTTTTAAATTTCTTATAGTAGATAGCTTTATCATGAGTATTGCAGCTTCTCTGGGAAACATCTGTTCCTCAGAGATGTCTTCTAAATTAGGTGATTCTTGGTCTTTTTTTTTCTTTCCCAAGATCCTACCTCCCCGATTTTTTAATGATAAGATGTTGCTATCTATTTGGCTCAGCACCCAGTCCTTTGGTATTGGACTATGATGATGGTTATGACCCCAAACAATCCAAGTGGTATGATACCCTGGCTAAAGGAGTACAATTAGCAATAATAGCATCAGTCACAGCCTAGAACCTGTCACACTGTGGTAACTATTCATTTAGTACCTTTAACCACAGGGGCAAGATCTACAATTGTATAACAAAATCAAACATAATTCAGGAAATTGTATGCAAAGTTTCCCCTTAGTCGAGTGATTTTATCCTGCATGTGTGGTGAAGATTTAAGAGGGATAGGGCAGAAAACAGAGATAAATGAAGAGAAATATAGTAAGAATGAAGACTGGAGGACAAAGACTGATCATGCAAGCTTTGGGAAACTGGAGAAGGGAACAGGACAGAGAATGAAGAAGAAAGCAAAAGATTATTGAAGCAAACCAGAAAGACTAGAGACAATGTTCGCTCAAATGAAAATATCAAAAAGTTGAGAGAGATATTTGAAGAAAGAGTGAAAGAAGATGAACAGAACAAAAATAAAGGTAAAGACCTAAACAACCTCAAAAAAGAAAAAAACTTTTTTGTCTCTGCATCACACTCCCAGTTGCTGTAGCACCCTCAGACAGACAGTTTGAGGCTGCTCTCGGTCCCATGTACATTTGGCTCTCCCAAGTCCTTGCACAGCCTTCTGTGTTTCATTTCCACTGGCATATCTCTTGTCCTCTCATGCAGCTTGTCACAGGACAGGGTGGGTGGATTGCTGTGGGCTGGCTGTCTGCTCCTGTGGCTCCTGTGGAGACAGCTTGTCTGACTTTGATTTCTTCTGCCATGGGTTTAGTGCCAACCTTCCACTAGTTGGTGTGCCATGGCACAAGGTTGCTTAAATTCTCTCAATCCACTTGTCATAGGACAGGAATGGTCATGCTGTTCCACTCACCTTTGCCACCACTGCCACTGGTGTGCTAACACTACAGACACTAACCTTACTGACTCACTGCTTCTGCTGCCACAGAAGAGATAGCCCAAAGCTGCTCAGTCCCACTTTAATCTCCTCTCCTATTGTAGAGAGTTATCCCTAGGGAAGGTATATTTAGTGGAAAGAGTTATACAAAGAATCCATAAATATGATCACATCAAATTAAAAAAAAATCTGCACAGCAGTGAAGAGAGAACCTACAGAATAGGAGAAAATATTTGGCAATAACTCTTGTGATAGAAGATTAATTCCAAAAATGTCTAACAAACTCAAAATTTAACATCAATAAAACAAATATCCCAATCAATAAATAGGTTAATGAATGGAACACACACTTCTCAGAAGTACAAATAATAAGCATAATAATAAGTATATGAAAAAAGTTCCACAGCAATAGCCATGAGGGAAATACAAATCAAAATTACATTTAGGTTCCATGTCTCCCCAGTCAAAATGGGGAGACAAAGAATATAAAAAGAATATAAAAATCATAAATGCTTGTGAGAATATAGGGGGAAAAGGAACATTTCCACACTGTTGGTGGAAATGTAAAGTAGTACAGCCACTATGGAAATCAGTAGGTAGGTGGCTTAAAAATTAAAAATAGTGATGGATTGATCCAGCTACACCACTCCTTGGCATATACCTGAAAGAATTAAAGTCAGCATACTACAAAGAAACCTGGATATCTATGTTTACTGTAGTACAATTTACAATAGTAAGCTATGTAAACAGTCTAGGTACCCATCAACTAATAAATGCATAAAGAAAATGTTATTCACCCACAAAGAAGAATGAAGTCATATGATTTGCTGGAAAATGAATGGAACTGGAGCTAACCATGTCAACCAAAATAAACCAGACTCAGAAAGACAAATATCACATGTTTTCTCTCCGGAGAATAAATGAGAGATTACATGAAAGTAGACAGCAGATGATTACAGAAGACAAAGGAAATCAGGGAGAGAGGGGAAAGAAAGGCAAGGGATTGGTCAAAGTGATCAAAGTATATTATGTGAATAAACAAATATGCCAAATTGAAACCCATTAATCTGTACAAATAATATGAAATAAAAATGGAAAAAATACATAGAAAAAAGACAAAGATGCCAGCTTTCAAAACAAAAATTGTACAGGAGGTCTAGCCACAGATTTAGACAAGAAAAGGGGTAAAATGCATATAAATTAGAAAGAAACAAGTGAAACTATGACTATCCATTTTTGAAATGATCCTATATATGAAATATCCCAGTAATCCACAAGAAAGCTAATAGGCTTAATAAATGAATTCAGGCAATCACAGAACACAAGGGTGAATACAATCAGCCACATTTCCATACATCTCTAATGAAAAATCTGAAAAGGAAATTAAGAGAAAAGACCTATTTACAATAGTGTTTAAAATTTATACTGGAAAACATTGCAAACAAAGCAATTAAAGAAGACTTAAATAAATAGGAGACTTCCTGTGTTTATGATTGGAACACTTAATATTTTCAAGTGGAAATTTCCCCATTACAGATGCAATGCAAACCCTAAGAAAATTACAGGTGCCATTTTTGGGTATGGGAAAGTTGAACTTCAAATTCATATGCAAATTTAAGTGTTTCCCAGTAGCCAAAACAATTTTGAGAAAGAAAATAAAGTTGGAGGCCTCACACTTCTCATTTTCAAAACTTACTACAAAACTATAAAAATTACAGCAGTGTGGTACTGGCATATGAATAGACAGAAGGACCAATGGAATACAATTCATACAGTCTATAAATAAATTCTTACATTATGGAAAACTCATTTTCAATAATAGTAGCAAGACCATTCAAAGGGAAAAGACTATTCTTCAACAATGTTATGATACAACTGAATATACACACATGCCAAAGGTTGAATTTGGACCCTTACAATACACAAATTTAACTCAAAATGGATCCGTGATTTAAATATAGAATTAAAACTATAAAATACATGGAAGAGACCATAGAGATAAAGCTTCATGACCTTAGATTTGGCAATGTTTCCTTAGATACAATTCAAAAAGCATAAACTTCAACAAACCGGACTTCATCAAAATTACAAATGTGCATCAAAGGACTTAATCAAGAAAGTGAATTGACAACCCATAGAATGGGAAAAAATATTTTCAAGTCATATATTTTACAAAGGTTCGGCGTCCAGAATACATAATGAAATTATACAACTCAAAATTAACCCCCCAATTAAAAATGGGAAAATGCTTGAATAGATAATATTTCTCCACAAGACACACACACAGATGGCCAAACAAGCATATCAAAAGATGATCAAACACATTATTTGTCATTAGGGAAATGAAAATCAAAACTATGAGGTATGTATTCCCACCCACTAAGATAACAACAAAACAGAATAGAAGAAATGTTAGTGTTGCAGAAATTGTTGGTGAGAATGTAAAATGGTACATACACCTCTATGGAAAGCAGTTTGGCCTTTCCTCAATAAGTTAACATAGAATGACTACATGACCCAGCATATAACCTCAATATACTTTCAGTATTAGCATTTCACTGGATGGGTAGATTAGGGAAAATATCTAAAAAGCCTCTATAGAAGGCTGAAGAAATAATCAGGAGTTCTAATTTCAACATGCCTTTTTCAATTGGACCAGTGAACAGTGAACATTTCCCACATTTCAGGCTTATTGGCCATTACTATATTTTTGCAGGTCTGATGACTTTTCAAACCTCTATAAAATTTTTGGGGGTACTGATGCTGATTGATTTGAACCAGGTATTTTATAATACATTTAAGTATATTAACAGTTTATCATGCGCATTGTCACTCAGGTACTTTTATGCAGCCAAATCTCTTAGTCTTTTTATAGGTTCTCCTTTGATATTATATGTAGGCAAGCCTTTACCATGCTAATATTATATAACATTTTTATACAAAGAACATCAATCACGTTTCTAGCAAAGTGAGAAAAGGATTCATGAAAAAGTTAATCCCATCTGATTTTAGTAGCTTTATGTTTTGAGAGGAAATCAGAGCTTATTTCCTATAGTTATTGTGTTGCCACAATAGTTCACTGGCTCCAAGGCAGGGTGGCATGGCAGAAGGGCATATGGTAGCAGAGGAAAAACTGCTCACATCATGGCATCCAGGAAGCAGAGAGGAAAGGGAGGAGGAGGAGATGTCCTTCCAGGTCACCCCCAGTGACCCGCCTCTTCCAACCAGACCCCACGACCCAACAAGCCAACCGTAGCATCCCCATAATCCAGTCACCTACCACAAGCCCTGCCTCTGAGTGCATGAGACTTTGGGAGGACATCCAAACTGTAAAATACAGTGAAAGACATAATGCCATTAACCTCTCTCTAAATACTCCCCTTCCTTCAGTCTTATCCTATTACTCTTGCTGCTTTAGCAGTTCTGGAAGTCCTCTTTCATGAGTGTCATTATGAGGTGTGATAAAAAATATGGTGATGCTACTGAGTGCTAACAGAAAAAGCAGACTTATAACTACATTGTGGTGTGTACTCATACATGTTAATCACTTTATCTGGCACCATGTGACTTCTGGCTCTTCCCCAAAGTCAAAATGACAAGAAAAGGTAAATGTTTTCAATTGATTCAAGACAGCAAGGCAACCATGACAGCACTACTACAGACGCTCATGAAGGAGGACTTGCAGAATTGCGTCAGAAAGTGGCAAGAATGATGGGGTAAATTTTTTGAAGCAAGGGGGAGTATTTTGAGGGGGACTGGTGATGGTTTTTAATGTAATAACTTTTTTTTTTGTGTGGGTACCGGGGAGTCGACTTCAGGACCTCGCGCGCCAACAGGCGCCCGTGCTGCTGAGCGATATCACTGGCCCTTTTCGTATGTGGGATCCGGGAGTTGAACTCGGGCCCTCACGCTTGCAAAGCAGGCGCTTACGCCGCTGAGCCATCTCACCGGCCCAGCTTCTTTTAAATTTAAACGTCCACCATATTTTTGATGATATATTGTATGCCTCCTGTTACCCCAGATGTATTCAGCTGGAACACCAGAGTAAAAGCCAAATGTGTTCCTTTCTTGCCCACCCCGTTTGAGCTGGTCAGCCATCTCTACTGCCTGGGTACTGTCACTAAGTAAGACAGACAGACAGTAGAGAGTTCTGACAGGATGGGAAGACTATTAGTGTCGCCCATGCTTCTCATCCCCACTTCTGCCTTTTCAGATCGAGCCACAGGTAATTACAAATTGTCACTTTAATGTTAGTTTCCCTACTCTGGGCTCCTGAAGCCAACTAAGTCTACACGCTCATCTCCCTCCCCCAAGAGTCACAAAGGACGGTGTGGGAAAGATGCTCAGATGGCAGAAGGGAGTAGCGGGTCCGAGGCATTTCAAGCACCAGCATCTAGTCCCAGCCACCATCTCCCATAGAGGGCACTTCCCAGCCTTGCACCCACGTCCTCCAATAGGAAAAGCTACTTTGATAAGCCAGTTTTGAAATTAGTTTTTTGTACCTTATTCATTATAGAATTTTTCATAATCAAATAATACATAAATTGCCTGATCTGTTCCACTTTTTTAAATGGGACCACTCTTTCCATGACACCACCAGTCTTTTTTAAAAATTATGAAAAGCATGAGTTACCCTAGTTCATTTAAAAACCTATCCATCATCCTTTTTAATAGTTGCATATTGCCTTAATACTTGCAATAAGCATCAACATGATTGAACCACCTTCTTGACTGCATTTTGGGTGCTTGTCTGTCTTACTCTTTTATCCTTTAGGTAACACTGAGAAACACCTGTATTTTAAAAACAAAATCCAGGTTCTCAGCTCTTCAAAATTTACATCATTCTCTATATCCCTCAATTACTCCTTTCACTAAATCCAGGCAGATGGATACCTCACTCCCACAGAACACTTTTTCGAACTCCATGCTTTTCTTCATATCACCAACTTCTTCCCTACACTTTAGAGTTCAAGTTAAGTGAGTCCTTTTCTCTGAAGTATGCTCTTAATAACTGTCAACTGTAACCTTTAAAGATGAGAAACTCTTACAATTAACATATTGCACATATGATTATCACTAAGTATTACATCATCTTTACATCAGTTTTTTTTTTGTTGTTGTTGTTTTGTTTTGTGTTTTGCACTACTGGGGACTGAATCCTGAGGTACAACTTCACACTGAGCTACAAGCCCAGCCTTTCTTTTGAAAGACAGTATCTCACCAAATCATTAAATTGCCCAGGACAGGCAAACTTTTGATCCTCTTACCTCAGCTTCCCAGAGTGCTGGGTTTATAGGCATGCACCATCATACCCAGCTTCTATTTTAAATTCAAGAAAAAGGGTTATTTCTGCTAAATTTAACAGAACTTTATTGAAACACAAACAACAGGGTATCTACACATTAGAACAGTCAGAAGGATAAGCTTATTTATGATGGCTCAGTTCACCATAAGCTCAAATACTAAATATTATAATCTGGGCAAAACAAATATCAAATAGTTTGTTTTCAGTTTTGATATTCATTTGGCATCAGAAAAATGATCTAGCTTGCATAAAGATTTGGATAAAGTTAGTGTCAGCATTAAAGAGGTACACTACAGCACACAGCTATTTGTGAAAACGAAAGCATTATTCAACAATCATAACTCAGGAACACAGTGACAATCAGATGCAAGTGATTAATCATACTAATTTTGATGGTCTGCTTCAGGATTATTCTGATTATCTATTTTGCTTTGCAGTTGCTTGGCAAATTTCTCAATTTCGTGGAATGTAGGAATAAGGGGCTCAAGACTAAAATCATCATCCGTGAATACTGTCTCTTTTCTGATATTGTTACCAATATTCTCAAATATTGCAAGAACAATTTCAATATTGTCATTTGTCCCTTCCCTGTAAAACAAGCCCATAAATACTGACACTGCTTCAGTACTGAGCAGTTCTTTTGTCATGAGAAGATTTTCAGACAAATTTAATAGCATTTCCAGAACATGAAATCTTGTTCTGACATTGCCTGTAGCTAGTAAGGTGAGAAAGCCAGACATATAATTGGCAACCAGTGTATGATAGTCAGTAGTAGTAGTGAGATGTCTAACTATCCTTAATCCAGACAGCTGCTCAGGGGAATCCAAACTGTAAGCAAGGGTTTCCTCACACATTTGACATACAAATGTCTGAATCATGTTTAGATTTGGGTAAGATGGAGCCGTAAGAATCATATCTTTCAAAAACCTTGTCTTAACTCTGGAGGACGGATAATTCAGCAAAGTTTCAATAAGTGAGACAACACCTGACTCCCGAATAAAATCTCGGGTAAATCGAGAAGCACTTCTCATACCCATTGCAATTTTACAAATTTCATGAATAAAAGGATCCTGAATTTTGTCCATTAATAAAAGGAGTTCTTCAAACTCTTCAGAATCAATTCTAAGTTCACACTGTATGCAGCTGCAGAACCAGCTCTCAGGCTCTGCACTCTTTTTGGCCCTAAGATGCTCTCGAATTTCTTGGACTGACCGGTAGGATGAATCATACTGAAATGAGAAGCCAGGTTCAATATGAAGCAAAGATTCTTGCTCTTCACCTGCTGCATTAAGCTCCACATGCCTGTTCCCCTCAAACATTTCAGAGAATAGAGGTGCTGCTTCTCTTGGAAATCTGAAAGGGCTTGGAGATGGGAAGCCAACTCTACCCCATGGACCAGGTTTGAACTGAACAGTGACCTCCTCCCAGCTCTGAGGTCTACGTGAAGGTTCAGGTTCCTGCTTAACTGAACCCCAAGACTCACAAGTGGCCCTGAACACAGGGCTAGGATTTGATTCAAAATGGGCCTCATCTCCTACCCAGAACCAGGACCCCACTATGTCCTCATCATCATCAAGTAATGTCCTAGACTCACAGTTGGTTCCATTACCAGTCCGGTTATTCACCTCATCTGTAGCTCTAGACCAAGACTCAACAACTTCCCCTTTATCATCTTGTGACCTGGACTCACAGGAAGCTACAGTTCCAATTTCCTTAATGGTCTTGTCTCTAGACCAGAACCAGGACTCAACAATCATTTCATCATACACTGGCTTTGATACACAGCACATCCCTGCCTCTATACTCACTTCTTTTCTAGCACAATAGCAGGACCCCAAAATTTCTTTTTCTTCAGCTTTTGACCTGGTTTCATCTACTGCCTGAGACTCAGCTTCTCTATCAGTTTCTTCCCAGAACCAGGACCCAACAATAACTTCCTCCTCCTCCTCAGTCCCAGTCTTGGACTCAAAGATATCTGCTGTAACTGTCTCCAGACTGGTTTCTCGTTCCCAAAACCAGGACCCAACAATGACTTCCTCCACATCAGCTTTGGAACTGTATTTGCTGCAAAATCCAGACTCTCTAATAGCCTCTTGCTTACCCCAAGACCCAAAAACAGATTCCTCCTCCTCTTCAACTCCTAAGCTACTCTCTTCTCTACCCTCAGTTTGTGCCTCAAGCCTGTCCTCTTCCTCAGGCCAGAACCAAGTACCAATAATGTCCTCCTCTTCAGCTTCTGGCCTAGATTCCTTTCTGTCAGTAGCTTCTATAGTGGTATCTTTATCTTCTTTCCAGGACTGGGACTTCGTCATGATCTTCTCTTCAGCTGGTAACATGGCCTTTTGTTTAGTCTTATAATCTGTACCATCCTCTTCTGCAGCCCATAACCAGGATCCCACAAGGGCCTCTGGTTGCATGTATTTTCTAGACCAGAACCTTGAATCAGCAGTGTCCTCCTCCTCCTCTGGTCTAAGTTCCCAGTTTCCTCTACTGGCATGATATAAATCCTCTACTGGTTCTTCTTTCGCCCAGAAGCAAGACTTATTATTAGTATCTTCAGCTTCTGCCATAAATTTACATCTGGCACCAACACCAAACTTCGTATTGGCCTCTTCTCTAGCCACGAAGAAAGATGATATAATGGTCTCTTCTTGCTCCAGGCTAGACTTGCTGTTGACTGCAGCCTCCTCACATCCATCTACTCCAGACCAGAACCAGGACCCAAACATGGGATCCTCCTCCTCCTCGGCTCCTGGCACATAACAGCTAGCTTCTGTCCCAGAATCCATATGAGTCTGGTTGTCAGACCAAGACCAGGACAAAAATATTGTCTCTTCTTCAGATTCTTGGCTAAACTCTTCTCCAACCCCAGCCTCTATACTGACTTCTCCAGTCCATAACCAGGGACTTCTTCCTCAGACCTCGGACTTGATTCACAGCTGACCCCAACACCAGATTCTACACTGGCCTCATCAGTGCTCCAGAACCAAGACCCAAAAATCGTCTCTTCTTTGGGCTTGGTGTTGACTTCTTCACCAGCCCAGAACCAGGAACCAACAATGACCTCTTCATCATTAGCTGCTAGCACAGATTGAGAGGTGGCCTCAGCCCTAATTTCCATACTGGTTTTCTCCCCGGCCCCTAGACAGGAATTGTCAACTAGCTCCTCCTTAACTGCTGGTCTGGATTTGCTGCAGGGCCCAGTCTCCATACTGACCTCTTCTTCATTCCAGAACCAACTACCAACAATGGACTCATCCTCCAATTGTGGACTGGACTTTATGCTGGCCACATCCATCAGGGTGGACTCTTCTGTAGCCCAGAAGCAAGTCCCAATGAAGGCCTCCTCCTGTGATCTTTCTTCTGGTTTGACCCTGGTTCTGGCTTCTTCCTTTTCCATTGCTTGCACCCTGGCTTCTCTTTTTGTATTACACCTTAAAAATGTATTACCGTTCTCTTCAGGCCAGAACCAGGACTCTTTTTTTATCACATCTATAGACTCACACATGACATCAATGCAAGCTTCTCGCTTGTGACTGTGTTGGGCCCTCTCATTGGTCTCTTTTCTGGCTCTAGGTAAAGTACTGCATTTGGTCTCTTCTCTATCCCAGAACGAGGACTTCATAGCATTTTCACACTCAGACCCAGAACTGAATTCAACATTGACTTCTTTCTTAGACCTAAACCAGGACCTGCTATTGACCTCTTCCCTGGATCTGGACAAGGAGTTGGTCTTTTGTTTAGCACAGAACCAGGATGTCTTAACAGACTCATCCTCGGAACCAGAACTACTAGACACAATATAGAGATCCTGCTTGTTTTTGTGCCGGGAATAGTTAGCTGCCTCTTGTTTAGGCATGTGCCTGGATCTGGTACTAGCCTTTACCCTGTTCCTTGGATGAAATCTTACATTGACCTCTTCTTGACTCCAGAACCAGGAATTGACAGAATTCTGAGAGGGCTCTTGTTTGGATACAGGCCTGGGAAAACTCCAGGTCTCACTATCAGTCACCTCTCCTGATCCAAATGAAGGTTGGACTCCCACTTGAGAACTAACCTTTCCAAGAAAGCTCTCATCGTCTATATTAACCAATTCTCTATCCATAAAAAGGCACTTAGTTTTAGCAACCAACCCAGAATCAGTACTGACCACTGGAGAGATTACAACATTGGTTTGGGAATCTTGCTCTGTCTTTGATATTGACTCAGTCCCAAACTCACGCAGGGCCCAGGCCTGGGCATCATCTTTGGATCTGGACTCAGGGATCATTTTGATTTTACTCTTAGTATATACCCTACCCACTGCTCTTGCTTTAGTTTTAGACCATATTCCAGGTATAACCGTGGTTTTGGTTTTAGGCCTTGCTCCAGCCATTATCTGGGCTTGGGTCCTAACCTTAGGTCTGACCACCAGAGGGACTTCACTCTTTACTTCAGCTACACTAACAACCTCTTCCCCAGGCTTCTTTTCATGTTTATCCTCCGTATAAAGCTCCAACTCTGTACCAGTCATGATACAAATGAGAAAAAGCCAAGTTATATACCCCTCCCCAAATCACTGGTATAATCACAGCCAGAGAACAGTCAAAGGACTGTATTCTTACACACTAATCTTTTGGAAATTTATACTATAAGCTGAAAACCAAGACTTAGGCTTGATCACCAATTCAGTAGTCACCTAGCCTCCTACTGAAGATAGTCTCATTCAGTTATACAAATACAAGGCAGAAATACAAGGCGGCGATGGCGGGGGTGCTAGATGACTCCTGGCTGGGCGCAGATCTGTTGAGGGTGGTAGCCAGCAGCAACTTCAGTACAACCAGAGCTGTCACTGGAGGTAGATCTAGGGAGAGAGAACAAAATGGGGAATTGAATCTCTCATCCTATCGTATTGCCTCATGCAGAGACTTACACAGTGACTGGTGCTGAATGCTAGGTAGAAAAACTAAGCTACGAGAAAGTCTCTCTGTCCCTCTTGCCTGACACAAAACAGGTATGGAGATGGTGGGGAAGTGTGTTGACAATGGAGAGGCACAGAAGCCCCACAACAGGACCCTAATCACCCCAGCTGGTCTCTACTACTCCACCCAAAAGTGAACCCACACCCATACAAACCCGCACTGGTGTGGTGCAATTTTCAACTCCTTTCTTTGTTCAAGTGGTATTAAGCCCCACAGCCGACTGCATGGGTCCTACAGACAAACATACAGGAGAGAATGGAGTCTGAGAGCTCGGGAGAGAGGCATGCACCCTGGCCTGAGGCAAATCTCTCTCTTTCTCAGTTTAAGGGTCTGATCTCTCTAAAGGTTCCTGTCTCCTGCTGCCAGATCTTCTCTCAGTCATACCCCAACCTAACACCTACTTCAACATTTGTAAAATATCTAGTAGAAAACGGACAAGAAATGCTGTGGCAATGTGCAAATCCGGCAGAAAGTAAAGTATATGCAGTCCTACACCGACTTGGATAAAAGCCACCTGCCGCTCTTCCTCAGCAGCTGTCCCCTGCATTGCCCCCCCTTCTCACCAGCCTCCAGAGATGTGAGCCCGTCTCCTCTTCTTTTATTTTCTTGAAGAACAGACCGGCCTTAAAGCAGGCCTATGGGCAAACAGATGGAAAGGTTAAGACAAGTCAGCAAACACTGAGAGCAACTGAGCTTGGTGGACAGACCAACATCAAAGACAGGACTCCCCACATTATCTCTTTCAAGATTTGGGGACCTGCTGGTTTAATATTCTCGTTTTATTTGGTCCCTGTTACAGTGTTCCAGAGGTAAGAAGCCTTGTCTTGACTTCACTACTGTTCCCATTACTTCCACCTCCAATTCTGATGATCCACCACTAGGTGTACCACACTCTCTTACCCTGCTCAGCATAAAACAGGGGAAGAGCATTCTAGAAAGCATGTCGTGAAGTCTTACTTATGAGTCCCTCATCGCCCCCTCCAGAAGCCCATCATTCCAGGCCCCCGATTTGGGGCACAGGTGTGTGGGAGGATAGGGAAAACACCTGGATCGTCGTTAGAAAAAATAAGATTAGGAGGCACCACTGGAAGACTGATCTGCTCTGGTCACAGGTAGCCCACCCTTATTTGGGTCTCTATTCAGTGCCTGGTGCCTTACCCCCCAACCCCACACACCTCTAAAACTCCAGGCCATTTTCCTGCTCCTCCTTTTTCTCAAGCCTCTCCTCTACAGATGCGCACAGTGGCCTCTCAGAATTCACCAGACCCACCTCACAGACAGGAGACTGACATCAACAGGAACCTGTGGAAAGGGAGAGTACGCAGGACACAAGAGACTTACCCTCTACTTCGAGGCCCATTTCCACACACCAAAATAATATGTAAACTGTACCACACTATTAAGAAAATAGATTCTCAATAAGACAGGTTAATATCATGCTATTTGCACACAAGACCATTGCTGTGAAACTCAACCAATTAATCTACGCCATTTGAACTATGCCATTTGCTTAAACTAAACTAGGCGTAGAGACCTAAACATGTAAGACAATAAAACCGTACTGTACTAAAAGCAGTTGACTATTTCATTTCAGTATCCACATAATCCAGGCTTTACTGCTCATATTTCCAAGAATTCACCAGACCTACCGCGCAGACAAGACGCTCTGACATCAACAGGAGCCTGTGGGAAGGGAGAGTACGCAGGATACGGGGTCCAACAGGCCCCGTTCGGGAATCGGGGCCTGAGTAGCAAAGGTGACCCACCTTCCGCCAGCTAGGCCGGACACGGAGTCCGCACGCTATCCCCCACGTCGACCCCGGCGGCTTACCCCGATGGCCCCAGCTCCAACAGCCGCGCCGCCATTTCTCCCGCAGCAGGCCCCCCACCCCCGCCACGGCCCTCTCCGGGCAGACACCGTGGGGGGCGGGGCGCGGACGCCCGGAAAGCCGGCGGGAAGCAGTCGGAGCGGCTGGCCCCCAGACGACCCGACAGAGCCTCTCCGGCCTCCTCTGGAGCCGGTCACCGCCTCCTCACCGCCAGAGGTCCAGAGATACTGCGCACCTCTTTCCGGGATCGGCTACGACCCGCTCGCCTCCTCCCCGCCGGGCTGCCCGGGTCTGGGGGCCGGCCGTCAACCGGTCCACAGCGGAAGGCCACCCCGCGCCCCAGCACACCCCCACTTCCTTTACGGGCTCAGAGCGCAGGACGTCGGGCTACCCCTCCTCACCAGTTCTGTCTCCTCGCCCCTGGCAGCTCCACGCTCGGACTCCCACCGCTTTCTGCTTTCCGCGCGCCCAGAATTGCAAAGAAGCGTCCCGCTCCCACGCCTCTGCACCAAACCCGGCAGGCGCTGCGCAGGACGCGATGCGGCAAGAACCGCTCGCCGCGAGGGTGTCGGGAAAGGGGGCGGAGGGATACTGCGGGAATGGGCTCGACGCCCCCTCCCAGGCCCACCGTAGTTCCGACCCGGAGGTGGGCGGGGCCAGGACGAACTGTAGTCCGAGGGGCGGCTCGGCTCCAGCCTGCCTCTGTAGTCCCCTGCGCACTCTGAGGTGCAGACCACTACCCGGTCTCCGACGCTACGCTACGATGCCCTGTGGGACTGGCGGGAGGCCGTGGGCTGCGGGGATGCGCGGGGAGGGGGGCAGCAACATCGGGAGGTTGGCAACAGCAGTGCGGGAGGCAGCAGCGGATGGATACCAAGCCGCCCCTCTGAGATGAGCTGCACCGCAGTCTGCGGAGTGCCTGCCCCCTCCTCTCCACTCCTCCTTCTCGACGCTGGTGGGGGGTGCCAAGGACTGCCGGCGGGGGGGGGGGCGGGGGGGACTGCGCAACACACCGCCAGGGAGGCTCCCCCATGTTTGCCTTTCCCTGCTTCTCGAGCCATGAAGGTGAGGAAGGCACTTCTGCTCTTAAGGGAACTGAGATGGGCGCCCCTCAGGCCTGCTCCTCTTTCAGAGAAGGCTGACCTAGACCTCTAGTCCTAGGAAACCAACCACTGGTCTGGGCCAAGAGTCATTCTTTCTGCCACCCTGATTGTTTCTCAGTTCCAAATGGGAACTCATTCGGTCATTGTGCTGGCCCCACAGTTGCCCGAGAAAGAAGGCCTTCTCCTGTCAGGACATGCAGAGAGTCAGTCATACAGTCCTCTTTCTCTGCTGCCCAAGGGCCGAGTGTCAGGCGCCGGGTGGGACCTCAGTCCTCGCTCCCAACCCACTGTTCTCTGGTGTTTCCTCTTGCCATTCTGTCCAGGCCCTCATGATATTTGGCAGCGTGGAAATGTGACCGGGACCGGGAGCAGCTTGGATCTCAGCCGTAGCCACCTGCCATGATTCACCAGTCATGCCCAGGCGAAGGACTCACAGTACACCCACTTTCGCATGTCAGAGTTCTGGCTGTTTTTGAATCCTTTCCTTTCACTCCCACGTTCTTCTGCTCTTGAGCCCTTCCTTTCTCTGCTTGCTGCATGGGACAAATAGGGGAACACAAAATAGATGCGGTCGCTGCTGTCCATTTAAAAACTCACTTAAATGCCTCCCTCATCATGTTTGTCAGAATAATGTGGCTCCAAAGATACCCACATATTATCCCCTAGAACATGTAATCATGTGTTACCTGGCAAAGGACAATTAAGTGTGCAGATGGAATTAAGGTTACTAATCGGTTGAGTTTAACATAAGATTATGCTGGATTATTGTGGCCAGTGTAATTGCAAGGGTTCTGTAGAACCTCTGTGTCAGAGGGAAGCCGAAAATACAGTGTCTCAGTGAAGCAGCCTGAGAAAAACTAGACAGACCATTGTTGGCTTTTAAGATAGAGGGGACTCTAGGAGTCAAGTAAGCTGGAAAAGACAAACAGATTGTCGCGCAGAAATCCTGGAAGGAAAACAGCTCTGCTAAACCCTTGGTTTTACTGTAGTGAGAGTTTTTCGTTCAGATTACCAATCTCTAGGACTGTAAGGTAATAAATTTATATAATTTTTAAACCACCATGTTTGCAACACAATTGGCCTTCCTTATCCACAGTTCCTGGATCTGTTGGTACAATCCAACCTCAATAAAAATATTTTATTAAAAGTGAGTACTGAACATGTATAAACTTTTTCCTGGTCTTTATTCCTAAAATTATACAGCATAGCAATTATCTACATAGAATCTATGTTTTCTTAGTTATAAGAAATGTAGACACAATTTAAATTATATTGGATGCTGTGGGTATATTACATGCTAATACTATGCTCCTTTGAATAAGGGACTTAAGCTCCTGTGGATTTTGGTATCTGTGGGGATCCTTTAAGCAATCTCATGTGGCTACGATGGGAAGATTTTAGTTAATTGTAGCAGAAGTAGGCACCCAGTACTTTCACCATCTTTATGAGGTCTATTTATTGACGTTCTTCACCTTACTTCATTACTGGGTAGATCTAGTTTGGGATAATCTCTCACCATTTTAACTGTCCCATCTACCACCCCTTGTTTCTTTTTGCTAAAGAAGTGGAATTTTTATAATTGCCCATGAGACTCATATTGGACCTTGTTACTTTAGCTGAACACCACTGATATTTCACTGGATGAATAGGAAATTCTAGTTTCACCATGGATTTTCATATATTTCCACATCATGTTTTATTTGATATCAGAAATTTATTATAACTGTAATATTTAGATGATAAGAAGAAAACACTTGGATGATTCTGTACCTTATCTGGACACAAATGGGTGTTATCTATCAGAGGAAGATCATTTTAACTCTGCTGTATAAATGAACTTACCAGAATGGTGGATTGTTCTTTTGTTCCACAGTATAGTCTCTTAGTAAACCCCAAACTTGAGAGATGGGAGTCTCGGGTCTGATGGTACTTGTGGGGGTATGTGGTATGTGTGTGAATCTTTTTGCCTTGTCTTATTTGCCCCTCTTCTTTCTTAAAGTCATTACTGTCTTTCATTTTTTTTCGATAAGTTTATATTGAGCATCTACCATGTCCTAAGTAGTGGGGACACAGTAGAAACTAAACAGAAAGAAATGCTCATTCTTATAGAGATTGCATCAACTTGTGCTTTCTTTCTTATTCAAATCTCTATCCTAAAAGTTTATAGACATTTGAAGTTATGCCAGCACACGTTTCTGTGGTAATTCTGGAAGTGCTGGATTTTTCTTTTTTTAATGTGGGTACTAGGAGTCGACCTCAGGACCTCACAGTTGCCAGCAATCACTTGTGCCGCTGAGCGATATCACCGGCCCTTTTTTTTTCCTGTATGTGTGTTCCGGGAGTCGAACTCAGGACCTCGCGCTTGCCAGGCAGGCACGTATGCCGCTGAGCTATCTCACTGGCCCATAGATTCTTGAATTCATGATAGTTACTTACACAGGAGTGGCTCTAACAAAATCTGATAGCATTTACTGTAAGACTAAAATATCTGTTGGATAATTTGTTGTCAGTTAATTTAGAAAACATGAACTATGCCTGATGAATGTTTACTTAGCTGAGAAAGACCCCGTCCCAAACTTTTTTATGCTCATTAGCTCACAGCAATACTGCAAAGTGGGACTATTACCAGAATATACTACTACTGCCTCTATATAACACATGAGGAAACCAGCTCAGATAAAATTAAATGTTGTCTTTAAAGCCGGAGACCAATTAAAAGATTGATACAAGATGCTAACCTATGTCTATTGGGTTGCTAAGAACTACTTACTTCTAAAATAGATTCCAGATCAACAGGTTGCAATAGCCCTGATTTCACTCCCCAACACCTGCACTAGCCGTTTTGTAACGCTAAGTTGCCTCTGAAATCTAAATTTCAGAAACAACCTGTCTTAGTTACTTTTCTCTCACTGCTGAGGCAAAATACCAGATGTCCAAAATTAAGGAAGGAAGGGTTTATTTAGCTCACAGTTTGTAAAGGTTTCAGTCCATAATCTGTTGGCTCCAAAACAGGGTGGCACATTGCAGAGGGGCAACAGTTCACAGCAGCAGAAGGCAGCAGAAGACAGCAAAAGCAACAAGTGAGAGTGAGTTAAGCCTCTTTCTTTCCCTTATATTTTATTCAGTCTACTAGGATTAGGGCAGTGCCACTCTAGTCAGTGGACTGATCCACCCTTAATCCCAGCACACTTACTCCCAACATTGCACTATGAATCAATCAAACACTCTAGATTCAGCCACCTCCGCAAACCCTATGACCTTGTGAGGCTTTGAGGGGACATCTAGACACAAGCCATAACATTCCACCCTTGGCACCCCAAGACTCATGCACATCACTTCATACAAGAAGCATTTAGTCCATCTCCAAGAGTTGTCAAAATCCTAACGGTTTCAGCAGTGCTGAAAAGTCCAAATCAAAAGTCTCCTCTGAGATTTAAGGCAAACTCTTAGTTGTGATCCCCAGTACAAATGAAAAGAAACACTTCCAACATTCAATAGCACAAGATGATATTTCCATTCCAAAAATTACAAACAGGGGGATACAAAGGAATGGGACCAAAGCAAGTCCAAAATTCAGCAGGGTGAACAGTAAGTCCTGTAGTTCCATGTGCAGTATGCAAGCCCATCTGTGACAAGATGTGAACTCCAAGGGCTTACATGGCTCTGCCCCTATGGCACTTCAGGTAGTTGTAGCTCCCATGGCTTTATCCCTTGAGCCCACCCTGCTCCTTCCTTGCAGTTTCCCTCAGATAATCCATGTTCCTGGCTTTTCTAAACTTCTGGGGTCTCCACTGCTGTGGTGTCCCGCACAGCTCTCAAAGTTCCCGGGGGTGGGGGGAAAGACAGTGAGAGGATGGAGAAATAAAGAAAAGAGACAAAAAGCTGAGGTCAGGTGAAGCCCTCTCTCCTGATGGGAGGAAAGGAACTGCTCAACCAAGGCAGTGCATTTATTTATACATTTAGCAAGTTGGTGTCACATGACACCCCTTTTCCTAACAACCCATTGCTCGGATTGCCTTGGGACTAAATGTTCTCTGGGCTGGAACATCTTGTTTACGTAGCCCACCTTGGCCCTTGGCTCTTTGTTGCTTCTTTGTTGCTCTTTGTTCTGTCTGGCCCATCTTCCCAGTCTCACTGGGGAGGTGGAGCAGGAGCCCACATGTGATCAATTTCCAGCTTCAGCCGCTCCCCACACTGCATCTTTGGCTTCACATTCACAGCTTCACACACTGCCCTCTCAGGAGTACACTGTCTGGCTCCCAGGCCTTCTGAAATCTGGGGAAGCCTTCCTGAACCCCCAACAATTGCATTCTGCATGCACCTAAAACAAGTGCCACATGGATGATGCCAAGGTCTGCTGCCAGCGGGAGCAGTAGCCAGACTTCCCTCTCTCTTGGCTGTAAGGTCCAGTGCCTACATCACTGAGCACTCTGAATCCAATTCTGAGGAAAAATTCTGCAGGCCACCAGCATTCTGGAAGCAAAGTCTTCTCAAAGCCATTCAAAGTCTGGAAGCCATTCTTCTCAAAGCAATGTCTTTCACTTTTGCAATTTTGAGGCTGCAAAGGATGGAGTCATGCTGCTTCTTGTGATGCCCTCAGGCCATGTTTTCTATTCTCCTATTCCATCTCAGCAATCCAGAGCTCCTCTGCTTTATCTTTGCAGTCCACAATTTTACTGGAGCTTCCTTTCTTGCCAAGCTCACAGTGTTTTAAAAGCATCCTACCAGGCTCTTTGCACTTGATTCTCAACATAATTCTGGCTAAAAGCCCCCAACAGTAGCAATGCCACCATTTCAAAATTAGACCGTCTTGGAATTCCTTCTGCCAGATTACTTAGTCCACCACCCTTAATCTTAGTCTCAGGCAAAGTCTCTGAACATGACAAAAAAGCAGACAAACTTTCTGCCAACCCATAATGCTTATTGTCTGGAATCCAACAGCCAATGCAGTCTTCCTTCCCAGCAGAGATGTCCATAGCCTGGTCTTTACCTCAGGATTTCTATCAGCCTTCTGGTCTTCTGAGCTCTTATCAGAATCTCCCATACAGTACAGCCTAAGGTGTTCCAGTGATACTTTTACAGCCAGCATCTCCAAATCATTCTGAATTCTTCCCACAAGCCATTCACAAAGGTTCCTCAACCACATGGTCAGGTGTAGTCACAGCAATAACCCCACTTCTCTGGTACCATATCTGGTCTTAGTTACTTATCTCATTGCTGGGACAAAATACCTGACACCCAAAGTTAAAGGGAGAAAGGTTTATTTATCTCACAATTTGTAGAGGTTTCAGTCCATAATCTGCTGGCTCCAAAGCAGGGTGGCACATTGCAGAGGGGCAACAGTTCACAGTGGCAGAAGATGGCAAATGCAACAAGTGAGACTGAGACAAGCCTCTTTCTGTCCCTTATATTGTATCCAGTCTACTGGAATTAAAACGGGGTCAATCCAGTGTACTGATCCAGCAATTGCATACACTTTTTAAAATAGTTTATCTTTTTAAATGTTTATTGAAAAGCAGGAGACTGACCAAGATGGTGAAGCAGTAAGCAGTGGAGAAAGAGCCTCTCTGGAAGTCACCATCCAGACAGTGGAATGTAGCATCTCAAGGAAGACAAGAAGGAGGGAAGTGGGTCCCCTGGACCCAGGAAGGATCTGAAGTGTGATTTGAAGCCCATGGAGACAGTGAAGAGAGAAATTTCAATGAAGAAGAAGGAGGTAGCCAGCAGTGCCTTCTTCGTGAGACGGGACTCACTGTGAGAGAGCAGTGGTTCAAACCTTCGGACACACAGTGACTGCTGGCGACCCCAGGGGCCTCCATGGAGAGACGCAGCAGTGGAGGGGAGCAGCAGATGTGAAGGACTGCACTAGCTGGTGGTGAGTGCTAGGGCTCAGTTGTCCCATGGGAGAAAGCAAATGGCCGGGAGCCAACTTGGAGAGGGCCTGGCCGAGTTCAGAACTTAGAATGGTTCCCAGCTCTATCTATGGCTCCTAGCTGGGCTCAGGCCCATGGAAGGTAAGCTGATGGCTGTAGGCCAAGTGAGTCTGGTGTCGGCCAGAAGGTGCAGACTCGCTGAGAAAACCCACTACCCCGCCAAAAGCTACTGCTGGCTTGCTGGGATAGATCAGCATGGATTGGGACTCTGTCTCTACACATTGTCTACCAGTGACAGCAGAGACAAACCTGGAAGGGCACTTTTTTCTTTTCTTTTCTTTTTTTCTCTCTTGCTTGTCTGCTGTTGTTGTGGTGGTTGTTTTTTTGTTTTCGGTTTGTTTTGGGTTTTTTTTTCCTCCTTCACTGTTTGATCTGTTGTTATATGAGTATAAATGGGTTTTTAGCCTCTTCGTGGTTGTGGTTCTGTTCTGTTCTTCTCTTTATCCCTTCCTTCTCTCTTTCCCTCCAGTCTTCTGCACCAGATTCCGAAAGTTAGCATGATCCCTTTTTGTCCTCCAGCCTTAATTCTAATTTCTTCCTCTTCTTCCACTTCTCTATTTTCTCCTTAAGCCATTTTAAATTTTAACCCCTGGGGACTTATATACTACATATAATTTTCTGGTTTGATTTTGATATTATTATATAACCACAAATCTAGTTTATATGATTAAAAGTGGTAAAATACTGGTTAACTCAGTCTGTGATTTTCTAGGCTGTGTTTCAGGCTTTTGGTACCACTATAGCCAAAAGTGAGATAATTGTTCTAAACAGCTGTTCTTCCTGGTATTCCATGACTGAGATTGACTAAGGTCACAGAGAATACTGTGGCACAGTGCTAAAGAACCAAGGACTGGGCCAAACAGGCAGCAACTTCTCATGTCAATCAAACTGAAGAGGTAGGATCTTGCAACAGACTGAAAACACAAAAACAAGCTACACCTGGAAAATACCTCGGAGAAGTAGTCATCTCTTAAGAGTTTTAAATACTAGCAATAAAGCAACCTACCATAGGCAATTTAGAAGCATCACCCCAGGAATTAAACTAAAGAAAGAAAAGAAAATGAGAAGACACTTAAACAAGATGTAATCCCACACATCCAGTTCACCAAAAGCAAACCGAGGGGCAATGAGGTGGGACAGTCTGAAAGCAACCCACCTGGCCTCTGTGAAGTGGTAACAACAAAGCAATTGAATGAGTCTCTGGAAGAAATCAAATCAGAAATAATTTCTTAGATAACTGCAGAGATGATGTCCACAATGAAGATCATGCTTAGGGACTCTAGAGTACATACAGAAAAAAAAATAGATGAACTTAAGAAAATTATGGAAGCCATGAATGCTCAGCATAGGAAACAAATGGAATCCATAAGGCAGATTCGAGCAGATATCCATGAGAACAAAAATTCCATTGAAAGTATTCGCAGCAGATTAAGCCAATGTGAGGACGGGATCTCGGATAGAGAAGACAGGCTTGCGGTCATGAAAAGAAAGATTTCTTAAAAATAGCAAGGGACCATGAGAAATCAATCCAGCAGCTACTAGATGAGGTAAAGAAGAATAACTTAAGATTGATTGGAGTCAATGAAAAAGCCAGAGATAGCACAAATGATATATATAAAAAAAACTCTTCACAGATGTCATGGCAGAAAACTTCCCTGGTAGAGAAAAAGAATTCGACATACAGATAAGTGAGGCATATAGAATTCCAATTAGCCATGATAAAAAAATCTTCAGCCAGGCATATCATAGTCAAGATTCCAGAAATTCAACACAATAATAGAATCTTAAAAGCTATTAAGGAAAATAATCAACTCACCTACAAAGGAAGCCCATCAGAAG
Source organism: Erethizon dorsatum (assembly GCA_028451465.1). Lineage (NCBI taxonomy): Eukaryota > Metazoa > Chordata > Mammalia > Rodentia > Erethizontidae > Erethizon > Erethizon dorsatum. Next base: position 88,189,703 of record CM051842.1, on the reverse strand, counting down.
CACAGCTGACATCTCAGCACAAACCATCAAGTCAAGAAGAGCTTGGAGTGAAAATTTCAAGTTCTAAAGGAAAACAACCTTCAACCCAGATTGATGTACCCCACAAAACTATCCTTCAAAACTTATGGAGAAATAAAATACTTCCATGAAAAAGAACAACTGAAGAAATTCATGACCACCAAACCAACACTCCAAAATATTTTGAAAGACATTCTAGAAAGAGATAACAAGGACTACAACTCCAGGAACTCCAACAGAAAGAATCCACCAGGCAAGGCAAACAATGAAATGGAGGGAGGAAAAAAAGGGGGGAGCCAACAGCAGGAAAATAACACGACAAGGAGAAGTCAATCCATATCAGTTTTAACCGTCAATGTCAGTGGTCTCAATTCGCCAATCAAAAGACACAGACTGTCAGAATGGATCAGGAAGCAAGATCTAACAATATGCTGCATAAAAGAAACACACTTAATTCAAAAAGAAATCCATAGGCTAAAAGTCAAAGGATGGGAAACAATACTCCATGTGACAGGAACCCAGAAAAAAGCAAGGGTAGTTATTCTATTTGCAGACAAACTGAATTTCAAGGCAAGACTGATTAAGAGAGATAAAGAAGTTCACTACATCCTTCTAAAGGGAACAATCCAAGAAGAAGAGATAACAATCATAAATATATATGGAACATATACCAGTGCACCCAACTATATAAAACAAATATTAATTGGCATGAAAAATCAAATAAGCACTAATACAATTGTATTGGGGGATCTCAATACCCCACTGGCACAAAAAGACAGGTCAATTCGACAAAAAAATCAGCAATGAAACGATAGAACTAAACCAAACTTTTGAACAAATGGACTTAGGAGATGTCTACAGAGTGTTCCACCCCACGACATCAGAAAATACATTCTTCTCAGATGCACACAGGACATTCTCCAAAATAGACCAAATCCTAGCTCATAGAACATGCTTAAGTAAATGCAAATGAATTGAAATTATCCCATGCATATTATCAGACCATAGTGCAATGAAATTGGAAATCAATAGAAAAAGAAACCACAAGAACGTCATAACCACATGGAAATTAAATAATACCCTCCTGAACAACCAATAGGTTACCAATGAAATTAAAGAAGAAATTAGACAGTTTCTACAATTGAATGATAATGACAATACAACATACCGGAACTTATGGGATACAATGAAAGCAGTACTGGGGGAAATTTATAGCATTAAATACCCATATCAGGAAAACAGAGGAAGCACAAATAAACAACTTAATGGTGAACCTCAAACTTCTAGTAAAAGAAGAGCAGGCTAAGCCAAAAGCTCATACAAGGAAGGAAATTATAAAGATCAGAGCAGAAATTAACACACTGGAGACTAAAGAAAATACAAAGAATCAATGTATCAAAGAGTTGGTTCTCTGAAAGATTAAATAAAATCAACAAACACTTATCCAACCTTATCAAAAAAAGGAAAGAAAATACTGAAATGCATGTAATTAGGAATGAAAAGGATGAAATCACAATGGACACTGCAGAAATCCAGAAAATCATCTATACCTACTTTGAAACCTTGTATTCTAATAAGATGGAAAATGCAGAAGAAATGGACAGAGTCCTAGATACATATGAATTACCAAATCTGAATCAAGAAGATATAAAAATCCTAAATAAACCAATATCAATCAATGAAATCAAAGATGTAATTAAAAACCTCCCAACCAAGAAAAGCCCAGGCCCTGATGGACTCACTGCTGAATTCTACAAGAAATTTGGAGAAGACCTAACACCACTACTGCTCAAACTCTTTAATGAAATTGAAAGCGAAGCGATATTCCCAAATTCATTCCTGGAAGCAAGCATTACCCTGATACCAAAACCGGAGAAGGACCCAACTAACAAAGAGAACTACAGACCAATCTCCCTAATGAACATAGATGCAAAAATCCTCAATAAGATACTAGCAAACAGAATGCAGCAAATAAACAAGAAGATTATACACCATGACCAAGTTAGATTCATCCCATGGATGCAGGGATAGTTCAACATACGTTGAACGTAATACACCATATTAACAGAACCAAGGACAAAAATCATATGATCATCTCAATAGATGCACAAAAAGCTTTTGACAAAATCCAGCACCCATTCATGATAAAAAACCAACAGAAAATTGGAATAGATGGTCTTTATCTCAATCTGATAAAAGCCATCTATGACAAACCAGCAGCCAATATCATACTAAATGGACAAAAACTGAAAGCATTCTCTCTAAAATCAGGAACAAGACAAGGATGTCCACTGTCTCTACTCTTATTCAACATATTCCTGCAAACTTTAGCCAGAGCAATTAGACAAGAGAAAGACATAAAAGGAATAACAATAAGAAAGGAAGAAGTTAAATTATCATTATTTGCAGATGACATGATATTCTACATAGAAGATGCCAAAAACTCCACTAAAAAACTGCTGAATTTAATAAGCAAATTCAGTTATGTAGCTGAATACAAAGTCAACACTCAAAAATAGCCTTCCTGTACACTAGTAATAACTCACTGAGAAAGAAATTATGGTAATAATACCTTTCACAATACCATCAAAAAAATGAAATACCTAGGAATCAATCTAACAAAGGATGTAAAAGACCTATACATTGAAAAATACAGTACTCTGAAAAAGGAAATTGAAGAGGATATCAGAAAATGAGAAGATATCCTTTGCTCATGTGTAAGAAGAACTAATATAGTGAAAATGGCCATACTTCCAAAATTTTTATACAGATTTAATGTAATTCCGATCAAAATTCCAATAGTATATCTTACAGAATTAGTGAAAACAGCCTAAAATTCATTTGGAACCAGAAGAGAACTAGAATAGCAAAAGCAATTCTGGGCAACAAAGGCAAGGCAGGGGGCATCACAGTCCCTGACTTGAAATTATACTATAAAGCTACTGTGATAAAAATAGCGTGGTACTGGCAAAAAAAGACCTGAAGACCAATGGAAAAGATTAGAAGATGCAGAAACAACTCCAGACGTACTAAGCCACCTTATCTTTGACAAAGGTGTCAAAATCATCCACTGGAAGAAAGATAGCCTCTTTAATAAATGGTGCTGGAAAAACGGGCTCTGCACATGCTAAAGATTAAAATTGGACCATATATTTCACCATGCCATAAAAAAGGATAAAATTAAATTCACAGTGGATTAAAGATCTAAATACTAAAGCAGAATCGTTAAAACTACTGGAAGATTGAATGCATAAAACTCTTGAAGACTTTGGTGTAGGCAAAGACTTTATGAATAAAACCCCAATCGTACAGGAACTATCACAAAAAATCAACTGGGATCTCATCTTATTTTTTTTTTTTTTGTGGGTACCAGGGGGTCGACCTCAGGACCTCGCGCGCCAACAGGCACCCGTGCCACTGAGCGATATCACCGGCCCCTTTTTCGTATGTGGGATCCGGGAGTCGAACTCGGGCCCTCGCGCTTGCAAGGCAGGCGCTTACGCCGCTGAGCCATCTCACCGGCCCGGGATCTCATCTTATTAAAAAGAGCAAGAGAAACCACCAATAGAATGAAGAGACAACCCAAAATGTGGGAAAAAATGTTTGCCAGCTGTTCCTCAGACAAAGGATTACTATCAAGAACATATAAAGAACTCAAAAAGATCAGATCTCCCAAATTTAAAGACCGAATCCAAAAATGGGTATCTGAGATGAACACACTTCTCAGATGAAGAAATACAAACGGCAAATAAATATCTGAAAAAATGTTCAACATCAGTGGTCATTGGAGAGATGCAAATTAAAACAACACTGAGATTCCATCTCATCCCAGAAAGAATGGCTGTCATCAAGAAATCAAACAGCAACGCTGGAGGGGCTGTGGGGAACAAGGAACACATCTCCACTGTTGGTGGGAGTGTCGACTGGGGCAGTCACTGTGAAAATCAGTGTGGAGATTCCTCAAAAAAACTAGGATTGGAGGTCCCACTTGCCCCAGCTATTCCCCTTCTGTGTATCTTCCCAGAAGAAATAAAAATATCATACCACAGCGATATATGTGCACCCGTGTTTATAGCAGCACAATTTGTAATAGCCTAATCTTGGAAAAACCCAAATACCCATCAACCAAGGAATGGATAAAAAAGATGTGGTCTTTTTATACAATGGAGTACTACTCAGCCATAAAGAAGGATAAACTGGAGACTTTTATAGGTAAATGGATGCAACTTATGAGACCATATTCATAAGTGGAATAAACCCAATGCACATGTGTAAACATTGTATTGTCTCCCTAGTGTAAGAACCTGAAAGAGTAATTAAGATCCAAAATGTGCAATAGATATTGTAAAACAAAGAAAAACTGTTCAAAAGTAAAGAAAGCCTCGGATGGGGAAACACAGACAAGAAGGAAAGGAAAAACAAAAAGAAAAATATATATATATATGATAGTTAAGATATACTACTAATTTCTCTCAGTTTATTGAAAAGAAGGGTTTGTGCTAACATTGTTTTGTTAATTGAATGTTGATATCCTGTACTCTGAGTAACAAATTTAAAGATAACAATAAGCTATGTATTAACCAGTGTTAGCCTCCTATTAACTTGTTTTGAAATTTTGTTCTATTTTTTCTCTTTAAAATAAAAAAAAAGAATAGCTACTGCACTTCCACTTCATGGTGACAAGCAAGGAAAGAACACATCATTTACAAGAGTATTAAAGTATGAAATAGTGACCAATCTCCCCACAACATTTACAAGACCTATATACAGAAAACTAGAAAACATTACAGAGAAATTAAAGATTTCAAGAAACATTTTAAGGTGAAACACTTGAAGATAACAATTTTCCAAAAGCTGATGTAATAATTTAATTCTAATGAAAATTCCAGTTTTAAACATTTTTTTAATTGGCAGGTTTTTCTATAATTGATATGAAAATGCAAAAGCCTGAAATCATTAAAACAATTTTGAAAAGGAAGAAAAACTTTGGAAGACTGAAATGACATTATTTCCAGAGTTAATATACATTTTTAATACCTTGTTTACTCTTGCAGCTTCTCTCACTAGGGAGATAATGTGATGCTTACACATATAAGTCTGATTTATTTCACTTATGAATATGCACTCGAGTTACATCCATTTACCTATAAAAGTCTTCAGTTTATCCTTTTTATGGCTGAGTAATACTCCATTGTATAAAAATACCACATCTTGTTTATCCATTCTGTGGTTAAATTGGGTTGTTTCCAAGATTTTGTTACTACAAATTGTGCTGCTTTAAACATGGGTACACATATAATCACCCACCCTTAATCCCAGCACCCTTAATCCCAACATTGCACTACAAATCAACCATACACTCTAGATTCAGCCACCTCTGAAATAATTCTATGAGTGCATGAGGCTTGGGGGGGGCATCTAGACACAAACCGTAGCACAACCCACAGCACAAAGCTTTTGCATAGAAGTAGTTGTGTTGGCTCATCATGACTATAGTTCTGCCTCCAACCGCACTGTGCCTCCCACCTGTCTGTGAATTTGCACACTAGCATATCCCTTCCTATGCAGTTTATGTGATCAATTCTTATTCCTCTGAGTCATTATGGACGTGAATCTATTTTTAGCTATTTAGCTTAACTTGGCTTTCTAATGTTGTTTTAATGTGCCATTTCTTGGTGACATATGATATTTAGCATCTATTAAATATTAAGTATTAATATGCTCATTTGCTATTTGTGTATCTTTTTTGAGCAGGTGTCTATTCAGATTAATTGCCCATTTTTAAATTGAATTGGTTGTTTTTTGTTTTTATATTTTAACAGTTCGTTTTATATTTTGGATACCAGTCCTCTAACTTATTTGTGTTTTGTAAAGACATATTCTGTCTCTGACTGGTCTTTTTATTCTTTGAATGGAGTATTTTGCAGAGCAGATTTATCTTTCATGAAGCACAACTTACCAATTTTTTCTTTGATGGATCATGTTTTTGGTGTTGTATCTAAAAAGGCCTCACAAACCCAAATTTACGTAGATCTACTATGTTCTAGGAGTTTCATGGTTTTCCTTTTACATTTTGAGTAAATATTTGTGAGAGGGTAAGGTCTGGGTATAACCCCCCCACACTTTTTTCTGCATGAGGATACCCAGTTGTTCAGCACCATTTGTTAAAGAGACTATCCTTTCTCCATTGAAATACAATTGCTCCTTTGTCAAATATCAGTGGACTGCGTCTGTGGGTCTGTTTCTGGGCTCCCTCCTCTTGCATTGAGTGTCTGCTGTTCACCAATATCAAACTCTCTAAATCACGGTAGTTTTATGGTAAGTCTTGAAGTTGTGTAGTGTCAGTCCTCTGACTTTGTTCTTCTCCTTGAATATTATTTTGCCTTTTAGGAGTCTTTTGCTTCTCTGTGTAAATTTCAAAATCAGTTTATCAATAGCTACAAAATAACTTCAGTGTGTTTGATTTGAGTGCATAGAATCTAGATCAAGTATGAAAGAACAGATCACTTTATAATATAGTGTTAATAGTCAGGAACATATAATATCTATGCATTTATTTAGATCTTTGATTCCTTTCATTGTTTCTTAGATTTTCTGATACAGATCTTATAGATATTTTGTTAGATTTGTCTTAGTGCTTCATCTGTTGCTAATATAAATAGAACTGTATTTTGCATTTTAAATTCTAATTTCTCATTGCTAGTATATAATAAAAATTGACCTTTTCATCTTTCATCTTTCATCTTAACCTCTTATCCTGGAAGATTGGTAAACATGTTTATTACTCACAGGGTTATTTGTTGTTGTTGATTCGTTGGGATTTTATGTTTTTCCTATTATCAAACTCAGGAAATGTATTCTTTATCCACATGATACAATTTCTTATTGATATGGAATTATTATAGAATTTATAAAATGTTTACATTCTGTGAAATGGCCCTGAAATATCTTATATGGTTATTTTTTTCCTGGCCCAAGATCAAAGCCTAAGAATCCCATTGGATTTAGTGTTTGTGCCTCTTTAGTTTGTTTCAATTTGCAGTAGTTTTTCAATCTTTCTTGGCTGCACACCTCCCCATTCTAACATATTTTATGCATCCTGCCTTACAAACTTTTGTCTATTCTTCCAATCACGAAGAAATTCTTGGTTTTCTTCTAACAGCTTTATGGCTTAACTTTTATAGTTAGGTCTGGGGTCAGTCACAAATGTTTTTTTTTGTGTGTGTGTGTGTGTGTAGTGTTAGGCAGGAGACAAAGTTCATTTTCTTCCATATGTATAGCTAGTAGTCCAAGCATCATTTGCTGAAAAGACTTTGAGGAATGTATGGCTTTGATTCCTTCATACAAAATTTTAATGATTTTATAAGTGTGGTTATATTCTTTTTTTTTTTTTTTTTTTTTTTTGAGACAAGTTCTTGCTGTGTTGTTCAGGCTGGCCCTTAACTCGCTATGCAGCCCAGGCTGGCCTTGAACTTGTGGTGATCCTCCTGCCTCAGCCTCCCAAGTGGGTCATTTCTTCTGCTGTTCCATTGATCTATTTGTTGACCTTCAGGCCACTATCATACATTCTTGATTACCATAGTTTCTTGGTAAGTAATGGAATCAGGTAAATATGCCATCCAACATATTATTATTTCTTTTTTAGTACTGACTGAGGACATTCTCCCATTTTCTCAGTTTTTCTTTCCCCTTGGTGTTTCAATTTTTTTCATTATGAATGGTTGTTGAAATGTGTCATAACCCCGGAAGGAAAACAGCTCTGCTAACCCCTTGGTTTTATTGTAGTGAGAGTTTTTCTTTCAGATTACCAATCTCCAGCACTGTAAGGTATTATATTTGTGTCATTTTGAACCATCAACTATTTATTTTGGGTCTCACCACTACAGCCACCAATCTCCTTTCCTCTGTTTCATAGATATGTCTAATGCTACAACATCATAAACTTCTCTCTTAATTTTGAAGATTTGAGTATCTTTATACCAAGGTTATTTACTGACAAAGGAGTAGTTCTACAGAAAGCTGACACATCTGCTTGTTTAAGTCTGATCTGTTGGGTAAGTCACTGTCAATTCAATTAGGAAGCATGGTCTTTTACTGGCTAACATTTATTGAACTGAGAAAGACCCTCTTTTAAGCTTTTTATTTGTTTTAGCATTTTATTTATTTTTTTATGTGGGTACCGGGAGTTGAACTCAGGACCTCGCACTTGCCAGGCAGGTGCTTACGCTGCTGAGCCATCTCACTGGCCCTAACATTTTATTTTTATTGATCAGATTAAGTATTATCATTATTTTTAAGGTTGACCAGTAGATTTTCATGTAACAGATATTAACATTTATTGATTATTCTACATTACAAACAACTGTTAAGAAATTACACTTGTGAAGTTTTGGTGTAGTGTCAAAGAAATATTCACAGTCATCCGAATAGCCTATTAAATCTCCCTTCCCTTTTCCAAATCTGTATGTCTGTGGCAGTCCTAGAGACTGACACTAGGGCCTTCATGTTGAACTACATTCCCAGTCCTTTATTTTTTATATTTGAGACAGGATCTGTCGAAATCACTATTTTGCCCCGAGAGTACTTGAACTTGTGGTCCTCCTGCTTCAGCTTCCCAGAGTGCTGGGACCACAGACTTGTGTTCCAGACAGTGTCAGGCTGGATTTATTTATAAAGCTCAAGTAGAAGTGTTAAACTAAGACAACATATCCTAATATACTAAGTATAGAATCTAGTTGTCTAATATAAGCCAGACATTAAAGAGATTTCCTAAAAATATAGAACAATGCTACTCTTTTTTTTTTAATAAATTTTTCACCAAAGTTACATTGTTTGTATTGCCATGCAATATGTTCATTATTGTGAATCTTAAATGGGTCAGGAAATGTTTAAAGTTTTTCGTAGTGTCAATTTCTTTTATGAAAAATATTAATATGTACCACTTTAACAAACTGTCATTGATATTCTTTGGAATCTTTTAATTGGGACCCTGATGTCAAAAAGCTTGAGAACTGCTGCTTTCAGTCATTATTTGTGAACACTACAATGGCTCAACCGAGTATTTTCTTTAAATGAGAGAGCAAATAAAAAACTGATGAAGCTGCTAATCTATATGATGAATGCTAGGCACCATTTACTCCCAAAATGGATTCTAATCCAACAGATTGTAATGGCTATGGGTCTACTCTACAGTGCCTTCTGAGTAACCCACACTTGCCTTTGAAATCTACATTCCAGAAATAACCCACTAGCATTAAGCCTGGGAGACAGAGGCAGATATGGTCACTCATTGTAGGGTACCCACCATTCTTCCCCTAATCCCACCCCATTTCCCACATGTGGTGATGAATGTGCAGACTAGCATGTCCCTTTCCTGTACAGCTCACATAATCTCCTGGTGTCCCTCTCAAGCACGATACTGATTGACCTATTCTTGTTCATTTAACTTAACTTGCATCTCAACTGTCCTTCATTTGCTTCAAGAAACCTTCTTTCTGGGTCTTCTGGACTAGGTTGAGCTGAACCCTATGTATTTTTAAAATGCATCCCTTCTCTACCTGAATTTCAGTGCTGTATACTATAGTTTGGATCCTTTGTAACTCCCCAAAGCCTCCATGTCTCTCTTCCTTCCATAGCCATGAGGTGATGAGTTTTGTTCTGCTTTGTGCTTCTCACCTTGATGCACTGCCTTACCATAGGACCAAAAGCAATGAGGCAACTTGATCATGGATTTAAATCTCCAAATTTTTTTAGCAAAAGTAAACCTTTTGGTAAGTTGATTATCTCAAGTATTATGTTATAGTGATGGAAATCTAAGGTGACCTATACTAACTAAAGTCTCCTGAAGTCCAAACCAACTAAGCTATGGTGGATCTTGTCAATTAACTGATGAAATAAACCCAATGAATATCAACTTTTATTTCAGGCTGGAGATATTCTGGAAAATATCTTAGCCTGTGTCCATGAGTTCAGACAGAGCACATTTGCAGAACTGGTGGCAAGGCCTGACCCACAAATATTTTCAGGTCATATCAAGAGATATTCTTCAAGAAAATTCATCCTAAGTGAAAAAAGAGTCAGGGCAGTGACTTCAGCCCATGAACAACACCTTGCCATTAGGGAAGCATAGCTATTCTATTGGAACCACTGGGATCAGGAATCTTGTTTGTGCCATTTCCAACACAAGCTTTCCAACTGTAAGTCTGTCATAATAAAGGCAGATTTATAGTAATCCCAGAAAGAACTGCTTCTGAATAAACACTATAATACTCTAGTGTTAATAAAGTATAATCTAAAGAGAAGGAAGACATCTTCCTCTCCAACATGGCTTTAAAATTTCACTACTACTTGGCTCTCACATGAAGATTCTGTGTATGGGTGATGGTTGGGAAACTAACAAGGAACAGTTGAAGGGACTTGCATGACTGGAAATAAAGCTTAGAATGATAAAAGCAACTGGAAGAATCATTAGAAAACCACTGACATTCCAGACTTGGGAAATATTCCTTGAAGATATTTAGAACTATAGGAGTTGGGGAGGGGAGCTAATTAGTTTGCAGTGAGAAGAAATTCTAAATTTCCAATGCTAAACATATTGAAAATTAGTGAAATGTCAAATTATTTTTAAAATAGAAAAATTAAGAAGTCCATATTATCTTTTGTTAGTGTTTCTTATGGGCTAACCATCACTTCTTGCTTTTTTATGATAGGGCATCAACATCCAGCAAGGTGGTAAAAAGAAGTGGAGGTAGTATACCTCCTTCTTAAAATCCTTCATCAGGAAATTCTCACATCATTTTTACTCACATTCCATTGGCTGGATTCAGTCACGGTTTATTGAACATCCTGTCCTTTCTCTATGAGAAAATGGGATGTCCACACGCAAAAGAATAAAGTTGTCTTGGCAAAGTAGGAATACAAGGAAACATCCTCAAATTTATAAAGGACATCTAGAAAAAAACCTATAGCTAATATACTCATGGTGAGAAAGTAGAATATTTCCCATTAAAATCAGGAACAAAGCAAAAATATCCCGTCACTACTGATATTTAACACTGCACTGGAAATTCTAAGCTAATGCAATATTTTGAGAAAATTGAATAAAAGTCATACTGATTAGGAAGGAAAAAATAAAACTATTTTTGCTTGCAGATGACATGATAACCTATGCAGAAGACTTGAAAGAGTTGACAAATAATTTCTAGATCTAACAAGTGTTCTAGATCTAACAAGTTTTGCAGGATATAAATTTAATATGCAAAAAAATGACTTTCCTAAATACCAGTAATGAACAAGTGGAATCTGTAATTAAAAACCAAATAACATTCATATTAGCACCTAAAATGAAATACTTAGTAATAAATCTGACAAAATATGTATCAGATCTATCTGAGGAAAACTACAAAACACTGATGAAAGAAATAAAGTGATTAAATAAATGGAGAAATACCACAAGTGCATACATAGGAAGACTCTGTTGTCAAGGTATCAGTTCTTCTAACCTTATTTTTAATTTCAATGCAATACCAATCATAATCCCAATGAGTTATTTTGTGACTGCCAACAAACTGCAAACTGATTCTAAAGTTTTTATGGAGAGGCAAAAGACCCATAATGGCCAACAAAATACTGAAAGAGAAGAACAAAGTTGGAGTGCTGGCAATACTTAAAGAGTTACTGTCATTCTACTGTACATGATCAAGACATTGTGGTATTGGCAAAAGGACAGACAGATAAACACAACAGAATAGAGAGTGTAGAAATAGATATATAAGATAATCAACTCATCTTTTTCCCCAGTTCTAGGGATTGAACCCAGGGCCCTGCACATGCAAGGCAAGCACTCAACCACTGAGCTACATTACCACCCCTCGATTTATCTTAGATAAAGGCACAAAGGCAATACCACACACACACACACATACGAACATACATACCCTCACACAACTAGATGCAGATCTTACACATTCCTTGAAAATGAATTCAAAATGGATCACAGACATAATGCATAATGCAAAGTTATAACTCCTAGATGATCACATAAGAGAAAATTTAGATGGCACTGGGTATGGCAACAACTTTCTAAATATAACACTGAAGGCACCCATAAATTGAAGAATTGATAAGCTGGGCTTCATTAAAATTAAAACTTTTTTTTCTTCAAAAGACACTGTCAAGATAATGAGAAGATAAGCCACAAACCAAGAGAAAATGTTTGGAAAAGAGATTTGATAGAGAACTACTATCTAAAATATACAATGAACCCTTAAAACTCAACAATATGAACCAAACACCTTAACAGACACATCACAGAAGATGTACAGATAACAAATAAGTATATGAAAATATGTTCTACATCAAATATCATCAGAGAAATGTAAAGTTAAACATGGGTGAGATACCACTATACACCTACTGCAATGGTCAAAATCCAGAACACTAACAACACCAAATGCTGGCAAGGACTTGGAGTGACAAGAACTCTCATTTATTACTGATAAAAATGCAGAATGGCACAGTTGCTTTGGAAGAGTTCGACAGTTTCTTACAAAACTAAATATACTCTTAGCATAAAATCCAGCAAGATTACTCCTTAGTATTCGTACAAACAAGTTAAAAACTTATATGTACCCCAAAACCTGTACATGTATGTGTCTACCCGTTTCATTCATAATTGCCAAACACATGGAAGGAACCAAAATATCTTTCAGTAAGTGAATGGATAAATTGTGATACATCCAGAAAATGGAATCTTATTCAAAAAATTAACGAATGAGCCTGGAGACCTACTTCCTCCAACGTGGTCCCCACTTCCTAATAATCTCATTCAACTGTGAACTCGATCAGTGCATTAATCAGCACCTTCAGGATCCAATTACTTCTCTGGGCCTCACCTCTTAACACTGCTGCACTTGGGATCCAGCCCTCAATACATGTGTCTTTGAGGGATATTTTATATTTAAACCATAACAACCACTTTTGCAGAAATAAAAAAGATCGTAAGAGGGTACTGTGAACCACTGCATGACAACAAGTTGGATAACATGGGTGAAATAGACAAATTCACAGAAACACACAACCTACAAAGACTGAATAATGACATAATAGAAAAAGGACATAGAACTATACATAGTAAGGATATCAAATCATTAACCAAAAACTTCTCAAGAAAGAAAAAATAGTGGACCATACTATTTCACTAGTTAACTATACTAAACATTTAATAAACTTCAGCAGTAACCTTTCTCAAACTCTTTTAAAAAATTGAAGAGTGGGCAGCACTTCATAACTCATTTCATAAGGTCAGCATTAGCATAGTACCAAAGTCAAAGGTACCAAAAGAAAAAAACACTACAGACCAATGTCCCTTTTGAATGCTAATGTGAAGTTCCTACAAAATACTAGCAAACCAAATTCAGGAGCTATTTAAAGAATTAAAGCCAGACGTGGTGGCACACACCTGTAATCCCAGCATTCAGGAGGCTGAGGCAGGAGGATTGCTGCGAGTTCAAGGCCAGCCTGGGCTACAAAGTGAGTTCGACCAGCCTTAACTAAATAGCAAGACTTTGTCTCAAAAAAATAAATAAATAAAAATAAAGAAATAATCATACTCCATGGCTAAGAGGGAATTATTCTTGGAATATAAGGGTGATTCAAAATACAAAATTCAAACTGTATAATGTATCCCATTAACAGAATGAAGGGAAAAATACGTTATCATCTCAATTCATGGAAAAAATCCATTTTACAAAATTCAATATCCTTTCATGAAAGTAAAAAAATATTCAACAATCTAGAAATAGAAGGAAACTCCCTCAGTATAACACATGCCACATGTGAAAAACCCACAGCAAACATCATACTCAATGATGAAAAACTAAAAACTTTTCCCTTATGATCAGGCATAAGACAAGGGTGTCCAGCTTTTCCATTTCTATTCAACATAGTATTGCAAGTCCTAGACAGAGCAGTTAGGCAAGAAAAAGAAATAAAAGACATCTAAACTAGAATGGAAGAAATAAAATTATCTACATTTGCAGATCACATGATTATGTAAGTTAAAAACTACAAAGATTGCACAAAAATTTTGTGAGATTCAATAAAAAATTTCAGAAAATTTGCAGTACGCAAAATTGACAAAGGAAAGAGACTGGGATGGGGGAATAGGGAAAAGAAAGAAGGGAAAGGAAAAAAAATTGTATTTATATATAAGATGGTTAAGATAGATACACTACTAATTTTACTTAGTTCATTGAGGAGTAAGGTTTGTGCCAATAATGTTTGGACAATTGAATGCTAATGTCTGGTATCCTGAATAACTAACTTAAAGATAACAATATGCAATGCATTAACCATTGTTACCCTCCTATTATGCTGTTTTGAAAATTTGTTCTTTTTTGTTTTGTTTTGTTTTTTCTTCTCTTTAAAATAAAAAAATTGACACACAAAACTATGTTATTTCTATATACTAAGAATGCACAATCTTGTAAGGAAATTTTAAAAAATACTAAAGGAGGAGTCATATTTCCTAATTTCAAAGCTAACTACTTAACTACTATAATCCAAATAGTATGGTACTGGCATAAAGGGCATAAAGGCAAATATATAAAAGAATGGAATACAGTGGAAAGCCCATAAATAAGCCCTTGAATACATGTTTAAATAATTTACCAAGAGCATTAGTGGAATTTAAAGATAACAATATGCAATGTATTAACCATTATTACCCTCCTATTATGTTGTTTTGAAATTTTGTTCTTTTTTTTCTCTTTAAAATAAAAATAAAAAAATAAGCTAATAGAGAAAAGTATTAGTGGGGGAAAGGGGTGTTGAGAAAACTAAATGTCCACATGCAAAAGATAATTGGGATCCTTGCCTTACACATGATACAAAAATTAACTTGAAATGATCAGAGATTTAAAGGCTAATGCTCTAAAATTCTGTGAAGAAAACAGGGAAAATCTTCGTAACACTGGATTTAGTTATGACACCAAAAATATAGGAATCATAAGAAAAAACAAATTAGATTTCATCAAAATTTTTAAAAATTGTGCATTAAGCCACATTATCAAGAGAGTAAAAAAGCAATACCCAGAGTGGGAGAAAATAATTGTAAATTATATATATATGGTAAAAGACTAATATCAAGAATATATAAATAATAAAAACTGATAAACACCAAAAGTCCTATTTTTAAGGAGTAGAGGACTTGAACATCTCCCTAAAGAAGATAAGCACAGTAGAAGTTTCTCAGAACCACTAACCACTAGAGAAGTGAAAATTAAAGACACAATGAGCTCAAGTTGCATCCATTTACCTATAAAAGTCTCAAGTTTATCCTTCTTCATGGCTGAATAGTAATCCATTGCATAAAAATATCACATCTTTTTTATCCATTTCTCGGTTGATGGGTATTTGGGTTGTTTCCAAGATTTAGCTATTACCAGTTGTGCTGCTTTAAACATGAGTGGTATGATGTTTTTAATTCTTCTGGGAAGATACCCAGAAGGGGAATAGAAAAGGAAGGTTTGTGCTAATACTGATTGGAGAAATTTTTATGCCCATATCTTGTACTCTGAGTAACCACTTTAGAGATAACAATATGCAATGTATTAACTATTGTTATTCTCCTATTATCTTGTTATGAAATTTTGTTTTACCTTTTTTCCATAAAAAAGGTCTATTCACACAGATCAGAATGGCAATTTTCAAAAACACAGAAAATAACAAGTGCTGGTAGGAAGTGGAGAAATTAGAAGACTTGTGCATTACTGTTGGGAACACAAAATAGTGCAGCTGTTATGGAAAACTGAACTATGGTTCCTAAACTAACACAGAATTATTTTACTACATGATGTAATAATTCCACTTCTAAATATAACCCAATTGAAACTCAGATGTTTGCACTACCAACATTCTTAGCGCCATTATTCACAATACCTAAAAGGTAGCAATAGAAATGTCCAACCATGAAGAAATGGATACATAAAATGTAGCATATACATACAAGCACAATGTAATATTACTGAGTTTTTAAAAGAATTGAAATTGTGAGATGTGACACAAAGCTAACATCATAAAGAAGAGGATTGAGTTGTAAAGGAGCAGAGTCCTGTATAACCACTGAAACTAAGTTAATATTAATGCAAACTTGAGTGTCATATAGTTAAGATATCAACTGTAATCCCTAGGGTAACCACTAATGACAAAACTATAAAACATAGAAAAAGAAATGAGAAGTGAATGAAAATAGTACATTGAGAACTACCAAGTTGTTTCCCACACTGGTTATACCATTTTACATTCCTACTAGTAATGTGCAAGGGTTCTAATTTCTCCACATTCTTGCCAATTATTGCATATATATATATATATATATATATATATATATATGTATCAGTGGGTGCGAAGTGATCTCATTGTAGTTTCAATTTTGTCCCTAAGACTAATGATGTTGAGCATCTTTTGTGTACTTCTAGGTTACAGCTATATCTTCTTTAGAGAAATGTCTATTAGAGTCCTTTACCTAGTTTTTGTTGGTTATATGTATCTTTGTATTGATTCATAAGGATTCTTAATAAAACAATCTTGAAGCAGAAATCAAATTTGGAACACACTTCCTGATTTCAAAACTTACTGCAAAGCTGCAGTAATCAAAACACTGTTTAAGTACAGACACAGAGACAAATGGAATAGAATTGACAGCCCAGAAAAAACTTTAATATCCATGACCAAATGATTTTTCACAAAACTGTCAAATCCATTCAAGGGAAAAAGAACAGAATCTTCAACAAATGGTGCTGGGACAACTGCATTTCCACATGCAAAAGAAGGATGTCAGACCCCTTCCTCAGGCCACATACAAAAATTAATTCAATATGGGATCAACAACCTAAACATAAGTTAGAAGTGTAAACTCTTAGAAGAAAATACAGTGGCAAATCTTCATGACTATGCATTTATTCTTAGATATGACACCAAAAACATTGGCAACAAAAGAAAACATGCATGAATTGAACTTCACTGATATGGTAAAGGACATCATTAAAGGACATCATCAAAAGTGAAAAACACCTTACAGAATAGGAGAATTTGCAAATCATATAGCTGATAAGGGATTTGCATTCAGAATATATAAAGAACTCCTGCAATGTAATAACAATAAACATCCAATTTAAAGATGGACAAAGAACTTGAATACACGTTACTACAAAGAAGATATGCAAATGGACAATAATCACATGAAAAGATGTTCAAAATCATTTGTCATTAGGGACATGCAAATTAAAACTACAATGAGATACCACTCTACCTAATAGAACAGCTATTCAAAAAAATTAACGTAGGGAAGCTTGGCATTGGTACACACTTGTAGCCCAGCTACTTGAGAGGCTGAGAGAGGAGGATTACAAGTTCGAGGCCAGTTGGGACAACTTAGTGGGAACCTATCTCAAAATAACATAGAAAAAGTCCTGAGGATATACCTTAGTAATAGAGTGCTTGCCTAGCATGTATAAGACCTAATACCACATGGAAAAAAGAAGGAAGGAAGGAAGGAAGGAAGGAAGGAAGGAAGGAAGGAAGGAAGGAAGGAAGGAAAAGGAGAGGAAAGGAGGAAAGGAGGAAAGCAAGCAAGCAAGCAAGAAAGAGAAAGAAAGAAAGAAAGAAAGAGAAAGAAAGAAAGAAAGAGAAAGAAAGAAAGAAAGAAAGAAAAAGAAAGAAAGAAAGAAAGAAAGAAAGAAAGAAAGAAAGAAAGAAAGAAAGAAGAAAGAAAAGAGGAAATTCAATGGAGTGAGGTAAAGCAAGATGGTTGTTGAGAAAGATCCTCCAGTAATCTCCCCACAGACACACCAAGTTGAATAGCTATCCATATACAAAACTATCTTCAAAAGAGCTAAAGAAATCACATAAGAGACCACGGTGCCTGCTTTTAGTATAACAAATCGAAAAAAAAAATAATTGAAAAAAAGGCAGGAAGAAAAGAGTTGCCACATCATCCCAGCAGGCTCTAAGCAGGATATCCTGAAGAAAGATGCCTACAGCTTTGGGGAGGGAGAAAGAATTAAATCCAGGCCTTAGACTTGAAAACATGGTAAAACCCAGTATGCAGCAAAACCCCACAATCACTACCACCAGATCTTTGCCTGGGGACTGAGCTCCTGGATCTGCCAGGTGGCTGACTGCTCCACCATTCCATCTCCAAGCTTGGGGAGGGAAGACAGGAGTAATATTCTACCCACTGGGGAGCAGGGCACAAAAGCTAACACTGGGCTTTGTCTTAAGAGCTCAATGCTGGGCCCACTGCAGTGAAATCCAGCACCCAGTAAAAACCAAAGGCTCTGTACATAGGTCAGAGGTCACTGTTGGAGCCTCTAAGATTGGCCCTGGCTTTAGGTGGAGATCTGTGCACTGATGGGGTAACTCAAGTTTTGACCTGTACTATTTTTAGCCTTACAGTGGACCTCGGGTATACCCACCCTCCTCCTACAACTGTGTAGGACCCTGTGGCTGTGAAACTCAGGTGGAACTTAGATTACCTTTGGTCTTTATTACCAAGGGACTGTGTCTACCACCTGCCCCACCTCAGCCTCAGAAAAAACAGCTATCACCAGATCAGTGTTCACAGATGGAGCTTTAGAAATGTCCTGCCACCAGATAGAGACCTGCACCCTAGGTGAGGGTCAGACTTCTGTTTCAGCCTGTATCAATAATAGCTGTAGCATGGGGTTTGGCGGTGCACCTCTATGACTGTGCGGGGTCCTACAGCTGCAAACTAAGGCATGATCTAGCTTAGCATTGGCCTTGGTGACCAAGGGTCCACCTTTACCAACATTACCCCAACCTTAGAAACCATAGAGTGGTACAAGACTCCATTCACTGTGCGTAGGACAGTGTAGGAAGCACAAGACTTTGCCCTGAAACCTAGTGCTGGACTGATGAAACCTAACACTGGATAGAGCCTATCAGCTCCCATCACCATGCCTACCTGTAGACAGCGCTTCTAGAATGCTAGAAGACACACAGCCCCACTAAATTGGACTTTTATTCTAGGTACCATCACCTCTGGCTGGTTGGAGCAATCTTGGGTAACAAGTTCAGCTTCCCAGTGGGCACCCCATAGCAGTGCAGGCCTTGGTTCTTCCTCAGTGTAGTGCTGGTCTTGGCAGGCTGTGTCCTCAGGACATCGACATTGGTTGGAATCCCTGGTGGCCATAGATGTCACATAAGAAATTGGGGCTGGTCCCTCCACAATGACAGCCCAGAGCTAGGCAAAATCCCACTGCCTCACTACAGACCAATAACTTTAGACAAGAAAATATACAAAGATCAAAAGTGGGAAATCAAAAATAGAAAATATGGTGAGGAATGGAGTAAAAATATGTAGTATTATTATTATATTTTGTTTTTTGTTTTGTTTCTGTACTTATCTTTATGATCAAGTTATTGTTATCATTTCAAAATAGCTTGTTATAATGAAAACAATTTTATAAGACTCACGGACGGTAACCACAAAGCAAAAATCTATAATAGATAAACCAAAAATAATAAGCAAGGAATCAAAACACACTACTAGAATACATTACTTAATCACAAAGAAACACTAAAAGGAGAAAAAAGAAAGGAACTACAACAAAAGTAGAAAACTAGTTACAAAATGGCAATAGTAAAACCTTACTTATCAACAATTATCTTGAATATAAATGGCTTAAATTGTCCAAGTAAAAGACACAGTAACTGAATGCATTAAAAAAACCAAAAGCAAGACCCAACTATATGTTGCTCACAAGAATTCCCTTCATCTCTGAGGACACAGATGGACTGCAAGTCAAGTGGTGGAATATATTATTCTATGCAAAGAGAATCCAAAAGAAAGCAGGGGTAAACATATTTAATCGGTTAAAGTAAACTTTAAATCAAATGCAATAAAAAGACACAAGGAACGTCATTATATAAAGGAGGCAATTCAGCAAGAGGGAATAACAATTCTAAATATATATGCACCCTATGTTGAACATGAAAATATATAAAGCAAATATTAATGGATCTAAACCTCCAATACAATAATGGTTGGGACTATACTACCCCACTTTCAGCAATGGACAGATCCAAAAATCAAAAAGAAACTACAGAGTTAAATTGCACCCTAGACCTAACAGTCAACTAATGCATATAGTATCCAACAGTTTCCAAATACACATTTTTCTCATTAGCACATAGAACATTCTCCAGGATAGATCATATTCCAGGTCACAAAACAAGTCTCTGAGGGCTGGGAATGTAGCTCAACAGCAGGAAAATTGTGTAACATCTGCAAGGGCCTTGGATGGATCTGCAGCACTGCCAAAAACAAAACCAAAACCAAAATTAAAAACAAACCCACTTAAGAAGCAAATCCCAACAAACTTTAAAAACTGAAATCATATTGAATATCTTTCTGACAATAATGCAATAAAATGAGAAATCAGTAACAAGAAAAACTTTGTAAACTATATAAATACATGGAAATTAAACAGTTTCCTTAAGAACAACCAAGAGATCAAGGAAGAAATCAAGAAGAAAATTGATACTATTTCTTGAAGCAAATGAAAATGGAGATACAACATAGCAAAACTTACAGGATACAGCCAAAGTAGTATTAAGAGGAAAGATTATAGTAATCAATGCCTACATAAAAGCATAAATATTTGCTATACAGTAGAGAGATCTCAAACAACCTATCAGTGCTTCTCAAGGAATTAGAAAAGCCAAAACAAACCAAACTTCAAATTAGTAGGAAAAAATAATAAAAGTCAGAGCAGAAATAAATAAAAAGATTAAAAATATAAAATATCAACAAAACAAAGAGATAGTTCTTTGAAAACATAGATAAAACAGACAAACTCTCAGCTACACTAAGATAGATAACTTAAGTAAATAAAAGCAGAGATTAAAAGTGAGACATTACAATGAATACTACAGAAATATAAATGATCATCGGAGATTATTATGAACAACTATATGCCAACAAGTTTGATAATCTAGAACAAATGGACAAAACCCTAGTCGCATATACCTTTCTAAGACTAAGTTGTGAAGAAATAGAAAACACAAACAGGCCAGTATCAAGTAATGAGAATGAATCAATAATAAAAAGCCTCTTGTCAAAGAAAAGTCCAGATGAGATGGCTTCATTGTTGAATTCCATCAAATGTTTCAAGAACTAATACCAATTCAACTTGTTATTTCAAAAAATAGAAAAGGAAAGAATTCTTCAAAACACATTCTATGAGGCCCTCACTGCAGTGATACCCAAACCTGTCAAGGACACAGCCTCAACAACTACAAAAAAGAAATCTATTGGACAATAAACTTGAAGACCACAAATGCAAAAATCCTTAACAAAATACTGGCAAACTGAATCCAACAGCACACCAGAAAGATTATTCATTGTGATCAAATGAGATTCATCAGGGATACAGGGATGGTTCAATATGTACAAGTCGATACACTGATGTACCACATTGATAAAATGAAGGACACAAAACCATATGATCATTTCAATATATCCAGAAAAGGCAATTGGCAAAATTCAACATCCTTTAATGATAAAAGTTCTGAACACGTTGGGTATAGAAGAAACATACCTCAAGATAGTAAAGGCAACTTATAATAAGCCAACAGCTAACATCGTTATACTGAATGGGAAAGGTTTTTTTCTCTAAGACCTGGAACAAGACAAGGATGCTCACTTTTACCACCTTTATTCATCATAGTACTATAATGCTTGAAATTCTAGCCAGAGCCATCAGGCCAAAGAAAAAAACAAAAGATATTCCAATTGAGAAAAAAACAGTCAAATTGTGATTTTATAGATAGAAATCCCCCCAAATCCACCAAAAACTATTACAATTAATAAATAAATTCAGTGAAGTTACATGATACAAAAGTAACATAAAAAATTAGTAACATTGTTATGGGCCAATGGCAAAGTATCTGAAAGAAAAATTTTTAAAATCCCTCTTATAACAGCTTCAAAAATAAAATGCCTAGGAAGAAATTTAACCAAAATGTTGAGGAATTTCTACAATAATAATTATAAAACATTGATGAAAGAAACTGAAGAGGATAAAAAGTTTGGAAAGACATGCTATATTCATGTATTGTAAGAATCAATACTGTTTTCTCCTTTTTGATTAAAGTGATTTACAAACTAAATGCAATCCCTACCCAAATACCTATGACATTCTTCACACAACTAAAAGACAATCCTATTAATTTATATGGAAGCACAGAAAACTCTAAATAGCCAAAGCCATTTGGGGCAAAAACAACACAGCAGGACCTATTACACTACCTGACTTCAAAACACACTATAAAGCTGTAGTGATCAAAAAGAACATGCTATCGTCATAAAATCAGACACATGGACCATTAAAATAGAATAGAGGTCCAAGACATAAGCCCACAAATCTAGAGCCAAGAGACTTTTGATAAAGGTGCTAAGAATACACACTGGAGAAATGACATTTGTTTTCAAGAACTGGTGCTAGAAAAATTGTATATCCATATGCAGAAAAATCTCTCACCAATTACAAAATTCAACTATCTCTCATCAGTTAGAAAAATCAATTCAAAATGAATTCAAAACTGAAATGTAAGACCTGAAATTATGAAACTAATAGAAGAAAACATAGGGGAAAGTTGGAATGTGCCAAAAGTACAGGAAATAAAAACAAAAATAAACAAATGGGATGACATCAAACTAAAAAGCTTCTGCACAGCAAAAGATACAATCAACAGAATGAAGAGACAACCTTCCAAATAGGAGAAGATATTTGCAAACAATACATCTGACAAGAGGGTGGTATCCAGAACATAATAGGAACTCCAAAAACTTGCAAAACAAACAAACAAAAAACCACATGACCCAATTAAAAAATGGGCCATAGGTCTAAATAGCATTTATTAAAATAAGACAGACATACAAATGGCCAACAGGTATATGGAAAAATACTCAGTATCACTAATCACTAGGGAAATGTGAATACCACTTTATTCCAGTAAGGATGGCTATTATCAAAAACACTAAAGATAAGTGTTGGTTAGGATGTAGCAAAAAGGAAACCTTGCATTGTTGGTGGAAATGTAAATTAGTATAGCTGTTACGGAAAACAGTATTCAGCCTCTCCAAAAAATTAAAAGTAGAACTACCATATGATCCAGCAATCTCTCTATGGGTATATATTCAATGAAAATGAAATCAGTATGCCAAAGAGACATGTGCATCTCTGATTTCACTGCAT
Organism: Erethizon dorsatum; assembly: GCA_028451465.1. NCBI lineage: Eukaryota > Metazoa > Chordata > Mammalia > Rodentia > Erethizontidae > Erethizon > Erethizon dorsatum. Next base: position 88,166,403 of record CM051842.1, on the reverse strand, counting down.
CACTATTCACAATAACCAAGAAATGGACAACCTAAGTGTCCATCAATGGATAAAGAAAACGTAGTTCATATTCACAATGGAATACTATTCAGCCATAAAAAGAATAAAATTCTGAACCATGTATTAATATGTTTAGTGAAATAAGCCAGGTAGAAAAAGATAAGTATCACATGATCTCACTTACATATGTAGTCTAAAAAAGTTGATCTCATAGAAGTAGAGAACAGAATGGTGGTTATCACAAGCCAAGCCAGGGATGCAGAAAGGTTGAGCAATAGAGTCTAAGTTTCTTTCGTTTTTTCATTAAGTTTATTGGTACATTTTAGATACACACAATGATCATATTCATCATAGGGAATTTGTACTTGTACATGATATATTTCGATTCCTCTTGAAATTGAAAAATCAATCCTCCCTCCTCCCTTCAGCCCATCTTCCACTCCCTATTTACAAAGCTTTGTTTCCATTTTATTGTTTTTGGGTTTTTTTTCCTTTTCCCTTTCTTCCTTTCCCACTTTCCCCACCCTAGTTTCCCTTTCCATTTGAACAATTTCTTCCAATTTCACAATATCTATTGTACATTTTGGTCCTTATTTACTCCTTCAGTTTTTCATATCAGGAAGACAATGCAATGTTTACACATGTGAGTCTGATTTATTTCACTTAAGAGTGTGGTCTCAAGTTGTATCCATTTACCCGAAATGCCTCAAATGTATCCTTCTTTATGGCAGAATAGTACTCCATTATATAGAAAAGCCACATCTTTATCCATTCCTCCACTGATAAGAGCAAGAAGTTCTGGTGTGCTATATCGTACAGTGGGATTACTACAGATAACAATTGTGTACCACACATTTCAAAAAGCTGGAAGAAAGTATTTTGAAAGCTTTTAGCATATTTAGGAAGATGGATATGTTTAACCTGATTTGAACATTATAAAGTGTATATGTGTATCAAAACATGGCATGGTACTCCATTAATATGTACGTTCTTTATTTTTCAGTTAAAAAACGAAGTACAAAAAATCAATGGAAAATAAAAAAGTGTTGGTGAGTATGTGCATAAATTGGAACAGTTGTACATGAGGATGTAAAATGGTGCAGCTACTGTGGTATATAATTTGGCAATTTCTCAAAAAGCTACATATATATGTATTATGATATAGCCCAGCAATTCCACTTCCAGGTATATACTCAAAAGAATTTAAATTAGGGACTCCAACAGATAGTTGTATTCCAATACTCATTTCAGCATTATTCATAATAGCCAAAAGATGGAAACAAACTAAGCATACATCAATGAATGACATTTCAGGAATAATTTTAGAGATGAGTCTCCCTCTTACAAGCCCCACTTAAGGAGAAACCATCAACATCTTGATACAAATACATACACATTTCCCACTCACCCTTCTCTTTAGCTGATATTAGAAATTCCATAGTCATCAATTGTGTTCTCCACAGGCCATCTGAGATACAATATTTCCAAAGGATCTGGTCCGACTGTACTGTGAATATCTCCAATACTGAGAGCAGTATCCACAGCTGGTATTATAAACTAGGAGAGCTCTGTGGATTAAAAAAAAAAGGTTATAAAAACTTCAAAAATCACCTAAGTTGAAACTGCACACTGAAAAAAAAAACTCTATTTTTTTTCCTCTTAATTTATAAGTGTGGGCAATTGTCCTTTATTTTAACTCCTTGACAAAAACAGGTTCACACCTGACCTTAATAGAAATTAAACTTGGAAGCCAGGCATGGTGGCATATGCTAATAATCCCAGCATTCAGTAGGCTGAGGCAGGATTGATGCGAGTTCAAGGCCAGCCTGGGCTACATAGTCATTTGAAAGCCAGCTTGAAATACAAAGCAAGCCTCTGTCTCAAAAAAAAAAAAATTACACTTGGGATAGTCATCAGAAAGACCAGCATTTCTACACTAATCCCAGTATCTGTTATTCCCAATGCTGGGCAGTAAATTAAGAAGAATAATAACAGCAAAAGAATTTGTGAGTAGAAGAGACAGAAGTGATCCCAGATCCCAATTTGTATTCTGTCATCTTATGCCATAAACTCCTGCCTAGAACCCAGCTTTTGTTAATTATGAACAGAAGCTAAGAAGGTATAGACAACATGTCTTCAACTCTGTAAAACTGTGCAAATCAATACAATAGTGAAAATAGGGGGACTTATATTTTCCCTAACTACACAGTCCTATAGGACTTTGGTATCCTATAACTGTTTCACTCATAGAGCTGTGCTCTGACCATGAAGGGCTCTGATCAGCCCAAATAAGGGGCTGCCATCACAAACAGGTATGAATCACCAAATACAAAACATGGCCGGAAAACAAAAGCAAGAATGACTGTTAATAGTCACAAAGGTAAGACATATGAGACTATCTATGACAGTTTCAGTAGGTGGTTCCCCAGAGCCTTTTCTGAGGCTCAGGAGTGCAGCAGGGAGAGACTCCCAGAGGAGGCAGTAAATCTGATGCCCCTGTATATGGAAGGAGAGGACACAGCTGGGCTGGATCCCTTCCAAACTACATTTGTGCCTTGTCTTTACTGATGGTGAGATTAAGGAATCCTCTTAGGGGTAGAAAAGCTTCAAGGAATCAAGGGGAGACATCTTATGCAAAGCACTAAGCATGAGTTCTGAGACTTACAGATGAAAGCATCTGTTCCCTTCCTCCTGAATCTTGTCCTTACCACTTCTCCTGAGCTGCCCAGATACTGATCTCGGTAATGAAACTCTAACAGGTGGAACCTATGAAAAGATAGTAGCACAATCTGGTCTTCTTGCTTATTCCTTGAACACGTTCAAACTAAAGAATTTTCTAATGTGAACTTGTTTTGTTTGCATGCTCCTACAAATAAACCCGTACAGATAGTTCTCTTCACCATCTTTATGTTGTTTGTGCTTTAGCCACCTGACTATATTTAAATGAAGAACTAGGACAAAATTTTCACCAGTTTCAGCATGCAACTTTATCAACATGTAAATAAAATCTTGAAGAATACACTTATATCAATATAACACACAGAAGTATAGTTTAGTCAAGATGAATAGCATCATTATCAGGTCACGTGGCAGAAATACTAAAAAATATCTTGATTTATGTTATATAGCACAATACAAATTAACAAATGTTCAAGCTCTCAAGATTATTTGGTACTCATAAAATTGGCTCTTTGAATCAACACAGAGAACATAAATATTTAAATTAAACATACATTGGCATCATGAAAGGCTCTGTGAGAACATACAGTTACTCAAAGTTTGAGTATTAATCATGTAACTCTATCTCTCACCCTGGGATCACTGTGCTCTGCTAAGTCTTGGGAGTTTCTGACCAAACCCTTTTGCTTCCTGGAATATGGAAATAAGTTCAGATTTAGTGAACCTTTCCTTGGTAAACAGCTTTGAGCATTTTTTGAATTGGAAATTTATATTCTCAAAAATTTCAATGATATTAAGAATATTGGCCTTTGACTCATTCTTGTTAAAGGGTGCAACCATGATGACAGTACTTCAGCACTGATCAGTTCTCTTGTGTTGGCTTGATTTTTAGATAAGCATAAAAACACTTTTAAAACATAAAATTTGATTTTAATACTTCCCTTGTTTAACAATGTGAGGAAATCTGGAATATAACTGGCAATCATGTGGTGATTCTTAAAACTTACACTTAGGTGCACTAATAATTTTAGAACAGTCAGTTGCACAGAGGAGTTCAAAGGATAAGAGATTATGTCTTTACAAATTTGATGTATATATGACTCACCCATTTTTGGTTCTTCAGAAGACTCAGCGCTATTATCAACCACATTAAGAGCTCTAGAGTGTTCTTTAACATTGGAATTATTAACCAAGTTTTCAACTATACCTGTAATATCAACATCATGAATTATATCTTGGGTAAATGGATAAGCAGGACTGATGCCCATTATCATTGTAGCTATTTCGTGAATGAAAGGATCCTTAGTTAACTTCAGTAAGGCAACAAGTTTATCAAACTCTTTAGGCTCTAAACTAAAAAAACGTGATTTGCAGTAGCAGACCCTTGGATTAGGCCCATACTTTTCCCTTTGCCTAATCTGTTTTTTTATCTCTGCTAAGGACTGGAAGTAAGGCCCATTATAAGGTGGGATCTTGGTCAGAGGCCGAATTCCCACCGGAGTTTCAATCAAGGTTGTAACCTGGGTCCAGTTTCCTTCTAGAGGCAAGGGTTGTTCCTCTCCCTCAAGTGGGACTACACAGTGTATCTAGCCCTTGACAATGCTGTTGCTTTTTGTTTTATAGTAAATTTCAGTTTATGTGTGGGCTTGGGCTTTTCCTGGATCTTAGGTGGGGACTTATAAATGTGAAGAGGGGTTTCTTCTTTAGGCTAGAGCCAGGATCCTGCACTGGGCTCTTCTCCAGTCCAGAATCAGGAGCAGACATTTTCTTCATCTTCATCAGTGGACTTGATTCCAAAGCCAGCTTTGTTCCCAGCCATGAACTTGATGCTGGCCTCTTCCTTTATCTCATATCTGGACACAATATTGACCTTATCATCAGCCTTGGCACAGGACCTGAAATTTGCCTCACTGCTAGAAACAACCCTGACTGCAGGCTTAGTTATAGCACTGAGTCTAGACCTAGGCAAAGCCTCTGACTTGGTTTGGGGCACTACAGCAGGCTCTACAAGGAGTTTTGTCTGCATCTAAACCTTGACTCTAGTATCAGTCATATGTTCCATTTTGTTTACTTCCCTTGTCACAGTCACAGGTTCAGTGTAGGTCACTGTCTGTGTTGTGGCCATTATTCTATCCCCAAACTTGGCCTGGGTCACTAATTCTGCTTTTGGTTCTGCCTCAACCACTGCTATGGACTGAGCCTTAGCCCTCACTCTTCCATTGTCAGGGCCACTGATTTCAGCTTTCAGGCCATCCCCAACCCCTTCTCTAGCGTTTTCTCTAGCCCTAGAGTTAAGCATGGTCCAGATTAAAAGCAACACCAAGTAATGTACCCCTAACCTTGAGTAGGCCTTCACTGAAGGTCTGTCCCAAGTTAATGTTTTTGTACAAAGTCCAGTAGTCACTCAGCTCCCTTTCCAACTACAGGTTATGCCAATGATATGGACAACATGCTGAGGCAGCACACTCAAGATAAAGAAGGATGGCTGTGCCTGTGTGCAGCCCTGTGAGGGTGGTGGTCTTCAGCCACTTCAAGGCCACCAGATCTGCCACTGAAGTTGGACCTAGGGGTGGAGGAAGGAAATGGGGCTTTAAGACTCTTCCAATTTTTTCTCCTCATGCTGATTAATAGAGAGATAAGAAAGTATGAAATTCAATGTTCCATGGGAGATGCAGATCAACAGCAAACTCCTCTCATTTCACCCACATTCTACACCTCTAAGAGCTACCAATCTCCTTTCTAGGCAATAAAAAGGTCATAGAGGGTAGGAAAGCTGCATGGGAATGAGAGAGGTCTGAGGAATACCTAGACTGGCTTTTGACCCTGCTGGAACTAAGGAGATCTCCATTATCCCATCCTACCGCTCTACCCAGACAGTCCCCACAGTTATACCAACCTGTACTAATCTGAAGCATTTTCTTCTCCTTTCCTTGCTTTCAATGGTGATGAGCCCTATAGCAGACCTACAGGCAGACCTATGGACAAATAAACAATCAGGAGGACATGGAAACTGATCACTTGGTAGACAGACTTTGTTCCCTAGCCCTTATTTTTGCATTTCAAGATACAGTTTTCCTAGTGTTACCCTCCTCTTGGTCCCCTCCCTTACTGCCCTGCTTCAGAGCAGTCCTTCTTCCTCCCTGTAGGCCACCATTTTCCTCTTCAGTGATCGTTCAGGCACTTCCTTAGTTCACAATTAGATCACAGTGAGGCATGAGACCAAGACAAGCAAGTGGGGAATGGGAAAGGCATGTCTCCACGTTCTGTATCCCCACAGCGTACCAAGCCTCCCAACTAAATCAGCAGAAGGACAACAGACAGAAGTCATTAATAAGCTGATAAAAGAGAAGAGTGGGAATTCTCTGCCTTAGTCACCACTGTCCCTGTTACCTCACACCAACCTTAGCAGACACAGGGCACTTTTTCTTTCCATTATTTCCTAGCTTTGGGTTGGGTTATTTTATAAACCTTCACGACAAGCGAAAGTTCTATAAAATAGGAACAGATCTACCCACAGAGACTCACAAACACAGAGAGAAATAAATCGAGACACAGCAAACCTCGGACAGTGAGTCCTTAATAAAGACCAGTACCTAGGCATACATGTTTTCTAAATAAAGGTACCTGCTTACCAAACATTTTCTACTTCCCTTTCTTCCTAAACTCTTAAATCTCCAAGACCCTCTGCTCCACTGAAGTTTGACAATTTCAGTGCAGAGGCAACTCAAAACATTACTGCAAGGTAATAGCGGTGTTAGTAGGGATGAAATGCCTAAGCAAATCATGAAAGCTAGAACAAAGTATCATCTCCAAATTTCTCATAGGTTTTTAACGTTTCCTTCCTCTCCCCCAATGCCCATTAATTTCTGCAATTTGATGGAGTGGGGGAGGACATGTCTGGAAATCTGACAGAGGAAATGTGGAGATTACTCTGGATCCCAACCTGCTCTAGACTTGGCCATCTACCTTTAAGCACTCCATACGGTACAGAAAACAGGACAATTTTTTTTTCTCCTTTTTCCTTGGAGTCTGCGGCTTCCTACGCATCTTTACAGAAAGGTGGACTGCTACAAACTTTGAAACCTATCTACATAGATAAACGCAGTATACACACCCAGAAATCAAATCAAAAGACTTTGAGAGACGTGGTTATTATTAGACCAGTAACCAGGACATGAAACTTCTTCAATTTCAGGTCCTTTATTATCACACATTTACAGTCTCTTAACGGTCTCTCCCTCTCAGGTCCCCACAGACAAATGTCTTTATCAATAGCACCAACCCCTCTTCTTACGTAGTCTACCATTTCCCCGCTGGAAGCCGACACTATACCCCATTCTCTTCCCTAACAGAGTCAGAAGTGGGGTGAATTTCTGGAAGCTGGCAAGAGGTAGGTCAATTTTACCGTAGTTCCTTTCTCCGACCACCTCCTAAGATCAGGTCACATATCCCGCACTCATCTCTGATATCCATATTCATACCCTCAAGCAATGTCCACCTTCTCACTGACCTTCTCTGCTTGCCTCAGAGGCAGTTTTCTTTCCTCCTCGTCAAGGGGTGACGTGCCACACAGGAGGGACGGACAGTCAGGCACAAGGACCCGAGACAACGGCGGCGACCACGTCTGGGAGTTGACACAACACCTAGGACTTACAACTAGATAAAGGGCTGTGACTGGCAAACTGTTTTCATTTTCTTTTAGTATTGTCTTCTCTTTCCAGTTCCCAAGGCTCCTCAGGAACCCGCACATAGTGACTAATCAACATCTATCTTTTGCTCCGCACGCTAAACTCAGCCAGGTCTCCTTTACCGAGATCAACACGAGGAGGAGCTAGAGTGTAGTTTAAAGCGATCCGGCTTAGGGAAGTGGAGTGATACCAATCTTTACTTACAGCCACATCCCGCTGTCCTTGTACTCCATCCCGCCCACTCGGTTTCAGACGCATCCTGGGATGCACTGGGGCTGGGTTAAGACCTAGGAGAAACAGCACTGAATGGAGAGAGGCAGACAAACACCACGATACTAAATTATGTGTTAGGCGCTCCCCCCACTATTTCTTTCCGAACTGAAATGCATGTGAGTTTGGGCTGTGTCGTTGGGAAATTAGCTCTGGCCTGACAAGGCGGACAGATACAACCGAAAATATAACGATTTTCATGTTTACAAAATCTCGCCAAAACTCACTCAAGTGGGCGGGTTAAGGGAGGGTCTCAAGGTAGAAAAGTAGGAGGGAAAGGCTCAAAACTGAGATAGGAGTATAATTTCTAATCTATTCCACAAACTTTGTTTTCTCTCCATGTGAGAAGCCCTTCAAACTGCCCCTCCAAGCACTTTTCTACTTCGTATGTATGAGATCTGGAAAGCTGCTCCGGCCTGACTTACAGTTTAATACCAGTCTCTTCCAATTTGTCTTTTCCTGTTGCTCTTGCCTGGTATTTTGCTTTATTGTCCAGCATGTTTCTTACACTGGAATAATCTTGGGTAACATGTGATAAGGATATGGGAAAAGCAGCAGTGAACAGAGAAAAATTTACATTAATACCAAAATACCTCTCTGTGAATGTATCCCATTCCCATGATATTTTCCCCACCTAAATATGCACTGAACTTGGGCAAGAGAAAAACAACTCATTCTTATGAAAGAGAATTAATACTAAAATATCTTTGTAGTTGTGAACCAACTCTCCTCTTAATGGGCCCTTTCTAAGTTTGACCCAGCATAGTTCTCCCAAAAGTCTTCTGGGGGTGAAGGGATCTCAGGACAGCAGGCTGGAAGAAGAAACGCAATTTCAAGGCACATATTCCCGTTAGTTATCTCATGTTTTTCTTTCACTGCTTCATGGAGTCTAGAAGGGGAGAAAGGCATTTAAGGGAACTGATCTCAAGGGAACAGAGATGAGACTTCCTCACCACTGCTGCTCTTCCAGACCTCTAGCCTTTCCAGACCTTTGCATCAAGAATAATTCTTCTGGCTACACTGATTTTTTTCTCGTTCTGAACAGGAATTCACTTGGTCATTGCAGTGTTCCCACAGCTGACCAAGAAAAAGGGCCTTTCCTTGTCAGGACCCACACAGAGTCATACAATTCTCCCTATGTGCTGCCCAACAACCAAGTATCAGGCACACAGCCCCTGGCCCTTCACCCACTATACTGTCAGAAAAGGGGACCACTACACTCATACACTTCCTCAAGGCAAATACCAGCTGCTTTCTGCTCCTCCTTTAAGATCTGCATCCTTCCTAATGAATGCATATGATCCTTTTGTCACTGGCTAGCTTGGGTCCTTGCTTTTAGTAATAACAGAAATTAAAACTAAAGCACAAATATGCAGGGAAAAAAGTTCTAGAGGGAAGATAGGAAAGGACTGCAGCTCCGGTAACCAGAGAGGGCACACTCTGATACAGGGGTTCAGACTGGCCCTTTTACTAAGGCAGAAGGCCAGCTTTTAAGGATTTGCTAGTGGGGTGGGGTCGGGTTCATCATTATCTCAGTCCTGGTGTTATAGTTGTGGAATTTTTATGGCTGAGAGATGGTTCTGTTTCCAGGAACAGATTGTTTCTGTCTGTGGTGTTCTCAGTCATGTGAAGCTCTGCTTTTTCTGAAATCCAAGTGATCACATGTTTAGGACAATTGCTGGAGACCTTCAGGCACAGTTAGATGTCCCTGGAAATTCCCTATCCTGGTGTCCTCAATCTTGAAAGGGGTGAGAATACAGTGGTACAAACTGGATTCTTGACCTGATTCTGGCCAGAAAACAAGTCGGATGAAAACCAAATGAAATTCAGTGGTTAGGTTCAATGCTGACCTTATTGGGAAATTCGATTTGGTTCTCATCTAGTTCGGTTTGTGACCAGAATCATGGAGGGAGTTGAGTTGTGATTTTTAGTGCTAATCAGCCTTGTTTAATATATCTATACGCAGAGCTGAGAAGAGATCCAAGCTGTGATTAGTCATGTTTTATCCTTCAGTTACCTATTGGGCATCTGTAGGCCCAAATGAAGAGTCATGCTTTGTAGCAGAACTGGCTTTGAAGTCCCTGGCTGTTTTAGGAGAAAACATAAATCATGCTTTTAAGGAGCAGCAGATAAGGGCCCAGAATTCTGCCTGTTTCCCTATCCCTATAGTGATCCATATTATTCTTGTACATATAAAATGGGCTATGTGTACCAAGGAGGTCTCTGTTCATCCCTTAGGTGAATGTCTCCATTTAGTTTGTTTTGCGACCTTGAAGTTTTTCCAACACCTCATCAATAGTCTGAGCTTTATATGAGCCCTGGATCTTATCAACACATCTAGAGGATGTTACCTTTTCTGGAGCTAAATTACAAACCACAAGCTTGTGTGGATCCTATCTATAGCTAATGATTAAGAAAGTGAAGAACAATCACATCTTTGCTTTTCAAGTTCCACCCCAGTCTGTTAATGACTAACTTTCTGCCTAACATTATGACTGTTTCACTTTCTCTAAATATATACAAGTTTTGAACCTCCCAAGTGGTGAGTCATGTGGATTAGACTGCAAGTTCCCCCAAGGAAGGGTCCCTTTTGCAGTCTTTTCTACCACTGTATCCTCAGCACACAGATAAAGTAGTCAGTGGTTGAAGGAAGTTAGGAGCCATGAGTCATAAAAATTTCATGGTACTCTTTATGGTTTGCAGCCCAATGCCTATCTATAATAGGTGTGTCTTTGTCTTTGATGCCTGCAACTCTAGGACTTAGGCCAGAGAATCCCACAAAGGAAATGCTCTCTACATGGCTTTTCAATAGAGGGAGGGAACATGGATTTTTGCTTGCTTTTCTTGAGACAGAGTCTTGCTATGTATTTCAAGCTGGCATTGAACTCACTATGCAGCCCAGGCTGGCCTTGTACTCTTGGTGACCCTCCAGCCTCAGCCACCTGAATGCTGGGATTACAGGCATACACCACCACGCCAGGCTCTAGGAACACAGATTTTTAAAACTGTGTTTTGGAAAAGGTCTGGAGATATATTACATGTGTGTATCAATTCTCCACAATGAATGTATCATTATGTCTTGAAACATGTACTAATAAAAATTTTTAAAGAAACAATGTTTTGGAAAGAAGCCTAGGGTATCTTAATATCTTACATTTTAATAAATGTTCTGGGGGATACATGTAATTTGGATTCAATATTAGTACCTATTTTTTCTTTTCCTATCTTCTATTTATCTTTACCATTATGCCTTGCTAAGTTCCTTAATATATAGCAATTCATAGACAGAAAGACTGTGGTGGATTAGCTAATGGTCAATTTGTAACACCCAGCTGAACTGAATCAACCTGGTTCTGGGTGTGAAAGGCCCACCTGAGGATGGTTGCCAACAACATAAAAGGAGAACTGGAGGGGAAGATGTTGTGCTATTGATTCTCCTGGAGAAACTTGTCATGATGGCTTTCCTGATATGAACTCAGCTGTTCTCATCCTCAGAGGAGCTTGGATCCCCCCTTGCTCTAAGGATGGCTGCGGTTCTCTTCTGGGGAGCTCTGGTCCTTACCTTGAGCATTGCTTCCCGGATCCAATGCAGATCCCTCAGCCTGCTGGCACAGATCCTTCACTCCACTAGTACAGACTTTCTAGCTTCCACCACTGACCTTGGGCCTTCCCAGTGCAGAACCTTGATACAGACTTGCATGAGACATTGTCATGGGCTTTAGACCTCCAGTTGGTCTCGTGGAGGACATTGCCATGAGCTCCAGGTCTTCAGCTGGACTCATGCAGGACATTGCCATGAGATCCAGGCCCTCAGCTGGATTCTTTGGGTCTCTGGTGTGTGGACAGATCTCCTGCACTCTTCTGGACTTGACTCTTTGGGTGAATATTATAAAATAATCCTATAAATTATGTGTCCTGTATTAAACCCATTCCCTTGAAAACCCTGACTACAACAAAGACCAATGGCCAACAATCCAGTGGAAATATAGGCAAATATATGAACAGATTTTTCACAAAATAGACACACTAATGTTTCTTAAATATATGATAAATTCTTTATTCTCACTGATAATAATAAATGCAAATTACAATTACAATACTATCAGATTGACAACAAATATTTGACAACAAATTGCATTTGATAAGAGCCTAGAAGACTGGCAGTCTTGTGCATTATTAGAGGGAATATAAAATGGTACACCCTCCAAGAAGGTTATTTGCAAATATTTATCAAGAAACAAATATACATAGCCATTGACCAGCAATTGAATTTCAAGAATCTATCCTAAAAAAATATTTGTACCTTGCAAAACAAGTGTATACATGGATAGTCACTGCAGATTTTTCTAGTAGTAAATGATTTTTAAAAAATAGATATTCATCAGTAGAGGGCTGATTAAATAAATTACGATGTATCTCCAAGCAATGATGTTATACAACTATTAAAAAGAATAGTTCTACCTACATATCTGTATACTGATATGAAATGATCTCCAAAATACATTTTTAACTAAAGAAAACAAGGTGCAGAATGGTGTTTTATTATGCTATAGTTTGCTTTAAAATATATTATTACATATATGTATACATAGAATATCTCTAGTATCAATAAGTGACTGATAACACAGCTTGTCTTTTTAGAAGGTAACCTATTGACAGGCTGATAAAGATGAGAAGGAGATTTAGAGACTTTTATTGTATGAATTTTTATTGTTTATAATTTTAAACCTCATGTTTGTATTAACTATTTAAAATAAATATCAATTTAATTAAAATAAATCTTAGAATCAGGGTATTTAAAACCTTTACACTATGTGTTCTTAGAAATGCTCCAACTCATCAGTCAACTTTAAGCCTGGCCATCATGTTAGCAGAAGATAGTGAGAAAGGCCTTTTTGTTGGTTTAGCAATATTTCCTCAGAATTGAAGGATAGGTTTCTGAGAATCCCTTCATCACTTATTTCTCTTGTATAATTCACAAGCTAGTTTACTAGATAAGTTCACTAATAAATACTACTCCTATTGTTACCAGGTTTGGGGTCCTGTAGAGACTTTTTCCAAGTTCTTGGTGTCATGAACAAAGAATTAGACAAGACACATGGAAAATGTAGCAAGGGTTTACATTTACTGAAGGTAGAAAAGAAGTACACTCTAAGAGTGAGAATGGGCCTGTAAAAAGGATTAAGGTGGCCATGAAGATAATGGCAATGGTCTTTTATATCTCCAGTTCCTAGATTGCTTCTCTCTCATACAAATTAAGTTATTTGGGACATTTGTATTGGAAACTCACTTGGCCTGGCTTCAGATTTAAGTTGTCCTTTCTAAGGCCCACTTCGTTTCTGCCAGATATAGATGAAGAATTGGAGATAGCACTCTGATTGGTCCAGGCACTGGATTTTGGAACTTTGTAGTAACCCCAGATTCTGTGTTCTGAGCCTCCATGACTGACAGGTCACACCCACTTACTCAACCGGTCCCTGCCTCCAGTCTCCTTCTTCCTTATTTTTAAAAGTACTTTTGCTTTCCATTTAGTAGGCTGTATTTGAATAAATACATAAGTGTAGTGTGTCTCTCTTGATACTCATGAAGCACCCAATAAAACGAATGGGTAGTCATTGAAAATAAGGATTATGGGGAATACACTTTTTACTCCTTAGGTATCTTTATTTTGTGGGGGGAGGTCCCAGATTTTGGCCTTTCAATCAGTGAAAACAGTGTAGTGAGACAGTTCTGTGACCAGACTCCTCTAATTCAATTCATATGTTGCTTTAGGAATGTTACTTTTCAAAAATGATTTAGAATCTTTTCTATTGATTTATTTCCCTTTTGAAAATTCTAGGAAAGACTATATTTTCACAATCCTGGAAAAAAATAGTAATTATAAGAAAAGACTTTACAAAGTACCACATATTCTAACACTGATAAGTGCTTTTACCATTTCAGTATGTATCCTTCCAGATTTTTATCAATGCCAATATATGTACATATAGACACATGCATATGTACATATACATATTCACAAAATAATAGTCCACTATACTTATTTCACTGTAAACAATTAACTTTCCAGTAGTGTAAAACATCCTGTTATTTCTTCCATTTTAAAAACACTCTTTGACACCCATCCTCCACAAAGTTCTGTTCCTGCTTTTTCTTGTTGAAATTACTCATTTATTTATAGTAACTTCAATTTCTTTTTTAAATGTTTAGAAATATTTTAGTGACATAGGGAGAATCCTTATGAAATGATGTCAATTGAAAAATATGTACTCTGAAACTGTTTTATCCAAAATGTAAGTTATAGGAAGAAAGAATATGTAGCCCCTCCCTCCCTCCCTTCCTCTCACATTTTCTCTCCTTCCCTCCCTCTGTGTCTCTCTCTCTGCTTTTGCTGTCTTCTGTCACCATGAACTGCTGCCCCTCTGCCATGTGCCACCCTGCCTTGGAGCCAGCCAATTATGGACTGAAACCTCTACAACCTGTGAGCTAAATAAATCTTTCCTCCTTTAAAGAAAGAAAGAAAGAAAGAAAGAAAGAAAGAAAGAAAGAAAGAAAGAAAGAAAGAAAGAATATGTGCAAAGAAAAGCAAAAACTATCAGAATTGGTTTTTCTTATGATTTGAATTATTTCTTTCCTATAGTCTTACACTGTGCTGTATTTTCCACATGACTAGAGTAGGCATATTATATTATTATTAATTCCCTTGCATTTATTTTTTCTAACTGAAACATAAAAATGTAAAAATTGTACATATAAATGGAGTACTATGCAATGTTTCCATGCATGTATACATCACATAATGTATACATCAGGTTAAGCCTATCCACCTCCTCAAGTAGTTAGCAGTTCTTTGTTGTGAAAGTTCAAAATCTGTTCTTCTAGCTTTTTGAAATGTACAGTACATTATAGTTATCTATACACATCATACTGTACCATAATACACCAGAATGTCTTACTTCTATCTAACTGTAACTTCGTATTCATTGATCACTTTCCCTTCCCCCACCCCCAAAGTTTTTCCCCTTCATTAACCATTTTATTCTTAACTTCTATGAAATCAACTTAGTAAAATTCATACTTGGCTTTTTTTTTCTTTTCTTTTTTTTTTGGGGTACCGGGGGTCGACCTCAGGACCTCGCGCGCCAGCAGGCGCCCATACCGCTGAGCAATATCACCGGCCCTTTTCTCGTATGTGGTTTCCGGGAGTCGAACTCAGGCCCTGGCGCTTGCCAGGCAGGCGCTTACGCCACTGAACCATCTCACCGGCCCCTACTTGGCTTTTTTTAATGCTAATCTTTTCAATGATAATACTCTCCTTTATTCAACTTTGCAGGGGCTTATTTTTCTGGCAAAACTGAAAACTTTTCACATCTTCTGGCTCTTTTTTGCTCCCGATTCTCACTATAAAGCTGGTTAAAAGCAGTCAGAAGTATCATTGGTGCAGCTTGAACATTGTACTGTCTTGAAATTTGCTCCACCAGATTAATCTACTATTATTAATCTTAGTCTACAGCATCATGTATAATACATACATATATATAATATGAAACATGATAAACATAGATAAAACTAAAACATCATAATGTTACGCATCAAATGCAAGCTTTGGAAATTGCATACCATGTGATATAATTTATTATAATGTAAAAATCACCATAAAGTATTTACCAAAGTATTGTGTGTACAGACTTAGGCAATTGAGATCAGCAAACAAAACAGAGATCTTTGCCCTCATGGACCTTACATGTCAATGAGGGAAGACTGAAATGAATCAATAAGAATAAATAAATAGGGCTGGTGAGATGGCTCAGCGGCACAAATGCCTGCTGGCAAGTGCGAGGTCCTGAGTTTGACCCCCAGTACCCACATAAAAAAAATAATAAATAAATAAATTGATTGGTGTGCTAGATGGTAAAGAAAAAGTGTAGGGTAGGTGAGACAGAGCAAACAGGGTGGGTAGTTTGCATTATTAAATCAGATGCTTCAGGTAGGTCTCAGTAAAACAGTGAGATTTGAGCCTTGGAGACACTGACAGAATTTAAATTAGTGGATATCTTAGAAAAAAAATCCCAGAGGGAACAGATTTTATAAATGCCGTATGGCAACAGTGAGCCTGCATTGATGGGGAAACAGCATTTGAAAATGACCATATTCTAAGAGCTACTATCTTGGAGGAATAGTTAAAATTTGAAATATGACAGTAACAAAAGCTAATTGGTGAAAATAGTCAAAAACTGGACTTTTTTAGGGAAGTGGGAGGTGAATAGTCTAAAGGCAGCAAAGAAAAGGAAAGAAGTCACTTGCTTGAATTTTAGTCTCTGTGGTATGGTGGTAGTGGGAAACAAGAATCATCTGCTTTTCTTTTTATTATTATTATTATTTTTTGTGGGTACCGGGGGGTCGACTTCAGGACCTTGCGCGCCAACAGGCACCCGTGCCGCTGAGCGATATCACCGGCCCCTTTTTCGTATGTGGGTTCCGGGAGTCGAAATCGGGCCCTCGCGCTTGCAAGGCAGGCGCTTACGCCGCTGAGCCATCTCACCGGCCCCTCATCTGCTTCTCTTGAGTGGACTTTAGAGGACAGAGTCCTCAGGGAAGAGCCTGGTTTCTGTTGAACCAAGGCAATGAAGGGGACATTCAGATAAGATGCTGAGAATATGGAGAGTTACTGAAGGTACATTGTGCTTAATAGTAGGGGAGAGGTGAGAGAATTTAATTAAAGAGAGGATGTGGACATATTCTTATTGGGTTACTACGCAAGAGTAAAGAGACATCTCCTTGATCCTTGCATACGGATTAAGATAAACATCATCATTACATGAGTTCTGATGGATTCAAGAGATACAGGACTCATGTGATTCTGAGGTTTGTGCTGGGAAGGGATGGTTTCCCAGAGCTTCTTGGTTACCCCAAATGATCTGGAATACTGGTTTCAACAATGCTCGAATTGCTCCTGGAAACAGAAATCACACAGATTTGTCATTACAGAAAAATGAGCTTGAAGGTTGTATATCTGATTCAGGATGAGACTATCCCTGGCAAAATGGGAAAGTGAAATAAAAACAGGACATGGGCCAAGGAAACCTCTTTTTCTGCAGTGTTTTCATTCTTTTAAAAAATATTTAATAATAATAACATTGAAGTCTAAGTGGTGGAAACACTGGTATTTATTATATTCCATGCCAGGGACATCATGGAGTACTTAATGAGTATTATCTGTTGAATGAATGTACCTTTCTGTTTTAAAAGTTTCTCTAATAGACAAAACTCTCAAATTAACACCAAGTGCCAAAGAAGCATAGTGAAGGGATAAAGTGAGGTGAAGCTTTAGAGTGAGGCTTGAGAAATCCACGTAGGGAGTTATTTCTGATCTATATAGATATACTGTAGTTCCCCAATTATTAATATTGGGGCTGATCTCCGATGACTCATGTCACACAATGAAAGAAGTCTCGTGACATGAGGAGAGGGCTGATGACCACTGTTTATTAAAGGGAAACTGTCTTAAGTACATGAAGAGAACAAAGATGGTCTTACAGAAATCCAAAAGATAGTTTGAGAAAAGTACATGTTATACTTGAACTATTAGCATTGGGAACTGGGTGGATAGGCAGCACGGAAAATGTGCCTATGGCTTCCCTCCAAGTCATGTCATACTCCATCTGCAGAGTCCTTAGCTGACCTGTCAGGATGGCCGCATCTACAGCCTAGATGCAAAGCACTTCATACATAAGTTTTCAGTGTTGACTCCCACATTTCCCCCTTTTTTATTATTATTAACAACAGTGGCTTGGAAAACATTGAGGTGAGTCTCAGCCAGAAGTCTCACCATAACTAAGGTTTGTTCTTGAGATTGCATACTGCAGAACAAATGGCATAGAGCAGTCACAACAGTTAAGCAAATGCATAACAACAATCCTCCAATAATAAATATCACCAGTATGTGAATATTTAGTCCTGAAAATCATTATGAAGCATGCAACCAATGGAACCCCTCCTCTAGCTGTTCAAATGTGCTTTGAGCGAATTGTTGGTGTATGGTATTTATTTGATGTGCTAGCTGATTATGTAGGGAGTCAATGTGTTGCTCCAATGAGATGTTAAAAATACACTGTAGGTGAGATTTCACCACCTCCCAAGTTCTTTTGTTAGAGTTAAACAGAAGGGCTGTTACAGTGCTTAACATACTGCCAATCACATTTTAACTGCAAATGGGGAGCCATAGAGGCCTGTGGTTCCCCTAACCATTCTACTGTAGCCTCAAGAGCCTGCAATCTAGCCATAATAGCTCTGTCAATATCTACTTGTTGTAATTCAGAGGTAACATTAGTGAGTACGAACTCCACTGTAGTAGCAGTGTTGATGCTGTCAACAAGGGAAACATTAGCCATGGTAATGGGTGCAAGTAAACTACAGCAGATATTATGAAGGTTATTAAATGAGTGGTGACATACCATTTTGGTCTAATCTTTTGTAAAGCCTTCAGGAGTGTTTTATACTATGTTCCTCTGACCAAGTTCTGTTCAAATCTATCAGCAGTCATACTGCTGCCCTACATTTAGAACCATAACAAAAGTAGCATTATGCTGAGATACATCATTATAAGAAATACAATTGCTATACCAATAAGGAACACTGATAGTAACATTATACCAAGAAGACATAGTTATGGATGGAGGAACATTGCCCCATAGAAATACATAAGGATGAGTTGTACAAACAATTACAAAGTTACATTCAGATCAAAATGAAGGGAATAATTACCAATATGTTTGAATATTTTTCATGCAACAGAAGGCAAGTAAAGAAGGTCAGTTCAGCCCACCACCATTGTGGATGTGGGGGGCTCGTATGGGCATCATTGTCCATTAGTTGTAAACTAGGCCCAGAGAGTTCATGCTTCCTCCAGTTTATAGTCTTATTGGAGTATGCACCAAAGGCAAGAGTCTTGTTCCCGCTATGGAGAGATACATGTGGCCCCCAACCCAGCACAGCGGCATTGAAAAGGATGCTGATGCGTGGTTGTTCCATATGGCATGGAGACCATTGCACTGAATACTATTTGTACCTCTAATCCCTTTTTGGTTGGCGGATTGGGAAGGGAAGAAGAAGTATAGTTGAATTGTCCCCTTGGTCTTGTGTGACATCTGTAGTGACTGCCATTATAAAGGTTAGATTGGCTGGTTGTGAATCTTTCTTTGGTTGCTAATACAAATATGACTGCAGCTTGATTGTGACATAGGAAGTGTGGTTATGATGCACAGTAAGGCAGAATTGAGTGCTTTCAGTCAGGAGGGTGGGTATGTCATTTTCAGACAACTGGTGCTACTCTGGGGGCCCCCCCATCAGTGGGATCTATACTCCTCCTGTCTAAGCTGAATCATTAGAAGTGGGGGGTCCACATGCCACCAGGTTAAAGCCATGAAAAGAGGAGGGTTAAACACATGAGCCCATTAGAGTGTGTTAGCAGATGCGATAGGTGCCTTCAAAAGCAGGAGGCATATCCCTAAGAAAACACTTACCCTCTGAGCCTGGCTTGATACCACACTCGGATAACCCAAGAAGATGTTCATGAGAGAGACTGGTGTCCCAGTGTCCTGGTTCGATATAGTATATCATGAACCATTTGATCCATTTTTTTAAGTTGGCCCCATGTCAGAAGATTGGCTTGAAGGGTTGCTTGCTGTGTTTGTTGATATGGTGGATCATCAGGTGTTTCATGCGGGCTGTCAGATGCTTTGCATCTCTCAGCAATCCATGGCCACAACCCTCTGGTAGTGTTATGGTTTGTGTCTGGATGTTCCCCAAAAGCCTCATGCAGTCATGGAGGGTGCGCTTTTCAGAGGCGGCTGAATCTAAAGTTTGTGATTGGTCAATTGTCTAGTGCTGGGATTGGGGGTAAGAGTGCTACACCCTCCCTAGGGTAGGTAGCCTGCATATAATATAAGGGAGGAAAAGAGGCTTGCTTCTGCCCATTTTGCTCTTGTTGCTTTTGCTGTCTTCTGCTGCCATGAACTGTTGCCCCTGTGCCATACCACCCTGCCTTGGAGCCAGCTGATTATGGACTGAAACCTCCACAAACTGTGAGCTAAATAAACATTTCCTTTCTTAATTTTGGGCATCAGGTATTTTGTCTCAGCAACAAGAGAAAAGTAACTAAGATAGGTAGGAACACATTGGGTTGCATTATCTATAAGCACACACAAGCAGATCCCCTCCTCCAGCACTTTACTGGGTAGGGGCCTTCCCATTGGTCAAACATATCCTGTTTAATAAGTACCATGTGCTGTGGCACAAAGGTGAAAGGGAGAACATGGCACTGATAAGCCAAAACACCTTCAAAGGAAAGACTTAAAAAGTTCAGAGTGAAAAGAACATGATGAAGAATGTCATGTGGTGATTCATATAGGGGGCCTTCCCACTTTTTAAATTTATTTAAGTAAGATTTTAACATCCTTATGTTGATGCTCCATGATGACTTGACCTGTGCTGTTATAGGGAATGCCAGTAATATGGATAATGTTCCAATTTTGAAGGATATTTCTAAAAACAGTATTTTTTTTGTGGGTACCAGGAACCAAACTCAGGACCTTGTGTTTTTCCAGGCAAGAGCTTATGCCGCTGAGCTATATCACCGGCCCAAAAACAGTATTTTTAAATTCTGGACCGTTATCAGATTTTAGAGAGTGAAGGGTGCCCATCACAGCAAAGCATGCCAATAGATATTGAATAGAATTTTTGCCATTAAATTTTTGGTGACCTGTGGCATAGAGGAAACCTGAATAGGTGTCTACAGATACATATAAAAACTTGAGACACCCAAAAGGCGTGAACTGAGTGACATCAGTCTGCTAGGTATGATTGATTTTATCACCAAGAGGATTGGAAAAATGGCCCACCATAGGAGGGAAGGCAAGGGAAAATAAACTGCGAATGGTGCATCCCTTGATGATAGAGGAAGCCTGAGCTTTGGTGAGTTGGAAACGACAGTGTAAAGCCAAAGCATTGCAATGATGCAAGTCGTGGAATATTCAGGTGTAAGAAAAAGCATTAGCCACAAAAGAGGATTTCGGTGAAGTTGCAGTGGCATCAGCTGCTTTATTGCTTTCCGGTAGAAAACCCGGAAGGCTAGTATGTGACCGTAGGCACATAATAAAAAAAGGAGCAGAACAATGACGAATGGCCCTCTGGATGGCAAGAAAATACTGCATATGGATTTTATCGGGGGCATCTTGTAGAAAGGAGTCCACTAGGATGGGCACTGCCAAGGCTATGTAACTAGAATCAGAGACAATATTGAGTGGTGTGTCAGGCCACAAGGATAAAGCTAGGAGGACTGTGGTAAGCTCTGCATGTTGTGTAGTCTTATATAGGGAAGTATGGTGTGAATGCCACATTCCATCAGCAAACCAGGCCACCACTGCTTTACCTATTTTACCAGATCCATCTGTAAAGACAGTGACTGCTGCTTCAATTGGTTCTGCCTTTAATATAGGAGACAGTAACAATGTATGAGAAGAAAGAAGCATCAGTAAAGGGTCTGCTGGCATATGACTGTGGATACGGCCACAGAAATCAGCGAGAACTGCTTGCCATTCCAAGCTCCTCATTAACAGCTGAAAAAGAGTATCCTGTGAAAAGGGATGATAATTTCATGGGGATCTACTCCAATGGGTTGTACACAACGTTGTCATCCTTTGGATACCAATTGTGCTATAAGGGATAAGATAGGGTTAATTACATTGGGGTAACTATTGCACAGGAAAAGCCATTCTGCACAGCAGAGCTGAGTATCATATTGAGCTGTGAGACCAGTAGGGCTGTGATTTGTGTGAAAAAGCATCAAAAGTATAGGAAGAGAGGGTGAAATATGCTGTATTAAATGTTTGGAGATAGCTGTCTGTACTAAACGTAACTCCTGCTGTGCCTCAAGTGTTAAGAAACGGGGAGAGGAAAGGTCTGTGGACCCCCACAAAGTAGCGAATAGATTGGATAAGTATGCTGTGGGTATGCCCAAGTATGGCCATAGACAATTAATATCCCCTAGAAGCTGTTGTGCTGAGGAGAGTGTCCATGACTGTGGGATCTTAAGAAATAATTTTAGGGGTTTAATGTATCTTTGGCAAATCCCAAATATTTCCAAGGTGGCATATGCTGAATTTTCCCAGGGGCAATGCATAGGCCATGTCTGGATATTTATGATATTAGTAAAGAAAGGATACTATTTAACATGTCTGCTGAAGAAGCAGCAAGTAAGATATCATCCATATAATGATAGATTAAAGTGTGTGGAAATTGTTCACAAGTTTGATGAATGGCCTGATGTACCATGTGTTGGCACATAGTAGGACTGTTTTTCATACCTTGAGGAAGATATTTCCATTGTTATCTAGATAAAGGTTGTTAGTTATTATACACAGGGACTGAAAAAGCAGATTTTACCCTATCTTGAGGCTGTAAAGGAATGGTGAAAAAACAGTCCTTAAGATCAATGATGATTAAGGGCCATCCTTCTGGGATCATGGCTTGATTTGGGAGACCTGTTTGTAATGGTCCTAAAGGCTGTAAGACTGTGTTAATGGCTCAGAGGTCCTGAAGTAGACACCATTTTCCCTACTTTTTCTGAATGGTAAAGATAGGGGTGTTCCAGGGGCTAGTAGATGGCTCAATATACCCAGCTTCCAACAATTCTTGAACCAAATTTTGTGTTTCAGTTTTTGTCGAGATATGGGCCACTGCTCCACCCACACTGGACTGTTTGTAATCCAAGTCAGTTTAATGGGGGAAATATTGGGTGACACAGCAGAAGTAGTGGCCCCTAAAAATGTTGGTTGTTCAAGAGGAGGCCCCATTGTTGCAAAGCATCTCGCCCCCACAATGTATAGGGGATTGGAAGGATAAAAGGTTTAATAAAGAAGTCTTTCCATCAGGTCCCTTAGCCGGCAGGATATGAATACTAACCTCTGGGCCACCAACCCCCTCTAATGAATTAGAGGAGCGAGACTTAGGCCAGTCAGAGGGCCAGTGGGAGACATATAACAGTATGATCAGCCCTGGTATCCAATATTCCTGTTAGGGAGAGACCTCTCACTGTGGCAGTCAAGCTAGGTCTGGTGTTAGTGATAGGAAGCGCTTAAAAATCCTTTTCCCTGGTATGACCAGATCCTCCTGTTTCCCTTTCTGTGGGTACAGCCTTCCCAGATAAATATGGAATAAGAATAAGTTGTACAATTCAGGTTTGTGCAGGCACTACTTGATAGGTTTTAGTTTGTAACATGACCTGGATTTCCCCCAAATAATCAGAATCTATCATTCCTGGTATTACAAGAGCTCCTTTGGAAGACCATCCTGATTGACCCAGCAAAAGCCCAAAGAAATCCTTAGATATGGGACTATACATTCCAGTGGGCACCTTATATATTTTATCTATGACAGTAGGAATTTTTTTTTTGTGGGTACCGGGGGTCGACCTCAGGACCTCACGCGCCAGCAGGCGCCCTTGCCGCTGAGTGATATCACCGGCCCCTTTTTCGTAAGTGGGATCCGGGAGTCGAACTCAGGACCTTGAGCTTGCCAGGCAGGCGCTTACGCCGCTGAGCCATCTCACTGGCCCTATGACAGTAGGAATTAACTCACGTTGGATGATAACATTGGGAACTGGGCTGATAGGCCCAGTAGATAAGTTTGGGAACACTTGGGAACAGCGCAGAAAATGTGCTTACATCCTGCAGCTGCAAGGCTGTGGCCTACCTCCAAGTCATGTCATACTCCATCTGCAGAGTCCTTAGATGACCTGTCAGGATGGCCGCATCTACAGCCTAGATGCAAAGCACTTCATATATACATTTTCAGTGTTGACTCCCACAATCTAAATCACTATACATGACACATATGGAAAATAGGGGGTGCAAGCCAGACACAGTTGTACAACCATTTTACCTTAATGCTCTAACTTTCTGGGTGAATACCCAGAAAATGACCTTGAACTTTCAGTGCTTTCAAGGAACTATTGGATTCTCACTTTTCTCTCCCATCTGACACTGAGCAGTGGTGCTGTCCAAAAATTTTGCTCTATCATGGATTTATTACTTCAACCTGCAGGCACGTCTTTATGCTGTGCTTCCTGTGGTCCAAGCAAAGTGCTAGGAACTGGGGATATAAAGATGAATAGCTTCAGCAGGTTCTCCTGTAATTATTCTGAACTGACTGTTAACTACTCAGTGGCAGAAAGTGCAAAATGTGACTTTTACATACTAAAGCACCATTGTCACAGAAATGTCCAGCTGCGGGAGTAAGTAAATGACCCTTGAACCGCCTACGCTCACCATCAGCAGCACCCGGCCAAGAATTAGAGCAGACGTCACTGAGCATCTCTTCCAACCACTGGTCATCGCAAGGTAGTTAGGTTCCAATGGCTGTAAAATGCTGAGGGTGCCTAAGCAGGGCTTGTTCAGCGAGGATCTTGGAGATCCAGATTTTGGTAACAGGGCAAGATATGTTTGCTTATTGCAGAGATCCCTAATACAGGGGATGAATGTACTTGGGATGAGGTGAACGCGGACCCTTAAGACTAAAGCAGTAGAAGAGGGAGGGAAGGTGAGCTCTCCCAAGAATTCGCCCCAGTCAGAAGGAACAAGGATTGGGCCAGCCCCAAAGGGTGGAGCTGCCCGTGTGGGAAGGCGGGGTCTTCTGTGACATCATCAAGCTGCGCTGCAAGGGGCTGAGGTCTTTTTTTTTTTTTTTTTTTTTTGTGGGTACCGGGGGGACGACCTCAGGACCTCGCGCGCCAACAGGCACCCGTGCCGCTGAGCGATATCACCGGCCCCTTTTTCGTATGTGGGATCCGGGAGTCGAACTCGGGCCTTCGCGCTTGCAAGGCAGGCGCTTACGCCGCTGAGCCATCTCACCGGCCGGGGGCTGAGGTCTTAAGCGGAGACCTTGGACACAAAGCCACGAGCTAAAGCGGCTAAGGGAGGGAGGGGTGGGAGGGGAGCCCCGCATCGCTGGTCCAATCAGAAAGGGGAGGGGCAGGGCTTGGGGCGGGGCCTGCGCCTGGACTCAGAACCGCGGGGTTCTGCGCGGGACGCTAACTTCGTCTGGGCGCGCCGCGGTTTCAGCCCAGAATGACCTTGCGTGAGCCTTCAAGCCTTCGGGTGAGGACGTGTGGCCCTGCTGGCCGGAGCGGGACGGGCGCGGGAGGGCCCAGGGAGTGCGCGACGCTTGCGGAGGCGCGGAGGCTAGGACTGGGGCGGGCATTTGGCGTGGGCGCGTCGGGCGGGTCCGCACCGCTGTCTTCCCGCGGCGCTGCCTTGTCCCGCGGTGCGGAGTGGTCCTGGGGGCGGGCCCGGCTAGGCTCGAGGGCGCGGACCCGCGGGGGTGCCTGTCCGAGGCAGCTGCAGGTCGGAGACCGACGGCTAGTACTGAGGGCGCCCGGAATGGGCCTGCTAGGGCTGGCCTTCGCTTCCTTACCTGCGGCGGCCACTAGGCTGGACTCCTGGCAGTTACAATACCTATTTAGGAATGTGCACAAACTGCTCCTGAGAAACTGACCTGTGCGCCCCTCCCTGCCATTAATTATGTGTTAATCTCGCTTTCCTAGCTTTGAGATTGGCGGCTGGTTACTCGGTAAAAGAGGGTCTTAGGCTAAATTTAAGTGAGCGGAGAGGCCTGTCGTTTGGGACTTCTGGCTGCTTGGGGGCCTCTGCACTGTATTCTGGGCCCCAGAAGTGTCTTGCCTCACCAGGGTGGGGCCACTCGCAGGAGAGCTCTGCCTTGGGATTTGTGGCATCTCCTACGGTCTCTTCTAGGCTCAGGAAAGATGTTCAAAGGCCACCAAGCATTGCATCATGTCTACAGCCACACACCTCTGACTTATCTCATTGCTTTTCCCTTTGCAGAGAAAGCATGTTCAAAGAAGACAAATCTTTTTGGCTAGCCCCCTTCTGTTGAAGTCCTGAGTCTGATCCCAATTACTTATTCCTTCTTACAGCATTTACAAACCAGTGCCACAGAACCTAGTATGAGAAGTGTAATGAGTTATGACCAGATTAAGTCGCTGCCTTTCTTATTGTATGTAGTGCCTTAATGTACAGTCTTTAGACATTTAAAATGTAAAGAAATTAGTACAGTGTCATAGGCCACTGTGTGTGTGTGATGGTCCTCATTCACCAGGGAAAATGCTCCCCCAAAAGTAATTGAATAGAAAGTAAAGATATCCAAAGAGTGTTACCTCCTGTTACAAAATCATTAACTAGCCAAATCCAACCTTTTTTTTGTTTTATTTTTGGTCTTCTATCACTATCTGCTCATGTGCTTCTATTATTTCCACTTTACCTTTGCTGTGATTTTAAAACAGACATATTGGCTCTGGGTTTCTAGAGCATCTTGGTTTCTATTGTATCTTTATCCACTGTCATTTATTGCTTACTACAAAAGGTATAATGACGTAGAATTGAAAGTATTATAATAGAAATATAACTTTTCTAAGATTTGTTGCTGATTTCCTGTTGAAAATCAGCAGGTAAAATTAATATTGCTATTAAGTGTAAGAATTTTTACCTGTAATCTGTTATTATAATGATAATAATTCCAGTTAATTTTTTTGCAGTCTTTCTTTTAGTCAAAATGAGTGCTAAGCCAGACTTGTTGGAAGTGGAGAAGTTTGACAGATCGAAACTGAAGATAACTAATACTGAAGAAAAAATACTCTTCTCTCAAAGGAAAGTAAGTCATAGGGGTTTCTGATGGAGGCAAACAATGGTAAATGTTGAGAGGTTCAGTAAATAAACCTGTGTTCTACTAAATTTTGCCAAAATATAAGCAATAATTAAAACATGTTTAATGTACCAGTTAAAAATGTCAAATAGTTGTCTTCTTACTTGGATTATAGACATATGATAGGTCCTAGTAGTAATGGGAA
Source organism: Erethizon dorsatum (assembly GCA_028451465.1). NCBI lineage: Eukaryota > Metazoa > Chordata > Mammalia > Rodentia > Erethizontidae > Erethizon > Erethizon dorsatum. The sequence goes on along the minus strand of CM051842.1, from coordinate 88,139,847 downwards.
AGTAGTTTTTTATTGGAAAATTATCAAAATTAATCTTGGAATATTGAACTTAGCACAAGAGTTTAGTTAGCTTCGTTTACTTTATATTTATTACACACTGTGGTTTTGGCCTTCTCTATTTGATGACAAGATAAGGTGTATTATAGTTTACATCTAAAATGACCCAAAGCCACATGTGTTTGGAAGGTGATTAGATACTGCGGGCATTATAGCTTCTTTGCGGTTAGGAAGTGGGACCTGGTTGGAAAAGCTCTGTTAATGCGGGCCTAAACTGAAGGGTATATCTCTCTTACTGGCTTCTGACATTTCTCTCTGTTTCCTGGACAACATGAGGTGAGCAGCTTTTTCTCCATCCAGGCCCTTCTGCCATGCTGTTTCTGTATTTAAGACTGCTGAACGTGTGTTCAAGCTACTGAAATTTAAGTCAAAATAAACTTTAATTTTCAGGCATTGGGTATTTTGTCCCACCAATGAGGAAAGTGACTAAGACAAAGTGGGAGAACAAGTTTACAGCTTGAATGCATTCAAGGGTCCCAGATTCATGGGTTCAGTTTTGTTCTCCAGAATTGCAGCTTATAGGAGAAACTCTCAGTGTATTTTCAAATGCTGGTGGATGCCTTTTGTCATGTCAGTCTTATTTCAGAATTCCAAAGTTAGTCAAAATTGTCTGAAAAGGCATAATTTCTTAATTCTTTAAGAAAAGAGATATCTGAAGAAAATACTTCACTTGTTCCTCAGCCTTAGAATAATCTCTGAGAAGTGGTAATATTATAAATCTACCTCTCAAATAGAAAAAAGGCACAATGTAAATTCTAGTAAATGTTCAAATAGTTAACATGCATGCACAGGTAAGCCCCCTCAATGTGAGGATGTGTGGTTAATGTCTTGACATTCTAAATTCAGAGCATGTATGGCAGCCTTCAGTTACTTAAAAAAGAGATCTTTTGGAAGAAACTGAACTTAATATTAAGAAAATACCCTTATAATGCTTTTTTGTGTTCCTAGCTATCCAGCAAGAGTGTACAGACATTCTAAAATGGAGATCTTCTCCCAAAAGCAAATTTCAGCATTGCCTGAGAGTTTTGGTTTGGGGCTTATGTTTTGTAAACCTATGTTTGAGGCACCTCCTGATGGCTTCTCACCTATATCCTCTGGCTAAGAGGTCATCGGTAACCAATATTCCCTTAAGTCCATTTTTAAATTTCTCATTGGTGCATAAATTCCAGCTGGCAGATGCTGTCAGTAATCTTGGCCTGTTGTGTGTGTGGCCCTTGCACCCCTATAGGTCAAGCCAGTTTTAACCTACATGTAATTTTCATGGAGTTGTGTGATTTTGCAGCTTCTAACAGTTTATTTGCATTTTAATGTTACAATAAAATAATGATTATACTCATTATCTTGAAACTTCTGTGGTACATTCTTGGTGGTCTTTTAAGGAATGAAAAGTATATAAATGTACCCTTTCCAGCCACATAAAATGGTTGAAGGAAATTATTGTAGTGAATTATTTGTGTGGGAAATAGTCTCTTCTGTCCAGAGCTCCCTTACCACAACCCTACCTTGATGGATTTCGATCTGGGATTTCTGGTATCCAGAACTATGAGAAAATAAATTTATTGTATTTAAGCTACCCAGTCTGCAGTATTTTGTCATGGCAGCCAAAACTGACTAATATAATAAGGGATACATATAAGTGGGCATGTTCCAATCCCTGCCTTTGAACAATACTTTTTCATTTTGAATTTATAAAAGCCAATCACATATAATCACGTGAATTAAAAGTGTCAGCATTTGGATATATAAACACCTGGACTATAGACCTTAATCTAGACTAACATGTTTTTTTGTTTTGTTTTTTAGACTAACATGTTTTGTACAAAAAAAGGATTATGCCATTTGTACCCATTTGCAACCTGAAGTATTTTCTTACCTCCCACTTTCGAAGGGTTTGCATCCTTAAATTACTATTGTGGTTAAAGAAAGTAGAATCCGTTTGCTCTTATATTGCATAAACTTCCACAAGCAAAATATTAGTTGTGTCAATTTTGATCAAGTCCCAATGAGGTGACAAAAATCACATGGTTTATTATAGCCAGTGGATTTGAACCTTAGAAGTAACCATGTTATTCATCAATACCTTACCTCCTCCCTGAAACAATAGTCCGATGCAGTCACTAAGCCCCTTTCAGTGACAGCCTGCTTATACTATGGTCAAACCTGCCTCCCTGTAACTTCTATCCAGTATTCATAGGACTGATTGTGTGCTTACACAGCATAATCTGTCCTCCAGTATTTGAAGTCACCTATTGTGTGGCTGCCCCAATGCCTGTCTGTTTTAGCTAACATGTCTCAGATCCTTTGGACCTAAGTTGCACAGATAGACAACAATCCTACAACAATCCTGGTTGCAGATATGCTTAATTTTGATCATTATCATATCTCTGGATCCTGATTCCATGACTTCCTCTCCTTTCAGTGGCACCATTTGTAAATTTGACAATGATGCAGTACATCTGTGACAATTTCAGCAGCTTCTGCATTTTCTCACTAGTCCAGCTCAAAATTAGACCTTTTTCAAAAGACCTTGAGGAAAGCATAAATATCATCAGCTGAACTGAGGATGGACAATAATTCCCAGTATTCAGTTGCATCTTGTAGCCATTTTTTCCATTGAGTATTATACTCTGAGTGGTATAAATGCTAAAATGAGGGGAGGCAGATGTTGGTGGGATATGAAAGATGTAGTTGCTAATTGGAAATACAGTTGCTCACTTAGAGTAGTTTTGTCCTGCATTTCTTAAATACATTATGTAAGACTAAATTTCTAATTACTGGGTTCACTTGCCTTTCCAACCAGGGAGAAGTTTTATCCCATAAACCCACTAGAAGCAGAAATTGAGATTAAGAACCCTAAATCCATTTGTTAATTGCAAAACTGACAGCACTAAGTCCTTGTTGTGACGGTTACATTTATGAAGAAAAGAAAAAGAGATAATTTGATGTCAGAGCCTAGTAGAGTATAATTCATGGTGGAGCTGCATTTAGTATGTGAAGGAATAGATCCAGAGAGGAAAGAAGATATTTTTAAGGTCATATGGGTAATTGCTACTTAATATGTATAGAAGGTAATTTAGGATAATATGCAGGACTTCACTCAAATGTATGATGATAATTTGTGAATATATTCAGAACTTCTTAAAGTATAGTCCTTGAGCCACAAACATTAAGATCACCCTTGGTGATTAGTGTATATTCCTGAACCTTGCCTCTAGAGATTCAGACTCAGTGAGATCAAAGGGATGTTTTCTTGCCATAGTCTTGCAAATTTATGCTGTATGTATCACGAATTCTCTGCTTTTATGATGTGCAATAGTCTTTTTCTTTCCTATGTCTGAATTCTGGGTCTCTCACAGAGAATGTTATGTTCCTGAAAATTAATGTTATTGACGTCTTAAGAGGAAGGAGCAATTAAGTCTCCAAGACTTTTACTTTAGATCACTTTTCCTCCAAGTACAGTCCCTGGCACAGTAACATTAACATCACTCTGGAACTTGTTAGCAATACAAATTCTCAGGCCACGCCCCAGACCTAATGAATTAAAACCTAGAGAAGAAACCCAGCACAGAACTACTGCTTTAGATAAATGGCTCACCACTGAAATCATCTTCAGGACAAGGATATAATAGCAATCTAAGACAGACACTGGGGAAGAGGTAAAGCCATTGCTTCAATTCAGCAGGTGTTTGTCAAGAGTGTATTGGGGCCGGTGAGATGGCTCAGCGGCTTAAGCGCCTGCCCGGCAAGCGCGAGGGCCCGAGTTCGACTCCCGGAACCCACATACGAAAAAGGGGCCGGTGATATCGCTCAGCGGCACGGGCGCCTGCTGGCGCGCGAGGTCCTGAGGTCGACCCCCCGGTACCCACAAAAAAAAAAAAAAAAAAAAAAAAAAGAGTGTATTATATCTAAGGATATATGTAGAAAATTGAGAAGATGAGATTAAGATACAATTATTTTCCCCCAGACACTTAAAGTCTCAATGAATGGGTAAGGTGAGAATGCAGATGAGTGGCTCTGTGACCAACTAAATCATGTGAAGTGTCTTAGAAAGGGAAAACCACATCTTGGGATATGCATTTGGCTTTTGAAGATCCTAGTGGTACAACAAAGTGCTTGCCCCTTCAAAGTGCACTGACCTATGATGATCCAACAATTGGAATCCATAATCTCCTTTCCTCAGCCCCAGCTTAGACTGTGTCTGTATACATTAGGTTCACTAAGCTGCAGCTTGGTTCCTCTGTTTTTATAGTTTGTAATCAATAGCAACTTCTTGGAGTTAAATTGTTGTCTTATCATCTGCATCTTTTTTTCAAAGTAGCTGAATTAACTGGGCAGTGTTTTAAACATTTGTTCCATCAGTTTAAACAAAGAAATAAGCAAAGTATCAAGAACAGAAAATAACAAAATGTCAGAAAGAAATAATATACTGGAAGTTAAAAAAAAAGAAAAATGCTCAAATAATATTTCATGTGTACTTCATCTTTACAAGTGATAAAAAATCTCATTTAATATCATGACTTAAAATCCTTATAAAATGGCCCAGGCATGTGAGTTTCATAAATTCTCTAGAATTTAACTAATGCACATTCACACCTAATAGGTAATCTTGCCCTGGTCTCTGTTATATGCTAAAATATACTTAATTGTTGGTTCTAAAATTTACTACTTGTCTGATCTTGAACAAGTGACAATCTTTTGTAGTTCAGTTTATTCATCCATTAAAGTAAGGATAAGAACACTATTTTTTATTTATTGTGAAAGGCAATTGAGGTATCACCCATAGGGAATTTAATACAGCACCTGGCATAGTTACAGTTCAATTAATAGTGACTCTTCTTAGCAATACCGGATGTAAAGAAAACCGAATGACTAGCAATGTTGGCTGTAAGGACAGTAAGGAAAGGGAATACAATAAACTTGGAAAAGTCAAATGTAGGATAAGTTCTGGTTTATTCAGTCTTCTATTTAATATGTGCTATGTGTACTACTAACATTCAAGGAGTCGTTAGTTTGGGTAATAATTATAATTAGGCACTCATTTTATTTTTATAGTAAATATTAGATTCTCCTCCATCATGTCAAATGACAACGAAACATTTTGAAAGTGCTAGGTAAAAGTACTGAGATAACTGGTCATTAATTAAAGATAAGAATATGGATTGATGGGATAATCAACTGGATGTGCTACATGTGGGGACAACATTCAAGCCTTTACAGAAATATTGAGGTTCATAAATAATGGATGTTTACTCTCAACCTAAAATCTTTCCCCAACCCCTCTTTCCTACATTTCCCCTTCCAATTTGTAAGACAGTATATCAAACACAATTATAGAAGATAGAATGGCTTTGTATAAGATTGAGACAGCTATTGTAATACAGATATGAACACAGGAATTGTTAAACTTGCTAACTAACTGCTACTTGAATAAACTCCTGTGGTGGCACAAGAATTAGGCTTATTGTATACCTTTGTAGAAAGACTAACTTGATAGTTTTGCTTTTGTACCCTTGAGATAATTATAGTCTTCAGGGAGATGATCAAGCTATGAAAAGGCTTACTACATGTAAAGGGGTTCTGTATCAGACTGCCTAGTTATTCATGTCTTGAAGGGGCCATCATCACAATCTGGTAGCTTCAAGCTTTCCTCAGCTTGTAGATAGTCTTCACATTAACCTCACTCCATTCTCTCCATGTGTGTGTCTCACTTTAGAAATTTCTCCTTTTTATAAGGACCGGGGGTCGACCTCAGGACCTCGCACGCCAGCAGGCGCCCGTGCCGCTGAGCGATATCACCGGCCCCTTTTTTTATATGTGGGTTCCGGGAGTCGAACTCGGGCCCTCGCGCTTGCCAGGCAGGCGCTTACACCGCTGAGCTATCTCACTGGCCCTAGAAATTTCTCCTTTTTATAAGGATATCAGTCATATTGGATTAGACCCATCTAACAATCTAATCTTAACTAGATCTGCAAAGGCCCTATTTCTAAGAAGATCAAATTCACAGATAGTATCTTAACATTTTTTATGAGACACAATTCATTTCATAACAGAAGGCCACTTCCAAAGGCTTCTGATAAATAAAACTCTAAATAGAGGTGCCTGGGCTAGTAATACAAATAAGAAATAAGAGTGTGCCTCACAATGGGGGCCTGAATTCCTGACTGAACCTCTCTTTAGATACTGTAGTGCATTGGTTATGCATCAAGTCTGGTATTAGAAAGGCAGCTTTACCCTTTGAGGCCTGTCAGGAATGGTCTTTGTAATTTCCTGTGGTTGGACCTAAAAAATTACACATGTATGGTTAGCTAGGAGGCGGACTCCTCAAATACACCCTTTGAAATTTCAGGACCTAAGAAAGGAACATAGGCTACTCTATCATGGACCTAAATGGGTCAGAATTTGAGCGGCTGTTTAAAGACCTGTGTAATTATTCTGAGGCCACAATGAAACATGGTTATGATAAAAAATATTTTTAAAAGATAAGTCCTACTTGAGGGGTTGGATGTAATGATGACTCTCAACAGTTACTAAGCTAGGAAAAGATGTCTAATAGCACATTTTCTTTCTGAAACCGAAAGAGTTTACAGTAGTAGAGCACCCAAAGCAAGGCACAAATTAATCAGTTGGTCAGGTAAACAGGGCCTCCAATATAGTCTCCCACTGTGAGATCTCCTGCTGTAGGGTTCCCAGTCCAGTCCAAATAGTTTAGTTTAGTACTTTGTTTTAGAGGAACTGCTTGATGGAGTCAGATTCAGAAAGGTAAGTTTGCACATGACATCAGTTGATCATTCTTTTTTTTTTTTTTTTTTTTTTGTGGGTACCGGGGGTCGACCTCAGGACCTCGTGCGCCAGTAGGCGCCCGTGCTGCTGAGCGATATCACCGGCCCTTTTTTCGTATGTGGGTTCCAGGAGTCGAACTCGGGCCCTCGCGCTTGCCAGGCAGGCGCTTACGCCGCTGAGCCCTCTCACCGGCCCCCAGTTGATCATTCTTTTGAAGACATATGTGAGTATTTTGTATGGCAAGTTGCAGGACCTGAGCCCAACCCCTGCTGCTTCTCATACATAGCACTGTTAAGTGTGATATTAGATTTAGCAGTTAACTGAATCACAGAAGCTTAGAAAACTAGCACTGTGAGGTATTATTTTTACTTCAGAGGAAGAAGGGAATACAATTAAAAAAAAAAGCAATTTTGAAAAAAACAAAGATCATTAATGTCTTCTCCCTCTTTCATACCTCCACAGGTTGTGTTTTTTTTTCTGTTGTTGGTTGACTCTAATTTAGTAATCAGAAGTTTAGAATGTCTTTCAGTCTCCTATTTTGTACAGATTTTTTCTCTATACAAGAAGGACTAAAACATTTTTATGGAAAAACATACTTATATAATTTACTGAGAAAAGCATACCATGTTTGAGTATTGTTAACTCAAAATCTTAAATTTTAGAAAAAAATTAAGTAGGCTTACATAACATTTCATATCTTGCTGTTTAATAGATATTTTGATCTTTCAACTTTTTGAGTCTTCAAGAGAAAGGTCATAGAGGCAGAAAGCCTTTGAAGGGTTCGGCACAGAGACTGTGTCAGTAACTGTAAAAGAAGGGTACATAACTGTAGGACAGGGGTATACAGCCTAATCAAACATATGGCACAAATTGTAAGTAGTGTTTTGGAGAACTGCTGCATTGAGACACTAGAATGTTTATCTAAGATGCACAGACCTGCCTGGGCTTATATTGTCCCTTCCTGGAAGCCACTTATCCTGTCCTTAGTTGTACATGAAAATTGTCAATCATCCCTATCGTAGAGAGTCCATTGAATACCCCATGATCAAATCTACTGATATGTTGACTGGACTACAAATCTGGCATTGTTATCAGCTGCAGTGTGCTAAAAAAACTGAACAGAAACCAAATATGGTCTTATAGAACTTGTATGATGCATCCTGAGATAATATAATCCACATGAATGATTAAACCAAACATGGAGATAATGAGCAGTTGCATATCTGCTTGCTGAGGAAAGACACTTTAGTCTCTATGCTTCATTAATAAGCATTGTCTTCTCCTTGTTAATAGACTCCTTTATCAACATAGGGGCCTTTCTGGTGAGCATTCACATGAATAATAAACAGTTTATTAGGTGCAGAACCGATTTTTACCCAAATGTCTTAACAAGGGGTTTTGCTTTATGTGCTGGTCCAAGGCTGAAAATAGAATTAGGAAGAGGCAGATCTTTGGGCAGCATCCATGATTTAGGAGAGGTAGAAACTGGGGGATCTCTGAAAGAACCCCAAGAAGGCCTTTTTTATATACCTGGAAAAGGAAAATCTATTTAAAGGGAATGATTCTTCCTCAATCTCCTATTTCCTGAAGTGGTTCTTCAAATCTTAAAGAGCCTAGATCCATTGTTAAGGTTCATATTGAAAGTGTCCCCACAAGCTTCATGTACACATAAGTAGGGCTTTTAGAAGGTAATTGGATGATGTGGGTGCTCTACTCACCCACTGTGAGGTCAGCAGCTGACTGTGCTGTTGGGAGGCGGGTCCTGGTCAAGAAATTACAAGACAGCTGAACATTCAGGCTGTAGCATGGTTACTGCTTGCTGCTTTCAGTGAGATCTACTGTGAAAAAGAGGAGCAAGAAGTCTATTTTAAAAGTTTTCAGTTTTGCCAGAAAGGTACCACCCACAAAGATGGAGCAGAGGACAGTTGGTTGCTGAAAAGATTAGAGGCTTTCAGCCATATCTACTGTGAGAAGCAGTACCAAAAAACAGAGCTGAGTAATTTGAAAAATTTTGCTGGTGTCCAAAAAGGAAGTGACTGTAAAGTTGGGGCATATAAAATTGGGGCCTGTAAAGTTATGCGCCAAGATAGCTTGATTTTGTTGAAAAGGTTGGTATTAAAAAGAAGCCAAGTACTTTGCTTCAGGACAATAGGAAAGATGCCCTAAGGGCATCTGATAATTCCAGAAGACCCTTTGCAAGCTTAAGAGTGCAAACCTGTAAAGCTTTCATTTGAGAAGAATACTGAGAGGAGAAGCACACTGCAGTTCTTGAGCCAAAGCCAAAAATGGGCAGTCCTATCAGACTCTCAGGAGATGGAGACCCAGCAGAGGCTGGTGCATACAGTCAAGGAGGTATTTTTTTATTTTATTTTATTTTTTTATGCAGGTACCGGGAGTCGACCTCAGGACCTCATGCTTGCCAGCAAGCGCGTATGCCACTGAACGATATCACCAGCCCTTTTTTTCCTTTATGTGGGTTCCGGGAATCGAACTCAGTCCCTCGCGCTTGCCAGGCAGGCGCTTATGCCACTGTGCTATCTCACCGGCCCCAAGGAGTTTTACAAGACTGTATTCTCTAATGGATGAAGTATTCATGTAATTGGCTAGCCTAAGGTCTCTTTAAAAGCAAAAAAGTCAGTCCTCTGGGCCTGGAGAGAAGTCCAAAAAATAACCTAATGATGCATCCCAATGTAGGGGAAAAGAATATGTAGGCAGGAAAAAATATAAAATAAAGGCCTCACTGGGCTTTCTGCATAATCCTGACTAGAAAGAGTTAAAACTTTAGAGAGTGATTGAGAGAGAAAGAGAGAGAGCAATTGAAAAGACAAGAGTAATTTGATAGGCAGAACATGAGAAAGCCAGGCAGGCAGGTGCCCTAACAGAGCTAGCCTTCCTCTCCCCACCTTCAATAAAATGCAAAGAAGACAAAGGAGGGGCACTTAAGACTCTTATTTAGTATTTTATATATATATATATATATATATATATATATATATATATATTTATACTTTAGGGTCACTATACTAGTGTACTAGATAAGTCACTAACTCAACCTTGTATATAAGTTTCCTCCTAACCTCCCCCTATAAATTCCGGAGATAAAGCCCTGACAAGGACAAGCAGCCCCACTTAGGAATGTGCATGTAGACAAGGGGGACCCAGGTTAGGGTATGGGGGCCTGGGATCCATCTATGACAGTCCAGAGAAGCAATCAGGTTATGACAAGTTCCAAGTATGGACCTGGGAGGGAAGGACTCTATCATTTTGATAAAAGAAAGTTCAAGGACAAAGACCCATGGGTGTCTGGCTCTGGAGCCCCTACTCTCACAGGGTAGGTTTCTGTCCCAGTTTTTCTTCTTGCTTTCAAACAAAGTGTTTTTGTTCACCCTTTTAAACTTGGTTCCTTTAATCCATGACTGGTGCTGAGTTTATGATCCTGGTTGGCAGTGGTGTGGTGCACACCCCAGGAAGCAACACCAAGGTCCTAGCAAAAAAAGAATAATCCAAATCCAAAGCTAGTATAAGGAAGAAAATTATAAAGACCAAACCAGAAATTAGTGAAATTGAAACTAAAAAGCAATACAAAGAATCAATAAATTGAAAACATGGTTCTTTGAAAGAATAAAAAAATAGACAAACCCTTAGCCCATCTTAGCATAAAAAGGAAAGAAAAGACCAAAATCCAGGGCAATTAGAGATAAAAAATGTGAAATCACAATGGATACTACTGAAATCCAGAAGATTATTAGTAATTACTTTGAAAACTTGTACTGCAATAAATTGGAGAATCCAGAAGATTCTCATTTGATAGATTACAAGGTATGTATGAATTACCAAAACTGAACCAAAAAAGTATAAAAACTCTGAAACCAATAACAGGTGATGAAATTGAAGCAGTAATAAAAAAAACTAGCAATGAAGAAAAGCCCAGTACCCAATGGATTTACCACTGAACTCTATAAGAATCAGGGAAGAATTAATACCAGTGGCCCTCAAAGTCTTTAATGAAATCGAAAGGGAAAGAGTACTCCTAAAGTGATTCCTAGAAGCTAGCAACATCCTGATACCAAAACCAGACAATGATGCAACCAAAAGAGAACTGCAGGCCAATCTCTTTAATGAACATAGATGCAAAAATCCTCAAGGTGCTGGCAAACAGAATGTAATAAACCATCAAAAAGTTCACACATCCTAACCAAGTAAGCTTCATCAAAGGGATACAAGGATGTTTCATCATATTCAACAACAAGTGTAAAACATCACACAAACAGAAACAAGGACAAAAGTCACAATCATCTTAGTAGATAAAAGGTGCAGAAGGACCTTATATCAATTTAATAAAAGCCATTTATGACAAACCTACTACTAACATCACATTAAATGGGGAAAGATTGAAAGCTTTCTCACTAAATTCAAGAACAAGACAAGAATGTCCACTATCACCGTTCGTTATTGTTCTCAAAACATTAGGCAGAGCAATTAGGCAAGAAAAGAAAATTAAAAGGGATATGTGTAGGAAAGTACCAAGTCAAATTATCATTTGTAGATGATATGATCTTCTACATAAAAAACTGAAAAGATTCCACCAAGAGACTTAGTAATTAATAAACCAATTCCACAATGTAGCAGGATAAAAAATCAACACAAAACAATAAATAATGTTCTCGTACACCAATAATAAACCCACTGAGAAAGAAATTAGAAAAACAATACCATTCACAAAACAGCAAGAAAGATTAAATTCTTAGGAATTAACCTAACCAAAGAAGTAAAAAACCTCTACAGTGAAAACTACAGTGCTCTGAAAAAGAAGATTGAAGATGACATCAGAAAATGGAAAAATATCACCTGATCTTGGATAGACAGAAACAATATAGTCAAAATGGCCATACCTCCAAAATTATTATACTGATTTAATATGATCCCAATAAAAAAAAACCAATAATGTTCCTAAGAGAAATAGAGAAAACAATCTTAAAATTCATATGGAATCAGAGACAACCCAGAATAGTGAAAGCAATTCTGGGCTGCAAGAGCAAAGCAGGAGGCATAAAAATCCCAAACTTTAAATTATATTACAGAGCTACAGTGATAAATCATCATGGTACTAGCACAAAAACAGACATGTGAATCAATGGAATAGAATAGAGAATGCAAAAACAACTCCAGGCACATTCACCTATCTAATCTTGAACAAAGGGACCAAAACTTATGCTATAGGAACGATAGCCTCTTTAACAAATGGTGCTAGGAGAAGTGGCTATCCATATGCAAAAGATAAATCTAAACTCATGTCATTTACCATGTTCTAAAGTAAAATCAAAATGGGTCAAAGATCTACATGTAAAAATAGAAAATGTGCTGGAAGACAAAATAAAGAACAACAAGAAAGAAAGAAAAAACTCTTGAAGGTATGTGCATTGGCAAGGACTTTTTGAACAGACCTGCAGTTGCAGAAGCAATAACTTCAAGAGTCAACACATGGAATCATATTAATATGCACAACTAAGGAAATAGCCAACAGAGTGAAGAGAAAATGTACAAAATGGGAAAAAAATTGTCGTCTATTCCTTGGATAAGAGGACTAATATCTAGAATATTTAAGTACTCAAAAATGTAGACCCACCAAAATTAAAGTCCCTATCAGTAAATGAGCAAGTTAAATGAGTAGACATTTCTCAGAAGAAGGAATACAAATGGCCAATAAATACATGAAAATAATGTTTAACATCTCTGGCCATTAAAGAAATGCAAATTAAAACAATACTGAAATTCATCTCCAGAAAGAATGGCTATCATCAAGAAATCAAATAATCACAAATACTAATGAGGCTTCAGGGAAAAAGGAACCCTTCTACATTGTTTAGAGAATGTAAACTCAAACAACCACTGTGGAAGTCAGTATGGCATTGGCTCAGATAAAACTTTGAACTTGGAGTTATAGCAGTGCTACAGCTGTTAAAACTTCAGTGACTCTTAGAGATGAACTGTATCCATTGTGCATGAAGAGATATTCATGAGTCTTTTGGGGGCCTGGGGTGGAATGTTATGATGTAGACAGAGACTGTCCCCCCAGATCCTCATGCACTCATAATTGGACCTTTTGGAAGGTGATTGGATCATGGGTACACTGTACTCACCCGCTGAGATTTCCATAGCTGAATGCACTATTGGAAAGTGGGGCCTGGTTGGAAGAGGTGTATCACTTTGAGCATGACCTGGAAGAGCATATCTCCCTTCCTGCTCCTCCCTTCTTTGTCTGCTTCCTGGCCTTCATGACATGAGTAGATCTCCTCTACCAGGCCCTTCCACCATGCTGTTTCTGCTTTGGAGCCAACCCACCAGGGACTGTAATAATGAGCCACAATAAACCTCTCCTTTAATTCATGGGTGTTGGGTATTTTATCCCAGAGATGAGAAATATGACTAAGCCACCCTCCAAGTATGTCTCTAGCACAGTATCTTAAGGATCTTTTTTATGTCATGGGTCAGCAATAGTGTTTCTAGTGTGTATTGGGAATGAAAGTGTCAGGGTGGAAGTAAGGAGAGACTGAGTACCTCTGGTCAGTGTGTGGTGGAGGTGGCCCTGGACCCTAAGTAAGAGCATTCAGCCTTGCCCACAGCTCCATCATTACTCACTGTGGCATCCTAGGCAAGTCTTTTGTCTGTTTTTTTTTTTTTTTTCATCTTCATCTGTCAAATGAGATGAAGGACAAGATGGTGTATCCTATGGTTTGAACGTGTTCCACAAGAGTTCACTTGGTGAGAATTTTAATTCCTCAATGCAGCAATGTTGCGAGTTGGAACCTAGTGGAAAATGTTTAGGTAATGGAAGCAGAGCCCTCATGAATGGATTAATGCCTGTCATGTAAGTGATTTCTCACTCAAGACCGGTTCAGTTACTGGGAGAGTGAGTTGCTGTAAAGTGGGGATGTCCTTTGTGTATGCTCTTTTCTTCATGCATACACCTCCTTTCTGCTTTCTACCATGAGATGAAGAAACATGAGGGACTAATCAATGTGGCTGCCTAAACTTATACTTCCAACCTCTAGCACTGTGAACCAAAATAAAACTATTTTCTTTGCGAATTATCTAGTGTCAGGTATTATGTTATAGTAACAGAAAATGGAGCATAATCATATGAAGGTATTCTCCGTCACTGAAAGTGCCTGAATACTTAGAGAAAAAATACAGAGGTTTAACACTTCATGTTCAGCCTCCTGTTCCAGTTCCTTATTATGAGTTTTTGAATAAAATTCATCCATACTCTATAGAGAGAATAGAAAGAGTCTATAGCTCTAAGAGGAGAGTGTGTGTGTGTGTGTGTGTGTGTGTGTGTGTGTGTGTGTGTGAGAGAGAGAGAGAGAGAGAGAGCAGGACTTAACTCATCTTCAAGCGCTGGGGATGTGATGTGACTCTGCCTAGCCTACCACACACCAGGCAGGTATATGTAATGCATATGGCAGCTTCTGTCCCTGCAACCTCTCCAGCTGACCTCAGAATTTCCTTTTCCACAAAGTTGGAGCCATTAGTGATGAGGAGAATTGGGTTAGCTTCTGTGAGGAGGAGAAAGAGCTTGATGCCCAGGCTTTAAAAATACAAATCTCATACCTTACAGTCACTATCAGTGAGTACAGCAGGTAGTAATCCACCGCAGGAGGAAGTGTTGGCATCTCCGACAGGTGGCTTTGGTCCATAATAACAAAACCCATATGTAAATTAGAAGTTTCCAAGTAGTAACACATATATCAATTATTATTTTCCATCACTAAATCAAAACCTTAAGTGGTAGGCAAGATGTACAGTTGAATATTATTTCTGGAGATATTATACTTTAATGTTAAATTAATGACATTCTTTTAATCAATCCTAGTGAGCAAAATATTCTATAGAAATGACTTACTATTACACTAGGTTTAATATCGAAGAGTCAGTGTAGGAGAGTTGTGGCATTTTTCTTTGCAAAATTCTGTTACCTCTTGAAATTATTAATATTCTGTGTACAAACAAAGCAGATGATTCAGAACTATCCTTTTTCTTCCTCTTCCAGGGCCTGAGAATTGCTAATAACCTCACTAATCAACCACTTAACATGCCATTTAACCTTTTGTTTCTTGATCCTGATGCTTACCAGACAGCAAATCCTTTGCCTTAGCAAAGTTTAGAGGGATGATGAGTTGTTAATGATATAAATTCCTGTAAGATCATTGAGGAAGACAAAATTTCCAGTTATTACCAAAGTAATACATTTTATTATATGATATTATTACCTGAGTTTGATAATATCATGGTTTTGTCAGGACAGAAATATTTCATAAATTCAGAGAATGAAAGAATAAAAATTACTAATTCAGGAAGTAAAAAGAGAAACTACATCTTTGTGAAGAATATTTTCACTAAATACCCAATTAGATTAAAAAAAAACTAATGAGAGATGTTGTTTAGCTTAAATAATTCCTAAGAATAAGCAGAAGAATCAGGTTACAATATACTCACATTTATAGAAGAACATTTAGCTAAAAAGGAACTGTTGGGATTCGAGACCTACCATATGAAAGGTACTGAAACCACATAATTGTTTCAAAGATCAGAAACTGTGGTTAGAGATTAATATTCCTGTTGCAGTTTCATGTAAATTTAGGGAAACTCTTCAATAAATGCATATGTGCTTGTATATGTTCTCATGCTTAGGCTTTTGTTCTTTTAAGTTTAATACAGATAATTATAACTAAAGGAAAATTAAAAGCATGAGCATAAACAACATCTAACTCTGCCCTCATTTACTAGATAAGGAAATAGAGGCAAATTTGATTTGCTGAAAGTCTCACAGATACCCATTGGCATAGAATCTCAGGTGTGGATTTTGGAGACATTAATAGAAGCCGAGGGAGTATCACTTGGATCACCTATAAGAGCCATCACTGCAAGCCCTCTTGTGGTCAACCACTGACCCCCATGTCACCTAATATCTGGCTATCAGTTTCTTAGTGGGTGTCTCATTAACAGTATCCTCTTTTAACATCCCTTTAGTGGTTAACTAGATGCAGAGAAATGTTCAGGAAGGCACTTGCCCAAACAGTCCAGGAGAGTGCATCTGTTTGCCACTTTTATGTCTTAGTTAGTATTTGCTATTTTGGCAGTAGCAATTTTTTCTATACCTTGAGATTTTTCAGGTAAGGTTTGGATTGTCTCACAGGCTGATTGATCTGACCTGATGAAAATGTTTAATTGAATTTGATAAACAGTAAGAATGGTATGAATAAACCTGGAAATCTGAGTCTGGTTAACAATCTCATCATCTATTGTTCATATTCCCTCATTGTAGACCCAAGGGATGAACAGGGTGGCTCACAGGGCAGTGATAGCTTCTCTGAGTGTGTCTCAGGCATGTTTTTTGATGACAGGAAATTTGTTGTGGGCATGTTAAAACTGTCAGAGTACCCAGATGAGGAAAAAGGAGTCTTAGATGTTCATATTTTTTGAACTTCCTCCTCTTCTTATAGGCAAAGTTCTTTTGTAGGCACTCTGGATAAGATGTTGTGATGTGGTGCATGCCACCAGGTACCGATCTCCCTCACTAAGTTTAACAAGATTCCCTTCTTCATCATATAAGCAAACTAATCAACTTTCTAAATTATCTTCAAACCACAGGCCAAAGTTATCTTAAAAAGCTCTATATTCATTTTCATTAAAAGTGCAAGTCTCAATGATTCACTGTTTTGCAAGCCTTCTGCTATGTGAGATGGCAGTGTATGGAGGTCCAGGACCCTCCTAGTAAAGGAATTTGCCAATAGATATGGAATGTAGAAAAGACAAGGTTTATTTAGATGCCAATACACTGTCAAGGGGTACAGTATTTGAGTTTCCAAGAGAGAAATCATGAAGTCAGGGTGAAAGGTTGGGGTTCTTATGAAGATTTGAGGATATGCAAAAAGGCATCAAGGCAGCAAATGTGTTTATATAAATAATGTCATTTTTCTGGATCATATAGCACATTGATAGGTCTTCGGGGAGCACCTCCATTGAGTTCAAAATTATGTTTATTTTGAACTTTGACAAGGCCATTTCCTCAGGTCTTTAGCTTTAGATAAGAATTGACAAGGAAATTTATACATATTTTTTAGAGAAGAAGAGTTGAGACTCTTTGGGAGGAATGAATGGGCCTGACATCAAAGTTCTGTTGCTATGACAGCCTACTGAGAGAAGGATGTCTTTAACTGAAGTTCCTTCATTAGGAGTTTTAATCGTTTTACTTGCTAATGGTCAGCTACTACAATTCCCACTGCTGCCAAGGACTTCTTAGAGTTAAAAATAGTCACTGTGGGCAACTCAGCCAAAAGGGTCTCCGGTGAATTTTGAGCCCCTTGCGGGAGAACAGTAAACAATAGCAAGGGAATTGCTTCTCTAAAGTTCCTCTGATGGATGTAGAATTTTGTGTACTATGTGAGTTCAGCCAAGAAGTTGGAAGCTCACGAAAAGGTCAATGGCCCCCTTACAAAGCCAACTTTTTTTCTAAGAGTAGGAAAATTTATTGGAGAATAGGAATGGGGAATAGGAATAGCTCTTGAGAGACAGGAAGGTTCCCAAATGGGTTGCCCAACATTCTTATATAAACATTCATTAGCTGTTAATAATGGCACATGAGGAACCAGCCAAAGACTGAGGCTGTGGGGAAGGTCATATTTTATTCCTCTATTTACAGGCAGGCTGACATCGGAGTTAATATCAGCAAATATCTAAAGTGGGGACTGAGTATGTATAGCTTTTAAGGTTGAGGGTGTAATTTTAAGGGAACTCAAATAATCTATCATTAAAAACCTTGAAAGCCAAATTAATAAGTTCTTCTTGTGGGGTCTGATGGCCAGCCTCCAGTTTCTATAATCTTTTATGAATGTCTGGTGCTGATTGGGTAGTAAAATGTATCTTTAGGATAAGCTGTCCCTCTGGCCTTTCTGGGTCTAATGCTATATAACGTCTAAGGGCAGCAGCCAAGTGAACCATAAACTGAGTTGGGTTTTTATCCCTGTTCTGAGTGAGATTTTTTAGCTTATCAAAATTAACTGTTTTATGTGCTGCCCTATGAAGCCCTTCTATTAAGTAAGAAATCATGCGATCTCACCTTGCTAGGTCCCCAGATTCTGCCTGGTAGTTCCACTTAGGATCCTCCCAGGGGACAGCTGTTGTTTCCATGGGAAGATCTGCTTGATGGAGGTGCTGTTTATCTCCATAAGACTGAGCCAGGGAGATCACTAGTTCCCACTCTTCCAAAGAAAGTGTGGAGCCAAAGACCACATTTAAATCAGACCAGGTTAGGCTATATGACTGAGTTAGATATTAAAACTCTTGTATATATTGCGTGGGATCTGAGGAGAAGGAACTCAGATGCTGGTTAATTTGGGAGGGATCTGTCAAAGGGAAAGGAACATGAACTCTGACAATTCTCTTTGCCCCTACCACTTCCCAGAGTGAGAACTGGGGTGGAGGGGCAAGGTTTTGGTGCCAGATTGTAATTTGGATTGGGTATGGGGTGGAGTGGGGTTGGGTGTAGTGGACGTAGTGCACAGAACAGGTATCTGGTTAGCAAGAGGCCCTACAGGAGGGGAGGGAGCAGCTATAGCAGCCATGGGAAACTCTAGGGGTTAAGAAGAGGCAATTGTAGTAGCCAGAGGCCCTGAAGGGGAAAACAGAAGAAGGATTTGAGAGGGATCATGTGAAGTGCATAAAGTAGGAATATTAGGGAGGGTAAAGAATGCCTGTAGGTAGGGAACTTTTAACCACTCTTTTATATTTTGGAAGTGATTGTCTAATTTCTGTAGAATGGAAGGATCAAAGGTCTCATTCTTTGGCCATATAGTGTTATAGAGTGATATTAGATGCTTAGGCTTTAGATCATTTTGGAGGCAGTCATTTTAGATTTTTTAGACAGCAACCCAGGGGAGATGAAGGGGAGATAGAAGAAAGGATAGAGGTATGAAAATTACCCATCGGGAGCAGAGTAAGGTAATTGTCACATCTGGTGTGGCAAAACAAGGGCGGCAGCAAGGCCTACACTGAACATCTTCAGTTAAAGCCTAGGCCATAAGGGAAAATGGGTGAGAGGGCAAGCAGATTGTCACCTCAATTGACCAATCACCAAAGGGAGCCAATCTCCCTGGAAGCATCTGTCCATGACTAGCACTAGGTTTACAGGCATGGCAAAATGCCCTGTGAGATCTGCTAGGATTTCCCAAGGCCCATTGATGTAGCACCCATGGGACCCTCAAACTCTTGCAAAGAATTTGCTAACACCCTCTCAGAATGCCCTCTGGACTGTACTATAGCCCATTGGCAAAGCGACCCATGGAAATTTCAGTATTTCTGCTTTTCCTTAATTATGCTTAGTCAACTATCCTGTTTGCTGAATTAATTTGTTATAACTTCAGCTGAGCGCAAGAGAGCTGATCTACTACGTGCCAGAATACCTAATTAAGACAAGCCTAAATGAAAGCAACAGCCAAGCTTTTAATCATTGACTGTGATTATATAAGGAAGAGGCAAAGCTAGAGAAAAACTAGCTTAACCTGTTGCATTACCCCCCCCCGTGAACACTGTTGGTCTAGAATCAGTAGGTCAGCACAGATATGGGGTCATCTCATAATTCTGAACAAAAGATTTGCAATTTTATGGACTTGAAAGCTAGGGGAAAAGGTTAAACAGTGGAAGTATACTGATCAGTAAATCAGAGTGGGGAAAAATGTCTTTCAGATTATCCCTTCTCATTCCATAAGAAGGTCATCGTACAGGTACCTGATTGTAAGGTTCAAATCGGACCTGACTTTCCCAGCCCCCAACCTGCCTGCCAACAGAGGCACTACTCTCTGCAGGGAACTCAGCTCAGTACTGAAGTTGTCATCTGCAAGTGCAGGATGTGATCCTGTGAGATAAGATAGGACAGGAATTTTGCAGGTCCTGGGATATCTGGTGACATCTGGAGACACCCAATAATTTACAGTGGACACTTCAAGGACTCTGCCCACTCAGGTGCAAGACTGCCAGAGAACTTTGACCACCGATGTTTATTAAAATCTTCCTGCCTAATGTCTCCTGTGTTCTCTCCATCCCTATAAAAGGGACACACTGCTCTTTGTTCGGGGCAGATGGTCTTATTACGCTCTCTGCCTGCACCCAGGCAAAATGAATTCCACACCATGTTGCCTTTACAGAAGTCTGGTGCTCTCTGCTGGTCCCCCCCCCATATATTATATATGTTATACTGATGAAGGCCTTCGTAAGAAACTCAGAGTAGCTTCTGAATGGAGGAATCTGAACTGGGAATTCAGTTATGCATAAGAGTATGGATGGCTATGTAACCCAGAGTCCTTGATTCAACTACCTTCACACACTATAATTTAGTTTCTGTGAATCATAGATGGTATGAGAAGGCAGCTTTCCCTTATGGGAACTGAGAGGAAAAGCTTTTTACAATTGCTTATGGTTGGACCTGATAAACCATACATAGGGTTTTAGCTAAGAGCTGGACTCATCAAATAGAAAATATGAAAAAAAAAAACTATGAACCAACATATACTGAACATATACTGTACCCAATAACATCAGTTCCTTTTTCCTATTGAACAATTCCTCATTTCACAATATTTATTTTACATTTTGTACCTTATTTACTCTTTCAGTTTCTCACATCAGGGAGACAATACAATGTTTACACATGTGAATCTGATTTATTTCACTTATGAATATGGTCTCAAATTGCATACATTTACCTATAAAAGTCTCAAGTTTATCATTCTTTATGGCTGAGTAGTATTCCATTATATAAAAGGACCACATCTTTTTTATCCGTTCCTCAGTTTATGAGCATTTGGGTTGTTTCCAAGATTTAGCTATTACAAATTGTGCTGCCATAAACATGGGTGCATGTATATCACTGTGGTACGATGTTTTTAATTCTTCTGGGAAGATACCCAGAAGGGGAATAGTGGGGTCGAATGGGAACTCTAATTCTAGTTTTCTGAGGAATCTCCATAATGATTTCTACAGTGCTTGCACCACTCTACACTTCCACCAACAGTGGAGGAGGGTTCCCTTTTCCACACAGCCCCTCCAGCATTAGTTATTGCTTGATTTCTTAATGATAGCCATTTTTTCTGGAGTGAGATGGAGTCTCAGTGTTGTTTAAATTTGCATCTCTCGAATAACCACTGATGTTGAACATTTTTTTCATATA
Source organism: Erethizon dorsatum (assembly GCA_028451465.1). Classification (NCBI taxonomy): domain Eukaryota; kingdom Metazoa; phylum Chordata; class Mammalia; order Rodentia; family Erethizontidae; genus Erethizon; species Erethizon dorsatum. Next base: position 88,118,786 of record CM051842.1, on the reverse strand, counting down.
TTTATTTGCCATTTGTATTTCTTCACCTGAGAAGTGTGTATTCATCTCAGATGCCCAGTTTTGGATTGGGGCTTTAAATATGGGGAGTATGATTTTTTCAATTCTTTTATGTTCTAGATATAAGTCCTTTGTCTGAGGGACAAGTAGCTAAAATTTTTCCCACTCTGTGGGTTGCCTTTTCACTCTGTTGGTGATTTCTTTTGTCATGCAAAAATTTTTAATAAGATGCAGTTGTTAATTCTTTGAAGTATTTCCACTGTGATCTGGGTTTTATTTGTGATGTCTCTGAATACACCTATGTCTTCAAGATTTCTACCTATTTTCTCTTCTGGTATATTTAGTGTTTCTGTTTTAATATTCAGATCTTTGATCCATTTTCACTTTAGTTTAGTGCACGGTGATAGACATGGGTCTAGTTTTAGTCTTCAGCATGTGAGAAACCAGTTTTTCCAGCACCGTTTATTAAAGAGGTATCTTTCTTCCACTGACCATATCTAGCCCCATTTTAAAGATAAAGTGGCTAAGTGTGTTTGGAGTTGTGTCTGCCTCTTCTAATCTGTTCCACTGATTCACACACCTCTGTTCTCACACCTCTTTTTTTTTTTTTTTTGGCAGTACCATGCTGATTTTATCACAGTAGCTTTGTAGTACAATTTCAAGTCAGGGATTTTGATGTTCCCTGACTTGCCTTTGTTGCCCAGAATTGCTTTTGAGATTCTAGGTCTCTTCTGTTTCCAAATGAATTTTAGGAATATTTTCTCTAGATCTGTGAGTAAAGCTAGTGGTATTTTGATTGGGATTGCATTAAATCTGTGTAACAATTTGGGAGTACGATCATTTTCACTATGTTGGTTCTTTGTACCCAAGAACAAGAGATACTTTCCATTTTCTGATATCATTATTTATCTCCTCTTTTACAGTACTATAATTTTCAGTGTATAAATCTTTTACTTGCTTTGTTAGGTTGATTCCTATGTGTTTCATTTTTTTGGGTGCTATTGTGAAAGGTGTGTTTTTTCTAATTTGTCTTTGATTTCCTTGTTTGTGTATAGGAATGCTATCAATTTTTGATTGTTGACTTTTATCCAGCTACACTACTGAATTTAATTATTAAATCTACAAGTCTTTTTGTGTCTTCTATGTAGAGTATCATATCATCTGTGAATAATGATAATTTAACTTCTTTCTTTCCTATCCTTATTCTTTTTATTTCTTTTTCTTGTCTAATTGTTTTGGCTATATTTCCAGAACTATACTGAATAGGAGTGGTGATAGTAGACATCTTTGTGTTGCTCCTGATTTTAGAGAGAAAACTTTCACTTTTTGACCATTTAGTGTGACACTGATTGTTGGTTTGTCATAGATGGCTTTTATCAGATTGATGTATAGACCATTGATTTCAATTTTGTATAGGTTTTCTTTTTAACATGAATTGGCATTGGACTTTGTCAAATGCTTTTCCTGAGTCTATCAAGGTGATTACATCATTTTTGTCTTTGGCTCTGTTGATATAGTGTACTACAACTATTGATTTGCATAGGTTGAGTCATCCCTGCATCCCTAGGATGAATCCTGCTTTGTCATGGTGTTTAATCTTCTTGATGATTTGCTGCATTCTGTTTGCCTTCATCTTACTGAGGATTTTTGCATCTATTTTCATTAGGGAGATTGGCCTGTAGTTTTATTTTTTGGTTAGGGCCTTCTCTGGTTTTCAAATCAGTATAATACTTGCTTGCAAGAATGATTTGGGAGTATTGCTTCTCTATCAATTTCATTAAAGAGTTTCACCATTAGTGGCATTAGATCTCTAAATTTCTTGTAGAATTCACCATTGAATCTGGAAGGACCTGGGCTCTTCTTTGTTGGTGCGTTTTTATTTTCAATTTCATTGACTGATATTGGAATATTTAAAATTTTTATATCTTCTTGATTCATATGTCAGCAATTCATATGTATCTAGGAACCTGTCTATTTCTTCTGTGTTTTACTTCTTATTAAAGGTTCCTGAAGTAGGTACTGATGATCTTTTGGATTTCGGCAGGATTCTTTGTGATGTCACCATTTTCTTTACTAGTTCCATGAATTTGTCTTTTTTTCCTCTTTTTGATAATATTGGCTAAACATTTACCAATTTTATTTAATCTTGCAAAGAATCAACTCTTTGATTCACCAATTTTTGTATTGTTTTCTTAGTCTCATTTGCATTAATTAATATTTCCTCTTATCTTTATAATTTCCTCCCTCATATGAGCTTTGGGTTTGATTTGTTCTCTTTTCCTAGAAGTTTGAGGTTCAACATTAATTTGTTTATTTGAGCTCGTTGTGTTTTTCCGATGTGAGAATTCACCACTTTAAATTTCCCTTAGAACAGCTTTCACTGTGTCCCAAAAGTTGTGGTACATTGTATTGGCATTATCATTTAATTGTATGTACTGTTTAATATCTTCTTTAATGTCCTCTGGACCCATTGGTTGTTCAGTAAATTGTTATTATATTTCTGTGTGTTTATGCAAGTTTTGTGGTTTCTTTTGCCATTTATTTCAATTTTCATTGCACTATGGTCAGATAATATACATGGGATAATTTCTTTTTTTTTTTTTTTTTTTTTTTTTTTTTTTTTGGTGGGTACTGGGGGAACGACCTCAGGACCTCGCGTGCCAGCAGGCGCCCATGCCGCTGAGCGATATCACCAGCCCCTTTTTCGTATGTGGGTTCCGGGAGTCGAACTCGGGCCCTCGCGCTTGCCGGGCAGGCGCTTAAGCCGCTGAGCCATCTCACCGGCCCATACATGGGATAATTTCAGTTCCTCCACAATTGCTTAAGCATGTTCTATGAGCTCGTATGTTGTCTAATTTGGAGAATCTCCCAAGTGCAGCAGAGAAAAATGTGTTCTGATGCTTTGGAGTGGAATACTCTGTAGACATGTACTTAGTCTATTTGATCATAGGTTTGTTTCTGCTGTGATATTTCTTTGTTTTTGTGTGTGTGTGTGTGTGTGTAGTTGATCTATTTTTGACAATGGGGTGTTAGGGTCCCCCAGTACAATTGTGTTAGTGCTTATTTGATTTCTCATGTGCATTAATATTAGTTTTATGTAGTTGGGTGCACAGGTATTTGGTGCATATATATTTATAATTTTTATCTCTTTTGGAGTTGTCCTTTAACAAGTATGTAGTGAATTTCTTTGTCTCTTTTGATCAGTCTTGGCCTGAAGTTCACATTGTTTGCAAATAGAATAGCTACCCCTGCTTTTTTCTAGGTTCCTGTCACGTGGAGTAGTATTTTCCATCTTTTTCAGGCTATGGATTTCTTTTTGAGTTAAATGTCTATCTTGTATGCAGCTTATTTTTGGATCTTGCTTCTAGATCAATTCTTCCAGTCTGTTTCTTTTGACTGCTGAATTAAAACCATTTACATTGATGGTTATAACTGATAGGTATTGGCTTAGCCTTCTCATATTATTTCCTATTGTTGGTTCTCTGTATTTCCCCTCTGTTTAATTGCTTGCCCTGCCTGGTGGCTTCTTTCTATTGGTGTTCTTGTAAATATGGACTTCATTTTCTCTTTCTAAAATATCCTTCAGAGCCTTCTGGAGAGCTGGTTTGGTGGTAATGAATTTGTTCATTAGTTTTTTGTCTTTTTGGAAGTATATTATTTTCCATTGATTTTGAAAGATAGTTTGGCAGTGTACATCAACCTGTGTTGGATGGTACTTTGTTTTAGGCCTTGAAATACCTGTTTCCAAGCTCTCCTTGATTTGAGGGTTTGTGTTGAGAAGTCTGCTGTGATTCTCATGGGCTTTCCTTTATAGGTAATTTGTTTCTTCTCTCTAGCATTTTTTAATATTCTGTTCTTGTGCTGAATTTCTGGAATCCTGATTATTGTATGGCTTTGTGTAGATTTATTTTGGTCATGGCTATTTGGAGTTTTATATGCTTCACTTATTTGTCTGTCAAATTCTTTATCCATGTTTGGAAGTGTCCTTCCATTATTTTTGTGAAGAGATTTCTTATGGCATTTGCACTATTTCCAGCTTTCACGCTGACTCTAATCAATCTTATGTTTTTGTTCTTTGCTCATCTCGTAGGTGTTGGATTAATTTTTCATGGTCCCTTGCTATTTTTAAGATAATTTTCTTTTGGTGGTTGCTAGCCACAATCCTATCTTCTAGATCTGATATTTTATCCTCACCTTTATTCAGTCTGTTGCATATAGTTTCAATGGAGTTTGTACTCTCCTAGATTTCTGTTTTGATCTGTTTCATAGATCCATTTCTTTCCTATGTTGGGCACACATGGTTTCCATCATTTTCCTGAGGTCTCATTTTTTTTTTAATCTGTGTCTGCTGTAATGTCTTTCATTTTGATCATCATTTCTTTTTTTAACTGAGAGGGTATTTTTTCTACAGCCTCACCCATTTGTTTTTTTTTTTTTTTTTCATTTCTGCTGCTATCATTTCAGAAAGTTCCAATGGGTCATTTCCAATTTCCTCTATGTCACTGTGCTCTGAACTTGTCCTGGGTGGGCTGGAGGTCTGGGGTTGCATTTCTCTTCTGCATCTTGTCATTTTCTATTTTTATTTTATCCTGTTTTCTGTGTTGATATCTGTAGGTTTCTTATGGTAGATAGCTTTATCACTTGCATCGAGGCTTCCCAGGAAATGTCTATTCCTTTGGGATGTCTTCTAGGTATAGGTGGTTCTTGGCCTTCGTGTCTATCCCAAGAATCTACCTTCCCAATTTATCAATTTATTAAGGATGAAAAGTTGTTATCCATTTGTCTCAGCACCCAGTTCTTTGGTACTGGACTATGGTGATGGTTATGACCCCAGACAATCACAATGTTGTCATACAAGGCAGCAAAGCTGATTATAAAAGGCATAATATCCTGGCTAAAGTAGTACATTTAGCAGTAACAATAGCATCAAACACAGCCTAGCTATTGACAGACTGTGGTAACTATTGACCTGATACCTTTAACCAAAAGAGCAAGTTCTACAGTTATATGTCAAAATCCAACATAGGCCAGGAACTTGTATGCAATAATTTTCTCCTTTGTAGCATGATTTACCCTTTTAGGGGGTGTTTAAGTGGAATAGGGAACAAGATAGAGAGATGAAGGAGGACAAATATAGTAGAAGCAAGGCTGGAGGGCAAAGGCTGATCACCTAAGGTTTGGGGAGCTGGAGAACACAGGAGTGAAAGAATGCCAGATAAAGCAAAATATTGACATGAACTAGGAAAAGGAACAATGAAATATCATTAAATTAAGAGATAGTTGAGGAAAGAGAAAGAAGATGAATAGAAGTAAACAAACAGAAAGGTAAGAAACCTAAATAGTGCAAAGAGGGAGAGAAAAAAGAACCCAACCAGTCAGAAAAGGAAAACCAAACAATAAAAAAAAAAAAGAAAAATAATAAAATTCCTTTGGTGTCCACAGTTCTGTAGCAGTGTCCAATTCGGATTTCAGAAACATGCTCTGTACTCCCAACAAGTTTGTAGTAGAATTTGTGCTGGGTGAGGGGCTGATCTTGTCCTCTGGATGTGGGGGCTGGGACTGGTCTTAAGCAAACAACGTTCTGGATATCCCCTTCTCCTTATTGTGATTGTCTCTCCAGTGTTCTCCCAGTTGCTTTGGTGCCTTCAGGTAGGGAGTGTGGTGTTGCTCCCAGACCTATGTTCATTTGGCTCCTGTTGGACCTTGCACACCTTTCTCTATTCCACAGCACTGAAACCTCTTACATGTTGGTCATTAGGTGGGAGCAATGCCTTTGTCCTGCTGCAGGTTAATGCTGCTTGCCTGCTTATGCCACTGGGCCAATACTGCTCTGCTGGTCTCAGAGCAGGAGAACACTTCCACTCCTTCGTGTTTAGGGCTAAAATTGGCTTTTGGTGGCCACCAAAGCAAAGTCTAGGTGGTCCCAGCTCCTACCTCTCAGCAGAATTCCCCCTAGTCTGCTTCCCACCTGCCTTCTACCGTGACTGGATGGCCCTTTCCTCATTTCACTCTGGAACTTTGGCAGTGAAGCAGCCCAGGACTGTTCTGATGCTGGAGTTCACCCCATGCCCTTTGAAATTAAATGGCAGTCCTGCCCACCTGATTCTGTTCTATGTGTCTGTGTGCTGGAGAACAGCACCTGTTCATCTCACTCACCAACTGCTGGGTCATATTCTCACTGCTGCATTGGACTTTTACATGTAACTGGTCCCCACCTGCTTTCATGTGCCATGCTGTGCCGCTGGTCCCTACCTGCCCTGCAGTATCCTTTTAAATGCTAATAATCAGTATCCTTTCTTTTCTTTTTAAATATAAAAAAATATTTAAATTGTTGTTAACTCTGTAATCTGCCCAAGATGTTTTAGATTCTGTTCTGTAATCATGAGTTTGGGTGGAGACATCCTCCATAAATGAAAATATTCTACTGAAATCCAAAACGAAGTGACAGGCTAGCTTCTGTTTTATTCAGGACTTTAAAAAAAAAAAAGTCAGGGCCAGTGAGATGGCTCAGCGGCTTAAGCGCCTGCCTGGCAGGCGTGAGGGCCCGAGTTCGACTCCCGGAACCCACATATGAAAAAAGAGCCGGTGATATCGCTCAGTGGCATGGGCGCCTGCTGGTGCGCAAGGTCCTGAGGTCGGCCCCCGGTACCCACAAAAAAAAAAAAAAAAAAGTCAATCAGAAAAGGGATACTGGAGCTTCTTCATGTGTATAACAGCTTCTTAAACTGAAGACAGTGATAAATCAGCTACAAAGGTGATGATGTATTAAAATCATGTTTAAAATAGCTGCTTTATGTGTATTATATTTCATGCTTTTATAAAAACAATACTGGGTGATGAATGATTAGACTTACATATAAAATGATTATCTGTGCAGAGGACAAATTTTCTTCCATTAACTATTCTTGGAAAAACATTCACAGGTATGTATGATATCTTGAAAAATGGCTATTATAATATAGCATCTTTTCAAATGTATTAGTTTTGGAATATTATTAAAATAGGGTTATTCTCAAATTGAATGCAAATTTGGTTTTTGTTCATCTGTTTTTTTAATACAACACTGGAAAATATGATAAAGCATTTGGCACATCATTACCAATAGTTTTCATGTTCATACTCATTAAATGTTACTGCCTTTCTGAAGTTTTGCAAATGTATTTTATCATAAAAGAATGGCATCATTTTAAATAGTTCAAAAAATAAAGTTGATTCAGAAAATGAAGTCTGAATAAGTTCTTTGCATTTAAAAAGCATATAAACATACTTCACTGAAGGAGATGTGACTTTCATTGTATATGTGTCTTATAATTCATGAACAGATATCCTGTATCTCAAAATAAAAATATTTGTTTATATATTTGAAGTCATGCATGGTAAGAAGTTGTTTAAATTGTTATAAACAATAATGCATCATAAAAGACCATCCTGAACTTGTGTAACTAAGTACTATGAATGAATTTGGTTAGTATTTGTTGTTCACCTCACATGTTTACACACTCAGTGCCCTAATTTTCCCTGAGGGAATCACTTTTCAGGTGATCTTTATAGTGGTGTTTTAAGGTTATTTTAATCATGAGCTCCTTGGTTTTTGACTTTTGCACTTAATTTTTTTAATAACATGATGGTACGTTTTTGTCTATTGCTTCTAAGGGCTTTCAGTCAATTAGTAAATAAGGTCAAATATTTACAAGTGTTCCTGTTTCCATCCTTCTGTAAATAACAAATTTTTCTTATCATTTAGCACTACACTGCTTCTGTCTGTCTTAATGCTGGCATTAAGATTATAAGCCCCTTTTCTCCAATAGTGAAGGTGTTGAAAACTACTTTTTAAGTTAGTGATAAAATTTGATATTTTTCATAATCTGTATTTAAACGAAATTGCATCATTGCGTCATCTTTTCTAAATTCACCTCCATTAAAACTACACAATTGCTTTGACATTAGCCATGCTGTGTGTTTGTATGTTTAATTTATTTTCACAATGAACTTCTATGTAGTGAAAAAAAAGAAAGCAATAACTTAGGAATGAAGAACAAAAAATTAAAGACAGAAAACAAACACTGAAATGACAGAAAAATTACTTTATTAGTAATTATTTTAAATACAAATGTAATGAACTATTCGATTAAAATACAAACATTGGAAGAATTGATAAAATAATGTTACCCAACTGTATGGTATGTAAAAGTGATTCAGTTTTGACACATAAAAACAAATAGTTTGATTATGAAATAAGAGATATGGTGTTCCACGAAATAATAACCAAAAGAGACTTGGGTGGCTACCGTGATGTTATTCAAAATTAAAATGAAGTAAAAAAAACTTATATAAGATAACAAATGACATACTACACTTATTAAATTTTAAACCATCAAGAACATATAACAATTATAAGCATATGCACATCTAACAACAGAGATTAAAAATATGAAAAGGAAAAAATGACAAAGGGAGAAAGTTCTACAAATACAGTTTGAAAATTCAATCCTTTACTTTCATATAAAGCAGACAGTCAATAGGGAAGTAGAGGACTTGAACAGTACTATTATAAAGAGTAGACCAAATACACGTATATAGAACACTGCACCACACAACAGAATACATATTCTTTTCAAGAACACATAAAATATTCTCCAAGATAAAAATATGTTAAACCACAAAACAAATCTCAATTAACACACAAAGACTAAAATAATACAAAATACATTTCCCAAAAAAGCACTAGAAATCAATAACAGAAATAACACAATGAGACAGGGAATAACACCAAAGATAAAGGGGAAGAATCTTGCATCAGACAGAGACTTTGCCAGGAAAGAGAGTAAATGCCATGACACACATAGCGTCTCAGTTCATTAAGTACTGCATTCAGACAAAAGTGACTTGGTGCCAAGAGGGCTGCATGGCTGGAAGGGACCATTCCTAGGCTTGGATAGGGTATGGGAATAATCAGTCTTTTCTGTGTTAACACTTATCTCTGTACACTCTTTTCCCAGGAGGTAGCCAGCATCGCTTGCAGAAAGGCACACAGCCAAGGTCGCTTCAATGAACATGCACTTTTCAGATGACTCTTCTGATTTAACCCTTTCCATTACACTTTGCTTTTTTTCAGGTTCCTGTCATGTGGAGTATTGTTTTCCATTCTTTAACTTTCAGTCTGTGGATGTTTTTAGAGATAAATATGTTTCTTATATGCAGCATATTTTTGAATCTTGTGTCTTGATGTATTCTGCCAGTTTGTTTCTTTTGATTGGTGAATTGGGACCATTTGTACTGATCGCTATAACTGATATATATTGACCTATCCTCATCATATTAATTTCCTGTTGTGGGTTCCCTTTCTTTCCCTTTTGTTTAACCACCCACCTTGCCTACTGGATTCATTCTACTTGGATTCATGGAATTGTTGTCCTTATTGTCTTTTTGTAGAATATTTTTTAGAACATTTTGGAGTGCTGGTTGTTGGTCATGAATTTCTACAGTTGTTCTTTATCATGGAAGTATCTTATTTCTCCGTCAGTTCTGAAAAATAATTTTGCAGGTACATCAATCTGGGTTGGAGGTTGTTTTATTTTAGGGCTTGAAGTACTTCACTTCAAGCTCTCCTTGACTTAAGTGTTTGTTTTGAGAAATCTACTGTGATTCTCATTGGTTTTTCTTTACATGTGATTTGTTTCTTTCCTTAAACGGCTTTTAATATTTTGTTCTTGTGTTGAATTTCTGGAATCTTGACCATTATAAGCCTTGGTGCTTTTTTTTTTTTCTGATCATGGTTAATTGGGCTTCTATAAGCCTCACTTATCTGTAAGTCAAATTCTTCTTCCATGCTTGGGAAATGTTCGACTATTACTTCTGTGAACACGTTTTTTATGTCCTTTGAGCTTTCTTCTGATTTTTCATTGATTCTGAATAATCTTATATTATTGTATTTTGCATCTTCTAGGAGATGTTGGATTGATTTTTCATTGTCTCTTGCTATTTTTAAGAAGTCTTTCATTTGGTGGTTGCTAACTGCAAATATGTCTTCTAGATCTTATATGCTGTCTTCATATTGGTTCATTCACCAGTGTATACATCAATAGAATTTTTAATCTCCTGAATATCTGTTTAAATCTGTTTTACACAGTCTACTTCTTTCCTTTGTTGGGCCTTCATAGTTTCCATCACTTTCCTAATCTCTATTTTTTTTATTTTTATCTACTCTGGATTCACTACCATATCTTTCATTATGGTTGTCATCTTTTCAGTAAACTGTGAAACTATTTCTGATTTGTTTTTTCTAGAGCCTCATTCATCTACTTTTCTCCTTTTGCTGCTACCGTTCCAGAAAGTCCAGATGGAGGGCCTTTGATTTTTTCCACCTCAATGCCTTGGGTGAGATGGAGGTCTGGGGTTTCATCTTGCTTCTGTGTTTTCTCATTTTTTATATTTTATTTGTTTTCTGCATTGATGTTTGTAAATTGATTATGGTAGGTAGCTTTGTTACTAGTACTGAGACCTCTTTAAGAAATGATTACTTTTCAGGTGTGTCTTCTATCTGTAGCTGGCATTTTAGCTTGAGAGCCTGTCCTGAGATCCTGCCTTTTTGATTTGTTAGGAATTAAAGGTTGGTGTCTCTTTGGTGTAGCACCTAGTTCTTTGGTACTGAACTATGGTATAGTTCATGACCCCCAGACATTTGGAGTATTGGAATACAAGGAAGAACAACTGATCACAACAACTGTCAAGTTGGCTAATGTAGTATGACCAGTAGTAACAGTAGAGTCAAGATCAGTCCAGAAAATGACAAACTGTGATAACTATTAATTTGTCACTTTTAACCATAGGCACAAGCTTTATAGTTATATAACAAAATTAGAAATGAATCAGAAAAGTATACGCAACAAAAATACACTTAATAGAGTGATTTTACCCTCAGAGTAGAGAATTTAAAAGGAATAAGAGGAAAAATAGAGAAATAAAAGAGAAAGAGAGTAGGGCAGGGTGTGGATGCACACACCAACCAGCCCCAGACCAGTGAGAGAGCAGGTACTGGCATTGGTACACATGCTGGCCTGGCAAGGCCAGCAGCATGGAAAAGTCCAAAGTAGCAGTAAGAATACAAGCCAGCAGTAGTAAGTTACATGAAACTGTGTTGAGCTCTGGCACACAGACATGTGAAACAAAAGCTGGTAGGTGGGGTTGCTATTTTATATCAAAGGGCTCTGGAGAACTCCAGCAACAGAAGACCAGGCCCAGCACCCACATCCAGAGGCCGAGATCTGTCCCACACTCAGCACGAATCCCACTGCAAACTTGGCTGGATTACACAGCACATTGCTGGGATCTGACTTTCACACTACCACAGAACTTTGAACACAAGAGGAATTTTACTACTTTTATTTTTCTTTTTGTCTGATTGGTTTTTCTTTCTCTGTCTGGTTGGGTTTCTTTTTTTAATTTTAAACAGAAAAAAGTGAGAAATAACAATAAAACAGAGTTTCAAAACAGGCTAATAGGAGAGTAACATTAATCACTCATTGCATATTGTTATATTCACAGTAGTTGTTCATAGTATAAGAGGCATGAAACATTGTCCAGAAAATTACTAACACAAAACCTTCCCCTCAAAGAAACAAGAGAAACCAGCTGTATAACTATCTTAACTGTCTTGTGTTTATAAATATATATATATATATTTTTTTTTCCCTTCCTTACCCCTTTCTCCCATCAGTTTTTCTTTCTTTGAACAGTTTCTTCCCTATCCATAATATCTATTGTACATTTTGGAACTTGTTTACTCTTGCAGATTCTCACACTAGTGATACAATATGATGCTTTCACATGTGAGTCTGGTTTATTTCACTTACTGTATGGTCTCAAGTTGCATCCATTTACCTATAAAAGTCTCAAGTTTATCTTTCTTATGGCTCAGTAGCATTCCATTATATTAAAAAAAAAAGACACATCTTTTTTATCCATTCCTCGGTTGATGGGCATTTGGGTTGTTTCCAAGATCTGGCTATTACAAATTGTGCTGCTATAAACATGGGTGCACATATATCTCTGTGGTATGATGTTTTTAATTTTTCTGGGAAGATAACTGGAAGGGGAGTAGCTGGGTCGAATGGGACCTCTAGTCCTAGTTTTTTTAAGAAATCTCCACACTTACTTCTATAGTGCTTGCACCAGTCTACACTCCCACCAACAGTGGAGAAGGGTTCCTTTTTCCCCACACCCCTCCAGCATTTGGTATTGGTTGATTTCTTGATGATAGCCATTCTTTCTGGGGTGAGATGAAATCTCAGTGTTGTTTTAATTTGCATCTCTCGAATGACCAATGATGTTGAACATTTTTTCATATATATATTTGCCGTTTGTATTTCCTCATCCGAGAAGTGTGTATACATCTCAGATGCCCGTTTTTGGATTAGGCTTTTGATTTTTGGGGTCTGATTTTTTCAATTCTTTATATGATCTAGATATAAAATCTTTGTCTGAGGGACAACTGGCTATAAATTTTTTCTCATTCTGTTGGTTGTCTTTTCACTTTGTTGGTGATTTCCTTTATTGTGCAAAAGTTGTTTAACAAGGTGAGATCCCATTTATTGATTCTTTGTTGTACTTCCTGTGTGGTCTGGTTTTTGCTCATGAAGTCTCTGGCTACACTTATGTCTTCAAGATTTCTACCTATTTTCTCTTCTGGTATATTTAGTGTTTCTGTTTTAATATTTAGATCTTTGATCCATTTTGACTTTAGTGCATGGTGATAGACATAGGTCTAGTTTCAGTCTTCAGCAAGTAGACAGCCAGTTTTTCCAGAATCATTCATTAAAGAGCCTATCTTTCTTCCAGTGAACAAGTTTTGCTCCTTTGTCAAAGATAAGGTGGCTGAGTGTGTTTGCAGTTAGTCTGCATCTTCTATTCTGTTCCACTGATCCTCAGGTCTGTTTTTTTCCAGTACCATGCTGATTTTATCAGAGTAGCTTTGTAGTATAATTTCAGGTCAGGGATTGTGATGCCCCCTGACTTGCCTTTGTTGCCCAGAATTGCTTTTGCTATTCTAGGTCTCTTCTGTTTCCAAATGAATTTTGGGAATGTTTTCTCTAGTTCTGTCAGGTATGCTAATTGTATTTTTTATTGGGATTGCATTAAATCTGTATAACAGTTTTGGGAGTATGGCCCTTTTAATTATGTTGGTTCTTCCTATCCATGAGCAAGAGATATCTTTCCATTTTCTGATATCTTCTTCAATCTCCTTTTTCAGAGTACTGTAGTTTTCAATGTATAGATCTTTTACTTCCTTTGTTAGATTGATTCCTAAGTATTTCATTTTTTTGGATGCTATTGTAAAGATTCTGGTTTCCCTAATTTCGCTCTCTATGAGTTTGTTGCTTGTGTACAGGAATCCTATTGTTTTTGAGTATTGACTTTGTGTCCAGGTACACTACTGAGTTTGGTTATTAAATCTAGAAGTCTTTTGGTGGAGCTTTTGAGATCTTCTATTTAGAGTATCATGTCATCTGCAAATAATGATAATTTAACTTCTTCCTTTCCTATCCTTATTCCTTTTATTTCTTTCTCTTGTCTAATTGCACGAGCTAATGCTTCCAGAACTATATTGAATAGGAGTGGTGATGGTGGACATCCTTGTCTTGTTCCTGATTTTAGAATGAAAGCTTTCAGTTTTTGACCATTTAGTATGATATTAGCTGTTGGTTTGTCATAGATGACTTTTATCACATTAAGATAAAGACCCTCTATTCCAAATTTCTGTGGAATTTTTTTTAATCATGAATGGGTGTTGGACTTTATCAAAAGCTTTTTCTGCATCTATTGAAGCGATTATGTGATTTTTGCCTTTGGTTCTGTTAATATGGTGTATTACATCTATTGATTTGCATAAGATGAACCATTCCTACATCCCTGGTATGAATCTTACTTGGTCATGGTGTATAATCCTCTTGATGATTTGCTGCATTCTGTTTGCCAGTATCTTATTGAGGATTTTTTTCATATATGTTCATTAGGGAGGTTGGCCTGTAGTCTTCTTTTTTGGTTGGGTTCTTCTCTGGTTTTGAAATTAGGTTAATACTTGCCTCCAGAAATGATTTTGGAAGTATTGCTTCCCTTTCAATTTCCTTAAAGATTTTCAGCATTAGTGGCATTAGTTCTCTAAATTTCTTATAGAATTCTACCATGAATCTGTCAGGGCCTGGGCTTTTCTTTGTTGGTAAATTTTTAATTACATTTTTAATTTCATTGGCTGCTGCCAGGTTTTTTAGAATTTTTATATCTTCCTGATTTAGTTTTGGCAGTTGGATTGTGTCTAGGAATTTGTCCATTTCTTCTGTGTTTTCTATCTTATTAGTGTATAGGTTCTTGTAGTAGGTATTGATGATCTCCTGAATTTCTGTAGGATTTGTTCTGATTTCCCCCTTTACATTCCTAATTGCTTGAATTTGTATTTTTTCTTTCCTCTTTTGGAGGAGGTTGGCTAATGGTTTATCAATTTTATTAGTTCTTTCAAAGAACCAACTTTTTGATTCACTGATTCTTTGTATTATTTTTTAGTCTCAATTGCATTAATTTCTCCTCTTATCTTTATAACTTTCCCCCTTGTATGACATTTGGGTTTGATTTGCTCTTCTTTTTCTAGAAGATTTAGGTTCAACATTAGCTTGTTTATTTGAGCTCGTTTTGTTTTCCTGATGTGAGAGTTTATTGCTATAAATTTCCCTCTTTGGACTGTTTTCATTGCATCCCATATGTTTTGGTATGTTGTATCGGCATTATCATTTAATTGTATGTACTGCGTAATTTTGTGTTTAATTTCCTCTGTGACTCATTGGTTGTTCAGAAGTATGTTGTTTAATTTCCATGTGTTTGTGTAGTTTTGTGATTTCTTTTGTCATTGATTTCCAGTTTCATTGTGCTATCCTCAGATAGTGTGCAAGGAATGATTTCAATTCCTGTACATTTACTTAAACATGTTTTGTGGGCTAGTATGTGGTCTATTTTGGAGAACACTCCATGTGCAGCTGAGAAGAATGTGTATTCTGATGTTTTGGGGTGGAACACTGTAGACATCTATCAAGTCCATTTGTTCACGGGCTCAGTTTAATTCTGATATTTCTTTGTTGATTTTTTTCTCTGGTTGACCTATCTATTTGTGAGAGTGAGATATTAAGGCACCCACTACAATTGTGTTAGTGCTTATTTGGTTATACATGTCTGTTAATATTTGTTTGATGTAGTTGGGTGCACTGGTGTTTGGTGCATATATATATTTACAATTGTTATCGCTTCTTCTTGGAGTTTTCCCTTAACTAGTATGTAGTGGCCTTCCTTGTCTCTTTTGATCAGTTTTGGCTTAAAGTTTACACTGTCTGCAAATGAAATAACTACCCCTGCTTTTTTATGGATTCTTGTGGCATGGAGAATTGTTTTCCATCCTTTGACTTTTAGTCTATGAATTTCTTTTTGGGTTAAATGTGTTTCTTGAATGCAGCATATTGATGGATCTTGTTTCTTGATCCATTGTGCCAGTCTGTTTCTTTTGATTAGTGAGCTAAGACCATTTACATTGATGTTTATAACTGATAAGTATTGGCTTATCTTTTTCATATTATTTTCCTGTTGTGGGTTCCCTGTCTTTATCCTCTGCTTAACTGCTTCCCCTGCTTGGTGGTTTCTTTCTATTGGTGTTCATGTGCTTGTGGTCTTTGTTGTCTCTTTCCTTCAGAGCATTCTGTAGTGCTGGTTTGGTGGTCATGAATTTCTTCAGTTGTTCTTTGTCATGGAAGTATCTTATTTCTCTGTTGAATTTGAAAGATAGTTTTGTGGGGTACATCATTCTGGGTTGAAGTTTGTTTTTAGGGCTTGAAATACCTCACTCTCTAGCCTCTCCTTGATTTGAGGGTTTGTGTTGCAAAGTCTGCCGTGATTCTCATGGGCTTTCTGTTATAGGTGATTTGTTTCTTTTCTCTAGCTGCTTTTAATATTTTGTTGTCATGTTTAATTTCTGGAATCTTGACTATTATATGCCTTGGTGTAGATTTATTTTGGTCATGGCTATTTGGAGTTCTATATGCTTCCTTTATTTGTATGCCAAATTCTTTATCCATGTTTGGGAAATTTTCTGCCATTATTTCTGTGAAGAAGCTTTTAATGGCATTTGAGCTGTCTCCAGCTTTCTAACTGACTCCAATCAATATTATGTTGTTTGTTTTTGCTTCATCTTGTAAATATTGGATTGATTTTTCATGGTCGCTTGTTATTTTTATCTTTCTTTTCCTTGTCGCTAGTCACATTCCTGTGTTTTAGGTCTCACATTCTATCCTCGCCTTCATTCAATCTGTTGCATATACTTTCAAAGGAGTTTTTTTAATCTCCTGGATTTCTTATTGGACCTATTTCATTGATTCTGTTTCTTGTTTATGCTGGGCATTCATGGTTTCCATCATTTTCCTAACCTCCAGTATTTTTTTTTATCTGCATCTGCTTTAATTTCTTTCATTTTGATTGTCATTTCTTTTTGTACCTTAGATATTATTTTTTCTATGGCCTCTTCCATTTTTTTTACTCTTCTGCTGCTGTCATTTCAGAGAGTTCCAGTGGTTGGCTTCTGACATCCTCTATGTCTTTGTGCTCTGGACTTGTTCCGGGTGGGCTATGCATTTGGGGTTGCATTTTGATTTTCCTCTTGTCATTTCCTATTTTTTATTTTATGTTACTTTCTGTTTGGATGCTTGCAGATTTCTTATGTTAGACAGCGTTATCCCTGGTGTTGAGGCTTTCCTAGGTGATGTCTGTTCCTCAAGTATGTCTTCTAGATATAGGTGTTTCTTGGTCTTTCTGTCTATCCCAAGAACCTACCTTCCCAGTATATTAAGAATGTGGAGTTGCTATCTTTTTGACTCAAGGCCCGTTCCTTTGGTACTGGACTATGGTGATGGTTATGGCCCCTTGCAATCTCACTGTTGTCATACAAGGGAGACAAAATTGATCAAAACAGGTATGTCATCCTGGTTAAAGTAGTACAGATAGCAATAACAATAGACTCAAGCACAGCCTGGCTACTGACAAACTGTGGTAACTATTAGACTGATATCTTTAACTGTAGGAGTAAGTTCTATAGTTATATTGTACAATCCAACTTGTACCAGGAACTTGTATACAATGTTTTTCCACTTAGTAGAGTGATATTACCCTGTTGTGGGTGTTAAGAAAGGTAAGGCATAGGATGGAGAGGTGGATGGGGTTAAATATAGTAGGAGCAAATTTGGTGGAGAAAGGATGATCATCCAAGTTTTGGGTAATTGTAGGATACAAGAGGGAGGGATTGGAAAAGGAAGCCTAGGAGTATTGAAGTGAACCAGAAAGGGAAGGGACAATGTTTACCCACATGAAAGTCTCATAAAGTCAAGCAAGATAGTTGATGAAAGAGAGGAAGAGGATGAGTGGAATAATACAAAGGGAAAGTTTAGTGATCTAAAACATGAACGAGTGGGAAAAGAAGGTAGAAAAGAGAAGGAAAAGAAAAAAAGGAGGAAAAAGAAAAAAGAAAAAGCACAAGAAACAAAAATAATCACACACAATAAATATATAGAAAGAAAAACAAAGCAGTGCAAAAGAACAGAGTGTAAACGAGAAAATAAAAGGGAAAAACACAAACAAAAAACAACAACAAAAATAAAATATAATTTAACAGCAAAACAGAACACATTAACCCAGTGGACTACCAAGAGGAAAACCCATCAGACAGAGAAAAACAAAAGTAGTGAGATTCCTCTAGTGTCTACAGTTATGTTGTAGGTCCAACTCTGATCCCAGAATGTGTACTCTAGCCAAGATTACAAGTAGGTTTGCGCTGGGTTTGGGTCTGATCTTTGTCTCTGGATTTGGGAGATGGGATTAGTATTTGTTGTTGTTGTTGTTGTTGTTGTTGTTGTTTTTTGCTACTGGGAATTGAACTCAGGACCTTGCACTTGACAGGCAGGTGCTGTGCCACTGAGATATATCCCCAGCTCAGGATTAGTTTTCTGTGGCTGGATTTCTCTCCAGCCCTTTAAAAAAGAAGAAAGAAAAGAAAGAAGAAAAATAGGGAAAAGAAAAGAAAGAAAAGAAAAGAAGGTGGCACTGCTCACCCACTTCTATTCCACGTGTCTTTGTCCACAAGCACAAAGCTGGTTCACCTAACTTACCACCTGCTGCCTTGTATCGTTACTGTTGCTTCAGACTTTTCCACCCCACTAGTCTCACCTGTCCATCTTGTGCACAGTAGCCAGGGTCCTACTGTGTTGCTGGCTTTTGTGCTGGTCTCTGATCCCTGAATCCCATCAATGGAGGGAGCAGGAGCCCATCTGCGACCCTCTTCCTGCCAGTCACCACAGCTCCAAGTCAATGGCAGGAATGGGAGCTCGTCTCAGACCCTCTTCCTACCAGTGGCTACAGTTCCAGGTCAATGGCAGGAATGGGAGCCTGTCTCAAACCATCTTCCTGCCAGTCACCACAGCTCCAAGCCAATGGCAGGAACAAGAGCCCGTCTCAGAACCTCTTCCTGTCAGTCGCCCCAGCTCTGGGTCAATGGCATGAGCAAGAGCCCATCTTCCTGCCAGCCTGGGTTGTTTTTTGTTTTTGTAGTTTTGTATTGTTTTTTCTTTTTCTATTTTTGTTTTTTCTTTCTCTTTCTTTTTTCACTATGTAGGTTTCTTCCCTTTCTTCTTGTCTTCTGCTCCTTTCTCTCTTTCATCAACTATCTCACTTGATTTTATGATACTTTCATGTGAGTAAACATTGTCCGTTCTCTTTCTGGTTCACTTCAATACTCCTTTGCTTTCTCTTCCATTCTATGCCTCCTGTGTCCTGCAGCTTCCCAAAACCTGGGTGATCATCCTGTGCCCTCCAGCCTTGCTCTTACTATATTTGACCTCATTCATCTCTCTATCTTGCCCACATCCCTCTTAACACAGCTTCACAACAGGAGTAAAATCACTCCACTAAAGGTAAAGGAAAATCACTGCATACAAGTTCCTGGTATATATTGGATTCTGTTACATAACTGTACGATTTGCTTCTGTGGTTAAAGATATCAGGTTAATAGTTAACACAGTTTGTCAGTAGCCAGTTTGTACTCAAGATTACTGTTATTGCTAACTGTATGACTTTAGCCAGGATATCATATCTGTTATAATCATTTTTTCTCCCTTATATGAAAACTCTGTGATTGTATGCGGTCATAAACATCACTGTAGTCCAGTACCAAAAGACTGGGTGCTGAGCCAAAGAGATAACAACTTCTCATCCTTAATACATTGGGAAGATAGGTTCTTGAGATAGACACAGAGGCCAAGAACCATCTATATCTAGAAGACATCCCTGAGGAATAGACATTTCCTAGGGAAGCAACGATATTAGGGATAAAGTTATCTACCGTAAGAAATCTACAAACATCGACACAGAAAATAAAATTAGAAAACAGAAAATGACAAGATGCAGAAGCAAAATGCAACCCCAGAACTCCAGCCCACCCAGGACAAGTCCAGACCACAATGAGATAAGAGGAATTCGGAAGCCAACCACTAGACCTTTGTGAAATGAGAGCAATAGAAGTGAAAAAATAAATGGAAGAGGCTACAAAAAATACTCTAAGATAAAAAAGCAATAATGACAATCAGAATGAAAGACATTAAAGCAGACACAGACTTAAAAAATACAAGAGCTCATAAAAAACTATGGGAACCATGATGCCCAACATAGAAAATAAAGTGAATCCATTAAACAGATCCAAAAAGATACGCAGGAGAATAAAAACTCCATTGAAAGTATGTACTACAGATTGAATGATGGTGAGGATAGAATTTTAGATCTAGCAGAGAGGATTGCAGCTAGTGACCATGAAAAGAAAGATATATTAAATCTAGCAAGAGATCATTAAAAATTCAATCCAACATTTACAAGATGAAGCAAAGAAGAACAACATAAGATTGATTGGAGTCAGTGAGAAAGTTGGAGACAGTGCAAAAGCCATAAAAAGCCTCTTCACAGAAATAATGCCAGAAAACTTCCCAAATATGTATAAAGAATTTGACATACAAACAAAGGAAGCATACAGAACTCCAAATAGCCATGACCAAAATAAATCTACACCAAGGCATATAATAATCAGGATTCCAGAAATTGAGCACAAGAACAAAATATTAAAAGTGGCTAGAGAAAAGAAAAAAATCATCTATAACAGAAAGCCCATGAGAATCACAGCAGACTTCTCAACACAAACCCTCAAATCAAGGAGAGCTTGGAGTGAGGTATTTCAGGCCTTAAAAGAAAACAACCTTCAGCCCTGCAAAACTATCATTCAAAATCAATGGAGAAATAAGATACTTCCATGACAAAGAACAATTGAAGAGATTCATAACCACCAAATCCACTCTTCAGAATGCTCTGAAAGATATATTACAAAGAGAAGATGAAGACGACAAGCATAAGAACACCAATAGAAAGAAGTCACCAGGCAGGGCAAGAAATTAAACAGAGGGGAAAGACAGGGAACCAACAGCAGGACAATGACATGAAATAGATACACCAATACATGTCAGTTACAAACATCCATGTAAATTGTCTCAACTTACCAATCAAAAGAAACAGACTGGCAGAATGGATCAAGAAGTGAGATCAAACAAAATCCTGCATTCAAGAAACACATTTAACTCAAAAAGCAATTCATAGACTGAAAGTCAAAGGATAGAAAACAACACTGCATGCCACAGGAACACAGAAAAAAGCAGGGATAGTTATTCTATTTGCAGAAAATATGAACTTCAAGCCAAGACTGATCAAAAGAGACACAGAAGGTGACTACATACTTGCTAAGGGAAGACTCCAAGAAGAAGAGATAATCATAAATATATATGCCCCAAATACCAGTGCACACAACTACATAAAATAAATATTAACAGACATGAATAACCAAATAAGCAATAACACAATTGTAATGGCGTAATTTAATACCCCATTCTCACAAATAGGTAGATCAATGAGACAAAAAATCAACAAGGAAATATCAGAATTAAATCAAACCCGTGAACAAATGGATTTAGCAGATGTCTACAGAGTACTCAATGTATTCCCCACAACATCAGATTACACATTCTTCTCAGCTGCACATTTGATGTTCTCCAAAACAGACTACATACTAGTCCATAAAATATGCTTAAGTAAGTGCAGAAGAACTGAAAATACCCGATGCATATTATCTGACCATAGTGCAATGAAATTGGAAATCAACAGCAAAAGAAATCACAAAACTACATAAACAAATGGAAATTAAACAACACCCTCCTAAACAACCAATGGGTCACAGAGGAAATTAAAAAGAAATTAAGCAGTATCTACAATTAAATGATAATGCTGATACAACATACTGAATCTTATGGGATGCAATGAAAGTAGTCCTGAGGGGGAAATTTATAGCGATGAAGTCTCACATCAGGGAAACAGAAGGCACTCAAATAAACAACCTAAATTTGAAACTCAAACTTCTAGAAAAAGAAAAAATCAATCCCAAAGCTTATATTAGGGAGGATATTGTGAAGATAAACACAGAAATTAATGCAATTGAGACTAAGAAAACAGCACAAAGAATCAATGAATCGAAGAGTTGGTTCTTTGAAAGATTAAATAAAATTGATAAACCTTTAGTCAACCTCATCAAAAAGAGGAAAGAAAAGACTCAAATTCAAGGAATAAAGATGAAATGGGGATATCACAATGGATCCTGCACAAATACAGAAGATCATCAATGCCTACTTTGAGAATCTGTACTGTAATAAGATGGAAAACACTGAAGATATGGACAGATTCCTAGACAAATATGAATTACCCAATTGAATCAAGAACATAAAAATATTCTAAATAACTCAATATCAGTCAATGAAATTGAAAATGTAATTAAAAACCTACCAACAAAGAAAACCTCAGGTCCTGCCAGATTCACTGTAGAATTCTACAAGAAATTTAGAGATCTAATGCCACTAATGGTGAAACTCTTTAATGAAATTGATAGAGAAGCAATACTCCCAAATCATTCTTGCAAGCAAGTATTATACTGATTTGAAAACCAGAGAAGGCCCTAACCAAAAAATAAAACTACAGGCCAATCTCCCTAATGAAAATAGATGCAAAAATCCTCAGTAAGATGAAGGCAAACAGAATGCAGCAAATCATCAAGAAGATTAAACACCATGACAAAGCAGGATTCATCCTAGGGATGCAGGGATGACTCAACCTATGCAAATCAATAGTTGTAGTACACTATATCAACAGAGCCAAAGACAAAAATGATGTAATCACCTTGATAGACTCAGGAAAAGCATTTGACAAAGTCCAATGCCAATTCATGTTAAAAAGAAAACCTATACAAAATTGAAATCAATGGTCTATACATCAATCTGATAAAAGCCATCTATGACAAACCAACAATCAGTGTCACACTAAATGGTCAAAAAGTGAAAGTTTTCTCTCTAAAATCAGGAGCAACACAAAGATGTCTACTATCACCACTCCTATTCAGTATAGTTCTGGAAATATAGCCAAAACAATTAGACAAGAAAAAGAAATAAAAAGAATAAGGATAGGAAAGAAAGAAGTTAAATTATCATTATTCACAGATGATATGATACTCTACATAGAAGACACAAAAAGACTTGTAGATTTAATAATTAAATTCAGTAGTGTAGCTGGATAAAAGTCAACAATCAAAAATTGATAGCATTCCTATACACAAACAAGGAAATCAAAGACAAATTAGAAAAAACACCTTTCACAATAGCACCCAAAAAAATGAAACACATAGGAATCAACCTAACAAAGCAAGTAAAAGATTTATACATTGAAAATTATAGTACTGTAAAAGAGGAGATAAAAAATATCAGAAAATGGAAAGTATCTCTTGTTCTTGGGTACAAAGAACCAACATAGTGGAAATGATTGTACTTCCAAAATTGTTATACAGATTTCATGCAATCCCAGTCAAAATACCATTACCATACCTCACAGAAGTAGACAAAACATTCCTAAAATTCATTTGGAACCAGAAGAGACCTACAATAGCAAAAACAATTCTGGGCAAAAAATGGCAAGGCAGTGAGTATCACAATCTCTGACTTGAAATTATACTTCAAATCTACTGTGATAAAAACACATGGTGCTGGCAAAACAACAACAAGAACAAAAAACAGATCTGAGGACCAGTGGAACAGATTAGAAGATGCAGATACAACTGGAAACAAACAGTCACCTTATCTTTGACAAACAGGCCAAACATGTACACTGGAAGAATGATAGCCTCTTTAATAAATGGTACTGAAAAACTGGCATTCCCCATGCCAAAGACTAAAACTAAACCCATGTGTATTGCCATGCACTAAACTAAAATTAAAATCGGTCAAAGATCTAAAGATTAAAACAGAAACACTAAATCAGTTGGAAGAGAGAATAGGCACAACTTTTGAAGACATAGGTGTAGGCAAAGATTTCATGAATGAAACCCCAATCGCACAAGAAATAATACAAAGTATCAACAACTGGGAATTCATCCTATTAAAGTTTTTGCACAGCAAAAGAAATCACCAGCAAAGTGTAAAGACAACCCACAGAGTGGGAAAAATTTTAGCCAGTTGTCTTTCTGAAAAAAGATTTTATCTAGAACATATAAAAAATTGAAAAAAATCAGACCCCCCAAATTTAAAGACCGAATCCAAAAATGGGAACCTGAGATGAATTCACACTTCATAAAGGAAGAAATACAAAGAGAAAATAATTATATTAAAAGGTATTTAACATCCCTGATCATTCGAGAGATGCAAATTAAAGCAATGCTGAGATTCCATCTCATTCCAGAAAGAATGGTTATCATCAAGAAATCAACCAATAATGAATGCTGGAAGGGTGATGGGAAAAGAACCCTTGTCCAGTGTTGGTGGGAGTGTAGACTGGTGCAGTCACTCTGGTATTCAGTGTGGAGATTCCTCAAAAAACTAGGATTAGAGGTCCTATTTGACCCAGCTATTCCCCTTCTGGGTTTCTTCCTGGAAGAATTAAAAACATCATAGCATAGTTATATACGCACACCCATGTTTATAGCAGCACAGTTTGTAATAGCTAAATCTCAGAAACAACACAAATGCCCATAACTGAGGAATGGATAAAAAAATACGTGCTTTTTTTATACAATGGAGTACTACTCATTCATAAAGAAGGATAAACTTGAGCCATTTATAGGTAAATGGATTCACCTTGAAACCTTACTCTTAAGTGAAATAAATCAGACACACATGTATAAACAGTACATCATCTACCTGGTGCAAGAAGCTGAAAGAGTAAATAAGGACCAAAATGTTCAATATATAGTGTGAAATAGTAAGAAATTGTTCCAAAGGAAAGAGAAACTAAGGAGGGGGAAGGAGGAAAGAAAGGGAGGGAAAAGGAAAAAAATGATAAAAAAAAAAACAGGTAAAATGGAAACAACACTTTGTAAACAGGGAGGGGATGAGGATTTGAAGAGATTTGAAGAGGATTTGAAGTTTGGGGGAAATAAAAGGAATCAAAACATATCATATACAGGTACAAATTCCCTGATTAATGTAATCTTTAAAATGTACTTATAAATTTAATTTAAAATAAAAAATGGATAATGGGACTTTAAACACTCAACTCTGTGGCAGACAGCTTTAATGCTACTAGGTTTTTAGTTTTTAAGTAATGCAAACACATGAACAGTTTTAAATGTTGATTAGAAAAACACAAAATGATAGTGGGGGAAAACAAAACGTAGAATGCCTATCTAAAAAGAAGCTGCATAGCCAACAAATCTAAAGTAAAGGGGAAAAATTAGAACAAGTAATTAAAGAAAATCCTCTAAAATAAAATTTTAATTTCTTGTTTTTAAATGACATGAATTTTTAAATTAAAATGGAAGGAAAAAAGCTTTGTAAATAGATATTTGAACTCAACTAAAATAATGCCAACAAAGTAAACTTGCATAGAAAAAAAAATCAAATTATTACTGGCAGCGTGCTATAAGAATAGAAATGCAGGCATTATAATCATAGTGCAAATCATGGCAGTTTGTAATGTCTTTTACTGCTTTATGTTGAGAAATACATGGTGGTACCTCCAGTTATCACAGTTTGTGTTATAATAAATTATGTTAGCCAGCTAGAAGCAAGTGTGTGTAAAGATGGGCAGCACATTTGCTCCATACACAATGCTCCATTACCACCTAAATTGCTACCAGGACTAGGGTTTTTTGTCTTCTTGCCATTTACTGCCAGTCTGTGTTTTTGCTTTTTTTTTTTTTTTTTTGCCAGTACCATGCTGTTTTTGTTACAGTAGCTCTATAGTATAATTTCAAGTCAGGGATTGTGATGCCCCCTGCCTTGCCTTTGTTGCCCAGTATTTTTTTTTTCTCTTTTAGCACTCTTCTGGTTTCAAATGAGTTTTAGCAATGTTTTCTCTAGTTCTGTGAGGTACAAAGTATACTAATGGTATTTTGATTGGGACTGCATTAAATCTGTATAACTATTGTGGGAGTATGGCCATTTTCATTATGTAGGTTCTTCCTACCCAAGAACAAGGGATAACTTTCCATTTTCTGATGTCCTTTTCAATATTCTTTTTCACAGTACTGTAGTTTTCAATGTATACATCTTTCACTTCCTTTATTAGATTGATTACTAAATATTTCTTTTTTTTGGGGTGCTATTTTGAAAATGTGGTTTCCCTAATTTCTCTCTCAGTTTGTGTCTCAGTTTGTGTACAGGAATGCTATTGATGTTTCAGTGTTGACTGCATATCCAGCTATGCTACTGAATTTGCTAGATATCTTGGGGTGGAGTTTTTGGGGTTTTCTATGTAGAGTATCATGTCAGCTGTAAATAATGATAGTTTAAATCCTTCCTTTCCTATCTTTATTTCTTTTATTTCTTTCACTTGTCTAGTTGGTCTGGCTAATGTCTCCAGAACTATATTGAATTAGAGTGGTGTTGTAGATGGCTTTTATCATGTTGATATAAAGATCATCTATTCCAATTTTCTGTAGGGTTTTTATCATGAATGTGTTTTGGACTTTGTCAAGTGCTTTTTGTGTGTCTATTGAAATTATCATGCAATGTTTGTCTTTGACTCTGTTGATATGGTATATTACATTTATTGATTTGCATTTGTTGCACCATCCCTGCATCCCTGGGATGAATCCTTCTTGGTCATGGTGTATAATCTTGATGATTTGCTGCATTCTGTTTGCCAGTGTCTTATTGAGAATTTTTGCATCTAAATTCATTAAGGAGATTGCCTGTAGTTCTCTTTTTTGTTGGGCCCTTCTCCTGTTTTGCTATCAGGATAATACTTTCTTCCAGGAATGACTTTGGGAGTATTACTTCCTTTTCAATTTCATCAAAGATTTTGAGAAGTAGACACAATTACATCGTCTCTAAATTTCTTGTAGAATTCGGCAGTGAATCCATCAGGACCTGGGCTTTTAGTTGTTTGAAAGTTTTAAATGATATTTTCAACTTTATTGACTCATATTGGGTTATTTAAAATTTTGATATCTTCCTGATATAAATTGACAATTCATATGTATTGAGTCTGTCAATATCTTTTGCATTTTCCATTTTACTGGAATACAGGTTCTTGAAGTAGGTATTGATGATGTTCTAGATTTCTGCAGGATCCATCGTGATTTCACACGTTTCATTCATAATTGCATGAATTTGAGTCTTTTCTTTCCTTTTTTGATGAGTTTGGCTAAGGGTTTATCAATTTTATTTAATCTTTCAAAGAACCAACTCTTTGATTCATTGACTCTTTGTATTGTTTTCTTAGTCTCAATTGCATTAATTTATGCTGTGTTATTTATACCCTCCTTCATAAGAGTATTGGGCTTGACTTGTTCTTTTTCTAGAAGTTTGAGGTTCTACATTAAGTTGTTTATTTGAGCTTGTTCTGTTTTCCTGATGTGAGAATTCACTGCTATAATTTTTCATCTTAGCATTGCTTTCATTGTGTCCCATAAGTTACGGTATGTTGTACTGATATTATCATTTAATTGTAGATACTGTTTAATTTCTGTTTTAATTTCATCTGTGACTCATTGGTTGCTCAGGATGGTATTTAATTTTCATGTATTTGTGGAGTTTTTGTGGATTCTTTTGCCAATGATTTCCAATTTCATTGCCTTATGATCAGATAATATGTATAGGGTAATTTCCCGTTGTTTTGTATTTACTTAAGCATGTCTATGGGCTACTATGTGGTCAGTTTTGGAGGATGTCCCATGTGCAGATGAGAAGAATGTATATTCTGATAGTGTGAGGTGGAATACTCTGTAGACATGTACTTAGTCCCTTTTTTCTCAGGTTTGGTTCTGTTCTGGTATTTCTTTTCTGATTTTTTTGTCCAGTTGATCAATCTATTTGTGACAGTGGGGTATTAAGGACCCTAGTACAATTGTTTGCTTATTTAATTTTTCATGTGCATCAATATTTGTTTTATGTAGTTGGGTGCACTGGTATTGGGTGTACATACATTTATTATTGTTATCTGTTCTTCTTGGAGTTTTCCCTTTATACATATGTAGTGAACTTCTTTATCTCTTGATCAGTCTGAGTTGAAGTTCACATTGTTTGCAAATAGAATAGCTACCCCTGCTTTTTTCTGGGTTCCTGTCTCTTGGAGTAGTATTTTCTATCCTTCGACTTTCACTCTATGAATTATTTTTTGAGTTAAATATGTTTCTTATATGCAGATCTTGTTGGACCTTGTTTGCTGTTCCATTGTGCAAATCTGTTTCTTTTAGTTGATGAATTGAGATAATTTATATTGATGGTTATAACTGATATGTATTGGCTTATCCTTGTCATATTATTTTCCTGTTGTTGGTTCCCTCTCTTTCCCCTCTGCTTAATTGCTTGACCTGCTTGGTGGCTTCTTTCTATTGGTGTTCTTGGATTTGTGGCCTTCATTATATCTTTTTAAAATATCCCTGAGAACATTTTGTATAGCTGCTTTGGGGGTCATGAATTTCTCCATTTGTTCTCTGTCATGGAAATATCTTATTTCTTCATTGATTTTGAAAGATAATTTTGCAGGGTACATCAATCTGTGTTGGAAGTTATTTTCTTTCAGGACATGAAATACTTTATTCCAAGCTCTCCTTGACTTATGGGTTTGTTTTGAGAAGTCTGCTGTGATTCTGATTGGCTTTCCTTAGGTGATCTATTTCTTTTCACCTATAGGTGATCTATTTCTTTTCTCCAACAACTTTTGATATTCTGTTCTTGTGCTGAATTTCTGGAATCTTGGTTATTATATGACTTGGTGTAGATTTATTTTAGTTATGGCTATTTGGGGTAGTGTATGCCTCACTTATTTGTATATCAAATTATTTTCCCATGTTTGGGAAGTTTTCTGTCATTACTTCCATGAACATGTTTTTTAATATTGTTTACACTGTCTCTGGCTTTCTCATTTACTCACATCAATGGTGTGTTCTTCTCTCCATCATCTTGCAGCTTTTGGGTTGATGTTTCATAGTCTCTTGCTATTTTTAAGGTATTTTTTCCCATGGTCACTAACTGCAATCCTGTCTTTTAAATCTCATATTCTGTCCTTGCCTTGGATAAGTCGGTTGCATATACTTTCAATGGAATTTTTAATTTCCTGCTTATCTCTTTGAATCTTTTTCATGGATTTCTTTTCTTTTTTACATTGGGCATTCATGGTTTCCATCATTTTCCTAATCTCTGTTTTTTTTTTTTTATCCAAGTCTACTCTAGATTAACTGAGCAATTTCTTCATTTTTGTTATATTTTTTACATGAGGGATTATTTTCTCTATAGCCTCATTCATCTGTTTTTTTTTTTTTTTAATTCTGCTATTATTTCAGAAAATTCAGGTGGGTCACTTCTAATTTTCTCTATCTCTTTGTCCCCTGGTCTTGTTCTGGGTGGTCTGGAGTCTGGGTTTGCATTTTGCTTCTATGTCTTGTCATTTTCTATTTTTTAAATTTTAATTTGTTTCTGTGTTTATACTGTATATTTCTTTTGGTAGATAGATTTATCACTAGTATCAAGGCTTCCATAGGCAATATCTATTTCTCAGAGGTGTCTCCTAGGTGTAGGTGGTTCTTGGTCTTTGTGTCTGTCCCAAGATCTTATTTTCCTAATTTATTAAGGATGAGAGGCTGTTATCTATTTGACTCAGCACCCAGTCCTTTGGTACTGGACTATAGTGATGGCTATGACCCCAGAGAATCACAGTGTTGCCATACAAGGTAGAACAACTGATTAGGACAGATATGGCATCTTGGCTAAAGTAGTACAATGAGCAATAACTATAACATCAAGAATAGCTTAGAAACTGACAAACTGTGGCAACTATTACTTTGGTGCCTTTAACCATAGGAGCCTGAAGTACAGTTATATAACAAAATCCAACACAAATCAGGAACTTGTATGCAAATAGTTTCCCCTTAGTTGAGTGATATTACCCTGTGGTGGAGAAATTTAAGAGGGTTAGGTGAGAAAACAGAGAGATAACTGAAGAGAAATGTAGTAGAAGCAAGGCTGGAGGACAAAAGATGATAACCCAAGTTTGGGAACTTTCAAAAGAGGGCAGGAAAGAAAAAATGAGTGGGAAATTAAAAGATTATTGAAGCACACCAGAAAGACTAGGGACAATGTTCACTCACCTGAAAATGTCATAAAATCAAAAGAGAGGGGCCGGTGAGATAGCTCAGTGGCATAAGCGCCTGCCTAGCAAGCGTGAGGTTCTGAGTTCGACTCCCGGTACCCACATACGGAAAAAGGGCTGGTGATATCGCTCAGCGGCACAGGCGCCTGCTGGCGCGGGAGGTCCTGAGTTTGACCCCCGGCACCCACAAAAAAAAAAAAATGAAGAGATAATTGAGGAAAGAGAGAAAGAACATAAGTGGGTCAGAGCAAAAATAAAGGTAAAAACCTAAACAACCTTAAAAAAAAAAAAAGGAAAGAAAACAACCAGACAGAAAAAGGAAAATGAAACCAAGAAACAAAGAAAAAATAATAAAATTCCTCTGGCATCCACTGTGCTGTGGTAGTATCCAAGTCAGAGTCCAAAACTGCTGGGTAACCCAACCAAGTCTGCAGTATGATTAGTTCTGTATAGGGGGCTGACCTTGGCCTCTGGATGTTGGAGCTGGGGCCGGTCTTCAGTCAGCAGCTTTCTGTGTCCTTTGGAGGCCTGCCCACATCTCCTTACCCTGGTTTTCTCTGTCGCTTTCCCATCTGCTGTGGTGCCCTCAGGTATGGACTGCCTGGGGCTGCTCCCAGTCCCATGTACAGTTGGCTCCTCCAGGTCCTTGTATGGCCTTCTCTGTTCCATCCCCACTGGCACCTCTCTATCCTGTCACACCACTTGTTGCAGGGCAATGGGAGGGGAAGCTGTTGCCACCATGGAGCCAGCCCAAGGCTGCTTGTTCTCCCTTCAGTCACCTCTCCAGTGGGTTCAGTGTTGACAACCCAAGCCTGTTGAAATCCCTCATGTCTTTGTCCCTCTCTCAAGGCAATGATCACAGGGCAGGAATGTTCATGCACCACCTCCGCTGAGGTCCCTGTTAGCGCTTTTAAAGATACAAAGAGCCTGCTGTGGGACTTGTGGCATAGGTTTGCCACCACTGCAATGTGGGTTAATTCCTTTTAATGGGAGCCTTTAAATACAACTTGCCTGCTTCTCTTTCTAAGTTGACATAATCCTGGTTCTGTATTTGTCCCTGTTCTCCCTGCAAGCTGGCCAGAAAAAAACTGGAAAGACAGATTGGTTCCTGGGGCCACAAAAGTGATCTCTGAGCAGCTGTCATGGCAGGCATTCTGGAAACGCATCTGCTGCTCTTTGCAGGGCTGGTCCTTGAAGCCCATGTGCTTAATCTCATACTTGTGGCTCAGCTTCCTGAAAAGTTCCTTGTTCTCAAGCTTGCTTCTCTGATTGGGCAGGACACATGGCATCTTCCTGCCCTCTGTTGGTAGACATCAGCTGGGCTATGGTCTTGCACAGGCACCAGCTGACCTGCTCCACCCTGACCAACTGACTGCCCACCCACAGCACCCAGACTCCCACTTCTCTTTCTTTAAGGCACCCACCCATGTGTGCTCCGGCTATGGGGAGTTTGAGGTGCCACTGTCCACTCAAGCCCAGACCACACTGCCTCATCAGCTATTGTCTACTTTCTGCACAAACCCAACTCTCCTATTGCTTTTTTGTGTTTAATTTTTGTACTGTATCATGTTGGTTCCCTACTCATTGCTTTTTATGTATACATCTTACTTTCTTTTCATCCAGCTTATTATAAGAATTAAAACTATGATATTCAATTTATGGCAATCTGAGTTAATACAAATTTTATTTCAGTTGTTCATACAAATTTTGATTCCATAGAGGTCCATCCCTTCCCTTTACACCATTATTATCACAAACTCCATCTTTATATTTGTGCTCCCATTAATATGGACTTATAAATGTTGTTTTATGAACATGGCTTTGTTATCGTATCGAAAAAACAATCAAAATACAATAATATTGACTTATTTTTACTTATATGCCTAATTCAACTGGTCTTATTTATTTTTTCATATGATTTCATGTCAAAATTTCTTCTGTATGGGGGCCGGTGAGACGGCTCAGCGGCTTAAGCGCCTGCCTTGCAAGCGCGAAGGCCCGAGTTCGACTCCCGGAACCCACATACGAAAAAGGGGCCGGTGATATCGCTCAGCGGCACGGGCGCCTGCTGGCGCGCGAGGTCCTGAGGTCGTCCCCCCGGTACCCACAAAAAAAAAAAAAAAAAAAAAAAAAAAAAAAATTTCTTCTGTACATGGTTAAGAAGTAGAGTACCTTATTTCTTCAAGGACTTAGTGGATAGGTATTTGGGTTGAAGGACTAATGAATAGCGTGTAAGCGATATGATAAGGCTGCTATATATTTCCTAGGTTTGTAAATATTAAAGAATATTTACTATATACTCTTTGGAATATAACTCAAATAATAAAAAATATGTGAAGTAGCATATGTGAGATCCAGGCCTCCTCAATTCCAGTACCTCCATTATTTGGTGGATATCCTTTGAAAAAGTGCTTTTAGCCAGGTAATATCACTGCTAATGTCATCCTCCAGGTACACCATTTGATTTTGTCACACACTTCCCCAGAAGCAACTTGTATTCTGAATCATGAAGCCTTATTTACAATTCTCTAGGAATTCAGTGCAGTAATATAAGTGCTAGAGACTTACCTGCTTTGAGTGGTCAAACAGGTACTTTTGGTGCTGACCCTACTAGCTTATGGTTGGAAAGAATATTCAAGACATACAAAACACAATATCAATCATTTATACAGCAAACATCACTATTTTCAAAAGAAAAAAACGATTCTGTGTGAGACAACTACCAGGAACAACTTGTCATTTTGTTGGATTAGTGTCTGCCCTACAAAGAAAGTTTTGCCTCTTGGACAAGCTGTGTTTTTCACCTCAGTTATAGGATGGACACAGACAATGAAAGATTAATATGATAAAGATAGTAAGATTTAATGTCTCCATTTGGAAGTTTTTGTTTTGTTTTTTTGTCCAAGACCATGAATCATTTCATGTAGGCCTGTTCTGGGACTTTGATCTCAGCCCATAGGACTTGAAGAAAAGGATTTTGGAGATTATCAGAGCCAGAAGCCCTGAGTTTTATCCATAGGTCACCCAACCTCAGCTTTCTTGGCTTGAATTCTCAGACTTCACATTGGGCAGAGCAAGAATTTGTGTGATTTCTAGCTCCAATATATTTCCGGTAGTTGTGATAAAGGCACCTAGAGTGAATGAGGGACAGGCAACATCTATTAGGACCAAAGTGGAGACATTAATGCCATTTATTAATCTATGCGAACAAAATAAGCTTTCAAATTTGCTTGTATTTATGCTACAGAATGAGCACTGTGGTACAGTGTGTAATAGGGTAAAAACTTGTTTTTTTACAGTAGCCAAGTTTTATTAAATATAGAAATAGAAACAGGCTCTGCAGAGTGAGTTTGGGCCAAGTAAAAGTAGGAAAAGAAGTGCACTCTACATCATGAGGGTAGGCCACCATGCAAGAGAGAACATACTGGCCAAACCTCAATGTAGACTATCCTTTTTTATTACCCACTCCTCAGGTTGACATCAGGGAGGTCCAGGCCATCCTGTTGAAAACCTGCTCCATTTCTCATGACAATGGGGAAAAAGTTCTTGTAAAGCCAAATGTCTGTCAGTAATGTCTGTCTGTCCTATAACAGGACCCATGAAATTCAGAGTATTAGAGTATACTGTTCAATCACAGAATATTAAAGTACACTATTCAAACCACAGAAGTAGCTTAATTTTTATTGAAAGAGAAAGATGTGGGGATTGAGGAATTATGAAAAGGAAGATTGTAGTACTATGAATAGAGATATACCGTTTTAGCTTAAAACATTTGTATACTCATTATTATTCCATTGTGATATATTCTGTACAGATAAATCTTTGCAAGCAAAATGATTTGTTTTTTGAAAAAGCAAATTTATTTATGAATTCCTGTTATTTATTTCTCTGGCTTTTTCAACTCCTATTCCTCATATTCCCCCACTCACATTGAATATCACATGAATTTCATCTCAGGCTAGGTAGAGAGAGAATACTGTCACCATAACTAGCTGCAAAACGGGAAAAGTTGAACACAGAGCTAAAGAAGTGTGTGGGTGTGGATTTAGAGAAGGTACTTTGTCTCTTTGGAGTTGAACTCCTCATAGTCAGATAATCATTACAGATATTCAAGCTCCCATAACTGTGGGAGCTGATGATATAGTTTCTGTAATGCTATCTTCTTCACATCTAATACTTGAGACTGAAGTCCATAGCCCAGGAGGTTAGCAAGGGAAGCTGTGTGTAAAGTTTTGGAAATAAGAACAAGCAATAATACACACATACAAGAATGGAACCCTTGAAAAAAAACTGTTATCATTGTCTCTATTTGATGGCATAGGTATTGTGTAGAATCTGGGACCCTGCATCTTTATTCTAAATACATATGCTAGGACCAGGAATCAGAAATGCAAAGAAGATCCTTGGAAAAGTTGGAGCAGTTGCAGGCTTTGTCAATTTGTAACAACAAAGAAATGGGCCAGGCAGTAAGCAACATGTGTACACTACAAAGAGTCAGTGGCTTCCCTTCCATCCTATAAATCTCCCAGGTAATTTCTCTTGTAACCCACCTTATCAGGACAACAATAGGGAAATAAATCCTGGAAAATGTAATTCATTGTATTCAAGTTGACAAATTTATCAACAATCTTAATATAATTCCATTTGTACAACATACTATTAAAGGTAAAAATTCATCAGTTGTTGCCAGAGACTGGGATTAAGTACCAAGTGTGACTACAAAGTAGTATGTGGGAAATGTTTAATGTGAAGGAATTGTTTTATATCTTGATTTCAGTTGTGGTTACATGACTCCATGCATTTTGGCAATACTCATAAAACTGTACATTGAAAACTGTAAATTTTACTATATGTAAATAAGTCCTCAATGAAAAGTATATTGGATGGGACTAACAGAATAGACATTGTTCCTAGATGTCCCCCCAAAGAATCATATGGTCATAGGTGGGGCTTTCCAGAGGTGGCTGGATCTAGAATGTGTGATGCTGGGATTAAGTGTGTTATGCTGGGATCAAGGGTGTGTCATTCCTAAATTAGTCCACTTATTGGTTTGGCATAGTTCTGGGTGTGGATAATGGGAAGGGCCACCCTGGGTGGTAGTGCTACCCACCCTAAGGGCGTGTAGCCTGGATAAAATATAAGGTAAAGAAAGAGGGCCACTGTCCTCACTTGCTACTTGCTTGCTGCTTCCCCTGCTTTGCTGCCTTCTGTCCGCCCTGCTTTACCATGGATTATTTCTCCTCTGAGATGCCCTTCTGCCATGTCACCCTGCCTTGGAGCCAGTCAACTATGAACTGAAACCTCTACAAACTGTGAGCCAAAATAAACCTTTCTTCCTTTAACTCTGGGTGTCAGGTATTTTGTCTCAGCAACCAGAGAAGTAACTTAGACAGACATTGAAGAAGCAAAAGTTATTGAATGTGAAAACATAGAAAAAGTGCTAAATGAAAGATTTTCTGAACTGCATATTTTATAGAAATGTATAACTATTTCAAGCCAGATATTTTCACTGGTGCTCTATTTTTATCCCAAGGCAGCTTTGTTTAATATATATATTTAAAAGAAATGAAAATTTACATTGATCTTATGATTCCTTGAAAAGTTTCAGAAAATTTAACACTTTTCAATTCCTTCAATAACATTTCAAAATACTAATTTGTTGAAATAACATAAAGACTACTGGAAAAGATTTTTCTAACTCAAAATACAGTATTCTTAAATTACAATTGAATATACACACATCATGCACACATGTGTGTGCACACATACATATATAGTAGTCCTGGGAATCAATACAAGGCATTGTGAATACAAGTCAAGCATTGCACTACTAATCTGTTATCCAAGCCCCTAAAATTTTAAAATTAACTATTATACAATATTGAACTCTCGTCATCTAAGTTGCTGGGTATTTTTTAAACTTAATTGTACATTAGAGCCAGTTGAGGAGGTTGAATGAATCATTAGATCTGGGTGAGAACCAGAAATCTAAAGATTTGGAGTCAGATTCAGACATCTACATTTTAAAATTATTGTGCAAATGGAATGTAAAACAACAGATAAAATAAACTTGTTAGAGCTTCAGTTTTGGGGTCATACTTCTCAGAAGACCCTACTAATAGCTTCCACCTCATCTTGCAGACTTTGTGCTCAGTGCTGTTTCTATTAGCTTAGAACACTGGCTGGTAACCTATGGCCAATAGGCTGTATCTAGCCTACCATGTGTTTATGTGTGACATGAAAGATAAGACTGTTTTTACATATTTAATATTTGGGAATAGTCAAAGGAATATATTTCCAGAAACATTAAAATTATTTGAAATTCATACCAATGTACAAAAAGGTTTATCAGAAACCAGCCATCAAGACATTGTTTCTATGGCTGGTTTGGTTTTACAATGCAGAGCTGAAGAATCCAAGCAGAGATAGAATGGTGCACAAAAACAGAATATTCATGATCTGCCCTTTTCCAGACCAAATGTGTTGAGCTCTGGTTTAGACAAGTGTCTTTAGAGCATGGTAACTGTGGGAGAAGACAGGACATGCCTTTGGCTAAGCCTAGGAGGAAGATTTACATTAGTTCCCTGTGACTTCATTGTGGTGTCTTCTGCAATAAACCTTTCTATCAAGATGCTCTGGGACAGGTGTGGGAGGAGAACAAGAGATAGCCGCTCCCCATGGAGACTCAGAACTCACCATAGAGTTTCATTCTTAATTATTTCATTTATTTCAAAATTATATTTCATTATAAGGACAAATACTTTATACTGTACTTATTTTTAAGTGGATCAAATGCAAACTTAGATGTTGTTTGGGTATTTCAAGATCCAGGGAATCTATTGATAAACTTGACACTTCCAAAGATCACTGTAGATCAGACTATTATGGCTACCCTTCCAGTCTTGCTGTCTATCAAAGTCGACAGCACCTTGCTCAACCCTAAAGACTCAATGCTTCTGCTGGGCCTCTAGCTCCATTATCATCACTGAAATGGGGTTGACCACTACAGTGGCAGAATTTCCCACCCCATCTATGGCCTACAGATGTCAACCACTTCAGAGCACTTTAAATATGACAGTGCCATCCTCAACCATACAATGCTCAGTGTCCTGGGGAAAGGAGTATCACTGGCATTTCTCAAAGCAGTTGCTTGGTCCACCTGTGAACTAAATCAAACGTTTCCTTTCAAGTGACTACAGGTGACAAATTGTGTAACCGTTTCATCATTGTGTAACTGTTTCATACAGAATACCTGTATTTCTCCTCCTGTGAAATGAATCCTGACCATCTTTGCACCTACCGAGGTCACATAACCTAGGCAGATCCCCATTTCCTTCAGGGTAGTATGCTTGGAACAAATTTGGGTGTCAAATACTGCATTAAACAATGTTCCAACTTGCCTATACCAGATTTCACTGTAGCTGTTTTATAAAGACAAGATCTCTTTAATAAAATGTATTACATTACTTATACAAACTCTGTGAGGACCATAAAAGCAAGCTTGGATACACCTTGGCCAGGGAAAAGGCTTCTCCTGCTATGTTACTATCGCAACTGAAATTCCTTGCTATATGCTGACATTTATGACAGAGAATGAATTCCATAATTTTGCTATCAAACCAAGAGAGCTCTCTCATCACAAGTGGCTGCTGCTGTATGTGGGTCCTGAGTTATTCAGTGAAGCCCTAATGCTGGTGCATGTGTTTGATATGACCAACATTGTATTTGGGACTCTGCCTGCAGGGGGCCCTGGTAAATGTGCATGTCGGCATGTGCCTGCATGCTCCCATGTAGGTATATGTTCCTTTTCGTATTTTTAACTTTCCAGTCACCACAGTGTAGAAAGCACATAAACCTGTTCTAGAGTGGCACAATAATTTCCAGGTGAGCCAATTAATTATATGTTTCACAAACCATTATAGTATTTGCTATTTAAAATGCTACATTCACAATGAAAATGTTATTTTGTTTTTGTTACAATGGATTTACATATAAATATATATATATATATAATTTACATATATATATGTATATATACACACACACACACACGTGTGTGTGTTACTTCAACAGACTTAGGAATCTGTGTCTTAGTTACTTTTTCATTACTGTGATAAAATACCCAACACCTATAAGTTAAAGGAGGACAGGTTAAAAATGGCACATTGGTTCATGATCTTGATTCTTTCCACGATTCTGTTCACAAACCTAGTTGGATGAGAACTGAATCAAATTCAGTGGTTAGGTTCAATGTTGACCTTATGCAGAAGTTTGTTCTGGTTCACACACAGTTTGGTTTGTGACCAGAATTGTGGTGAGAATTGAGTTTGTGAACTGAGGTAGCACTGTATTTCAGCTCACAGTTTGTAGAGGTTTTAGTTCATATTTGACTGGCTTCAAGGCAGGGTGTCATGACAGAGGGGCATCACAGAGGAGAAATAGGGCATGGTAAAACAGGCAGGAAACAGCAAAGCAGCAAGCAGCAGCAGCAAGCCTGCCTTCTTTCTGTCCCTTTATATTCCATCCAGGCTATAAAACTATAGATTGCTGCCATCACACCCAGGGTGGGGCTTCCATTATCCACATCCAGAACTTTATTAATTCCAATCAGTGAACTAATTTAGTACCAAACACCCTTAATCCCAGTATCACCTACTTAATCCACATTCACACACTCTAGCTCCAGCCACCTCAAAAAAGCCCCACCTATGAGCTCATGAGAATTTGGAGGACATCTAGATACAAGCCGTAACACTCTACTGATAGTTTTAATTTTCTGTAGCTGATCTTTAATTTTATTACAAAATGATCATATTATATTGATGCTTTTATTTTTACATTTATTAATTTACTTGTGTTTATATACATGTATACATTTTGGATTACTGCCTTGCTTAAACTCCATACAATTTTGAACAGGAGTGTTCATCCAAGTCATCTTTGTTTCTTTTCTCATTTTTAAAGGGAATCAATTTATGTTTCATTATTAAGGATTTTATGTTTCATTATTAAGGATTGTGTCTGATGTATTTTATTTTTAAATACCACTTGTCTGTTTAAAGCAACATTTACTTTGTCTCTTTCTTTTTTTAAGTTTTAGCCAGGTTCTCAAATTGCTAAATTACTGAGGCTGAGGTGGAATGCAGTCCTCCTGCCTCTGCCTCCAAGAATGCTGGGATTATAGGCAGGAACCACCACACCCAGCAAGAAATATCTTGGGAATTGTTTTTACTGTGCGTATTTATTCCTGGTTGGGTGTCAAATTAATTACATACTTTTATTAATAGATTGTTTGTGATAATTATACTTGCTACCTTCCTTTATTCAACTGTATATGTTAAATTACATTACGAATCTCTTAAAATGTTAAACTAATCTTTCATTCTTGAGGTTATAAAGCAACAAGTAGAAATTAGAAAATTACTTTTTTAATGGGATGAACTGTAGAATGAAATTGACAAGATAGAACAGTGAGTGTGAGAACGTAGCAGAATTTACCCAACATGTATAACAGACTGAAAAATTCAGTCTCAGGGAAATATGGAAACATAAGGAAAAGACCAACATTCATATTATTAAATTTCTTAGAAGAAGAGGAGAGAGCCTGAGAGACCCAGAGACTTATTTGTAGGTATAATGGCTGAAAATTTCCCAAATGAAGGCAAACAGAGTGAAATGAAAGAAATAAAACTATGCCTACTTGCCAATGACATGACTGTCTACATAAAATACTTTAGGTATACTACAAAAACAAATTTTTAGAAAGACTACACTATTTCAGCAAACTGGTTGGTAAGTGTGTCAACACATAATATTCAGGTGCATTTGTATATATTAACATTGAAAACATAGAAACTAAAATGAAAAGGCAAAATATCATTTTAAAATGCCTAAATAAAAAATTGTGATGTGTAAATTAAATAAAAAAATGAAACATAATCTTCATCCTGACCATTTCCGAACACTGATTAAAGAAATCAGAGACCTAAATATATGTAAAGATTTATTATGTTAAGAATTGGAGGGCCGGTGAGATAGCTCAGTGGCATAAGTGCCTGCCTGGCAAGCGCTAGGTCCTGAGTTCGACTCCCGGTACCCACATATGAGAAAATGGCCGGTGATATCACTCAGTGGCACGGGCGCCTGCTGGCACGCGAGGTCCTGAGTTCAACCCCCAGTACCCACAAAAAAAAAAAAAAAAAAAGAATTGGAAGACTCAACATTGTCAAGATGTCAAATCTTCCCAAATTGTTTACAAGCTTAATGCAATTTCTATGAAAATATCAAGAAGTTTTTGTAGACTTAGACATTGTTATCCTAAAATTATATGGAAATAACCAAAATCTACTATAGCTAAAATACATATGACAAAGATAATAAAATGGGAGAAGTTAATCTATGGGATGTCAAATTTATATATAGGTATAACAATCAGTACATTGGCAGAGAGGTGTACACATTCCAATGGAACAAGATGTAGAGCCCCAAAATGGATCCACACAATTATGTTCAACTGGTGTTTTTTTTTTTTTTTTTTTTTTTTTGTACCAGGAATCAAACTCAGGACCTAGCGCTTGCCAGGCAGGCACTGTGCCATTGAACTATATCCCTGGCCACCTGAACTGATTTTTGAGATGGGCACAAAAGCATTTTAATGAGGAAAGAAAATGGTTTTCGAGAAACTATGGTAAAGACCTTGGTGATGCATAGTAAGAAAGAGAGAGAGAGAGAGAGAGAGAGAGAGAGAGAGAGAGAGAGAAAGAAAGAAAGAAAGAAAGAAAGAAACTTTGTCTAAAACTTCATAAACCATAAAAATTTAACTCAAAATAGGTCACAATCTTAAATATAAAATGCTAATCTATAATACTTCTAAAAAACACCATAGAACAGAATCTTTGTGATCTAAGTCTAGGTATAATTGTTTGACTTGACATCAATAGGCCAATGCAAGAAGAAGAAAGAAATCGGACCTCAATGAAATTAAAACTTTTGCTATATGAAAGATTCCATTAAAGATATGAAAAAGCACACACAGTAGAATGGGAAAATATTTGTAAGTTATATATCTAAGAAATAATTGCTGTATAGGCCATGAAATTTTACAACAGAAAGAATGACTGTCATCAATAGCTCACAAAAAAAATAAAAAATCCTCGTGAATTTGAGATTGTGAGAAAAGAAAACCCTTCTACACTGTTGGTGGGAATGTAAGCTAGTACAACCAGTATGGAAATTAGTCTGGAGATACTTCACAATACTAAAAATAGAAATCCCATGTGACCCAGCTGTACCTCTTCTGTTTATCTGTGCAAAAAGTGTAAAATACATCATATTACAGTGATACAAGCATGCTCATTTGTATAGCAGCACAATTCATAATAACTAAATTTTGGAAGTGACCTGTATGCCCATGAACAGATGAGTGGATAAAGTAAGTGTGATACACACACACACACACACACATATATATGTATGTAAAAATACATACACATACAAGGGAGTACTACGCAGCCATAAGGGAAAGTAAATTTGAATCATTTGTAGGAAAATGTATGGATCTGGAGACCATAATACTAAGTGAAATAAGTCAAACATGGTTTCTCTTATATGAGAAACCCAAACTATAAATAATTTAAAGAACAAAATAGAAATGATAGGATGTAGGGAAGTAGACTATGTAGAGATGGGAAAGGGATTTGGGAATGGGAGAAGACAAGGGGAGGAGGGGGGAAGGTGAAGTAAAACTGATTAAGATGCGATATGTGTATGTACCAATTCCCCAAGATGAATGTAATTATTATGTAATGGAAACATACACCAATAATGAACCTCAGCAATAAGCAATAAAAATATCCGTGTAGAAAATAGGCATAACCCATAAGCAAATATCTGACCAAAGAGGATATACAGATGGCAAATAATGACATGAAACTATCTCAACCTCATTGGATATCAGAGAAATGCAAATTAATACCAAGGTGAGATTCCACTATGCACGTATTAGAATATAATATATATTATATGATATATTAAATATATACTATATATCATATATATTACATATTATAAAATTACAGTTATAGTTTTAGCATTAAATTTTAGTATTGATTTTTACCTTGAATAAAACTGCATAGTAGTAATCTCATGCACATGTGTTGACATATACTCAAGTAAACCTGGAAATATTTAAATATGATCAATAGACATTATCAGTGTCAATATCCTTGTATGATGTTATATTGTCGTTTTGCAATATGCTGTCATAGGGGCAAGTTAAATAAAGTGTATATTGGATCTCTATGTATTATTTCTTTTTTTTTTTTTTTTTGTGGGTACCAGGGGGACGACCTCAGGACCTCGCGCGCCAACAGGCACCCGTGCCACTGAGCGATATCACCGGCCCCTTTTTCGTATGTGGGTTCCGGGAGTCGAACTCGGGCCCTCGCGCTTGCAAGGCAGGCGCTTACGCCGCTGAGCCATCTCACCGGCCCTATGTATTATTTCTTATAACAACATGGGAATTTACAATTATCTAAAATTAAAGTGCTAGAAATATAACTGCAATTTTATAACAAAAGTAATATGTACATCTCACCTATGATTCATTCCAGCAGTGGAAGAAATACCTTGGTTATCTCTTACTGAATTTGATGTATATTGAGGTACAGTTTTTCAGGTAGAAGAGTAGATTTCCATTGTTTAGCTTTGAGGTATCTTGTTATCTACTTACCCATCTTAAATTCAGTATTCACAAGGAAGTTGTCCTAAACAGTCATTTACATATTTACACTGTATGTAATTTGAAGAATAAAATCAGACTTTATCTGACATAATAGTCTTCTAATCAGATTTGCTATTGTGTTTTCAATGAGGACTGATTTTTCAATTAAGTTATCTGATCATTTACCTTAAATTGCTTAGTTATATTTGCAGTTCCAAGGATTGAAGAGGTATATTTAAAGCAGGTAAAAATATACATGAAGAAAGAATTTACATCTTTTATAATTGTGACAAAATGGAAAGCTTATTTTTTAAGTATTTTAGGAGATGTGAAAATTAAAAATTACCTTATAACCCTGTTTTTTTTTTAAGTTACATTACATCACGTGCAACAGAACAAGTCTGTAATATAAGTTTATTAGGAAGCTGAGACAGGAGAATTTCAAGTTCGCAGCTAGCCTATAAATTTGTAGGACCCTACCTCAAAAAGATTGAGGGGAAGAGTTGGAGATATAGCTCAGTGGTAAAGCACTTTCTTAGCATTTTCGAGGGCTAGGGTTCAATTCCCCTATACTGCAAAACAAAGCAAAGCAAAGCAAAGCAAAGCAAAGCATCCTCTTATACAAGTTGAAGTCTAATCTAACCTTTCAAAGTTATTTTCTACTCAGAATTCTCTGTACAATACCTGATATTAGGTTAGTCTATTGTCCTGTGTTTTAAAGGAGGAAGAACAGGTTTTCTAATTACCTCTGCTGGGGTTCTGTAGGAATTTTTCTGGGCACCCATCCTAAACATTTCAAGCATTCATCCCCCACTTGAAATGTGATACTGGATTTGTGGGAGTGAAATGTTCTGTAAAATGCTTCTGATAGTTAATGTTAACAGAGCTTATACCCTTTGATTTAAGCACAGTCTCAGACACAGTGTAGATTAAGCTTTACAGTGACTTCTTGAAAATGACAAAATGCCTTCAAGTAATGCAGACTGGGATGAACCTCAGAAACTCTGACCCTCAATTCTGATAACGTTCAGCTAATAATAATTATAATTATTCATTTTTCAACAGTATCAAGTATTCTACTAAGCCCTTTTAGGCATTGACTGAATAGACACCATCAACAGCCTTATGAGTATGAAAGAATTACTATTCTTTTTAAAGATGAGTAATGAAAACTTCTTTACCCATCATCACAGTAAAAGACAGAAATGATAAGAAAATAAACAAGAACAAAACAAAGCAGAAAAACACCATCCACACTAATTGTCATGCAGAAAAGTAAGACCTGTCTGATGAGGTGATTAGAGATGAGAATTAAGGAAGGTGGCTACAGGAGGCTGGCTTACAGGAAAACACCCAATGCCGTGAACATAATGCTTGGTGAGTTAGTGTTCAAGTAACAGAAAGAAGACTAACGTGTCCAGAGAAAAATTCATTTATTTATCCAACAAATATTGAGGTATCCACTGAGCCAGGTACTGCAATAGGCACTTAAAAACATTAGTGAGCAATAGAAAAGGTTCCTGCCCTCCTGAAACTTGTGTTGTACCACAGAAAGAGGCAAACAATAAACATACACGCACAAACAAAACAGCATATGCTAAAAGTATACTGTATTCCAAAAGATGACAAATAATACAGAAAAGAGAAATAAACAAGGAAGAGTGG
This sequence comes from Erethizon dorsatum, assembly GCA_028451465.1. Taxonomy (NCBI): domain Eukaryota; kingdom Metazoa; phylum Chordata; class Mammalia; order Rodentia; family Erethizontidae; genus Erethizon; species Erethizon dorsatum. The sequence continues at coordinate 88,074,667 of CM051842.1, read as the reverse complement.
AATAAAGAGTTGAGATTAAAATTGGTCATTTAAACGAGTATTAGTTATCATGCAATCGAATGTAATATTGCTAGATGGGTGGAAATTTTCTCCTTTGTGCTGCTTTAGTCAACCACTGCACCCCCTGTACAGAGGTTCGAACACATTTTTCTTTTTTTTGGTGAGGGACACAATTTCTTTTTTTCTTTCTTTCTCTTTCTTTTTCTCTTTCTTTCTTCTTTCTTCTTTTTTTTTGACATGGTATCTCTGTGTTACTTGTTGCCCAGGATGGTCTCAAACACCTGGGCACAAGCACAACTGATCCTCCTCCCTCAGACTCCTGAGTACTGGGACTACAGGCACTCTGCTATTTCTTTTTTCTAATACATCAGAGAAGCATGGACAATAATATATGACAGACTTTTGTCACCAAGTGCCTACTCACTTTTAAGTTACATCCCCCTGCTATATTGTTCAGGAAATTTGAAATTTGTGATTGAGACCCAGCCTGGTAGAATCCCTGGCCAGGAAATGCCCAGGCCACATACAGAGACATTCTGCCTCACTTTTGAGCTAATAAGATTTTAGCTGTTAGAGCATGCAGGTAATCAGAACCTTTACACTGCTGTGGGGCACGGGGAACTCTGCCCAGGAGTCTGACCCCATGTCCTACTACAAAGCTGATTAGTGCAAAAGGGTGTCACCTGACCCAAGCAGTCAATTGAAGTCTTCTTCCAGCTACATCAGTTTTTGAGAAGGAACCTTTAAGACACCAGGTGCCATGAAGTGTGGGTGGTAATGTTTGTGGCAAGCAGGATCCTGTAAGAAAGGGACTCCTGGATGAGTCCAAAGATTTTTCTGAATCTTCAAATTAGGTAAATTCAACAATGTCTTTGGTTATAAATTATAACTGTTTTAGCCTAAATTACCTGGGGCCAACAGTTTAGGGGTTAACAAGAAAGGTGATCCAGCTGGATCGCTCAAAGGGCCACTCTCCCTGCTACCCTCTATGCAGCGGCTTATCCTTTTGTGTACTTAGCTTCAATTGTATGACTCATTTATTATTTTCTTTTTAAAATTCCTCAAACACCTTTTCTTTTCTTCTTCAAAACGTTATCTCCCTCCTTATTGCGTCTTGTTTTCCTTGCGATTACTTTTGATATGTCATCCTTCTAAATAGTAACCATTGATACATAGGTCCCTTTCTATTTTATTTCATTTCTTCTATGCTTAAAATGCTCTTCCCATCTGAAGAGCAAATAAATATTCACCTACATATTGTAGATATTTTCATTTTTTTATACTGGTCTCTATAAAACATTTTAAATACATAATTTTAAAATTTTATTGGTACGTATTTGCCATACATAATGGGACTGTATCTTAATTCTTAATATGTTTTAATTCTTTTTTCACATTCCCCTCCCCTCCCTTCAACCCTTCTTCCCCTCCCTATTTACAAAAGCCTTGTTTCCATGTTTCCCCTTCCATTCTCTTTTTTAAATCCCTTTTCCCTTCTTTCCCTTCTTACCCTTCCCCCCTTCCTTGATCCCCTTCCCATTTGAACATGTTCTCCTTCTTCCCAATATCTGTCCTCCGTTTTGTTCCTCATTTACTCTTTGAGTTTCTCACACAAGAGAAACAATGCAATATTTAAATTTGCATGTTCGTTTATTTCACTTAAGATTATGGTATCAAGGTGCACCCATTTACCTAAGAATGACTCAAGTTTATCCTTCTTTATGGCAGAGTCATACTACATTGTATATAAATACCACATTTTCTTTATCCATTCACCTGTTGATGGGCAGATGGACTGTTTCCAAATTCAGCTATTGTAAATTGGGCTGCTGTAAACATGGCTGCGCATATAACACTGTAGCATCTAATTTTACTGAATGATCTGGTCTGACCATTTATTCACCTTTCTGTTCACTCCTTTAACTATGTTTCAAATGGACAAGCTACTGATAAACTGTGTTTTGTAGATAGCCATCCCCTTAACCCCTGATTTTATCTTCTGTAATCTTCATTTTGAAATAATGTTAGATTTAAAAATAACCCCCAGATTTCCCTAGCATTGACGTTTTGAATTATAACATTTAAATTATAACGTTTTAAATTATAACAGTAAAGTATTACCTAAACTAGGAGATTAACATTGATGCAGTACTATTAACTAAAGATTTTATTTGAATTTCACCAGTTATCCTTCTAATATCCTTTTACTATTTCAGGATTCCTTTCTGGATACCTCATTGCTTTTTGGTCTTCATTTCTTAGTCTCCTTCTGGGTAATAATTTCTCAGCCTTTACTGGTCTTTCACAGCTCTGATAGTTTTGAAGACAGCAGTCAGGTATTTTGTAGAATGTCTATTTGGGTTTGTCTGATGTTTCCTTATGACTAGATTGAAGTTGTTCATCTGTGGCAAGAATATCTGCTTGATTCTTCTCCTCTTCATCCCACTGAAGGGAGGAATCTCACCATAATGTTATGCGGGTGGCCAGACATGTGGCACTTGACATGGCTGTTGAAATTCACACAAGTTTATTAGTCACATGTACTCATAGACTAGGAGAGGAAGATACTGTTTATGTCAGAAAGAGCCTCACAGTGTCACATTCTGGAAGAAAGGGAAAAACAGGGACTATGGAAGAAATCTTAGCAGTGACAAGTGTATAAAATACTCTTGGTTCATGGGAGGGTGATTGGTTTCTTTGAATAATTCTGTTCAATGGAGGAGGGACTGAAACCCACTACTGAAGCATACACGGGCAGGCCTAATAAGCCTTCCTTGTAAATTCTTGTATATATCTATATATCTATATCTATATCTATATATATATATACTAATATTTAACAAATTAGATACAATGGACAACTTCATATAAAATATTATTTATATAAAATATTAAATATTCAAATAGAAATATTATATAAAAATTAAATATAACAAATATAAATATTTAAATATAAATTTATTTATATAAAATATTAAATACCATAATGAAACCTATATGAAATGGATAATTTGAATACTAATATATTACCTAATTAAATCAAATTCATAAGTTAAAAAAAATCACAAAACCTAAATCTTCCAGGCACAAGTGCACTGGAGAATTTTACTAAACATTTGAAAAAGAATTAAGACAAATTCTACTCAATCTCTTTCAGAAATTTGAAGAGGCAGGAAAAATTATTAATTCATTTTATAAGACCAAAACTAAAGAACAAAAAAGAAAACTACAGTCCAACATCTTTCATGAATAGAGATGAAAAAATCCTCGACAAATTTTTAGTTCGTAGAAATAAATATTACTATACAGTGATACATAGAAAGAATTACACATTATAACTAAATCGGATTTATTTCAGGGGTATCAGTGGGATCCAAAGTTTGAAAATTAATCAGTGTCATTGATCATAACAGTAGATTGAAGAATATAGAATTACATGCTCGTGTCAATTCATGCATAAAAATATTGGAAAAAGTTAGTGTTGACTTCTGCAAAAATCCTCAGCACAGTAAAAATGTGCTAAACTTCTTCACCTGGATAAAGAATTTGCAAAACTCTACTGCTAACATATTTCTTGAAGTAGTAAAAACTGAGTACTTTTTATCCAAGATTAGGAAATGTCAAGAATATTCACTCTCTTAACTCTTATTTGACAAAATATATAAAGTTTAAGTCTGTAAAATAAAGTTAGAAATGGAAATAAATGTTATACAGTTTGGGAAGGGTGAAATAAAAGAGTTCTTACCTATGGATGACATAAGTATCTGCATAGAAAATACCAACAAAGCAACAAACAAGAGAGAAATAACAACACGGTCTTGAGCTAATAAGTGAATTCAGACAGATCTCAGAATATAAAATAAATATATAGGGCTGGCAGTGTACCTCAGTGGTAAAGTTCAAGCAGCATGTATGAGGCATTGTGTTCAATCACTAGCATCATAAAATACCCAGAAAATACATAAAAAATTAATTGTTAGTCTGTACACTATCAAAGAACTTGTACATATAACAGTTAAAAATATTTAAATCACTGAAAAAAGAAAGAATAATTCTTAGGTGTAAATCTGACAAAATTTTCATACACTTCATATAAAATCTAAAAATACTAATGAAAGAAACCAAAGGATATTTAAATAAATGGAGACATATACTTTAATCATGGATTGGAAGACTTTTGACAACATATACTCAGTTCTCCTCAAAGTGAGATATAATTTTAAGGTGTTTTCTACACAAAACATAGGAAGATGTTTTGTAAATGTAGAAAAGATTATTTAAAAATATATGTGGAATTCAAAGGAGCTAGAATAAATAAAACAATTTTGAAAAATAAGAATAAAGTGGTTGGGGTCCAGTTACTGTTATTTTCCTGTTATCATTCTATTGCTCATTTCAAGAATAAATGTATAGGGCCGGTGAGATGGCTCAGCAGCATAAGCACCTGCCTGGCAAGCACGAGGGCCCAAGTTCGACTCCCGGAACACACATACGAAAAAAGGGCCGGTGATATCGCTCAGCGGCACAGGTGCCTGTTGGCGCCTGAGGCCCTGAGGTCGACCCCCGCTACCCACCAAAAAAAAAAAAAGGAATAAATGTATAGATATTGTAATGAAGACTGTGTGATATTGGTGGAGGTGTACACACATAAATCAATGAAATAGAAGGCCACAGCAACAGTCCACGTACAGATGGCCAACTGATTTTTGAAATAAGAGTAAACATAAAACACTGCAGCAAAGATAGTCTTTTCAACAAATGATGTTGGAACAGTTAAACAGACACAGAGAAAATAGTGAACGTCAGATTCAGCCCCACGATATAGAAAATTGATCTAAAATGGATCAAACTTAAATATCAGATATAAAGTTATAAATCTTTTTACAAAACATGTGAGAAAAGTCTTTCGGATTTATGGCTAGAACAAAGGAGTTCTTTAGACTTGACACCAAAAGCAATACACATAAAAGGAAAAACAATTGGTAAGTTGAATTTCATTAAAATTAAAATCTACTGTTTTATGAATGAACATGTTAAGTGGTCAAAAAGGAAAGCAACGCAATGGCAGAATATATTTGCAAACCCCATATTTGACAAATGATTTGTGTCTAGAATATATAAAGAGATATCAAAACTCAAGAGTAAAAAAATCCAAATCATTCACTTAAAGAGTGAATGTAAGACATGAAGATACATTTTACTGAAGAGGATATACAAATGGAAAACAAGCACATGAAAAGATATTCAAAATTATTAATCAGTAGAGAAATGAAAGTGAAAATCACAATAAAATATCACTACCCATTTATCCAAGAGGCTAAACTAAAAAAAATTTGAAGACACCAAATGCAGATGAAGATGTAGAGAAACTATATCTCTGATGTTCTGCTGGTAGAAATGTAAAAGATAATCATTCTGGAAAATAGGTTTTCAATTAAAGAAAAAAATTAAACATGTAACTGCCATATCAACCAGCAATTGTACACCATGGCACTTATCCCAGAAAAATTAAGACTTATGTTCACATAATACTTTTACACAATGTTCATAGAAACTTTATTTTAGTATCCTATACCTTGAAACACTCCAGTTTTCCTTCAACAGAAATTACTGTGGCCTACTTCTTAATGATTTTATGAGATTCACATCTTAGCTATGGTAACAATATGAGATGTATTAAGTGATTGCACAGAGGCAGAAAATGCAGAGGAAAAAAGGTGAATGGATGCTAAGTATACACTAAACCTGCTCCACAACTTTGCTGGGAGCCTAACATTTTTATAAATTCTTTGTTGAGTAATTCAAAACATCAAATTAAAGAAATACTTTACCTTCTGAAAAGAGAGAAAATTCAAGAGATATAATTTCATTGCAGTAAAATATATGTGAAACTACAGCAGCAATGTGTAAAGACATGAGCATGTCAGTGATTAATAATCTCTCGTCCAGTTTAAACCAATTACAGTTTCACCAGACAGTGTTATGAAAAAAGCAAGAATTGTCACTGAGCACACAGTCTAGTAATTACTATTTGATCAGAAAATGGCAATTTCCATCTAAAAGCTTTTATAAAATAATTCATGCATGCAATATAACAGAGTTTTGTGGTTAAGTAGTGAAAATATTCTTTAACTTTCCACTTTTTTATTGTGGGTATGCTAATTATAAAGCATCTATTTAAAATGCTAAGATATTTATTTCACCACGATTTACTTATGCAAAGTATAAACAACATGTTGCTTATCAAAGTGCTAGCTCAAAGCAAGAAAAAGTATATTACTCAATGTTTATGTGCTCTTCACAGGATTGTAGGATTACTGAGTTGTCACTCAGACAAGATGAGAAGCATTTTCACTAAAGGATCCTCTAGGACCAGCATACCATGTATAATAGGGCACCATATCTAAAGAATGTTATCATTCATAGTTTAGACTTCAGTGATTATCTATCACAAAAACTTTATAGTAGATGGAAGCAAAAGGTATTGAAGAATAGCTACTATTTTGTAAATTCACAAAACACATCATATAAAATGATAGAAATTCTAGTATAAAAGGTGATATTTTTAGTGGGTGAAGATATTCTGTAGGTTCTGCCTAAATATTTCAAAACAAAACAGAAAGCAAACAAAAAAATCATTGTGCCCATAAGTATTTTGTAGAAGAGATTAAAAATAACTGAAATTGAATTATGGCTTTTCTTAAGTGATATGGAGTTGGTTAGAAAGAGATGGGGAGGGTCACATATTTCAGGAATTAATATACTGGTTTAGCTTGGTTTGTGTACATGTCTCATGACCAGGCCGGGCAGGACATCTTACTAAACAAAACACATGAGACTATCATAGTAAGACCTGGAAAAATAAATTACTGTTACTGGATCTAAGGGGAATAGAGGACATAACTGTCAATAAAAATAAATGCCTATCACATTAGTTTTTAAGATTTTTTTTTAAAAAACCCTCTGTTGAATGAAGTTTCCTGTTCAAATAATGCTTTCTCCTACATAATCACTTTCATCTTACAGTGTAAATGATCTCACTTAATTAATCTCATATCCTGACAGATCTTCCTATAAATTTGCTGCTTATTGGTTTCATATTTGTGAGCATTTAAGGTGGTTCAATTTCTGGAGTAGAGGGACAAGGCTGTATATATCTGAAATGAAAACAGGAATTCACTGGGCTAGTGCACTATTTTTCAGTTTCCAGTATCACCTCTCTAGGTTCCTTACTACAATGAGGTTCTCTATGCCTATTCTCTGAGATAGGAAAAGGCCGTATAATGACAGATACCTTTAGAGACAGAAATCTAAACCTGCAGATGAACTTCATATCTGGTAACTCCTATTGCTGTTCAAAGTTGGAAGGGACATGCAAAATTTATTCATTTTGATCTTGAACAAATTATTTTATTTCATAGAGCTTCAGTTTCCTCAGCCATAAAACGTACATAATACTGGCCTCATAGCATTTTTTGGAGAAATTAAATAAAGTCATTGAAATAAATCACCTAGCATGGCATTAAATAACAATTTTGTTATGATTTTCATGATCATAATCATTACTTAGTATAATGAAGTCATTTACAGAGAGGGAAGCCTGATGATAAGAGCCCACGGAGATTGTTAAGATTTGCAGACATTGATAAGAATGGAACAGGAATTGATCATGGGAAGTAGAAAGTAACGATTTTGACAATATAGATTGTGAAAATATACGCCATCTTGAAAATACATACATATGAGTATGTATGACACCCCATCCTTTTCCTTCGTTTTTATCTCTAGCAGTATCCCATCATGCAGAACCAGGAGCAGAGAAAAAATTATTTCAGATTAGTATATATATATATTTTTTGTGGTTACCAGGGTTAGACCTCAGGACCTCACGCGCCAGCAGGCATCCATGCCGCTGAGTGATATCACCATCCCTTTCTTCGTATGTGTGTTCCGGGAGTCGAACTCAGGTCCTTGCGCTTGTCAGGCAGGTGCTTACACCACTGAGCCATCTCACCAGCCTGGATTAGTATATTTTTATATAGGACTTCCAGAAAAATGGCAGAGTGTTAAGCAGCAGAGAAAGAGACACTCTGAGATGTGCTATTTATACACTGGAATATAGCAATGAGAGGAAGAGATGATGAAAGAGGGAAGTGGGTCCCTTGGACCCAGGAAGGATATGAAGCAAGAGTTGAAGCCCACAGGGAAAGTGAAGAAACAAATTTCAAGAAGGAGGTAATCTGTGGTGCCTTTCCCTGTGTTGGCACTCACTGTGTGAGAAGACTGGTTCAAATTGGCAGACACAAGGTGACTCCTGGAGACCGCAGAGGCTTCCATGGCAGTGCAACAGAGGAGTGCATGCTGTGGACTACACTGGCTGGTGAGTGGACTGGATTTGGCCATGCCGAAGGAGAGGGTGATTGGCTGGGAGCAATCTTGGACGGGGAAAACTGAGCTCAAAACTCAGAACAATTGCTGGCTCCATCTGGCAGATCCCAGCTGAGTTCGAGCCTGGAAAGGTGCACTGACTGCTGCAGGCTGAACATGTCTGGTTCCAGCCTCACAGCCAGAAACCCACCTGAACTTCAGGGGAAATAATGCTGCAGGTTCTCTGAGATTATGCACTACCCTGCCATAAAGCTACTACTGACTTGCTGGAATAAATCAACATGGATCTGGAATCTGTCTCTACAAGTTGTCTACCAGTGACAGCAGAGACAAACCTTAAAGAAGACATATTTTCCCCTTCTCTGTCTCTTTTCTTGTTTCCCCCTCCCTTTGGTTCATTTTTTTCTCTTCATTGTTTGACGTTGTTTTTATGACTGTGAACACAGTTTCTATTTATTTATGTGTGTGATTATTGTTCTGTTCTTTCTTTTATTTCTCCCTTCTTTCTTCCTCTCCTGTCTTCTGCATTAGTTTCCCAAAGTTTGGATGATCCTGCTTTTTCCTGCTGCCTTGCTTCTAATCTTTTCCTCTTATTTTGTCAATTTTCCCCTAACTCCTTTAAAATTTTCTCTCCTGAGGGTAGAATTGGCATATTAAAGTCTTATTTACTGCAAACAATTTTCTGGTTTGTTTTAGATTTGGTTATATAACCACAAATCTAGTTCATATGGTTAAAGGTGGCAAATTAGTGGTTACATCAGTTTGTCATTTTCTAGGTTGTGTTTTATGCTATTGATATTGCTGTTTGTACCTTTTTAGCCAAAATAAAATAACGGTTCTAACCAACTCTTCTTTCTGGTATACCAAGACTGAGATTCCCAAAGGTTCAAAGAAAACTCTTTGGGCCAGTGCCAAATAACCAGGGGCTGGTATAAGCAGGCAGCAACTTCTCATCCTCAATAAATTGAAGAGATAGGATCTTGCAACAGACTCAAAAGTCAAAAACCAGCTACACCTGGAAGACACCTCTGAGAAGTAGTTTCCTAAGGGTTCTAAATACTATCAATAATGTTACTATAGGCAATTTACAAGCATCAAACCAATAACTAAACAAAAAATAGAAAATGAAAAGACATTTAAATGAGATGCAATCCCAGACATCCAGTTCACCAAAGGCAAACCCAGTGGGCAATGAGGTGGGATAACCTGAAAGCTACCCACCTGGCCTCTCTGAAATGGTATGGACAAAGCAAATGAACAGGCTCTCGAAAAATCAAATCAGAAAAAATGTTCTCAGATAACTACAGAGATGTTGACCACAGTGAAAATCATGCAGATTCTACAGCAGATATAGATTTAAACAATAGAGAAGCTTAGGAAAATGATGGAAACCATGAATGCTGAACCTAGGAAGTAAATGGAATCCATAAAACAGATTCAAGAAGATATCCAGGAGAGTAAAAATTCCATTAAAATTATCCACAGCAGAATAAATCAATGTGAGGACAGAATCTCAGATATAGAAGACAGACTTGGAGTTAGTGATCATGAAAAGAAAAATAAAATAAAAATAGCACAGATGACAAATCAATCCAGCAGCTGCTAGATGACCCAAAGAAGAATAATATAAGATTGATTGGAATCAATGAAAAAAGAGGAGAGAGCATGAATGACATAAATAACTTTTTTTAACAGACTACATTGTAGAAATCTTCCCAGGCAGGGAAAAACAATTTGACATACAGATAATTGAGGCATATAGAAATGCAACTAGCCATTCTAAAAAAAATCTACAGCAAGGCATATAATAGTCAAGATTCTAGAAATTCAAAACAAGAAGAAAATATTAAAAGCTTTTGGAGAAAAGAAACATATCACCCACAAAGGAAAGCCCATCAGAATAAAAAAAAAAAAACTTGTCAACACAAACCCTCAAATCAAGGTGAGCTTGAAGTGAAGCATTTCAAGCCCTAAAAGAAAACAACCTCCAACCCAGATTGATGTACACTGCAAAACTATCATTCAAAATTAATGGAAAAAATATAAGATACTTCCATAACAAAGAACATCTGAGGATATTGAAGAACACCAATCCAGCACTTCAAAATGTTCCAAAGAACATTCTAGAAAGAGATAACAAAGACTAAAACTCCATGAACCCCAACAGAATGAATCCACCAGGCAAGGCAAACATTTAAACAGAAGGGAAAAAGGGAGCCAATAATGGGAAAACAACATGACAAGGTTTAGTCAAAACATATCAGTTATAACCATCAATGCTAATGGTCTCCATTCACAAATCAAAAGAAACAGCCCAGCAGAATAGATCAAGAAGCAAGATGCAACAATATGCTGCATACAGGAAACACATTTAATTCAAAAAGAAATTCATAGGCTGAAAGTCAAAGGATGGAAAACAATACTCCCTGTGACAGGAACATGGAAAAAAGCAGAGGTAGCTATTCTACTTGCAGACCTACTGGATTTCAAGCCAAAACTGATTAAGAGAGACAAAGAATGTCACTACATCCTTATAAAAGAAAGAATCCAAGAGGAAGAGATAACAATCATAAATATATATATGTAACAAATACCAGTAAACCCAACTATATAGAATATTAATGGATGTGAAAAATCAAATAAGCACTAATACAGTTGTATTGGGTGGTCTCAATACCCCATTGTCACAAATAGAGAGATCAACTAGACAAAAAATCCACAATGAAATATTAGCACCATACTAAACTTTTGATCTAATATACTTAATAGATTTCTGCAGTGTTCCAACCCAGAACATCAGAGTACGTATTCTTCTCAGCTGCACATGGGATATTCTCCAAAATATGCCAGAGCCTAGCTCATAGAACATGCTTAAGTAATTTCAAACGAATTGAAATTATCTCATTCATACTATCACATCATAGTGCAATGAAATTGGAAATGAATGGCAAAAGAAACTATAAGAACTACATAAACAAATGGAAATTAAATAACATCCTCTGGAGCAACAAATGGGTCACAGAAGAAATTAAAGGAAAAAATAGTTTCTACAATTATATGATAATGCCAATACAACATAGTGGAACTTATGGAACAAAATGAAAGTTGACCTATTGATTTAAAATTCATAACAAAATAGAAGGGGATTAAGAATTGTTTATACATTGTATATCATTAACTTTAGTTACTCAGAAACAAAAATGTTTCTCTTATGAAGAAACGGATAATAGCATAAAACTTTCTTTTCAACAAGCTAGAAAATCTAATAGTATATATTGAATAAATTAGCATATACCTTAAAATATTTTTGAAGAAGTAAAGCAGGTGATTTAGGGAATTATGTGAACTTTTCCCTACTTCCTCTTTATCTATTTTATTTAACAATATATTCACAAGTTGTATCCATTTTCCTATGACTGCCTCCAGTATATCTCAACATCCCTGGCCATTAGAGAATTGCAAATTAAAACTTCAATGAGATACCATTTTAGCCCAGAAAGAATGTTTATTATCAAAAAAACCTAATCATAACACATGCTTGTGAACAAATGGGGAAAAAGGAATTCTCCATTTATGATTTTAAAGTCAAAGAATTTATTTGCACTTTACTCTTTCATATAAAAATATTTGGGAGAGTTGGCAAAAATTATACAATCTGGGGCCGGTGAGATGGCTCAGCGGCATAAGCGCCTGCCTGGCAAGTGCGAGGGCCCGAGTTCAACTCCTGGAACCCACATACGAAAAACAGGGCTGGTGATATCGCTCAGCGGCATGAGCGCCTGTTGGCACGTGAGGTCCTGAGGTCGACCCCCGGTACCCACCAAAAAAAAAATTATACAATCTGAGAAGATTTTAAATTGAATGTTTATTTGGCTTTCCTTTGTTGCCCTGCACTTCTCTAGTGCCTTGTGTTTAAGATGTATAGAAAACACACTTACTTATGACTCTTAGAAAGTTATAAGCATGTTAAATGTGGTTTTTGCACTAAAACTTGCAGCAATAGCATGATGGCAGGTTGGATTTTTATTCCAATTTTGTAGAACAGGAAATTGAATTAAGAGTATTAATCTTTCCGAAATGATGTAGTTAGTAAATATTCAGCCAGTATTAGAATTCAGGATATTTGGATTCATCCTAAATCTTTTTAACCACTGCATTATATTTCTTCTTAAAATTACTATTTAAATAAGGGGAATTCTTAGATTTTTTTTTTATGAAGATCCTAACATTAGGAGATGCAACATATGTTTAAAGTTCATAAACTGAAGGGGTAGTAAAAATTGTAATTTTGGCTATATAGCACCGTTTAGTGATTTTTGTATAAATGCATATAAAATCATTGGTGACCACAAAGATATTGTTCAAGTGCTTTTAGTAAATTTTTGTTTTAAAAAGTTATACTTTGGGGGCCAGGGATATAGCTCAGCAGCACAATTGCCTGCCTAGCAAGCACAAGGTCCAACGATCAATTCCCGGTACCAAAAAAAATAATTTATAATTTTGGCCTGGCGGGATGGCACATGACTGTAATCCCATGATTTCAAATGTTGAGACAGAAGGATCACTGCAAGTTCAAGGCTAGCCTGTGCCACAAGGTGAGTTCAAGGCCAGTCTGAACTGCTTAGTGAAACCCTGTCTCAAAAAGACAAAATAAATTAATAATTTTAGGTGCTTGATTTTCTAACAAATGAAGAAAAATTTAAAGCAATATTTTTTATTTTTTATTTTTTATTTTTTTTATTTTTTTTTTGTGGGTACCGGGGGGACGACCTCAGGACCTCGCACGCCAGCAGGCGCCCGTGTCACTGAGCGATATCACCGGCCCCTTTTTCGTATGTGGGATCCGGGAGTCGAACTCGGGCCCTCGCGCTTGCCGGGCAGGTGCTTTAAGCCACTGAGCCATCTCACCGGCCCAATATTTTTTATTTTTAATTTCTGACTGCACACTAAGGTCACCTGGAGAACTTCTAAAAATACATCTTTCTTGGCCCAACCCCCAGATATTTTAATTTAATAAGTCTGGGACGGACTCCTGGAAAAACATGTTTTAAATCTCTTGAAGTGATTTCGTGTGTAGCCAGGAATTATAAACTGTGGTTCCGGAGATTTTAGCTCATTTTAAAGACAGTTAACTGGAATACGAGTTAGGAAAATATTTTCAGTCAGTATTATTCAGCTGATCAAAATTCTAATAATGAATGAGTTGATTCTTATTATGAAATTCCCTTAAAATATAACAACAAAAATTTAAAACTTTACAAAAGGATAAAATTTCACCATTCTCAATATTTTTTCTTTTTGGTACCGTCAATCGAACTCAGGACCTTGTGCTTGTCAAGCAGGCGCTGTGCCACTGAGCTACATCACCGGCCCACTGTTCTCATTCTTTTGCATAGTTAGTGGTAACTCAATGAAAATTTGCATCTCTCTTCTTTCTCTCATCCTCTCTCTCAGGAACGACATTTATACTTAATAATCCACACCAAGTTCCTTTGTTGGGGTTGCCTAGTACATTGGGTAGAATGGTAGCTGACCAAAATATATAAATTTCTAAATCCCTTGAATGTAAGCTTACTTGTAGGTCTAATTCAGTTAAACATCTGAAAATGACATTATCAAAGGTTACCTAAATAGATTATAAATCCAAAGTGTCATAATGAAAGAAAAGAAGAGAAGGCACCGTTATTCATAGGAGATTATGACATAAAGGAAATGTGGAGAGATGTGGCCACAAACCAGCGTAACTAGCAACTAACAGAAGCTGGAAAAGACAAAGAGTAGATTTTACCTCAGATCCCCAAAGAGAGTGCATGCTTGCTGACACTTTTGAGTTATGAAATATTTTCTTCAGTTTAAACATCTGGTGTTAATTTTTTTAAATAATCTCTTGTGCTAGTCAGATTTCTCTTTTCTAAGACACAATATATGACACCCAAAATTTAAAGGAAGAAGGGTTTAATTTGACTCAGATTTTAAGGGATTAATTCCATTGTAGACTAGCTCCAAGCAAACAGAATCATAGAATAAGGGCATGGTGGAGCAAAGCTGCTTTGTTCATGGTGACCAGAAAGCAAAGCAGGAGTACAGTGCCAGGGACAAAGGTACAAAGGAGCAGACATAGACCGCAAGTCCACACTTCCATGAATCAAATACACCCACAATGTGCTCCACCACCAATTCCCTCCATGGATCTCAAAGCCAAGGAAATTGAAACTCCACCCTAACCACCACTCCACCTTAGAAACCTAATGTAAATACAAGTACCAGAATGTGGGTTGCTGCTATAAAAACCACTTAAAACAATGAAAGTGGCTTTAATTTAAATATCAGGTAGAGACTGGGAGAGTGTTGAGATGAATGCTAGCAAAAGGATAAAGGACTCTACTTTTAGAAATAAGGATGTTACATTTAATTCTTCTAAGGGATTGGAAAAAAGTGAGGAATGTGGTACAAAAAAATTCTATCATATGAGAGCAAACAAACACTGTCAGGGACAGAATGTTCAATGAAATTTGAACACTAAAGGTTCTACTGATGATAACTCAGAAGAAAATATGGAGTACATTTTTTTTAAACTACAGGAAGGGTGACCATTGTAATATAGTGGCAGGAAATTTATCTGAATTTTGTTCTACAGTTCTTGTAAAGCAGAATTTTGAATCAATGAAGTTTTAGATTTAGCTGGAATTTTCAAGCAGAGTATTGAAGGTGAAGCCTGCTTATAATAAAATATGAAGAGAAAGAAATACTTTGGGAAAGGGAAAGGAGCCCAAACTTGATGACTTAGGAAGTGCTTAGCCCATCTGTTAAGCAAAAAAATCCTGAAATTAGGACATTCATAGAGAAAATTTTCTCTGGAGAAAAGCCTGAGTATGTAACACATACATTTGCTCTACCATCTAAGAAGCCAGGAAGAGACATTAGATTTTTCAAGGAACATATGCAAGAGGGTTCTTTTCACCCAACAGTGTAGACCTCTACATTATATGCAAGAATGCTTCAATACGTTTGAACATATAAGCATAAAATTTGGGTTGAAAGGGACCAAGGTAAGATGAAGTGAGAGAAGGCTGTTTCACTTCCTAAATTACACAAGCAAGAATAAGGCTTATAGTGCTACAGACGCAATTGCAGAGTCACAGGCATAGAGGCAGAAGAAGCCAAATACAAGGGAGTAGACATCACGTACAAAATCACCAGGGTCCAAGGGGTGGAATATTGTGTAACATATTATTTTCAGGGCTTGAAACTGCTTGAAATTTTCCTGCTGTATTTCAAACTTGTTTGAAATAGTGGCTTACTTATTTCTTCCCTTTCCACTTTCTCAATTGAAAATGTCTATTAACTTTTACCTTGTGCACACCAATGCCATCAATTGCTTTGCAAAGCAGTTAAATTGTTTTCTATTTTAGAAGGTCTAAATATGGAGAAAAATTACAACACACGATGAGGCAAACTCAGAGTTTTACATCACTAATTTAGGTGATCTGGATGATGATATTTGGGAATTGAGAGTTAATAATATTGAAGTGAAATTTTGGACTTACAGTTGATTATATAATAGATTGAGATATTGTTCACCATAATAGGGTGAATATATACTGCATGTGGCATTTTGAGGGTCACAGACAGACTCCAGTGGATTGAAATGTGTCCTCCTCAAAGCTGTGTGTATGACAAAAATCCATAGAACCTGTGAATGTTAAATATTTGGAGAAGGGTCTTTGCAGGTGTAGTTAAAAATGTTGGAATGAATGAGAAGATCACGTTGCATTACCCAGATAGTCTATTAATTTGATACCTAGTGTACTTATGAGAAACAGAAGTATAAATTTTCAGAAATACAGATGAAAATGCAACGTGAAGATGGATGAGAGAGATGTGGTCTTCAACTACAGAAGCCCACAACCACCACATGATGGAAGAGGCTATAAGCAAAGTTCTTTTGTATAACTGAAGAAGGGATAAAGCTGTCATAACACCTAGTTTTCGACTTTTTGACTGCAGAAGTGCGACAATAAATTTCTGATTTTTTAAAAGCCATTCCCTCCTTGCTTTGTTATGGAATGCAGAGAAATCTAATACAACAAGAAATACTGACTCAGTATTTTTATTATAATGTAATCTCATTTCAGAAATCATACATGGTCTCTCTCTTTGCCTCTACTTCTCTCTCTCTTGCTCTTATCCCTCTCTCTCCTTAATTTTAAATTCCTCAATAGTTCATGCTTTTAGTTAATGTGAAGTAAAAGTAGGTAATCAGTAAAGTTAACCTTGACACAGCCTCAGAAGTAAACCAGTTTGACATATTGAAAATTTGAGAGAAGTTATCACTGAGAAATATCTCAAGATAAGCTGAATATGTATGTATTTTATAACCAGAATCAATGGAAGGTAAATGACTTTATAGGAAAGTAGGTAAATATTTCTAGATAATAAGAATGTTACCCAAGCAAATTATACCAAAAGCCTAACTTCTGTGTTGCATTAATAAAGTGCTTGCTATTTTCCCTTCCTCTAATTCAGTTGATTAGGTGAAATAGAAATTTTTTCAAATGTGCATCTGTTCATAGTTTTTCAAAATGTTAACTATGTTCATTTTTAGTGCATGATGCCAAATTTATATTTAATCAGCCATTATTACCTGATCTGAAAAATGTTTTCCTATATGACCAGTGGGTTGCAGGTTTAACTATTTGTCTCTGCAAATTCTCACTACATTTTCAAATATGTATTTGTAAATAGCTTCAAAGTGCTACCTATAAGTAAGTTAGCATTTTTTACCTTATCTATGCATAATTGTTTCTCAGTTTGAATTTGACAAACTTGTTGACTTGCAATTCCTTTGTAGTACTGTAACTTATTGTGATGTAACGAACTTTTTGAAATGTTTATAAGATTAGTTGTTAAAATATAGTAAATTATGTGGCTTTGCATGAAATAAACTACATTTCTATAAGTTAAAAAAGAATGTTAATGAGCAATGCACAAATTACATAGGTAGAAATACAGTATCATATATTTTGTTATCTAATTGCTAGTCTATATAATAACAATTATTCCTTTTGTCAGTATTGATTTCTGGTATTAAGTTACTAGAATTTGTTAACACATTCACATACTTTAAAATTTTTCAAATACAGAGAGTAGAATCAATTAGCATACTCTTTTCATGGCAAGTTTTCATCTCTTGCAAAATTCTCCTTTTTGTTTTTGTGTGCATCTATTTTTCCTTTTTAATAGTCCAGTTCATTTCTCCTCCAAATCTTGATAGATAAATATTCTAATCCATTTTAATTCGTGGCTATAAAACATTTAAAGTAGTATAATGTTCATAATTTATGTATGTATCTGCATTCATATGTCTTTTTTCAGTTTATTGCTTACATTAATTTTTTATGGGGTTATATCTGCCTAGTATGTTCCTGAGTTCATGCTCCTAATTTTAAATAACTATGAAGCAGAAAGATTTCACCTGTATCTCTATCTCAATTTAGAACTTAACAGAATTACTGAACAAATCAGAGACATAATAGTCTATTTGGCATTTTTAAAAAAAATTATTTTATTGGTACACTTTTGATGTACATAATGGTCACATTAATGATAGGGAATTTATACTTGTACATAATACATCTTGATATTTCCTTTTCCCCCATTTCCTTCCCCTCATTCAACCTTTCTTCCCCTCCATATTTACAAAAGAATTGTTTCCACTTTCCTTCTAATCTCTTTCTTTCCTCTTTTCCCTTCCTTTCCACCCCTACCCTTGTTCCCTGCATATTTGAAAATGTTCTTCCTACTTCTCCAAATCTATCATACATTTTTGTCTCCATTTACACTTTTGATTTCTCATATAAGAGAAACAATGTGATTTTCAAACATGTGCATCAGATTTATTTCACTTAAGATTATGTGCACAAGGGGCATCCATTTACCTAAAAATATCTCAAGTTTATCCTTCTTTATGGCAGAGTAGTACTCCAGCATACATAAAAACCACATTTTCTTTATCCATTCATATGGTGATGGGCATCTGGGGTGTTTCCAATATTTAGCTATTACAAATTGTGTTGTTATAACTATGGTTATGCATATATCACTGTGATATGATGCTTTTAACTTTTTTGAGAAGATATGGAGAAGGGGAATATCTGGGTCTAGTGGAACATTTAGTTTAAGTTTTGTGAAGAGTCTCCTGATGGATTTCCATATTGGTTGTACCAATTTAAACTCCCACCAACAGTGAGAAGGGTTCCTTTTCCTTACAGCCAAGCCAGGATTTGTTATTGTTGATTTCTTGACAACAGCTATTCTTTCTTGAGTGACATGAACTCTGTGTTGTTTTAATTTGCATTTCTCAAATGACCAGTGATGTTGAACATTTTTCCAAATGTTTATTTGCTGTTTATATTTTGTCATCTGAGAAGAGTCTATTCATTTCAGGTGCACATTATTAGTTTGGATTTTTTTAAGTGAGGGGGTCTCATATTTTTAGTTCTTTATATAGTCTAGATAGTAGTTTGTCTAAGGAATAGCTGGTAAACTTTTTTTGATTGTGTGGATTGTCTTTTGACTCTATGGTGATTTCCTTAGAAAAGCTTTTGAATGTGATGTGAACCCAGTTGTTGATTCTTTGTAATATTTCTTGTGTGGAGAGTGTTTTGTACATGGAATTTTTGCCTACACATATGTCTTCAGCAATTTTGCCTATTCTATCTTTCGGCAGACTGTTTGTTTTAATATTTAGATATTTGATCCATTTTCATTTATTTTAGTGCATGGTGAAAAATATGGTTCTAGTTTTAATATTTAGCATGTGGAAATCCAGTTTTTCTAGCACCATTTATTATTCTGTCTTTTTTCCAGTGAATGCGTTGGGCTCCTTCAAAGATAAGGTGGCTGAGTGTGCCTGGTGTTGTTTCTGCATCTCCGATTCTGTTCCATTGATTTTTAGGTATTTTTTTTGTTTGGTGTTTGCCAGTACCATGCTGTTTTTACCATGATAACTTTGTCATATAATTTTAAGTCGAGGCTTTTGATGTCCCCGGCCTTGCATTTAATGCCTAGAATTGATTTTGCTATTGTAGGTATTGTCTGGTTCCAAATGAATTTTGGATTTTTTCTCTTATTCTGTGATGTATCCCACCAGTATTTTGATAAGAATTGCATAAAATTTATATAACAGCTTTAGATGTATGGCCATTTTCACTAAATTGTTGGTGCCTATCTAAGTAAAGGGGTTATGTTTCCAGCTTTAGATGTATGGCCATTTTCACTATATTGTTGGTGCCTATCTAAGTAAAGGGGTTATGTTTCCATTTTCTGATATCCTCTTTCTGAGTACTGTAGTTTTCAATGTAAATGTGTTTTATTTTCATTAGATTGATTTCTAAGTATTTCATTTTTCTTGATGCTATTGTGAAACATGTTGTTTCCCTAATTTCTCTCAGTGAATTTACTTGTGTACAGGAATGCTACTGAATTTGAGTGTTGACTTTGTACTGTGATGCTACTGAACATAGTTATTAATAATAGGAATCTTTTGGTGGAGCTTTTGGGCTCTTTTACCTACAGTATCATGCCATATGGAAATAATGATAATTCCATTTCTTTCTTTTCTATCCTTATTTCTTTTATTTCTTTCCCCTAATTGCTCTGGTTAATATTTCCAGAATTTCATTGAACAGGAGTGGTAATACTGGGCATCCTTGTCCTTTTCCTGATTGTAGAGTGAAAGCTTTCAGTTTTGACCAATTAGCATGATGTTGGCTGTTGGTTTGTCATATGTGACTTTTATCAGATTGAGATAAAGACCTCCTATTACAATTTTCTGTAAGGCTTTTCATTTAATGGGTATTGGACTTTGTCAAATGCTTTTTCTGTGTCTATTGAGATGATTATGTGGTTTGGTCCTTGGTTCTGTTAGTGTGGTATATTACATTTACTGATTTGTGTATGTTGAAGCATCCCTTAATACATGGGATGAATCCTACTTGGTTATAGTGTATAATCTTTTTGAAGATTTGATGCATTCTCTTTGCCAGTATCTTATGTGGAGGATCTTTTCATCTATGTTCATTAAGGACATTGCCCTATAGTTTTTTCTTATGGTTGGATGCTTCTCTGTATTTTGGTATCAGGGTAATGCTTCCTACCAGGAATGAATTTGGGAGTATTACTTCCCTTTCAATTTCATTAAAGAGTTTGAGGAGTAGTGGCATTAGATCTTCTCTAAAGTTCTTATAGAACTCAGAAGTGAATCCGTCAGGACTTGGAATTTTCTTTGTTGGTAGTTTTAATGTGGGCATTCACAGCTATGAACTTCCCTCTGAGGACAGTTTTTGTTTTGTCTCATAGCTTCTGGTATGTTGTACTGGCATTCATTTGATTTTAAGATGTATGTGGGGCTGGTGAAATAGCTCAGTGGCATAAGCGCCTGCCTGGCAAGTGTGAGGTCCTGAGGTTGACTCCCGGTACCCACATAAAAAAAGAAAATAAAAAAGAAGTATGTGATTTTCTCTTGATTTCTTCTTTGACTGATTGGTTACCCAAAGTTTTATAATTTATTTCCATGCTTTTGCATTATTTCTAGTTTCTTTTGCCATCAATTTATAATTCTTTACACTAAAATCTGGTAATATGAAATGAATAATTTTGATTATTTTTATCCAATCTGGTAATAATTGTCTTTTCTATTGGGAAGTTGAGACGGTTCACATTGAAATTTAGGGCTAAAAAGTATTATGTTATTTCTATCATTGGATTATTTTCTATTGCTGAATCCTTTATTGCTTTTTTCTGTTTAACTGTTCATTCTGCCTGGTACATTTCTTTCATCAGACCGTTTGGCACTGTTGGGTTTCATTGTCACTTTTTATGATACTATTGAGAATTTTTAAAGTTCTTCATTGTTGATTATGTGTTTCTTAAGATACTCTGTCATGGAAGGATGTTTTGTCTCCATCAATTTTGAAAGATATGCTTGAAGGATATATAATTCTGAGTTGGAAGTTGTTTTCTATAAAAGACTTAAGCACTTTACTCCAAGCTCTCCTGGCTTTTAAATTTTGTGTTGAGAAGTCTGATCAAATTCTAGCGGTTTAACTTTATAAGTGATTTTTTTTCACTGCTCTAACAGTTTTTTAAGATTCTGTGCTTGATTTGGATGTCTAGAATTTTGATTATGATGTGTCATTGAGAAGTTCATTTTTTTTGTGGGTACCGGAGGTCAAACTCAGGACCTCGCACACCAGCAGCTGCCTGTGCCACCGAGCGATATCACCAGCCCTTTTTTCGTATGTGGGTACTGGGAGTCGAACTCAGGACCTTGTGCTTGCCAGGCAGGCACTTATACCACTGAGCTGTCTCACTGGCCCAAGAGAAGTTCATTTTTGATCATGACTATTTGGGGTTCTATATACATCAGTTATTGGTATGTAAAATATTTTCTTCATATTTGGAAAGTTTTCTGATTTCTCTAAACAGGTTTTTAGGCTATTTTTGCTGTCTTCTTATTTTTCACTAATTCCAATTAACCTTAGTCTTCTTTGCATCATCTAGCTACTGTTGGATCCATTTTACATGTTTTCCTATTGTTTTTAAATATCTGCAAGTAACTGCTAACTAATATCAATGCTATCTTCTGACACTCCTTCCTTCCACTGGTCACTGCTGCTTCTCATATTTTCAATAGATTTTTTTAAAATCTTCGATTTCACATTGGTACTTTTGTATGGACACAAATACTTTGATAAACTTATCATTCAAGGTTTTTTTTTATCATTTTGTTTAACTCATCTAGATTTTATTAGTGCCTTCTCTGAACTCATTGATTATTTGATTCATTAAGTCCATTATCAGTTTAGCTATATCTAAATGTGCAAAATAAAGAAAAAGAAAATGAGAACAAAGAAAGAAAAGTAAGATAAATGATACTGTTAAGGAAAAAAATATTAGAATTAGATAAAAGTACAATAAGAACAAACAAGAAAAAGAAGAAAGAACAGAGAGGAAAATAAATAGAAAGAATGGAAGAAAAACCAAAACATCTAAACCCAATGAAGGAAGGAAAAACAAGAAATGAGTCAAACAAATTTCTCCATATTTTGGATGAGTTCTTTCTGAGGTCAGCAGTGTTATATTTTAACATATTTGGGTAAGGATAGTGAGTCATTGCTAAGTGTTAGAAGATATATTTTGTTTCCACCTTCACTCTCTTAAATGTGAATTATAAATCTTGCTCTGACTTTCTTGCTAAGTATAGTAAGTCAATGTCCCAAATCATGACTTTTTCTGCCTAGATGAACAGCCTGAGAGTTTTTGATGTGGCCCCCCTGCTCCAAAAGTCCCTCTGTCCATAAAGACCAAGCTGCAGGAATAATCCATACAAAGCCATGCCCTTACTCATGATGTTTGTTGGGGAAAGAAAAAAAGACCAGTTATCTCTGCTGGATTTAGGAGGCAGGGTGGGTGTTCAAATCAGATCACTGGACATAGTGTCAGCAATTTCAGATCCAGCTACCCCTGAAAGTTATACACACTGGGCCTGAATTCTCAACAAAGTGGGTGGGTTCCAATGTTCTTCCTGGCCTGAGTTTAAACTTCTCAGATTGTATTCCACAACTTCCCTGCAGCTGTCTGCTGTGGCTTTCTCTCATCCACTCCCTGTGAACAGTAAGCCAGGAATCCCTGAAGTGAAGTTGTTTGGTTGTTATCCTGTGACTCAATCTTAAACAATTAATTCCTTCATAAAGTGGAGCCTGATTTAACACTTTCAAATCTGGCAAGTGCTGCACTAGATTCCTTCTCCTATTCTGGTCTCAATGCAGGAGTAACTTTTGGAGTAAAACTCCATGTTTATTTTGCAGTTTACACTAGCCCTATACTTTTAGGGGTGCTAGCATGTTTGGCACAGTCCACTTTTTTCCTTTTGCATCTGTAGTGACATTCAACTCCCCAGGAATCAGATGGAACTTTCCAGGCTGCTTTGTCTTTTTTGTTTTGCTGTGTTGTACTTGACTTCCCCAGCTTCTCTGTAGTTTCTAATTTTCTCATCAGCTCCTTCACAATTCCTAGAAATCAACTATTGTTTTTACTCTTCACTAAGTTGTTATTATATGAAAGTCTGATTTCTGTGTCCTGGGGTGGCTATATATTGCTGCTGATCACTACTCCACCATTTTTTCCCTGATAAAGAATATTTTGCATGGGATATGTTATTGACACATCATTGAAATTTATGCATCAACCAAAACTTGGTGCTTCATTTCATTAATACAAAATATGTGTGCTGTGGTGATAATTTTTGTTGTCAGGATTTTTAATTTAGTTATAAGCTTTCAAATTTATCATGTTGCTTACAAAGTGTATATTTTATTTAAACCTCAATAAATACCTGAACTGGCTACTTTTTGAAATGTTAGCATTATTTGTTGTTTTGTTTTCAATAATTTTTCCAATTAATTCCATTGTCGTTGACCTTCTTACATTCTAATCACTGATGACAATTTTGGTAACCAAATTTCCCAGACACAAAAATCCCTTCACTTCATGCAACATAACTCCCACTGATAGCTGTTAACTCCCTACATGCAGGAAGAAATCTCATTTTGTTTCAAATTTTGAGTACTGTACAATTTTCTTTGTAGAAGTTTCATTGTTTTATGTGGGTACTGGGAGTCAAACTCAGGACCTTGTGCTTGCCAGCAGGCACTTGTGTCACTGAGCAATATCACTGGCCCTTTTTTTCCTTTATGTGGGTACTGGGAGTCAGACCTCACGCTTGTCAGGTAGGCACTTATGCCACTGAGCCATCTCACCAGCTCCAACGGTTGCCTTCTTAAAGGGCATACAATGCTTATTTGTAAAAGAACCACAAATTTGAATAACTTCACAGTTTCAGGGAAGTTTACTTTGTCACTCTATCCACTTTTTACTTACCTTAACCCTATGGTGTCTTATTTAGCTCTTAGACTCAGTCTTTTTATTTACAATTTAAGTTAAAACTTACCCTTTGCTTGGGATTTGTGCTTATGACATTTCCTGTTTAATTTTGAATAAATAGTTTTTTATCTTTTTTGGGTAATTATACACAAAGTTAGGAAAACATTGAAGATAATGTCGATCTGAGCCTTTGAAGCCATTTTGTTTACACCTATAGTGTCTCAGGGAAGCTGAAGAGAAAGTGTTTGAAGATAGACTTGTGAGACCTCCGGTCTCTCATAGCACTGATTCAATCTCAGCACTTATGCTTGCATTTTCCATTTTGGAATTATGACTGAAATTTTGTTAGAGAACTATTTATGGTTTAAAGTCAAAATACTAACTGTAGTCTTCTTTATAAGTTCAGAGGGAAATATATAATAAAAATGAAGTAATTGTTTCAGGTTAGCTGCAACACCATCAGCAACTGTAGTATTGAATAAAGTATATGAATGAATATAGATAAATTCACTATTTTCAGGTAGTAGTGCATTAACCATTTTATGACTATATTCTTTGAGAAGGAAGTAAGTCAGATATTGAGCCTCTACAAGTTCTTATCTTTAAGGAATTGCTACTGGGAGCAGAATTCTGAACAGCATACACTAGTTTTCCTCAGCCAAAACAAGAGATTTTAGAGCTATTGGCATCTGAAATGTCTTTGAATTTTTGCATCAAGGACCTGGAAATACACGGATTATGCAAAGAGGTATACCTCAAAGTTTGAATGGCATTCCCTGAGATTTCATTCTTGAGGGCTGAGTCGTTGAAGGCCAGGATGAAATCACTTGAAGAACACTGGATAGGAGTTACTGTAGTGATAAGGTGGGTGCAGCATGCTAGAGGTCAAAATCTGCTGAAGGAAGAACAGTTCTGAAGATGTTGGATTCCTACCTACCAGACTGGTGTATAAGGGCTACATTCCAGTTATTCTTAGTTTGAAAAACCCTTAAAACTACCAAATCCAAGATCTGAGAATATTCACTAAAGACATAAATTTCGAAGCTGAAATTTTTTGAGTTTCACTATCTTGGAATACATCTTGTGATTGTTACATATTCACACTAACAAAATATAAAACCAAGCCAATGCAAAGCCAGGACAGTTATTAACTAAAGTAATCACTTGTTAAAACATGAATACATCTCAGAACATAAAATCCAAAATTTTTGCCTTGTATCATATACAATGCCCATTATTCATTTAAAAACTGTAGAAACACAAAAAAATTTGATTTGGATTCATAATCAAGGAAACAACTATAATAACAAAAATCTGTCAGTAGAAATGGAATACAACATGGATAACATTTTGTACTTAAATATATTTAAATAATTAAAGCAATACACATTCTTTTTTTTTATGTGGTACCAGGAGTCAAACTCAGGACCTCGTGCTTGCCAGGCAGGCGCTTATGCCGCTGAGCTATATCACCAGCCCAAAATACATATTCTTAACCCATGAATAGAGGACTTTATCAGAGAAGTGGAACACAACTTAAAAATGTACACTGAGGGCTGGAGAGATAGCTCAGCAGCACAAGCGCCTGCCTGGTAAGCACGAGGTCCTGAGTTCGACTCCCAGAACCCACATAAAGGAAAAAAAGGGCTGGTGATATCGCTCAGCGGCACAAGCACTTGTTGGCAAGCGTGAGGTCCTGAGGTCGACTCCCAGTACCTGCATAAAAAAAAAAAAAAATATATATATATATATATATATATATATATATATATATCCTGAATTACAAGAACTGAATGATAATGTAAGTGCAAAGAAAAAGAGAATTCATTGGCTTAAGAAAAGACTGGTGGTGGCAGAATGAAAAGTCAGTGAATTAAAAGATAAATTAACCAAAATTTTCATACTGAAAAAGAAAGGAAAAAAAAGGAAGATAATGAAACAAAGTCAAAGAGATTTGTGGGACAATATTGAATAATGTAATACGCATGTAATTAGAGTCAGCAAAGTAAACAATGAGATTATTGCAGAAAATAACGTGTGAAAGAATAATGGCCAAAACTTGCCAAATTTAATGAAAAATACAAACTTAGAGATCCAAAATGTTCAATAAATCCCCAAGCAGGATAAATGTAGGGACAAACTCTATGGATAAATGTAGGAATTAAATGGCTACACTTCCTTTGAAACAGTGGTGGTTTTGGTGGTGTGATGCCTGGCCATTTAAATCCAAGCCAGCAAAATTTCAGTGCAGGCATACTTTGTCAGTCTCAGTGTAAATAACTGATATAAACAAGTTTGATGCTGGGTGTTGTAAATACCTTTTATAACCAAGATCATTACTGGCATCTGGCAGTGTTGCATATTTTAGTATTAATTGTTGACTGTCACAATGTCTGGCAGGTGACTAAGTGGCTGAGAACTGCTCTGAGAATAAGCAGGCTTGGGGCCTGAGAATTGCATTCGAGTGTGCATGGCTGAGCTAAACAGCTGAGAATAAAGGAATGGTCAAACATTTCCCCCACTTGTGGCTTTTCTTTGGCCTGCCAGAATCTCAAGAGACCCTCCGCAGTGTTGACTGGTGACGAGATACATACATGTAAACATAACTATATTCCTGAAAATCAAACAGAGAAAATCTTTAAAGACAGCAAGGTAAAAAAATGTGTCGAGCAAAACAATGGTAAATATCTGATTTTTTTTCCAGAAACAGTGGAGTTCATAATTGCATAAAGTCTTTCGGAGTTTCTATGCTTGCTTCTAAAGTGTTATGTGACAGGTAATATAACTTTTAAATTAGTGCCACAATACAGAGACTTAGCTTTAACCTTGATCAATAAATCTATGACCTCACAATCCAAATTTTTAAAGAGAACATGGTCAATAATTTAGAAGTGTTAGATTTATTCTCAAATCACATCTCCTTCCATCCAACTAACATGAATGTGCTATTTTTTGAAGATTTAGTGTCACTTCTCATCACCAAAAACACAGTGTTTAAAATTGCAGGTTTATGATTTGTTATTAATTAAAAATATATGACATTATTCTATACCTATTACAATGAAATAATAGCTCTGAAGATTATCCACATTAATGTTTCTAATCCATTTCATGGTTGTATATTATTCCACCAAATGGATGAACCTAAACTCATGGATTCTTCAGTCAATGGTCATTTGTTTTTCTTTCAAATGTGGTTCTTACAAATTCCACTTTTGAGAATATATTTGCAGAATTAAAATTCAGCTAGGAATAAGTACAAGAAATGTTAAAGTGATTTGGCTTATCATAGACACCAACAAAATAATCTACTTTTATTCTGAATATACTCACTTTTGTTTGATGATCTGAGTTTACATTAAATCACTATAACCTGACCTCCCATTTTCTACCAAAAAATAAGAATAAATTACTAAAATAAATTTTCTGAGATCATGACTCTGATTTCATCCTTATGAAAAGTCCCAGAAGAAACTGACTGTTTGTCATCGTATATGAAAATCATTAGAAGACTATAATTTCTTAAATTAGACTGTTTTTCTCAAGGATTATGAAAGTCTGTTTATTATATTTTACTTCTGCAAAATTTTAAAATAAGTAAAATTCATTTCTCTTTTGACATTAAACAATTCTATTTAAGGTTGTACTGTTTCACTTTGTGCCACTTTGGGATTTATCTTTATGCTCCATTTTTAACGGTGATTCTTTTTCTTGGTGAGTGTGTGTTTTTTTGATACAGGGTTTTGTTGTAGAGTTCAGGCTAGCCTCAAATTCAATTCAATCCTCCTGGCTCAGCCTCCCAAGTGCTGGGATTACAAGCATGCACCACCACACCTGGCCAATAGATGGGAATTCCGATTGATAATTTAAGCACTAATTACAAGGATGTTTTTATCTGATTCTAAGTCAAATATCAGGGGAATCATACATATATGACATACTGTGATGAATTATATCTAAACAGTTACATTCATAGATTATAGAGAGTCAAATATAGACTTGTATATTCATATGTTAACATTATACATAAAATATTTAATATATGTCATATTCCATATCTTTGCTCTAGTTTATAGTTGAATAAATAAAATTATGTTTATTTCCCTGGACTTTTGCACAAAAATGTTAAGGTATTTTCAATAGAGTAAAAATGTAACCTTGAATATTTTCTATTTTAAATAACTGTTTTCATTCTACATACATTTAGTAAATTGTCAAGATAAATGCATCTTTATAAAATTATATTTATTTACATTACATCTGAAGTAAGATTTTTACCTTCACACATAATATCACTAGTGAAACTCTGACACAGAAACTCAGCATGAGACAGTTTTTTGTCAAGCTTCATAGAAACAGAAGGACTTGTATTGATTATTGATATTTATTGTGTATTTCAGCTTCATAAAATTGAATTATCATGGGTCTAATAAATTTCCTTTGAGGTGAAATTATTAGTGAACCATCAAGAAACAACCCAAATTGGTAAGAAAAGTCACAAGTTCAAGAAGGATAAATGTGGATTTATATATTTCTTCAGAAATTAAAGTTCACAAAACTTATACAGGTAATTATTAAATCAGAATTTGGTTGTAAAAATAAATCCTCTAAATAAAGTCCAATTTTCACAAAGATAAAGAATAAAAATTCAAACAGCTAAGATTTCATGCAATGTTCTAACTATATAAGAATCAAGATCTAAAAATAGAGTGAAAGATTAAATTTTTAAAAATTGTTACAGTAGAAGACATGTTGCCATTATTCACCCTCAAAATACACCTCCTTGTTTTGAATACAGTCATCTTGTCATTCTTGTCACTTTCAGAACTAGTTCTGGAAGACATCTTTTTATGTCTTTATGATGAAAAAAGCAGAAGAGACCTAGAATAGCAAAAGCAATGCTGGGCAACAAATGCAAGGCAGGGGGTATCACAATCCCTGACTTGAAGTTATATTACAAATCTACTGTAATTAAAACCAGATGCTAGAGGCAAAAAAACAGACCAGTGGATCAATGGAACAGATAAGAAGATGCAGAAAAAACTCCAAACACAATCAGCTATCTTATCTTTGATAAAGTGGCCAAATACATTCACTGGAAGAAAGATAGTATCTTTAATAAATGGTGCAGGAAAAACTGGCTTTCCACATGGCAAAGACTAAAACGAGACCCATGTTTATCACCATGCACTAAACTAAAATGAAAATGGATCAAAGACCTAAATATTAAAACAGAAACACTAAATCCGCTGGAAGAGAAAGTAGGTAGAACTCCCTAAGACACTGTTGTAGGCAAAGACTTCATGAACAAAACCCAGATCACATGGGAAATATTACAAAGAATCAACAACAGGGGTCTCATCTTATTAAAAATGCATTTGCAGGCCAATGAAATAGCTCAGTGGCATAAGCACCTGCCTGGCAAGCGTGAGGTCCTGAGTTCGACTCCCAGTACCCACATACGAAAAAAGGGCCAGTGATATCGCTCAGTGGCACGGGCGCCTCCTGGTGCGTGAGGTCCTGAGTTTGACCGCCGGTACCCCCCACAAAAAAGCATTTGCACAGCAAAAGAAATCACCAACAGAGTGAAAAGACAACCCACAGAGTGGGAAAAATTTTTAGCCAGTAGCTCCTCAAACAAAAGACTAATATCTAGAACATATAAAGAACTGAAAAAAATCAGATCCTCTAAATTCAAAGACCCAATCCAAAAATGGGCATCTGAGATTAGCTCATACTTCTTAGATGAAGGAGTACAAATGGCAAATAAATATATTTAAAAAGTTCAGTATCACTGGTCATTCGTGAGATGCAAATTGAAACAACACTGAGATTCCATCTCTCTCCAGAAAGAATGGCTATTATCAAAAAATCAACCAATAACAAATTCTGGAGGTGCTGTGGGGAAAAGGGAACATTTTTCCACTCCTGGTGAGAGTATATACTGGTGGAACCACTGTGGAAATCAGTGTGGCAATTCCTCAAAATCCTAGGACTAGAGGCCCATTTGACCCAGCTATTCCCCTTCTTTGTATCTTTGCAGAAGAATTAAAAGCATAATACCTCAGTGATATATTCATACCCATGTTTATAGTGGCATAGCTTGTAATAGTTAAAACTTGGAAACAATCCAAATGCCCATCAACAAATGAATGGATAAAAACAGTGGAATTTTTATATAATAGATGACTACTCTGCCATAAAGAAGGATACACTTGAGACATTTATTGATAAATGTATAGACTTTTAGAGCATAATCTTTAGTGAAATAAATGAGATACACATGTGTAAATATCACATTGTCTAACTGAAATGAGAAACTGAAAGCCTAAATAAGAACCAAATTGTATAAGAGATATGATGAGATGGGAAGAAATTTTTCAAAAGGAAAGGGGAACTGAGGGGAGGTGGAAAGGAAAGAAGGGAACAGAAAACACGAGGAAAGAAGGATAAAATGGAAACAAAGCTTTGTAAATAAGGAGGGGAAAGGGATGGGAGGAAAAAATACAAATCAAGTTATATCATGTACAGGTACAAATTTCCTGTGATGAATGTGATCATTGTGTATACCTAAATTGTACCAAAAATCTTAATTCAATTTAAAAAAAGAAAAATGCAGTGAATGTTGCTGCTGAATGTCATTTAACAGAAAGACAGGCTTGTAAGTATATTATGGTGGATGTGTCATCATCTACTTTTTTCACCAAATATGGTACCATGTGACATCTGGCTCTTCTGTAAAGTCAACATGACCATAAAACTAAGAAATATTGACCATAAAGTAAGAAGAATTTTGAATTGATTCAGCACATTGATACAGACTTGACAGTGCAAATAAAGACTAAAACTAAGACTTTTATAACTGTTTAAGACAGTGAAAAGGATAGACTAATTGTCTAAAATAAGAGGGAATATTTTGAGGAGAATTGATGGCAAGTTAGAACTTACTGTAATACATTTAAAATTTTTGCTAGTATAAAATATATTTATTTATAAGTTTTATCAAATTAATTTTCATAAATACAGATTAACAGCCGGGCTAACAGACCAAAAAATTTTACGTTTTTTAGCATTCACTTTATTTGTCAATCATATCTTGTGTAATTACAACACACAAGCTATGTGTTTCAATTTCAATATTTAGTCTCATATAATTGGGTAAATTCAGTATGAAGAGTTCGGGGTGAGGAAATAACACTTTGTAAAACTATGTCACCCTATTTTGTTAGTAATAGATGTATTAAAATCACAGAAATATCACTTACCTACCTTTTCTGAAAGAAACATCCTATTTATTTATTTAGACATTCACTTATGCCTTACATTATAATTGATGTTATACACTTAAATTAAATTAAAAAATATACACTGTAGTAATTATCTGTCTTTGATTGTTTCTGTTCCTAGAACAGAGTACCTCAGACTCCATAATTAATAAAAAAAATTTCTTACAAATGTAGAGGTAGAGAAATCTAAGTCAGGGACTGTATGTGATGCTGGTAAAGACTGCAGTCTCAAGGCAGCTCATGCTATCATAAACAAAAGAGTTTCACAAGAGATAACCAAGTTGACTTTTTTTGGTACCTGGAATTGAACTCAGGAACTTGTGCTTGTAAGGCTTGGCCCCCTCCAAATTGACTTTATAATGCATGCAATTTCATGAAAATTAACCCACTCCTTCAATAACCTATTAGTCCATGAATCCATTCATGAGGGTAGACTCGCAAGACCCAAATATCTCCCAAAGTTCACACTTGTTGACACTGTTGTGCTGACAACCAAGTTTCTAACAAATCGATTTTGTAGGGAAACTTTGAACCTGTAACAATCTCAATAATTCTTATTTCACACTTTTTCAGGATTTTTCAAAATGTAATTAATCATATTTTCCCAGGTAAATGATCTAATGCGTATCAAGAAATAGATATATTTTTATTATGTTTTTCTACAAATCTTGACTATATATGTAGTTTCTGTGACATTTTATCTACTTAAAGATGAAAGTTGAATATTTTTTGTGTGTGACTTTCAAAAATGGAACTATATAAACAACATCTGCCATAATGAGAAGGTATGATTCATACATACACCTCTAAAGGGCACATTTCAGTTATGCAAAAATCATGCCAGTGTTGATCTACTTAATATGATCATTTTTTTTAAATAATGAAATAATTGTGTGTATGTAAAGTACACCAGGGACGCATAGAGATGTATAATTTAAGGGCATATTAAACATGTACACCAAAGAGCATGATTATATTCGCTTAACACTTAAGAAATGTATTAATACTCATGCACATATAGTTTTGAAAATAAATTATTGCTTTCAATGAAATTTTATGTAGTATCCATAAAGGAGGCATTGAAACAGTACATATATTTTAATGAATGCTTATGTAAAATATATACCATATTGGGTGAAGTGTATTTATGAGTGGAAAATGTGAAAGTGAGTAAGTAACAGTGAGAGAGAATTTGCTATAATATAGGAATATATAAATTATTTCTTCAATCACTAATTTTAGGACAACACAGAATATCATAGAAGTATATATGGAAGTGAGAGATAACTTGTTTCAGACTAAAAAATTCACAAGCATGAATGGAAATATAAACCCACTAATGAATAGAAATATCTGGAAATACTGGAAGAAAGTATATTTCAATCCAATTGGTTTTCTCTCCCACAATACACCAACAGGCAGGCCCTTAAATTATTTCTTCTTAGGACTTAGAAAAAGAGGTAAATAGACTATCCACTGGGTTTGATACTGTACTTCACACACTCCACAAGAAATCACAGACCTTATCATCACAATATTGGTTTAAGTACAGCAGCAGTAAATGTCATGTCTGTCAGTCATTTTAAGCTCTACTGAGCCAATCCACGTTAGATATTTTTCTGAGTAAATGTCAGTGTCATTAAGAGTGGCTAGAAAAATTAGATGTTTTTCACTACTGACAAATACTTGGCAATAAATTGTCTTGCTGGTATAGTAGCAGGAAGCAAATGACTAGGTCTTATTTTGTAAAGTTATGAAGACTAATGTGTAGTGAATTTTTTGTCAGGAAGGATCACATATACTATTTTTATATGAATAAAGCAGGAAAATTGGCATGGCTCATCAATTTAAGGATTTTATGGAAAAATATTCTTCTGATGTCCTCATTTGTAATATGATAAAAATTTCATTAAATGTCATCATTTTTCTGCTTTTAAACAAATGACCATTTTCTTATTGATGAATAATATTAATCATTAAGAGTGAAAAATTAATTTAAATAAAATACTCATGCATAAATATCACATATGTATTTGTTAATTATCACCTGATAAAATCATATACACTGAGGGAGACTTTTGAAGATGGCAGAGTGGTGAGCAGCAGAGAAAGAGACTCTGTGAGAGTCACCATTCAGACACTGGAATATAGCAGCCTGGGGAGGAAAAGAAGGAGGGAAATGGGACTCCTGGACCCAGAAAGGATCTGAAGTGCAGTTTGGGGCCCATGAGAGATTTAAGAGAGAAACTTCAACAGAGAAGAAAGCGGTAGGTACTGGTGCTTTCTCCCTAGGTCCCAACTCACTGTGAGACAGAAGCAGTTCAAACCTGCAGACATGCGGTGACTGCCAACAGCCCTGGGAGCTGCCAAGGAGAAACATGTTGGTTCAGGGAAACAGTGGACTTGAAGGACTGCACTGGCTGGAGGTGAATGTTCAGGGCTCAGCCATCCCGAATGAGAGATTGGCCTGGTGCCATCTTGTGGGAGTGGGTTAGCTAGGAACCAAGGGCACCTGCTAGCTCTATCTATGACTCCCAGCTGGGCACAGGCCCACGAAAGGTGTACTGATGGCTGTAGACTGAAGGACTCTGGTCTTGGCCAGAAAATGCAGGCTCGCTGACATTATCCACCACTGCACTGAAAAGCTACTGCTGGCTTGCTGGGACAGATTAGCACAGAACAGGATTCTGTTTCCACATGTGTTCTACCAGCCACAGAAGAGACAAACCAGGAAGTGAACTTTATTTTCCTCACTCTTGTTTATTTTAAGGTGTTGTGGTGGTGTTTTTTTTCCCTTCATTGTTTGATCTTGTATATATATGAGTGTAAACAGAGTTTCTAGCCTCTATGTGGTTGTGGTTCTGTTATGTTCTAATCTTTATCCCTTCTTTCACTCTTTCCCTCCAGTCCTCTGCACCAGTTTCCCAAAGTTAGTGTGATCACACTTTGTCCTCCAGCTTTACATCAAATTCCTTCCTCTTCTTCCACTTCTCTATTTTCTCCTTAACTCATTTTAAATTTTAAACTCTGAGGGCAAAATTGACTTTTTAAGGACTTTCATAATTCATATAATTTTATGGTTTGTTTTAGATTACGTTATATAACCACAAATCTAGTTTATATGCTTAAAAGTGACAAATAACTGGTTAGATCAGTCTGTCATTTTATTAGACTGTGTTTGATGCTTTTGGTACCAATACAGCCAAAAGTGACATAATTTTTCTAAACAGCTTTTCTCCCTTGTATTCCATGACTGAGATTGACTAAGGGTCACAGAAAATACTGTGGCACAGTACCAAAGAACCAAGGACTGGGCCAAACAGGCAGCAACTTCTCATTTCTAACAAATTGAAGAGGTAGGATCTGGCAACAAACTCAAAACCCAAAAACAAGCTCCACCTGGAAGACACCTCAGAGAAGTAGTCACTTCCTCAGGGTTTTAAATGCTAGCAATAAAGCAAGATACCATAGACAATTTACAAGAATCGCCCCAGGAATTAAAGTCAAGGAAGAAAAGAAAATGAGAAGACACTTAAACAAGATGCAACCACAGATATCCAGTTAACCAAAGGCAATCCCGGGGGCAATGAGGTGGGACACCTGAAAGCCATCCACCTGGCATCTCTGAAGTGGTAACAAGCAAGCAGTTGAATGAAGTTCTGGAAAAAATCAAATCAGAAATAATTTCTCAGATACCTGCAGAGATGATGTCCACAATGAAGACCATGTTTAGGGACTCTAGAGCAGATACAAGGAAATAGATGAGGTTAAGGAATTATGGAAGCCATGATTGTTCAGCATAGGAAAGAAAAGGAATCCATAAGGCAGATTGAAGGAGCTATCCAGGAGAACAAAATTCCATTGAAAGTATTTGCAGCACATTAAGCCAATGTGAGGACAGGATCTCAGATATAGAAGACAGGCTTGAGGTTAGTGATCATGAAAAGAAAGAATTATTAAAAATAGTAAGGGGGGGCCGGTGAGACGGCTCAGCGGCTTAAGCGCCTGCCCGGCAAGCACGAGGGCTCGAGTTCGACTCCCGGATCCCACATATGAAAAAAGGGGCTGGTGATATTGCTCAGCGGCACGGGCGCCTGCTGGCGCGTGAGGTCCTCAGGTCGACCCCCCCCCCGGTACCCAGCAAAAAAAAAAAAAAAAGTAAGGGACCATGAGAAATCAATCCAGCAGCTGCTAGATGAGGCAAAGAATAACCAAAGATTGATTGGAGTCAATGAAAAAGCAGGAGATAGCATAAATGACATAAAAAATCTGTTTACAGATGTCATGGCAGAAAACTTCCCTGGTAGAGAAAAATAATTTGATGTACAGATAACTGAAGCATAAATAACTCCAATTAGCCACTATCAAAAAAAAAAAAAAAAACTTCAACCAGGCATATCATAGTGAAGATTCCTGAAATTCAACACAAGAGCAGAATCTTAAAAGCTGTTAGGGAAAAGAAACAAATCACCTATAAAGGAAAGCCCATCAGAGTCACAGCTGACTTTTCAGCACAAACCCTCAAGTCAAGAAGAGCTTGGATTGAAGTATTTCAAGTTCAAATAGAAAATAACCTTCAACCCAGATTGATGTAACTTGCAAAAATATCTTTCAAATCTGAGGGAGAAATAAAATACTTCTCTGCCCAAGAACATCTGAGGAAATTTATGACCACCAAACCAGGACTCCAAAATATTTTGTAGGACACTCTTGAAAGAGATAACAAGGACTAAAATCTCATGAACCCCAACAGAAGTAATCCACCAGGCAAGGCAAACAATTAAATGGAGGGAGGAAAAACAAAACAAAACAAAAAAGACAGAAACAGCAGGAAAATACCATGACAAGGTTAAGTCAATATATAACAGTTTTAACCATCAATGTTAATTGTCTCAATTCACCAATCAAAAGGCACAGACTGGCAGAATGGTTCAAGAAGCAAGATCCAACAATATGCTGCATACAAGTAACACATTGAATTCAGAAAGAAATTCATAGACTGAAAGTCAAAGGATAGAAAACAATACTCCATGCAACAAGAACCCAGAAAAAAGCAGAGGTAGCTATTCTTTCTGCAGACAAAGTGAATTTCAAGCCAAGACTGATTCAGAGAGATAAAGAAGGTCGCTACATCCTTGCAAAGGGAATAATCCAAGAGGAAGAGATAACAATCATAAATATATACACAACAAATACCAGTGCACCCAACTATATAAAACAAATATTAATGGGTATGAAAAATGAAATAAGCACTAATACAATTGTATTGGGGGATCTCAATACCCCACTGTCACAAAAAGACAGATCAAGCAGACAAAAAAACCAACAATGAAATATTAGAACTGTACCCAACTTTTGAACAAATGGACTTAGTAAATGTCTACAGAGTATTCTGCCCCACAACTTCAAAATACACATTCTTCTCAGCTGCACATGGGATGTTCTCCAAAATAGACCACATACTAGCTCACAGAAACTGCTTAAGTAAATGCAAAGGAATTGAAATTACCCCATGCATATTATCAGACCATAGTGCAATGAAATTGAAAATCAACAGCAAAAGAAAGCAGAAGAACTTCCTGAACACATGGAAATTAAAAAGTACCCTCCTGAACAACCAATGGGTCACACACAAAACTAAAGAAGAAATAAGAGAGTTTCTACAATTGAGTGATAATGACTGTAAAACATACCAGAACTTATGGGACACAGTGAAATCAGTCTTAAGAGGGAAATATATAGCAGTAAATACCCTTATCAGGAAAACAGAGCAAGCACAAATAAACAACATAATGGGGAACCTCAAAGTTTTAAAAAAAGAAAAGCAGGCTAAGTCATAAGATCATACAAAGGAGGAAATTATAAAGATTAGAGAAGATATTATTATATTGGAGACTAAAAAATACAAAGAATCAATGAATAAAAGAGTTGCTTCTTTGAAAGTTTACATGAAATCAACAAATGCTTATCCAGCCTTATATTAAAAAGGGAAGAAAAGACACAAGTCCACGCAATTCGGAATGAAAAGGGTGAAATCACAATGGTTCCTGTAGAAATCCAGAAGATTATCTACACCTACTTTGAAAATTTGTATTGTAGTAAGATGCAAAATGCAGAGGAAATGGACAGATTATTAGATACATATGAATTACCAAAGCGGAATCAAGAAGATATAAAAATCCTAAATACACCAATATCACTCAATGAAATCAAAGATGTATTTAAAATCCTCCCAACAAAGAAAAGTCCAAGCCCTAATGGATTCATTGCTGAATTCTACAAGAATTTTAGAGAAGAATTAACAGCACTACTTCTCAAATTCGTTAATGAAATTGAAAGGGAAGAAATACTCCCAATTCATTCCTGAAAGCAAGCATTACTCTGATACCTAAAGCAGAGAAGTACCCACCCAAGAAAGAGAACTACAGGAAAATCTCCCATGTGAGCATAGATGCAAAAATCCTCAATGAGATGCTGGCAAACAGAATTCAGCAAATCATCAGGAAGATTATACACCATTACCAAATTGGATTCATCCCAGGGATGCAGTGATTTTTCAACATATGTAAATCAATAAATGTAATACACCATATTAACAGAGCCAAGGAAAAAAATCATATGATCCTCTCAATAGATGCAGAAAAAGCTTTTGACAAAGTTCAGCACCTTTTCATGTTAGAAGCCTTAGAGAAAATTGGAGTAGATGGTCTCTATCTCAATCTGATAAAAGCTATCTATGACAAACCAACAGTCAATATCATACTAAATGGAAAAAAACTGAAAGCTTTCTCTCTAAAATCAGGAATAAGACAAGGATGTCCTCTGTCTCCACTCTTATTCAACATAGTCCTGGAAATTTTAGCCTGAGCAATTAGACAAGAGAAAGAAGTAAAAGGAATTAAAATAGGAAAGGAAGAATTTAAATTCTCATTATTTGCAGATGACATGATACTCTACTTAGATGACCCCAAAAACTCCATTAAAAATGGCTAAATTTAGTAAGCAAATTCAGTAGTGCAGCTGGATACAAATCAACATTGAAAAATCAATAGCCTTCCTGTACACGAATAACAAACTCACTGAAAGATAAATTAGGGTAACAGCACATTTCACAATAGCTTCCAAAAAATGATTTAGCTAGGAATCAATCTAACAATGGGTATAAAAGACCTCTACATTGTAAGCTACAGTATTCTGAAAAAGGAGATTGAAGAGGATATAAGAAAATTGAAAGACATCCTTTGTTCTTGGGTAGGAAGAACTAATATAGTGAAAATGGCCAAACTTCCAAAACTGTTATACAGATTTAGTGCAATTCAATTCAAAATTCCAACATATCTCACAGAATTACAGAGAACAATCCTAATAGAATAAATGTAGCAGTAACAACCTCAGGCAGATTCATCTATTTGATCTTTGACAAATGGGCCATAAACATACACCGGAGAAATAATAGGCCCTTAAATATATAGTGCTGAGAAAACTGTATATTCCAAAGCAGAAGAGTCCAGACCCATATATCTCCTCAAGTATTAAACTAAAATCAAAGATCTAAATGTTAAAACAGAAACATTGCATCTGCCAGATGATAAAATAGACAAAACTCTTAAACTCACAAGCATAGGCAAGGAATTTCTGAACAGAACCCCCATGGTACAAGAAATAATATGAAGAATCAACAAATGGGATCATACCAAAATAAAATTCTTCTTCACAGTAAAGGAAACAGCCAATAGAGTAAACAGACGACATACAAAATGGAAAATATTTTTGGCAGTTATTCCTTGGATAGAGAACTTATATCTAGAATATATGAAGAACTCAAACATAATTAGATGACCCAAAATAAAGAATCCAATCAAAAAATTGGCAACTGAAATTAAGAGACACTTCTCAGAAGTGCAAATGGCCAAAAAACATAAAAAAGTTTACAATACCTAGCAACCAGAGAAATGCAAATTATAGCAACAGTGATACAAAACCTTTCTTCTACTTTTAAGAAAATATTTAATCAAATATTAACAAATTCTTGTAAGGCTGGAGGAAAAAGAAACTTTCTACATTGTTGATGGGAATGTAAATTAATACAACAACTATGGAAATCAGTAGGGAGACTTCTCAAGAAACTCAAAATAGAAATTCAATTTGATCAATCTATTCCCCTTCCAGGTATCTTCCCCAAAGAACCAATGGCATATTATAGAGTCAAGCATAATAATTTTTATACCAGGACAATTTATAATAGCTAACTTTTAGAAATGGCCTATATTCCTATCAACAGATGAATAGATAAAGGAAAGGAAGCATTTGTGAATAATGGAGAGTTAGTCTGTCATAAAGAATGTTAAACTTGAGGCATTCATAAGTTAACAGATGAACCTTGAGACCTTAATATTAAATGAAATAAATCAGTCACCAAGCTTAAATATCAAATGATTTCTCTTATATGAAAAACCCAAAATATAAATAAAGAGCAAAATTAAGGAAAGATAATAGGGAGTAGGGATATCTTTTTAAATGAGAAAGGGAGCAAGAGATGGAGGGAGAGGGGTGAGAAAAGTTATGGAAAAAGAAGAATTGAAGGAAAAATGGAAATACCACTTTTGCAAAGGGGAAGAGGCCAAAAGTTGGAAGGAAAAGGAAGCATGTGAAGGGAAGGGGAAGAAACATGATTTAAAATATGTTATTTAAACAAATTAATCTGCACTTACCTTTGAAAGCATTTGTGGTTGGTTTGAGGGAGACAAGAGAGTGGAGGGTTATTATGTAGGATGTCTTTCACTATCACTAATGAAATTAAGATATCTATTGGCTCAATGGAACCTTTCTTTTTTTGCAACTTTATTAACTAACCTGTTCATTGACATTTGCTTTGTCTCCTTTTGAGAATTTCATTGAAATGAGACATCCCCTCATTGTTGGGCAGATTCATCATATACACTGGAACAGACTTATTTGGATGCTGCTTTTCTATGGAGTTTTGCACTGTTTCTCACATTTTACACATCTTTCTAATCTCATTTGAAGTGAGGGATTCCTCTGCCTTTTTCCCCTCCTATGCAAATGAAATCTCATAATCTCTTTCTGTTGGGAGATGGTCACCCTAAATTCTGCAGAGGAAAAGAGAGAAAGAGAGAAAGAAAGAGAGAGAGGAATCGTTGACTCAGTTATGATCACGTGGGGTTTGACATTACACACAACTTGCATTGTAAGATATCAATTGTTTATCAAGTTATAATTTAATAGAAATATTTTCTTGTATTGTGGAACAGCCACAGAACAAGTTACTTGCATTCCAATGATTTAGTGTAACTGAAAATTATGCAATATATTAGTGAACAATAAATGTGCCAATGAATAAAGAAAATGGAAATGAAGTATCTTGAATGAAATGAAAATAAACACATGAGATAGCAACTGTTATAGTTTGGATTTGAAACGTTCCACAAAACTCATGTGAAAAATGATTCACTGACAATTGATTGAACTTTTTGGAAGTGGTTGAGTCAGAAGATCTCTAACTTCATGAGTGGATTATTCCACTGGTGAAAACACAGCCTGATGACATTATTAAGAAATGACAGAAAAGGAAAGGGGGCTTCCATCAAGGAAATATATCATTAGATTGTAAATTTCATGAGTATGTCTTGAACTTAGCTCTGTCTCTGTCTTTCTCCCTCCTTGTTGGAATGAACTTAGTTTTCGTCCATTATACCCTTTACCATGCTATTCTATTTTACCTCAGGCTCTCAAAAAATGGAATAAAGAAACAAACCATGGACTGAAATCCCTTATACCATGAACTAAAACAAATCTTTCCTACTCTAAGTGGACCTTCTTAATCAAAGTGGTGGAAAGCAAACACCCTAACACTTGGTGTGTTACTACGAGCAAATGTAGTAGTAAGAAAGAATTTTACACTGATAAAAACCCAAATTTAAAAAGGAAGATTGCAAGTAAAAAACAATTTTATTCCCCCAAATGGTAAGAAAAATAAAGAGAAAAATGAGTAATAAATTAGTAGAAGGTAGGAAATAATATAGAGCAGAATAAAATGAAACAAAGTATAAAGCAATAAAAAAACAATGAGCATAGACTTGGTTTTTGAAGCATTTAAATAAAATTGACAAATTAATTGCATTACTAATTCAGAAAAAGGAAAGACTAGGTTATATGAAATCCAAAATGAAGAAAGGAATATCGTGATTGATGCCACAATAATAAAAAGTATTATAATATGGACAATAATATTGCAACAAACTGACCAATTAGAAATGGATAGTGTCATGGTTTAGATCCAAAGTGATTCCTCAAAATCTCATGTATCAGAAGTGGGGCATTTGGAAGTTGACCAGATCATTGGGTACATCATTGTACATATTCATCAGTAGATAAATCCATTGATGAGTTCATAGCTGAATGTGCTGTTAAGAAGCAGAGACAAGGTGGAGGACATGTGTCACTGGAGACCTGACTTTGGAGGATATAGCCCTTACTCTGGCACTCTCTGTATTTCTCTCTCTCTGTCTCTCTCCCTGTCTCTCAATATGGGTTGGGGAGCCTTCCTCTCCAGGCTTGTCCACTATGTCATTTCTGCCTTGGAGCAGAGAACTATGGACTTAGCCCTCTGAAACTATAAGCAAAACAGAACTCTGCTCCTTTAAATTGCAGTTGTAAGGTGTTTTGTCCCAGAGATGGGAAAGATGACTAATACAAACAAATCTCTATATAAATCAAACTACTAAGACTGAATAAAAAAAACTAAATTATAGTAATGAGTAGGGTGATTGAATTAGTAATCAAAAAACTTCAAATAAAGAAAAGCCCAGGCATAGAGAGCTTCAGTTCTCTTTACAAGCATAAATTCTACAAGCATTTAGAGGAAAATTGATGCCAATTTTAAACTTTAAGTTCATGTGACAACTTGATTAGGATAATATTTCCTTGAAAAAGTATTAGTTAACTGAGTGAAGATCATCTTCACAATGTGGGTAAGAATCATCAAACAATCGAGGGCCTTAATTAAAAAATGCTTACTGTTTGATCTGGGATATACTAATTCTAATTCTTGGGCCTTTGTGCTATGACTGGGATTTATAACATCGGTTTTTCTAGTTGTCATGTTTTCTGATACTGCCTGTATTACTCTGGCTTTCCAGGCTTTCCAAATTTCCGAAGAACAGATTGTGGAATTTCTCAGCCTGTAAATATATTCAAGTACATATATTCTGAGTAGATTTGAGTATACTAATAATTTTGTTTTCAGTAGTATGGAGAGCACTGATAAACCATAACAAGAACAGCTTATGGAGCTATATATAATATTTGCTTTGGATACTCCTAATCTACCAATTTCACAATGCAAAGAGTTATGTAATTTTGTTCATAAATCTTTCGCTTTTATGGAAAATACAATAATTTAATGATCTTTGTTTTTCCCTAAAATTATTAGATAAATTGAAGAAATAAAAATTCTGGGGCCGGTGAGATGGCTCAGCGGCTTAAGCGCCTGCCCGGCAAGCGCGAGGGCCCAGGTTCGACTCCCGGATCCCACATACAAAAAAGGGGCCGGTGATATCGCTCAGTGGCACGGGCGCCTGCTGGCGCGTGAGGTCCTGAGGTCGACCCCCCGGTACCCACAAAAAAAAAGAAAAAAAAAGTTCTGCTCAGGGATTTAAATTCCCAGGTGAAGTGCCTCATAAATGATGCAAGAGTTTCTAGGTGTGGCCCGAAGGAGAGCTTTATATCATGTTGCTGGAGAGCTGAAAATCAAATGTAGAACCTTATGCTGTGATTGACTGAAATACAACACAAATTGCATTCTGTTAAGGTTTGTAACTAGATGATTCCCTAAAGTCTCATGAAGTCGTAGGGCTTTTACAGAGGTGACTGAATCTACAGTGTGTGATGCTGGGATTTAGGGTGTGTTATTAGCAAATCAGTCTACTGATTGACTTGGCATTTTTCTGGCTAAAATTAAGGGTATGAGTGCTACACACTCCTGAGGGCTGACAGCCTTCACAATCTGTGAGGGACAGAAAAAGTTTTTTCCCCTCTTGTTGATTTTTTTCTCTTCAGGGCATCATAAACTGTTCTCCTCTGCCTTGGAGCTACCCAAATATGGACTGAAACCACTGCAAACTACAAGCAAATGAACCTTCCCTCTTTTAACTTTGGCTGCTGGGTATTATGTGTCTCCAAAAAGAAAAGTAACTAAGA
Organism: Erethizon dorsatum; assembly: GCA_028451465.1. Taxonomy (NCBI): domain Eukaryota; kingdom Metazoa; phylum Chordata; class Mammalia; order Rodentia; family Erethizontidae; genus Erethizon; species Erethizon dorsatum. The sequence goes on along the minus strand of CM051842.1, from coordinate 88,030,829 downwards.
CAGATTGTGATACTGGGAGTGGGGCTATTGCTATGACTATACCTGGCCATGTGTCTCAAGAACCGGTGGAACTGGTTTGTGGAAAGGGGAAGAGTTAGGAAAGGTTCAGAGATGCCCACTGAAAAAGTAGAGCTGGAACACCTGAGGCAGTACTGTATGGGAGAATCTGGTCAGAGCTCAGAAGAACAGAGAACTTGTAAAGACCAGGCTCAGGAGTTTTCTGCAGGGAAGAAGGACAGCATTGGTTGTTGTGTGATGATGTGTGTTATGGCTTGGCAGAAAGTTGGTCTGCACTTTGTTCATGTCTAGAGACTTTACCTGAGACTGAGATGAAGGGTGTTGGACTAACTAATCTCACAGAAGAAATTTCAAGGCAGTATAATGTTGAGACTGTGGCATGGCTGCTGTTTGGGACTTATAGCCAGATACATGTTGAGTATAAAGAGCAAAGGGGTCAGCAGAATTATTTAAAATTTTGTGAGTTTGGCCACATAGGAAACTCCAGTAAAGTTATGGACTGCAAAGATAGAGCAGAGGAGATCTTCATTGTTGAGAAGGAACATCAGAATAGAAAAGATGACCTGAAGGCATCACTGGAAGCAGCAGGACTCCACCCTTTGAAACCTCAAAATTGCAAATGTGAAAGACTTTGCTTTGAAACGAAAGCCCCAGAGCACCATGTTCCAGAATGCAGGCAGCCTATAGAATTCATTCCTTGAAATTGGATTCAGAGTGCTCAGTGACCCAGGCACTCACTACAGCCATGAGAGAGAGAACACTGGCTACTGCTCCAGCTGGAAGCAGAGGTTGGTATCAAAAATGTGACACAGGTTTTAGGTGCATGCAAAATGTTAGAGTTGTGGGGTCAGGAAGGCTTCTACCCAGATTTTGGAAGAAGGCCTGGGAGGCCAGTGAGTGTGTCCCTGACAGGGTAGAGTGTGAAGCCAAAGATGCTGTGCGGACCCTGGGAAGGTGGATTGTCTGAGGAAAACTGCAAGGAGGGAGCAGAGCCAACCCAAAAGAGAAGCCATGGGAGCTACATCCACCAGAACTGCCATAGAGGTGGAACCACAGAAGCCCTCTGGAGTTCATATCTTGCAAAAATCACCTGAGATGCTGGACATGGAACTACAAGACTTAATGTTTGTCCCACTGGATTTTGGACTTGCTTTGGTCCCATTCCATTGTACCCCCCTGTTTTTAACTTTTGGAATGGAAATATCGATCTTGTGCCATTGAATGTTGGAAGTGTATAACTTTCTTTTCATTTGTACAAGGGCTCACAGGTAAGAGTTTTCCTTAGATCTCAGAGGCGACTTGGGACTTTGACTTTTAGGCAATACTGAAACTTTTAGGACTTTGGCAACTCTTAGATGGGCTAAATGCCTTTTGCATAAAGGGATGTGAATGAGCATTTGCGGGCCAGAGCCAGAACGTAATGCCTTGTGTCTGGATGCCCCTCAAAGCCTCATGTAGTCTTGGAGGGTGGGCTTTTGGAAGGCAGCTGAATCTAAAATTTATAATTGGTTCATTGTGTAGTGCTGGGATTGGTGGTGTGAGTGCTATACCTGTCCTAGGGAGGGTAGCATAAATAAAATATGAGAGGGAAAGAGGCTTGCTTCCCCTTTTTGTCTCTTGTTGCTTTTGCTGTCTTCTGCCACACCAGCCACCTTGAATTGCTGCCCCTCTGCCATGCCACCCTGGCTTGTAGCCAACTGATTACAGACTAAAACCTCCACAAACTGTGAGCTAAATAAACATTTCCTTCCTTAACTTTGGGTGTTGGGTATGTTTTCCCAGCAAGAAGAGAAAAGTAACTAAGACACTAAAGTTGCAATAATGGCCATGCCCCCAAACTGTTGTACAGATTCAGTGTACTCTCAATAAAAATAACAACATACTTTACATATCTAGCAAAAAGAAACTTAAAATTCACAGGGAGCCAAAAGAGATCCAGAATAGCAAGGAAATATTTGACAAGAGCAAAGCAGGCCTTACAATACCATATTTCAAGCTATACTACAAAGCAATAATGATAAAAGTTCTATAGTATTGGAACAAAAACAGATACATGGGTCAATGGAACAGAGCAAAGAATACAGAAACATCCCCAGACACATTCAGCTATTTCATCTTTGAAAAAGGGACCAAAGGCATATATTGAAGTAAAAATAGTCAATTTAACAAGTGGTGGTGTTAAAACTGGTTATATCTTTCCAGAATATTGAGCCTTAGACCATATCTCTCACAGTACACAAAATTAAAATCAAAATGGACCAAAGACCTAAACATTAAAACAGAAACATTAAACCTTGTGGAAGTTAAAATAGGTAAAACCCTTGAAGCCATAAGTACAGGAAAGGACTTTCTCAACAGAACTCCAATTGAAGAAGAAAGTATAGCAAGACTGAACAAATGGGCTTATATGATACTAAAAAATTTCTGTACAACAACAGCATCAATTAGTAGAGTGAAGAGGCAACCTACAGAATGGGAAAAAAATATTGCCAGTTAATCCTGAGACATAGGGCTAATAAGTAGAATATACAAAGAACTTAAAAAATTAAACCACCTAAACTTAAAGACACAAAGACTCAAATTCATGCAATGAGGAATGAAAAGGGTGAAATCAATATGGATGCTGTGGAAATTCAGATGATCATCAATACCTATTTTGAGAATCTTTACCCTAATCAGATGGAAAACAGAAGAAACACACAGATTCTTAGATGCCTATGAATTAGCAAATTTGAACCAAGAAGATATAAAATTCTCAATAACCCAATATCAATTAATGAAATTGAAATTATCATTAAAAACTTACCAACAAAGGAAAGCTCAGAACCTGTTGGATTCACTGCCGAATTCCACATGAAATGTAGAGAAGATTAAGTGCCAATACTCCTCAAACACTAATGATATTGAAAAGGAAGCAATATTCCCTAACTCATTGCTGGAGGCAAGTATTACCCTTATACCAAAACCAGAGAAAGACCCAACAAAAAAGAGAAATATAGCCCTATCTCCCTAATGAACATAGATGCAAAAATTCTCCGTAAGGTACTAGCGAACAGAAAGCAGCAAATTATCAAGATTATACACCGTGATCAACGGGGATTCATCCCAGGAACACAGGGAAGTTTCAACATACACAATAATTAATGCAATACACCATATCAACAAAGCCAAAGATAAAAAATATGCATGATCATCTTAATAGATGCAGAAAAAGCTATTGACAAAGTCCAATACACATTCATGATAAAACCCTAGAGAAATCAAGATAGATAGTATTTAGCTCAATCTGCTAAAAGCCATCTATGAAAAACCAATACCAAACATCATGCTAAATGGACAAAAAATAAAAACTTTCACTCTAAAATCAGGAACAAGGCAAGGATGTCCAGTATCACCACTCTTATTCAATACAGTTCTGAAAACATTAGGGAGAGCAAATACAAAATAGCAAGATATAAAATGAATAAGGATGGGAAAGGAAGAAGTTAAATTATCATTATTCACATATGACATGATATTCTACATAGAAAACCCCAAAAACTAAGCTATAAGACTTCTAGATTTAATAAGCAAATTCAGTTGTGTAGCTGGATACAATGTCAACACTCAAAAATCAATAGAATTCCTATACACATATAACAAACTCACTGAGAGAAATTAGGGAAATTAGAAGATGCACACTCAGCTCCAAACACACTCAGCCACCTTATCTTTGACAAAGGGATCAAACATGTTCACTGGAAGAAAGATAGCCTCTTTATGGGGCCAGTGAGATGGCTCAGCGGCTTAAGCGCCTGCCTGGCAAGCACGAGGGCCCAAGTTCGACTCCCGGAACCCACATACGAAAAAGGGGCCGGTGATATCGCTCAGCGGCATGGGCGCCTGCTGGCGCACAAGGTCCTGAGGTCGACCCCCCGGTACCCACAAAAAAAAAGGATAGCCTCTTTAATAAATAGTGCTGGAAATACTGGCTTTCCACATAGCAAAGACCAAAACTAGAACCATGTCTATCACCATGCACTAAACTAAAGTCAAAATGGATCAAAAATCTAAATCTTAGACAAGAAACAATCTACTGGAACATAAAATAGGTAGAAAGCTTGAAGACAGGTGTAGGCAGAGATTTCAGGAGCAAAGCTCATATTGCATTGGATATACTTCAAATAATCAACAACTGGGATCTCATCTTATTAAATTCTTCTGCATGTCAAAAGAAATTACCAACAGAGTGAAAAGACAACCCACATAAGGGGAAAATATTTAGCCAACTGTCCCTCAGACAAAGGACTTCTATCTAGAACATATAAAGAATTGAAAAATAATTAGATCCCTGATATTCAAAGACACAATCCAAAAATTGGCATCTGAGATGAATAAGAACTTTTCCGATGAAGAAATACAAATGGCAAATAAATATATGAAAAAATGTTCAAAGTCATTTGTCATTTGGGAGACGCAAGTAAAAACAATACTGAGATTTCATCTCACCCTTGAAAGAATGGCTAACATGATGAAATCAATCAATAACAAATGCTAGAGGGACTGTGGGGGAAAAGGAACCCTTCTCCACTGTTGGTAGGACTGCAGACTGGTATAACCACTATGGAAATCAGTGAGAGATTCCTCAAAATCTAAGATTAGGAATCCCATTGGACCCAGCTATTCCCCTTCTGGGTATCTTCCCAGAAGAATTAAAAACATTATACCACAGTAATAAATGTGCACCCATGTTTATAGCAGCACAATTTGTAATAGCTAAATCTTGGAAACAACTCAAATGCCCATCAACAGAGGAATGGATAAAAAGATGTAGTGTTTTTATACAATGGAGTACTTCTCAGGATATACTTGATTCTTATATCGGTAAATGGATGCAGTTTGAGACCATAGTCATAAGTGAAATAAACTGGAATCACGTGCAAATATTTTATTGCCTCCCTGGTGTGAGAAACTGAATGAGTAAATAAGGTCTAAACTATACAATAGATATTGTGAAATGGGAAGAAACTATTCAAAGGAGAAAAAGACTCAGATTGGGGAAAGGGGAAAAGACAGAAGGGAAAAGGCAAAAATATGCAAGTTATTTATGCTACTAGTGTCTCTTCAGTAAAAAGAAGATTTGTGCTAATATTAATTGGATAATCCCTATGCTCATATATTGTACTCTGAGTAACTACTTTAAAGATAATAATATGCAATGTATTAACTATTATACTTCTTTTATTTAGTTATATTTTTACTTTTTTCTATATAGTATAAAAATAAATAAAATTAAAGACCCAGTCAAGAATTCAGAAAAAAAAATGTACATATACTTCACAAAGAAAGAAATCCAAACAGTCAACAAATATGTTAGAAAATATTTTACATCTCTGGCCATTAGAGTAATGCAAATTAAAACATAGCTATGATTCCATGTTATTCTGAAAAAATAGCCATCAATAAGAAATCAAACAATAACAAATGGTGGTGAGGCTGTGGTGAAAATGGAACCCTCCTACATTGAGGGTGGGAATGTGAACTAGTATAACCATTTTGGAAATTATTATGGAGATTTCTCAAAGAACTGAAGTTAGAAATTCCATATGACTTAGCTATCCCACTTCTAGGTATCTTCCCCCAAGAAATTATGACATACTACAATGATACATGCATACTAATGTGTATAGCAGCACCATTCATAATAGCTAAACCCTGGGTGCTGCCTGTATACTCATCAACAAACAACTGGATAAAGAAAATGTGCTGTCTGTGGAATACTACTCAACTATAAAGAATGACTTGAGACATTTATGGGAAAATGAATGCTCTTGGAATTATATAATGTTGAGTGAAATAACCAGACACACAAGCTTAAATACACATGGCAGTGATAGGGAACATTTTTGAGCTTTAAATTATACGAATAGCCCTCTGCAGCATGCATGCCACAGGCTTGCCACCACTGCCATACAGTGCCTCTCATTTAGGTGAGGTAAAGTAAAAACAAAGAAAATAATGAAGGACGGATAGAAGGGAATAAGGGGATGGGTCTCTTGCACATTGGAAGAGATACAAGAGACCAAGGGCAAGTGGTAAAGAGGAGGGGAAGGTGAAATAAGTAGAATAAAGATATACCATGTACTAGAACCTAATAACTACTATTACTGTAAATATTATATGCTATAATGTGAGCTAAGATTAATAATATCAATAAGAATGAAAATTGGGACAGATGGGGCCATGGTTATTGATCAGCAGTATGGCGCCTTCCTGGCAAGCTCTAGGTCCTGAGTTTGATTCCCATTTCCAAAAAAAATTGGGAGAGATGAATTAGAGGAGGGAGGGAGGGAAGGGGAAGGGAATTAAAATTAAAGAAACAAGTTGTAATATGTAGTATGTATCTACCCTCAAAGATAATTATAAACTGAATATACTACAAACATATACTAATAAAGAAAACCTGAAAAATGAATCAATTCTGTTTTTAGAGTTTTGTGTCACTTTCTGAGAGTAGAATTGCCCTCTGTTTAAATCACTCCAATTTTACCTTGGAATGTGAGAAGAACTGTTTTTGCTTTACTAGGAAGATAATTGGTGAGATGGGAAAATAAAACAACATGATATATATTATAAATTTTATACATTTACTATCTTGTCCTAAATTCTGTAGGAGTTATTTTCCATGAATTATCATTTTCTTTCTGTTTGATGTACATTTCTCTTCATATTTTAAAATGGATATATATATAAATCTCCTGATTGGATCATTTTCAATACTATTTTGACTACTGAGGGTCATTTGAAATTCTGTATGATATATACTATGTTTGGATCATTTATTCAAAAAGATCAGTTGGGATTTTGATAGCTACTTAAGTGAATCTATACCTCATATTAGGCCATGTTGCTATATTAACAATATTAAGCATCCAATGCATAAATGTGGGATATTTTTCTTTTATTTTAGTTTTTATTTATTTATTTTTTATTCTTTATTTTTAATTAATATTGGGGACATGGCTACAATCCCCAACCGACTGTATGAGGGGCATGGTGAAAGATGAAATAAGAAACAAACAAGTTTAGTAATACGTGATGGGTTTCCGGGAGGTGAGTGCTACAGGATGGGCAAAGACAAAGACACTCCAAGCTAGCCACTATTTATTGGCCAGAGTAATGGAGGGTGTAGAGTGCTTTTCCTGGAACAGAGTAGAAGCAGTGGTAGAATGAGCAGTTTAACATCATAAAGGAAACAAGCCAACATCCAACCCCCACCTGGGTGCTAATCTCATGACTAAGAATGCAAGGTGATTTCCAAATTCCAAAACCAGGCCACAAGGCAGGCAGAACAAGGAAAGTCTAGGACAGATATTTCGTCAATTTACAATTTGTATTCCCCAACAAATACGTGTTTATACTATTGATTGTAGAACTCTTACATCTGCTTACTGAAATTATTTCTAAGAATTTTATTCTTTCTGTTATTATTGTAAATGGGATTATTTTCTTAATTTCACTTTCAGATTGTTTATGGCTAATGGAGCGAAATATAACTGATTTTCTTGATCTTGTATCTTGCATTTTAGTGAAATTAGTTCTTAGCTCTGTAATTTGTGTGTGTGCATGTGTGTGCGTGTGCGTTTGTGTGTGCATACTTCAGGCATTATTTTAAGATTCTGGCATCTGTGAATAGATTTTTTTCCCCACAGAGAAATTGTTCACATTTTTTTTGTTTCAGGAAAGTGTGTTGATCTTTATCAATTGGGCTTTTTTTGCATTGATTAATATTATGGTGTTTTTATCTTCATTGTAGCAATACATTATTTTACAATGATTTCAGTATGTTAAACCACTCTTCTATGCCATAGATAAATTCCATTTGCTCATGATATAATTTTTTTTATAATTTGCTCTTGGATATTTTTTGTTGCTTCTTTGGTGAGAATTTATCATCTATATTCATGAAGATACAGGGCTTTGGATGGAACTGCCAAAGATAAGAGGATAATTTTTGAAATATTTTGATATTTAAATATTCCCTCTGAATGATAGGAAAACAGGAGTACTCTTCAATTATTTTTCAGTTGCATTTCATTTTACTTTTATTACCCACTAGTCACACAGATGAATTGCAATTAAATACATAGAATTGGGTGACAGTTTAAAAGTAATCAGAAAACATTGAACAGTATTAAATTTGGAATGGAGACATAGAAGCTGAGAAACCTAAAATTTATAACTGTTCAATTTTTGTTAACCATATTTTCAGGGGAATATTGGAGGTGAATTACATGGGTGTAAAATATAACATCACATAAATTATGATACAAAATGTGATATAGCATCCGGTGTGGCAGTTTGATGTAATATGGAAAAGCTAGGATCTCGATAACTAATGCTTCTTCATTTATACACTTTTAACTTCACAAAATTCATTAATGAGAAAGAAGGATTTCTCCTTAAAAATGAAATAAAATAAAACGAGTGTATGTATGCCTGTACGGATATATTTATACAAATTTTAAAGAAAAGTTTTAAATATTAGTTCTTAGTCTTTTCTTTTTAACTTTTAAGTTTGAAGTAATTCTAGATTCATATGCAGTTGTGAGAATAATGGAGAAATATTCATGCATTATTTACACATATTCCAACACTTAATTTTGTCAGTATTTTTTGTTTATTCGGTATGATAATTTTGTATGTATAGCTCATTGTGGTTGTGATTTGTATTTCATTACTGGCTAGTTAATTAGAATATTATACATGTACTTAAAAACAAAAACATATATTTTAACATCTCATATATTGAGATAAGAAATGAAAAGAGTAATAAAGATAAAGGAAAAAATCTTAATGAATGTGCAAATTTTGCTTGCTTGAATTATGCTATTCGGAAACAAACAATAAAAGTCATCAGTCTCAAAATATTATGTTGTGTACTTTTTTCCAGTTACATGTCTCTTCATAGATTTGCTCATTTACAATGTTTTTTTCTAATTTGCTTCACAATTTTTGTTTTTCCTGTTTGTATACTCCAGATACATATGTTTTATGAGATATGTGGATTGTAAGTGACCAAGGTCATAGCACTAATTTATTACAAAAAGCTGGAGGATATGTATACCCCTGACATAAAATGGTTATGATATATTGGTGGCTTTGCCAGCCTAAAGAAAACTGCCTCTGATGGTGTTCACTAACACATAAGACAAAAGCATTTATTGGATCTGGATCAAGAGCAGCATACAGGAGACTATATATTATTTCTCAAGCCATAAAACCACTGAAACAGCAGCTTTTATTGGAGTAATTACTTGATTACTATATTATAATCTACTGTTCTTCTCCAAGATCCATCTATTTTTTACCTGAGCCAAATACACAAGTTTAATGGGAATGTAAAGGATATCACAGTCTTTCATCCCTTAAGTGTATAATAGTGGTTCTGTTCAACACACTTCCTCTGGGAAGAATATTTCTGATTTACTATTTTCATAAGAAGAGTCAGTTCTAATTGTTACTATTAAGTTTTTTTCTTTAATCATAGCCTTTACTCCACTGGTCAGGGTTCCAACACAGAAATTCTCCCAATTTCAGAGTATTTATATTCCAAATACATACTTGTGAACTGGAAGGAGAAATAACCACAGGATTTATTCACAGACCCATTGCATTTATTTTATGACAAGCCAGATGGCTAGGAACTAAAAGGAAAGATGGGGCTATAAATGTAAGTCAAACAGTGGGAGGTATTTATGTGTTAAACTAGAGAGACATTCCAAAGGTTCTCAAAATTTTCTTTTCTATCAAATATATTGTATGCACTAGAATTTGAGAGGTCCACAAAGTTTCCAAATAAGAACTAAATTTTCAATGGGCATTCCAAGTAACACTAAATTATGAGATGTTAATAAGCATCATATATGGACATATATTTATGCATATACAGAGTCCACCAAAAATTGATACATACCTCAGGAAAAGAAAGATAGAATTTGCTTTTTCAACAGATGGTATTATCATTTTATACAGGACCCTAGAGGATGTTGTACATCACAGAAAATCCAATACACTGCTGCCCCATAGAGAAGAAATTGAAAATGCATGTGCAGCACTCACAATGACAAAGGTTATCCAAGCAGCGGTTTGCCATACTAATAAATGGCTGGAGGCTACTGTCCAAAACTCTGAGCACCTCTTGTAATTGTAAAGGATAAAGATAACTTGTATTATTCTCATGATATCACAATGAATTTAGAATTGAAATATTCGTATGATTTTTTTTTCCTGAAGTGTGTATACATTTTTTGGGAGATACTGTATATATCTGATAGAAAATATGTATTATCCTTTTTACTGGGCCTTAGTAGAGACTCAACATGCCATATGCCATGCCATGAATTCACATGCCATGAATTTACCATGCAAATTGAGTTATCTGTCATGATCTGGATATTGTCTGATATACCAAGCGACAAATTTGAGCATCTAAAAGCAGCAGTCCATCATCTAAACGAATGTGTTATATGTAAGAATATTATTCAGTAACTCTTGAAAACTCAACTTAGAAAGATACTGAGGATGTGGTCAAAATATCCATGGGCCCAATTTTTGCTACAATGCCTTCTCTATTTCACCCTGTAACTAGAGCCCCATTCGGCGATTTCTACATTCATTTTTCAGAAAGTAAACAGTCAATCTTAGTTTTCAGATGCTTTGGTATAATAAGTAGATACCAATGAGAGATCAATGACAGCAAGACTATTGGCCATTTCTGAGACATTCCTGAAGGACACTGGTTAAAGTAAAACCTTTCAGTGGAAAGAAATTCAATTGCTCTGGCTAGTGTTTCCAGGAATATATCAAATGGAGTGGTAATAGTAAAAATCCTTGTCCTGTTCCTGATTTTAGAGTGAAAGATTTCAGTATTTAGTCATTTATTATGATGTTGAATGTCAGTTTGTCATAGATGGCTTTTATCAGATTGAGATAAAGACCATGTATTCTAGTATTCAGTAGGGTTTTTATCACGAATGGGTGTTGGACTTTATCATATGCTTTTTTTGCTTCTATTGAGATGATCACATGATTTTTCTCTTTGAGTTTTTTGATATGGTGTATTAAATTAATTTGAATCACATCACAGGAAGATTGCCTGTATAAAAAATGATGTTGTATACAGTGGCTTTCCAGATGCCAAAGACTAAAACTTGCCACATGGCTCTGATCATGCACTAAACTAAAATCAAAATGGATCAAAAAATCTAAGTATTAAAACAGAAAAACTAAATATTCTGGAAGATAAAATAAGTAGAACTCTTTTTTTGTGTGTGTGGGTACTGGGAGTCGACCTCAGGACCTCACGCACCAGCAGGTGCCTATGCCGCTGAGCGATATCACTGGCCCTTTTGTCATATGTGGGATTCAGGAGTCAAACTTGGGCCTTCACGCTTGCCAGGCAGGCACGTACGTCGCTGAGCCATCTCATCGGCCACAGTAGAACTCTTGAAGAGATAGTTGTAGGCAAAGACTTAATGAACAAAATACAGACTGCAAGGGCAATATTTCAAAGAATCAACAACTGGAATCTCATCTCATTAAAAAGCTTTTGCACAGCAAAAAATCATCAACAGAGTAAAAAGATAACCCACAGAGTGGGAAATAAAAATTTTGCCAGCTGTTCATTAGACAAATGACTAATATCTGGAATATAGAGATTCAAAATAGAATATAAAGAGCTCAAAAATATCAGACCCCACCAAATTTAAACATCCAGTCCAAAAGTGGACATTCTTCTCACAGGAAGAAGTAGAAGTGACAAATAAATATCTGAAAAAATTTTCCACATCAATGGTCATTTGAGGGAGGCTATTAAAAAAAATGCTGAGATTCCATCTCACTCCAGAAACAATGATCAAGAAATCAACCAATAACAAATGCTGTGGCTCTTTGGGGGAAGAGGAACCCTTCTCCACTCTTGATGGGAATGTAGACTGGTGCAACCACTATGGAAATCAATGTGGAGATTTCTCAAAAATATAAAACTAGAGGTTCCACTTGCACCACCTATTTCCTTCTTTTGTCTTCCCGAAAGAATAAAAAACATCATGCCATAGAGATGTATGCTAGCTAAACCTTGGAAAGAGTTCAAATGCCCTTCAACCAATGAAAGGATAAAGATGTGTTTTTTTTATACAATTGACTACTACTTAGCCATAAAGAAGGATAAACTTGAAACATTTATAGGTAAATTGATGGAATGAGAGACCATACTATTAAGTGAAATAAACCAAACACATATGTGCAAATACCACACTGTTTCTCTAGTGTGAGAAGCCTAAAGTGTAAATAAGGACCAGAATATACACTAGATATTATGAAATAAGAATGAAATGCTCAGTTGGGAAGAGGAACAAAGGAGTTGGGAGAAGAAAAGCAAGGAAGGGAAAAGAAAAAATGAGAAAAGAAGTAAAAATTGAAACAAAACTTTTGTAAATAAGAAGTGGGATGGAAAAGAGGGTAAGGGAATGGGAAAAAAGGAAGAATTGAGATAAGTCAATGTACAGGTACAAATTTCATATGACAAAACTATAGTTATGTATATTTAAAATGTATAATAAACTCAATAATAAAAAATGTTGGGCCGGTGAGATAGTTCAGTGGCATAAGCGCCTGCCTAGCAAGCACAAGGTCCTGAGTTTGACTCCTGGTACCTACATAAAGGAAAAAAGGGCCAGTGATATTGCTCAGTGGCACGGGTGCCTGCTGGCATGCGAGGTCCTGAGTTCGACCCCCAGTACCCACAAAAATAAATAAATAAAAATAAAAGTAAAAAATGTAAGCCTAAAGGTATAAGTACACTTCAGAAGTACATAAATATTATAAAAATAATGATTCTTCAATAAAAATTTTTAAAACCTACTAATTTTTAACTTTGCACAGATGTGCAATATATTATTATTTTCCAGGTAGGTTTGCTGAATGTGACACCTCTGACTTGTGGGTTATGGTAATAGCTGTCATGATTAATTTTCAGGGACCCGAAGGTCAATTTTGCTGTAAACACTGAACCTTTGCTTGAGCCTACAGAAATGTATTTGTTGACTAGTGTGGGATAGGAATTTTGGGATGTCTGTCTTCATATTCTGTCTCCTTTGCTGTATTGACCCCTGGGTCACATTCTGCTTAACTCTGAATGTAGACATGCTGGTCACTTAAAAATATTTCATCCAGTGTAGTACAATGCATCTAAAACTGCACCTTAACTTAGTACAAATGTCTTATTGTTTTATATATTCTCTGGCCCATTAGTTTGATTTTTAATCTGTATATAACATAATTAAATTTATAAGGCTGCATAAGATAAATAATTGAATCTGATGCAGGAAAAATAAAAGGGACTTTAGGGAAGGGGAAAAAAGAATTGAAATGTGTTGTGTATATTTACAAATTCCCAAAAGTGAATATAATCATTATGTGCTGAAAGCATATACTAATAAAAGTCAAAAAAATATTTAATGCAAGATTATAATACAGGGTTAATTTGACCCATTACACATTGGAGCTGATATTTATTTTCTTTTTGTTGTCTCTTCCCTCTTCTCTGCTTCTATCCCTATTCTTTTTCAGAAGACACAAAACCCAAGAACCTGAGGTGCTTCAGAACTGTCACAGGACCCAGAGCAGGTATTTTTTGTGCAGCATGATATTCACAGATACACAAAATTTCAACACCCTTGAGGACAAGATGACTATGACTTCCAGTGATTCAAGTCCACCACAAGAATAAATATTTTTTTGCAATCATGATCCTGGCCTAGAAAATTACTAGACTTTACCTCAAGCCAACAAATCACTAAAAGTCTGCTGTCCTTTTTGATCTGGTGGGCAGTTTTTCCCTCTGTCAACCAAATTCTGACTCCTTTCATTCTTTCCATTCTGTCCAATGAAACTTTGCTTTGCAAAAGTATGCGTGCTTGCAATATTTGGCCTGTTCACTTTTCTCTTTTCTCCCTGTCAGTAAATCATGTAGCATGGTATTTATACAGAAGATGTTATTGCATGAGTTCAGCAACAAGTATTTCCAATGACCAAGACTTTCCTGGATGCAGGCAGTTCTCAATACCCAATCTACCTGTAATTGATGCTAATCTTATGCGACACTAGTGTGGCCATGTTTGTCCAGGGTATGGGCGTGGTCAAATATGAGAATATGCTCCAATAATCCCACCATTTGCCTGGAAGCAAGTTGATTACCTTGGATTATTTCCATCATCACTTTAGTCTTACTGGAACAGGCATTCTAGATTTGTATTCACCTTCCCTACATGTAATTTTTTCTGCAAAAACTAACCTCCATGTGCTTACAACATGCCCTTTTCTACTGTTAGTAGTTTCCACATAGCAATATTTTTATCAATAAAATTACTACAGGCAAAAAACTCTAACTATAGGCTCATGTTCAAGGAATTCACTCTTACCGTGTCACTCATCAAACTGAACTAGCTGGCTTCAAAGAGAGATGGATGGATGGGCCCTTAGACAACCCAGTTACAGTGCTAATGAGGTGACAGTACATTGAATATTGCGGCAGTATTCTCTGAAAGACTGTATGTGCTCTAAATCATTGTCCAATATAGGATATTATTTCTCCCATAGTCATGACTCATGAGCCCAAGAATCAATTAGGAATGGAAACAATATTTCTCTTTGGAATCCAATAACAAAAATATTCTTTCTATTCCCCACAAACTTATGCTCAGCAAGATTAGAGAGCTGGGTTCCAAAGGGAGGAATGCTTACACCATGAAAAAACAATGATTCCATTGAGCCATAATATGATTGATACACATCCAGTTTTCTACTTTGTATGACTGAATCAACAGACAAAAATGGGAGTTACTGTACTAGCTGATGTGACTAATTCTGACAATCAAGAGAAAGTGAGATTGCTAATAAAATGGAGTTATTTACATAAAAGTGTAACTGTAATACAGGTGATCTTATGGTTTCACTATTGCTATGCTCTGTGATTAAGTCAATGAATACCTTTAGTAACCTAATTTAGATACAATAGCTAATTGCCCTACATTTCAGGAAAAACTTTAGGAAAATCATTATGGATGTTAACTATGTCATCAATTCTCATAAATTATTGATACTTTTATGTTTTGTAACATCAGAAATTTATGTGATAATTCTTTTGGGTTTTGTTTGTTTGAAGCAGGATCTCACTATGTGGTCCAGGTCAGCCTTGAAATAACTATGTAGCTCAGGTTGGCCTCAAACTCATTGCAAACCTCCTGCCTCGGCCTCCCAACTACTGGTGCTATCGGCATATGCCACCACGCCCAGCCCATGTCATAAAACTTAATGTTTCATTTTGAATTTATAATATTTAACATTCACTCAACAGTTTAATGAAGTGTACCTTTAATATCCTTACAAAGGCATATCTTACCATTGTGTACATGTGATCAATTTTTACACTGTAACATCAAAGTCTCCATCCAAATTATGTCTATGTTGTTTTAGAAACCTTGATGCAAACAATATACGAGAGCCCTTTAATTTATCATTTTAGGTAATATATATATTTTTTACATTTTCTGAATATTTAAGGAATTTTAACTTTGAAATTTAAACAAATCATGTCTTTTTTCCCTCATAATGAGTGTGATATGGACTAATTTTTTCTAATTTCTGTATTTTGTCTTTTTCTTCCTTTTTTCTTTTTTTTTTGTGGGTACCAGGGGTCGACCTCAGGACCTCGTGCACGAGCAGGCGCCCGTGCTGCTGAGCGATATCACTGGCCCTTTTTTGTGTGTGTGTCTTCCTTTTTTATGTGATTTTAATTGCCCATTTTCAAGAAACAAACAGACAAAAAAACCCAAAGTTTTATAACATAAATCTGATAGATTAAACCTGGGTGTCAGCATATTATCATTCACCTTATTTTATATGTGCTAGGTTAATTGTCTAAATTATGTATTCTAAAATATTTCCTTCTTTTGAAAAATGTAATTTTAATGGTCTAATTTTCAGTAATCTCTCATCCACACTTGATACTCTTTCATTGTTCCTGTGAAATTATTTAATTTTTTCCTTCTTAACATCCCAGTGAAAGCCCATGATGACACTGTTACCATGTTGTTATCCTGGTTGGCTTTCTCACTATGAGGTCACACTAAATTACAAGTTACATTGGGAACATTTATGTACACAGTGTTTAAGAGTTAACTTAGGACAGTCTGATTACTCAACCTTCCCAGGTAAAATATGTTTTTACTCTCTCTGGTTTTATATAAGATTTCAAATTTATCCTTGGCTTTGGAAACTACCAGCAGATTATATCTAGATATTAGCTTCTTTATTTAGATTTTTATAATATATGGTGGGATAATTATTTAATTGCTGTGTTCTGAAATTCTTCCTCTCTTTAAAAAATACATTACATTGGTGTATTTTACAGCAGCCTATCATCTATACTTGTCTCTCCTTAAGGCTACTGCCAAATTATTCATTTATCTCTTTAATCACAATATATTTTATAACATTGATAGCTGAATGACAATTTGGTCTTTAAAATTTTATCTATTGCTTGATTAAATATTTAATATACTAGTCTATGTCCATATGGCACTCTGAATGTGTGGCCATCTTGGTTTTTATTTTTTTATTGTGATGTCTGTAACTTTCATGTACAGTGTTTAAAAGCTACCTTAGTCTAGCCTGTTAAATCAGTTTTATGAAAACAACTTTATTTTCTGAATTCTTATAAATTTATCCTTGAATTTGGAAAGTTCTGGTTAATTAAATCTGGATAATTTCTTTTACTTTATTCTGATATGTGGTAGGTTAGTTGTCTAATTTATACATTCTAATTTTTTTCTTTCTTTTTAAAAATGTAATTTTCATGGTCTAGTTTTCAGTAATATCTCATCCACACTTCACACTCTGTAATTGTTCTTTGAAATTATTCAATATTTCCTTCTTAATCATACTATATACATATATTTTACTGTAATGTCCAAATGTATTTTCATATGTTTTCATTGAATTTATATTCATAATTTATTAAAAATTTAATTTCCCAAATTAGGCCCTTGTAGTCACTGTGAACATTCGGCCATCCTGATTGGCTTTCTCATTGTGAGGTCAGATAATCCCTGAACATATTAGGTAGCCCTGGGTATCTCCACGTACTGAGAGTTTAAGAGGAGACAGAAGGTAGGGGAAGAACCACATTTAGGTTAGTCTAATAATTGACTTTACCAGATATATAATTTTTACCTCCTATGGAATTTGTAGTTCTCTAAATTTATTTTTAATTTTTGAAATTTCCAGTATGATGTCTGAATATGAGCTATCTTTATTTATATGGTGATATATTTGATGGTTTTACTTTCTCAGTTCTAGCAATATATTAAAATCTCTAATTATACTAGTCTGTTTTAAACAATTTATCCAATATATTTTTGATACTCTGCTAACATTTCTTGAATGTTATCCATAGTTCATATTTTTAATCATATATTTCATTTTTACCTTTTTACTCATACTGTCTTTGGGCCTTTTTCCTTGTTTTATTTTTTACATTATTTTGGTATTGGTAACACTTATGTTTTTGATATCCTAGCCATAGCTTGTCCTAGTACTGTATTATATGTGGTCATCTTGTATGCTTCTTTACTTATAAGGTCAAAATATTCCTTAATATTTTATGTTGTCCTGCTAATTTTCATTTAAAGTGTTTCAAAGCCATCTTAGACTAATCTGGCAATTCACCTTGTTCTTATTTTTATGGAATTTTCTTCATCATTAACTTTTGAAAATTCTAGATATAAGAAAATATCTAGGGCCGGTGATATAGCTCAGCAGCATAAGCGCCTGCCTGGCAAGCGTGATGTCCTGAGCTCAACTCCTAGTACCTGCATACAAAAACAAACAAACAAAAATCTAGATATATTTTGGAATTTTCAAAACTCAATGGTAAATAAAATTCCAAAATATATCTAGATATTGTTTTATTTCCATTATTATTTATCTGGTTATGGCTTATATTTTTGATGTATATCTTCATATCTGAAAATTTTCATGATTTTCTACTTGCAATAGACTATCTTTAAACAACATTTTACACTTTGCAATGCAGTTATCAATGTTTGCAAATTATTAGTTTTTATGTGTACAGTCAACATATATTTTTTATAATAATGTTAACGTGCCTTTATTATCTTTTCTATTTTTGAAAATGTATATTTACTATTTATATCTTTAATATTTTTTTCCAAATCAATCCTAGTACTGTGTAACTGTGGCTAGATTTGTTGGTTTTATCACTGTGACATCAGAGACACACCCTCAAAATGTTAAGTTTTCCTGACAACCCTCATATACACAGTTATCTGGTTTAAATCACTTACTCTCTTGTACTGTGTGATATATACTTATTTACATCATTAGTTCTGAGGCTTTTTTAATGTGAACATACCTTTACTAAGTGTCAAAAGGAAAATATTCAGGTCATTTAAAATACCTTAAATACTCAATGTTCCATATATGTCATTCACATGTGACTTTTTATATTTTATGGAAAAAAGGTAAAACAAAATTTCATACTAAAATGATAGGAGAAAAAAATAGGTAATACATTGCATGTTGTTATATTTAAAGTAGTTACTTGGTTATAAGGTATGGGCATAAAAATTTCTCCAATCAATATTCACACAAACCTTCCTTTTCAATGAACTAAGAGACAATAATAATATAAGCGACTTGCATTTTTTTCCCTTTTCCCTCTATCCTTTCCCCTTTCACCCATCTTAGTTCCTTTTTTTTAAACAATTTATTCCCATTTAACAATATCTATTGTACATTTTAGACCTTATTTACTCTTTCAGTTTCTCACACCAGGGAGACAATACGATGTTTACACATGTGAGCCTGATTCATTTCACTTATGAGTATGGTCTCAAGTTGCATCCATTTACCTATAAAAGTATCAAATTTATATTTCTTTATGGCTAAGTTGTAGTCCATTGTATAAAAAGACCACATCCTTTTTATCCATTCCTCAGTTCATGGGCATTTGTTTTGTTTCCAAGATTTAGTTATTACAAATTATGCTGCTATAAACATGGGTATGCATATATTGCTGTGGTATGATGTTTTTAATACTTCTGGGAAGATACCTAGAAGGGGAATTGCTGGGGTGGATTGGAATCTCTGTGTTGTTTTAATTTGCATCTCTTGAACGACCAGTGATGACGAACATGTTTTCTTTTTTTTTGTGGGTACCAGGGGTTGAACTCAGGATCTCACATGCCAGCAGGCACCCATGCCACTGAACAATATCACTGGCCCCTTTTTTTGTATGTGGTATCCCAGAGTTGAACTTGGGCCCTTGCGCCTGCCAGGCAGGCATGTACGCCGCTGAGCCATCTCACTGGCCCCATTTTTTCATATATTTATTTGCCATTTTTATTTCTTCATCTGAGAAGTATGTATTCATCTTAGATGCCCATTTTTGGATTGTGCCTTTAAATTTGGGGGGGTCAGATTTTTTCAATTCTTTATATGTTCCTGTGTGTGAGGGACAGTTTGAAAAATATTTTTGCCACTCTGTGGGTTGTCTTTTCAATCTATTGTTGATTTCTTTGGATGTGCAAAAGCTTTTAAATAAGATTGGCCTTTAGCTTCAGTGACTGGCAGGAAGAGGGTCCAAGGCAGGCTCTATCTATATATTAAAACAGAAACACTAAATATTGGAAGAGAAAATAGTTAGAAATAATGAAGACCTAGGTGTAGGCAGAGACAATGAACAAAACACTGACTGCATGGGAAATACAACAAAGAATCAATAAATAGTTTTTTTTGTGGGTACCGGGGGTTGACCTCAGGTCAGGACCTCATGCGCCAGCAGGCGCCCGTGCCGCTGAGCGATATCACTGGCCCTTTTATCGTGTGTGGGTTCCGGGAGTCGAACTTGGGCCCTCGCACTTGCCAGGCAGGTGCTTACGCCACTGAGCCATCTCACTGGCCCAGAATCAATAAATATTATCTCACCTTATAAAAAGCTTTTGTACAACAAAGGAAATCACCAAAAAGATGAAAAGACAACCCACATTGTAGGAAAATATTTTAGCCAGTTGTCCATCAGATAAAGGACTTTTATCTAGAACATATAAAGAATCAAAAAAATCGTACCCCAAATTTCAGACTCAATCCAAAATGGACATCTGCTATGCATACACACTTCTCAAATGAAGAAACACAAGTGGCAAATAAATACATGAAAAAAATTTCAACATCATTGGTCATTCGACAGATGTAATTTAAAACACACTGAGATTCCATCTCAATCCAGAAAGAATGGCTATCATCAAGAAAATAACTGATAACAAATCGTGGAGGGGCTGTGGGGAAAAAGAAACTGCTCTCCAGTGTTGGGGGGAGTGTAAATTGGTACAATCACTGTGGAAATCAGTGTGGAGATTTCTTAAAGTATTAGGATTATGGCTGGTGATGTAACTCAGTGGCATAAGAGACTGCCTGGCAAGCGTGAGGTCCTGAGTTTGACTCCCGGTACTAGTATTAAAAAAAAAAAAAAAAAAAAAAACCCTGGGATTAGAGGTCCCATTTGGCCCAGCTAATCACCATCTGGTTATTTTCCCAGAAGAATGAAAAACATCATACCACAGTGATATATGTGCATTGATGTCTATAGAAGCATAATTTGCCATAGCTAAATCTTGGAAACAAAACAAATTCCCATCAACTGAGGAATGTATAAAAAAGATAGAGTTTTTCTATATAATGAATAATACTCAGCCATAAAAGAAGATAAACTTGCGACTTACAGGTAAATGGACACAACTCGAGACCATACCCTTAAGTGAAATGAACCAGACACATGTGTAAACAACATATTGTATCACTAGTGTGAGAATCTGAAAGAGTAAACAAGATCCAAAATGTACAATAGATGTTGTGAATAGGGAAGA
Source organism: Erethizon dorsatum (assembly GCA_028451465.1). NCBI lineage: Eukaryota > Metazoa > Chordata > Mammalia > Rodentia > Erethizontidae > Erethizon > Erethizon dorsatum. The sequence continues at coordinate 88,009,824 of CM051842.1, read as the reverse complement.
CACTGTTGAAAAGAAAAGAAAAGCTATGGGAGAAAGGGGAAGGAAAGGAAGGGAAAAGGAAAAAATATATATATAAACACAAGATAGTTAAGATAGTTGTGCGGGAGGGATAGTTAAGATAGTTGTGCGGGAGGTTTCTCCTTGTTCATCGAGGTGAATGTTTTGTGCTAGTAATTTTCTGGACAATGTTTCATTCCTATATCTTGTACTTGGAATAACTACTGTGAATATAACCATATGCAATGTGTTGATTAATGTTACTCTCTTTCTAGCCTAATTAATCTCTGTTTTATTGTTATTTCTCACTCTTTTCTGTTTAAAAAAAAAGATTTTTAATAAGATGAGATCCCTGTTGTTGAGTCTTTGTAGTATTTCCAGGGCAGTTTGGATTTCTTTCTTGAACTCTGTACATACATCTATGTCCTCAAGATTCCTACCTATATTCTCTTCCAGTAGATTTAGTATATGTGTTTTAATATTTACATCTTTGATTAATTTTGACTTTAGTTTAGTGCATGGTTATAGACATGGGTCTAGTTTTAGTGTTTGGCATGTAGAGAGCCAGTTTTTCCAGCACCATTTATTAAAGAGGCTATCTTTCTTCCAGAAAACATCTGTGAAGGTCTTGTCAAAGATAAGTTGGTTTAGTGTTTTTGGGACTGGGTCTGCATCCTCTAACCTGTTCCACTAATACTCAGGTCTGTTTTTTGGCCAGCACCATGCTGATTTTATAACAGTAGCTTTGTAGTAAAATTTCAAGCCTCCTAACTTGTCTTTGTTTTCCAGAATTGCTTTTGCTATTCCAGGTCTCTTCTGTTCCCAAATGAATTTCAGAAGTGTTTTCTCTAGTTCTGTGAGGTACACTAGTGTTATTTGGATAGGGATTGTATTAAGTCTTTATAAGAATTTTGGGAGTATGGCCATTTTCACTACATTCATTCATTCTTCCTATCCAGGAGCAAGGGTTATCTTTCCATTTTCTGAAATCTTTTATCTAGTTTTTCAGGGTTCTCTAATTTTCAATATATAGAAGTTTTACTTCCTATGTTAGACTGATTCCTAATTATTTCATGTTTTTAGATCATATTGTAAAGGGTGTGGTTTCATTAATTTCTCTCTCAGTGAGTTTGTGTATAGGAAAGCTACTGATTTTTGAGTTTTGACATTTATCTTGTTATGCCACTTAATAAGCTTATTAAATCTTGAAGTTTTTTGGTGGAGTAGTTGGGGTCTTCTATGTAGAGTATCATGTCATCTATGAATAATGATAATTTTACTTTTTCCTTTTATTTCTTTTCTTGTCTAATTAATCTGGCTAAAGTTCCCAGAATTTTATCGACTAGGAGTGGTTATAGTGGGCATCCTTATCTTGTTCCTGATTTTAGAGTAAAAGATTTCATTTTTTGCCCATTTAGTATATTGTTGGCTGTTGCTTTGTCACAGATGGCTTTTACCGAGTTGAGATAAAGACCCCGTATTCTGATTTTATTTTTGTTTTAATCAAGCAAGAATACTACACTGTCAAAAGTTTTTCTGAATCTAATGAGATGATCTTCTGAGTTTTGTCTTTGGCTCTGTTGATACCATGTATTTCATTTATTGATTTCTGCACATTGAATCATCCCTGCATTTCTGGATTGAATCCCACTTGGCCATGGTGTATAATCTTCTTGGTGATTTGCTGCATTCTATTTGATAGTATCTTATTGAGGATTTTTGCATCTATGTTCATTAGGGAAATTGACCTGTAGTTCTCTTTTTTGGTTGGTTCTTTCTCTGGTTTTGGTATCAGGGTAATACTTGCTTTCAAGAATGAATTAGTGAGTATTACTTCCCTTTCAATTTCATTAAAGATTGTGAGGAGTATTGGCATTAAATCTTCTCTAAATTTCTTGTAGAATTCACCTGTGAATGCATCAGGACCTTGGCTTTTCTTTGTTTCTAAGTTTTTAATTACATTTTCAATTTCATGGACTGATATTGTTTTCAGTTTTTTATTTCTTCTTTATTCAGGTTTGGTAATTCATAAGTATCTAGGGATCTGTCTATTTTTTCTGTATTTTCCACCCTATATGCATGAATATTTTCAAAGTAAGTATTGATGATCTTCTGAATTTACAAAGGATCTGTAATGATTTCACCCTTTCATTCCTCAGTAGATGAATTTGAGTCTTTCCTTTTTTCATAAGGTTGGCTAGGGTTGTATCCACTTTATTTAATCTTTCAAAGAACCAACTCTCTGATTCATTAATTCTTTTCTTGTTTTCTTAGTCTCAATTGTAATAATTTCTGCTCTGATCTTTATAATTCCCTCCCTTGTATGTGCTTTGGGTTGACTTGCTCTTCTTTTTCTAGAAGGCTGCAATTCAACATTATTTTGTCTGTTTGTACTCATTCTGTTTTTCTGCTGTGAGAATTCACTGCTATAAATTTACATTTTAGGACTGCTTTCACTGCCTCCCACAAATTCCAGTATGTTGTATCTGCATTTTCATTTAATGGTAGATATTGTTTGATTTCTTTAATTACATCTGTGACCCATTTGTTGTTCAGGATGGTGTTATTTAATTTCTGTACGTTTATGGAATTTTTGCAGTTTCTTTTGTCATTGATTTCCAATTTCATTGCACTATGGTCAGATAGTATGCATGGGATAATTTCAATTATTTTGCATTTATTTAAGGGTGTTCTATGGCCTAATATATTGTCTATTTTAGAGAACATCCCATGTGCAGCTGTGAAGAATGCGTATTCTGATGTTACTAGTTGGAACACTGTAAATGTCTATTAAGTACATTTGTTCTAAGGTTTGGTTCAGTTCTGATATTTCTTTGCTGACTTTTTGTGTGGCTATTTGTGACAGTGGGGTATTAAGGTGCCTTGTTACAATTGTGTTATTGCTTACTTGATTCTTCATTTCTATAAATATTTGTTTATATACTTGGGTACTAGCATATTTGGTGCATATATATTTATGATTTTTATCTTTTCCTCTTGAAATTTTCCCCTAACAATTATGTAGTGACTTTCTTTATCATTTTTGTACTTTCTTGGTTTGAAGTTCATATTATCTACAAATAGAATAGCTATCCCTAATTTTATCTGGATTCCTGCTTTGTGAAGTATTGTTTTCCATCCTTTGACTTTCAGTCTATGAATTTTTTGAGTTAAGTATGTTTCTAGTATACAGCATATTGCTTTATCTTGCTTCTTGACCCATTCTGGCAGTCTGTTTCTTTTGCTTGGTGAACTGAAACCATGTGCATTGATGGTTATTACTGGTATGCATTGGCTTATCTTTGTCATTTATTTTTTCGCTGGTTGTTCCCTGCATTTCCCCTCTGTTTAATTGCTTGTCTTGCCTAGTGGTTTCTTTCTATACTTTTTCTTGGAATTGTGGTCATTTTAATCTCTGTCTAGAATATCTTTCAGTACCCTTTGTAGGACTGGATTTGTGGTCATGAATTTTATCTGTTTTTATTTGTCATGTAAGTATCTTACTTCTCCATTAATTTTGAAAGTTATTTTTGCAGGGTACATCAATGTAGGTTGGAAGTTGTTTTCTTTCAGGACTTGAAATACTTCCCTGCACTCTTCTTGACTTGAAGGTTTGTGTTTAGAAGTCTGCCATGATTCTGATGGGCTTTCTTTATAGGTGATAAATTTTTATTCTCTAACAGCTTTTACTATTCTGTTCTTGTCCTGAATTTCTTGGATCTTGATTATTATATGTCTGCATGTAGATTTATTTTGGTCATGGCTAACTGGAGTTCTATGCCTCACTTTTCTGTATGTCAGATTCTGTTCCCATGCTTGGGAAATTTTCTGCTATTACTTCTACAAATAGTCTCTTTATGTCATTTGTGTTGACTCCTGCTTTTTCACTGACACATTTCAGCCTTATATTATTTTTCTTTGCATTGCCTTGCAGCTGTTGAATTGTTATTTCCTGATCCCTTGTTAATTTTAAGAGACTTTTGCTTTTGTGATCTCTGGCCATTATCCTGTCTTCAAGGTCTAAAAGTCTGTCTTCAATCTCATTGAAGCAGTTTTGCCAACTTTCAAAGGAAATTTTCATATTCTGCATATCTGTATAAATCCATTTTTTTGTATTCTCTTTGTTTCTTATATTGATGATTCACTGTTTCCATTATTTTCATATGGGCATCTATTTTTACCTATATCTACTCTATATTTGCTAAGCAATTCCTTCACGATTGTTGTCATTTCTTTTTTTTACCTGAGAGATTAATTCTGCTCTGATATCCTCTATAGCCTCATGGATTTGTTTCCTTACTGTGGTTTCTATCATTTCGGAAATTTCAGGTGTGTCTCTTCCCTTTTCCTCTATGATGCTGTCTCCTGGACTTGTTCTGGGTGAGCTGGAGCTCTGAGGTTGCATTTTCCTTCTGCGTCTTTTCATTTTGTATTTCAAAGGTTTTTAATTTTTTATGTGTTGATCCTTGTAAGTTTTTGCTGTAGGTAGCTTTATCACTAGTATCAAGGTCTCTCTAGGAAAAGCCTGTTCTTCAGGGGTGTCTTTTCTGTGTAAGTGGTTCTTGGTTTGCCTCTGTCCTAAGATCATTCTTTCCCATTTAATTAAGAGCAAGATGTTCATATGTGCTTGGCTAAATCCCCAGTCCTTTCGTGCTGAGTTTTGGTGAGGTTATTACCACAGAGCTTCCCAGTATTTTTACAGAAGTGAGAACAACAGATTACAACTGATATCACATTCTAGCTAAAGTTGTACAATTAGCAATAACAGTAGCATCAAGCACAATTTAGAAAAGGACAACCTGTGGTAACTATTAATATTGTACTTAAGCCATAAGAGCAAAATCTACAATTATATAACAGAACATATCATAAGTTGGGAGCTTGGGGCCGGTGAGATAGCTCAGTGGCATAAGAGCCCGCTTGGCAGGCACGAGGTCCTGTGTTTGACTCCCAGTACTCACATACAAAAAAAAAGGCTGGTGATATTGCTCAGTGGCATGGGCACCTGCTGGTGGACAAGGTCCTGAGTTCAACCCCTGGTACCCACAAAAAAAAAATAAATAAAATTGGGAGATTGTATGCACATTGTTTCTCCTTGATAGAGTGATTTTACCCTGTGGTGGGGAAATTTAAGAAGGATAGTACATAAAACAGATAACTGAAAAGAAATAAAATAGAAGGAAGTCTGGAGGACAAAGGATGATCACAAAAGCTTTGAGAAACTGGAGAAGAGGACAGAAGAGAAAGAATGAAAGATGAATCAAGGGATTATCAAAGTTGGCAGAAAACATAGACTATTCACTCATATGAAAATATGATTAAGTCTATAGAGTTAAATTGAGGAATAGAAGAAACAAGATGAATAGATAAAAACAAAAATATAGGTAAAAGACCAAAAACAAAAAGGAAAATGAAACAAACCAGCAAAGAAGAAAAATAAAATATAATAAAATTAAAATTTCATCTGTTGTCCACTGAGAGCCCAAAACTACTGGATAACAGTGTATAGACAGCAGTAGAGTTAGTGCTAGATTTGAGGCTTTTCTTGGCCTCCAGATTTGGGGGACCCTGGGGCCAGTGTCTTCAGCCAGTGCTTTCTGTACATCCCTTAGCAGCTTCCCACTGCTTACCTTGTTTCTTTCAGTGTCTCTCTCCCATTGCTGTGCTGTTTCCAGATAGACACAGGAGGCTGTTCTCAGTCCCATGCAATGTGGGCTTCTGTATCTTGCTCAGCTTTCTGTGTTCCTCTTCCACTGGCAAATCTCTATCCTCTCAGGTCACTTGTTTCAGGGTGGGGTGGGATGCTGTGATACTATCTGATCCTCTATGCCTGATGTTGCCTTCCACAGATGATCAGTCCCAACTCATCTGCTGGCTCATATAATTACAGTTTCTTTGGACTATTCCACACTGCTAGACTAACCTGTCCATTGTGTGCACACTAGCTGAGATCCCTACTGTGTCACTGGCATTCCCACCAGGCTCAGCTGCGTCCTGCAAAATGGAGGGAGGGAGGAGCTGATCATCAGAACTCTTCCCAAGGTCACCTGTGTCCCAGCATTTGGTGAAGTGAGGAGCCAGGCTCAGGGTGTCTTACTGCAATTCACTAGTTCTGGATTTTTAAAATTCTTATTGTCATCTATTTCTCAGTGGTCTTTCATATACCACTGTCATTTTATTATTAGTCCTTGTAAATTAATTCTTTTGTCTCTTTAATCATAATATATTTTACCCATAACATTAGTGTATTTTTTAAATTTTTCATCTTTGAGTTTATATGTAGGCACTTGTGTATATTCAATATCCTAATCTAAGCCACTTAGTCATCTGAAAACATAGTCATTTTGGATGACTGTTTCAATTTAAGGTTACAGAGACCATGAAAATTATAAGGGACCAGATATACTTCTAACATTAAATGATAACATCATCTCAGGCCAATCAAAGAATTTCAACATAACAGGGCACCTATTTTTCAGTTCACTTGTTATTTTTGAACCTAAGCCAGATATATCTGTATATTTTTATATCCTAATTATTCTTCGGCTAAATATTATCTGTTCTCACAAGTTATTCATATTTTTATTCTCTTTGACCATAACTTTATATGTATATTACAAATTGTACTATCATGTTTATATATTAATATTCTGTAGATGTTTCTATTTAGAAACATATTATGCATCTATATTTATGTTCAGTTATTCCATGTTATCCATTCTTTGTGGTATAACTTTAACATGGCAGGATTTACTAACATCGCTACTATCCTGTACTTATGTAAGGATAGAATAGATGAACCTTTACACGTAAATATATGAATAAATTTTATCATATTGCGTTTATAGATTAACTTGGAAATAATTACATCTTTAAAATACTTATGGTTCTCAGATAGTAATATGCAAAAGAGAAGCTACAAGAGGAGTTTTCTGGCTGCTGGACAAATCTACATTTTATCCACTTGAAAATCAGCAATGAATTCCAACGAAAATTTGATTCTGTACAAAAGTAAGTACATGCAAAAAGAAAATCATGTATTCACTCAAAATTCAGGAAAGGAGATTTGTATTCCCACTGACATGGACAAATCCACTCAACATTTAAAGAAAAGAAACTGGTTGGAAAATCCTGTGGGATATGCATATTCCTCAGACAAAGAGACATCAGTAATTACTCAAAACTTTTATGTGCCTCTGGAAGAGGAAAAATATTTGATTTGGATCAGTGAAGGTAGACAAGAAAAATTTCACATAGACATCATGGAAAAAACTGGTGCCCACTTAGTATTAAATTTTGTCAAAGATCAAGGCCTTTACATGACAGTCTCTGGTGATCCAGAAACTGTTACAAAAGCTCAGAAGGAAATTTTGGCATGCCTTCAAATGCAAAGTTTCATTAAAATTCCAATGCCTGAAGAACAGCATGGCATTTTTATACATGAGACTGGAAATACTGTACAAGACTTAGAAGGAAATTTTGCATTGGACACCCAGACCCTATGCCCGTGTAGTCAGAACAACCGTATCAATAGTGTTGGCACAAATGAAGTCCTGAAAATCTATCAACATAAAGACCTAGTTACATCTACTGAACAACACAAATGTGTTAGAGAGAAATTAAATAAGAAAAAAGACTATCATCCCGTGACTGCTACATCAAAGAGTAAAACTATTGACAATATCACACATGCGACAGAGACAACCAACCATATTTCACAATTTAGTACTAGTGAAATGGAAATTATTTTTAATGGAAAGAACCCTCAAGTGGATCATGCTGAGCCTTATGTAGAAACCATATATGAAGATACCAATGAGAAAAATACAACTGCAGCTATGAAGATAAAATCAAAGCACAATTTTCCCACAAGTCCCATGTGCAATTCCACAAAAGAAATTATAGAAAGAAGAGGACAGATCTCGCATTCAGAAAGCATATCAGATTCTGTGCCACATCAACTTCATCCTAAAATTTCCAGGGAGATGTTTAAAAAAGCCTGTTGGAAGGACAAGTGTTACATTTTTTCCACCATTTCTGCTCCCTCCTGGCTTCACAGATTTATTATTGGTAAGAAAGGTCAGAATATATCCAAGATAACTCAGGTAGTACCAAAGGTTCATATAGATTTTACTGCAGAAGATAAAATTACCCTAAAAGGAACAAAAGGTGATGTAAATTATGCTCACGAACAAATTGAGGTCGTAGTGAAAGATCTACTTAGAAGAATGGATTATGCAGAAATCGATGTTGACTATACATTTCACAAATACCTGACAGAGAGAAATGGTGCTGTAATAAACAGAATTAAGGACAAGAATAATGTTTCTTTGATCATCTCACCCGAAAAGGAAAAGAAAAACTTGATCAGAATTGAGGGGGAATCCATGGGTGTCCAACAGGCCAAGAGAGAACTGTTAGAATTTGTCACTACTTTAGAAAAAGAGCACACCAAGGACTTAATTATTGAACAAAAATTTCACCACAAAATTATTGGAAAGAAAGGTGAACGGATTCATAACATCCGCAAGAATTTCCCAAAGGTTATGATACATTTTCCAGACTCAGGGGAGAAAAGTGACATTGTCCAACTTAAAGGGCCAAAACATGAACTAGAAAAATGTACACAGTATTTGGAGAATGTGGTGGCAGATATTTTAGAAAATAGCTATACAATTACTATTCCCATATTGAAGCAATTTCACAAAATTGTCATTGGAAAAGGAGGTGCAAACATCAAAAAAGTCTGTTTAGCAACCAATACCAAGATTAGATTTCCACCAGGAAGTAGCACCTCAGAGAATGTTGTCATTGCTGGAAAGCCAGAAAATTGTGAAGCTGCTCATAAAATGATCCTTTCAATTCAGAAAGATATAGCCAATGTTTCAGAAGTTGAAATTTCTATTCCTTCCAATATACATAAATCTCTTGTTGATCCCAAAGAGTGTTTGATTGGGTCAATCATGAGAGAATGTGGGAAGATTCATATTGCTTTCCCAAGGAACGACTCAGGACTTCAAAAAGTTATTATAAGAGGCCCTGCTGAAAGTGTTGAAAAGGCCAGGAGAAAGCTCCTAGAACTAACAGAAGAGAAACAAACCAAGAATTTTTCTGTGACCCTCCATGTCAAGCCACAGTATCACCAATTCCTCATGAGTAAAACTTGTGGAATTATTTCCAAAATCTGTAAGGAGACTGGAGTACATGTCATTTTCCCTACTCTTGAGGATAGAGATCAAGAATTGTTAACTATTACAGGGACAGAGAAGGCTGTCGGCGATGCACAAAAGGAACTTGAGGCTTTAATTGAAGACCTTCAAAATGTCATAGAGGATAATATGCTTATTAATCCAAAATACTATCATCACTTTATTACACGAAGAGCCCAGGTTTTACGAGAAATTACTGAAGAATATGGTGGCGTGATAATAAGCTTCACACATTTAGGAGAACAAAGCAAATATTTCACAATAAAAGGAGCAAAACCTTGTGTAGAAGCAGACAAGAAACACATCCAGGAGATTATTGGTGATTTAGAAGCCAAAGTTACAACAGAATGTATTATTCCTCAGAAGTTCCATAGTTTTTTCTTGGGGCCAATGTGTTCCCGAGTCCAACAAATTGCTAGAGATTATAATGTTCAACTAAAATTTCCTGACAGAGAGGAGGAGAGTTCAACTGTGTCTATTGGTCCTGCTATTCAGGAAAATGGGAAAGAAATGATGGGAAAGACCAGTAAAGAACCTGCTTCTATTTTCCCAAGGAAATGTGATACTGTATTTATCTCAGGGAGAAAAGTGTGAAGCAGCCATGAAAGCTATTGAATCTTTAATTCCTGTCACTGCTGAAGTACGTGTGCCATCTGACCTGCATCGTTATATTGTAGGCCAGAAAGGAAGTAGAATATGCAAGATAATCAATGAATGTGATGTTCAAATACAGGTATCAGAACTTGGGCTAAACTCTGACATAATTTCCATTAGGGGATTATGAGCAACATTATCTTTCTCTCATTATAAAACATGAATCTCAACAGGAGCATATGAAGAGTGTCTCTCTTTCCAATAAATCCACACCTCCACCCAAGAATTTTGAAATCCAAGATGTCACTTGTACTGCAAAATAAATCCAAACATGACCTGATATGAATAACAAATATTTCCCAATAATCAGATAGCTCCTATGATTCACCCTTGGAGGCAATAACAATGATTTTTAAAAATCACAAAGAAATTTGTTCACCCCGTTTACCTGAAAATAACATCAAAAATTAATCATAAAGTGATGCACCTGCTGAATCATATGCACAATTCTTATATGGCTGCCATTAACATATTCCACCTTAGCTACTACAATATATGTTATAGAGAAAGTGATGTACTCAATCCTGTATGCATGCAACAATTACCAACTCATTTCTAAATCCACTTGGGACTTGTTCTTAACATTTCCAACAGACATTTCATTGTTTTTAATAAAAGTCCATTAAAGTCTCAATTAAATATGCATGCTTACTGTTTCATGGTCTAATCAGAGTGTCATTTTTCACTTAACTTTTCTTATGATAAATCAGCAAATGTTGCATGGAAACTGCACTTGTGTCATCACTCCAGGAAACAAATGTTTACAAACACTGAAAATGATAATTATTTTTACTTCTTTATTCATTTCTTACTGGCATTAAGTCTGAGTCTTTGTTATAGAGTCAATAGATTTTGCCAGTATATCATGGCTTATAGAACAGAAGAAAAACAAATTTGGACCATGTGCATAGGTACTTGGTGTGTTGCTGGAGTACTTGCATATGGGAAATGGTGTAGCAATGACATTAGAGAAGACCAGAAAGCCCAGAGAATGCTAAAGAATATCATACTCTTTTAAATGGCATTAGTTTCTCACATAATGATCTTACCATTTTGCAGCTTGAGACTTCCATGATTTTTTCATTCCTAATGCTCACATATAGAAGTATTTCCTGAGGAAAAAGGTCAAACCCAAAATAATATATGTTCTTCTTTCTAGTGATATCCTCAGTCTGCTAAAGCTTAAAGTAGTAGTGCCAAGTGCTGTGTTAGTGACAAATTATTTTCGTGGAATCTTTTGTTAATCCATAGACCCTCTTCTGTAGGACTGAAGCACTCATTAATCTGCTCCTGAAATAAATAGCTGGAATCTGAATCTGTCCCATGCCTATAATTTCCTTCTTTACAGTGAGCCACTTTGCTCAAGTTCATGTCCTCTTCCCAGAGGTACCCTCATTCTGCTGACTGGTCAATGCATGATCAAACGAACCCACATAAAATCACTGACCATGCCAAATCTAGAGCTTAAAATGAGCTGAGCTGAATCAGCTGTTATGACTGCAACAAAGCTAAACTCTCATTGTCCAATTCAGCTTTGTTCATTCCCCCACAGGTTTCTATATCAAGACCATTGCTCAATAAACTTCCTGAGCCCAAAACTTCTATTTAAGAATCTTATGATTGTGGGAGACCAAATAAGGAAAATTGAGGCCTAATCAAGCTCCTCTGTGAGTAGAAAGGAGAAAGGCAACAAGTTGTGCTCCTCAGGCAACATGCAGTGATGATGGTATGTTGCAGGTTCTAGTGAAAAATGAATGCACATGAGATCCGGTTGTTTACCCGGACATATAGTAGGAGACAGATTAATCTTGTGCTACTTTAATTGCCTGTACATTTTTCTAATTGATACAAGCCAGATGCTTGTGAATCTCTGCCCACTAGGGGCAAGAGCCCCTGACGGAATGCTAAACTAACTCTGTGCTTTTCATCATTGTTTACCTCTGGTCAGGGAACAAACTAGCAGGACTAGGTCACAATAATTGATGCCAAGAACAGGGATCTGAATGGTGTAGGCTGGTTTCCTACATATGATGCTATAGTTATAATGCCAAATTTATCTGAGAAATATCCCTGTAAGAGACATGGTGATTTGCCAAGAAAGAAAAGTTGAGGAAAGATCTTTACAACAATTAATGATTACAACTATATCTTAAAGAGTAGATTATTTTCTTTAAAAAAACACAAATGACTAATTCCACCTAGAAACTAATATATTTTGGTTTTGTTTAATATCAGTTTTGCTTTGCCACTTCAAATTCAAGACTGTCCATATTAATGTGCAAATTCTGATATTAACATTTACCTTATCATGCAAGAATTTTCTAACAGAAGTGAGTCTGGATAGCAATTTGAGGAGAATTGATTTTGGGACAAGGCAATATAGGAGTTTGATTAAAATGAGAATGGACAAATTTTATTTGCTTCCACAAAGAATATACGAGTTTCTGGTGATCAACATGTTCATCTGAAACTGGTTGTAATAGCTTGGCCCAATGTCCTAATTAATTTGCCATCACTGGGAAAAAATAACTGACACCCACAATGTAAAGAAGAATTTTATTTTGACTTACAGTTCAGTTGATGGTTGGCTTGCTCCCAGGCAGAAACAGGGTGACAGCAGGCATGGCAGAGAAAGAGGTGCTCACAACATGGCAGCCAGATAGTACAGAGAGAAGGGTGAGCCACAAGCAACAATACATTAATCCAAGTCAAACCCTCAGTGACCCACTTCCTATGAGGTCCCACCTGCTCACAGCCATTCAGCTGAAGAATTTATTAATAAATAAATACAATGATTTGTATACTGCCCCCATGATCTAATAACCCTCAAATCACCTAAGGCTTTGGGGGGACATTTGATCTAAATAATAACATCTAGTGTATATTCCTTTAGGATAATATTAATTTTAGACATATTGCCTGGCTTTTTGTCCTAACCCATTAAACAACCATTCCATTTATAGGTCAGTGTGAGACTTGCTTATCCATCATTAGGAAAGGTTACTAGCATAGAAGATATTTTTTTGTTTTGCTTTCATGAATCTCATCATTAATATGAACTTTCACCTACTGGAACTACTGGAGAGAAACTTGGATTTTTTCCACCATAAGGTAATGAAATGAGTCAAATAGAATTTATTTCAAACTCAGTAATTACTTATTTTTATTTACTTATACTTATGTTTATGATATTCAGTAATGCTATTCGGGAGAGTATCTGCAATGGAATATATTGGAATATTAAGATACATTAACAATTGTATAAAGACAATAATAATAAGAAGAAAATACCTAACATTTTAGAGATGAACACAAATTGATAAATAAACCTCATTTCATTAAAAAAAATTCCAAAGACAAATGGAACTACAGAGATAAAATACATTTCAAAGTTAAACTATATGAAGTTTAAAGTCCAAAAATAGTCTTCACTTTTTTGGAAATTAAAAGTCTAAAGTTCAAGAGAATATTAGCCATATTGTAGAATAGAAGGTATCCTGGCTCTTTACAACCATAGTCATACCATAAGAACCTATATTCATGGGTCAGTTCCCTCAGGTAAAATCAAACAATATGAGAGATTTCTAACCACTGGATAACAGGGAAAACATCCACAGTGAAAAGATAGCAAAAGCTGAGACATACTTGGGCCAAACCCTCCCCCTGGGTTCTGCACCACAAATAAGGAAAGGGACTCAACATTCAGTTTCATCCTACGCATAGGAGGGTTTGAGCCACATATAGTTCCACAACACTAAGGTTCATCATGGTTTGATTCAGAATTCACCAGCTGTGTAAATGGGGGGAACTAGGCATACAGGATTCTATCCCAGAGGAAATAATGGCACTTTTATACACACACACGGCATTTCCATGGGCCTCATCCCCTGGGAACAAGGAAAGGAAAGACTTCCAAACAACAGTTCCCTATTTCTCACAGGAAGAATTTTATTACATATTCCTCAAGTGGCTATTTGGAAGCCTTGCTTCTAACTAACTTGCAATGGGAAGTAAAGGGCAGAAAAATGTTAACCCAACAGCTGTCTGAAAAGCAGATCAGCACTTCTCAAGCCTTCTCCAACATCATGATCCAGTGAAAACTCCAAGTGTATAGATTCTTTCTGGAAGGAGTATCCATACACCAGTGCCCAAAATTTTATAACTTACTCGCACAGTGAGACTGTACCCTTAAACTTCTAGATCTAGGAGCAGAGGGACTTGGCATACGGGATGCTTCCAAGAACACAGGACAGAGATATCTTTAAACAAGAGAGCACTTTTAGAAACTATAACCCTACATGATAGTGTGGCAAAAAGTTCACAAAATGAAGCTCTCACAGTATTTTAAAGATGTATAAAAACACGTGTATATTTAATAAGATAAAACAAAGAAAAATATGTCACCTACTAATGTAGAAACAAAGTAATTTTTATAAAGTATGGAAAGAGAACCATGTATTCCACTTATAATTTAGATGTTGAAGATCCAGTGACTACCACAATGAAAAAGCATTACATAAGCTAAAAATTATATTTTCATTTAAACAATCAAATAACTATAGCTACAGTAATACTAAATTATTTGTTTTTCACATTGGATGAAATTCATTCATTGCACATTGACTACCAGTTACTCTCACCAATAGGAAGAAGGGCACTGGGGAAATAATAACTAGGCAAAATTTTTACAGTGATTTGGGCTGAAGGCACAGCAGGTTGGAATTTTTAGGAGTTCCAAATTGAAAGTTCCTGATGCTTTGAATTTCATCATATAAAATTTCCACTGCTATTATACAACAAGAACATGACAGGATTGGGTCAGGAAGCTGAGGCGAATTTTTCTTAAATTGCCCAGATTTCAAAGTGTTATTAAAGGATAATCGTAATGTGCAATTCAGTATTTCCGAGATACATGAAATAAAATTAACTAAATTTGTAACATAGATTACTAAAGACCAAATTAGGCTATGTTTTTATATCAGTCGCTCATAATAATTCTTTGACACAAAAGAAAAGCCCTCTGTGATTGTGTTAAATCTATGTATCAGTTTAAGAAGTATGGTCATTTTGACCATATTCATTCTGCCTAATCAAGAACAGCGGATATCTTTTCATTGGCTGGTGTCTTTCTCAATCATCTTTCCTGAAGTGCTGTAGTTTTCATTGTAGAGTTTTTTCACTTCTGTGGTTATGTTAATTTCTATGTATTTAATTTCTTGGATGCAATGGTAAGTTGTATTATATTCCTATATACTTTGCCAGTGAGTTCATTATTGGAGTACAGAAACAGTAATTTTTTTCGGTGCTGAATTTTTCTCATGATATTTTGCTAAAATTGTTTATTAGTTCAAGGGGCTTTTTTGGTAGAAGTTTTTGGTTCTTTTATGGAGAAGATCACTTCATCTGCAAATAGTGATAATTTGACTTCTGTCTTATGTAAGAATATCATTTTTTCTCTCTCTTGCTTATTGCTGTGGCTATTGTGTTGAGTACTATGCCAAATAGTAATTGCGGTACTTGGCATCCATGTCTTAATCCTGATTTTAAAGAAAAAGCTTTGTATTTCTTCACTTCAAGTCCTAACACATATTTTTGTCATGATGCAGCATGACCATGGTAGTGTCATACACACATTTGTTCTTTAGAATATTTCTATTTATGAGTTGCTAATTTTAATTTTATGAGTTTTACTCTATTAAACAATTAATGCTTAACAGGAAATAATATCACAAAAACAAAGTATTGCATTTTTAATATTTATTGTTTATAAAAAAGCATCAAAAGTTTAAAAATCGACTGATTTTTGGTGTACAAATTTTAAAAAGAATGACAGAAATAAATTCTTATATGGAAAATATGAAAATACCAACCGCACTCTAAAAAAGTAATCTTTACTTCAGTTATCACACTTAAGGCAGTCTTCACATATGACAAAACACATTCCATACATATATATTACTTACACTGATAGCACATATATTTTGCTTTCCTGGCCTTTTTTAGGACATACTTGACATGTGGCTGGTCTTGTTGTTTTGTCAGGAGGCTCTTATTATATTATGCAACTTGTAGTTAACAGGAATATAAAATATCAATAAAATAAAGTATTAAATTATTAGTATGTATTGCAAGTTTAGAATGAACTTCAGTGTTTTCATATCAGTTGTACACTGGCTTGCAAAACCTGAAAGATACCATCAGAAACAAATTTCTATATGGACTTCAATGAAAATACAAGTAGCATTCTATAAAATATCTTTCCTTAAATTATTACACCTAAATAATATGAAAATAAGATATCAGTAAAACAAAATATCAAATGTGTAATGAGTCCTTATAATAGACATCAACATTTTCACATCAGCTGTGTGCTTGCATACTAAACCTAAGAGATAACATCAGAAATAATAATTTATGTGAACTATAATAAAAATACCAATGGAACTCTACAACAAAAATATCTTTGCTTCAATTGTCACCCCCAAGGCAGTCTTTACTCATGAAAATGGCATGTTCCATACACAAGCATTCCTTACACTGATAGAACTCGTGGTTTTCTCCCATCCTTTATTGTAGGGAACAGTTGACACCTTTTTGGTTTTTCTGTTGTCATAGTAGGACTTTAGGATGCTGCACCTGCCTGTTCACCTGTCCACTCACCAGTGTGGTCCACAATTTTGTTGTGTAATATCCTGATGAGAAACATTTTGTTTTTCCTCTGCTGTAAATGATCTCTTATGAGCTCCAGTCACCAATTCTCTAAGAAAATTTCTCTATGGTATTTTGCACTTATTATTTTCTTTGTAAATTATCAAAATTTTTGTGACACACATATTTAGGATCAAGTAAAACATAGACATTGGCACATGCGTTGTGTTTTGAGGGATATTAGAATTGCTGTATAACTCATCCATAACAGCTACTCTGCTTTTGGTTTTGTTGTAGAAAATTTTCATCTCAGGCTTTTATTTTATCGAGGTTTCCCAATCAATATTTTCATCATGGTGCAACGTTGACATCAGCAAGTCACTTTTCTTGGCCATATACAATATCAATGTTAATCTTTCTGAAATCAAAAGATTGTATAATAGAATTCTCTGTTTTGAAATTGCAACATTTTGTTTGGAATTCCGACTTTGTTCCTTTGTACGATTCCTACATTGCTCAACATGTGCTTTGTTAGCAAATATAACATCAATTAGAAACCTGTAAACCTAATGTTGAATGTCATATTCTGTTTCCTTTGGGAGATGGGAATAAGAAGTCTATCCAAGATATCACTTATTTTATTAATATATGAATAAAGACATGATGGCTGAGCTGCAGTATAAATTTGTCCATTGAAAGCATAAGTCTTTACATCTACAAGGGTATAAATTTTTATGCCATATTTTGATTTATTACTCTTCCATAAATATTTAACATTCCTGTGATTACCATGAGAAATCCCTGCCAGGTGCAGCAGACCTATGAATGCTTTCAGTTCAGCTAGTGGTGTCTCATAATAAATACTTTTTGTAATATGGATATTGATGAATACAGAACATTTTACTTGTATCTCAGCATTTTTGTATTTCACAGCATCTAGTAGCATTTCTTCTGTTACAGTGTCCAACATTGAATGGCAGTGCTGGCATTTTGTCCAATATGTTTCACCCCTTCCAATATACTTACTATATTTTTGGACCTAGTTCTAACAATGCGTCATTCCAGTTGGTTGCATGAGCATTTTCAACATTTCAACTCATCAAATACGTACTCACATTGATGTTTGCTTTGTCATCTGAATCAAGGAAGTCTGCATTCCCTATGTCTGTGTCAGTCAACTTTTGCTCCATTTCACCGTCACAGGAAATTTGGCTCACATGGCCAATATCAAACTCATCATCATCGTTATCATCACCATCATTTGTATCAACATCGTATATCCACACCACTCTTCTGTTATGAGAACATGTATTTTATCCTAATTAATCATCTCCCTCATCTATGCATGAATAATCTAATTATTCACTTTTGAACTCCAAAATTTGCAAATCCAGTTCTACATGTTACATTGTACTGAATCAGGCTACTTCTACCAGAAAAATCAAAAGAAAACATTTTTAAAAGCAAATCCTAGTGTGGTATGGTTATATAATGCCCTCTGTGATTCTCAGGGAAACATATGCATATACTGATTCACAGAGCATAAAGTGGGTGTTAATCTCAGTTTAACACATTTGCACATGTGCACATACCTTGCCTTTTGCTGTACCAAGTGGGTAAACAAAAAATTAGTTCCTGTATCTTTCAGGGAAATGTACTGTGATTCAAAACACGATATTATTACACTAAAGTAAGTACCTACATTAGAAAAGTTAAGAGGTGTTTTATGGGATATTCTGTTATGCTCCACATTATGTCCCACATAGGATGTTGGCTTTTGGTTTGTCATTAATGATTTTTATCAGTTTCAAGCGAGGTTCTCTGGTACCTATTATCTTCAGGGTTTTTATTAAGAATGGTTGTTGGATTTTGTAAAAAGATATTTCTTCATCTATTGAAATGATCATGGGATTTTTGTCCTTGCTTCTGTTTATGTGGTGAATTACATTTATTGATTTGTATATGTTTAATGATTCTTGCAAACCTGGCACGAAATCTAGTCGATCATAATTTATGATTACTTTGTGGCATTCTATTTATCAAACTATTACTGAGGATTTTTATACATATGTTCACTAAGGAGATGGGCCTGCAGATTTCTATTTTAGTTGTGCCTATTTTTGATTTGGGGTTCATTGTGATGCTAGCTTCCAGAAATGTGTTTGGAAGCACTCCTTCTCTTGCAATTTTCATTAAAGAGTTTGAGAAGCTCGTGTTCTAACATTCTTAAAAGTTTTCGTAAAGTCAGCAATGAAGACCCTGGGTTCTGTGTTTTTCTTAGTAAGATTTTTTTATTGCCTACATTTCATTGCATGTTATTGGATTGTTCAAAATATGTACATCTTCTTAGTTTAGTTTGGTAATTCATATGAATCTAGGAATGTGTCCATTTCTTCAAGATTTTTTTATTTGTTAATTTATTGGAATATAATTTTTATAGTAGTTACTATCTTCTGAATTTTGATAGTGTCAAATGTGATTTTCCATTTTAATTTCTAATTACATTGAGGTCAGTCTTTTCTCCCTTTTTTTGGTAAGTTTGGCAAAGGTTTATTTTTATTCTTTCAAGGAACCAGCTCTTTGGTTCATTGCTTCTTTGTATTGGATTTTCAGTCTCAATTTCATTAATTTCTTCGTTGATAATTATGATTTTTCCTCCTAAATTAAGTTTGGGTTTGTATTGTTGTTGTTTTTGAGTATCTTGAAGTTCATAATTAGGGTAATTATTTGAGATATCTCTTCTTTTCTAATGTAAGCAATGATTCCAACAAGCTTCCCACTTAGGACTGCTTTCATTATTTCCCATAAATTGCTGTGAGTTTTACTAAAATTTTTTAGATTGCAGATATAGTTTAATTTCTTCCTTGATTCCTTCTGTGAGCTATTTAGTACTAAGTGAGCTATTAAGTACTAAGTACTTGTTTAAATTTCCAGGTGTTTGTAAATTTTCTGTTACTTCTTCTGCAATTGATTTCTAGTTTCAATGCCCAATGGTCTGGTGGTAAATATATATGGGGTGATTAAAATTTTTTAGTGTGTCTTTAAGGAGGCTTTGTGAATGGTGGTCTTTTTGGGTAAAGTTTCATGTGGCGCCTAAAGAATATGTAATCTGTTGTAATAGGATGCAACAATCTCTAGATATCTAATAAGACCATTAGTTTGAAAGGTGTGGTTCAGCTCTCATATTTCCTTTTTATTTTTTGTTTAGTAGATCAATCTATTTGTGAATGTGTGGTATTGAGGGCGTCCACAATGATTGTGTTGGTATGTATTTTGCAATAATCCAATGATGACTGTTCCACACAGGTGTGAGGTCAGTGGTGCAGCTTTACATTTTGAATCATCCATATATTTGGTTTGACCTACACACTTTGTTATTCAGAAAAATTTTCTGTTTCTGAGTATAGGTTTCTCCCCAGCTTCAGAATACCATTTATTTAGTGAATCTTCTCTGAGTATCCCTTATGCAACTTATCTTCTAGTCAGCCATTTTGGATCTCTCACGTATTTTTCTACTTTTATACACAATGGGTGTTGTACAGTTAAAATAATAAGACATCAATAGAAGGAAAGAAATTTAGTCATAGTTAAAAATTGACAATGGAGCCATAATACTGGCAGCAGACAGTAACCAGAAAGACAAGGCCAGGTGGCCCAGGGTGGGCACACACTCCTGGGGTCAGGCTGAGCAACAAAGGAGATCATGCCAAGTGGCCTGGTGGTAGGCAGAGCTATCTATATGACCAAACAAGGCCCTGGCATGGGTTCATGGGCATGACCAGCAAGACCAGGCTTAAGCACAGGAACACATACATGCCAGGCATGACTAGCAGCATGGAAAATTCTGAAGCATGAGTGAGGAGCCAAAAATTGGTAAGTTAGGTGAACCAGCATTGAGCTTCAGTACACAGGCCCACAGAATAGAAGCAGGCAGGTCTCCCATTCTATATCAATGGGCTCTAGAGAACTACACCAACAGAAGACTAGTCCTAACCCCCACATTCAGAAGCAAGTTCGGCTCCATACCCAGCACAAATCCCACAGCAAAATTGGATGGAAAAACACAGCACACATCTAGATCTATCTTGTATAATACCACAGAACTGTGAACAGCAGAGGAAATTTACTAATTTTACTACTTTCAAATCCTTTCCCTTGTTTATCTGATTTGATAACCTTTTCCCGTCTATTTGGGTTTTGTCTTGTATTCATTTGTGTTTTGTGGTTATTTTTGTTTTTGTTTTTTGCTTTCTTACTTTTTCTTTTATCTTCTTTTTTTCGGTCTCATTTTTTAAATCCTTTCTTCTAATCTTTCTTTTTTCTCTGCTTACGTTTGTTGACATTTTTGTTTTCTTATATTGAAACTCTTTCACTCTTTCCTCAACTACCTCTTGAATTTATGATACTTTCATGTTAGAAAACATTGTCTCTTCTCTTTCTGATTCTCTTAAATACCCCTTTGCATTCTCATTCATTTTCCTCCTGTGTCATCCAGTTTCCTAAAATTCGTGTGATCATCCTTTGAAATCCAGCCTTAGTTCTACTTTATTTGACCTCATTCATCACTTTATCTTGTCCCCCATCCATCTTACTCCCCACCCACACAGGGGAAAATCACTGCATAAAAGTACATGTTATATGATGTATTTTGTATATAACTTTAGAATTTCTTCCTGTGGTTAAAGGTATTGGGTTAATAGCTTCCACAGATTGTCAGTAGCTAAAGTGTACTTGAAACTATTGTTATTGGTAACTGTACTACTTTAGCCAGGATGCCATACATGTTAAAATCAGTTTTTCTCCCATGTACGAAAACACTGTGATTGTATGTGGTCATAATCATTGTCATAGTCCAGTACAAAAGGAATATGTGCTGAGCCAATCAGTAAACTTTCATCCTTAGCAAATTGGGAAGGTAGGTTCTTGGGATAGATATAACGAACCACCTACATCTAAAAGACATCCCTGAAGAACAGACATCTCATAGGGAAGCCTCAACACTGTAGATAAAGCTATCTATCATAAGAAATTGGCAAGCATCAACATAGAAAGCAAAATAAAATTTAAAAAAGAACGTAGAAAGGGACAAATTACAGAAGCAAAATGCATCCCCAGACCCCCAACCCACCCAGGACAAGCCCAGACCACAATGAGATAGATGAAATTGGAAGTCAAACTGGAAATTTCTGAAATGATAGCAGAAATGTAAAAAACAAGTGGAAAAGGCTATAGAAATAAATGATCTCTCAGGTACAAAAAGATATGATGCTCAAAATGAAAGATATTTGAGTAGACACATATAAAAGAATAGAAAAATTTAGGAAAATAATGGAAACCACAAATGCCCAACATAGCGAAGAAATGGAATCCATGACACAGATCCAACCAGAAATCCAAGAGATTAAAATCTCCATTGAGTGTATATGCAACAGATTAAATGAAGGTGAGGATAGAATATCTGATCTTGAAGGCAGAATTTTAGATATTGATCACGTAAAGAAAAATAATTTAAAAATAGCAAAAGACAAGGAAATATCTATCTGACAGCTAAAAGATGAAGCAAATAGAACAACATAAGTTTTATTGGGGTCAATGATTAAGCTGTAGAGAGTGCAAATTCCATAAAAATATCTTCACAAAATTATTGGCAGAAACTTCCGAAGCATGGATTAAGAATTTGACATACAAATAAATGAAGCATATAGAACTCCAAACAGTCAAGACTAAAATAAATCCACATCAAGGGATATAATAATCAGGAATCCAGAAATTCAGCTCAAGCACAAAATATCAAAAACAGTTAGAGAAAAGAAACAAATCACCTATAAATGAAAGCCCATCAGAACCACAGCAGATTTCTTAACATAAACCCTGAAATCAAGGAGAGCTTGCAGCGAGGTATTTCAAGCCCTAAAAGAAAACAAATTCCAACCCAGATTGATGTACCCCACAAAATTATATTCCAAAATTGACTGAGAACTAAGATATTTTCTTGAGAAAGAACGCCTGAGGAAATTCATGATCAACAAACCATCTCTTCAGAATTGTCTGAAGTATATATTAGAAAGAGAAAATGAAGACCACAACCACAAGAACACCAACTGAAAGAAGCCACCAGGCAGGGCAAACAGTTAAACAGAGTTGAAAGACAGGGAACCAACAGAAGGAAAATAACATAAAAAATGAGTCAATACATATCAGTTGTAACCACAAACATAAGTGGACTCAACTCCCCAGTCAAAAGAAAAAGTATGGCAGAAGGGAGAAAGAAGCAAGATCCAAATATATGCTGCATTGAAGAAACACATTTAACCCAAACAGAAATTGATAGACTAAAAGTCAAAGGATGGAAAACAAAAATCCATGGCACAGGATCCCAGAAAAAAGCAGGGTAGCTATTCTAATAGCAGAAAAAGTTAACTTCAAAACAAGACTGATCTAAAGAAACAAAGAGGGTCACTGCATACTTGTTAAGGGGAGACTCCAAGAAGAAGAGAAAATGATCTTAAATATATATGCACCAAACACGGGTGCACTTAACTACATAAAAGAAGTATAAATGCACTTGAAAAATGAAATAAGCACTAACACAATTACAATCGGGGGCCTTAGTACGCCACTGTCACAATTAGATAGATCAAGCATAGAAAAAATCAACAGAGAAATATCAGAATTAAAACAAACCTGTGAACAAATGGATTTAGTAGATGTCTACAGGGTGTTCCAACACACAAAATCAGAATATACATTCTTCTCAGCTGCACATGGGTTGTTCTCCAAAATAGACCACATATTAGCCCGTAGAACATGCTTAAGCAAATGCAAAGTAATTGAAATTATCCCATGCACATTATGTGACATTTGTGCAATGAAATTGGAAACCAACTTCAAAAGAAACCACAAAAACTATATATACAAATGGAAATTAAATAACACCCTCCTGAACAACCAATGGGTTCACAGGAAATAAAAGAATAAATTAAACTGTAACTACATTTAGATAAAAATGCCAATACAAAATAATGGAACTTAAGGGACACAATGAAAGCAGTCACATGAGGGAAATGTATAGCTGTAAATGCTCACATCAGGAAAATATAATGACCTCAAATAAAAAACTTAATGTTGAACCTCAAAGTCCTACAAAAAAGAAGAACAAATCAAACCCAAAGCTCATGTGAGAGATGAAATTACAAAGATCAGAGCAGAAATTAATGCAACTGAGACTAAGAAAACAATACAAAGAATCAGTGAACTGAAGAGTTGGTTCTTTGAAAGGTTAAATAAAAGTGATAAAACTCTTGCCCACCTTTCAAAAAGAGGAAAGAAAAGACTCAAATTCAATCAATTAAACATTTAAAGGGCAAAATCATAATGGATACTGAGGAAATCCAGAAGATTATCAATATCTACTTCTAGAATCTGTTCTCTAATAAGATGGAAAACACAGAAGAAATGGGCAGATTCTTGTACACATACGAATTACCAAAACTGAATCAAGAAGAATCAAATATTCTAAATAACCTGTTATTAGTGAATGAAATTAAAAATTTAATTAAATACCTACCAAGGAAGAAAAGCCAAGGCCCTGATGGATTCACTGGTGAATTCTACAAAAATTTTAGAAAAGACTTAATTCAACAAATACTGAAATACTTTAATGAAATTGGAAGGGAAGAAATTCTTCCAAAAGTATTCTTTTTTTTTTTTTTTTTGTGGGTACCGGGGGGTCGACCTCAGGACCTCGCGCGCCAGCAGGCGCCCGTGCCACTGAGCGATATCACCGGCCCCCTTTTCGTATGTGGGTTCCGGGAGTCGAACTCAGGCCCTCACGCTTGCCGGGCAGGCGCTTAAGCCACTGAGCCATCTCACCGGCCCCCAAAAGTATTCTTGAAAGCAAGCATTAGTCTGAAACATAAACCAGAAAAAAAGAAAGAGAGAAAGAAAAGAAAAGAAAAAGAAAAACTACAGGCCAATCTCCCTAATGAACATAGATGCAAAAATCTTTACTAGTATACTGGCAAATGGAATACAGCAAATCATAAAGAAGATTATATATCATGCCAAAGTAGACTTCATCCAAGGATGCAGGGATGCTTCAACGTACACAAATAAATAAATATAATTCAATATATTAAAAGAACAAAGACAAATATCTATATTCCTACTAATAAAATTACATAAAATTTACTTCTTTATAAAAATGATTTTTCCATGAAAAGGTAAATTTGACTATACTCTTTCTCTTATTTTTTTTGTATTGACGACTTTTATATAGGGGGAGGTGTCACTGTAAATATTGCTGAAGCTAATACCATGATTATTAGACCTAACCAGATTTTTCTAAATGAACTTGATTTAGAAAGTTTTCTGAACAATTTTTTTAATGCATAAGCAATTATTGACCTCACTATGTACCTGGAATACAAAAGAAGTCTCAGATGCATGCATGATATAGCCTAGATACTTAATAAATATGTATTAAATGATCACATATATAAAACATGAATACATGAATTAGTAACAGAATGTCTTTGAACAAGTGTTCTTTCTTCCCAACATGATTGATTTCTTGATTTTACGATAGATATTTACAGACAGTGAAGAACAATTCATAATATAAGAAAATATATGAAAGTACAGAAAATGAATAAAAAAGAAAGTGTAACATAGGAATAAATTATTTCATTTTATTTTGTGACTTAGTGGCTTTTGGAAATTGAAATAATATTTAAAGTGGAATCTAGATATGGACATGCCCAGGAGAAGTAAAAACAGGCATCTGCACTAAGATTTAAGCATTAATGTTCATAATAACATTATTTGTAATATCAAAGAAGCAGAAACTACTCCAATGCATAACTGATAAAATGATAAACAAAATACTTTATATAACTGTAATGAAACATTATTCATCATTTTAAGCATTGTATTAAGTGAAACGCAAACCCTTATTGTATAATTCATTTTATAAAAAAGTGTTGGGAAAGGGAGACTCAAGAGAAAGAAAGATTAGCATTTCTCCACAACTAGAAGGGAAATGAATGCACTGTGACTAGTAATGGCATGATGAAAATATTCTAATGTTGGATTGTGACAATGGTTGTACAACTCTTTGAATATACTATAAACTATCAAATGAGTTAAAATGGGTATATGTATGGTTTGGAATTTTATTCAGCACAATTTTTTCATATATTTATTTCACTTTTGTTTTGCTTCAGCAGAGAACTGTGTATTCATCACAGATGCACACTTCAGGTTTAGGTCTTTGAATTTGGGGGGGCCTGGTATTTTTCAATTCCTTACATGATTTAGACATAAGTACTTTGACTGAGGGACAACTGGTTATAATTTTTTCCCACTTTTTGGGTTGTCTTTTCACTCTGTTGTTGATTTCTTTTGTTGTGCAAAAGAATTTTCATAGGGTGAGATCCCATTCTTTGATTCTTTGTAGCATTTCCCATGTGGTCTGGGTATTGTTCTTGAAAACTATACCTCCCCCTCGTCTTCATGATTTCTACATATTTTCTCTTCCAGTACATTTAGTGTTTCTGATTTTATATTTAGATTTTTGATCCATTTTGACTTTAGTTTAGGGCATGGTGATAGGCATGGGTCTAGTTTTAGAATTGGCATGTGGAAAACCAGTTTTTCTAGCATAACTTTTTAAAGAGACTTTCTTTCTTCCAGTGGATATTTTTCGTTCCTTTCTCAAAGATAATGTGGCTGAGTATGTTTGGAGTTGCATCTGCATTTCTATTCTGTTCCACTGAGCCTCAAGTCTGCTCTTTTGCCACTACTATTCTAATTTTGTCACAGTAGCTTTGTAGTATAATTTCTGATCAGGGATTGTGATGCCCAGTGGCTTGCCTTTGTTGCCCTGGGTTGCCTTTGCTATTCTAGGGCTCTTCTGGTTGCAAATGAATTTTATGAGTGTTTTCTCTAGTTCTGTGAAGTATGCTAACGGTATTGTGATTGGAACTGCGTTAAATCTATATAACAATTTTGGGAGTAGAGCCATTTTCACTATGTAGGTTCTTCCTGTCCATAAGCAAGGGATAACTTTTCATTTTTTATAGCCACTTCTATCTCCATTTCAGAATACTATAATTATCAATATATAGGTCTTTTATTTCCTCTGTTAGATTGATTCTTAAGTATTTCATTCTTTTGGATGCTATTGTGAAAAGTGCTGTTTCCCTAACTTCTCTGTCAGTGAGTTTGTTGTTGTGTACAGGAATTCTATTAATTTTTGAGTGTTCATTTTGTATCCACCTATGTTACTGAATTTGCTTATTACCTCTAGGAGTCTTTTGGTGGAATTTTTGGGATCTTCTATATAGAGTATCAGGTCATTAGCAAATAATAATTTAATTTTTTCCTTTCCAATCTGTCTTAGCTACTTTTCTCTCATTGCTGAGACAAAATACATGACGCCCAAAATTAAGGAAGAAAAGGTTTATTTAGCTCACAGCTTGTGAAAGTTTCAGTCCATAATCAGCTGGCTCCAAGGCAGGGTGGCATGGCAGAGTAGCAACAGATCATGGTAGCAGAAGACAGCAAAAGCAAAAAGGGAGGAGCGGCACCACAGAGCAAGCCTCTTTCCCTCCATTATATTGTATGCAGGCTACCTACCCCAGGATGGGTGTAGCACTCCTGACCATAATGCCAGCACTAGACAACAAATCAATCACAAACTCTAGAAGCCCACCCCCATGACTGCATAAGGCTTTGGGTGGGCATCTAGACATAAACCATAACACTATCCTTATTCCTTTTCTTTTTCTCTCTGGTCTAATTGATCTGGCTAATATTTCCAGAATTATATTGAAAGGAGTGGTGAGAGTGGACATCCTTGCCTTGTTCCTGATTTTAGAGAGAATGCTTTCAGGTTTTTTTTCCATTTAGTGTGATGTTGGTTGTTGGTTTGTCATAGATGGTTTTTACCAGATTGAGGTAAAGACCATCTATTCTGATTTTCTGTAGGGTTTCTATCATGAATGAGTGTTGGACTTTATGAAAATCTTTTTTTTTTTGCATTTATCGAGATGATCATGTGATTTTTCTGTTTGACTCTGTTGATATGATGTATTACATTTATTGATTTGCCTATGTTGAACCATCCCTGCATTCCTGGGATGAATTACCCTTGGTAATGGTGTATAATCTTGATGATTTGCTGCACTGTGTTTGCTAGTATTTTTTTGAGGATATTTGGTTCTGTTTTTATTATGAAGATTGGCTTCTAGTTTTCTGTTTTGGTTGGGTCATTCTTTGGTTTTTGTATAAGGGTAATATGTGCATGGAGGAATCAGTGAGGGAGAATTGCTTCCTTCTCAATTTCATTAAAGAGTTTTAGGAGTATTGGCATTAAATCTTCTCTAAATTTCTTGAAGAATTCAGCAGTAAATCCATCAGGACATTGGCTTTTCTGTGTTGGTAAGATTTTAATTTTTTTTTAGTTCATTAACTGATACAGGGTTATTAAGAATATTTACATCTTCTTGATTCAGCTTTGGTAATTCATACTTTTCTAGGAATCTGTCCATTTCTTCTGTGCTTTGCATCTTATGTGATTAATGACTTTCCAAGTAGGTATTGGTGATCTTCTGAATTTCCACAGAATCGGTAGTGATTTCACCCTTTTCATTCCTCAGTGCATGAATTTGAGTTTTTCTTTCCTTTTTTAAATAAAGTTGGCTTGGTCTTTATCAATTTTATTTATTCTTTCAAAGAACCAACTCTTTGATTCAATAATTCTTTTTATTGTTTCCTTAGTCTTTGTTGCATTAATTTCTGCTTTGATCTTTATAATTTTCTCCCTTGTATCGGCTTTTGGCTTGACTTGCTCTTCTTTTTCTAGAAGCTTAAGGTGTAACATTAGTTTATTTGTGCTTGTTCCATTTTCTTGATGTGAGAATTCATTGCTATATATCTGCTTTTTAGGTCTGCTTTCATTGAGTTCCACAGGTTCCAGTATGTTCTACTTTCATTTTCATTTGATTGTAGACTTTTTTTTTAAATTTTGTCTGTGAACCATTGGTTGTTCAAGAGGGTGTTATTTAATTTCCATGTGTTTATGGACTTTTTCTGGGTTCTTTTGAAATTAATTTCCAGTTTAATTGCAGTATGGTTAGATCATATTCATCGGATAATTTAAATTCCTTTGCATTTACTTAAACATGTTCTATGGGCCAGTATATTGTCTACTTTAGAGAACATCCCATGTGCTCCTGAAAAGAATATGTTTGCTGATATTGTTTGTTGGAACACTCTGTAAATGTCTACTAAGTCCATTTGTTCACATGTTTGATTTTGTTCTGATATTTCTTTGATTTTTTTGTCTAGTTGATCTATCTCTTTGTGACAATGCGGTATTAAGGTACTCCATTACAATTCTCCTATTGCTTATTTGATTTTTCATGTCTATAAATATTTGTCTTATATAGTTGTGTGCTCGTGTATATGTTTCCTACATATTTATGATTTTTATCCCTTCCTCTTGAATTTTCCCCTAACAAGTATGTAGTGACCTTCTTTATTTCTTTTGTTAACCTCATTACCTTTACTTGTTTACTGAAAAGAAGTAAGTTTCTAGCAAGTAATGAAAGCAACTTAATGTTCAGAATTGGGAATGAGAGATCATGAACAATTTTCTTTATAAGATGCAGAGTTAGATAAATGCATATAAAGTGTTTAATTTTATATTTCAACTTAATTAGGCCATAGAGTGCAGAGACATTTTGGCAAGCATTAATCTATGAGGTCATTTTTGGAAGAGATTAACTTTTCGGTTGGTAAACTAAGGGAAGGACATTGTCCTCCCTAATGTAGGTGAATCTCAACCAGGCTACTGAATACCTAAATAGGGAAAAATGGCGCAGTAAGAGGAAATTACTTTTGCCTGATTTTGTGAGCTATGACGTTGATCTTTTCCTGCATTTTGATTTGAGATGAATACTGACTTTCTTGAGGATGAACCCCGACAACATTCATGAGAGCACTCACAGCTTTGGCTTTCCTAGTTCTCAGGATTTTTACTTATATCTGAAAATGACAATGATTCAGTATCTAGTAGTAAAGAGAGTGCTGGTAGGTCATGGTTAGATAGAGCAAAGGAGATGCAAAAACTCACCAATGAATTATCCTAATCATTCATATGATGCAAAAATGTTTTTAACTCTGTGTATAATACTTTCAAATGTTTTTGGCAAATTAATAAATAATAAGATTGGCTGGTTGTTCCTAATGTCTTGACCAATTTGGAAAGAAAAGCATGAATTTAGGTATTTGAATTTTTAGCTAAAGTACCACATACATAATCTGAGTTCATCCATGTATGCCTAGAGTTATCTTCATAGATGCAGGGCTGAGGTGGAAGAAAATCCAAGGCAGAATCTCATATGTAAGAAGCTGAATTAAAAAGCAAATTTGAACTCATAGTTTGGAAGGTATTTACTGTTAAAACAAGGCACTTATTGAGAAGAAATAGGATGATGAAAATTGAAATGTGGAAATATCAGAAGACTTAGATGAATCTGAGACATTGATCTCTTAAATTTTGTTGAATCTTTTTTACCTGCAGAAAGTCTTTCCTTACCCAAAATAATTGGCCTTAGCACCCTGAGTAAAAGTGCTGTCACTGAATGCAGGAGGACTGGGCTTTCTTCACTTGTCTGAGAGAATTAGCTCTACATTATTTGAGGAAACTGTAATAGCTTTCCCTGAGGCTTAATGATAATAAATGCTATAAGAACGTGTTAAGTCTACTTGTGAGCAATAGCATCACTCTTCTTTGCTTTTATATCTATTATGCTCATGTTCCAGCAGGCCTCTAAATGTGAGACATAGAATATTAACCAAGTGGAAGTACACAGTTTAAAAGGTATTTGAATTATCTAGTTTACAAAGACAAAACCTGGGAAATGAAATGGTTTTGGGGTAATGTTAGAAAAGACATAAATATGTATCTGATAGAATTTATTGACAAGGACTCGCTAACAGAAATTCTGTATTTAATATTGCAGCTCAGGGAGTAGAAAAATTTTAAGTTTGTTTGGTTGGTTAAAACATGACCCAAGGTGATTGAGTTGAAAATGCTGGAACTGACTTTGCTTGATGTACTGGAAAGACTTTTAAGGCTTCAAAAATTTGAACATTAGAGTGTATTTGTCATTTAATAATTACTTCAACCACTCAGAGAAATAAATTTGCAAGTATGGCCTTGATATCTTTGGAAAGCTATGTGATAATTCTTTATTATTAACTAGATTTTACAATGGTAGCAGTAGTCATTTAATTAGAAAACCGAAATGCAATGAGAGTAATTGGATCCTGCAAGACAAGAAAATAAACCTGTGATGCTCAACTGCCAAAGAGAAGAGGAGTATTATTATCATAATGTACAACAAAGTTAAGCATTAGTCAGAATGGTGTGACACCTGCAAATCTAATGGTTCAACTCCTTGATCATGATGTTCATAGAAGTAAAATAGATAGGAAATATCCTAAGTTATCTGGCCTATATAAATAAAGATTTCTAGGCTAAGTGACCAAAGGATTATCCTGAGTTATAAAAACAGAGTTACAGCATTAATTAATTCTAGACTTGAGCTAGTTTACAGACCCAGAATTCTTAAATAGAAGGTTGATCTTCTTTTCAAAAAGACCCTGGAACATGGACAAACTTATGTTGTCTTTTCCTCAACATGACACATGGTCTTTTATTAGGATAACTGCATTGAAGAAATGGAAATTGTCAGAATGTTTGGGAACTATGTGTCATTGTATAAACTGATGTCAGTTTGAAGAAACACAAAATATCACTATGTTGTCCCAGTCAAAGAAGGGGATTATAGAAGTCAGTAAAAAAAAGGAATTTAGGTCAGCGCTGTCTTATAGTGGATACAATGGGTCATGAAACCTACACTGTGACTATTAGTGATTCCAGGGGTCCATGCTTGGAGTAGTCATACTTGGCAACTGGCAGAATATTGCTTCTCTGACCTGTTGAGTGAAGATCATGGTAGAAAAGTCTAATAGCATTGTTCCTACATAGTAAAGCATCCAACCAAAAGAAATGCGCCATTAGTGGAAAGATCATGGATATTGGTGTCATCATTAAGGAGTTTAAAGGAGCAGATATCTTGAGATCCATCACATTTCCATTCAGCTGACCTATTTTGCTTGTGCAGAAGATGGAAGTATCTTAGACAATGACAGGGGGTTATTTAAATAACCATGTGATGTGTCAAATTGCGTTTGCCATATCAGATAATGTTCATTATTTGAGCAAATTAAAACATCCCCAAGTACCTGGTATGCCATTATCAATCTGGCAAGTACTTTATTTTTGATAGCTATTGGTAAGTAAGGACTACCATAAATATTCATCTGGCATAGTCAAGAAAACATTTTCACTGTTTTATCTCAGGGATAAAACGATTCTTCCCCTTTTCATAACTTTCCAAAAAAATCTCATTCATCTTTTTCTTCTCATGCTATTTCTCCCTAATATACTCAATATGCACTGGTTCTCTGATTCTGGAGAACCTCCCCTAGTACAACATAATATAAGGTAATTGGAAGGTTTAAATGCACAAAAGCTGAAGTTTTCTTGCTATCCTTTAATAAAATAATGGACTAAGCAAATTTCTGCTTCAGGAATAATTTAAGAAATGCATTTTAATTTAGATATTAAGAACATTTTTTGCAATGGACTTTACTTGTCAATCAAAAATTTTACATAATAACTTTCTTTGACCATCTATCTATTCTTTCCTCTCCCACAAAATGTAATAGACCTATACATATTCCCTGACATTAGGGACCAAGTCACTTTAAATCTAATAATAAACCATGATTTAATCATGATATATTTGCCTAGATTAATATCTTTCATTTTCTTAGTTATTGCTGTAATTTATGCATTTAATCATTTTTACTTTTAATTTTCATTGTGGTAAATCACTTACTATTTTAACCAATTCCACATTTCCAGCCCTGTGTAACTCAGTTCATTCATAATACTGTGCACCCATCACCTCTACAAATTTTTTTTTTATTTTCACCAACAAAATTGTGCCTACTTAAAACTACTCCCTCATTCCTCTTTCTTCTAGCTTCTGGAAACAATTATTCTAGTCTCTGAGTTTGACTATTGTAATAGCTCACATAATTGAAGTCATATAATACATTTCCTTTTGTATCTTGCTTAGTTCATTTTTCATGATGTTTTCAGTGTTCAATCATTTTGTAACATGTAAAAGTATTTTATTTTTCCGTAATGCATACTATTCCCTATGTGTATACCATGATTTATTTATTCATTTATTTTTAATATACTTTTGGATTTTTTCCACATTTTGGCTATGTTGAACAATGCTTCTATAAACACTGATGGTTTTCTTTGATGCACACATTTTTTTTAAATTTTGATGACACCTAAATTTTTCCATGTTTTTCGTTTGTTGCTTGTGCTTTTACTATCATATCTAAGAAATCATTGCTGAATCCAAAGCAATGAATATTTTCTACAATTTTTGGTGATTTTTATCATTTTAACTCTTTAGTATTAGATCGCTGATTATATCTAGTCAATTTTTATGTGGTTTATGTAAAAGTCAAATTTATTCTTCTGTATATGGATATTCCCTCTTCTCAAACTTACACACTGAAAAAATAACATTCTCTCATTGGATTGTCTTGTAACTTTTGTAGAAAATCATTTGAATATATATGTCTGGATTTATTTCTGGGTTCTATATTTTCTACTCTTGGTCTATATGACTGTTTTTATGGAAGTACCACACTATTAACTTACTTTAGCTTTGTATTGTTTTGTCATCAGGAAGTATAAATTTTCTAATCTTTTCAAACTTTCTTTGACTCTTCATTGTTCCTTGAGATTCCATGTGAATTTTAGGATAAGATCTATTAAGTACAGACCAGGAGGGAAAACAATGCTAAATTAAACCATACTAAAGCTAAATACTTGTGGGCCTCTTGTAAATACTATGAAGAACAAGCAAATGGAGACATATTCCAAATGCAATAAATTATAAATATAAATATAATCCAAACACCACTATTCCAACTACATGAGAAAACAATTATTATGATTCAATTTAAAAACTAGATATGATATTGAAATATCATAAATACATTATCACAAGGAAGAAAATAAATGGTTCATAATGTGTAAAATGACACACCCTTAAAATAGAAATGAAAATTGATGTTTTACATCCATTTTATTGTCATGATAAATAAATGAAAATGATTTGGAGATATTTATTAGAATATCTATCAGAAAGGTAAATTGGTTCAAGCACTTAGCAAAACTGGGAACAATCAACCATGATAAACTACTGTGTTAAAGCCCATAATTCAAGTACACTTATAAAACTACCTTTTGTTTCTTTTGGAAGATATGGAGTAGAATAACAAAACAATTAGTATATTTCATTCTTTTTGATTCTATTGTAAATTGAATTGTTTTTTTTAATTTCCTTTTAATTATGTTTTTGCTGTTGTGTACAAATATATCTGGCATTTTCAATTTTTTGCACCCTGATTCCCATTGCCATACCATGGCTGTTTCTCATCTACCATGCCTCTGTACCATGCCACCATGCCTTGGAACCAGCATACTATGGACTGAAATTTCTTCAAAATGTGAGCCAAAATAAATCTTTCTTCCATAGAGTTGTGGGTGTCTCGTAATGTTTGCAAGCAACAAAAAAGTAAGACAATGAGTATGCATGTAACACTGTAGTATGTCTTTAAAACTTTTGAGAAGATACCTAGAAGGTAAGTACTATGTCAAATGGAATTTCTAGTTTTAGTTATTGAGGAATATCCATAATGATTTTTCTTTGCTCTAGTCATTCTTTGTGCTAGCTCTGAGTTAGTCTGATCTTCTTTGGTTCCATGTAAATTTGGTTACTTTGAGATTTTTCTTATATTTTTAAACATTTAAGGCTATAAAGGTTCTCATTAACATTGTTTTCCCTGGATCCCATACATGTTGTTAGACTGTGTTTTCATTTTTATTTCTGTTAAAAAAAATTGCTGATTTCTCTTTTGATTCATTCTTTGACACATTGATTATACAAAAGAATACATTTTCACTAAACACTTGTTTACTTTGCAAAACAAATGGTATTTATACTACTGCCTTAGGGTAGAGAGACTTCTATATAGAACTGAACTCAAATCTAAAGAGAGAAATGACATTTGTGGATTTGTAACGAAAGGCTAAATTAAAGAAGTCAGTATAAATGACTACTGAGTCTGCATCAAGGATTGAGAGATTCTTGTTACACTGCCATAACAGAATGCCTGCTAAAATCAAGCCAAGAATTTAGTCATCAATCTTGGGAGATATGGAACTTAATCATATGTCAATATAGTCAAATATCAAGGGTGGGAAGATTATTTACCAATTTGACAGGATTATTTTCTAAAGCTAGTCTATAGGTCAGGTTGAGGACTCATCTAGAAGAAAGCCCTAAAGAAATCTGACTAAAAATTAGCAAATGAAAGAGTCTGTAATTTTAAGAATATATTGTTCATTGTTCACATATTTGTGAATTTTTGCTTTTACTTCTCATTGCTTTTTAGTTTCATTCCACTTGTATCAACAAGGGTACTTTGCATGATTTCAGTGTCTTTAAATATATGAAGAATTGTTTGTGGCCTAACTTTTACTTATGGAGAATGCTCCCTATGTACTTCAGAAGAGTGAATATTCTGCTCCTGTTAAGTGAAGTGTTCTATAGGTATCTGTTAGAGATTATTGATTTATGATGCTGTTTGAGTTTTCTTTCTGTTTAGAGATCTTTCATGTGGCTATAAAATATATGTTTCTTTTCGACAAGGTAAAAATGAATTTTATGCACTTTAAATTTGTTTATTTTGTATTTGATTTCTGTTCAAATTCTATTACAGCGGTCATGAGTATTACTTTTCATTTAATATTGCACTCAGGTTGAATGGAAATATAGTAAGTATTCATTTTGGAATTACTACATGAAATATTGCTTTTATGGAAACTATTACTGAAATCTTGATATAGCTAGATGAGTTATTTTACATACTATATAATTATAAACAATATATTCATTTTATCAAAGTCACAGTGATAATGGAAATGTTAATAATTTATATTTAATGAATTATGTACGTTTTATCACACAAAGTAACACAAAGTCATTTAACCCAAACACCACACCTCTTAGTCACCCAAGAGAGCTATATAATTATATTTAAGTGAAAGGATAAACCTCATTTATGAGCCTATTGATGAATAAAAATAGTAAATTATGATTTTCTAAAATTCTGAGTTAAAAGTACACTTAGTGACAAAAAGCAAGACACTATTTTTGTGAATTACGAGCTCATAAATGATTACATTGCCATCATTTTACATGTCATTTCTGCAAATCCTATGTCATTTTTCCCTAAGTCGTCCATTATAACAAATATTTTTGAATGTTCTTTACTATGTTTTGTTGATTCTCAAAAACATCTCTGAAACTACAGAAAATCAAAAATTGAGAGCCACAGGAAAGACAAAGCTTCAGAAAGAGAGACTCTTATAAATAATTAGAAATTGGGTGTATTAGATATTAGGAATGATGGCCAAACTTTTCTCATGTTAATACTGGAACAGACAGAACGTTTTCCAGCACACCACATACATTGGGCTTCTTATTAAATTAACAAAAGCAAACTTTCCTATATATTACATGGGTGAATCATCTGTGTTGGTAAAGATTGATAAGTCTTCCTTAAATGTTTGTCATGCACTGAATATTTGTGTCTCCCCTCTCAAATATTTTGATCTGAAAATCTTAATTCTCTATGTGATGTAATTTGGAGGTGCACTTTTGAGAGTTAATTACGTCTTTAGGATGGAAATCTCAAGAACGAGATTAATGTCCTTATAAGAAGAGGTAGAAAAGTGAAAATTTCTTTCTCTCTCTCTGTTTAATATAGAAAAAATGCACCTATTTATCAACCAAAAAGAAGGTCCTCACCAGGAATAAAATAGGACTGAACCTTGATCTTGGACTTCATAGCCTCAATAAGTGTAGCATATAAACTTCTGTTATTTAAGCCACTTTGTCTATGATTTTTTGGTTAAAGCAAACAAATATGACTAAAAGAATGACACAGCATAATTTTTCCTTATACGTGTAAGATGTTATAAAAGATAAGATGAATATTTAACTTACAAAAAAACCTATTACATTAAAAGCTACATTGCCACTAACCTCCTTCAAAGTACACCTCTTGATTCAAACACGCATATCTTCTTGTTTTGTTCACTTTCAGAAGCAGTTATGGAATTATTACTTTTGGGGGAATTGTCTTTAATTGCACTGTTGTGGCTACCTAAACATCTTGAATCATTTCCAAACATTGTCTTTCATGGTCAATTTAACTTTGTGGAAGAGCCAAAAGTTGTAGAGTGCCATATGCATGCTCGATGAGGACACATTGTAATGTTTATACAAGCATGCTTTTCCATTGGATAACACTTGGAAGCAGCATTCACCATATTTTTTAATCACAACTCATAAAGACATTCAAACTCAAGAAAGGGTATTTCAAGACCAGAACTCACAAAAGCTGCAAAAACAATGGGATAAGTCTGTGTGGAGCAAGAGAGACTATTTTGAGGATAATTAATGGCAATGTGTCTTTTACTATAAAAAAAAAAAAAAACTTTACAGAATTTAAGCATTCACTGTATATTTTTAACACACTTTGTACATTGATGCATTTGTACTCACAGTAATCTAGTATAGCAAGAGGGATTAGTGAAGAAGAAGTAGCACATTTTAACACAAAAACAAACCAAAAAAATTAAGGAAAGAGTCCAGGGATGTAGCTCAGCAGCACAGCACTTGCCTGGCAAGTGCAAGGCCCTGACTTCGATTTCTGTTACCAAAAAAATAAATTAAAATTAATTAATTAATTAAGGAAAAGAAAATTGAACAACTTTTGCAGCAAATAATTCCAACAGCATCATAACAATACATAGTATGATCCCTAATGCATAAAATATAATCTATTATTTGTTGAATAAGTGAGTGAATGAGTTAATTCAACCTATACCTAATTATTTTTCTGATCAAAAAATCAGGACAAATGTAACATAACTAAAAATGAATAATATAATATAAACCTGTAGTAAAATGAACAAAGCTATGTGCTTGTAGATCAAAAAAGGTAAGTGAATAACAGGAATATAAATGAAAAATATAATCACTTACACATAAGTCTGAAAATTTTTGAATTTTGAAGCTAGAAAAAGAACTGCATAATCCTACAGATTTATGAAGAAATAAAAGTTAATCTTACCTTGGGATTATCATCTTTCAGAACTCTACCATTTAATAGACAATAAAACAAATAGAGTTCCAACAGACAAAAAATGCAAAGATTCTGGAAAACATTCATTATTCAATGAAATCAGTAGACCATTTATGTTACATGAAATTATTTCTTAAATTGGGCTAATAACAACCTAGACTGAGAACAATAACAGAAGCATTAAAACTTTTATGAATTTAATCAAAACAAATTATATAAAATTAAGTGAACTATGAATACTGATAACAGACAGCTAGAAAGATTGAAATTACTGTTATAAATAATCTCACAAAACAGAAATGGGAAAATGGATCAAGATGTATCCTTCTCCACTTGTTGGTGGGAGTGTAGGCTGGTGAAACCACTGTGGAAATCAATGTCAAGATTTCTAATAAATCCACAACTAGAGTTCCCATTTAACCCAGCTATTCCACTTTTTGGTATTTTCCCAAAAGAATTAAAAGCATCACACTGTGATATATGTGCGCCTATGTTTATTGAGGCACAGTTTGTAATAGCTAAATGTTAGATGCAACCCAAACACCCATCAATTGATGGGTGTATAAAAGATGTGATTTATTTTATATAATAGAGTACTACCCTGACATAAAGAAGTATAAATTGAGACATTTATTGCTAAATGAATAGACTTTGAGAACATAATCTTAAGTGGAATAAATTGGACACATATGTGTAAATATTGCATTGTGTCACTTGTGTGAGAAAATGAAAGAGTAAATAAGAAGTAAGATGTACAAGAGTTATGGTGAAATGGGAAGAAATTGTTCAAAAGGAA
Organism: Erethizon dorsatum; assembly: GCA_028451465.1. Taxonomy (NCBI): domain Eukaryota; kingdom Metazoa; phylum Chordata; class Mammalia; order Rodentia; family Erethizontidae; genus Erethizon; species Erethizon dorsatum. The sequence goes on along the minus strand of CM051842.1, from coordinate 87,971,133 downwards.
AGGGGAGCTAGGGAGGCTGGAGGGAAAAAAGAAGGGAAAAAATGAGAAAAGAGGGATAAAATGGAAACAGAACTTTGTAAATAAGAAGGGGGAAGGGGTTAAGGGGAGGGGAGGGGAATGAGGGGAAAAAAGACAAATCAAGGTATATTAAGTATAAATCCCTAAGATGAATGTAATCATTTTATATACCTAAATTATACAAATAAACTTAATCAAATAAAAATGTTAATATTAAAAATGTCTCTAAAGTTTTCCATATGGGAATAAAATGAATAATGATTAATCATAAGTTGATTATTATACAAATATGGATTCCAGTATATTTTTGAAATATTCAAAGGAAACTGCTGGTAAAATTAAAACCCAAATAAACATTTTCTTCCATAGATATTATTATGTGTCAGGAACATTCAATATACCCTTGCTAGAGGATTATGTTTCCCCACTTCTTAGATATTAGGCTTACTTGTGTGATTTCTTCTGGTCAGTAAAGTGAATTTTAATGGTGCTCTGTGTACTCAAATATTTAGTCTCCAGACTGCTAATATTCTAGAGAGGCTCACTCATCAACCTAGGCAGTGGAATGAAGAGGACATGGAGAATAGACGAAACCAAAGAACAGCAGATTTATATTTTAAAAAATTATTTTATTGCTAATGCTTCTGAAATTTTATTTTTTCACATTCAGAGAACATATTTTCTTCTTTTATGTCATCCAATCATTAGAAATTTTTAAGAAGTTAATAAACCACACTACCAAAACATCAAAGCAAAACAAAACCCATCACATTCTTTATGAAAATAAGCATTAATGATTAAAAAACCCAGTGAAATAAAGCAATTCACTATAATATCCAAAAGCCAAATTAACTATATACAGCTTACAAGAGATCATGTAAAACAAAATGAGAAAAAAAAATTTCATGAAGTTTTATTTAGTTAATAGAAGCAAGAGGAAACATCTGGAATGGTAAGTGCATCTGGTTAGGAAAACAGCAGTGCCCATCATTCACTTTTTTAGGCTGCATATCCTCATTTCCTACTACCACTTAGGATAGATGTCCAGGTAACTCTATTTGAAATAAAAGTAATTGTAGTCTGTCAAAATTATAAAATAAGATAAATAAATATATAAATACCTAAAAGAATATTTATTAAGTTTATTAGTACAATTTAGACATATATAATGATCATATTTATCATTTGGAAGTAGTGCTTGTAAAAGATGAGTCTAGGTTCCACATTTTTTTCTCCCATTCTCCCCCCATTCCTCTCAACTCTTCCTCCCATCCTTATTTACAAACTTTGTTTCCACTTTATCCTTTGTTTCTCATTGTTTTCTTTTACCTGCCTTCCTCCCACAACCCATTCCCCTTTCCTTTTAAACAATTCCTTCATATTTCACAATAGCTATTGTATATTTTGGTTCTTATTTACGCTTTCAGTTTCTCTCACCATAGAAACAATGTAATATTTCCACATATTTGTCCAATTTGTTTCACTTAAGAGTATGGTCTCGGGCCAGTGAGATAGCTCAGTGGCATAAGCGCCTGCCTGGCAAGTGTGAGGTCCTGAGTTTGACTCCTGGAACACACATATGTAAAAATGGCTGGTGATATTGCTCAGTGGCATGGGTGCCTGCTGGCACATGAGGTCCTGAGGTCGACCTCCGGTACCCACAAAAAAGAATATGGTCTCAAGGTACATTCATATAGCAAAAAATGTCTCCTTTCCTCCATTGGCGAGAACTAGGTTAACCACGGGAAGAGTCTCAGCAACTGGTTCCTCCTTTCCTCCACTGGTGGGACCAAGGTGAGCCAATGGGAGGAGGCCAGGTCAAGGGCTTCTCCATTCCTCCACTGGCAGGACCTGGGTGAAACATGGGAAGAATCCCCGTGAGCAGATCTTCCATTCATCCATTGGCAGGACCTGGCAGTGAAAAGTGGGAACAGTCCAAGTTACTGATCACCAGCAGGAAACCTGGGGACTGTTCCTTCCCTCCATTGGCAGGGCCCAGAGACCTGAAGGAGTACCAGTTACACAGTAGGGCCCCCAGCTAGGGCACATATGATGGACATGTAGGACTAACGGCATGGAAAATTCCAAAGCAACAGTGAAAATATGAGCAACAGGTAGTAAGTTATGTGAACCAGTATTGTGCTTGGGGACAAAGACAAGTGGAATAGAATTGGGCAGGTAGGACTGACTCCTTTTCTTTTTCTTCTTTCTCTTTTTTTTTTTTTTTCTTTTTTAAATGGCTGGGGAGAACTCCAGCCACAGAAAGCTAATCCAAGCACTTAAATCCAGAGACCAAGGTCAGACCCAAACCCAGCACAAATCCATTTACTATCTAGGCTACTTTACACAATTCTGGACTCTGACGTGGACCTACCACAGAACTGTAGACGTTAGATGAATTTCACTACATTTATTCTTCTCTGTTTGATTCATTTTCCTCTTTGTATTCAGCTGAATTAATGGCTTTTTTCTCTCTTTTTTTCTCTTTTCTGTTTAGTTCTCTTTTTTCTCCTTCTGTACACTTGTTTCTCTTTCATTGTGTGTGGTTATTTTTGTTTCTTGTTTTTTCTCTCTCTTTTTTCATTTTCTTATCTTTTTTAATTTCATGATTTAGATCTCTAACCTTTATTTTTGTTTTATTTTACTCCTCTTCCTCTCAATTATCTCACTTGATTTTATTATACTTTCACATGAGTAAACATTGTCTCTTCTCTTTATGGTTTACTGCAATATTCCTAGGCTTTCTCTTCTAATATTTCCCTCTTGTGTTCTACAATTACCCAAAATTTAGATGAATAACCTTTGGCCTCCAACCTCACTCCTACTATATTTAACCTCGTACATCCCTCCATCCTACACCCTATCCATCTTTAACCTTCCACACAACAGGGTAAAATCACTCTACTAAGTGGAAAATCATTTCATACAAGTTCTAGGTACAAGTTGGACAATATTCTATAATGGTAGAACTTGCTCCTATTGCTAAAGATATCAGACAAATAGTGAACACAGTTTGTCAGTAGCCAGGCTGTAACTGAGTTTGTTGTTATTGCTAACTGTGCTACTTAAACCAGGACGTCATGCCTGTAATAATCAGTTTTTCCCCCTGTGTAACAACACTGTGAGTGTAAGCAGTCCCAACCATCAGTGTAGTCCAGTACCAAAGGAATGGGTGCTGAGTCAAATAGATAACAAATTCACATTCTTAATATATTGGGAAGGTATGTTCTTGGGATAGACATAAAGAACAAGAAAAATATACATCTAGAAGATGTCCTGAGGAACAGATATTTCCTAGGAAATCCTGCACACCAGGGATAAAGCTATTGAACATTAGAAATCTGCAAACATCATCACAGAAAAAGATACAGTACAAAATAGACAATACAAAAAGACAAGATGAAGAAGCAAAATGCAACCCCAAACAAATGTCCAGCCCACCCAGGACAAGTCCAGAGCACAAAGATATAGAGGAAATTAGAAACCAACCACTGGAACTCTGAAATGATTGCAGCAGAAGTGAAAAAAAAAAAAAAACAAATGGAAGAGGCCAAAGGGAAAATGATCTCTAAGGTGCAAAAGAAATGATGATCAAAATGAAAAACAATAAAACAGACACAGATAAAAACAGAAGAGCTCAGGTAAACAATGGAAACCATGAATGCCCAGCATAGATAAGTAATGGAATCAATGAAACAGATGCAAAATGAAATCCAGGGTATTAAAAACTCCATTGAAAGAAAATGCTACATATTGAATGAAGGCAAGGATAGAATATCAGATATAGAAGACAGGATTTGACTAGTGACCAGGAAAAAAAATGTGTCTTAAAAATAGAGAGAGATCAAGAAAAATCAATCCCACAGCAACAAGATGAAGCAAAGAAAATCAAATTTGATTGGAGTCAGTGAGAAAGCAGGAGACAACACAAAAGCCATTAAATTCTTCAAAGAAATAATGGCAGAAAACTTCCCAAACATGGATAAAGAATATGACCTACAAATAAGTGAAGCATATAGAACTAAAAATAGCCATGATCAAAATAAACATACACCAAGGCATATAATAATCAGGATTTTAGAAATTCGACACAAGTACAAAATATTAAAAGCAGCTAGAGAAAAGAAACAAAACAATTATAAAAGAAAGCCCAGGGCCGGTGAGATGGCTCAGTGGCTTAAGCGCCTGCCCGGCAAGCGCGAGGGCCCGAGTTCGACTCCCGGAACCCACATACGAAAAAGGGGCCGGTGATATCACTCAGCGGCACGGGCGCCTGCTGGCGCACGAAGTCCTGAGGTCGACCCCCCGGCACCCACAAAAAAAAAAAAGAGAAAGCCCATCAGAATCATGGCAGACTTCTCAACATAAATGCTCAAATCAAGGAGAGATTGGACTGAGGTATTCCAAGCCCTAAACAATCTTCAACCCAGATTTATGTACCCAGCAAAGCTATATTTCAGGGCCAGTGATATAGCTCAGCAGCATAAGCGCCTGCCTGGCAAGCACGAGGTCCTGATTTTGGTTCCCAGTACCCACATAAAGAAAAAAAACTATCTTTCAAAATCAATTGTGAAATGAAATATTTCCATGACAAAGAACTACTGAAGAAATTTATGCCACCAAACCAACTCTTCATAATGCTCTGAAGGATAGATGAGAAAGATGAAATGAAGACCACAATCACAAGAGCACCAATAGAAAGAAGCCACCAGGCAGGGCAAGCAATTAAACAGAGGAGAAAACAAGGAACAAACAACAGGAAAATAACATTAAAAAAAGCCAAGGCATATCAGTTATAACAATCAATGTAAATGGCCTCAATTCACCAATCAAAAGAAACAGACTGGTAGAATGGATCAAGAAACAAGATCCAACAATATGCTGCATTCAAGAAACACATTTAACACCAAAAGTAATTCAGTGTAAAAGTCAACAGATGGAAAACAATTTTCCATGAAACAGTTCAGAAAAAAGCATGGGAAGCTATTCTATTTTCAGACAATATAAACTTTAAGCTAAAATTGATCAAAAGAGACAAAGAAGGTCACTACATACATGTGAAAGAAAACCCCAAGTGGAAGAGTTAACAATCATAAGTATGTATGCAGCAAACACCAGTGCATACAACTGCAAAAAACAAATACTAAGGGACATGAAAAACCAAATAAGCACTAACACAATTGTAGTGGTTGACTTTAACACTGCACACTCACAGATAGATCAAATAGACAAAAAAAATCAAGAAAGGTATATCAGAATTATACCAAGCCTGTGAATAAATGGACTTGTTATATGTCTACAGAGTGTTCCACCACAAAACATCAGAATACACATTCTTCTCAGCTGCACATGTGACGTTCTCCAAAAAGGATGACATATTTCCCCACAAAACATGCTTAAGTAAATGTAGAGGAAACAAAGTCATCCCATGCATATCATCTGGCCATAGCACAATGCAACTGGAAAACAATGACAAAATATTTGCAAAAACTACATAAATACATGGTGATTAATCAACAACTTCCTGAACAAACAATTGGCCACAGGGGAAATTAAAGATGAAATTAAACACTATATACAATTAAAATAAAATTTCAATACAACTTACTGAAACTTATGGGATTCAATGAAAGCAGTCCTATAATGGAAATTTATAGCAATGAACTCTCACATGAGGAAAACAGAATGAGCTCAAATAAACAACCTAAGTTTGAACCTCAGACTTCTAGATAAAGAAGAACAAAACCAAAGCTCATATGAGGGAGGATATTATAAAGATCAGAGCAGAAATTAATGCAATTGACACAAAGAATACAATACAAAGAATCAATGAATTGAAAGGTTGATATTTTGAATTAATAAAAAATTGATAAAACATTAGCCAGCCTCATTAAAAAGGAAATAATAAACACAAATTCAAGAAAATAGGAATCAAAAGGAGGAAATCACAATGGATCCTGGACAAATCCAGATCATCTATACCTAGTAAGGGAACATCTATTCTAATAGGACAGAAAACACAGAATTCATGGACAGATTTCTAGGCACAATTGAATTATCAAAAATAAATCAAGAAGATGTAAAAATTCTAAATAACTATATATCAGTGAATGAAATCGAAATTTTAATTGAAACTTTACAAAAAAGTAAAGCTCAGGCACTGTCGGATTCACTGTTGAATTCTAGCACAAATATAGAGAAGAACTAATGCCACTGATGCTGAAAACATTTAAGGAAATTGAAATGGAAGCAGTAGTTCCAAAATCATTCCTGGAAATATTATCCTGATACCAAAACCAGAGAAGAACCCAAAATAAAGAGAACTACAGGCCAATCTCTCTAACGAACATAGATGTAAAAATCCTCAATAAGATACTGGCAAACAGAATGCAGCAAATCATCGAGAAGATTATGCACCATGAACTAGTAGGATTCATCACAGGGATGCAGGAATGATTCAACATATGCAAATCAATAAATGTAATGCATCATATTAATACAACCAAAGACAAAAAATCACATGATGATCCTAACAGATGCAGGAAAAATATTTGAAAGAGTCCAACATCCACTCTTGATATAAACCCTATAGAAAATTGGAATAGATGGTCTTTACCTCAATCAGATAAAAGTCATCTATGGAAAACCAATAGCTAACATAATATTATAAGGTCAAAAATTGAAAGCTTTCACTCTCAAATCAGAAAGAAAAAAAGGATGCCCACGATTACCACTCCTATTCAATATAGTTCTGGAAACATTAGTCAGAAAAGTTAGAGAAGAGAAAGAAATAAAAGGAATAAGGATAGGAAAGGAAGAAGTTAAATTATTATTTGCAGGTGACATAATACTCTACATAGACGACACCAAAGTTCCACCAAAATACTTCTAGATTTAATAAGCAAATTCAGTAGCACAGCTGGATGCAATGTCAACACACAAAAATAAACAGCATTCCTATAAACAAGCAACAAACTCACAGAGATATTAATGAAAGCACACCCTTTCCAATAGCATCCAAAATATGAAATACTTAGGAATCCATCTAACAAATGAAGTAAAAGGTCTATACATTGAAAATGTCAGCACTCTGAAAAAGATTGAAAATTCTATCAGAAAGTGGAAACATATCCCCTGCTCATGGATAGGAAGAACCAACATAGTGAAAACAGCCCTACCCCCAAAACTTTTAAATAGATTTAATGCAATCCCAATCAAAATACAATTAACATACCCCACAGAACTAGAGAAAACTCTCCTAAAATTCATTTGGAACCAGAAGAGACCTAGAATAGCAAAAAAGTTTTCCTGGAAACAAAGGCAAGTCAGGGAGCATCACAAACCCTTACCTGAAATTATACTACAAAACTTCCATGATGAAATTAGCATGGTATTGCCAAAAAAACAAAAACAAAAACAAAAAACAGACCTGAGGATCAGTGGACCAGAATAGAAGATGTAGATGCAACTCCAAACACACTCAGCCACCTTATCTTTGAGAAAGTAGCCAAACATGTTCACTGGAAGAAAGTATTTTTAATAAGTGGTGCTGGAAAAACTGGCTTTCCACATGCCAAAGACTAAAACTACATCCGTGCTTTTCACCATGCACTAAACTAAACTCAAGGGCCGGTGAGATGGCTCAGCGGCATAAGCGCCTGCCTTGCAAGTGCGAGGGCCCGAGTTCGACTCCCGGAACCCACATACGAAAAAGGGGCCGGTGATATCGCTCAGTGGCACGGGTGCCTGTTGGCGCGCGAGGTCCTGAGGTCGTCCCCCTGGTACCCACAAAAAAAAAAAATAAAATAAAAATAAACTAAACTCAAAATGAATCTGATCTAAATATTAAAACACAAACACTACATTTACTTGAAGAGAAAAAAGGTAGAATTCTTGGACATATAGTGTAGGCAGACATTTCATGAACAAAACCCAGACCACATAGGAAATACTACAAAGAATCAACAAATGGGATCTCACCTTATTCAAAAGTTTTGCACAGCAAAAGATATCACCAACAGAGTGAAAAGACAATGCACAGAGTGGGAAAAAATTATAGCCAGTTGTCATTTTTGTACAGATAGTTTCTCTTAGTTCGTTGAAAATAAAGTTTTGTGCTAATATTGATTGGACAATATCTCATGCCTATATCTTTTACTCTGAGTAACTACTGTGAAGATAGAAATATGCAATATGTTAATTACCTTTACTCTCCTATTAGCCTGTTTGAACCTTTGTTTTATTTTTATTTGTATATTTTCTCTTTAAAATAAAATAATAAAAGTCTCAAATTTATCCTTCTTTGTGTCTAAGTACTAGTGCTTTGTGTAAAAAAACTATATCTTCTTTATCCATTCCTTGGTTGATTGGCATTTGTGTTGTTTCTAAGATTTAGCTTTTACAAAGTGTACTGCTATAAAAATGTTTGTACATATATAATCATGGTATGATGTTTTTAATACCTCTGAGAAGATACCAAGAAGGGGAATAGCTGGCCCAAATAAAACCACTAGTCCTGGTTTTTTGAGAAATCTCCACACTGATTCCACAGTGGTTGAACCAGTCTACAATTCCACCAGCAGTGGAAAATTGTTCCTTTTTCCACACAGCACAGCATTTGTAATTCATAGATTTCTTGAACATAGCCATTCTTTCTCTAGTGAGATGGAATCTCAGAGTTGTTTTAATTTACCTCTCTCAAATCATCAGTGATGTTGAATATTTTTTCATATATTTGTTTACTATTTGTACTTCTTTTGAGAAGTGTCTGTTCATTTCAGATGCCCATTTTTGAATTGGGTATTTAAATTTGGCTTGTCTGATTTTTTTCAATACATTATATGTTCTAGATATTAGTTCTTTTTCCTGAAAACCAAGTGGTAATATTTTTTCCAAATCCGTGGGTTATCTTTTCACTCTGTTGGTGAATTCTTTGGTTGAGGAAAAGCTTAAGTACTATGAGATTGCAGTTGTTGATTCTATGTTGTATTTCAGTTTCATCGTGGTTTTGTTTATGAAGTCTTTGCCTTCACCTATGTCTTCAAGAGTTCTAACTATTCTCCCAGCATATTTAGTTTCTGTTTTAATTTGATATGTGATCCACTTTCATTTTAGGTCAGTGCACGGTGATAGATAAGGGTCTAGATTATTCTTTGGCATGTGGAAAACCAATTTTTTCCAGCACCATTGATTAAAAGGGTAACTATTTTTCCAGTGAAAATGTTTGGCTCCTTTGTCAACAATAAGGTACATGAGTGTGTTTGAAGTTGTTTCTGCATTTTTATCCATTGCACGGATACTTAGATCTGCTTTTATTCTGGCACAATGCTGTTTTTATTGTAGTAGCTTTGTAATAGAGTTTCAAGTCAGGGACTGTGGTGCCTCTTGACTTGCCTTTGTCGCTTACAACCTTTTTGCTATTCTAGGTATCTTCTGCTTCCAAAAGAATTTTAGGAGTGTTTTTCAAATTCTGTGAGGTATGCTATTGGTATTTTGAATGGGTTTGAATTAAATCTGTGTAACAATTTTGTGAATATGGCCATTTTTACTATGTTGATTCCTCCTATCCAAGATAAAAGGATATCATCCCATGTTTTTGTTTGTTTGTTTTTTGGTACTGGAAAACAAACTCAGGAACTTGTGCTTGCTAGGCAGGCACTTGTGCCACTGAGCTATATCCCCAGCTCAATTTTCTATATTTTTTTTGTGGGTACTGGGGGTCAACCTCAGGACCTCACACGCCAGCAGGCGCCCGTGCCACTGAGTGATATCACTGGCCCTTTCTTTGTATGTGGGTTCTGGGAGTCAAACTCAGGCCCTCGTGCTTGCCAGGCAGGCGCTTATGCCGCTAAGCCATCTCACCGGCCCTCCATTTTCTGATATCTTGTTCAATCTCCTTTTTAGAATATAACAGTTTTCAATGTTTAGGTCTTTTACTTCCTGTGTTAGATTGATTCCTATGTATTTCTTTTTTTTAGATGCTATTATGAATGTTGTATGTTCCCTAATTTCTCTCTTGTTATTTTTGTACAGGAATGCTATTGATTTTTCAGTGTTGACTTTATATCCAAAGTCAACTCTGCTGAATTTGGTTATTAAATCTAGAAGTCTTTGGTGGAATTTTTGGGGTCTTCTATGTAGAGAATCATGTCATCTGCAAATAATGATAATTTAAATTCTTCCCTTCCTATCTTTTTTTCATTTTATTTCTTTCTCTTGTCTAATTGCTCTGGCTAATTTTTTCAGAACTATATTGAATAGGATAGGTGATAGTGGACATCCTCATTTTGTTCTTGATTTTAGAGTGAAAGCTTTCTCTTGTTTTCCATTTAGTATGATGTTGACTGTTGGTTTTTCACAGATGGCTTGTATCATATTGGGACAAAAACCATCTATTCCAATTTTTGGTAACTTTTTAAATCATGATTATGTGTTAGAATTCTCCAAATGATTTTTCTGCATGTATTGGGATGATGTGGTTTTTGTCCTTGGCTCTATTAATATGTTGTATCACGTTTATTTCTTTGTGTTTATGTTGAACTATCACTGTATCCTTGTGATGAATCCTACTTGGTTGTGTTGTAAATCATTTTTGATAATTTCCTGCACTCTGTCAGTATCTTTTTGAGGATATTTACATAAATGTTCATTAGTGATATTTGCCTGTAGTTCTCTTTTTTGTTGTGCCCTTTTCCACTCTTTTTGTTAGGGTAATACTTGCTTTCAGGAATGGCTTTGGAAGTATTACTTCCGTTTCGATATCATTAAGGTGTTTGATGGACAATGGCATTGAATCTTCTCTAAATTTCTTGTAGAATTCTTCAGTGAATCCACCTGGTCTTTCTTTGTAGGTAAGTTTTTAATTACATTTTCAATTTGATTGACTGATAATGAGTTATTTAAAATATTTCTCTCTTCTTGATTCAATTTTTGTAATTCATATTTATATAGGAATCTCTCCATTTTTCTCTTTTTTCCATCATCTTAGAGTAAACTTTATCAATGTAGGTATTGACAATCTCTTGGATTTCTACAGGATTCTTTTTTATTTCACTCTCTTCATTCCAAATTGCATGAATTTGTGTTTTTTTTCCTTTTTTGATAAGGTTGGCTAGGGATTTGTCAGTTATATTTACTCTTTCAAAAACCAACTCTCATTCACTGATCCTTTTATTGTTTTTTAGTGTGACATGCATTAATTTCTGCTCTGATCTTTATAATTTCCTCCCTTACACTAGATTTGGGCTTGACTTGCTCATTTTTTTTTCCCAGAAGACTGAGGTTCAGCATTTGGTATTTTATTTGAACTCATTCTGTTTTCCTGATGTGAGAGTACACTGCCATTAATTTCACATTTAGGACTGCTTTCATTGTGTCACATATATTCCAATATGTTATAATTGGTGTTATCATTTAATTGTAGGTGCTTTTTAATTTCTTGTTTAACTTGCTCCATGACCCATTGTTTGTTCAATAGAGTATCATTTAATTTCCAAGTGTTTACTGATGTTTTGTGGTTTCTTTTGCCATTGTTTTCCAGTGTCATTGCACTACTGTCTGATGATAAGCATGGAAAAATTTCATTTCTTTTGCATTTACTTAAGCATGTTCTATGGGGTTGTATGTGGTTTATTTTGACCAATGTCCCATGCACCACTGAAAAGAATTTGTATTCTGTTGTGTGATGGAACATGTAGACATCAACTTAGTTCATGTGTTCAAAGTTTTGGTTCTGTTCTGTTATTTCTTTGTTGATTTTTTTTTCTAGTTCATCTATCTATTTGTGACAGTGGTGTACTAGGTCCCTCCTTACAATTGTGTTAGTGATTATTTGATTTTCGTATCCATTAGGATTGCTTTTATATAGTTGGGCGCACTTGTATTTGATGCATATATATTTATGATTTTTATCTTTTTTCTTGTAGTTTTCCATTAACAAGTATGTAGTGACATTCTTTGTCTCATTTGATTAGTGTCTTGGCATGAAGTTTACATTGTCTGCAAATAGAATAGCTACCCATGCTATTTTCTGGGTTCCTGTTGCATAAGGTATTGTTTTCCATTCTTTGACTTTCAGTTTATGAATTAACTTTTGAGGTAAATATTTCTTGAATGCAGCACATTGTTTTATCTTATTTCTTGATCCATTCTGTCAGTCCATTTCTTTTGATTGGAGAATTGAGACCATTTACTTTGATGTATGTAATTGATATGTATTGGCTTGTCCTTGTCATATTTTTTTCCTGCTGATTGGTCCCTGTGTTTCCCCTCTGTTTAGTGGCTTGCCCTGCCTGGTGGCTTCTTTCTAATAGTACTCTTGGAGTTGTGGTCTTTATTAACTCTTTCTAGAACATCTTTCAAACAGCTTTGTAAAACTCGTTTGCTTGTCACATATTGCCTTAGGTGATCATTGTCATGGAAGTCTTTTATTTCTCCATTAATTCTGAAAGATAATTTTGCAGGATACATCAGTCTGGATTGGAAGTTGTTTTCTCTCAGGACTTGAAATTCTTTGCTCCAAGCTCTCCTTGATTTAAGGGTTTGTAATGAGAAGTCTGCTGTGATTCTGATGGGCTTTTCTGTATAGGTGATTCGTTTATTTTCTCTCACAGCTTTTAAGATTCTGTTCTTATGCTGAATTTCTGGAATCTTGATTATTATATGCATTGGAGTAGATTTATTTTGGTCATGACTAATTGGAGTTTTGTATGCCACAATGATCTGTATATAATTTATTTTTCCATGCTTGGGAATTTTTCTCCTATTACATCTGTGAACATGTCTTTTGGTCTTTTGTTTTGACTCCTTTTTCTTTGACTCACATCCATTCTATGTCATTCTTCTTTGAATCATCTTGCAGATGTTGGATTGCTTTTTCTTGGTCCCTTGTTATTTTTAAAAGGTTCTTTCTTTTTGTCACTGGTAACTGTGATCCGGTCTTCTAGCTCTCATATGCTATCTTTACTTTAATATGCTTTTTCAAAATTTTGGAAATTTTAATTTCTGGGATATTTGTTTGAATCTGTTTCATAGATTCCATTCTTTCCTAGGTTGAGCATTCAGAGTTTCCTTAATTTTTCTATGCTCCTCTATTTTTTAATGTATGGTTAGTCTAGATTTTTTAATAAAGTTCTTCATTAAACTTGTCATCTTTTTTAGCCTGTGAAATTCTTTCAGTTCTGCATTACTCTATGGTTTAATGTATATATTTTTTAATTTCTGCCACTGTAATTCCAGAAGATTCAGGTGGATGACTTCTGATTCCCTGTCTTTTTGTCCTCTGGATTTGTCTTTGGTCAGCTGCCAGCCTGTGACTGCATTTTGTTTCTTTCTTGTCATTTTCTATTTAATTATTTTAATTTGTTTTCTATGTTGTTGTTTGTATTTTTGTTGTGTTAGGTATCTTTATCCCTTGTATTGATGATGCTCTAGGAAACGTTGAATCCTTTGAGATGTCTTCTTGGTGTAGCTGGGTGTCTGTCCCATGTTCCTATCTTCCTACTTTATTAGGTATGAGGAATTGCCATCTATTTGACTCACCACCCATTCACCCGATAGTATTGTACTATCGGGATGATTATGACCCCAGATTACCACAGTGTTATTATACATGGATGAACAACCAATTACAACAAATATGGCATCCTGACTAAAGTAGTGTATTTAGCAATCACGGCATCATCAAGCACAGCCTAGAAACAGACAGTCTGTGATAACTGGTAATTTGGTACATCTAACTCTAGGAACAAGATCTACAGTTATATAACAAAGTCCAACATAGACCAGGAACTTCCATGCATTGTGTTTCCCCCTGGTAGATTGATTTTTATCCTGTGGAGAAAGGAAACTAAGGAGGGATGGGGGACAAAACTGCAATAACTGAAGATATATATAGTTGAAGCAAGGCAGAAGGACAAAGGATTATCACCCAAACTTGGGCAGCTTGAGAGAAGGACAGGAGAGAATGATGCAGAAAGCAAAAGAATATCAAGGTGAACCAAAAAAAACTAGACACAATTTTCTTTCACATGTAAATATCAGAAAATCAAGAAAGAATGTGAAGGAAAGAGAGAAACAGGAGAGTATAATTTCTGTTATTTAAGAAAGCAGTCTTTTTCATCAGTGGAATATATATTTGAAGTCCTCCAGCAGAGGCCTGAAACCACAGACAGAACCAAAATCTATATGCACTGTGCTTTCACCTATACATACATGACTGAAATAAAAAATTAACAAAATAACGTAATAGAGTAATTAAAACGTATACTGTGATAAAATTGCTACAATTATTATTCTTGCACTTTGGCATTACTATTAAGAAAATAAAGATTTTGGCTGGTGAGGTGGCTCAGTGACGTAAGCGCCTGCCAGGCAAGCGCGAGGGCCTGATTTCGATTCCCAGAACCCACATTCATAAAAAGGGCCCCTGATATCACTCAGCAGCACAGGTGCCTGCTGGCATGCAAGGTCCTGAGGTCAACCCCCGGTAACCCCCCAAAAAGAAAATAAAGATTAATTGAAGCACTATGATGTGAGAATCTGATAACTGACATGGTTATTGACTAATGGTTGAGCAGTACATACCATATAGATACAATGGGCAAAGGAATGAATTACATGCTCCAAGTGTGATGGAGCACTACTCAGAAGCATAAACATTTTAAAATATATGAAAGTATATTTATCACATATTCATATTTCATATTTAATAGCCACAATAAAAATACCATAAAAATTCACAGAAAATGGCAAATAGAAAAATATTAAGAGATCATAAAGAACAATCCTTGAAATTATTTATTTTTTCTAGTTATAAGGTATAATATAAAAATTAAATATCAAGAATAGATAAAAATGTTGACAATGTCAAGTGTTGATCAAGATGTAGGGAAATGGAAATTTCATACAGTGATGAAATGAATTAAAAATTGTTGAGATCCCCAAAAAAGATGGAGGATTTGTAAGAAGCAGGCAAAGTAACTCTCATTACATTAATGGTAGAATGTATATGTTGGCAGTAATCTTGCAAAAGTTAAAATTCAGAAAGTGTGGACCTATTTCAGAACATGACATTTGGGAAATTATTTGAAGGAAATGAGGTATTAAAATTTGTAGATATTAAAGAGAAGAACATTCTAGGTGGAAGAAATAGTTAATGCTAAAGCCATGGCGTGGGCTTCTATAAAGCAATGTGTGGGGAACATGAAAATATGCTGCTCACTCTGGTGAACACAGTTTCCTGATAGCTCAAGATATTGCAAACAGCTGTTACTTAGTGACTGACAGGCACTCAGAAAGAGACTGTGCCCAAGATAGAGTCAGAACACAGATGAGGAAAACCAAGCCTGCGGTCAAGCGATATGTTGATAGAAACTAGGCCGCAATATGGAGACACCATAGCTAGGCCTGAAAGTCTCCCCAGGGATACACAACAGTCTAAATCTGTAACTAGCATCATTTAGTCCAGTGAAATTAAACAATATAACAAACACATGGAAACAACATAACAAAGACTTAGATGATGGAAACACTCTTACCCTCACTCCTACCTTTTCCAGAAATGCCTTTGTTTTTTTCTGTACCATGTACCCTTGCTACATAACTTGTTTATCTCTATTAGGTCAATACAATGGTACCTCAGTTCATGAATGCTTCTGTTCATGAATAATTTGGTTTGTGAAGAAAAGCATTTGGCCAAGTTTTGCTTCTATTTAAAAATGCCACACTGGGTGATGAACATGGCCACAGCTATCTTCCTTGCACAAACACATGTGGATATCTTTCCCACTCTGAGATGTGGTCATGGTTTTCTTAAGTTGTGATTTTAGTCACAGACAGACTTCTGCACACTTGCTGTGTAGCTTTTCTGTGTACTTAGCATACACAATACTGTACAGTATTTTTCGATCCAGCTTGGCACCAAAGAAAGTGCAGATTAAGGATGGTGGTTAAAAAAATAGCAGAGAGGTAATGAAGGATAGAAGAATGTGCAGAGCAGAAATAAAGGTAAACAGAATGTGGGAAGTGTTAATGAAGGTGACGAGAATGTTCAGAGCAATAATGAAGGTAACAAGTAAACATGGAGCAAAGAGAAATTAGGGAAACAACACCTTTCAAAATAACATCCGAAAAAATGAAATACCTAGGAATTAACCTCACACGTGATGTAAAAGACCTCTACACTGAAAACTAGAGTACTCTGAAAAAGGAGATTGAAGAGGATATCAGAAAATGGAAAGATATCCCTTGCTCCTGGATAGGAAGAAGCAATATAGTGAAAATGGCCATACTTCCAAAATTGTTATACAGATTTAATGCAATTCCAATCAAAATTCCAACAGCATATCTCACAGAGTTAGAGAAAACAATCCTAAAATTCATTTGGAATCAGAATAGACCTAGAACAGCAAAGGCAATACTGGGCAAAAAAGGCAAGGCAGGGGGCATCACAATGCCTGATGTGTAATTATACTATAAAGCTACTATGATAAAAACTGTGTGGTACTGGCAAAAAAAGAGACCTGAAGATCAATGGAACAGATTAGAAGATGCTGAAACAACCCCAGACATACTAAGCCACCTTATCTTTGAAAAAGGTTAGAAACACATTCACGGGAAGAAAAATAGCCTCTTTAATAAATGGTGCTGTAACCCTGGCTCTACAAACGTCAAAGATTAAAACTAGACCCATATCTTTCACCATGCACTAAACTAAATTCAAAATGGATCAGAGATCTAAATATTAAAACAGAAACATTATATCTGCTGGAAGGTAGGATAGGTAAAACCCTTGAAGACATTGGTGTAGGCAAAGACTTTATGAATAAAACCTCAACTGTACAGGAACTATCACAAAGAATCAACAACTGGGATCTCATCTTACTAAAAAGCTTTTGCACAGCAAGAGAAACCATCAACAGAGTGAAGAGAAAACCCACAACGTGGGAAAAAGTGTTTGCCAGCGGTTCCTCAGACAAAGGATTACTATCGAGAACATATAAAGAACTCAAAAAAATCAGACCTTTCAAAATTTAAAGATCTGCTCCAAAAATGGGCATCTGAGCTGAATACACATTTCTCAGATGAAGAAATACAAATGCGAAATAAATATACAAAAAATATGCAAGATCACTAGTCATTCGAGAGATGCAAATTAAAACAACACTGAGATTTCATCTCACCCCAGAAAGAATGACTATTATCAAGAAATCACCTAATAACAAATGCTGGAGGGGCTGTGGGGAAAAATGAACCATTCTCCACTGTTGGTGGGAGTGTTGACTGGTAGAGCCACTGTGGAAATCAGTGTGGAGATTCCTCAAAATCTAGGATTGGAGGCCCCATGTGACCCCGCTATTTCCCTTCTTTGTATCTTCCCAGAAGAATTAAAAACATCATACCAGGGCCGGTGAGATGGCTCAGCAGCTTAAGCGCCTGCGCGGCAAGCGCGAGGGCCCAAGATCGACTCCCGGAACCCACATATGAAAAAGGGGCTGGTGATATCGCTCAGCGGCACGGGCGCCTGCTGGCGCGTGAGGTCCTGAGGTCGACCCCCCGGTACACACACACACAAAAAAAAAATCATACCACAGCGATATATGTGCACCCATGTTTATAGCAGCACAATTTGTAATAGCCAGATCTTGGAAACAACCCAAATGCCCATCAACTGAGGAATGGATAAAAAATATGTGGTAATTTTATACAATGGAGTACTATTCAGCCATAAAGAAGGATAAACTGGAGACTTTTATAGGTAAATGGATTCAACTGGAGAAAATACTCATAAGTGAAATAAAATGGATGCACATGTGTAAGCATCGTATTGTCTCTCTAGTATGAGAAACTGAAAGAGTAAATAAGATCCAAAAAGTACAATAGACATGGTGAATCAAAAAACTGGTCAAAAGGAAAGGGAGACTGGGATGTGGGAATAGGGAAAACAAAGAAGGGAAAGGAAGATACTGTATTTATATATATGATGGTTAAGATAGATACACTACTAATTTTACTTAGTTCATTGAAGAGTAAGTTTTCTGCCACTAATGTTTCTACAATTGAATGCTAATATCTGGTACCCTGAATAACTTACTTAAAGATAACAATATGTAATGTATTAACCATTGTTACCCTCTTATTATGTTGTTTTGAAATTTTGTTCTTTTTTGATTTGTTTTGTATCGTTTTTTCTTCTCTTTAAAGTAGAAAAAGATATAAAAAATAAAAAGTTGGTTGCTTCGTTAAGAATTTTTAATTTAGGGCCAGTGAGATGGCTCAGCAGCATAAGCACCTGCCTGGCAAGCGCGAGGGCCCGAGTTTGACTCCCGGAACCCACATATGAAAAAAGGGCCAGTGATATCACTCAGCGGCACTGGCGCCTGCTGGTGTGTGAGCTCCTGAGATCGACACCCCACTACACACCAAAAAAAAAAAAGAATTTTTAATTTAATTCCAATGAAATTGTGAGTTTTTTTAACTGAAGTCTTTGTAATTTATTTTCTCAACTCTATTCTTCTATATCTTCAACTTTCCTAAAATATGCATGTTGAAAATGAATGTACAGCCTTCTAGAATTGTATCATTTCTAGTTGCCATTATAACAACTATTGAGGTTTATTTTATTTTGTAAATTATATTCCTGGTATAATGGGATGGTAATAAAACTGCTTAAATGAGGAATAATTTCTTTTAGTATCTTCTAAACTCAGAAAATACACATAAACACAACTGTATTACATATGAGTGAATTAAATCTGTACTGAAATAGAAGGAAAGTAAAAGAAGATCAGAATAAGGTCTGAAAGTTGATGTGTCCTTACTGGGTCATAAATCGTCTACTTAAACATTTACTAATCAGTTTCAAATGTTTCAATTTCATGTTTGAACAACATGTCTATTTTCTGTGAAAGACAGGAAACATGTGTGCCAACAGTTGGAAAATATTCAATTCTGAAATGATAAGTTAGGAGAAAACAATTCTAGACTCATCATACAAAATGTTGTAGGGCAATATCTATTTTGCTAATGGGAAAGCAGATAAAATATTTCAGAAAGAAAATGTTTTTCGATTTTATGCAAGAATATTTTAAGTAGTGTCATAATGTGTGATTGGATAAGATTAACTTTTACTAAACAGTTCCAATCTGGTATGTTTGGGATAAATATTTATGCCTTTGAAATTATTTAGTTTTCAAAAAATCATATTAGATATTATTCCGATTTTGTCCTTAATTCATACAAGTTAAATCCCTTGTCCTATATGTTAAAATTGATAAATATAAGAGCTGAATTCAAAATTAAATCTGATAGCTGCTATTTACCCTCACATTTTATGGGTGAAATTATTAACCTTTGTGATTAAAATTGATTCAGTAACAAGTTAAACATTATGAGAACAAGTCTACAAGCTCTTAAGGCATGTACTGCTTCTGGTGATAGCCATAAAATAATTAATAAAGTAAATAATGCGAAATGTTGGCAGTCAATATATGGATATGTTCTGTCACCTCAGTGAACTGCCAAAAACCTACTAAATTAGCAAATCTTATTAGAGAAATTTCTCTAAGTAAGTTTGGAGATATCTAATATAATAGATTATGGAAGCTCTTTATTTGAAATGAGAGAACAAATGTGTCTAAAATTAAGCTACCACAACATCTGGGTTAAGTTGGGAAAATATTGATTGGTCTAATATTAAGTTCCCCATCGTGCTCTCTCAAATAATGTACCCTAGCCAAATAACATTTGTTTTTAATCAAAAGGGCCAGAAACAATTCTTTTCAGGTCTTAGTAGTATGTTTCCACTCTTTGCCAGATCATGAAAATATTTGAACAAGTTAATCACATCTTCCAGTGGGAACCAAAGACCTCATTCACTTGGTAATACAAGTCTGCCTTACATATATCAAGCTGACTCACTCTGCTCCAGACTGTAACTCCTGTGTGGACATGTATGGTATGTAGTGTCTTACTCCACTGGGCTGTGAGTATATGAGATTAATAAAGTGCTCTCAGTCACATCTGTTCAGTGTCAAATGTACTGTGTTGGATCATCCCTATTACTCTTGGGGAGAAATTCTCCAACAATGGGGTGAGTAAGAGGCAATTTATAATAATACGGCATTGAAGTCTCTTTTATATGGTAAAAAGGGAGAGAGACTGATAAGAAATACTAAATAAACATTCATTTATTTATATATCCATGTATTTATTAATAATATTTGTGGAGTTATTACTATTTATCAGGCATTGTGCTACTACCAAGGAGATGGTAGGGAGAAATGTCATAGTTTTAGGCTCTTAGAAATTTAATACTTGTCAATTTCACAGAGTTTAGTAACTTTAATCATCCAGCCATATCATATTTTAATTTTTCTACTTCGAGTGGATTTTGGGCTCCACGAGAGGTTCCTTTATTTTTTATTATTGTTTTTATTGTGGGTAGCTGGGGTCGACCAGGACATTGTGCACCAGCAGGCGCCTGAGCCACTGAGCGATATCACTGGCCCTTATTTTGTACATGGGTTCCGGGTGTCGAACTCAGGACCTCTCACTTACCAGGCGGGCGCTTACTCCGCTGAGCCATCTCACTCTCCCAAGAGGTTCTTTTAATCATTTACTATATCCTTCATAGAGTTTTTGTTCAAAATAACTCACTGTTTGAAAGAACATCTGAGAAAATTTATGACCACCAAACCAGCACTCCAAAATGTTCTGAAGGACATTCTAGAAAGAGATAGGAACCCCAACAGAAGGAATCCACCAGGCAGGGCAGATAATTAAATAGCAGGAAAGGGGAAAAACAAACAAAGAGTGGGAACCAACAACAGGAAAATATCATGACAAGTATAAGTCAATACATATCAGTTTTAACCATCAATGTTAATGGTCTCAATTCACCAATCAAAAGGCACAGACTGACAAAATGGATCAAGAAGCAAGATCCAACAATATGCTGCATACAAGAAACACATTTAATTCAGAAAGAAATTCATAGACTGAAAGTCAAAGGATGGAAAACAATACTCCATGCAACAATAACCCAGAAAAAAGCAGGGGTAGGTATTCTTTTGGCAGACAAAGTGAATTTCAAGCCAAGAATGATTCAGAGAGATAAAGATGGTCATTACATCCTTGTAAAGGGAACAATCCAAGAGGAAGAGATAACGACCATAAATATATATGCATCAAATACCAGTGCACCCAGCTATATAAAACAAGTACTAAAGGACATGAAAAATCAAATAAGCACTAATACAATTATATTGGGAGATGTCAATACTCCACTGTCACAAAAAGACAGATCAACTAGACAAAAAATCAATAATGAAATAGTAGAACTGAACCAAACTTTGGAACAAATGTATTTAGTAGATGTCTACAGAGTGTTCCACCCAACAACATCAAAGTACGCATTCTTCTCAGCTGCACATGGGACATTCTCCAAAATAGACCACATACTAGCTCATAAAACCTGCTTAAGCAAATGCAAAGGAATTGAAATTATCCCATGCATATTATCAGACCATAGTGCAATGAAATTGGAAATCAATGGCAAAAGAAATCACAAAAATTCCCTAAACACATGGAAATTAAACAGCACCCTCCTGAACAACCAATGGGTCACAGATGAAATTAAAGAAGAAATTAGACACTTTCTTCAACTGAATGATAATGACAGTACAACATACCGGACCTTATGGGATACAATGAAAGCAGTCCTAAGAGGGAAATTTATAGCATTAAATACTTATATCTGGAAAATAGAGCAAGTGCAAATAAACAACTTAATGGTGAACCTCGAACTTCTAGAAAAAGAAGAGCAGCTTAAGCCAAAAGCCCATACAAGGTAGGAAATTATAAAAATCAGAGCAGAAATTAATGTATTGGAGACTAAAAAACAATACAAAGAATCAATGAAGCAAAGAGTTGGTTATTTGAAAGAATAAATAAGATTGACATACCCTTATCCAACCTTATTAAAAAAAGAAAAGAAAAGACTCAAATCCATGCAATTGAAAGTGAAAAGGGTGATATCACCATGGACCCTGCAGAAATCCAGAAGATCATCTATACCTATTTTGAAAATTTATATTTTACTAAGATGGAAAATGCAGAAGAAATGGACAGATTCCTAGATTCGTATGAATTACCAAAGCTGAATCAAGAAGATTTAAAAATCCTAAATAAACCAATATCAAAAAATGAAATTGAAGACGTAATTAAAATCCTCCCAACAAAGAAAAGCCCAGGCCCTGATGGATTAACTGCCGAATTCTACAAGAAATTTAGAGAAGACCTAACGCCACTACTTTTCAAACTTTTAAAAGAAATTGAAAGGGAAGCAATACTCCCAAATTCATTCCTGGGAGCAAGCATTACCCTGATACCAAAACCAGAGAAGGACCCAACTAAGAAAGAGAACTACAGGCCAATCTCCCTAATGAACATACATGCAAAAATCCTCCATAAGATACTGGCAAACAGAATCCAACAAAACATCAAGAAGATTATACACTATGACCAAGTGGGATTCATCCCAGGGATGCAGGGATGGTTCAACATACGTAAATCAGAAATGTAATACACCATATTAACAGAACCAAAAACAAAAATCACATGATCATCTCAATAGAGGCAGAAAAAGCTTTTGACAAAGTGCAGCACCAATTCATGATAAAAACCCTACAGAAAATTGGAATAGAGGGTTTTTATCTCAATCTGGTAAAAGCTATCTATGACAAACCAACAGCCAATATTATACTAAATGGACAAAAACTGAAAGCCTTCCCTCTAAAATCAGGAACAAGACAAGGATGTCCACTGTCCCCACTCTTATTCAACATAGTTCTGGAAACATTAGCCAGAGCAGTTAGACAAGATAGAAATAAAAGGAATAATGATTGGAAAGGAAGAAGTTAAATTATCATTATTTGCAGATGATATGATAGTCTGCACAGAAGACCCCAAAAACTCCACTAAAAAACTGCTAGATTTAATAAGCAAATTCAGTAGTGTAGCTGGATACAAAGTCAGTACTCAAAAGTCAATAGCCTTCCTGTACACAAATAACAAACTTACTGAAAGAGAAATTAGGAAAACAATACATTTTACAATAACATCCAAAAAAATGAAATACCTTGGAATCAACCTCACAAAGGATGTAAAAGACCTCCCCACTCAAAATTACAGTACTCTGAAAAAGGAGATTGAAGAGGATATCAGAAAATGGAAAGATATCCCTTGCTCCTGGATAGGAAAAATCAATATAGTGAAAATGGCCATACTTCCAAAATTGTTCTACAGATTTACTGCAATTCCAATCAAAATTCCAACAGCATATCTCACAGAATTAGAGAAAACAATGCTAAAATTCATTTGGAATCAGAAGAGACCTAGAATAGCAAAGGCAATTCTGGGCAACAAAGGCAAGGCGGGGGGCATCACAATCCCCAACTTGAAATTATACTATAAAGCTACTGTGATAAAAACAGTGTGGTACTGGCAAATAAACAGACCTGAAGATCAATGGAACTGATTATAAGATGCTGAAACAACCCCAGACATACTAAGCCACCTTATCTTTGACAAAGGTGCCAAGCATATTCGCTGGAAGAAAGATAGCCTCTTTAATAAATGGTGCTGGAAAAACTGGCTCTACACATGCCGAAGATTAAAACTAGACCCATATCTTTCACCATGCACTAAACTAAATTCAAAATGGATCAGAGATCTAAATATTAAAACAGAAACATTATATCTGCTGGAAGGTAGGATAGGTAAAACCCTTGAAGACATTGGTGTAGGCAAAGACTTTATGAATAAAACCTCAACTGCACGGGAACTATCCCAAAGAATCAACAACTGGGATCTCATATCATTAAAAAGCTTTTGCATAGCAAGGGAAACCACCAACAGAGTTAAAAGACAACCCACAACGTGGGAAAAAATGTTTGCCATGTGTTCCTCAGACAAAGGATTACTATCGAGAACATATAAAGAACTCAAAAAAATCAGACCTTCCAAATTTAAAGACCCACTCCAAAAATGGGCATCTGAAATGAATACACATTTCTCAGATGAAGAAATACTATTGGCAAATAAATATACAAAAAAAGTGCAACATCACTAGTCATTCGAGAGATGCAAATTAAAACAACACTGAGATACCATCTCACCCCAGAGAGAATGGCTATTACAACGAAATCAACTAATAACAAATGCTGGAGGGGCTGAGGGGAAAAAAGAACCCTTCTTCACTCTTGGTGGGAGTGTCGACTGGTACAGCCACTGTGGAAGTCAGTGTGGAGATTCCTCAAAAAACTAGGGTTGGAGGTCCCATTTGACCCAGCTATTCCCCTTCTGGGCATCTTCCCAGAAGAATTAAAAACATCGTACCACAGGGATATATGTGCACCCATGTTTATAGCAGCACAATTTGTAATAGCCAGATCTTGGAAACAGCCCAAATGCCCATCAACTGAGGAATGGATAAGAAAGATGTGGTGTTTTTATACAATGGAGTACTATTCAGCCATAAAGAAGGATAAACTGGAGACTTTTATAGGTAAATGGATTCAACTGGAGAAAATACTCATAAGTGAAATAAACTGGAAGCACATGTGTAAGCATCATATTGTCTCTCTAGTATGAGAAACTGAAAGAGTAAATAAGATCCAAAATATAGAATAGACATGATGAATCAAAAAAAAGCTGGTCAAAAGGAAAGAGAGACTGGAATAGGGAAAAGAAAGAAGGGAAAGTGAAAAAAAATTGTATATATATATATATATAAGATGGTTAAGATAGATACACTACCAATTTTACTTATTTCATTGAAGAGTAAGGTTTGTGCCAATAGTGTTTGTACAATTGAATGCTAATGTCTGGTATCCTGAAAAACTAACTTAAAGATAATAATACGTAATGCATTAACCATTGTTACCCTCATATTATGTTGTTTTGAAAATTTGTTCTTTTTTTGATTTGTTTTGTTTTTTCTTCTCTTTAAAGTAAAAAAAAAATCTCACTGTTTGATTTACATGTACTAAATATGTTTGTAAATATGAACAGAGACATTATGAAGAAATATCACAGACGATTCTACTGAGGAATTAAATGATGGGATTAATTAAATATCTCTCCTATTAATACATGTTTAATTAATTTTTATGACAACATGAATATATTATGGTCAGAATAACAATATAGGTATATCTAATTAAGTTTATTATTAACTGATATATAGAACCAAAATTTTAGTTTTTGATGTGGTAATGTGTAGTGTTTTGAATACGTATATACATTGTGCAAACAGTATAAACTTATTGGTCTCCTCAAACATTTATTACTGCTTTATGGGGAAAATTCAAATTTTTTTTCCAGTTTTTAGAAATTTTTTTATATATTTTAATTAGGCTCGCTTGAATTATAAGAACTTTTCATTTCTTCCTCTCCACATTCAAATCATTACACCAGAGATGTGTTTGAAATATTTCAGATAATTTAATGCAATATTAAAAACGAGAAAATCACAAGCTTTACTACAATTTTTCAGTAGTATATAATGTTAGTATATGATTATATACGAATATGAAATAAGTGACTGACAACTACTAACATGAAAGAAATAATAGATACTGAAATTACCTTAGGTTCTGTTTTACCAGAAATTCAGAAGTACAAATATAGCAAAAGAAGTACACCAACATGAGTATTACCTATTTACTTAGAAATGGTGCAAATTAAATATTCAACTCAGCCTATTACTTTCATTTCTCACACAGCAACTCAACTGGGACTTATTCGTTACCTCTTAGTTACTCCAAAATATCTGTATATGGTGTCCATTAGCCTTAAAATGAATGTTACTGAATCCATGATTTCTCTGAAACTCTAATAGGGTCAGCAAAATATACATGTCACCAAGAGTATCATAAAGCATATACCTCTTTTAAATTATTTCCCATTTCAAATCTAATGTAGGGCCGGTGAGATAGCTCAGTGGCATAAGTGCCTGCCTGGCAAGCGTGAGGTCCTGAGTTTGACTCCCAGAACCCACATAAAGGAAGAAAAAGGCCAGTGATATCACTCAGTGGCACAAGTGCTTGCTGGCAAGTGTGATGTCCTGAGGTCAACTCCTTTTACCCACATTAAAAAATAAAAATCTAGTGTAGCGATACCCTGCCAAATCTCTTAAATATATGTCCATGATCAAATACCCTGAAATTCAGAATTGAGAAAATTAATCATATATACTTTTAATTGTACTATGTACAACATACTTTTTGAAATTGAAATAAATAATATTCCTTTCTTTGTAATTTTCATTTATAGCAATTAAATAAAAAGAATAACTTTCCAGGTTTTTGTTTTTTTTAATGTGGGTATCAGGAGCCCACCTCAGGACCTCACGCTTGCCAGCAAGCACTTGTGCCACTGAGTGATATCACCGGCATTTTTTTCCTTTATGTGGGTTCTGGGAGTCAAACTCAGGACCTCACGCTTGCCACGCAGGTGCTTATGCCACTGAGCTATCTCACCAGCCCTAACTTTTCAATTTTATCTCTAGATGTTCATCTTTATTCCAGGTTTTAACTTAGGTTTGAATGACTATTGTCGTAGACAGACTCCAAATCATATGCAGACTTATGTTATAGTTTTCAGATGCTTTCAGTGTCTCATAGCTTCCATGGCTCAAAGCAATATGTCTATTCTAACCAATAGTTTAATACTAATTCATTTCAGCATAAAATATATATTATGCCCTTGAGTGTCTTTCCTATAAGAGCAAAATTGGTAAGGAAAAAGGAAAAAGCTATTTGCTTATCATAAAAGTATTTATAACTCAATGTTCAGCTACTAATATTTAATTAAGTGGAACTAGGAACTTTTTATACTTTAAACCAGTTTTTTTTTTATTAGTATGTAGTTTTAGTACATAATGATGCCATTCTCAATCATTTAAAGAAAACATATTTTAGTAATTCAAGTGTGTCAGTGGCTGTCTTAACATTTTCTCATTGCTGAGACACAATACCCTCCACTTGGATCTTAAAGGAAAAAAAGTTTCTTTTGGCTCACAATTTCCAAAGCTTCAATTCATGGTTGGCACACACAAGTTTAGAAACTGCGTGGTGGAAGGATATACTGCTGAGTAAAGCTGCTCATTTCAGGGGAGCAGCAAGCAGAGAGAGATGGGAGGAGGCACAGAGGGAGACATACTTTTACTGATTCTGGCCCCAGTGACACGCCTTTAACCAGGCTGCACCACGGACAAGCACATTTAGCTCTGAGCTCACCTGTGAATGAATCCATGGATGAGTACAGTGTCTCCACGATCCAATCACCTTCCAAAAGTTCTAACTTTGAACACATAAGGCCTTTGGAGAATAATCTAGATTTAAACCATCAATGAAGCCCATATAAGTATCATAGTAACTATTGTAAAACTGATGTACACCATGCTGACAATAAAATTTCAAGTATTTTAAGTTTCTAATGTGTTAACAGTTGAGTGACTGACAAAATTCATACTGTATTATTATTGGAAGGTTATTTTGAATAAAATTTTAAACATACTCTAAATTTTAAACCTTTTTATAACCATTCTCCAACTACAATGAAAATAGTAGTTAGGATAGCATTCATTTTTTATTATAAGAATCTTACTATTTCATCATAATAAAGGTATCTCTGACACATTTTTTGTACATTATCCTCCTAAGTCTACTGAGTTTTTAGAAACATTTCTGTAAAATATGTTCCTGTCTTTTGACAAATCCTCATTGTCAAAAATTCATCCCACATTTGTAGGATAATTCTTTCAATGTATAGATGTGCATTATGCTCAAATGAACAATATCTGAGGAGTAATTTATGATTACTAATAGAACTATCCTAATGAAACAAATGTTTCAAAAATCACAGCAGTTTGATTGTGTAATTAAAATCAAATTTAAAATGAAATTAGACCTCCAATATATGTTGTGCTCTACCATTATTGAAGGGGAAAAACTCACTTTCACTATGAACAAAGTTAGATGACATTTAAGAGGGGAAAATGTCTGACAAATTAAGAATAATCAAAAGGAAAGTTAGGGGCCTAATGTGGCTTTATATTAAACATAAAGTAGTACAACGTTATTTGAAGATCAATTGAGGTAAGTTAAAGATAAATACTGGAAGCCCTGGAGCAACCATTGAAAACAACAAATGAAAGAAATAGCTGAGGTGCTAATAGGATAAATAAAATGATGAGTAAGTGATTTTCAAGATACAGTCAGATTTGGGATTCATTACAACTCTCAGACCTCAGAAGTTGTTATATTGATGGTTATCATTAAATCAGTGAAGAAAAGTAAAAATAATAAAGGGAAAAGGAATAATCAACAGTGTCTGGAGGGTACCTGGCACAATGTAAAGTTCCCCCTGGACAGCACAGGCTCCAAGCCAAAACAGGAGATTCACTCCATTACAAGTCTCCCACTCCCATGCAAAATATCATGTACAAATAGCTTATCTCAGAAGGTATGACAATGAGAAAAATAAAAGTGACAAGTAGGGCCAAGACTATGGAAGTTGGCTACACAATAAATGATATTTTAGCAGTAAACACATAGGAAACTCATAGGAAAGTGCTGGATAAAGAAACACCTGAAGGGCCGGTGAGATGGCTCAACGGCATAAGCTCCTGCCTGACAAGCACGAGGTCCTGAGTTTGACTCCTGGTACCTACATATGAAAAAAGGACCACTGATTTCACTCAGTGGCATGGGCCCCTGCTGGCATGTGAGGTCCTGAGGTTGACTCCCGGTACCCACAAAAAAAAGAAACATCTGAAGGTGTGACACCTTCTGTTAAATGTGTCCAGGAGCACCTGTCAGTAGTACCCTTGTCTGGCATGTACACTAAGTCTGGAGGAAAAGAGATTCACCTTTAAGCTGGAAAATACCAGTTGTGTATTGGCACCAAAGAACAGACTGAGAAATTGCCTGTGGGCTCTATTAAAGGTGGTCAGGAACCTATGAAGGAAATGAAGACTACCATACGATGGCATTTCAGTAGGCCCTCATGGAAGCCTCTTACTGTTGGGTGTACAGGATTCAAATGTATTACAGTATGTGGATGCAAGCAAAGACCATGTGCTGGGCAAATGACAGCACTTTTGAAAGAACTTTCACATATTTCCTGAGAGACTGACCAAAAGAGCAGGTCATTGAGGAAGAGACCTGCAGCATCCTGGATTTCAGAGTTCCAGAACTTTGTTCACAAAAGCAATCTATTTAATCACAGGTGATGTGGTGACTGAAGACAAACTTGATGCACATTCGCCATTGCTTAATATTAACATAAAATTGCCAGTTGCTTTTCTTGCAGTCAGCTTCATACCATTTTTAAAGTCAGTATTGTGGAAATCAATAAATCTAAAATATGCAATAAAAATATTTTCCAAAAATAAATGGGATCAGTCATAAAGGAAAAGCTTTGCCACCTAATAAGGCACCAGAGTAACATGTTTGAAGTGCTATTTTCCAGTAAAGTTCTCTTAGGCCTCAGATTATAGAGTTTTTATCAGATGTTGGTCAAACAGTTGTATCTAGGTACTGACTCCACATACAGAAACTCAGGATTCCACTGTGAGAAAATACATTGCTTGCACACTCTATGAAGATGCTGGAAATGCATTGCTCATGATTGTAGAAGTGCAAAATACCCTTACTCATTTAGTGAAGGGAGCATTCCAAACCTCAGTTCCTAAGAACCAGCCAGTGCATCGCCAGTCATGTATACAGGCTACTCTATTAAAATATAGACTTCAGGAAATCAGATCTGCTGAAGAAACATATTATAGGACAAATAGAATATTAAAAATACTCAACTAATCTGAAAGAAGGAAATAAAATATGGAAAAGGAGAAAAAATGAAAATAAAAAGAGAAAACAAAAAAATATAGTTAAACTGATATATTAGTGATCATATTAAATGTGATTAAGAGGTAGAACTTGTCTTATTGACTGAAAAAGCAAGACAAAGCATACTGTCTATAAGAAATATGCAAATACTCAAAGATATGTTCAAATAAAATGATAGAAAAATTACTATTTTAATATAAAGTTAAGGACAAGGGACATTGCCACAGACAAAAGGTTGTATTTTATATTGATAAAAATATCAATTCATAGGAAAGATATGAAAGCTTAAATGTGTGTGTACATAATGAAATTTTAAGATGCATTAAAAATAAAGAGTATGAATACAAAAATACAAAATGGTGAATAAGCCTTCTAACATTGCCCAACTATTAATGGGTAGAATAAATAGAACAAATAGTGCAATTAAAGGCCTAGGAGACTTCAACACCATGAACCACTTTGATCTAGATGATGTTTATAAAATATAAAATTAAATAAAACTTTTTAATGTACACAAGGAATATTCCACAAATTAGACTATATTTTGTGATATAAAACAGATTTCAGGGAAGGTGAGGTAGCTCAGCAGCATAAGCACCTGCTGGGTGAAGTCCTGAGTTCGACCCCTGGTACCCCCCAAAAAAAAGATTTCATTAAATTTAAATAGATGTTAATCACATAGAATGTGATCTCTGGTCATAGTGAAATTAAAATGGAATTGAATAAAATAACTCTATAATGTACAAGTGGTTGAAAATTAAATAACTTTTAAGTATCTCATGGGTCAAAGTAGAAATCACAAAAGAAACATTATGAATGAACACTGAAAAACAATGAGAACACATCAAAGGAAAATTTATCACATTAATTGACAAAGAGATTTGAAGGAAAATTTGTAACTTTAAATTATTCATATTAGAAATGAAGAAATTCTAAAACTGTGTGGTCTAACATTAGCTCTACAAATCCAGAAAAGTGCACAATTTGATTTGAAATATTCAAAGTAAAATGAAATAATACTACAGAGTAGAAATCAACAATTATCAACAGAGTGACAAGACAATGTCATTAAAATAGGGATTTCAGGAAGATTAAATAGATAAAATAGAATTAATTTTAAAGAACAAAATGTAAATATACAACTTGCATACCAATTTTCATAACAGTCTACTAATAAAATAGGCATTGTGATTTATGCAAAATGTTCCTCTCTAATGTTAAAAGCCAAAAAATATTTTTTAAAACACCATACAATAATTTTCCATTCCTACTCATATTATTTTTACTTCTTTCTCTTGTGGAATTCATCTAATATTATACAACATTATGTTGAACAGAAGTGGGAATCATGGAAATCCTAGTCTTGTTCCTGATTTTAGATGGAAAGCTTTCAGTTTCTCTCCACTTAGTATGATATTTTCAATAGATTTGTAATAGATGGCTTTTATCAGATTGAGGTGAAGGCTTTCTCTTCCTATTTTCTTTAGGGTTTTTAGCATGAATGCATATTAGATTTTCTCAAATGCTTTTTCTGTGTCTTTTGAGATGTTGTGTGATATTTTTCTTTGCTTCTGTTATGTGATTTAATACATTTTTTGATTGTGTATATGATGAACCATCCCTGCATCCCTGCAATGAATCCTACTTAGACCTGATCACTGATCTTTCTGATGATTCACAGCATTCTGATTTTCAGTATCTTATTGAGCATTTTTGCATCTATGTTGATTGAAATGAGTGGCCTGTAGTTCTCTTTTTTGGTTGGGTTGTTTTCTGGTTTTGGAATCAGGGTCATGCTTGCTTCCAGAAATGACTTTTGTAGTACTGCTTCCCTTTGAATTCCATTAAAGAGTTTTAGGAGTATTGGCATTAGATTTTTTCTAAAGTTCCTATAGAACCTGGCAGGGAATCTGTCCAGACTTGGGCTTTCAATAGTTAGTAGTTTTTCATTATTTCTTCAGTTTCACTAACTGGTATTGCCTTATTCAGGATTTTTATATCTTCTAGATTCAGCTTTGGTGTATCTAGGAATCTATCCCTTTCCTCTGAATTTTCCACTTTATTAGAGTGGAGGTTTTCAAAATAGTTACCAATTATCTTCTGAATTTCAGCAGAATCCATTCTGATTTCACCTTATTCATTTCTAATAACATGGATTTGGGTCTTTTCTTTCCTTACTTTGTTAGGATTGGCTAAGGGTTTGTCTATTTTGTTTAATCTTTCATAGAAATAACTCTGTGATTCTTTGATTCTTTGTATTGTTTTCTAGTCTCAATTTCATTAATATCTGTGCTAATCTTAACAATTTATTTCCTCATACTAAACTTGGGTTTGGTTGTTCTTGTTTCTCAAAAACCTTGACGTGCATTATTAGGTTATTTATTTGACAATTTGCTTTTTTCTGATGTAGGAATTCACTTCTATAAAGTTCCATCTTAGGGCTGCTTTCATTGTGTCTCATAGGTTCCAGTAGTTGCACTGGCATGATTGATTGTAGAAACTATCTAATTCTTTAATTTTATTTTATCTGTGATACATTGATTATTAAAGAAGGGTATTTAATTTCCATGTATTTACCTAAGTTCTCTTGCTTTTTGCCATGAATTTCTAGTTTCATTGTACTACATTCCAGTGATACACATGGGATAATTTTGATTCTTGTGCACTTACTTAAGCATGCTTTATGGGGTAGTATGTCTTCTGCTTTGGTGAAATTCCTACATGCTGCTGAGAATAACGTGTACTCTTTTTTTTTTTTTTTTTTTGAGTAGGACACTCAGTATATATCTATGAAATCCTTTTGTTACAAAGATTGGTTCAATTCTAATATTTATTCATCTAGTTCATCTATTCAATTGTGGCAGCAGGGTATTGAGGTCCTCCCTTGCAGCAGTATTGGTGTTTATCTGATTTTTCATGTTGATCAGTGCTTACTTTAAGAAGTTGTGTGTGCCAGTATTTGGTTTGTATACGTTTATAATTGTTAAGAATGCTGTTGAAATTTTACCCATAAACAATATTTACTGACCTTTATCTCTTCTGGTCAGTCTTAGCTTAAAATCCACTTTGTCTGAAGTTGAACAGCAACTTCTGCTCTTCTTCTGGGTTACTGTTGCATGGAATATATTTTTCCATCCTTTGATTTTTAATTTGTGATTTTTTTTGACTTATATGTGTATCTTCTCTACTGCATGTTGTTTGCTTTTGTTTCTTGATTATTTCTGACAACCTGCATCTTTCAATCATATTGTTTTGTTTTGTTTTATATATTCTGCCAATCTGCATCTCTTGTTTGGAGAATTGAGCCCATTCCCATTGAGAATTATTATGGAGAAGTGTTGATTTATTCCTGTCAATGCATCACTTTCCTGTTGCTGATTTCCTCAGATTTCCCATTTTGCTTAGCTAATCATCCTGTCAGGTGTATACATTCTTTTAAATTTATTGTCATTGTTGGTTTCATTGTCTCTTTCCAAGATATGTTTCAAAATATTTTTGTAATGCTAGTTTGGTGGTCATGAGTTGCTCGAGATAATCCTTTTCATGAAAAAACCTCATTTCTCAATCAATTTTGAAGCAAAATTTGCAGAATACATAAGACAGAGATTAAAGTTATCCTTTAGGGATCTCCTGGTCTTTAAAGTTTGTTTAGAGAAGTATGCTTTAATTCTAATGGATTTACATTTATATATGATGTTTTGCCTTTCTCTAGATGCTTTGAAGATTTGTGATGGACTTCTGGTACTCTGAGTACAATGTGGCTTGGAAAGGTTCTCTTTTGGTCATGGCTATTTGGGGTTCTATATGCCTCAACTATCTGTATATTTATTCCTTTCTCTATTTTTGGGAAGTTTTCTGCAATTATCTCTGTGAACAGGTTTTTAATGCAACTTGTGTTGTCTTTTGATTTTCACTTACTCTAATTTTTCTTAGATTTGCCTTCTTTTGATTATCTAGCAGTTGTTAAATCCATTTTTCATGTTCCCTTTTTTGAAGTGTGTTTTAGTAGCTCTTCTTTGAAGGTGTCACAGGGTTCTAGTTATGAAATTCTGTCCTTACATTTGTTGATTTTGCTGCCTATACTTTAAATATGATTTTTAATCTCCTGGTTATCTGATTGAAATATTTTCATGAAAGTAATTCTTTGGTAAACTTGTCTTTGTATCATTTTCTTTAGTTCATCTAGCTCTTCACTAGTGCCTTCTAAAAGCTGCTGCACTTTTAATTGATATCTAGGAAGGAAACATTATTTTTGATTTGTATATATAGGTAAATCCACTGGTTTGAGATTGTTTTATTATTGATTCAAGACATTACCAAAAAGAAAATATCCAAAGAAGAAGATAAAAATAAATCCAGAATTTAGATTTCCTGCCATTTTAGTCACGAGAGGGAAATGCATAATGAAATATGATAAACCACTGGCATCAGAATAAGCTCCCATTGGCACAATAAATAATCTTGTTGTACACAATTATAAGTGCTAAATTGAGTGTTGGTGGTATGAGATATTAAGGGCCTAAATAAGGAAATAGAAGTAAATGTGGGAAAAGAGCATTGTGTAGATGAATGCCAGTATCAGGGGTAGATAAAAGAAGCTGGATCATCTTTCAGTCCTAGCACTGCTTACAGCCCAAATCCAGTGAACATGCCACCTCTGTAAATGATATATCCTCCTGAGGGAAGAACCTGAGGGCAGCAGCCTCTCCTGGGGTTCAATAAGCCTCTGACTTGTGTGCGTTGTCCAATGCCCACCTCTCTTTTCCCACTGGGAGACAGAGCCCAGCAAGTGAGGTGTTTGAGAAAGAGACTACTCAGATCAGGGCACTAAGGACAGCACAACACAGAGATTCATTCCAAGCACAGTGACTGAGTAAAGACCCACCAGCTATAGGAACAGAATGGGACAAGTGCATGGTCCTGTAAAGGAACTGAAATTAAGCATGTTGAACAATAAGTTGCAGGGATGTGCAGTGGTTTTGACCAGTGTGTTATGGGGGTGGAGAAAAGACACCAGAGCAGTAGACAATGTCCCACTGCCCCTGCAAATAGCACCAAGGTATGTGCCTAAGCAGGATCCCTTCACTGTACATAAAATGCTGCTGCATTCTGCACCCATGTGAGCCCCCTCCCATTGTCTCCCAATGGCTACTAAATTTCCCACAGAAGGTCCCTTTTCCTCTGAGCCTTAAATGCTATTGAATTCATGGGCTGGTTAGAAACTCTGTAAGGTGTGTACAGAATGTTAGACACTGGTAGAAAGGAGTGGTACAATCAGAAGTTTTGTCATGGTGCACTCACCCAGAGATGTGTAGAAAACAGATATAAACAGCTACAAGGATTGTCTCAGAAGCAAAGAGATGGAGAACAAGGAAACCTCTCCAGAAATCAGCTGACGATGGGGCACTGACTAGTTCCACTGTGCCATCCTTGCTGACATAACTGAAGTATCCAGTCAGAAGACAGAAGCAAAACCCTTCAGCTAGTCACACCAAAAGGAGTACAGCTGAAACCTAGTAAATATTTACCTACAGAGGGCATGAGAATCAGTCCTGGCAGTCCTTATGGACTCCACCGGCCCCTCCAGTCCCTGGTAGGCAAGAGTAAAACTTGAAAAAGAACCACTTCAAGCACTGGTTAACACACCCAACTTCACAGTCAAAACCACAGAGAATTGGAGGTCAGCTTCCAGCAAGGTTTACACAGAATGTTTTATCTAACAAAAACAGATAACAAATTTTTTCAAGAACAAGTGAATCTTTCTCCAAAACTGACCATACTTAAGCCCAAAAACCATGCTTAAATAAATATAAAAATATCACAATAAATGTTGCATAGTATTGGAAAGCAACAGTAAAAGAAACCACAGAAATTATACAAACATGGAAAGTGAATAATGCACTCTTGAATAGTAAATGGGTCACAGAAGAAATCAAGTCAAGAAATGAAAAAGTTGCTAGAATCAAGTGAAAATGAAAGCACAACATAATAAAACCTATGGGACACAACAAAAGTAGTTCTTAGGGTAGGTTATTGCTGTGAATACCTACATTAAATAATAAAACAATTCTCAAAAAGTAAAAGTAATGTTATATCTTGAGGACCTAAAAAATAAGAGCAATCCAAATGCAAAACTTATAGAAGAAATTATAAAGAACAGGCTAGAAATTAATGGATTGAGATTTTAAAAAACTATTACAAAGGATCCATCTATCAGAGTTGATTCTTTGAAAGCACAAGTAAGATTAATAAACACTTAGCCAAATATACAAAGGAAAGTAAAGAAAATATACATATCAATATAATTTGAAAATAAATGCAAAATTACAAGAAACACTGCCTAAAGCACTGGATTAAAATAAATTATTTTGAAAACTTGTATTTCAATACAATGGAGAATGTAGAAGAAATGGATAAATTCCTAGACATGTGAATTTCCAAAGTTGAATGAGGAAGATATAAAAACACTGAATAGACTAATAATAGGCAGTGAAATTGAGGCAGTAATAGAAACCCTACCAAATAAGAAAAGTCCAAGGCCCAATTGGAATCCATTGTACCAGAAATTCAGGGATGAACTTACATCAATACTTCTCAAAATCTTCCATCAAATTTAAAGTGAAGGAACACTGACAAACTCATTTATTGAAGCTAGCAAAACTCAACTAGATACAAACAGAGTGCAACACGTTGTTAGAAAGATCATATATCATGTTCAAGTTGGCTCCATCCCAGAGATGCAAGGATGGTTCAACATACATACATAAATGTAATATACTGCCTAAGCAGAAGTGAGGATAAAATACACATAATTACATCAATAAATTCAGAAATAATATTTGCCTAAATCCCACAACATACATTCACTATAAAATGCCTAAAAAATTGAATACGAGTCCCTTAACTCAAACTCTTGAAAATATTCGTGACAAACCTGCTGTCAATATCAGAATAACATTGGGGGGATATTAAAACATTGCCTATATAATCAGTAACAGGACAAGTGTGTCCACACTCACCACTCCTGCTCAGTATAGTTGTTGAAACTTTAACCACAGCAATAAGTCAAGAGAAAAAAATCCAAAGAGATATGAATAGGACAGGAAGAATTCAAATTTGCAAATGATATCATCTTTTTTCATAGAATATTAACATATTTTTAAAGAAATAGAAGAAAGAGTTCTAAAATTTGTATAGAACAAAACAATCCTGAGCAACAAGAGCAAAGCAGGAGGCATTACAATCTCAAATTTCAACTTATACTGCAAAGTCACAATGATAAAAACAGCATGATACTAGCACAAAAATAGACGTGTTGACTAGTGGAAAAGAATTAAGAATGCAGAAATAATCCCACATACCATCAGCTATATGGTTTCTGACAAAGTGGCTATAAACATATGCTGAAGTAAAGGAAGCCTCTATAAAGATGGTGCTAGGAAAACAGGTTATCCACATGTAGAAGAATAAATTTAGGTCCACATTTCTCACCCTATACTAATATCAAAATAAAATGGAGTAGAAATAGAAACACTGAATGTAGTGGAAGATGGAAAGATACATTTTTAAAGACATAGACAAGAAATTTCTGAACAGAAAACCAGTTGCACATGAAATATTACCAAGATTCAACAAGTGGAATACTAACAAATACAAAACTTTTGCACAACTTAGGAAAAAACCAGCAGAGAGAACAGACGACCTATTGCTACTCTGTAGAAAAAGGAGTGATATTTAGAATTGATAAAGAACACCAAAAATCAATATCCCCCCAAAAAGATGCAAGGAAATAATGGGCAATTGAAATGAATAGACACTTCATAAAAACAAAGCACAAATGGACAGTAAGTACATGAAAAAATATTCAGAATCTTTGGACATTAGAGAAATGCAAATCAAAACAACACATATTCTATCCTATTCCAGAAAGAATGCATGTTATCAAGGACTAAAAAAAGAAACAAATATTGGCATGGAGGGGGGCAAAAAGAAGCACTTCAACATTGCTGGTGGTAATATAAACTAGTATAGCCACTATGAAAATCAGTGTGGAGCTTGCTCATGTCTCAGTTACTTTTTTCTCAGTGCTGAGACAAAATACACAGCACCCAAAGTTAAAGGGGGAAAGTTTTATTTATCTCACAATCTGTAGAGGTTTCAGTCCATAACCAGCTGGCTCCAAGGCAGTGTTGTACATGGCAGAGGGTTCGTGGCTGTGGAAGATAGCAAAAGCAACAAGAGAGGAGAGCAGAGAGAAAAGCCTCTTTACCCTTTTATTTTATCCAGATGGCTGGGATTTGGGCAGTGCCAATCTTATCAGTGGACTGATCCAGCAAGCACCCACCCTTAATCCTAGCACCCTTAATCCCAGCATTGCACTATGAATCAATCATAAACTTCAGATTAAATTTCCTCCAGAAAAAGACATCTTAAAGTGCATGAGGGTTGGAAGGACATCTAGACACACACCATAACACCTCATAAATCATAAATTAAGGAATTCCTTTTAACCCAACTATTCCTACTCTAGATATCTTCCAGAAGGTGTTAAAGTCACCATACTATAGTTATGCCTGCATAGTAATGTTCATAGCAACATAATTCTCAGTAGCTCTATGATGGATGTGGCCTAGATGCCCATCAAAATATAAATGGAAAAAGAAATTTTGTTATAAATATATGATGATTTAGTATAAAAAGTGTATACTTGATTCATTTTTGGGAAATGGATTGATACTGAGATCATAATGGTAATTAAAATAAGTGAGACACAAAATGCTAAATATTGTATTGTTCTGCTTATATGAGAATTCCCAAATATTAAATATTTAAAGAGCAAAATAAAAGTAAGAAGGTACGAAGAGGATTTGGGAAGAAGAGAAAGGGAGCTCGGGGGGTGAGAGATGTGGAAATAAAAATGATCCAAATGTGATATGTATATAGACATATCAATTTCTCCATATAATTTTTATGTTTCACAGACATATCTTAATAATAAAATGTATATCAGTTTTTCACTACGTATGAACTATTTAAACACTAATTTCAAGAAAACTTTATTTCAAAACTTACTGTAATGGATATAATATTGGGTAAACATCCTTAACAAAAGTTGTATAGATTCAAAGTGAGAGTGTTGGAGATTCAGCTCAGTGGTAAATCACTTGTTTAGCATGGGTGAGGCACTGCAAAGTGTGTGTGAGGGAATTATTATTAACTGCACTTAAACAATATATGGTATATATACATCTTTTATATTTGACTATGCTTACATTACTACTGTCTTTATTCATTTTTTCAGTCTCCCTTTTGCAAGGGTAAGTGAAATTAAAACTAGGGAATATAGTCAGTAAATCCATTTCTAAACACAGGAAACTAGAAATAGGAAAATGCTGAAAATATACAAAAAAGCGAGGACACAACTATGAACTTTTCTTCATAGTGAAGCTCTCACCCTTCCCTCAGTTTCCGTGGTATATCAAAATTAGTACACTTGTATGATGAAGATTTAATGAAGGTAACAGTATCAATTCATTTATTAAAATTTAGTGAAACATTTTTCTTATTTTTTATATGAATTTAATCAAGAATTTTTTACCTTAATATGTATATATTTTTGGAATATTTCTTGTGGCTAATTTATTTTCATGTGCTTAAAATTTAGAAATGAGTGAATTTAATCTGCTAATGATCAATCTAGACACATAGGTATATTTGTCATTTCCCACCTGGTTAAACTACACTTCTACTTCCTAGCCTAACCCATCAAGTATGATTCATTCTTGACAAATGAAAGCTTTATCATGTTTCTTATTTGTTTTCTCAACAGATCCTATTAATTAACTCTTATCTATCTTATCTTTCTTTCTTTGTTTCTTTCTCTTTCTTTTTTTCTTCTTTTTTTTCCTACTTTCTCAATTCCATCTACAGTTAGGATCTTATCAATTTTCACTAATATTACTATAATAATTTCCTAAATTATCCCCAATTCTCAAACAAAATAAAGATCGATAAATTCTTAATTTGACACTGAGTAATTGTTTAACTTTTCATTCTGAAAGTATTATAGACTAATAGAAATTTGCAAAATTTGTACTTACAGCTCTCATGAACCTTTTACTCAGGTAACATCTAACACAGTTAAAGTGTGATATCAAAACTATGAAGTTCACATTGCTACCTTACTGTTTATTATAGTACACACTTTATTCAAATTTCATCAGTTTTTAAAT
This sequence comes from Erethizon dorsatum, assembly GCA_028451465.1. Lineage (NCBI taxonomy): Eukaryota > Metazoa > Chordata > Mammalia > Rodentia > Erethizontidae > Erethizon > Erethizon dorsatum. The sequence continues at coordinate 87,930,971 of CM051842.1, read as the reverse complement.
GCATTGATTTATAATTATGTATATATGTATATTTATGATATTTAAGCATGTATAAAGAATTTTTACCATGACCCCAATCAAATCATCTCTGTATCTTGATTTCTTGAGGATTGGTTTGTTTTACTTTTTGATATATTTTTATAAAAGAGCTCAAGCCTACTGTATAAAGTGAATCACAGTGTATGCAAAATTTGGTCGCATAATTTCAGATGTTACTGAAAACCATGCTATGCTTCTTTGTGTGTCAGTAGTCTATTTATATTGATGAGGAGTGTTCTATGGTATTGATGTGTTGCATATAATCTACTTAACCGTTCATTGTTTCCAGTTTTCTTTTATTGCAAGTAAAAACCATTGTAATTGTTTTTGTACAGTATTTTTATATATACATAAATTATTTTTTCTATGGGGCAAATGCAAGGAATTTGTTTAGCTGTATGTTTTATGTATAAGTTAAAATTTTTAAGACATTGTACAATTAGGTTTATTAAAAAACGATTCTATCAATAATACTTCTGAAATACTTTGCTACATCTGCATTTCAAATTTCTTAATTTAGTAATCAAGCCCCCTGACCCCAAACCAGTAGAGATGATTGAAACTAGGACGTTTACACTAAACTAGAGTAGCAGCAATTAAGAAAATTTTGTTTTGAGATAAGGTCTTGTTATGTGGCCCCACTTGGTCTCAAACTTGCAATCCAGTTAGTAATCGTGCTCTTGCATGCTTTGAGTTTTTCCTTTGCAGTTTTGTCTGTTGGCATATCCCCACCTGCAAACTCTTTTTGTTCTGATAAATCTGGTGTAACCTGTTTGAATGTCCTCAGTATTTTCTCAACAGGGAAGTATACTAGAATACATCAATATTTATGTCTGACTACTAAAAGTTTTAAAATAATTTCCCATAGATAAATATCAATCTTTATTTCCACACATATTATAAAACTTCTACAGTATTAATTATCTAATTGTATTTCAATTTCTTACCTGCATTACCCAGTGTGTTTATGTACATCTCAAGAAAATAAACTTCAACATATTTACCATTGTAATGTTAGTTTTTAAAATGTATCTGTGATAAATTATATGTTCAATAAATTTTGAATGAATGAACAATTCAGAAACAAATATATTTAATCCACAACTCAATAGTTCTGAATGGCTGACTGAGTAAAAGGACACACATTGATACTGATTGGTTGAGATATATTAGTGAGTAAAACATACACTACCAAACTTTTAATGAATTTTGCAGCTCATAAGGAGAGGAATATTAATCTAATGTTCATAAGTGAATTACAAAAAGAGAAAGAAAGAAATATCAAATGTTTTTTCAATTTTTTTCTGTTTCTTCTGCTTTTTTCACACTCTCATATGGTTGATCCATATGGAATCATTGATATTCAATTGTTTTCATGTAGGCAGATGATAATCTCATTTAATTTAAACTAAAAGACAAATACACAGATACTTTCAGACATATTGAATATAATACAGTTAGAAAGGAACAATTAGAAAAAATTTCTTGAATATTTATCAACTAGAGAAATTTCTGACAGAATGATACAAGGAAAAATTGCAGAAACACAGCATAACAATGACAAAAAATGAAAAACTTGGAGCAGCTATATCATATGAATTACTGACCTAGGGCTAGCTGTCTAGAGTCTCAGTGTCTGGTTAATAGAAAAGACAGAGTAAAGTGCTATTAAACTATAGAAGAAAATGTCATTTTAAGATGCATTTACTTATATTGAAAAAAACCACAGAAACACATCACATTTTGTGATAAAAGACCTATAGTTACAAATATTGCAAAATTTCAGAATACAAACTTAGTGTTGAAGGTGCAAAGAATAAATTTTCTATTATTATTTTAAGAGAAAAACAATAAAAAATACAGAATTTCAAAATAAGATAATAGGAAATTAACAATGGTTAATACATTGCATATTGTTATCTTCAAAGTAGTTGTGCAGATTACAAGATATAGGCACACAAAATTGATCAAACAATATAAACACAAACCATTCTTTTCAATGAACTATAAAAAATTAGCAGTATAATTATGTTACCTATCTTGGGTATATATATATTTATTTATTTATTTTCTTTTCTCTTCCTACATTTTTCTTTTCCCACATCCCAGTTGTTCTTTCTTTTAGAGCAATTTCTTTCCCTCTCACATTATCTACTGTAGATTTTGGATCTTATTTACTCTTTCAGTTTCTTACATTAGGGAGACAATATGATGTTTACACGTGTGAGTTTGATTTATTTCACTTATGAGTATGGTTTCTAGTTGCATCCATTTACCTAGAAAAGCCTTGCATTTATCCTTCCTTAGAGCTGAGTAGAACTCCATTGTATAAAAATAATACAACTTTTTTATCCATTCCTCCATTGATGGGCACTTAGGTTGTTTCCAAAATTTAAGTATTATAAATTGTGCTGCTATAAATCTGGGTGCACATATATCACTGTGGTATTATGTTTTTAATTCTTCTCGGAAAATACCCAGAAGGGGAATAGCTGGGTTGAATGGCACCTCTAGTCCTAGTTTTTTGAGGAATTTCCACACTGATTTCCACAGTGGTTGTACCAGTCTACACACTCACCAACAGTTGAGAAGTGTTCCTTTTTCCCCACAGCCCCTCCGGTATTTTTTATTGGTTGATTTCTTGATGATAGCCATTCTTTCTGGGGTGAGATGGAATCACAGTGTTGTTTTAACTTGCATTTCTCGAACGACCCTTGATGTTGAACAAAAATAAATCTTCAATGAGGAAATATAAGTTATTCAACAAGGAATGAGGATCAATGATGATATCAGTGTCCTTCAAACTATGAAACAGGAAAATGACACATCCATTGTCCTGAGGGAAGAAAAATTGTCCATATGACAAAATGAAGTTATTCTAAAGCATGCAAATATTAAGAAAGTTTTACACGTGCTATATTGAGGAAAAATTAATAAACAGAAATTTATTGCCTGAAACATTTTCTTTTTAGTATAAGATAATCAAATTTTTGAAAACAGTATAAAAGTAGCATTTTGATGAGATAAATGCATACCAAAATTTATGGTCAGATTTGTGTTGTATCTTTCTAGTTATGCTGGAATTTTCTTATTTTTCTCAGAGTTCCATTCTCTGAATAGCTCCAAGTAAACATTTGCTAAAAGAAACTTTCTGCATCTTATTTGAAAGTGCTGTCACATAGCAACCATGTTTCTTTTGTTCCTACCTATATAAAATCATGAAATCTGCAAATAGAAGTATTGAATCCATCTAGTGCTGGCCTTTTCTTTGTAGAAAGTATTTTATTGCTACCTCAATAACTTTTCATATATTTATTCAGACTTTATATTTCTTTTTAAATTAATTTTGAAAATTTTTATTTCTAAGAATTTGTTCATTTCATTGAGATTACTTAATTATTCATATAAATATTTCATTGTATTTCCATAAACTTGTCTTTATATTTCTGTGTGGTAGACGATAACATACACCTTGCATTCCTGGGTTTAGTAATATGAGTTCATATTTTTCTGAGTTAGTTTAGCTAATCTTTGTCAAATTTGTTAGGAACAATATTTTGTTTTTTTAAAATTTTCTCAATAATTTTTCTATTATGTGTTATGTTTATTTGCATTCTAACTTTGATTTTATTTTTTTCCTGAAATCTGCTTTTTTTTCTATACATTTTGGTATGTTGTATTTTCACTTGTATTCGTCTCAAAGTACATTCCTAATTTCCCATGTAGTTGAGTGATTTCCATTTATTATTTATCAGTGTGTTATTTAAATTTTATATTTAGGAATTTTCACAATTTCCCACTGATTCTGATTTTTAATTTTATTCCATTTTTTACAAGGCATGTTTTGTATTACTTCAATCTTTTAAAATTTCTCATGACATATTTTATGGCTTAACAATGATCTATCCTTGAAAATGATCTGTGTGCTTACATTCACTTGACAGGAATGTGTGCTCTGATGCTATTCAATAAATTTTTTGTATATATCTGTTAAGTATGAACAGTTTTATTAGTATAATTTATATACTCTATTGAAAGTTTTTTATTGCTACCTCAATAACTTTTATATATTTATTCAGACTTTATATTTCTTTTAAATGACTTATGATAATTTGCAAGTTGAAAAGTATATCAGTAGCTTATATTCCCCTCACAATGTTTTCAATTTTTGGCTTCTTTTTTGTTAGTGAATAAACGTTTGTACCTTCTTGATGGGTTGATCCTTACATTTTTATAGAATGGTCCTTTATCTTGTAACAATTTCTGTCCCCAAGTAAATTTTGGCTATGCTCAATTTAAGCTTGCTCACTCTGACTTGTTGACTATTTTAAGGTATATCTCTGTTCTTTTACTTTCAAGCTCTTTATATCTCTTCATCTAAAGTAAGTCTCTTATAAATAGCAGATACTTGAATTACTGATTTTTTAATAGAGACTATGAATCTATCATTTCTACCTAGAATATTAATCTATTTACATGTAGCCAAATTATGTACAAAGAATGATTTTTGTTAGTGATTTTATTATTAGTTTCCTACATGTTTGTTGGGTTTTTCTCAAGTATATTAAAACTCTATTTTGGTTAAATAGACATTTTCTAGAATCACTTTAATTTTGCTGTTTATTTTACTCTATTTTTCAGTTGTGTGCTTAGTAGCTGCATTGGGGAATATCACTATTTTAATTTATTACAGTCTAAATTAGATTAATATCATCTTAGATTTAATAATATAGAAAAGTTATGTATTATTAATACATAACTTTCTTCCCTTTTCCATGCTTTTTAAATTAAGGTTCCAATTTTACATACTGAGGGCCCATTCAACATAGATTTATACTTATTATATGTGGTCGTTAATTGATTAATTGTGAACTTGAGTGGGAATGCCCAGCTGAGTTGAATCAGCATGTTTCTGGCATGGAAGACACACTTTAAGGAGGATTGTTGTTGGGAGGGTACAAAAAGGAGGACAGGAGGGATGGATTTCAGCTGATCTTCCTTGTAGGAGCTTTGTGCCACTGCTTTTCTTCAGAGAATTTTCAGTAGTTTTTCTTTGAAAGAGCTTTGGCTGTTTTGTTTCTTGAGGGGAGCTTCAATTCTCATCTTCATTTTGAATGTCATTTCCTGGTTTCCAGTGCAGATTCCTCAGCCTTCTGATACAGAACCTTCAGAGCTTTTTCCCACAGACACTTGAGCATCCAGTACTGGCCTTTGGGCTTTTCCAATGCAGATTTTTTGGTCTCCCATCACAGGTCCTTTGGAATTCTGATATGGACTTTTGCAGGACATTGCTATGGGTTCCGAGGCCTGAAGTGGATTCTTTGGATCTCCAGTGCCAGATAGATGTTTTGCACACTTCTGTATCTGACTCTAGTAAGCAATGACTAATACATTGTATTTGTTTTTTAAATCAGATAGGAGAAAAAAGGCACTGTAAAACTACACTTTGAATGTATTTATATCTACCTGTACACAATTTTACCAGTGTTCTCTTTTCTTTAATGGGATTTGAGTTATTCTCAGATGTTCCTTCATTTATACCCTAATGAAGTCCTTTTCAATTCTTATGGAAAATATTTGGTTATAAAAAAGTTCACAGTTTCTGTTTACCTGAGAATATTTTAATTTCTCCTTCAGTTTTAAAGACAGTTTTTTTCCAACAATAGAATTTTTGCTGAGCCAAGGTAGACAGTTTTTTTGTTTCAGTACTTTTGTTGTGTACTACCCTATTTTATGATTTATAATGAGAAAACAATTCTTACTGTCATCTAGGATTTCTTGCATGTGACGATTTACTTCTCAGTTGATTTGACTTTCAATATTTTGATTATGATATAGCTAGGTGAATATGCATTGATTTTTCCTACTTAGACTTCATTGAGCTGCTTGAGTATATAGATTGCTTTTTATTATATTTCCAAAATTTTTATCCATTATTTCTCCAAATATTCTAAGTGTCCTATTCTACCTTCTTCTCCTGGAACTAATATTATGTATATGTCAGTATACTTGCTCTCCCAAAAATCTCTAAGGTTCTGTCTGTTTTTCATTTTTTTTTTGTGGGTACCGGGGGGGTCGACCTCAGGACCTCGCGCACCAGCAGGCGCCCGTGCTGCTGAGCGATATCACGGGCCCCTTTTTCGTATGTGGGTTCCGGGAGTCGAACTCGGGCCCTCGCGCTTGCCGGGCAGGCGCTTAAGCCGCTGAGCCATCTCACCGGCCCCCATATTTTTTTTTATCTTTTGTTCCTTACACTAATCTCAAGTGGGATATTTTCAAGTATATTTATTCTTTCTTCTACATGCCTAAATTTGCCAACTTACACTGTAGTGGACTTTTCATTTCAACTATTATTCTTTTCATGTTTATAATTTAAATTTGTTTCCCTTTTACAAATTATATGTCTTGCCTTGTTAATGTTCTTGATTGAGTTATTCACTGTACTTATGTTTCCATAGAGTGGTACCTTGGTTCATGAACTTAATTTGTTCTACAAATTTGGAAAAAAGGCCACGTTTGTGTTTGTGTGGGAAAGATGTCCACAGTCATATTTGCCACTCATTGCAGATTTTTGAAAACAGCAAAATTTTGCCAAATGCTTATGTTGGTGAACCAGATTGTTAGCAAACAATACCATTTGTGAACTGAAGTACCACTGTAGTTCTTTACACATAGTTTCTTTTCACTCTTTGAACATTCTCCAGTTAGAGATTTGAAATTTGTATATTAATTCCACATACGTCTTCCATGGAAACATTTATTGATTGATTTCCCCTATTCATAGGTCAAATTTTCTTATTAGCATGAGTTTAATTTATATTGGATGTGATACATATTAAATAATATGATTTTGGTAATTTTCCCTCTTCAGGATCTTTTATTGCTATTTACTGTAATTGATACTTTTGTTTAGTAATTTTTATGAAATAATTCCCTAAAATCTATGCTCATTGTCATGTGCAGCCACTTGAACTCCTAGTGGCCTAACTTAATTCTTAGCTAATGATCAGTTATTTCCTCAATAATTGAAATGAATCTTAAAATTATGTGTCATTTTTAAAATAAATTTAAGTATGTTTTCTGATCCTTATTGTATGGTTTTCGTTGATGTCATCCAATAAATAAATGAGCAATGGGATATTTAAATAGATTCTTCAACCTTTTACCACTCCAGGAGCAATGAGCAATAATTAATAATCTAAAACTTGAAAGGGAAGAGAAGGGTATATGGGCCAGTGTGATGGCTCAGCAGCATAAGCGCCTGCCTGGCAAGCACGAGGTCCTGAGTTTGACTCCCAGTACCCACATATGAAAAAAGTGCCAGTGATATCGTTCAGCGGCACGGGCGCCTACTGGCGCACGAGGTGCTAAGGTCGACCCCCGGTACCCACAAAAAAAAGAGAAGGGTATAAAAAGAAAATACTTTTGACATTATAAATGTAGGATAAGTTTTCTATTCGTAAAACGAGCCTGAGAATAAGCTTACTAAAGATGAAAATTGTTATATAGTTTTGGTACTACAATAGTAATAGAGATCCTATCTGATATGTGTGTGTATGTGTGTGTGTGTATAAATAGGAATAAAATGAATTACTAGGCAAAAAGAAAGAAATGGGTTTTGGAGATATAGAAAAGTGGAGATGAAATAATGGAGTATTTATCTGTCATGTATTTGGAGCACTAAGAAGGAATTGTGTTTTGTAGTATAGTACAGTAAAACGTTGATTTGTGAGCAATTTCATTTGCAAAATCATGCTTGTAATCCAAAGAATACGTATATCAAAGTGAATTTCCTCAGAAGAAATAAAGGAAACTCTGATGATTCATTCCACAACCCAAAATTATTATTATCAAATTTATTACAGTACTGTAATATAACACAAAATAATAAAGAAAATAGAAAATGTGAAGAAAATAAACAGATTAAAATGCACAAAACTTGGAAAACTTTTGTGGTTGGTATAAGGGAGACAAGAGAGAGAAAGGCTATTGTGTAGGATGACTTTCACATCACTAATGAAACCACTACTATCTATTGCCTCAAGGGAATATTTTTTAATGCAACTTTAACAAGGAATCTCTTCAAACAATTGCTTTTGTCTCCTTCTGACGATTGTGTAGAAACATGACATTGCTTGTTGTTAAACAGATTCATTGCTAACACTGCTACAGTTTTATTCAGGTTGTGATCTGCTGCAAAATTTTACATTGTTTCCCACATTTTACACATCTCCCCAATCTCCCTTGAAGTGAAGGATTCCTCTCTCTTTTTCTCCTCCTCTTCTCTAAACAAGATCTCCATAATCTTTTTCTGTTGGGGGATGGTCATCCATATTTCTGCACAGAGAGAGAGAAAAAGGAGAGAATGAGAAACAGAGAGACAGAGAGAGAGGAAGAGAAGGAGGAGAAGGAGGAGGAGGAGGAGTAAGAAGGAGGAGAAGGAGAAACATTGACTCAGTTGTGATCATGTTTGGCATCTCCTACTACTTATATTGCAAGGAATAGCTTATTTATCAAGTTAAATTTTATTAGAAAAATATTTCCTTGTCTTGCAGAAGACTTGCAGAACAAGTTACTAGCAATCCAAGGTTTTATTCCACAAGGAAAATTATAAGAAAGAAAGTTGGAAAAGTAGTATGAATGGGTCAAGTGGCCCTTCATAGGCTGCTAAGAGAGATCTAGATTTATGTTAAATGCTAATGGAGAATTATGAGATAAATAAAATATTAATATTTTGTTAATATCACTGTGTTTTGTATGGACTCTGCAAGGTAAGTTTTCAGGTTGGTACTTCAGTTAGGAGAACATAATTTGAAGATAAATTCAGGAGAAGTTTGAAGGCAGACTGAATGTGAGGAGAGACAGAGGACAGAGGCAGACACAGAGACAGAGAGACAGATAAACAAAGACAAGCCAAAAGGTATGTTATGTTAAGTGCTTTCTATAAAAATTGTGAGCTGGGTGTGGTTTTACACACCTATAATTTCAGCACTTGGGAGACTGAGGCAGGAACTACTGCTGTGAGTTCCAATGACCATGGACTACATATTGAGTTTAAGGCCAGCCTGGACTGCATAGCAAGACCCTGTCTCAAAAAAAAAAAAAAAAAAAATGAACAGAAACAAAAAAAAACAAAAAAAATTAATGAATTATAGAAATGACACTGTACTTTCATTGCAGAAGGTAAAGATGAGCATGTTCTTACATATGTATTGAAGGTTTTTATTAAATATTCAAATAATCAGCCTTATGCATAAAAAGTAAAATTTTAGTTGCTGTCTAAGGCTAGAGATAGAAATTTGAGATTATTCAGCATGAAATTTTGTGTAAAATCATGTGACACGGTTTGATTATTGTGGGAAGGAAAAGAAAGCATAGGAAAATTCTACAGATTAAGCATTGGTGACTTTACAAAATTTATTGGTTACAGAGTTGAGACATACTAAGGACACATATTTATGATACCTAAAGTTAAGACAAGGCAGCCTTATAAATGAATTCACATAGGAGTGAGAATAAGGTGTGATGACAGCGGCTAAGGCTTTTTGAACGTTAAAAAAGCTGAAGAGTAAAATATAATCATTGGACTTTGTCATATGAAGGTCACTTCTGATTTGAAATGAACAGTTCCATCTCAGCAGAGGATTGAGTGTAAGGACAAATTGAAATGTATTCAAAGGAGATTAGGAGGAAAAGAATTGGACAAGATGAGAATATATTATTTTCTTGAACTTTTATTTAAAAAAGAGTGAAGATTTGGGCAGAAAATCTACAAAGGTCTCATAAAATCTAAATCTATATCAATTGGTTGTAATAAGACATCGCTGCAACCAATGTGAATGAAAAAAGTTGAGCTGGCAAAATGTTTGGTTGGCAAACAGGAGCATTCATCAAAAATTTGCTTCTGTTTGTGAACTCCATATCAGGCAATGAAGAGAACTTTAATATCAAAATCACACAGAGATGGTATGATGCACAGCCTGGGAATTCAGGAGAGAAAGTCAGTAAGGACAGTTTTGTAGACCTGTCAGTTACTGAAAGAGTGTCTACAAACTGGAGCTTCAGGAAGCCAGCAACATCAACAAATCAGTTACAACCTGGGGCTGATTATATCATTGCTAGCTGATGAGACAGCTGGCAAGAGTAAAAACAAATTTATGCCTTACTGAGATTGAGTCCCACTTGGCTTCTTAAGAAAAATCTTGGCAGCATCAAGCAAATTTTTGTGATAAACACAATTAATCCAGCAGCAGACATCTATGAGAAGACCCTCTCCACATTATGATAAGTAGAATGAACAAAGAAGACTGTGAAACATGTTGTTTTGAATGACAACCCCAATGCTCAAGTAACCCGAGAACTGAGGGGGGAAGTAGAGATGTTTAGAAAGCAAATCTCACAGAATGAGGCCATGAAGGCATGAACTGAAGGAGAAACTCAAAGACTTTGAAAAACTGATAAAAGAATTAACTGATACAGAGAGAAAAGCTAAGAAATACAGAAGAGATTGTACAGGAAAGACAACAAATTTGAGAACTTGGGGATTTCCCTGCAGTCAACTGGCATCATGGTGGGAGGTGACAAGTGCTACTTAGTCAACTCAAGTACTGACACTGTTCTCAAGGAACTTCTGGTTTATTATTTGAAGGCTCATACCAGGGTGGGTGTATATAGCTCTCTCAAAATATCGAGTTTTTTGAAATAGCGATTCAGCCTGAGCACTGTGAGATCAGTATCACCTGCAAAGGAGATGTCACTCTTACTAAAATAATGCAACGTCCTGTGTGAATGGCACTCTGTGTGTAGTAACATCCAGCTGTGACATAGGGATAGGATCCCATGGAATAAATAACCACTGCTTAAAAATTAATTTACCAAAGAGGAAACAGTGAGATTGGCTGAAAGTCTTTGAAAAGGAAACAAGTGTGACAGAGCATGAACTGGAAGTGTCCAATGAGATGTCCTGAGAAGCACAGTATTACTATAATTTTACAAAGATGGAAGTTATCATGAAAATGCTGAATAGTAATAACCCAGTTCAAAATGTAGTTCAGGTCCTGGAAGAGCAGTACTTGGAAGAAAAGGGAAGTGCCCTGGAAGAGCATCAGATCTTGTGTGAGTGGGAGCTGGAGAAGCTCCACCAGGAGTTCCCATCTGAGAGACAACAACAAAGAAGCAGCCCTGACTGCCCTGCCTACCACCTGACTGCCCTGCCTTCTGGTCTCAGAGAGACCAGAAGAAGGTGAGCCAATAGGCAGAGTTGAAGGAGGAACTCTTCTGGTAAACTCTGGCAAAACTATGGAAGCAGCCATTTAAAGCTAAGAGAGGCAAATTCCTTAGATGAGGAAATGAACAAACATAGTGCTTACAAGTTATTCTTCAGATCTCTGTTGCAAACCTCAGTGCCAATAGAAAGAGGGTCAGAATAGTGAGTGACTCAGCTATTCCAGTGAGGTGTAAAGGAAAGAGCACCCAAGTTTTGATTGTTGCAAAGCTGGAGAATAAATTAATTGATATGAGAGATCTTTATCAACAATGGAACTAAAAATTCCTGAGGGAAAAAGAGAGTATGGGAAATGAGGTGAATTTTTAATGATGCCCAAGAGAATCACAAACTTATCTGCATAATGATGGTGTTTCTTGGGATGCCTCTTCTGTTTTATGAAACTGTAGTATGCAGTCCCTATCATCAACTAGCAAGGAGAGGTTACAGAGCATCTGCAGGTGAAAGTAGTGTGCACAATTGGAGACCTCCTGGATTGCAGGTTGGAGGCTGATGACTCTCAGAACTCCAGGGAAATCAGGAGCCTGAAGGTTGTTGACAACAGAGGAGAGACCCTTCCAATAAACAAAACTGACCTTCCAGGTAAAAAACATCAAAGAGGTAAACAAGCTGTTCTTAACTCTTTTGAACTGTCTTTATTCAGCGCATGTTCTGGGACCAATGTGAGTCTGCAGTGGCTGTTCCAGTGGTGGACATTAACATGGTGTCTCTGAACACCAAGCATACACTGTACACAGTGACTTTTGCTCACTGTAAAGATTATGAGTTTATTTCAGATGGGGCAGTGGTAATTGAAATGTGGTGATAACCACATGCTGGGTATGGTAGCTCCACCCGGGAGGTTGATTTTCTTTATTCCAAGGAAGGAACATTTCATGACAGGTGGAATGAAGTAACTCCAAGAATAGAAATGTGAAATTTCATATTAGAATTGAAGGAGGCAGGAACATATGCTGAAGTGGAACTTCATCAGGCAAAATATGTCAACACGGGAGACATCTTTCAACACATACAAGGTCATTCCAGTAGAATGCAAGTCAAGGTAAAACCTGCACTGTATGAAGTGACACTGCCAGTCAAGCTTTTAGCCATCTTGTCAGTGTCCATTGCCTGTGCACCTTTCAGGTTCACTGAATTCCAAAGAAGGCTGAAATGATACTAGGAAGACTTAAACTGTATAAGAGAAAGGTAGTCAGATGCACTCATTAAACAAAGAGAATATTTAGATAAACAGAGTTTAAATATGAACAATAAAAAAAGAGAAAACAAGATGATGTACAGCATGAAGCCATATTTATGGAGCAGTGAGTGGGACAGATGGAGAAAAGGAATGCCTTGCTGGTGTCAGCCCATGGCATTGGATTGCCTGGACACCCACCAACTGAGCCTCTCCTCCTGCAATGGAAATTCACATATCAGTTCTCATCTTTGATTTGAATGCAGATGACCTCAGTGCCAATGGGCCCCCATGCATCAGGCATGAACTCTATGCTACCCAAGGAGCAGAGGAGCCATTTTTCTACCTGCCCCATCATAAGACACACTGATGATGAAGTTTCAGCCACAGACTTGTGAAACTCCTTGGTGCATGATTCTGTTCACTTGAATAGGGTCACGACACAAAATGAAAGGATTTACCTAATCTTGAAGATGAAAGTTCAACTCAGTCATCCTGTTGCTATGGAGTTAGTATTATGAAAATAAATTCTGGCGAACATTTACAACAAACAGAGTTTCACACAGAGTTAGAAGAGGATAATATAATTGAAAAATATAATTTCCCCTGTGATATAACCTCTGAAACAGTATCCAGTATAACAAAGACAACTGAGGAAGTCAAGAACTGAGAAATACTGGCTCTGCTGGTAAAGTACAGCAAGAAGGAGGGTACCACAGTCAGGGAGACATACACTGAGAAGTGCATGCAGGGCATGATGCAGGCAGAGAATACCCTGAACCTCAAGAGGCTGTGTCAGGCTGTCACAGTCAAAGCACTTTCCACCAAAGCTTGGCATATTCAGAGAAGCCTCAGTACACCACATGCTCACAATGTCTCTTCCAGTTGACCAGGGCTTTCTGGCTTTGATGATTATAAAGATTTGCCAGAGAACCTGTCAGACTTGTCCTACTAAAACTCCTGTTACCAAGATGCAGCATGTTATGGAACTTTGCACATGAGTTCACCTCAAAGAAGCAAAGAAGGCTATTCATCAGGACTCCACATGCCTTAACAGTCAACCCTTTTGTACTATTCTCTACTCACTCATCAAATGCTTTCAAATTCCTCATGCCTGTAAAAGAGAGGCATAAGAAAAAGATAGATCTTGAAGAAAGACTTCTAATTTAAGAGAGCATACATCCATCTCAGGCACACAACCCTGGTTGCATTACACCCTCAGGAAGCGATGGCAGCAGTATGCCAGATGACACTATAGAAAAGGTGAGAATATTGATTGGGAGGAGGAAAATGAGCTGGAAGCTATTAAGAGGAAGGTGATATGTTCCCAGTCTTATGTACCTGTTATGGCTTGTGTTTAGATGTCCCCTGCAAAGCCTCTAGTCATAGGTAGGGCTTTTTCAGAGGTGGCTGAAGGTAAAGTGTGATTGATTCATGGTGCAATGCTAAGATCAAGGGTGGTAGGATTAAAGGAGTGTTACCCACACTAAATAGCCTGGATAAGATATAAGGGGTAGAGAAAGCTGTGGTCACTCCTTTGCTTTTGCTGTCTTCCATGCTGCCTGACATGAACTATTTTTCCTCTGCAAAGGCCCTCTACCAAGCCATCTTGCCATAGAGCAAGGCAACTATGGACTGAAACCTCTTCAAACTGTGAGCTAAATAAACCTTTCCTCCTTTAACTTTGGGTGTTGGGAATTTTGTCTCAATAACAAGAAAAGTAACTAAATAATACCTGTGGAATTTGCTGTATTTAGTGTTTACAATGACATCTTGGACAACAGAGAATAGTTTTCTTATAAAATATACCTGACAAACTCACAGGTCTTAGAGAAAGAAGTATCTCATAGCCCTAGCACCAGCAGTATTAGCAATGCTTACTTCTGTCGCATTGCCTGCAATGTCACTCTGAAATGGTGATCCCTATGAGTGACAGCTCAGATCAACTAATCACTCAAAGGATTCAGAAAGAATTCAGAAAGGATTCAGACTGCAATGAGTATCCTGTACCATCACTTGTGCATGATTTCAGACTGTTTTCAAACAGAGTTGTAAGATGTGGACAGGGGCTTGGGAAAGTAGAAGATAATCGTGGTGCCACTAAAGGAAAACTGTGCCATAGTGAGAGAGAGCCTATCATCCCAGAGCATCCCTAAGAAAAACTCCAAAGTGCCTCTGTAAGACTGCTTCACATTAAGAACTGCATTTCTGTCACAGCAAAAATGGCCAGCTGGCCTGAGAATTCTGCTGAAGAGTTGTGACTGTGGAACATGCTACAAACATCCTTGAGGATGATTTCTTCATGGAGTTCATGACTGTGTCCACTGAAAAATATTTTTGATGATTTGACAGATACTTCTGCTATAGTGCCTTCAATCAAATAAAACAGACAGTAAGAGCATTCTGGGCCACAGGACACAGACCCACTGCATTCCAAGTTATAGAATGACCAGGTAATAAATTCTAGAGTGAGCTCTTTGAGTTTTGTGCCATTAGTACATCAAATTGTACATCATCCCCGAGTCACTTCACCTCCATAACTTAGTAGGAAAGATTTGTTCTACTGTTTCTGATGGGGAAGATGGGCTCAGTGGGGAGCAAGCTCACCAGATGTCTAGCCTGCTCACTGTGGAAGGGCAGATCTGCTTTGGCAACCAGAATGAAAAAATAAAATCCTTTTATTCTGTGGTGTTGGGGATTCAAACCAGTACTTCACACATGCTAGGCAAGTGCTCTACAACTAAACTATATCCCTAGCTTAAGGGCCAGTGGATTTTTTTTTTACCTAGAGTATGTGTTAGTGTTGAGTTAAGCATTCAAAAGGAGAAGGGAGGAAAGAAGGAAAAAGGAAAGATGGAAAGAAGAATGGAAGAAAAGGTAAAAGCAGAAAGTCACTTATTTGTCACTTTGTTTATATTTGTTCTTACAAGACAAACATAAAAACTGTTCAAATGTTTTATATTTCCTTTACACTGATGTTTAAACAGAATCTGCATAGGTGGCCTGCATCAGAGGCTTTTCAGCTGAAAGTAAAGGTCAAGGGCTCTTTAATTATTCCTCCTATGAATTAGCTTTTCTTCTGGAATGTAAATGTAGGGCAGATTCACGAAGATGATTAGGGAAGATGTCTTTTAAAAATCAAATACTCTTTAAAAATCATTCCAACTTCAAGATTTTGCTTCATGTAGGGTAGAGTAGGGGAAATATGATTTTCTCCAACCCTCTCATATAAAGGAATAGGAGGTTTGTGTCTTGGCAGTAGAAGAGCGAAGAGGGGCCAAAAACACTTCTTGTTTAATTAAACAGATCTTTTAGAACCTGATAAGAAATATTTCAATTTTGATAATCCAAGAGCAGTATGTCCCTGCCAGAGATCTTTTTTAAAAAGTGGAATCTACAAATTGATTGTTCTATCAGATAATGAAATTATGGAAATATTTTCCTTCAAAAGTGTTTTGCTTGAGTTTTTTTTTTAATATTGGTTTTCGGTTGTGGTTTTTTTTTTTGTTGTTTGTGATGCTTGGAACCAAACGTAGTGCTTCTCTTATGCTAGGCAAGTATTCTAACACTGAGTTAAATCCCCAGCTCTATATAAGTTTTCAATTCTATTCACAGTATTAAAGTCTATTTGAGAACTTGGTGGATACTAATATTGGACAGTTCTATATCTGAAATGACCTAAAAAATGGATCCAGAGATAACTTTTGGTAAAATTAACTTTTGGTGGTAATGTCACACTTTGCCTAGGAGACTCACCTCAGGTTTAAGTTTCTCCCTTGTATGGTATGAGTTCCAGGACTGGATGCCATAGTAAAAGGGCCTTTAGGCTGGGGTGTGCAGGAGAGAAGAGGTGGGGCCCAGGATCCTTGGATCCTCTG
The DNA here is from genome assembly GCA_028451465.1 of Erethizon dorsatum. Lineage (NCBI taxonomy): Eukaryota > Metazoa > Chordata > Mammalia > Rodentia > Erethizontidae > Erethizon > Erethizon dorsatum. The sequence goes on along the minus strand of CM051842.1, from coordinate 87,914,593 downwards.
CTCTCCAGGGAGGCATGGCCACAGGGTGAGAAGCAGCAAGCACTTCCTCTCAATGGCCACTGAACTGTTCACCTGTTTGCCACCAGAGAGCACCAGCCACACTACCTCAGTGCCAAAGCCAGGTGGTTTCCCCTCCAAGCAGAAGAAGCAGCACTTAATCACTCAGGGGAATCACAACCACTGCTTTTACCAGAAAACAAGAGAACTGAAATACTGGATTCACTAAGTGACAGTATATTTTGTTTGCACTTACTACACATCCCCCACTGTGTAGAAACCTTTACAGATTCAAACAAACAAACTTTATTCTTGGACAGTGTTAATACATTCTTATTGTAAAATATGGAATCAATGAGCAATTCTTTTTACAAATATTATATATTATGTATTTGAAATGTGTGTCTATAGTATGTTTGTTTGGAGACTGACATGGCTGCACTCTAAAATGCAGAAAAATGTGACTATAGGAAATCATAATGTATGATACTTTGTAATAAGGCAACTTAGGTAATCGCTTCTATATGAGCAGATTAAAAATATTTTCTCACCTAAGAGTGAGTTTGCAAATCCCTCTTTTTAGAAAAGGTTATAAAATGCTGTTCTTTATAACCAAAAACCTTCCATAAGACCAAATGTTTTTGCTGTCCACTCCTGTTTTGTTTGAGGATACATACATATTTGACTATAAGTTTGGCCTCAAACTCTCTGCCGTTCTCTGCCTTCTGTTTCATAAACAAACTGCAAAATTTCACAGCTATATTCTTTGGTCTTACACCTGTCCTGATACCTGATGACTTTATATTATATTGTTAACTTTGACAATGACTGGGGCTTTAACTCCAGACCAGAGTTTCCTATATCTTATTTCATCCCAGCCAGTCAGGTTGGATGTTTGCTGCTGAGAGAAGGAGTGGTGATTGAGGCTATAGATTATGAACTTGTTTTGCATTGGCAGATTTTGATGTGGTGCAGTTTTGCTTGACTCTGAAAACTGTTGACGAGATGGACTGAGTTTCAAAGTTCAAAAGTTCAAACTTCTTCATATTCATTGAATATACCATGGTTGAATACACATGACCCTACTGTTTAGTTTTCATTTGTAAATTTCTGCTAAAGTGGAGACATTGTAGAATTATGTGTGGAAATTTTTACAAAACTACTTTATGTACATGTTCTATAGATGCCTGTACAATTGGTCTGGATGTCTAGTTCAAAATGTGTTGTGAGAGGAAGTGCAAGAAAATATGTACAGCATGCTGTATCTTGAAATTTTATCACCGGTAAGTGGGTATGGTATTGGAGAGTATTGTAAAGCTGTTCATGATTTTTGTGTATAGTGAGCTGACATGTAGTCTTTACAAAAAGATAAATTAATTTATAATCTTTTTCAAGTTTATTTAATAGGTATAATTTTGTGTGCTTTAGAATAAAAATCATCTAAATCAGATTTTAAAAAGAGAATATCTCCAGAAATCTAAAATTGTACCACAAGGAATGAGAAATACTAGAACAAATAAAACCGATAATTAGTGGAAGGAAATAGGAGAGGAAATACAAAAGCTAAACAAAATGAAATTTGTTCATAGAAAAGATAATTGACTAACTTTAGCTACACTATGAAAAAATGAGAGTGAATAGAAAAATAAACAATGACAAAAGCAAAATGGATATCAGAAAAAATATAAAAGATTAAATTTTGTGTGTGGGTGCATGCATGTAATCCCAGCACTATAGAATGATAGTGCAGGAGGATCACAAGTTCAAGCCCAATTTAGTATATGTGCTGCTGAAGTGAGCACATGCATCCAAGCCCAGCTTGGGCAACTTAGCAACATAGCTAAGGACTAAGAATGTTGAAGACTGAAAATTGAGCTAGGTATAAAAATGTATCCTAACAAAGAAACTCAAGGACCTCATGGTTTCACTGCTGAATAATAGCAAATATCTAAAAACAAACAAATAAAAGTTTTTCTAAAACTCTCCCAAAAATTGAAGAAAAGTGAATACTTAAAAACTCATGCAACAAGGTCAGAATGGTACTGATATCAAAGCCAGATAAGGATACAACAAAGAAAGACAACTATTGGTTAATATTCCTGATAAACATTCTTGCAAAAATAAACAGAAAACTGGCTACCAAAATTCAACAGCTCATTTTAAATAGATCATTTGCTGTAATCAAGTGAGATTCATTTAAGGTACATAAAACATAGTTCAAAATATGTGTAATGGTCGATACATTGTGTCAATTTGAGAAGTCTAGAAGTTTCACTAAGTGATTCAGCAGGGGTTGAGTGTTCTCACTTTGTAAACATCCTGAGCCTGTGCAAGAGGAGGGCACAGAGATGGTGTGAGTGCTACATCCACCCAAGGGCAGATATCCTGCATACAATATGAGAGGAAAAGATGCTTGTTCACCTTTTCATACTCTTGTTGCTTTTGCTGTCTTCGCCACTGAGAATTGTTGCCCCTGCCCTGGAGCTAGCTGATTACAGACTGAAACATTCACAAAGTGTGAGCTAAATAAACCTTTCTCTCTTTAATTTCATTGTCAGTTATTTTGCCTCAGCAAAGAGAGAAAAGTTACCAAGACAACATGCAAAACAATTCATGTGACACATCATGTTAAGAAAATGAAGCACAAACCCTGATGATCACTTCAATAAGGGCAGAGGAAGTATTTTTTAAAAATTCAACTGCTTTTCCAGAAACTAAAACAAAAGGAAGCATAACAAAACAAAGCAAAACACTCTCAACAATTTATGTATGGAAAGAATTTATAGCAACACAATAAAGGCCACATATGGCAATCCCATAAGTTAACATTATACTCAGTGTTTAATGTGTGAAAATGTGTTCTTCTGAAATGTAGAATAAGAAAATGACTCCCACTCTATTCAACATAGAATAGCCAGAGGAGCAGTTACACAAAATAAAAAGACACCCAGATTAGAAAGGAAGGCATTAAATTATTCCTGCTTCCATATATATATAATATATATATATATATATATATATATATAATGACTCCTCTCAAAAACTATTAAGTCCAATAAAGTCACAGGCTAAAAAAATCTACATATGGCTGTCAGTAGCATTTATAGACATCAATAGTAAATTATCTAAAAATATATGAAGAAAGCAATACCATTTACAAAAGCTACAATATATAAAAGCTTAGGAACAAATTTAAGCAAAAAGTAAAACATTTCTACTCTGAACACTATGAAATATTGCTAAACACGAATAATACACTAATAAATGAAAATATATCTCATGTTCATTGATTGGGAAAAATATATTTCTATGTTCCTACAGCCTTTAGTTATTTACAGTTTCAGTGCAATAGGGAAGGGGGAGCAAGAGGTGGGATAGGGGATGAAAAAAGAAATTGAGATGTGCTATGTACATGTACCAACTACACACAAAGAATGTAAATATTGTGTGCTGCAAACATGTATTAAATAGAAGTAAAATAAATTTAAAAATCCAGTGACATTCTTACAGATAAAGAAAAAAATCCTCAGATTCCTATGTGAAGGCAGGAAAGACCCAGAATAACCAAAGTAATAGTGAAAAAGTAACATAGAAAAGCAGTCATACTACCGTGACCGTTAAAGATATATTACAGAGCATATAGTAACCAAAGGCAATGTTGGTACTGTGGCATAAAAATAGATTCATATCCAATAGGAACAGAATTAGTAGAGCTTCAGAAATTAATCTAACAGATTTCTTGGACGCTGGTTGTGAAAAACAACGACAACACTTAAAAAAGCGATATGCTGTCTCTTCAATAAATAGTGTTTGAATAACTGATTAACCACTCACATGAAAAATACCAATCATACCATTATTTCTCACTATATGGCAAAAATAAAATTCAAACTGCATTAAAGGTGTGAACTATGAAAACTAGTAAAAAGGAAAAATTAAAGGAAAAGGCTGTCAGGATGCTTAGTTCTAGGCTGTTTTAATAATACCTCAAAAATATAAGAAAAAAAATAAAACAAACAAATGGAATTATATGAAAATTACAATGCTTTGTAAAACAATGAAATAATCAACAGACTGAAAAAACAACCTACAAAGTGGGGAGAAAATAATTGGCTAACTATAAATTAAGGTAAGAGGTTAATTTCAAAACTTATAAGAAACAATTCCACAGCAAGAAAACAACCCAATTTTTAAAAATGGGCCAAAAGACCTAGCTAGATATTTTTCACAAGAGGACCATACAAATAGCCAACAGATTTGAAAAAAAATATTAATCACTAATTATTACGGAAATGTAAATTGAAACCACAATGAGATATCTCATCCCAACAAGAATGGCTATTTCTTAAAAACAAAAGATAACAAACATTGACAAGGAAGCAGGGAAAATTGAGCTTTAGTTCACTGTTAGTAGAAATAGAAATTAGTACAGCTATTAGGGAAAACAATATGAAAGTTTCTCAAAAAATTAAATATAGACCTATGGTATGATCCAGCAATCAATTCAAAGGAAATGAAATCAGTATATTGAAGAACCTTCTTGTACTGCTACGTTAATTGCAGCATTATTCACAGTATCTACGACTATAGAATCAAACTAAGTATACAGCAATAGATAAATGGATAAAGAAAATGTGGAATTTTTACATAATTGAATACAATCCAATCATAACAATGAAGAAAGTTTGTGATAAAATGGATGAAACTAGAGGACATTATTTTAAATGAAATATGTCAGACACAATAAGGAAAATGACATGATCTCACTTGTGTATGTAATCTAAAAAGTAAAACTAACTGGAATAAGAGAATAGAGAATTGAATTAGACGTTACTGACAAGTTGGGTTGGTTAGAGTGGAGGAAGACATAGAGAGATGTTGTGTCAAGGACACATAATTTTACTAAGATAGGAGGATTAAATTTAAGAGACATGATGTAATCAAAGTGACTATAGTTGATGATATACCATATCCTTGAAAAATGCAGTGTGGACATTTATTATTTTCACCTGAAAAATGATATACTTAATGGTGTAATGGATTTGTTAATTACGCTTAGATTTAAGCATCTCCTCACTGTATACACAGTATTTAGTGTATAGTTCATGTAATGTTGTATCGATATTATAGATAATTTTCAGTCAAAAGATTAAAATTAAGGAAAAGTACTGTTATATACAAAATGAAATTCATTTCAATGTTTAAAAGAAGACAGAAATTCTGTCATTTTCAATAACCCAGATAAACCTGAAGGACATTATGCTATGTAAGATAAGCTAGGCATAGGAAATGACAAATATTACAAGTTTTCTTATGTGAAATCTGTAAATGTCAAAATGCATGAAAGGTTGTGGTGTAGAATAGTGGTTACCAGAGACTGAGGGAAAAGTTAGTTAAAGAAGACAAATTTTGGCTAGATTTTGAGATCTATTGCATAATACAGTGTTTAAAAGTTCATAATAATGTATTTTCTACTTCAAAGTTGCTAAAATATACTTTTTTTATGTTTTCATAATAAATGTGATAAGCATAAGAAACTGTTGGAAATGTTATTCATCCTGATTTATTCATCCCACATTGTATGCATATAATAAAACACATTATAGCCCATATATATATATACAATTATTGTATGTAGAGAGTTATATAGAGTTATGAAGAAGAAAAAAAGGAGCATAAGTACAAAAAGCATACTAGCAATATAGTCTTCTTAAAATCTTTCCGGAGAACATTTCTTAGTTTAAAAGAATGATTTGTAAGTATAGTATTTCTTACTTCTTTTGGTTCAAGATTCTCTGATCAAATATTTTGTATCACGATAAGCTTAAAATATGCTGTCATGTTAGTATTATTTTACAATGAAAAAATATCACTGAACCACCTTTTCCACTGTGTAATGTGATAGTTGCCACTTTAAAAATAATTTGCAGATTCATTAAAGCTGCTGTATAGATCATGTTTCAGACAGGATTAACTGAATTTTCAATTACTATTTTGCCCATAGGCAGATAATATAAGAAAAGACCCCTTATTTTCCTTTATCCAGTTTTATGATTGATTACGGTGAACATGATCAGGAAGAAGTTACTGCCTGGGACTGAAAGATAAGATTATCGTGGGCCGGTGAGATGGCTCAGCGGCTTAAGCGCCTGCCCCGCAAGAGCGAGGGCCTGAGTTCAAATCCCGGAACCCACATACGAAAAAAGGGGCCAGTGATATCGCTCAGTGGCACGGGGTGCCTGCTGGCACACGAGGTCCTGAGGTCGACCCCCAGGTACCCACAAAAAAAAAAGATTATTGTAAATAAGCAAATAATTGGTTTCTGCAGAAATGCCATTTGACAGCATAAACCTGAAACGGTTTTACGCCCTGTTTTCCTCAATGAGCAGTTTGGGGACAATTAATGTTGACTCTCCTAAACTGGGCACTGGAAACTTTTCTCTGGATACTCTCTCCAATATTGTTTATTCAGAGCAAATTATCCCTAAATCCATAATTTTGAAATGGTTCTGAGTTAATATTAAATAACAATGAAAGCTGTAGTTTATCTAGTTGATAAAATGTCAGCCAAAGACTCAAAGGCTTTGGCTCAGTACGTTTTCATGTGTAGAAAAATCCTACATCTCTTTTAGCCTAAGTATGTCAAAATAAGTCTCAGTTCTTTTACTACTGTAATCCTAAAAACATAATATTTGTAGTTACATCCTAATTGATTCTTTCAATTTTATCCTTTCTCCAGAGCCCATATATTTCGAAGCACAAATTAGAGATTTGGCCTGAAGCACTCTCGTGTATGAAATATATAAAGTACACAATGGGAAAGACCAGGGTATTACAGTCAGTTAAGGAATGAAATCTCTCGCTGCAGTAACTATGAGTTCCAATGTGTATGAAAATTCATATATGAAATTCATTATTAGAGCATAATATTCAATTAGAATAAATGCTACATAATACTAAGTGTAGCATCCAAAAACTTAAAGAATGAGGGTGGCTTGATGACATGTTTCAGAAGCTTAAGAAAGTGATTGGGTTGAGTGCCATTTTGCTGGAAGAAACTGGAATGCAGAAATGCAATGAAAAGTCTACTAAAAGTAAAAGTTGTTAGCAATTATTGAACATGTGAGGGATTAAGACCTTAGGTATGATGAAAGCTCAACTTTGGTTCACAGACAAAAGAATCTGTTGCAGTATGAGTCTCATAGTCAAATCAATAAGAATTTAGAGCAGAGAGTATAAATTAGAATGTGCATGACAAAGCACATGAAGATGGGAGAAACGCTAGAACTTTATTGACTTTTGGGAATCAAGATTAAAGTTAGATTCTTTCCACTAGATCAGAGGTGGTTTGTAATATTAGTAACATAACCATTGCTTTTTTAACTGAAATATTTTCCAGAGAGAATGAAGATGCTGTGTAAAATTTTAAAAGCAGAACAAGAAGTAAAAATCGAGACCTTTCCTGAGAATACAAGAATTTATACTAATTTCTCTATTAGATTTTGCTCATGAACTTTGCAAAGTGTAATCTGAAATACAAAATTGGTACTTTTAGCTTGATGCAATTGGCAAAATTCTGTTGGGAAAAGAAACATGAATCTTCGTAATACATTAGATAGAAGACATTAACTCACCTTATATTTGGTAAATACAATTGAAGTTGAATACACAGCATTTCCTTAAAGATCTGAGATTCAGTCTAGCTCCAATTTACCATCTGTGTGAGGCTGGGGAAATCTCAAATAGGTAATACATATCAAATCTTAAATGCCTCCTTACATAATCTGTAAAAATGGAAATTATGAGGCCCTGGTTTGCCTTATGCATATGTTTCAAGGTTTAAAATAAAGTAATGCCAAAATGTTTTGACAAGTCGTTGAAGTTTATAAATATTGGAACATATTATTATTAATAGGCATTATCATTATTTACCAAACTACTAGAATGAAGTAACTCTTTTGATTCAAAAGATATTCAGTGAATGTATAGCATCTACTATTAAAAGTAACTGACATACCAATGATAAAATAATTAATAAAGAATGAAGGGCTTTTTGATCATATTTATGAGTTTTATGTTAATGTTAAGCAATGTCTATAATTCTAAATTCACACCAGTACAATTTAGGCTTGGGAATTTTTACTATGCTTTAAAATGATTTTTGGCTTATTTTTATTATACAATACATTCAGTGCACTTGGGGCTTAAGAAGATAACGCCACCACCTAAACTGATCCTTTAGTTATTTTAATGTCAAAAATGCCATAAATAAAAGTTTATTTATTTGAAATGAAATTGGAAAAATAAAACATAAATTAAGAACAAAGTATGCTTCAAAAATATTTCTTTAGCACCATAAATGCAATGCAGAAATTTGTTCACATTTTACATTAAAAAGTTAATGAAATATTCATTTGTGGGTATTACCCCTTCATCATTTTTAATCTCATTTTACTCCACAACAATTATATAGGAAATGTGGATTATTTTTATCAAAGCAGAAACAAGCACATGCATTTAAGGTGTAGAAATTGTCAAACAGATACTATGTACAATTCTGGTCCATCTTGAAGCTGATATGAACCTTTAAAATAGAGAAGTTCTCTGAAGTAACTATGAATTGCCATTTTGAAGGAAATGGATTGATTGCACATTTTAAATCACTGTGCTAGCTAACACACCTAGAGAACAAAATTTGAAAGGAAATATATTGATGTGAACATAGATCATCATCTCCAGATTATAAAGAAACATTCTGAAATTAAAGAAAGCTCCATTTAATCATCTTTGTCTGGGTTGATACTATTTTTAAAATGGATACTAGAATTGGAAGTATTCAAAGTAGACAATAACCTCAGAGGAGCTCTGACCTGCTGGTCTTTTGGAGGAAAGTGCAAAAAAGATGAAAGTAATCTCAACGTCTACTATTAGAAAATAAAAGGTGTTTATGTACCTGGTTGTCTGGACCTTCTATTGCCTATTTAAAAGGCACTACTTAGAAACAAACTTTATGATAAAGTTTTTCTCATTATAGATCTTCAGTTTTATTTATTTCTGCACTTATAAGTTGCTAGTAGCTTTTATTCTGCTCAATTTTCCCTACCAGTATTTTCCTTGAAATGAGAGGTTTTTGTTTTGTTTGCTTGTTTGTTTGTTGATTTATACAGAACTGCGTATCTGGACGCAGAGCTTTATGAAAGCTTTAGATTTCTCATTTTACACTGTGAAACTTACACAAGAGAAAACTCAGCTGTGGAGGAATTTATAGTGATATTACGCTATGACTGAGATTTCAGAACAAAAAATGATTGCACCAGAATAGGAATTTTACAGAAGAAAGGAAACACTAAAGTAAATTCTATTTGCTTAATATGGAAATAGCTAAGGTAAATTCAACTACTTTCATAGCACTAAAAGTGTAGCTATATTACGTTGGATTTAGATGGGTTATATAACACATACTGACTCTGTTGATATGTGCAAATATTTTTTTTTACAGTTTGATTCTAGGTAGGGGAGTAGAATTTCTCTGACTATGGTTCAGGTAAGTGGCAAATTACTTCCCAAGGCCAAAAGTAGCCTACTGCTTTTATATTTACTTTGCAGTTCATTGGGCAATGATGTTTTATTGAAATGCAGCAACATTATTTGTTTATGTATTATCTATTACCTGCATTTGTGTTACACCAGTAGGACTTAGTATTTGTAACAGAAAATTTAAGGTCTGCAAAACTGAAAATCTTTACTGTTTCACCCTTTTAAAGAGCAGTTGCTGATGCATGATCTAGTTTTATTGCTCTTTCCTGGTTATTCCATGTTAAGTTATAAAATTTATAAGAAAAGACAGAAGATTAATTTATGTTTCCACACATTCTACCAGGTAGCTAAAACAAATTCCTAAGTAACCAAGTTGGGACAGGGACTTTTTACAAAAGGAACCACTTTGGAAAATATTGCTGAGAGTAATATCTCTCCCCCTATCTGTCATTGATGCATTCATGCAAATTTTGAGTAAGTGTTGGTACCACGCAAGGTTGGTAAACAAATATTCCAAGTTCTACACTTACTCATTTATTCATATAGTACACCTTATAATTGAGTGTCAACACTAAGCTCCAGTTGAGTACTCTTCTGTAGTATTAATTGGTGGCAGTTTTACTTCAGAATAATTCTATTAGTACAAATGGTTAAAAGAAAACTCTCCAATAATATTTAAACATGAGTATGTATGATGATATAGATTAAAACAAAATACCCTCAATATCAAATTCTCATTTTGATGATTTGGGGAGAGCTATGCATTTTTATCAGTATAATGTGACAAATAATTTATATGAGACAACAATATGTTTTTCATTTCAAAAAATATTTGCTCATATCTTGTAAAATCATTCATTACTGAGCCAAAAGAATGCAACATGCCTATATATATATATATTTATATATATAAATATAGATATTTATTATACAGGCATATATGTATGTGGGTGTTTTATATGCAGACAAATTAAACTAACACCATGAATTAAGAATTAGATGATTTTCTATCTAAATTCAGTATAGCTATATAAATACTAATTTTATGTGCTAATATAATCATGCAAATAATTTATGTTCTTTATGCATCAATGACCTCATCTATGAAATATAGGTAGTTAAGGCAAATTCGCTCCCATTCAGTGCTTTTGAACGTATGTGTGTGTCAAAATACACATAAAAATATGAGGGTATTAAATTGATGCTATCTATTCATATGCATATATATATGCAATAGAAATTAAGATAATATTACAGGCGCAAATCCTGAGGGTTTTTCAGAGTAAGACTGAGTATTACTAAAGGCTCAGCAAAAATGACTTAAAAGGTCATGCATGATCAATAATTCTTACCAGTTAATATTGATGATAATTTATTTAAGATTATTGGGATTCATTTAATGATACCAAGATTTATTATTTGATGCTTTATTTGAATAATGCGTTCACTAATTCTGTTTCTTAGATCTTGAGTTATCTTTGCCTTAATAAATATATACTACTTCTTCCCTCAAATATTAATGGCATGATTTCATGGATACAAATTTTAACACAATCAGGCTGAGGACAGAGCTCAGGTCGCACAAGCACCTTCCTCACAAGTGCAGGGTCCTGAGTTTTGATTCCGGGTACCAGGAAAAACAAAATTGTAACACAATCTATCTCATTAGCTACTCATTTATTTCAAACTAAATCTGAATATTCAAATAGAAAATTCTGGAAAAGCGTCCATATTATTACAGTAAAATTTTTTCCATAACCCTGCCAAGTTAGGTCTGTGACAGCCATAGACTGAAATAAACACTATTATTTCCATATATTTTCCAACTCATTTCACAATTCAAGGTGCAATATTTCTCCAGAATTTTATGTTCCAGAGAATTACAATTTTCAGTTTTTCCTGATCACAGATTATGAATTTTTGCATATTTAGCGATAATTAAAAAATAATCAAAATACCTTTCCAAGCATTGTTTACTCAGTTATGCTTATTTAGCTATTAAAATAATTTTGGCTTTTGGTGAGAAAATTTAGTATGACTGACGAATATAGCACTGGAAATCGAAAAAAACAGGAAATTGAAATTTATTGTTAACATTAATTATAACATTTGTTCACAATCTTTTTTTTTTTTGTTGGTACCAGGGGTTGACCCTTCAGGACCTCGTCGTCCAGCAGGATCCCGTTCCGCTGGAGTGATATCTACCGGGCCCTGTTATCGTATGTGGGTGCCAGGAGTCGAAATCGGGCCCTCAGTTGCTTGCCAGGCAGGCAGCTTAAGCTCACTGAGCCATCTTCACGGTCCGCACGTTCACAAATATTTAATGTAATACCTTTTTTAAGTCTTTTGACCTTTGGTTGCAAGACCGAGTGAACTATACAGCATTTATCTAGAATTTATTGCATATATTCATCATTCAGCATTATGCAAATCATTAGGCTAATGTCAGAGTAAAAATATTATGGGAATGCAAAATGCATACATAAAAGATATGTACATACAAATATATTGTAATTTTTGTAGAAAACTTTTATAAGAAAAAGCAATTTATTATATGATCACACATTTTCATTTGTATAGTAACTTTGATCATTTGCAGTGTGAAATGCTCAAAAGGTTCAATTGAATTTTTGTGCCTCATTGTGAAGGCCCAAACATACAATGAAACTGTATGTTCTACCTAATGTTAAGCAAACTTAGTGAGTTTTTCATTCTAATAAATTAAGATGATTCCTCCATAATATTTACATAAAATTAAACATGTGTAAAGTCAGACACAAATACCTTATTTATTCTAGAAAGATAAGTAGCAGTCCTTACTTTGCCATATCCCTGGGGAAGTAGAACATTTGCTTAGAAAATATGAGAACCAAAATATCTAAGATTTACAAAAGTAAAGAGCCTATTTGTAGTGCATTCTTCCTCCGTTTCTTAATAAGATTCTGTTTTTTCCCATAAATACTGATTTTGAAGATAGTAGCAATTGGATCAGGTTGAGGAATATCTGTAGTGCTGATTTCCAATAAAGATTAATGATATTGCAGAGGAAGCCAAAGAACAAATGAAATATCCAGTAGAGGACAACCCTTCCAAAAAAATGGAGTGTGAAATTCAATTTGTTTTCATAGTGGTATTTTATTTGGTCTAAGCAGAAGAGAAAATGTTTTAAGATTTTGACTCAGTTTTGTTCCTATAGTTCATTTAAATTTCCACTACTTGATACTTTTTTCCCTGCACCTTCAACATGTCAAGAAATGTCTCTTCAAATTTTTTCATTCATTCCTTCAAATAGTTTTACCATAAGACTATCTGAAATATTTTTAAACTTTCTGGTTTTTATTCCATTTTGATTCATTTCATGATCTTATTCACTATGTCTCATTTGCATTAAAGTTTTCCTCACCCAGGCTAGGGCCCTCGTTCTCTAGGAATGATTTCATCCAAATTCTGCTGCAAGTAGTACACAAAATCTCTACATTTCAGTGACTTCTTGGTCTAATTCTGCTGTGGCATGGTTTCCTGGAACTGGATTTGTAGTAGTTTCCCAACCTTTATTGAATAATATGTTCCTTTCTTAATGCTGCTATTACAAATTACCATCAATGTGTTGGCTCGGTTTAATATATATAAATTTATTCACCCATGGTTCACGAAGGTAGATAACATGAAAACAAAAGTCGGTGCAGAATCTATGATCAATCGTCATCAAGGCTCTAGAAAGAATCTTTCCTGACCTCTTTCTTGCTCTGGGTGGGAGTTCGTTAAAAATCCTTGGCATTCCTTTGGTATTGTAGTGTAATCTCTACAATTTCTGACTGTGTCTCTTACATGTTCATGCTTCCTCTAAATGTGTCTGTACCTCTGCATGTCTTCCCCACTTATAAAGACATTAGTCATATTGGATTTAGGGTCCACACTAAATCAGTAATGAATACATTAATTATATTTGTAAAGACCTTTTTTCTCAATAATGTCACATTCTGGGTTGAAAGTGTAAATGAAACTTAGGAGGACACCATAAAATCAAGTATACATACTTATATATAAATTATGATATAGTATGGAGATTATGGTGGTTTTTCTTGCTTTGTTGATGTACTTATGTAGGTTTTGGAAAATTTGTCAATAAAATTTCTATTTAGGTAGCTTTGTTATCTCATGAACACAATGGTCATTATATCAATAACTGAAACTAAAAAATAATCACACAATCGGGCCGGTGAGATGGCTCAGCGGCGTAAGCGCCTGCCTTGCAAGCGCGAGGGCCCGAGTTCGACTCCCGGATCCCACATACGAAAAAGGGGCCGGTGATATCGCTCAGTGGCACGGGCGCCTCCTGGCGCGCGAGGTCCTGAGGTCGTCCCCCCGGTACCCACCAAAAAAAAAAAAAAAAAAAAAAAAAAAAATAATCACACAATCAATGTTCAGATTGTAATTATACTTTTTTGAGTTTGTTTACAATAAAAGTGTTTTATTTCAAAAAAATATTACAAAACATTGTTGAGATTTAGCGTAACTATGTATCTTTTCCAAAGAAGTCAAGAGTGTTAGAAGAACACTGAACCCCTTGAAGAAATAGGAGTGTGTAAAAATTGGGAGGTAAATGAAAACAAAACAAAAACAAAAAAGTGATTTCTGGAAATATCTACTGAATAATTTTGCCCAAGGATGTTCCTAGTCAGATTAACTGGGAAATCAGTTGACTTAATAGTCTTGGGAGATTATCTTCATGACCACATAGTAGCAATATGGTAGTAGTAAATTAAACTGCATTTTGGCTAAACAATATATTTCTAACTTTCACTATCTATGTCTTTATCTAATTTACAAGCTATCAAATTCAGCTCCAATTTTCATCTCCTCCCCTTATTTATTTTCACTCTATTGAATAAATAATATTTTATCAAAAGATAAGGTTTCTGGCCCATTTTTGCCTACCCACACACATTATCTTGTATTTCTATGTCTCTACATGATAATGCCTAATGGTCATCATTATATTCTTCCCAAAATGCTAACCTCCAGCAGAATTATGGAGCAACAATTTAGTTGAGGAATTTACTTTGGATTCTTAATAAAATAATTTGCTTATAAATCTTTTTGTTATACTACCAATGTGTGTATAAAATTATTACATATTGATTATATAGAACTGTGTAAAGAAATAGATCACAGATTATTAAATAAGGAAAAAGATGATATAACAAGTGATTGAATGAGGAAGAGAAAGGGAAACTGATTTAAAAAGAAAATCAAAGAAAAAAATGAAAATAGAACTTTCTCATTGGGAAAGGGATCAAGAGTTGTAGGGAGCAGGAAGAGATACCAGGGGAAGGAACAAAAGATGAATCCAAATGTGATACTGACATAATAAAAACCCACCACAGTTAAATGTAATAAAGTAGTGTATTGTAAACATAGTTAATAAAAACACACAATAAAAAAATAACAACAGTGGGGTCCTTTGAAAGAGAAAAATGTCCAAAGGAAATGTTTATAATTATTCGATGACCAATTGCTTGAGGCATATGCAAAGATGATTTCAAGGCTTGATTTCTTTGAAAATAATAGGAAAAAAATATACCTATAATTCCAAGTTCTGGCAGTAAGAGTTTCAAGTTATTTTGGAATAACCACAAATCATCTAAAAGTACCATCCTTTGCGTGCATAGTTTACATTTTTTGAATAATATACTTTCTTATTGCAATTATATAAATATGTAGCGTGTATAGGCCACAATTTCACTTTAATAAATTCTCTAAGAAACTTTTCCTCATCATCTATGTTGAAAAATATGATATTCAGGATAAAATGGCACAATATTCTTTATATTAATCTTTTCAAAATCAGGGATCAAATGAAGGCTCTATAAGAAAACTAGTCTTTGAACTACTTTTCAGGGATTTAAATTGTTGACTTATTATCCAAGTACATGATTTATGCATAAATCTATCATTAAAAATTATGGTATAATCTATTCTTTGTCAAAGTGAAATTTGCATTGTGTGTATGAGATATGTTCATACATATGTATGTATGTGCATTTCCTCTTTTTAAAAATTAATTTTATTGGTACATTTAGATATACCATAATTATCACATTCAATTATAGGGAATTTTGTACCTGTACATCATATAACTTAATTCCTTTTCTTCACAATTCCCTACCCTATCTTCAACCCCTCTTTTCTTCCCTATTTACCAGAGTTTGTTTCCATTATTTTCTTCTTTTCTCATTTTTTCACTTCCTTTCTTCACCCTTCCCCCTTCCTAGTTCCCCTTTATACTAGATATAATAAAATAGGAAGACAACATATATATATATGTGTGTGTATATATATATATATATATATATATATTCTGTATCTATGTCAAAGTCAGACTAGTAAAATACATGAAATAAAGGCTGAATTAGATCTGTCTTTTCTCTCAATCTTTTGCAGTGTCCCAATGCTTAGCCTCAGAAACACTGCAATAAAGCTTTGCATAGTCTTTACTCTAATATGTACCTTGTGTGCAGTAAATCTACCAATTGGGATACATTGGTGGAACTGTTATCATGTGTTTTGGGACTTCTTGATTGTTGGTGTAACCTGTCGTATATTTTCCATATTTTGTCAAGGTTTTCCTCAACATCCTGGCTTCTATATTCATTTCTTCCCCTTTTCCTACTCTGTTCTGTATATAAGGTGATTTGATAACCATAGACTGTTCCCAAGCTACCCTGATTTCTGACTTCAGTTTAAGAGAAGTTATAGTGAGAGATGGGAGGAAAGGACAAGTAGCTCTTCCTCTGCCATGGCTCCGGCCCTTGCCATATAGGCATTCCATAGTTTGTCTTTCACTCAGCAAAACTATCACATCTCCTTGTTGTAGAATTAGTAAAGTCTTCCAGCTGTTGCTAATACATTGATTGTCTCACTGCTTTTCTAGACTTCTCAGCTTTTCCAGCAGCTGTGCAAACTAAAATAAAATAAAATAGTCACCTGAATCAAAATCCAGCCTCTTTACATTGTTGGAGTTCTCTTTAATGGTTTTATCTTGCTTGGTTTGTTCAATCAGACAGGGTTAATATACAAGCAATGAGGCATTGCAGTGGAATAATTACAGAATAGAGGAAGCTTGCAAAATAATCCACATAATTAAGGGTTTTTACTTCTGAGTAATCAGATTTCCCACAAGATCATAATAATCTCGAGTTTTAAGATAATAGTATGAAAACAAAATCCTTTCTTTAGTTAGTATCCTTCAAACTTATGATGAAAGAAGCAGTTTCAACAATTATTAGATGAAATTTAACAAGTTTATTTCATCATAGCGAATCAACCAATCACCACATATTTACTGAATTCTTTGTAGAAAAAATAACTATTGGATAACGAGAGAAAAAGACTTAAGAATTCAAGTGTAAGAAAGTGGTTGGAAATGAAATAACCGAAAAGAGTTGGTCAACTTTGCTCTGAAATGTGTACTGATTTGTAAAGAACAGCCCTAAGGTTTGAATTTAGAACCTTTGGATTGATGAATTTAATTCTCATAGGGGGTTAAAATGGATTAATTTATTTTACAACCAGAGAAAATCCATTACAGACTGCAGCTCTTAGATCATCCTTTATCTTTTTCACTACAGCTCTTTGTAGTCCAACAACTAGCTTTGTCTTTCAATTTCCTAACATTTTTCCTTGAGAAAAAATAAAGCTAAAGAATAAATTTCAAGAGAACTGTAATTTACAGTGTGAATCAGAAATTACAGTACTTTCCTTAAATATAGTATGTTTTTTAATTTAAATAGATTTAAATCTCCAAAGTGCAGGAGATATATATCAACCTCTGGATTATGCATCATGTTTCATAAAAAGGACCCCTATAAATTATATGTGTAAGGCTGCCATATGGCTATATTTCACTCATTGAAACAGAAACAGTCTACTCTTATATTTTAAAGTATTTAAACACTTTCCTAACATAACATAAACTAAGGCGAGCTGATTTACTAAGGTTTAATTTTGAATATTCCATAGTTATGTTTCACAGAATTTCTTTCTAAGAAAACAAGATTATTAATAAAAGAGATTAACATTTGTCATTTTTCAAAAATTTTGTATCTAAATACAACCTTTGCACATAGAAACTTGAATAGATTTATAGTGAAATTATTAACTATTTGAAAATGTAATAATTCTGAGATAAATGTTAATATTTTGCATATATATTTTAATGTCCTTTATCTCTCATCTCTAAATGAGAATAAATAGATAAAATTCTGTCAGGCAAAGGACAGTCATATGAAAAATGGAATGTTCTTTGGACAAAAGATTAATAGTGTAATTTACATAATGTTGAAAATTAAAAATTATTTGATTGAATACAGAAAACTTGACAATAGCTACAGTAAATAATCAAATCATATTTAAAGGAGAAATAACAGGAAAACAAACAATATTCTAGAGAAAATTTTCTTGAAATTTCCTATAAAATGAGCAGTTTCTTCAAAATTTTATTCTTATTTTATAATCCTCTCATATCCTTGAGTAATTAGGAAATATAAAACTGCAACATTAACATAGATGAAGGTGAATTTTATCACAAACTGGATTCTGCTCATTTCTATTTCTTTGGTGTTTGTAATTAGTACAAGGATGTAGAATATTTTTCAACTTGAATTATGAGATTTAACCATAGACACAGTGAAAACAAAATTACAATATCAAAATATTAAGACTAAGGTAGGTTCTACTTCGTAATAAAGGGCTCTCTATGAAATTACAACTTCAATTTTTCTCCTT
Organism: Erethizon dorsatum; assembly: GCA_028451465.1. Classification (NCBI taxonomy): domain Eukaryota; kingdom Metazoa; phylum Chordata; class Mammalia; order Rodentia; family Erethizontidae; genus Erethizon; species Erethizon dorsatum. Next base: position 87,896,272 of record CM051842.1, on the reverse strand, counting down.
TTCCTTTTGTTCTCATATGTCTGGAGCATTTCTAATATTTTCTTTTGGAAATCATTTATCAGTTTAATGAAACTTTTAAAAAGGGGATGACCGTGGGGCAAGAGAAAGGAAGAGCCAATTATTCTGTTGTACATATAAGGTAACTGCCCATCTCTCAGTACCTTTGACAAAATCCAAACATTAAATTAACTGAAATGAAAACCTCATTCTGAACTGTGATTTCACATACATACCAAGCAGCCTGTGAAATGCATTAGATTTTATGTACAGACCCATTAAACATACTGTTGAATAAAAGATAGAAAAATCATGGTTGAGTATATGCGCATACAAAGTTTAAATACTTTGTTAACTTCATAGCTGAATTGAGCCACAGGGTGCAAGGCCAGGCACAGAATATACTAAATGGCCTGGCATAACTGGAAATGGAATCACATTCTGAATAAAATTGCAACATGGTGAACAACATCAAAATCAAAATCATTTACTATTTTGTAATCTTTCTACTATTCTTTGGAATTTAAGTATATGGAAATGGAGCAAAATGATTCTAGCTCAAAAGCAATGAAATTTGTTGGAGTGATGAGTTTTCATAAAGATCAAAGTTTGATGGAAATCTCACATATTCCTCCACTGTTTCATTGTTTCTTGTGAATCTTCAAGAGCTTCACTAGATCACTACTGGAAGTTCTTGAACTTTTCAATTATTTGTCTTTGTACTTTAATGAGTTTCAATGACATACAGAGAAGGGATTTCATTTTTTCTGCATTGATAAAAGATCAATGAACATCTGTCTAAAAGCCAGCAGCATGAGGTTAATGACAATGAACTAGAAAAATCTAAATAATACATGTCACCATGTTTTATTTTTTTCTAAAAACTTCTAAATATATAAGACATTCAGAAAGCTGTAAAATGTGCCCTTTGCTTATATGTAAAAGATCTCTTGCACACTAACAAATTGTAATAGGTTACTCATAAGTGATCATATCAGTGACTGAAATATGGTATTTTGCACATTTTAAATATTAGTAAAATACTTTTCCCTAACTAGTGATTCTTTTTCAAACATATAAGCAGTAATTTAAAACTTTGAAAAACCCAATAAGTGAATATAATTTTATGAATCAAATAAAATATGTCATGAAGTCAAAATAAGCACATATTTTGTCATCTATACAGCTTCTTTCAAGACTATCTACTTAATTTTGCATGATAATGGACCTTAAGTGTATCATACTGAGGACATATACAACAACAGGTTGGACTACAACAGATATGATGGACATTTGGAAAATATATATGATAAAATTTTAAGTGCATGTTCTTTTGTAATATGTTCTTTTAAAAAATACTATAAAACAGCTTTCATAAAAAGGCTGCTTATGTCACATGCACATCCCCAAGTAAGTTATCTAATTTAATTTTCTTGTACAGCAGTGACAACAGTGGAAATGAAAGTATAGCTAAGCCATTCAGTTCCATCTCACCTTTTATAAATTTAGGGTTTTTTGTTTTGTTTTTGTTTTACACCATGTATTAATTTTTTGATAACTTTCAAAATCTATTTCCTAGAACAAATTTTTATGCTAATGGATAATATCCAACTTGATACTGCTAATAAAGTGTTTAAAGATCTTTTAAATGTGAAAATACAATTTACAATTTCATGTACTAGTATTGCAACAAAAATAATATGAAGCAGGAATTGGACACAGGAAAGATGTTTAAAGGTACAAATATCATTGGCCAGAAGTCCTCAGACCCTCTTAAAGAAATATTTTTAAACCCAGAACATTGTATAATTGTAAAAGAGAGATCTTGCTGGGGCTGGAGCTTAAAAATAGGATGCTTGCTTAGCAGGTGTCTGCCTAGCTGTACGTCCAGCACCAAAACCAGCAAGCGAACAAAGAAATTAGTAAGAGGGAAATTCCACCTCTACTGAATAGGGAATAACTAAACTTCACTATGTCTGTTAAATGCAATGTCTGTCCATACCTCTCAAAACTTTCATCAACTTGACAAGAAATTATGAGATAAAAGCATAGCAACATATGACAACATTAGTTTACTAGGTAGCTTATCTAAGGAATCTAATGCAAATTTTATGAAGAAATATCCTGTGTGGTGAAATTTTTGTTAAAAGTGTAGAGAAAAATTTTAAATACTCTTTTTAAAATGCTTTAAAAATATTTACAAAAATTTGAAGCATATATTTTCCTGAGATTTTCCCCCTCCCTTATTACAAAACTTCAGACATGTTCTCCTCCTATTGCTTAAAAATCATCAGCAACTACTGTTTACATTCTGAATAATGTTCAATTTCCTTAGAATGTCATTTATTACAATTCATATTGTCGGACTAAAAAGCCTTTTGAGCATCAACTCTAAATATGTATGATTATTTTGCTACCATGGACCGATGGTTGCTCATCTGAAATATCAGTAATTTTTGTCTTGTAATTTTGCTCCTGTAGTTCTTTCTGCCTGGATCCTGTATTCTCTAGGAAATATCTTTTATTACTTTAATATTCACAGGATAACATATTTTTCTGTGTAGCTTTCCTAACTACTGTTTTAATTTTTGTTTATTTCTTTATCTAGAATGTATTAAATATTTGCCAAATAACAGACATTAATTCACTGTGATAATCACTGAGCAAGATATGATTTTTACTCTCAATGAGTGTACGAAAAGATATTAAGCACTTCTGTATCTTTACTTCAGTAGCTGTCTATTCATGTTAATAGTAATATAAATATTGGCATTCATTTTTGTGTTCTCCTATAGTAGGTGAACTCCTTAGCCAGATCAGGAGAAATGCAGTATTCTTTGAATACATACCACATTGTTCAGTGAATAGCCATAATGGTTTCTTTTTATGGAAATATGAAATCAATAAGTAAATAATGACATCTATGTAACTTAAGCACATTAGCTTATTCTGTGTCAAGTTTAATTAAGTAAAACTTTAGATCACATGCCTCAGATACCTTAGAATGTAAAGCATGTATCAAGAAGATTGTCAAGTCCTGGAGAAAGAAAAAAATTTGATGCATATTCTATTTCATCATAGAAACTAATAAATTGGTACCTCTGTTCACAAACTTAATTCTTTCCACAAATCTGGTCACAAACTGAATCAGATAAAAGTTGAATCAAATTTCCCGGTAGTGTCAACATTGAGCCTTAACACTGAAGTTGATTTGTTTCTCATCTAATTGGGTTTGTGACCAGAATGGGAAAGAATTAAGATCATGAACTGAGGTGCCACAGTATATTTCTCAGGTCAAAATAAAAAAAAAAATTTCCTCATAGCTTTCTTATTTCCTACAAGCAACTTTCCTTAAAATATTAATATGAACTAATCTTAATTTAATACTAGGAGAATATAACAAATGTGTGACTGGTTTCAGTAAATGAAAAGATTACTGAAATCCGTATGGTACATTTCAAAATAATAAAGTTTTTCACTAAGACTCCTTGAAAAGCTTTAAAAATGGCAATGCTGTGATTGTAGAAGAAAGAAGGAAATATGTGAGATTTTTCAATAACTGAATTGTAGTTTTTGAGTTTTAAAATGGTGTTACCAAGATCTCTTCCCCAACATTTTAATAATATTTATGAACACACAAAAAGAGATTTAAAACTAATAACTTTCAAAAATAATAAGGCAGATTATTGTTTATTGGTACAATTGTAAAAGACTATCTTTTCATAACAACACAAAAAAGCTTAAATAAATTCTACAATGACCAATATGCAAAGCAACACAACCAGACTGAGAGCTATAATAGAAATTTTATTAACCAGCAAATTTAACAGTCAGCCCACTTTGGTTTAGATATTCTTTCTGTAAAAGAAATTCTTTCTTTATTATACCTAGAAACCAACCTAGCACTTAAAGGTCATTTTTTAATTTACATTTTGGGAAACATAGTCATACTTCTGCCACCTCTCAAAATGTCTTGACTCTAAATGGATAATGATAGTACTAGAAAGTGAATGTGCCTAAATTTATTGGTTGATGTACATCAGGTAAAGGCCAATGGACCATCTGTACTATGTTCTGGGAATTTAAGTTTATACAGTACTCTGCAGGTTTTGAGTGTTGTAAAATGCCTAAACAGGTGTATTAGATAAATGATTCAAACAAAGTAAAAATTGGAACATGATCTAGGCACATCCACATTGATTTGGAAAAAATATTCTGTAAGGATTATATAATGGGCACATTACCTATCCACATTTTTAAATGAACAGTCAAATATATAAGCATTGTATCTCGGAAAGAAACATAATAAATATTTCTTATAATTCATGAAACTTAAATCTTGTGATTACCCACTTCTAAGGAAAGTATATAATAATATGATCGGTGCAAATCACATCCTCAGTCTTACAGCACACAGTGTTTAATCTCTTTCACAATTCTAAGGTAATTTAAGAGCAATAAAAACTCTCCCTATGATTATTTGAAATGTACTGCAGATCTAAGGAAATGACAAATCATCTGGAGTCTTGGAAAATAAACTCTTCTCTAATTATTTCATATGCAGAAGGAAAGTGAATAAAAACAAACTTGATTGGCATTACTAATGAGCTGTTGGAAAATCTGTCCTCCATCATACAGGATCAGAAAATCATACAAGAAAGATGAATATCCTTAAACTTCAAATAAACAGAAATGAAAAGAAAGAACAATTCATATGGAGATAAGAAAGTATATATGCAATTTAAGAATTATAAATATTCCTAGGAAACAAATCAAAACATTTGGAAATACTCAAACATAACTATAAATTTTCCATAAGTTGAAAACAATCACATGTATGCAGATTAGTAAACTCCACAGTAAATAAATTGAGATCCACACTGAGACACACTGGAAATATTTTCACATTGCAGAGGAAAATTTTGAGATATAAAAGAAACAGAATATAAATATCATAAAATTTTAAGTTATTAGATATACAACTATGTGTATATGTGTATATATATTTTACATAGAACACAATTTGGCTGACTTCACATTTATTTACATTAAATCACTTAAAACAAGAGAAATAGGCTTATAATTTTCTACCATTTCATATACATAGTTAAATCATATATATTTATAATTCACTCTATATTTAGTTAAATAGAGAACTTACTAAGTAATAGGAAAAAAATAGTTGATGACATAGAAAAAAGATCATATGGAAAATAGAGTTGAATAACAAAAGTAAAAGCAACATTAGAAAACTAGGACAGAAATCAGCTTCTAATAAAGGAAATACTATTGTGAACAAAATATTGAGAAACATTATACAAATTGAGTAGAAAATGGAAGAACAAATGTTTCAGGAAAAGGTGTTAGATACTGCATAATAGAAATACAATGTGCAGAATTGGAAAGAAGACATAAAAATGACTAAAATTATAATAGAAAATTTTCATGAAAGGAAGAATGGCACAGAATTGTGGATTTTAAAAGATTATCATATACTGAGAGCAAATAATAATGAGATACATGGTAGGCATGTCCTGTAAGAATTTGAGAACTTTCTTTTTTTTTGTGGGTACCGTGGGGTCAACCTCAGGACCTCGCGCGCCAACAGGCACCCATGCCGCTGAGCGATATCACCGGCCCCTTTTTCTTACGTGGGTTCTGGGAGTCGAACTCGGGCCCTCGCGCTTGCAAGTCAGGCGCTTACACCGCTGAGCCATCTCACTGGCCAAGAACTTTCATTATAAATAATTCTGCAGCAAGCAAACAGCAACTAAATAAGAAACCTTAAATATATTAAGGAATTAAAATTGAAGGTTAATGAAAAATTACGATTACTCTGATTTGATCATTATACATTGTTTACATGTGTTGAATTATCACATGGTGCTATGGTTTATATCTAATTGTCCCCCCAAAGCCTCATGTGCCCATAGGTGGGGCTTTTGTTGGGTAATTGGATCATAGGTATATGATACTCATGTGTGGAGTAATCCACTGATGAGTTTATAGCTAAATATGATGTTGGGAGGTTAAGCCTGGTCAGACAATGCGGGTCACTGAAAGCAAGGCCTCATATGGTATAGATTTCTCCCTCCTCTCTTGATCTCTCTCGCTCTGTGCTTCCTGCCAGCATGCCATGAACTGTTTCTCTTCTGCCATGACATTCAACCATGGCACGCTGCCTTGGAGCCAGTAATCTATGGACTGAAAACACTACAAACTGTGAACCAAAATAAACCTTTTCTTATAATTGTGACTATTGGGAATTGTGTTTCAGCGATGAGAGAAATAATTAAGACACATGGTGTTCTATCAATATATACAATTATTTTTTTCAAATTGAAATAAATTGGTCTTGGTACATGGTGAAGATGCATTAAATATAATTGGCAAGGATAAAAATGAACAGATAAATTAATAAAATACTTGTCATTAAAACTACTTGAAAATTTTAGTTTTATGATAAATTTACAATAACACTAAGGTGTGAATTATTCTATGATGATTTTAAGAAATAATGTACAGGCTTTTATGAAAAGAGCAACACAATTTTACTCAGGAACATCAAATAAGAGTTTAAAAAATGGAGAGCCAAATTATACATATCAAAATATGCTATTTGCTGTATCTTAAAAATTAAAAAGCTATATAAATGCAGCTCCAAATTAATGGTTAAATTAATTATAAAAAAGAATGTTTATGAAAAAATTCTAGTTACCCATATTTGTGCTCAATAGGATTCTAAAAATATGAGTGTAACTATGTACTAAAAAATAGCAGATATTATAATATTTTTACTCTTCAAAGTATGTAAGTTTTGCTCAGTTTTATTTTGTTGCAAACAATATAACTGCTGGTGTAGTCAGAAGCGTGCTTTCAATATTTGCTAGAGGGCTGTGACCATTAATCATAGTATGTCAACTTGAGTGAATTCAGGTATGACCAGCAGACTAGTGGAGCACAGTTTTGAGTGTGTTTGTGGATACTTGATGTGTAGCATAGGAAATGGGTCAAAAATCCATCACAGAAGTGGATTGCAGCAACCAGTAAGCTTGTAGCCTTGGTAGGACAAAAGGGGAAAGAAGAAAGCATCCACACTTTAGAAAACATCCTGCCTTTGCCATCACCACTGGACATCAGTTTATTTGGTTTTTTCAATGTAGACTCACACTGGCAAGTCAACAATGAGCTCTCAGATCCATGACATTGGACTGGTGTTGCATCCTTGATCTCTTTTGATGTAGGGCTTTCATTTTGGGGGCTGAGCAGCTGAGTGATTATCCAGCTCTTCATCTGTAAATAGATACTGTGATTTATTCCACCTCTGATCCTTTGTCGGCCAGCATAGAC